>CM060911.1:5000000-7500000 GCA_030737875.1 Allium sativum | reverse complement strand
TGTGAGGGTATGTTTAAACTGAATGTTGAATCTAATAAAGTGACTACTTCTGCTTACATGTTGTGTGATTTTAATATCTGGCATTCTAGATTATGTCATGTTAATAATCGAATTATTCGTAATATGAGCACCCTAGATATGATACCTAAAATGACAGAATCTGAATCTGATAAATGTGAATTCTGTACACAAGCTAAAATCACAAAGAAACCTCACAAATCTGTTGATAGAGTTTCTGAACCATTAGACTTGATTCATTCTGACATATGTGAACTTGATGGCACTTTAACTAGACAGGGACATCGTTATTTTATCACTTTTATTGATGACTGCTCTGATTTCACATATGTATATCTTATGAAAAATAAAAGTGATGCTTTTGACATGTTTAAAACATTCAAAACTGAGATTGAGAATCAAGCAAATAGAAAAATTAAGAGACTTCGTAGTGATAGAGGAACAGAATATGAATCTAATTCTATTCTGGATTTCTATAAACAACATGGTATAGTACATGAGAGAACTGCACCCTACTCACCTGAAATGAACGGTAAAGCAGAAAGGAAAAATAGGACCTTTACCGAGCTAGTAGTTGCCATATTATTAAATTCTGGTGCAGCAAAACATTGGTGGGGGGATATTTTATTGACTGTATGTTACGTTCTGAATAGAATCCCTAAATCTAAGAATAAAATTTCACCTTATGAAATTTTAAAGAATCATAAACCCAATGTCTCATACTTTAGAACTTGGGGTTGTTTAGCATATGTTCGCATTCCAGACCCTAAGAGAATAAAATTGGCAAGTAGAGCATATGAATGTGCATTTATAGGCTATGCTATTAATAGCAAAGCATATAGATTTTATGACCTTAATGCACATAATATAATTGAATCAAATGATGCCGACTTTTATGAAACTAAATTTCCTTTCAAATTAAGGAATAGTGGGGGCACTTCAAATATGCCTATTAGAACAGAACTTAATGAAAATTCTGAAGCTGAACCTAGAAGAAGTAAAAGAGCAAGAACCATAAAAGACTTTGGTTCAGATTTTTGTGCTTTTACTATTGAGGAGGATCCTATAAACCTCCAAGAAGCCTTATCTTCTTTAGATGCCGATTTCTGGCAAGAGGCTATAAACGATGAGATAGATTCTTTAGAATCCAATAAGACTTGGCACTTGGTAGACTTACCCCCTGGTTGTAAGTCTATAGGCTGTAAATGGGTACTTAAAAAGAAATTAAAACCTGATGGCACTATAGATAAATATAAAGCACGACTAGTAGCTAAAGGTTTTAAACAAAAGGAAAATATAGACTTCTTTGACACTTTTTCACCTGTAACTAGAATAACATCCATTGGGGTATTAATCTCACTTGCTTCCATTCATAATTTACTTATACACCAAATGGATGTTAAAACTGCTTTTTTGAACGGTGAATTAGACGAAGAAATTTATATGGACCAGCCTGAAGGATTTGTAGTACATGGTCAAGAACATAAAGTATGTAAATTGGATAAATCATTATATGGTTTAAAACAAGCACCTAAACAATGGCATGAAAAATTTGATAACTTAATCGTTTCAAATGGTTTTAAAGTTAATGAAAGTGACAAATGCATTTATTACAAATCTGAGAATGACATTTGCACTATTATATGCCTTTATGTAGATGACCTACTCATTTTTGGGTCAAATATTCAGGCCATAAACTCAGTCAAATCCTTATTAAGTGTCAATTTTGATATGAAAGATCTAGGTGAAGCGAGTGTAATCCTTAGTATTAAGATTACTAGGTCAGAAAAGGGAATTTCTTTGGATCAATCTCATTACATTGAGAAGATACTAAAGAAATATAATTACTTTGACTGTAAACCTGCAAGTACGCCATATGATCACAGTGTAAAATTATTTAAGAACACTGGTGAAGGTGTAAGACAGTCTGATTATGCGAGCATCATTGGCAGCCTTCGGTATGCCACTGATTGTACTAGACCCGACATTGCCTATGTCGTGGGATTATTGTGCAGGTTTACCAGTAGACCTAGTATAGAGCACTGGCAAGCTATTGAAAGGGTAATGAGATACCTTAAACGAACCATGAACCTTGGATTACATTATGAAAAGTTTCCAGCTGTACTTGAAGGATATTCCGATGCAGACTGGAATACCTTATCTGATGATTCTAAAGCGACCAGTGGCTATATATTTAGCATCGCTGGAGGAGCTGTTTCTTGGAAATCCAAGAAACAGACTATTTTGGCTCAGTCTACTATGGAGTCTGAGATGATAGCACTAGCTACAGCTAGTGAAGAGGCAGAGTACTTGAGAAATCTGCTAGCTGAGATTCCCTTATGGGAAAAACCGATACCGGCTGTGTTGATACATTGCGATAGTACCGCGGCTAAGTTCAGAACCGATATTATAACGGTAAGAGACGACAAATACGTCGTAAGCACAGTACGGTTAGAGAACTACTTTCCACAGGTACCGTTAGAGTGGATTACGTACGTAGTGAGGAAAATTTGGCGGATCCTTTGACGAAAGGACTGTCCAGAGAGAAAGTCCATAACTATTCTAAAAGAATGGGACTATTGCCCCTAGATTGTTGACTCACGCACAATGGTAACCCGACCTAAATGACTGGAGATCCCAAGAACTAGGTTCAATGGGTAATAACAAGTTGTGTAGTGATATGAGTTGAACATGCTATTTAATGAACCAAGAAGCATGTATTCCTGAAGTGATTAGAGGATGAGTTAATAGAAACTCTTAATGAGATCTATACTCTATTTGGAGTGGAGTACCTACCTTCAGGAGTGCTCTTGATAGACTCACCTTTGTGAATGTGGAAATGTGGCCGTTTCCTATGGAGTTTGGGCAAAACTTCTAGAGCATTCACTAAACTGGGATAAACGTGCAGGGCCATAAATGCACGGGCTTATCTGATTGCACTATAGAAAAGGTTGTGTGTGGTTTGATGTCAGGAATAGAGTTCAAGACTACGTGTCACTCTAGTAAAAACTGAATCTTACTCACTATGCAAAGGTTCAAGTCCTTGGACACCTTTGTTTATGCACAATCTTATGTTTTTTAAGAAACTGCTCGAAAATATTTTTAAAAATTCAAGTGGGGGATTGTTGGAAATGTTTTACAAACATTATGTGAATTATTAAAAATGATTGAATAAGTGTATGAATGGCTCCTATGTTTGAGTAGTCCCACATCATGAGATTATAGGGAAGAGGCAAGGATTTATACTTGTTTCTAAGAAGTCATGTTGGGGCCTTGGACTCCCAATACATGCATTGTTGTGAGGAGGGAGACCATGCATCATGACCACCACACACGCGCGCGCGACCGACCGACCCGACCCGGCCCGGCCCGGTTCGGTTCGGGCTTGGGCTTTGTGGTGTAGGCACTTATATTTTTGGACCATAAAACTTAGTTGTTTTCGAACCGTTTTTTATGGAAAAATTATTTTGCGCACCGATATTTATTCTGCAACGGAAAAAATTTTGCAACGGTAAAATAATTAATCCCCCCGAAATTTTAGCAGATCCGATATTTTTCTCCCAAAACCTAATTCTCGTTCTATATATACTATTTTATCTGAGACGAGAAAAACACCGAATTTTATATTCTCTTCTTCTCAGCCGCCATTAAAACTTCTAAGAAATTGAGCAGTATTTTTCCCGAAAGTGCAAATCTGCACTGATTTGTTTGTGCAGGCAAATCAGTTACTATTTTAGAGGCTGTTTTATCCTAGAGGCGGCGGCGAAGGAACGAATTGGTTTGCACCTCTGACCAAATCGCCGAATCGTCTTCAAGAAAGCGACCTAGTCCACGACTCAGCCATTGTTTTCCAACAGTTATACCACCTGATATAATACAAGGCAAGGAAGGAAATCTTGTTAGCAATGAAGAGAAAGTTCTGTATCAGAAACAAGATAGCCTTCTTACATCCTGGTTGATATCATCAATCAACGCGAACATACTATCATAGATTAATGGTAATAACACGTCATTTGAAATATGGAATGTTATTGAGCGAATCTTTAATTCTCAATCAACGGCAAGAATTACGCACTACATAAAACAACTACAGGATTTGAAGAAAGAAAACATGACCACGAGTGATTACCTTGCAAAATTTAAGACTCTATGTGATAGGTTAGCTACTACAGGCCACAAATTTTCTAAAAGCGAACAAATACCTTCTATTACTTGTGGCTTAGATGATGAATACGAGTCAGTGGTAAACCTTTATTACATCACAAAGGACTGTGCCTGACCTCCAATATATTCATTCAACCCTCCTTTCTCATGAAGGAAGCGTTGAACAAAAGAAAATGGCACAATCAAACTACTCAATCGATTTCACTACTGCTTCAAGAACTAAAGGTAAACAAAAAGGCAATTCTACTCTATTTGATAAACAAGAAGGCAACTGACAAAGGGGTAGAGGCAGAGGTGGTAGGATCAATGACAACAATAGAGTCAAATGTCAGATATGCAAGAAGTTTGGTCAAATTGCAAGTAGATGTTACTTCAGATTTAATATTGATTTCATTATAACTCAGCAGAATCAAAATAGCCAAAGGGGATCTAATGTTAATATGGCTTCTGTACTTGAGCGGGAGATGGTTCTTTTCCAAGGATCAATTCATTGCTTCACGAATTAGGGTATCAACTTTCGAAGAAACACAGTTTGGTGCGACAACTTAAGCACGACATCCCTCTCTACTAACCTTATCCAACATGCACGCACAAAACACATCGAAATCGATATATACTTTGTGCGCAAACAGAGGATGGCAGAAAATTTGGACGTTAACCATGTCCTTGCCTATTTTCAAAAGGCAGATATTCTTACAAAGCCATTATCGTTGAAGAATTTCTTAAGATTGAGGTCAGATCTAAAAGTTTATGCTTGTGGCGGCGTGGAGAAGAAGGATGAAACCCCTAAATAATTTCGAGAGGGCATAATAAAGCATCTGGTGTTTTTTCGTGTATACTCTTTATGTTTAATAGATTTGTACAAGTATTTTAGGTTGTTAGCCCATTTACATTTCTTTTCTTTCATTAGACCAATGTGTTTGCTATATATAACGTATCAAGGACCACTATTTGAAACTAATTCATTCTATAGAAGACTTATTACAGAAATTACAAATCAAGTATTATTTGTACATTTTCCTTTAAGTGGCAATGACGAAAAGTGAAACCACGCTTTCATTAAATGAAAGGCATGATCAAGTTACGGTGAATTAATTGGTGATAATAAGAGTGTGCATTTAACGAAGAAATGTGGAGGGCGTGATGAGAGGTAAGGTAAATGGGAGAATAACGTGAATAATGTTTTAAGCTTAAAGACTTATGTACCCTTATTACATAAAATAACATTCGCGTACGGATCGCGAACGACAAAAAAATACCATTGTACAAAGTAATGTGTCATAGTCACAAAACGACAATGAAATAGACAAGTTTTACTTTTTGAAATTCTAAAGATTTTGATACCGGACTTAAAATACATCAAACAAAAAGTTGTTTATTTTCCAAAATAGAAATTACAGAAAAATTCTACAAATTAAATTGAAAATACTTCATAAAAGGTCTTGTCTAAATTTGAAACCAATGTTTTATCATATTTAAATTCAAATTTGACGGTTCAAAAATACAGGTTGTTACAACTACACAATGACAATATTATAGCATAACAAAAACTACTTTTTGTCTACATTATTTAGATCTAACCGAAACGTATTTATATTCAAACTATAAATCAAATAGTATAAACAATCGATTACACCTAAGTGGACGTAGATGCACTTGCCAAATGACTATAAATCTTGTATCTTCATTTTCTTTTGTGTATTATGTGGCTGCTCTGTGATTGCATATTGTGATTGTTATCTGAATACATACAAATTGAGTGTTGATATTCGATTGATAAAAATTGTGTGTCAACAACGGTAGTATCAAGGGGAATAACCCCAAAAGTATCAGATCTAGATTAACCCTAGAGGGCGTTGAATATGGTTTATTAAATTAATTGGAGATATTTAAAATATCACAGAACAGATTGCAGCTGATAAAATAAATGCAGAAAGTAACACATTTTTTACTCAGCTTCGACAAACCCTGCCTACTGCTGCATTCCCCAAGATTTTTACTAGGTATACAAAGTCATGTAAACTCGCAAACTCTGCTCCTGTCCTAATCCTACGCTCAAAACCCTAGACTGATCTGTAGCCCATAAATCGGATTTTTCACTAGCTACAAGCCCGTAACTAGTATACCCTTGTTTTTACAGATACTTGAAAACTCTAAGTTATTACAGACACTAGAAAACTATTTGAACAATTTACAAAACAAAGTTAAAAAACAAAACAAAATAAAACAAAGATTTAAAACCCTAAGCCCATAAAAACAGCCGGCCCCTTTTATATTTTACTTCCTATTGTTTCCCCCCAAACAAAAAAATAATGTCGACCGATCTTTTTCTATTTCTTTTACTCTGAAGATTGTTGGCTAGAGTTTCTTCTAATCGGCTTTACAACTGATTTATAGCTTCAGATCCTTCTTCAGATGATTGATGTTGCCCCTAGCTCAAATTCGAATCAAAATCTTGTTCGATCCAATGCTGTAAGATTTATGATTTTATTTGAGAACTTGAATTGTTTTTTAGCAAGTTGGATGGTTTATGCTGATGAGGAATGGTGGGTGTGTGTGTGTGTGTATATATATATATATATATATATAGGATGATTAAATCCTAAATCTCTCTGATTTCACATAAATTTTCTTGACCTGATTTTGCATGTGATTCACTGTCGTGTGCCTTTGATTAATGCATGATTTTGTGTTTCCTTGATTTGGATTGATTCTTGATTTAAAATGGCCATTGGTCCCTTGCTTGATTTCTGGAAAAATTATTGGATTTCCTTGCTTAAAAAATGACTGAATTTCTTGAAACATATTCAAATTGATCACATCCTCTGGTTTTCAAAAGGAATTTCTTGCCATATATTAGTGTATTTTAAAAACAATTTGCCAAGAATTTATGCAATGATTTCCTTGCCAAAAATCTTTTTCCAAAAGTGATCGCGAGATCCTTGAGTTGCCAAAAATGTGTTTATGTGATTTTGGAAAATCGAATTTCATGAATGTATTTCTGGAATCATTAATTCTTGCTTAAAAATATTACTGGAAATGATTTAGAACAATTTGTTCTTGCGTGATTAAACCAGTATTGAATTCCTTTATAAATAAATGGCAATACCCATAACTATTCCATGAACACATTCCTGTGATGATCAAGCCGCATTCTCATACAATCATGTATGTGTGTGTTGTCTCGTCCATTCCTTGTTTGTTGTTGCTAAATAAAACTTGCATACACCTTTATGTATTCGAATCTCCCACGTACATATTTACGCACACACACACACACAAATATATATATATATATATATATATATATATATTCTATGTGGTTGATTTTCTTGAACTGTTGAAGCTTTACTTTGGCTTGAACTACTTGAAAATTCCTGTTTGATCTTGAGAGTATTGACAGTCTTGTGTTTAACACACTGGCTTATTCCTGTTGCCTTATCCATGCAGTTGTATCACCATTATGCTGCCATGTTAAACCATTTCCATATGCTCCTTGTTGTTGCATCAATGTGTATGACAACACTGCCCATTTGTGTTTGTAACTTTTGACATATAAATATATAAATATATATGTCATCCTGGAAAAAAAATGAAGCTGAGCATTGTCTCTTGATGTTGAAAAACTGGCCCGACTAAAGTTTGTAACTGCATGATCACTTTGCTTTGTCCATTTGGACTTGTATTTATTGGCCCTACTTATTGCTCATACTTGTATGCTTGTGTCTATTTGGCATTGGTAATTTGCACTCGACATGCTTGCCTTGTGCTCGACCTCTTTGGCTTACTGTGCTATGTCACCATGATTTATGGCATATCTTGAGTTTTCCGTTATATTTTTTGTGCACCCATTTTGCACATGTAGTATATGTAGCTGCACCATATCTTGAGTTTGTTGACTGCCAGGCTCTTGCACTGGGTCGAACTTGGTCTTCATGGCCGCTCCTCAGTTGCTCGTAGTTTTGAGCACTATGCATCGTTATGTGTGTGCATGTATCACCATATACATACATATGTATATATACATACATATGTATATATGTGTGTTCGTATTTGTCGCTTGATTGTTCATGGATACTTACAACATGAAAATGTTGTCAAGCTTTACTCGACACATCATATTTGATATATTTGTACCTTTTTGACCATATTGCCCCTGCATAGAAAAAATATGTGTATATACATACACATGTATGTGTGTACATGTATAGTGCACATATAGATACATATGTGAGCACTACAGACGATGTCTACCTTGTGGTATTTACAATGTATCACTGTCAATATCACAAGTTGTCTAGACACAAATGGATGTCCATAAAAAATCAAATCAATTCATGAAAAATGATGAGAAACACACCAAAATTCTGAGGCAATTTTTTTTTTAAATTATATCTGCTAAAATATAAAATATTTCTATTCTAGATTACTATGTGTGTGTTTCGAGTTGTGAGAGGTAAGCAAAAGACTGGACTGAATGAAGCAAGAAGAAGATAGAAGACAAGTGTGTATGAGTGTAACTGTATATGAGTGAGTAACTGTACAATTGAGTGATTGAGTAAACTGTAGTAAGGAGCAATGTATATAAATGAAAATTAATATGAAATGTAATGTATTGCAGTGAAATGTACAAATAGTGGAGTTATAAATTTGTACCGTTGAAATAAAATGTTATATTTAAATAAAATACTGTTTGAATATTTAAATTCTTGTGCAATAGTATTCTATTTAAATATAAATATTATATTCTGTCTATGATGTAGTATAACAGTACAGTTACAAACACATTTATAATAACAAATATATGTTTGTTATCATCAAACAAAAATTATAGAATTGTTAGATACAACAATCTCCCCATTTTGATGATGGCAAACATAAAATAAGATTTTGAATGTAATATTATATTAAATGTGTTTGACGGTGAATTATCGAACTCCCTTTATTTGAATGACCCCCTACAACAAACTCCCCCTAAATATGTGCATGAGTGAAAAACAATAATTGAAACTTCAATATTAAAATATTCAAAGAATATCCATTCATAGATCAAAATCTTAACCCATTCTCCCCCTATTGTTATCATCAAAAGTATACAGAAATTAAAACAGTGAAGAAAAATTGACTAAAAATATAATATCAGCTTAAGAGGAAGAACGTTCATCATAAATCTCAATTAATCAAACAAAAATCATAATATTCTAAGAACTAGTGGCAAATTTCACATTGTAGAATGACGAATTTACGATGAAATTTATACAAATGGACAAAGTTTTAAAACAAATGATTTCCAATTATTTTCAAATAAGATTTTAAAAATTGAACACAAAAATAGTGATGGATTTGGACTACGATTATAAATTCAATTTAAATAACGCAATCCAATAATCTCAAATCCCAATAGCTATCAATCAACAAATCATAATATCATAATATATTAACATATTTCACAAATTAAAAAAATAAACTAATAGGCTTGTTTTTACACACCAAGGAGAATTTCAAATAAAAAAATGTATTTAGCAAATTATTCACTTTTATTTTTCTTTTTATTAAAGAGCACACGGACCACGCATAACCAGATTTTGGATTTTTAAATCAGGTCAGTTGCAGCTTAAAAATAAGTAATCTCATAACCATGCATGACTAGAGCTTTGATTTTTAAATGAGGTTAGAGAAACACTTATGAATATTGTATTTTTATTTTCTGTTTTCAAAAGAAAAACTCCTCGGTATATAAAAATAATATGGATAATAGAAATGTGGTAGGTACAGAAATGGTTTGTGAAATAAATTTCTAAATTAATCATATTATGAAATATGCTCAACTATACTGGGATTCTTGAAAAAATTTCAATTGTCTCTATTTCTGAAAAATACATAGTCACATTTCCATCACAAATTTGACATAAATTTATTAAGATGACTTTAAAAAAAAATAAACTCTCCACATTATATAAAATCATGATGGACGACATAATGATGATAGACTAAGGAGATGTTCGTGAAATAAACGCCAATTCAAAGATATTATAAAAGGTGTTCAATCATCATGAAAAATTTAAATAAAATTTCCTCTTGTTGTGAAATATATTGTAGTCACAATTCATCATAATTTCAAATTTATGATAATAATTTTGATGAATTCTAAATACAGTTCAGTTTGGTTATTGATTTCAATTTATGAATAAATAATCAATAAATGATTTTAAAATTGAAAATTTTACTACAAGAGGGAGTCAAAAAGATTTATACAAGGCAAGAGGAATTTAAAGAAATCTATACAAGATGAAGACCAGAATAAAAAAATCAAAACAGATGAGTAAGAGAATTATAATAAACTTCTGATACCACTTGTTGTCTCTGCTAACGGAGATTTTAATACCACCCTGGTGGTTAACAAAGCTATCTTAGAGACATTTTACGTTCTGCCACTCAACACAGAATCATTAAAAAAATTACCAAGCCCAAACAGTTAAATCTAACAGATCAATTTCATCTATCAGAGCAGCAAGACAAATTAAGAAAAGCTTCACCAGAAAGTTTTCATAAAATTTTCTATAGGTTCAAGAAGACAAATCATGATCCAATATTTAAAGAAACGGTTTATTTGAAATCAGTTGAAGGGATATGAAAACTCCAAGATCCAATGAATCGATCACACAAGATTATAGATTTCCAATTCAAGAAGTGTATGAGATTCAAGCTGTTAAACAATATTCAAATGAGTTCAAACAAATCTATATCCAAGTAAATGATCATGATTTAAGAATGAATTTTAGGACCAAGCACAAGAATTTTTTTAAATTTAGAATAGTTAAGTCAATCAGAAAATCTTTGAACCCTTTATAGAGCAGCAGATGATATCAAAACAAACAGTTATCAAAAACATTTTTTAAAGCGACTTCTTTTATCAGAGCAACATAACAGTCAATTTCAAAGTAGACATGTCAAGAGAATTTTTCATAGATATTTCTGCCAGCCACAGAAGATGATTCATGACCCAAGATTAAAAATACGGTTTATTTTAAATTATTTGAAGGAATATGAAATCTCAAGAATCAATGAATCGATCACACCAGATTATAAGTTTCAAATCCAAGATATGTGTGAGATTCACGAAACCAACGATTTCAAATGATTTCTAAAAACAAATATTCAAATCAAATGATCATGAAATAACAGTGAGTTTTAATACAAGATCTTCAAAGAATTTCCCACAATTATTTCTGACAACCACAAGAGAAGTTTTTAGAATATTCATATCAAGCTTGAGAGATATTCATGATCCAAAATTAAAATGGTTTATTTGAAATCACCTGAATAAATGTGAATTTTGATATACAAAGAATCAATCACACAAGATTATTAATTTTAGATCTAAGAGGTGTGTGAGATTCAAGATATAAAAAAATTAAAATGATTTCAAACCATCAAATATCCAACCAAAAATGATCATGAATAAAAAGAATTTCTTAGCTCCAATACCATCAAGCCAAATGTTGTTCAAAATCAAAAATTTCCAAGCCAATCCAAAAATCAATGAAATTATCACAACTGAAAAATAGTAGTGTGCTGTAATGAGCTTAAATTTTCAATTCTTTCCAAAATGAATTAGAAAAATCTCAAAACAGTAGAGATGTGTGAAATTTCATTAATTTTTCAGATCTTCAAAAATTTAGAATTCAAATTAGCAGTGTTCAAGATATAATAAGAACGCTTCAACACAGTTAGGAACTCATAAATAAAAAATAAGCTTCAAAACAATTGCAGATATTTACAAGTTTAAATTCAAGATTTGGAAATGATTAAAACATGAGAGTCTTATTCAAATCAAACGAATTTCTAGAAAATCAAGAATTCTGCAATTAGAAGATAAGATACTCAAAACAGAAACAAAAATATATGGTAGTGTCAAATCAAATCTCCATAATCAAAAGAAAGAAATAGAAGGGGTAGAAGGAGGAAAAAACAAAGAAGAATAAAAAAATGTGAGTCTAGAGATTATACCTGAATTCGACGTAAGAAAATGAATCTTTAACCCAGAACAATCTTGGCTAAGGAACTCTGAATGATACAGAAATATGGAACAGCTTGAATTCAGTTCAGTTTTGTAATGCAGTTCCCCACCCAACTCCGATACCTAAGAATTTAGGGAATCAAATGGTCTAACAAAATTTGTAAAACCATTTTGAAATGTGTTCACGACTTTAGGTACCCACTGCTATCTATATAACAATCCATCCAAATTTACCTTTGTACCCTTAGGGGCCAAAATCTGTTTGAATTTAAACGAAATCACTTTATTTCTTTTTGGGGTCCAAAATGGATTACATGGCTTTTTACCAAACAAATTATCATTTTGTTTACGATTCAAAAATCCATTGCAATTGCCGGAGTTTAAAATTTCAAAATGATCTTTCCCAAACCAATTTGAAGGATTTTTAAAATCATTTGGATTCAGTTTTTCAAAGTTATTAAATCCCAAATTTTCACTTCGATTATAACCCAAGTCATTTGAAATGTTTTTTAAATCATTTGAATTTTTCTTTTTTAGAAATTTATTATATTTTCCAAACTCAAGACCATTTCTATTTCCAACAGAAATTTTGTTTTGTAACAACATATTCAACGATTTTTCCCCATCAGATTTTTTTTTTCAAAGTTGATTCTAATCATTGAATTTTGGATTTAAGATCACTATTCTATTTTATCAAATTTGAACAACAATTAATATTGATCTTTCTCTTTTTAGCATCATTTTGTTTCAAAACCAAGTTTCCGTTTTCAAGCAATTTGATTTTGGTCTTGGACTCAAAAATCTTAGACTCAAACTGAATTTTTTTTTTTGAAATTGTTGTTTCTTAGAACTCTTGAAATTTTCAATCTCCTTTTCTAGCTCTTTCAAAATACATTCAGTTTTCAACAAGCTTTCTTTTACAAAAAAAATCGAGTTTGGAATTTTCAGATGTCTTAAAAATATCCAATTCCTTTTACAGAAAATTATTTGAACTTAATAACTCAATCTCGTTCTCTTTTAGGATCAGTATTTCATTCTCAATCTTTTTAATATTTTTATTGAGTTGAACGAGATCAGTTTTCAATTTCAAACAATTTTTACAACCAGGATTTTCAAATTTCTTGACATTTCCAAGCTTTAATTCCAAATCATGATTTTTGCTGGTCTACTCAAGATTTTTAGATTTCAAAGATTTGTTTTTCCGTTGGAGTTTATCTACAGATTTAGTTAAGTCGGCACATATAAAATCTTTATTTGAGAAACTTTCGATCTCATTGTCCGTTTAGTCTCCATCATCTGATCTACTTGAATTTTTCTCTGTTTCTCCTTTCAAGCATAAATCTGAATCTGAGTTGACCATTTGTGGTTTTGATCTACTAGTGTCAATTCTTCCATACTTCGTATCGAGAGTATTCCAGATTTTCTATGCGGTTGAACAATGATAGATAAGGCTATATTGGACATTATTATCAATATAAGAATATAAAATATGAATAGCACCAGAATTAAATCCAATATCATTCTGATTAACCATATCATACCCCATTATAATAATATTCCAATATTCAATATCGATAGATTTTAAATAGGATACCATTCCTGATTTCCAAATTAAAAGATCTGTATCGTTAAAAATAGTTGGAATACGACTGGACTAACTCTCTGTGGACTGACAGCTAGGGATCACCATGACTCTAGAGTTAATAAAATACCTGTTCTGATACCACTTGTTGGATCTAGATTAACCCTAGAGGGGGGTGAATAGGGTTTATTAAATTAATTCAAGATATTAAAAATATCATAGATCAGATTATAGTAGATAAAACAAATGCAAAATAAATAACATAGTTTTTACGCAGCTTCAGCAAACCCTGCCTACTGCTACATTCCCCATGATTTTTACTAGGTACTAAAACAGATCCCGCCTACAAAACCCTATAAACTCGCAAATCCTGCTCCGATTCTAATCCTACGCTCAAAACCCTAGACTGATCTATATCACCTAGATCAGATTTTCCCCTAGCTACAAACCTCTAACTAGTATACCCCTAGTTTTTACATATACTAGAAAACTCCTAGTTATTACATACACTAGAAAACTGTTTGAATGATTTACAAAACAAAGTAAAAAACAAAACAAAGATTTAAAACCCTAAGCCCATAAAAACAGGCCGACCCATTTTATCTTTTACTTCCTATTGTTTTTCCCCTAAAAATAAATAAATAATGTCGGTCGGTCGGTCTTTTAAAATTTCTTTTACTCTGAAGATTATTGGCTAGAGTTTCTTAGAATTGACTTTACAACTGATTTACGACTTCAGATCCTTCTTCAGATGTTTGATGTTGCCTCCTAGCTCAAATTCGAATCAAAATCTTGCTCGATCCAACGCTGTAAGATTTCTGATTTTATTTGAGAACTTGAATTGTTTTCTGCGAGTTGGATGGTTTATGATGATGAGGATTGGTGTGTATATATAGGATAATTAAATCCTAAATCTCTCTGATTTCACATAAATTTCGTTGACCTGATTTTGCGTGTGATTCATTGTCGTGTGTCTTTGATTAATGCGTGATTGTGGGTTTCCTTGATTTGGATTGATTCTTGATTTAAAATGGCTATTGGTCCCTTGCTTTACTTCTAGAAAAATTATTGGATTTCCTTGCTTAAAAAAATGACTGAATTTCTGGAAGCATATTTCGAATAGACCACACACTCTGGTTTGAAAAAGGAATTTCTTGCCACATATTTGTGTATTTAAAAAACAGTTAGCAAAAAATTTATGCAGTGATTTTCTTGCCAAAAATCTTTTTCCAAAAGTGATCATGAGATCCTTGAGTTGCCAAAAATGTGCTTGTGTGATTTTGGAAAATTTGATTTGATGAATGTATTTCTGGAATCATTAATTCTTGCCTAAAAATATTACTGGAAATGATTTCGAACAATTTGTTCTTGCGTGATTAAACCAGTATTGAATCTCTTGATAAGTATATGGTAATACCCATAGCTATTCCATAAACACATTCCTGTGATGATCAAGCCGCATTCTCATACAATCATGTATGTGTGTGTTGTCTTGTCCTTTCCTTGTCTAATGTTGCTAAACAGAACTTGCATACACCTTTATGTATTCAAATCTCCCATGTATATATTTACATACATACATACATATATACATATATATATATATATTTGTATATATATTTATATATTCTGTGTGGTTGATTTTCTTAAACAGCTTGTACTTTCCTGTTTGATCTTCAGAGTGTTGACTGTCTTGAGTTTAACACACTGGCTTGTTCCTTTTGCCTTATCCATGCACTTGTATCACCATCATGTTTCCATGTTGGACCATTTCCATACGCTCCTTGTTGTTGCATCAATGTGTATGACAGCACTGCCCATTTGTGTTTGTAACTTTTGACATATAAATATATAAATATATATGCCATTCTAGAAAAAAAAATGAAGCTGAGCATTGTCTCTTTATGTTGAAAAACTAGCTCGACTAATGTTTGTAACTGCATGATCACTTTGCTTTGTCCATTTGGACTTGTATTTCAAGGCCCTGACTTGTTGCTCATACTTGTATGCTTGTGTATGTTTAGCATTGGTGATTTGTACTCGACATGCTTGCCTTATGCTCGACCTCTTTGGCTTACTGTGCTATGCCACCATGATTTATGCCATATTTTTTGAGTTCTTTGTTATATTATTTGTGCACCCGTTTTGCACATGTAGTATATGTAGCTACACCATATCTTGAGTTTGTTGACTGCCATGCTCTTGCACTGGTTCGAGCTTGGTCTTCATGGCTGCTCCTCAGTTGCTCGCTGTTTTGAGCACTATACATTGTTATGCGTGTGCATGTATCACCATATACATACATATGTATATATACACATATGTGTATATATATGTGTTTGTATTTGTTGCTTGAGTGTTTATGGATTCTTGCGGCATTAAAATGCCGTGAAGCTTTACCTGACACATCATATTTGATATATTTGTCCCTTTCTGACCATATTGCCTCTGCACAAAAAAATGTGTATATACTTACACATGTATATGTATACATGTATAGTGCACATATAGATATATATGTGAGCACTACAAACGATGTCTACCTTGTGGTATTTACAGTGTATGACTATAAATATCACAATCTATATAGAGACAAATGGATGTCCATAAAAAATCAGATCAAGTATGATAAATGATAAGAAACACACCAAAATTCTGAGACAAATAATTTTTATACATACACATGTATATGTATACATGTATAGTGCACATATAGATATATATGTGAGCACTACAAACGATGTCTACCTTGTGGTATTTACAGTGTATGACTATAAATATCACAAGCTATATAGAGACAGATGGATGTCCATAAAAAATCAGATCAAGTATGATAAATGATAAGAAACACACCAAAATTCTGAGGCAAATATTTTTTTAAAATAAAAATTATATCTGCTAGAATATAAAATATTTCTGTTCTAGATTACTATGTGTGTTTCTATTTGTGACAGTAAGCAGAAGACTGGACTGACTGAAGCAAGCAGAATATAGAAGACAAGTGTGTATAAGTGTAACTGTATACGAGTGAGTAACTATACAATTGAGTGACTGAGTAAATTGGAGTGAGGAGCAATGTATATAAATGGAAATTAATATGAAATGTAATGTATTACAGTGAAATGTACAAATAGTGGAGTTATAAATTTGTACTATAGAAATATTGAAATAAAATATTATATTTAAGTAAAATTCTATTTGAATATTTAAATTCTTATACAATAGTATTCTATTTAAATATAAATATTATATTATGTCTTGGTGTAGTATAACAGTACAATTACAAACACATTTATAATAATAAATATATGTTGTTATCATCAAACAAAAATCATTGAATTGTTAGATACACAAAAAGTAGTCGAGTTCTTTGAAAAAGAAACCAATCAATTAAAAACAACTGAGCATATTCACTACAATGGATGATCAAAGACGCTATGAAGATCGTTAAAGCAAGAAGATGTAGCAATCAAGAACCATAGTTCTTACTTTAAACTGAATACTTGGCACATATTAAATTCAAAGGAGAGTGTTAAAAGATAATAAAATTTTATGAAGAATTGGCCCACATAGTTGCATAGAACATAACATTATCACCTATTTTGTTGGAAAAGAGTAAATTTGTCATCTCTACCTGTTTTAAGAATATATATATATATATATATATATATATATATATATATATATATCAGCGGCTATTTGAACACAAATTTGGAAACAAATTGGGAGACATAAAATTTGAACCGTTGGATCTTTTGTCCTTATATGGAGGGGTGAAATTCAAGGGGATATCCAATGGTAGAGATAAATTGTGTCACCAATTATGTCAAAATTTTATGTTTAAATAGACTTTCCATGTATGTGTGTGTGTGTGTCTATATATATATATATATATATATATATATATATATATATATATATATATATGTATGTATGTATGTATGTATGTATGTATATGTATATGTATATATATGTTGTTGAGAGCTCGTTAATGGTGACAGGAGAATTTTTTTTCTCCTGCTTTTGCTATGCGTGAGTCTTTCTCAATTCTCTAATTTCTTCTTCTTTTCTATCCGTTTTCTCTCTGAGAACCTTTAACATGGTTACCGTTCGTAATCAGTTGATAAGCCATTTGATATCCTTTTTATTTTTACAAACTAAAAGTCATTTTAGATCTTCCTTGGTTCCAATCTGAAGTAAATTGCTCGCGATTTCATCTTTTAAGAAACGATAAATATATTCCTAGATCAAACCACCTCAGAACAACATTGTCGACCTCTACAGCTCCATCTTATCTCTGACTTGATTTGGTTGAAGAAAAGGAGATCAAGCCTTTGAGGGAGTTGGGATCTAGCATTGTCGGCGTAAGTGGATTCACTTCCGACTCCTCATTACCGATCTGCTGGATTTTCATTATTTCTGCAACGAGATACGTATATGGATTGAATTCTGTTGGTTCTTGTGATTTGGATAGTTTGGATATGCTTGCTATTGGATAAGTTATTGCGTAAGGCAAGAAAGAAATTATGGATTTATACAGTCTTTTGTCCTATGGATTTTTGTATGTGATTTGTTCAAATCTAAATCTAAGCCATAGTTAGATTTCAAATACTTGGTTAATATATGCTTCCTATTTCATGGATCTATTGCATCTAACGATTTGTTACTAGCTCCTTAATTTACCCAGATGATTGATGTATGCAGTATTCGATCAATCCCTCATTCAGATTTTCTGAGTGTAGGAGTTGTAGGGTTTTAGTGCCTTATCAGTCATGAGCTTCTTGAAGTCTTAGATTCGTACAAGTTTTGAGGAGTTAGTATACAGATTTAATGGTTGGGGATGATGTTCATTCCTTTTGTCAAGAAGCACATGGTTTATATTGGATTATCCATGGATGGTGCTTTACAGTTTATTTTAGTACAGCTACATAACGGTGTCTGGCGTTTGTTATTTCTTCCAGCAACCTAGCACTTGGATTTTTGTGTTCATTTTGTCGATGCAGGTACTAATTAAGATTGATTCACAATGCTGTGAATCATCAACCAGACTTAGTGCTTGCATTTGAATCTTTTTAGATTTAGGTGCGATTACTTTAGGGATGTTAATTTGTTCACTGGTTAATTTTTTGCTCTCAAAGAAATTAATAATGTTACACGTTTATGGCTTTCTCATGAAGAATGCAGTTTGATCAGTTGAAGAAGATTCTGGGTAGTTGGTTTCTGGATGAAACGGGGTGAATTCGTTATACAAATTAGCACTGTACTCATGCAGAGAGATAACATGAGGCAGTTTACATATTTGGTTCCAATTCTTTAAGACAAAAGGATTCAGTGGATAATTTTTGAGATGCAGTTGCACAGTTCATTTGTTGTTAACTATTGGGGACTAGTAAATTCATCTAGAAAAAATATTTTTGCTGTTGTTCATTAGCAGTTAGTTTATCAGAAGACATAGATGAACTGCGCAATGATAATGGTCTGTTAACACAATGGTTTTCACTTGCCATTAGGAGTTATTGGTGGTGGTTAATACAAACTGTGTTGTTATGGGTTATTGTTGAGTTCATCTAGACGTTCGGAATAGGTTCTCTCTGATCATTCATTAGCTTTTCTACGAAACCATGTGGTATACGGCTTCACTAGGATGCTTGGATTCGATCAGTGAGTAAAACTAGTTGGTACTGGATGAAAAGGCTACCATGAAGACATGTTTTATGAATTCTGATGCCAATTTTGCCACATTTTGGAGTCTCTAGATCTGTGAAACGGTGCTCTAATGCATATTAACAATTAAATATTGGATTTGGAAGACCCTTGATCTACCAACCTCCAGTGATTCAAGTGCTGTGATGTGGGAGCTTTGGCGACATGGATTTTATTTTACTATCACGCTATTTTGTTCTTCAAATCTTTATTTACTTCATGGGCCTTTTTGATCAGTGGTGTTTTTCATTGGCAACTTCTATGTTGTAGAATCGACTGTTGAGTTTCTTCAACCATAAAATTTGCTACCTGAGAAGATTTGCTCAGATAATGTCCAAAATTCATGTAAAATGCTATTTCCTGCCATCAACAACTTTCAATTAACCGATGGTTCTGATTTGATATAATGGTCTGAGTTAGTCCTATTTGATGATGCCATCATGATGAAGTGAAGAGAGGGGCGGCACAAATCAGAACTATAGTCCCCTACAACCTCTCCAGGTGTAGATTAAATTCAGGCTAATGTGATGAATTTGGGTTACAAGCCCTGGATAATATTCTAAGATGGTGGATATTATTTGTGTTTGCATATGATACAATTCTGTGAACCTCAGCTGACAGTAAATGGTACCCCAACATGTAGCACCCCAGATTTAGATTGTGTTTTTCTTCAGTATTTCACGTACTTCTATTATAATTGTTGAGCCAGTGAACTAGCTTGGTGATGCTACTGGTAATTCATGACTGTTGTGTCATTGACCAGTGTGGAGTGAGGTGCACTATCGTGCAGCTAGCCGGACGAAGTCGACCTCATCATGGGTCTTAGTTAGCTTATATTATATGTTTTACGTGTAATTTTCTTTTTTCTGCATGTTTTTGTACTGTTTTTTCGTTAGTGGTTATAACTGCAACTCTCACCTCATCTTCTCTATACCAAATGGGAACAAGAATACATCAATCTTTCAATGCTATCAAAATAGAGAATTAGCTATTATTTCAATATCTAAAATCACTCCCAAATCTGTAAACAAATAATAAAGCAAATCCAAACCTCAGAGGTTGGGTAGTTGGAAAAAACATGCGGTGCTCAATTTGAAGGTTGAAGGTCTAATTTTCTGCAACTACATATTAGTGTGAATTACTTGACGCATATGTTTTGGATTCCATATGAACTTCCTTAAGAGTTTACCAGAGAAGCTCGTTTATTGGGCTTTAAAAAAGTTGTGTAAATTCAAAATTGGAAGCTTTAGTGTGTTTGATTTCTATTTTTAAATTTTAGTTTTTTTTTTGGCATAGTCAACTGGTTTTTATAGTGGACCGACCACTGTTTATTAGAAAGAGACCTTGTACATGCACAGAGTCTCAAGCTGGTTTGAAGTGCCAGCACACTAAACAGTTATGAAACAAATGAAAAGCTATCACTACCATATAATTGTGTCATGCAACAAACAAAAAACCACCCTCAAGAAGGAATGAAGGTAACATACCTAAGCAGCAGAACTCCATCAACTTCAAATGGATCTGCCAGAGCTAGAAAATCCATAAACAATTTGGGAAGACCAGGAATATAGAAGGCAGACTCATTGGAGAAAATGTAGGATCTATACCAAGAACCATACGACCCATTAATAGCAAGATAAATCTCATTATCCAAAGCGAGGTAATATAAAAATCGAAGGTCATCGTTATCGTCTGCAACGAAGCGGTAGAATTTTTATTTTTAGTGTCATATCTCATGTCAGAAGGAACATGAATCCAGGTTGCTTCAGCCGGAACGGGTAAAAAGGGGAAATCATTTCTGACGGAGGGTTGAGCTCAGTTGGGGGGGATGTTTAGGTTTCAGTGATAAGAGGAGGATCATCAGAAGTTTCTGTTGCAGCAGCCACCAGAGAAGTGGGAGCAGCAACAGGAGGAACCACCTTCTTGATCCAATGACAAACAGGCGGTTTAGGGAGAGGTATCTTGGCAGGATGCGGAGCAGCAGAGGGAAGATTGCAATCGGTGGAAATGTGACCAAAGAAATTACATGTGGTACAAATATCAGATGTCCATCCATAACGAACCCTGACAACGACAACAATGCCAGGAGCTAGCTGAACTTTAATAGAAGTAGGCAATGGTTTGTCAGGGGAGATCTCAATTAGGGCTTTTGCATATACGATTTCTCACGGGTTGTGGTGCTAGCATCAAAATATCTTAACTTACCTATATGACATGCGAGCCAGTTCAAACCATTCAAAGGTTGAAGAACACATAAGATTTGTGAAAAATATGTCCAGACAGGAATGGAGAGCACCTACTCTCCAGCATTAGAAATAGAAGGGGACCATTTGGAAACAATGAAAGGCTTACCTTTGATTTTAGGTTTTCATACATACAAAAGTAGGAACAACGCGCACATATCGTATAATCGATCATTTTACAAAAGGAAGTTAACACACAAAATTAAAAAAAATGACTTTTTATTATTTTTCGCGTTTTGAAAAAAAAGGAAGAACGATGATGAATTCGTTCATCCATCGTCCTTCCATCCCTTCAATCTCCCCTTCGCTTTGTTCCATCACCTTCGTTGTCCCTTAAGTCTTTGCATTTTTCGATATTAAAGTTGAAAACTCATAACTCAAAACACAAAATACAAAATAAATCAAATACTACCTTAGGTGGTGTTTGGTTTATTTTATGTTTTATATTTTGAGTTTTCAACATTAACTATAAAAAATGAATAGAGTAAACGGACGACGGAAGAAATTGAAGGAAGATGGAGGGGACGACGGGGAGGTTGGAGGGAAGATGGAAAGATGAATTGTGTCTCATCCATTCGTTATTTCCAAAAACATGGAAAATTAGAAAAAGTTATTTTCTGTTTTGTATGTTAAATTCATTTTCTAAAATGGTCGTTTTTCATGTTTTACATAAGTCGTTTGCAATTTTGTTATGCCAAAAACGAAAAACTAAAAAGGATGAATCGAAAGCACCCTTGGTGTTTGGGCTTTTCGTAAACAGTGGAAATCGAAAATCTCCTATAAAATTAAATTAGTCTATAACGGGAAGGAAGTTTCCATTAGCTATTTTAACTTATTGTTTTAAAACATTACAAGAAAAATTTTCAACAAAATCACAATTATTAACACAACCTTTTACAATGGCTCCAAAGGAACATTCCATGCCATATTTTAAGACAGATTTACTATTTGAGAAAATAAATATCAATCTCCCACAACATATAATTATCAATGCAAATTGTTTTCTCTTTCTATTTAAACTAGAAAAAAAAAATCTTACCATAACCATATGCTACACATTTGCAATGAAAAATTGATATTATTTTTATGCTATCATTGAGAAAATAAAAGTTTTTTATGGACCATTTATCACGATCCATTTGGTTTCCTCAAAAATAAATTTATCAACGCCCATTTTGACCTATTTGGTTTTTAGGCGGTTCATTTCATTTTGTTTTTGCAACCCTTTTGGACAATGTTCCTTCTTTCCATAAACTTGGAACAGGCGGTGCAGATTTGTCAACCGATGATCAATACAGGTTGATGTGACAGAGTGTATATAAGCAATCGGTTAAAATAGCTACTATGTCATTGACAACGTGAGAGTTTAAATGTGAGAATTTAAGTATACAACTTCCATTCACTGGTTGTATGCAAGGGATTTGTAACATTACCATTTAACCACCGCAGTCTTTCTCTAATCCGCTAAGGTCGATCCTCCGATATTCATCCTTCATCTTCTCATCCAAAATCCACCGTTTTTTCAAGATTCTGACCTTCGCTCATCAAATCCACCAGATCTGAGATGAATTTCACAACATGCAAAGCAAGGCGATTTAAAGGATCCTAATAAAATTTTTCTGCAGTTCTGAATTCAACGGTTCAATTTCCAGATCTGGTATCACCTTCTCAAGCTACTGCAAATAGGGTGAATTCAATTCAGTCAAGGGTTGATGTCATCTCTGAAGAAAAGTATCACCTGGATTCATTTCAACTCAACTATTATGAGCCGACCATTGAAGTTAATATGAAATTAGCTTTTATTGATGAAAATTTGACTAATAGGGCTAGAGAAAAGTGGATTAACTCAATCGTATTTTATGTGTATGGAAGTCGTCCCTACTACAAATTCCTGCAAGATTATATCGATAGAAATTGGGGCATGAAAACAAATTATCAGTTATATTCTCGTGAAAACGGATTTTTTTTTACTGAAATGTGAAAGTGTAGAAGATTGTGAAAGAATACTTTCTGCTAGACCTTATTATTATTATAAAAGACTGTTATTCATAAAAAAATGGAAGCCAGGAATGAAAACGTCTCGATAATTTTTACATTCGATGCCCATTTGGATCAAACTCCTGAATCTAGATCTGGATTTTTGGTCAGTTGAAGCTCTTAGTAGAATTGCTTCTTTACTAATACTAGGTCACCCTCTTAAGCTAGACAATGTTACTGAGGATTTTATTGGATTATCATATGCTCAAATCTTGATAGAAGTTAGTAGTGGTTTTTCTTTCCCTGAATTCATTCCTATTAAATGTTATAATGGGGAGATTGTATGGCAGAAAGTAGAATATGAATGAAAACCTACGTGTGTTCAGTTTGTAATATTTTTTGTCATAGTACTAATATGTGTAAAACTGTGAAAATGTGGATTCCCAAAGATAATTTAGATGCAGCTAACAAGATGGATATAGATACTAGAATGGGCAATCAGGAATTTATGAATGGGGATGTTGCTGGAAGTAGGAGAACTGTTAACAAGTTGCATAATATAACAAATGCTGGGATGGATGTTTGTCAAAGAAGTGGTGAGGGTACTGCTGTCCCAGGAAAAGAAGTGGTTCTAAGCGTCACATGCAAGAAATGGTTAATAATAATATATATCAAATCATCTCTCTAAAAATAGTACGGCTAGAGATGTTAATCCTTTTAGTGTTCTAGCAGATACAAATGAAGATACGCAGGAAGTTTGTGAGAAAGCGAATGAGATATCAAGGGTTGCTGGTCCGTCTAATTCATTTAAAGAAGTAGATAGATTTGTAGACAAAGGAGTCTTGGATGGAAAGGAGAGTAAAAGAACTACTGTCAATAATGAATTTGGGGAGAATGTCATAAGCAAAGATTCTTTTATGTATGAGTCCAATGGTTCTTTTGGCTCTTTTAGTTCGACAAATAGCTTCAAAAAGAGAAGAACAAAACTTATATCCAATATATACAATAATGGTAATACGCTTGTGATGGATGAACCACTGGTAGAGGGAAATCCAGAGTGGAGTAAGCTTATGCAACAATTTCAGAATCGATCTAAAACAAAGAAAGCAAAAGGAGGTGGGGGAAACACAGGTGGAGTCACTAAAGGTGGCACATCTAAGAAATGATTGAATTTTGGTTTCCTTTTATTTTTTGGTGTGCTAGCTTGATTTTCTGCTTTTGGTGTCTGGTTCATTATATTAGCTCCTGTGTGGTTGGTTTTGAAGAGTTGCGGATGGGATTTCTTCTAAGTTTGATGAGCTTGCTGTTTATCTTCATTATTTTTATATTTGGCTCCCTGGTTTTCCTTATCATGATGTTGTCTCTGAAGGCTTTCCCCTTGTGGCTGCTTTTGGGTTTTCGGTGTAGTGATTAAGCTCTGCTGTTGCAGATCTTTGTTTTGCGCTTGAAGAGATTCTATGTTTAATAGTGATTATGCATGTATGTTCTTTCTGTAGTTTCTTTTGCATGATGTGTAGTGTGGCTTTTGGTTTGAGCTGTTTTAGTTTAGGTTTGTATAGTGTTCGTTTGTTAGGTGTGTTGTTTTATTTTGTAAACAGCTCGTTCCTTTCTCTGTACCTCTTTATTGTAATATAAGTACCTTGTAGATTCAAAAAAAAAAAAAAAAAAAAAAAATCATTCATCTCTATGCATGAATGTCTAGTTGTTTCTCTAACCGGAACTATCCATTTTTAAACAAAGAGAAACATCTTTTTAACAAGACACTTGGACAACGCTTATTACAGTAAAATCTTGAGGCTTCGTCCATGCAAATTTGAATTTTATAACTGCCTTTCCAGGACGTATCATTAGACCCCGGTTCAGGATGCAGTCTTCAGCGTTTACGGGTTTAATGTATATGGAGTTGATTGGTGTAACACTTTTAAGACCATAACATTTCACAAGCACACGCTTCATAGGGCATCTACAATTGTTGTTTACAACGACTAGATACTCAGGCTTCCCTTCAATGATCAACCCTGTTCTCGGTTGAAATATCACGATGTCTGATGTACTGCAGTTTCGACCAAAAGCTGCAAATATAGTGACCAAATATTATGATATTCTCTATAAATCTATACGATGACACAAAGAGGGGAAAAACTAATGTTAGAACTTAGAAGGGTTACCTTGTTGATGACAAGTAAACAAAAATATTAGAATAAGCATGGTCGTTTTTGAAACAACTTTCATCCTTGCAGATGATTTGCTTGAAGGATATAATCATATAAATGTTGTTTATTGGATTTGTTTTTGAAATCTTACACTTTGAAATTTATAAATGAAGAAGGTATTGGTATAACATTTGTAATACAACATACGTTTAGATATGAATCATAAGTTGTAGAGCTAAGACTCGAATTCTAATGTGATATTTTATCTAAACTTTGACAATATTACTGTGGAAGACTCATCTGCAGTAAATGTGTACTCTTAAACATGAATTTTTCTTCTTTAGTGTAGCACTCATTTTTTAAATTTACTATACAAATAACCCTGCGTTAGTAAGTTAATTACAAAACATCTGTATTTCAATAGCGTTAAGTAGTTGAGCAGAACACACTGTGTGCATCAGTTTTTCTATTTTATTTTTTACTTTTATTTTTTTCTAAAACTGGTGACATTTCAAAAAGTGTTAATATACTTCTATCTTTTCTCTTTTTTTCATTAAGGAGTATAGAAGCAACATTTAAAATGTAGTCAGTGGGCGACATTTTAAATATCGTGCAATTTTCTAAACTTAAAAGACAACAACTATCTCTTCTCATAGGATATTTCTGTGCTTTTCGAAAACTAATGCAAACAGACTTTAGATTTATTTGGTTACCCATTAGAAAGACATTTTTTATATGAAAATTTACTTTTGGTCTTAAGTCCACCAAAAGATATATAATGCCAGCATTAAAAAAAAAGTTGATGGAAAAATGATCTCTATTCGCGGAGAACACTCATTATTTCATTAAAATTTAAGAAGTTTAAATTCAGTAATTTTAGCTCTAATTTTACTTTTATATCATATATTTTATGGTTCTAAAATTGAAATTTTGTAAGTCCAATTAAATATATTAATATACTAATTTTGTTATAAAATAAAGAAATTAAAATTCATTGGAGAGAAGAAAGGGAAGAGGCTTTTATTCATTGAAGATATTGGTTATCTATTTCTATTACATTGGATCTTTTACATATAGATCTTGGAGCTAGTGATTAAATTTATCTCGTAACATGAGACTAAACAGAAAATTAGAAAAACATATTTATTCATATATTACAACATTCTCCCTTGAATATGCATCTTCAATATCTTGAATGCTCTACAAACATGAAGTTGTCTAGCTTTTTGAAACATATATGATGATTGCTCTCTCTAATTATTATTTTGTTTGCATATAATAATTCAGGTAATATATACAGCTATTTTCTGTTGCCTTATTAAAAAAATTCTATTAGAAAAACCCAATGGGAAAAGCCTTGAACGACGAAAAGAGTGTAACCTATGAGATTTAGATATCATATCAAAATGATATTCCTTATAAGAGTTTGATATTTTGAGATCAAAACAATGTCTCATTAAAACCTTATTAAGAAAAACCCAATGGGGAGTACAGTAACATATTTTAATATCTGATTTTATCTATTGAAGTTTGATACTTTTGTATTCAGATAATTTTTCATTAAAAACTTTACTAAGAAAAACCATATGGAAAAAATCTTATTGAAGGAAAAAAGAGTTCAATATAATATGATATATTTCAATAATTTTCTACATCAAGTATAGTTTGATACTTTCAGATCAATGTAATGCTTTGTTAAAATCTTAGTAAGAAAAATCCAGTGGAAAATATCTTAAATAAGAAAAAAAATTACATTATAACTTATTTTCTTACGTTACTTTTTGGGTTTTGCTTCAAATAAATTAATGACTGAAGCAGGAAATTTTATCACTCATTGATCTTCAGGTCAATTGGGTCACTACATTAATAGTTATTTTTAAATAACTTTGACGATATCATTAATGCTTACCTCCAACGTTAACTTGATTTCTATCTTAATTTTTTGTCATATTTTTTTGTCCAAATGTGTTAACTTGATTTCCATCTTAAAAGGAGTCATAATGGCAATGTGATGAGCAAATCATCTTACCAAATCATCCACATAATTCGGGAGTTCGGAGAAAAAATGGTGCTACGATCGCACGAGGAGCCCTGCATAATAATTCCGTTATCCATACCAAGTTCACCTTCGTCTCAAAGCTGTAAGTCATCCTCAACATGCTGATAAAAAAAGCGATGCAAATAACTTGGACCAACTAGAGTATAAAAATAGTACTCAAAATCATGACGCATACCAGTAGGTGCATGAACCCAGGCTCTGTCCTTAGGAGCCCGATAGAAATTAGGATCGGGATCAAGATCATGAGAAGACTACTGACAGGTAGAATTTGGCTCAGCAACCACGTCCACGATAGGCGATGCATCAACAAAATCCTTATCATCGGTAGAAACAATGTCAGGCATTACTTACTTCACTTTAGGTACCCACTTCCTAACAAGAGGGCGAGGCAGTGGAATCTTATGCAGGGGAGGATCACTTGTAGCAGAAGGACAAGAATTAGGGTAATGACCAAAAGACTTACAGGTTGTGCATATACCTGGTTTCCATTTGTAAGTCACTACAAGGAACTCACGATTATCCATGCAGATAATAATCTGAGTAGGTAGAAATTTATCATGCTTAACCTTAATTAAAGCCCAAACATAGGAAAGATTCTTCCGAGCTACAATATTGGTGTCGAAGCATTTAAGCTTCCCAATGTGGCATGACAACAAATTAAGACCTAAGAGGGGCTGAATGATAAAGGGAATGCAGGTAAACTTGGCCCAAACTGGGATACACATCACTTGCTCCCTGGCTCTATCAACAGACGGACACCAGGAGGTAACAATGAAAGGCTTACCTCGAATGATAGAAGGAGCTGATTCAAGGACTCTTAGCCTTTCCTCAGGAGAGGAAAATTTGAAGTAGAATAAACCGTCAATATGTGTTAAACTCGAATTCGCATGAATATGCCATGAATTCCTACAAGCAATTAACAAATTGAAAGTTGGCATTTTAAAATCAAGGAATAGAATAAACCGTCAATATGTGTTAAGCTCAAATTCGCATGAATATGCCATGAATTCCTACAAGCAATTAACAAATTGAAAGTTGGCATTTTAAAATCAAGGAAGAAACCCACAATCTGATCCTTCCAAAACGCAGCAGCTTCAGAGTGTAACTTAGGGGGAGGAATGGAACTAAAAACAGTCTCAAGAATGTTGAACTAGACAAGCACATAATCACCAGTAAGGTTGGGTAATGAAGTAAATAGATAGTTCCATTTCAAAGGGGCTATTGCATTGGGGCCATTAACACAAACAGTTGACAGGCGCTGCAGATTAACATGAGTTACAGAGCTTGGGGGCATGTTGTCAATCAATCCAACCTCCTCAACTAACACTGAACCACCCACATTACAATAAATCCACAACAAATTAGCATTATCAACAGCATCGTCACCCCAAATATAGTTTCGGCTGGTCGTACAACACACCCAGTCACAATCTCTCTTAGCAAGGGCTAAGAAGTAATTGCCTGCGCAATCAAATATGTTAACGGAGACTTACCCAAGATAGGATTTTGAACTGTTAATGAAATTCTAAAGGAGGCTATCTCGTTAATCAGAGCATTCAGAGGATGGGAAGGAGGTAGCATGTACACTGGTCTAGGAGGAGCACCTTCAGTTACGACGACGGGATCAATTTCGGAATCCGATTGGGAATCAAGAGCTCGAGCGAGACTACGTCATTGAGGAAGATCAAAGAGGCTTTGATTTCTTATTCTTGTCCATAGACGTGGAGCAGAAAGGCGATCAGGAGAAGAAACGAACAAGTGGCGGAGGCGCAAGGAAAACTCAGATCTAGGTAGTCGCGGGATCAAAAGCGTCCACCATTTATTTCTTATCTGCAATTTTTTAACGTAATGATCTTTTAAGAATTATCTAATAATTTATATATGAACAATATATCCCGTATATTTCCCTCTAATTATTTGAATTTCTAATAATTTTTTCAGTCCTTTATCATAAAGAAACTTAAAACTAATTAATTATGAAAATTCACTTTTAGCACTATAAAAACTGCAGTTTCTCGACTTCTATTTCAAATGTTAGAAATTAAGTTTATAATGTATTTTCATTCGCTTCAGGTGTGCTAATATCAATATTAGATCTAAACTTAATATAATCTTCTAGATTCATATTATTCTCATATATGTTTCTTTAAGAAAAAATAATAAGTTTCTTCAGAAAATAAAAATTAGAATAAAAAATGAAATCTACAACAACACGAGATCTAAAATACAAGGACAAAAAAAATAAGATGTACAAATGGAATCAGATATGAATAAGTAGATCAATGATACAATGAGATGTAAAAGAAATAATATTAACAAAATAAGATCTGAAAGATTTGACCAATCAGATCGGGAAAATAACTTACCATTTGAGGATCTATTATCATGTCTGAAATTATCATTGAAGAGAAGAAATAGACATGGATATACATGAATGATTTGGTCAATCTATTATCATGCTGATAACATGTTATAAAGTATAAAGAAATCAGAATTCATTGGATAGAAGAAAGGAAAAGGACTTTTATTCATTTAAGATATTGGTTATCTATTTCAATTACATTTGCTCCTTTATATATAGACCTTGGAGTTAGTGATTAAATTTATCTCATGATGTGGGTCTAAACAGGAAAAATATAAAAACATATTCACTGATATATTACAACAGATCCTCTTTTAAAGGCTAAAACTCCAAATTGCTAGAAATATGATAATAGATGAAAACATGTGAACAATTAAAGAGAAAACAAAATAGACATGATATATTTATATGGGTCCAAAAGATATATTATTTACATTCACTTTTTCATATTTTTCGATTAATTTTTTCTAGAATAACCAATTGTACAGTAGAATCTAAAAGTCAATGATTAGATCTCAGACTGGCATAATTTTTCATTAAAATAGTTGGTCAGAGAACCAAAGAAGAAAGGATTCGCCAACACTCACTTCCATATGTTGTACTTTTCCATTCGTAAATATATATATATGTATGTATGTATGCAAACTTGAGTATCTAATTCTACTATGGATAAATCATTTGAATTATCAAGAACAAGTCAGTTTGCCGCATTTTCAAAATTTTATTGATCTATAGTAATGTTGACATGTTTTTGGCAAAGAAGTCACACACCAAGATTATGGTTAGCGAGGGGCTCAGAACTCGAGTACGTTCGTTGGAAAGTTCAAAGCGATTTGATCGAAGTCGTGAATTGTTAAGAAAAGGTTGAAAATATCGCTGACTACCGGATCAGCATTATCGTAGTGGCAAAGTCATTCAAGACTTTGGAAACGAAATATAATATTTCGTACTTAGTAAAAATCTTGAAAATCTGGTATAACAAAAATGTGTGATCGACTCGGCCGGGTCAGCTCAAAATCCTTGAGCACATCGGCCCGATTACTTGGCAAAACTCGAATTGAGCGAATACATTGGTTTTGGAAATTTCTGGAATTGGATCACTCAAAACTGCTATGAACTTTGGTATTATCAAGCAAAATCACTTGCTTAACTCGGCGGGTTAGCCAAAAGTTTTGGATTTGGCATTTAGCAAAAATCGTGGTTTGGCACTTCCAAAAGTTGTGATCAGCATGGTGGGATTAGAGAAAATCACGGCTGCACATCGACCCTGGAAATGTTCAGATTTAGCAACACTCAAACCCAACTTTCGATTTTCGTACCCCCTTAAGATACGAAAATACAGATTTCTTATACCCTTAGGATACGAAAATATGGATTTTGTATCTTTCTTAAGATACAAAATCCATATTTCTTATCCCAACAGGGATAGGAAGTCGTATCCCTTCAGGGATACACAGTCGTATGCCTCCTAGGGATATGATTCTTCGAGATTCGGCAAACCTCCAATACACCTGGGCACTCTGACACGATCACCTCTTTTCTTTGGTTCAATCAGGATTTTGTGGTTTGGCATTGGCATGTTTGGGATACGAAATCCTTGGATTGGTTTTGGCATAGGAAAATAGCCTGATTATGGCGTGCTGATTACCTGTTTTAGCTTGCGCGACTCAACACATTAGGGTTTGGCACTTGGCACGGTTGGGATTCGAAATTGGCAAAGTGGCAAGGCAATTTGCAAACTTGCCAAGGATGTGTGGATCACTGTGTTTTAGATGATATGCACGTGTTGATCACTATATTTCAGCATATTTTTTAGGATTCGAAATTTGGTGTTGGAACGCTTTTTTGGCTAAGTCCCGGGGATACAAATTTCGTATCCCCTCATGATACGAAGTTTGGCTGATGCATGAAATCTTCACCTATAAATACCCCATCTCTTGGCATTCAAAGGGTTGGGCTTGGCCAGATTATTTTGGACTTTGGCTATCATTTGGCATATGGGTATGCTTTCTTTGGAGCTCATTAATGGCTTCCATAGGGATTACGATGGCCTTGAGATACTTCTGGACTTGCGAACTTCACTTCGAAATTTTCCTACAACATTTCAGCATTCAGTTAGACTTGTTAGCTTGCTTTGCACAACTATAAGTGTTGGAACTTGAACTTTGTATCATTCTCGGATATATTTGGACATTGAAGCTCTTCCTACACATCTTGGCCTAAGCAAGAAGAAGAAGGGCATTTTTAGCAAATTTGGGAATTAACAACCATTTTTTTATTCTCTTGTACAACTTTGTAATTCAAATTTGGATTAGCATTGTAATCAAAATAATGATGATGAATGATTACTATAAAGGAAATGTAGGCATTAGTTCCAAACCACTATAAAACATTGTGTGTCCCTTTACATTTCTCGTATTTTGGGTATTTGGTTATCAGACTTACTATCTAACCTACTCTTGGGTGTTGGCATGCGTAAGTGACCAACTCCCTACGTCAACATTTTTACTCGCTAGGAAGGGGCACGACAACTTCTACTTTGGCTTTGGTTTTGGTTATCGAATTTGGTTTTTCGAATTTGTATTTTGGAATCGGCTTTGGTTAAGGAAACGGACTTCACTCGCTTTTCACTGTGGTTAAACTAGAAATCCCTCTAACTTTGTCACTTGAGAGGATCTCGACGGAATGGTCAAGGATTTGGCTTTGGATTTGAACGCTTGCTTGGAGCAGTAAGTGGAAGCGATGAATACTTTTCTCGGTCGGGTTTAAGCTAGGTTTGGAAGTGTTGAAAGGTCGACAAGCCAGGTAGATATTATCAGGACAAGTACTGGTGTTTCACAGGTCGCGACTCAGGACTTGGGGGCAAACCCGCAAACTTAGCAGTAGGGCGATGTCGATCCTTAGACTGGTACCATTCCCGCTACTCTCAAGGGAAACGACCTTGTGGTGCATTGGTTGCTCAAGTTCCAAGTTCCGGAATTGGGAATGTGGCTTAAGTGCCTTTGCGTGAATGTTTGGATGGCAGTGCCCCTACGGTTCTGTGAGTACAGATTGAGCCCATTGTGGCTCTTCAGGTTGGAATTCAACCAGAAGTTCTTATTGCAAATCAACTAGTTGCTAACATGGAATTAGGACACCGGTGTAGGCTTGGATAATTTGAATCAGCTACTTATTTTGGGTAATGGATCTCAAATCGCGGATGTTATTCGTCGATTTACTCGAGGTAGTGCCTCTTATTCGAACTTGGATTATGTTACTTGCAGCCCATTCTCTTTGGAAATCAAGAGTTCTCGGAATCCACTGGACTTACAAATTGCCAGTGTTGGAAGCTTATAATGGTCGGAAGGATCCAACTTATCACTTAATGTGCTATGTGTGCCATATGGAGGTTCTTTCTGTTTCGGATAATGTCATGGCAAAGTGTTTTCTGCTTTATTTAATAGACATTGCTATCATGTGGTTTCAGCATTTGGAAATGGATTCGGTTCATTCTTGGAGTGCTTTGGTTGGTAAATTTGTCGAGCAGTTCAGAGTTCACATTGCCCGTTCAAAAAGCGTTATGACTCTAACGGCGATCAAGAAAAAGCACGGCGAGACTTTGCACAAATTTTTTCTAAGGTGTAACGTGGAGGTGGCGTCAGTCGATAGACACGATCCGTTCACAGTTTTGATGGATGTAGTCTTCATTGTTTTGGACAAGACCTAATTTAAGATTTCACTGCAACGGGACCTGACGAGAGATCTTAATGAGTTATACTTTGAAGTAGAATGGATTATGCATGAAAATGGTGCAAGGATTGATAAAAAGGTTATCGAGGCTAATTCTGTTAAGGGAGGAGGACCCCCCGACTCTAGTAAAAATAAGGATTCTGGAAAGGATAAACCTTCTTCGGGGAATGATCAAAACATGTCTTGGAGGGAACCTAAATTCTCACCTTATTCAGAACTTACTCATACCCTAAAAGAGATTTACTTGGACGTGCATCCCATAGCACCTTTCAGGAAGCCTCCCGCAAGGGAGTCGACTCAAAGAGAAAAGGATTCTAGTCGGCATTGCTTGTTTCATGATCTCAACATCCATAATACGAACGACTGTTGACATCTTGAAATATGGTTGAAGAGCATGTCAGACGTGGTGAGTTAACGCAGTTTGGTTAGACTCGGGTTGTGGTGCCAGGACATGCACAACCCCCTAATGCTACTAAGGATATGCCTGAGCCCGGTGCTCATGGCTTGATTTTTAATTGATCATGGATTTCTTTGGCTCTAGTGTCTCGAATTCAAGCCTCTCGGACATCAGTATCTTATGGCTTGTGATTCTTGGTCTTCTGGTGGTTTTGGTTCTTTGGTTACTTGGCTTTTGGTTCTTGTGGGCTCTTTGGTTGCTTGGCTTCTAGTCTTCTTTGGCTCTATGGATTTCAGTATTTTGGTAATTTTTCTTTCTGGTTTTTGGTTCTCCAGTTTTTGGTCTTCTTGGGTTTTCCGACTTTTGGTTTCTTGGTTTCTATAGCTTATGGTTTTGCTCAAGCGTCTTCTAGACTTGGTTATTCAGGCTCCGTCCCATGGTTATGGTTTTCTGGGCTCTGGCCCATGGTTTTGGATTTGTAGGCTTCCACCCTCGGAATGTACCCTTTCGGCTTTATGGTTGTAGATTGTTGAGTTGGTATGTTCATTGCTCGACAATACACCATCATCTCCCTGGTTATTGATAAATTTTAACTTTTCTAGCATTGGATTTTGAGCGGTTGAGTTTGCTTACCCGTGTAACAGGAACTGGAGAGAACCTAGGCTTGCTCTTCGCGAAAGATAAACCATTCAATCTCCTTCACGAATGAAATTGAAATCGAAAACAGCTAAGTCTGCATACCCATGTACGTGAACAGGCGAGTCCCTAGGCATGCTCTTTGCGGATGATAAACCGTTAAGTTTTCTTTCTGGTTTTTCTAAAAAAACCTTGTCATTTATAATTTTAATAAGATTACTTCGCTTTTTGTGGAGTATGAAACCTGGAATTGGATTGTGAACTCTAAGGACCCCGATCCATGGCTTTCGAATTTGGTTCGCCAAGTTCACACTCTGGATATTCTCGACCGTCTTGCCTCGGCAAGGCCACCTTGAACTCATCTGGCTATCCTAGTCATCTTGTCAACTCCTGGCAAGGACACCTTGATTTGTGGTGGGTAAGGTCTTTACTCATTTGGCTTCGGGTTGTTCTGTCGGTTCACGGCAGATAACCCACCTGGTTAAACTCAAGTGGTCTTGTCGGTGACATGGCAAGATCATCCACTCTTGGTTTTGGGTCGTGTTGTCTACTTACAGCATGACGATCCACTCGCTTACTCGAATACCTGGTTATTTAGCTATCAGTTACTTTGGTTTACGATTTTCGGGTTTTCTCGACTTCCTGGCTATGGTCACTTTAGTATTATAGTTTTCTAGTATTCAGAATTTCTCAATATTCCCGGCTTTGTTTTTTCCTTGGTATTATGGTTCTCAGACCCCCACGGTCCCTTGTCCACTCTGATTATGTCGATTATTCTAGTTACTTCGGTTATTCTAGTTATATCTCAAGAAACGATTCGTAGCAGTCGTCGTCTTTCATTATATTTCAAGTTTGGTTTTCGGCTAATACGATCTAGCACGATAGTGGTTTTCTGGTAAACACGATCCGGTGCTATTGTGGTTCTTCATCTTTCAGGTTGTTGAAATTCCCTTAGGACTTCTCCTGGCTTTGGTTTAGGATATTGGATTTCTTGATTTCTCACTAAACACATCTCCCTTTCTCCAAGGAAGATATTTTCGGGGGGTAAAGTGTTAACATGTTTTTTTGGAAAATCATTCACACATCAAGTTTATGGTTAGCGACGGGCTCAGAACTCGTGTATGTTAATCGTAAAGAATAAAGCAATTTGGTCGAAGTCGCGAAGTGTTCGAAAAAGGATGGAAATATCTTGATTCGCGAAACCGCTTATCAGATTGTAAAACTCATTCAAGACTTCGGATACGAAATATAATATCGTACTTGGTAAAAATCTTGGGAATCGAGTATGGTGAAAATGTGTGATTGACTTGGCCGGATGAGCTCAAAATCTTTTAGTACCTTGGTCTGATCACGTGGGAAAAGTTGAATCGAGCGAATACATTGGTTTTGGCTATTACTGGAATTAGATCACTCGAAACTTCTGTGCATGATGGAGTGATCAAGCAAAAACTCTTGCGCAACTCGGTGGATCAGCCAAAAGTCTTAGATCTGGCACTTAGCCAAAATCGTGGTTTGGCACTTCAAAAAGCCATGATCAAACGGTGGAGTCAGAGAAAATCATGGCTGCACATCATCCCTGCCAACGTTCGAATTTGGCAACACTCAGGCCAACTTTGGATTTTTGTATCCCCTTGGAATATGAAAATACAGATTTTGTATCCCTTTCAGGATACGAAATCCATATTTTGTATCCCTATAGGGATATGAAGTCGTATCCCTTTAGGGATACAAAGTCGTATCCCTTGTGGGGATATGATTCTCCAAGATTCGCCAAGCCTCCACAACAACTGAGGACTCTGACACGATCACCTCTTTTCTTTGGTTCAACAAGGGTTTCGTGGTTTAGCATTTGCCATGTTTTGAATTCGAAATCCCGGGATTAGTTTTGGCACACGAAAATAGCCTAAGAGTGGCATGTAGATCACCAATTTTAGCTTGCACGACTCTGCACTTTGGGGTTTGGCACGGTTGGGATTCAAAATTGGCAAAGTGGCAAGGAAATTGGAAACTTGCTAAGGACGTGTGGATCACTATTTTTTAGGTGATCCGCACAATCCAATCATTGTTTTTCAGCATATTTTTAGGATTTGAAATTTGGTATTGGAACTCGATTTTTTGGTTAAGTCCTAAGGAAATGAATTTTGTATCCCCAAAGGATATGAAATTTGAGCTGATGCATGCAATCTTCACCTATAAATTACCGTCTCTCTTGGCATTCAAAGGATTGGGCTTGGCGTAAAAGATGCTTTCTGTCTTTAGGAAGATGACACCGACTATAAATAAAAGGTAACTAGTCAACTCCTTTACATTTTTTGAATTTCCATTGGTCTAAAAGAGAAACATTCTGACCAAAGCACATTACTTTATGTACTTTGCCCAGTTCAAAGTATAGAAATTTATGCTAATGCGTAACACCATGTTCAATGCATAGGCTTTCCTAAGTGAAAACAACCTTAGGAAATTCATATTTATTATATAAACATGGGAAAAACACTTAAATTTGACTGAATGGGGAGTATATCCTTCTCTATCGTTCAAAAAAGTTTCAGGTTTGAATAACTAAATAACCCCTTTATTTAATTACTCCAGGAATTAAAAAAAAATCCTTAAGAAATTCACACAATATTTCTAAGTACTCAAAAAATTATGAAATCAGAAACCCAACTCCCAAAACGCATAACAAGCAACATATCCATATTTCATAACGTTTGGAGATTTCTCGCTATAGGTTTTGCCCTAAAACCTATTCTGTTTCATGCAAAAAAAGCACATGATCAAAAAAAAAAGAGCATTGCTACACAGTCTAACAGTCATTATACATGAAAAAAATCATGAATAAACACAAACAATTTGGATATAAGCAAATAAATGAATCTAAGCATAGGTAGGGACTATTATTCACCTTGTTTGGATTGAGAGCTTGAGATACTATAAGTGCTGATTTCCTAAGCTCTAATCTTGAGCCTTCTTTTATGTTTTCTTCTTCTTCCTCTTTCTTTTAATGGTTGGCCGCCTCTAGGTTTGTTTTTGTTTTGAATGAATTTGGAGAAATGATAGAGAAGAGGTAGGAAAAAAAATCTCATATAAGATGTTAAATGTTACCCATTATTCCCTTTCATATTTAATTCATTCTAATTTCTGAACAACACTATTATTTGTTCATAAGTTGAAATATTAACTCAATAATCTAACTACATTATTCTTACTTAATTCATTTAATTAAATATCATGAATAATGTTTTAAAAAATGAGGGACACTACAAATGCTTTGTTAGAACTATATTTCTTGGTGATTCCTATAAGTTTTGACGAAGATAGTAGAATTGTCGTAACTTGTGGTTGCTACCATAATTATGTACGTACCTAATTTTTGTTTTTTGAACATGAAAATAAGCATAGATGTATTAAGTGAAGAAGGATGCGGGATTTTTTTACTTGTGTTAAAAGTGATGTGGATATGAAGAAAAAGACCCAGAAGGGCAGAACATGAGTTATAAGGTTAGGAATTTATGTAGTGCTCTAGAGAAATATTTGAAGTAGAAGCCTGTAAGTGTTGGAGGAAAAACCCATGAGTGAAGCAAGTATAGCTTTTTATCATTCAATCAGAATATAAGGAAGTGCTATGCAGTTCTAGCTTGCTAAATGTGATAGCCCGCCCCGTGCCTGCCAATATTTTTCCGAAATGCAATGTGCCAATGCCCCACCGGCACGGGATGGTTGTTAAAAGAAAAGGGTTTGAAAAGATGAATTACTAAAGAACCTGTAGTATATTTCACAGCGCATGGAATAAAATATAATAATAACATACCTTGATATAAAACAGGCGAGATAGTACATAAGCTGAAAACTAGCCCATATCCATCAAAGTAGCGGAATCCAAAATACAGCTTCATATCCAATTATTACAACTTTCAAATACTTTCTCTAAAGTAAATAAAAGAGGTGCACTACTAATGCCCAAAGCAGTGACCAGCAACAACACAGGGAGAATATATGTATAGAGTACATGGGAGCCTCCTGCTCGTATCCGGATAACTACTCGTGCATAACCTCCTAACCTGCCTCTAGTCTGCTCATTTAGAAGCACCCAGAGTAATAAGAAGAGACATAAAACTTTGGGTCAAATGGAAGTCTGGTATGAGCGATAGCAGCAAAATAAAACAAGAACAGTTATACGTAACCATACCTGACCTGGACCTGTAACCAAAGAGTTAGCACAACAAGATGTACAATACTCTAACGTAATACCGACATAGAGTGTAAAGTGAAAGTGTGCATGTCATGGTGATGGAAAACATCAAACATAACAATCATCCTCACATCTCTCACTCAGTGCGTAAAGCATGCGATATTCACCAATTTGATCACCGGGTCCATTGGGGCCACGATGGGGTCCCACTCCATACAATTATTGCTATGACCACTTTGCCCTTTAGGGTTATGATGGAGTCCCACTCCATACAACTATTACCCTAACTCCACTGCACTGGTCCATAGTCAATAACCCTAACGGGTCAACCCGTCCACATAGCCCTGGCTCTGGTTCATCTACATGCCCCCTCTCTCAATGGTGAGCTAAAGTTATAGATATCGATAACCCCTTTGCACATGCCCCGCAGCAAAGCCCAACTCTATAAGTTAATTCGTTAGTTCCCATCTGGATCCCTAAGCAATAACTTCTCATTCGGACTTCCTTTGCATCTCGGGTTTTGGTCGGGTTGGAGCTAATCCTTAGAAGAGTTCACAATCGTCATTGCATAGTAGAAGTTTGAATCCGGTTCAGTTCAGAGTCGTCATCTTGTTTCGGTTGTTCGTACTCCATGGATCGATCGTTCATGCTCCACGGGTTAGTCGTGTGAGAACCATCGGGGTCGGTCGCTCATACATCATCCATTGGGTTGGTCGTTCATACATCATCCATTTGGTCGGTCGCTCGTACATGCTTCAGGGGTTGGTCGCTCGTACATTATTAGGGTCGGTCGGTCGTGTGAGCACCATTAGGGTCGGTCGCTCGTATATGAACCATTGGGTCGATTGCTCGAGCTCCTCCCTTGGTTGGTCATGCGACCCAAAACCTGCACCTCTTTCCAGCAAACTATTTTCGCTACACGACGGCGTTTTCGACCATTCTAACTTTCCCATGCGACCATAGAACATACCAAACAGTAGTAACAACATATAGGTTCAATCAAAGAGATCAAAACATCAACACATAGGCTATTTTAGATCATACATACCCAAATCCATGATTTTCCCCTTAAATCCTAAATTCCAGGATTAGCAAACTTAACCCAAATTCATATATGTGACGTAAAATATGATTTTAGAGTTTATGCATATTTTTCCATATTTTTATGATGTATAATTTTTCTTATTATCACTAATCACCCTTAATTAGCCACCATTAGTGTTTAAACATGAAAATCACTCATCTTAGCCAATAATTAGTGATAGATCTGAAACTTTTACTGATTTGACTTAGATCCCAATATGGTGCAGCAACTCTATCTTGAATTTGGTGCTAATCCGACTTGATTTGATGTAGGTTTGCTTAATTTATGATTAGAAAGTGATTAGAGGGATATTTGTAAGATGAAAGCTATTACTAGGGTTCAAGGAATGTTCATTCGGCTAGAAAAATGAAAGGAGACATTTCTCCAAATCCTTTTAGCCCTACCATAACCCTAATCCTGAAATGGGTTATGGGCCAAGCTGTTAATCACCATATTAAGCCCAATTAGGCTGTTTTCCCACCTTCAAATCTTATTTCAGCCATATCTCCCAAACGGTAAGTCTTTGATTAATGTGACCACTCTATGGAATGGGAAACCATAATCTGAATCCAATGAAAGTGGTTTTAGGTCAAAACTCCTCACCAGTCAAAAGTTATAGGCGAAACAAGATTCACCAGGGGTAAAACAGTCATTTAAAATTCGGTAAAAATCGTGAATGTGGGAAATGAATCTAATAGTCATTTCCTAAAGTTACACGACCATATGACTTTGTATGAAAATAAAATAAATATTCTATGATCCTCCCATACGTAGAATGCGGGTCGTTACACTAAAGGATGATAGACACAGACGTTAACTTCCATTTGACGAGGCCGTTACGCTCGGACTACGACATCTGAATCACTCATGACTCGAGTGCTTGGATATGCACAAACTCGAACTAAAAACTTCGGACTTGGCGGATACAGGGAATTCAGGTAGTACACGACTCGAGCCAGTCATATATTCAAGTACTTGATCTGGAAAGATTGATCATCACTAGACTTAACCCGATCATGGGATGATGCCTTATCGAACCATAGCTTCACACAACTCACATGTGATCGATCATCATTGGGATATGATTAGCCATTTTAAGAAGAAGGGATCGACATGAGCAGATCATCAAGTTCACATGCATTAGTACATGGATTTACACATCCGAAACTTGCTCACTGTAGAAGTCGAATTAGGAAGGTATATGAAGGGATCCATTCAAAGCTTCACATCGGATTAGTTGAATGATCCAACCTTGGATCAAACCTAAACACGATGACCATGACACAGAATAAATGGATCTGTATGTGGAACCAAGACTTAGTAATTGATTTAATCCGGCACTTCCTAGAGATCAAATCGGCAAAATGCCCTTGGTATATGATTTTGGGACAAGTCTTTGGATCAACCAGAATGAGTGGATCCACATGCAAACCTACAGGAAAATGAAGTGGCTAAGAAAAGAAATTCAAAACTTGTCACTTAAGAAAATAAGGGCAGTGGATCATCGGACCCATATGGATCCTGATCCCTCTCCAGTTACAAGTCAATGTCAGGTGCCATATTTTGTTCCATGATTTTTGGCTGATCCATGCTTTTTTACAGCTATAATTAGGACACCAAATGGCTCATTTTGGGGTTCTTATCAAAGCTTTTAGACAATATTACGCAAGGATATTGTTATTTTCTAACAAAACTACTTTTTCTCTATATTCTTAAGACCAAACTGATCTGTATTTGCAATGATAATGTATGACTAATCTATTATACCTCAGTGGATATAGGTACACTTGGTGAACCACCATAAATCTTGTATCTCCATTTACTTTTGCGTACTATGTGGTTGCTCTGTGTTTGCGAACAAATTGAACAATTGTAAACAACTGTTAAATTCGTTCGGTTTTCCTAAACAACAAAGATTGTTGTAAAGGGTGTCAAACTCCGAGACCAAAATTATTTTATTAATAAATCCAATCAAGTTATTCCGAATTTTGATTGTTTGAAAATAACAGAAAACAAATAAAGAGAGTTTTTAATAATAAATGAGAACAATGAGGGAGTAATGACATAAACTAGATTAATATTAATAAATAACCAAACAGATTAATGCAGATATAATTCATGTTTCTGTCACAAACATGAATCAATGATAATTAGGTTTCTAGAAACAAATATGTGAATAACGACAAGTATAGCCCATGCGGGGGCTAGGCTCTTAAAAAACCTTAGGCTATCAGGATAGATTCACTATTTTATTTCTAAAACCCTAGAAATTAGATCTAAATCTGATAAGCGTTAGATCGAACTCGAATATATCCAGTGAAGGAGCATAGCTCTTAAACGACACAAAATATGAAGGTTTAGATCTAACCTTTGGTTCAGATCTAGATCTATGTAAATGAAGTCCTAATCTTTTTGGCTATGTGATCACATTGAATCTAATCTAAGCGTCATAACCCCCTAATTAGAGGGGATTAGCTAGACATAGCTAAATGAGAAATAGGAAAAAGGAAAATAAACAATATAAACATAAATAAAATAAAATAACAGCTAAGAAGAGAAGGAGAAGAATTTTATTCCAAAAGAAGAGTTACAGAATAAAACCCAATGTAATTCTAAATGAACAAGATACAAGTGTATTTATAGCTAATATGACAAAGACTAATTGGCTAATTACACAATATGGGACTAAAGATTTAGCCCAAATAACACATAAGCCAGTGTGAATGCAGCTGTAGAGTGAGAGGCTTTGCAAATGAGCCAATGTGAACGCAGTGGTCATGTTGTAGAGTAAGAGGCCTTGCAAATGAGCCAATGTGAATGTAGCATGAGTCTTTAGTGAGCCAAATCTACCAAACTGAACTCTATTTGCAACCGTTCTTCAAGCTTTAAACTCTTCAAGCTTTAGTAATTTCAAACTTCACTCTTTTTGAGCAAATTCTTCATGCTTTATCCATTAAATGCTTTAAACCATGCTTTTTATAAACAATATGAAAACACATCTATAAATACACAATATCAATTATTTTAAAGGTAAAATAAGATAAATAAGCGGATAAAATATACAAATTTACGTGTATATCACTCTGTGATTGCATATTGTGACTATTATCGGTATTACATATGAATTGGGTGATGGCAACTGACTGATCAAAATCATGTGTCCACAACTACATGTGCCAGGAAGGGGCTTCTACTTGAACCAAAGGAAATCTCATTGCTAGGAAACTATGGTGAGGAAGAAGAACATCGACAAACAACCTGAAGGAGCCACAACAGATGAAGGAAGTTAGGAGGCTTCTTTTAGAGGAAATCCTTCCTTATACTTAATAAGGGAGGATAGGGAAATAGGGGTAACCCCATCGGTGATGCTAACTTGTTGTTTAATCCTTCTACAAACCCAAATTTAGAAAACAGACTTGGAAATGAGGTGCACTTAGGCTTGAACCTTAGGGCACTCAAAACAATTAAGCTGTGGGTGTTGGACTCAAAGATTGGAGTCAACTGCTCAATGACGACAATCATATCATGGACATGATAAGGAGCATTTCGAGAGGTAGACTATCTCTCTTAAAGTTGGACAAGAATTGAAGTCCATTCAATCAAAACATCCATAACTCTTAGAATCCACTAGACAACAAGCTACCGATGTTGGAAGTTCATGATGGTAGGAAAGATCTTATGACCCTATCTCATGCGATATATTCATAATATGGAAGTATTGGAGGCATGTGACGATGTCATGGACAAGTGCTTCCCATTTTATTCTATCAGACTTGGTTGTTATGTGGTTCTGGCAATTGCAATCGAACTCTATTGGAAGCTGTGGAAATCTGGTGGAGAAATTTGTTGAACAATTTTGGGTCCACAACGTTAGGTCCAAAAATGTGATGATGCTTACAACTATCAGGAAGAGGGCCAGAATAACTATGCAAGAAGTCCTGGAAAAATTCAACGCTGCAGTGGCTTTGGTGGATCGATTAGATCCATTCATGGTTGTAATGGCTGCATTTTCCTACATCTTGGACGCATCCAAGTTCAAAATTTCATTGGAAAGGGGTCCACCATAGGATCTCATAGAATTTAACTTTAAAGCCGACATATTTTTTATGCGGGAAGATGCGAGAGTAGACCGTAAAGCTCTCCCAATCTACCATGTTAAGAATGGAGAACCATCCAACACTGAAAATAAGGAAGGAAAGCGTAAAACTAAAGGAAATGCGGCCTAGGAAATCAAATCAAATTAAAAAAGGCCAAAAAGTGACTCGTAACACATCTGAATTCAAGTCTGAAACAAATCTTCATGGACATCAAAGATCACCTCACGGTGAGAAGACAAACTGGAAGGGAGCCCATAGATAAAGACTTATCTTTCAAAAAATTCTGCTTGTTTCATGAGATATCCGATGATGAAAAAAATGAATGCAAGTAGTTGCAAGATGTCTTCAAATAACAAGCGAGGAATGGACAACTGCAGTAATACATCCAGAATCAAACTGTAGCAGCACAATGGGAACAACCATTGGATGTAAGGGACAAAATCGAGCCTAGCTCTCATTGAGGACTTATCATCGATTGACAAAAGGTAATCAAACAATAATGTTGCCTAAGTTTTCACACATATATGGGATCCAATGAGATCCCTAGGCATTCTCTTGAACGATGATGAACCTCAAACTTTATTTCTTTTGTTTTTTAATCAATTTGTAACAAAAGGGCTAAGCCATATACTCTTGTACCAGAGTTGCCGAAATGCCTAATCAAGCTCTAAATGGTTAAAAGCCTACAAGTTTTTGCAATAAAGTTTACTTCTTTCCATAGTAATGTTGTTTGGTGTGTTTGGTTGATACTCGTCAGACATGAATTTTGTGTTTTATCACTTCAATAATATAATTTGACGTTTATAGGGTATACTTGTTAAGTGTGGAATCCACAATTAGACGAATCTGGTAATATCTCAATGAGTATCGATGATGCTCATCGAACATAAAACTTGCTTTCAAACGACTTAAATCACTTGATGAGTATGGTTGATGACCATCAAGTATAAAATGTTTTAATCAACAAAACCGTCACGTATGGATGACGCGTGGTAAGAGCCCGACAAGGCTATGGATCGTTGAGTATGGCTGATGCTCGGTAAGAGCTTGGAGAGATTATAAACTATCAAGTATGATTGATGCTTGGTAAGAGCTCGAAGAGGCTATAAACTATCAAGTAAGACCGATTCTTAGTAGAATGCAAACAAAATGGTGAACCATCAAGTATGGCTAATGCTTGGTGGAAACCCAAATTATGGGCTATTACGTATAACTGATGCTTGGCAATCCAACTGAGTATGGCTGATGCTTAGTGGGAATCAATCAAATCGTGAATTGTAAAATATGACTGATTCTTGATGGGGATTAACCCAAACTCGGAATGCTAAGTATGGATTATAATTAGCGGTAGCCAGGCGAGGCTTCGAGTTATCGTGTATGGATAATACATGAACAAAACCCAATGAAATTACAATGCAATAAGTATGGATTACGCTTGACTAAAGTCAGGCGAGGCTTTAATCGTCGATTGTGGATTATAATTATTATAGAAAATGATTTGGATTGTCAAGAGCAGACGACACTTGGTATCATGTCGACTTGACGAGATAGGGGACCTCGACTATGGCTCAGAACGGCTATAGAATCAATCTGGAGAGAATGCGGATACTAGACTAATATAAAACACATCGTTTATCGAAAGACATTTTTTGGGAGACAAATGTTAACCTGACTTTTGGAAAAGCCATAACGCTTTGGACTAAGACATCCAGATCGCTCATGATTCGAGCGTGGATATGCACAAACTCAGACTAAATACATCAGACTCGAGAAACACATAGAATTCGAGAAGTACACGACTCAGATAGGTCGTGTACTCGAGTACTTGATTGGGAAAGATTGATCAGCACTGAACTTAATCAGTTTGTGAGAAAATTCCTGATTGGAGCATAACTTCACACAACTCACACGTTATCGATCGATATTGGAATCATATCGGTCAGTTCAAAAAGGAGGGATTAACATGATCAGATCATCAAGTTCACATGGACTGGTACATGAATTTACACATCTGGCACTTGCTCGATCATTGAAGAAGTCGGACCGAGCTAGTACATGAAGGGATCGATTCAAAGCTTCTCATCGGATCAAATACATAGTCCAACTTCGAATCATACCCAAACACTATGATTACGAAACAAAATTGATGGTTCCACACGTAGAACCAAGACCTGGTAAAAGTTTTGTTCTGGGATTTCCTAGAAGTCGGATCGGCAAATGCCTGGGTATATGATTTTGGGATCAGGCAAAAGTGAGTGGATCCATATGAAGAACTTCATGAAAATGAAGTGATCGAGCATGGCAACTCAAAATTTGGAACTTAAGCAAATATGGGGATCTGATCATCAAAACCATACCTATCCCTCAACTGTATCGGTATCGATTGCCTATAGAATATAGGGACCCGATCCTTCCTCGGGCACAAGGCAACGTAAGATCCTATTTTTTCTCATTGATTTTGGTTGATTCCTGCTCTTCTACATTTGTAAATAGGACATCAAATGGCTCATTTGGGGATCTTTTAGGGGCTTTTGGACACTACGATGCAAGGACAATGCTATAGCCTAATGAAAACTACTTTTTATCCATATTTTTAAGATCAAACCAAACTGTACTTGTAATCAAACAATATAAAAAATTGATTACACCTTAGTGGACATAGGCACACTTGTCAAATCACTATAACTTTTGTAAATTTATTTACTTTTGTGTACTTTGTGACTGCTTTGTGATTGCGTATTGTGATTATTATTGGAATACATACAAATTGGGTGTTGGCAATCAATTGATCAAAATCGTGCTTCAACAACAATAGTATCAAAGGGAATAACTCCAAAAGCAGAGGTTTTTGAGTTCCTTTGAAAAAAAATCAGTCAGTTAAAAACAATTCAGCATATTCACTTTAATGGAAGATCAAAGCTGCAACGAAGATCGTTAAAGTATGAAGATGAAGCAATCAAGAACCATAATTCTTATCAAACCAAATGTTAGGGAGGTTTGCTTACTGTCATTTAGCCATAATCAATTTCTCTGAAGCCAAAAAAGCATGCAACTATGTTTTCGTCAGCCCCCGTATTCTTTTCTCTCCTTCCTGTTTTTGCTGCTAGATTTTATTTTCCATTCAATTCTCAATTCAAATTTCATATCGGACTCCTCATTCTTTGCCTACACCTTCTTCCTCTCCTTCCTGAGGTCTAATTCCAATTTGCTAAAGAAAAATCAAACTCACCTTCGCCTTCAACGACGAAGGCATCCGCGAGTTCTATGCCGAATTCAAAACCCTAGCAAAGATCCGCCACCCGAACCTTATCAAACTCGGATTCTACTCCTCCAGCCTACATTGCGTCATGTTTTACGAGTTCATCCAAGAAGGTAGCCTGGATTCCTGGATCCACCAATATGATGAAGCAGCTTATTTGGTTTTTTGTAGTAGCATGTCGTTAAATAATTACAGGGAGGAGGGACATAAAATCTTCAGGTAAAAAGGTGCTTCTTCCTTCTTACAAAAATACAATTTTTGATTCTTCTTGTACCATTGTATTGAAAATATATTCAAGCATATAAAATCATATAACAGTTATGGCTGGACTTAATCTTGGCAGACTGTAGAATGGAGAGAAAATTTGATTGTGCAACAACCTAAATCTGTGCTGACAAAAGAGGTAGGTAGTGAATATTGAAATTATCGATCACAACTACTTTATTCTTCTTTTGTTTTAATTTAGAATTCATTTTTTCTAAATGTCTTCAAAGCCAGATTACTGCATCCTCCTGAACTGACTTGAAATTTTGAATTTTCATTTAATTGTATCAGTGAATGTGAGTTTTGAACTAACCATTTGTAACTTGGTCTCAAATGTTCCCGAACTGACACTTGACCACCAAATATGTAGCTCAGGTGTACCTTGGTCTCAGATGTATATGGTGTTATTGAAATATGCTAATTTTTTATCTCTTCATCCACAACGTATGAGAGTCTAATTTTTCCATGAATTGATTTATTTACATAAATAAATTACTTCATCCCTAAGTTATTATTCCTCTATATCAAGAGAGGTATAGAGAATGTTATTTTCATCAGATCATCTGTATCCCTTCATTTCTTTTCTCTACTATAAAACTCTATAATATCTTGAATATTAATAAAATCTCTTCCCCATTGAAGTGGACGTACACTATCTCGTGATAGTGGAACCACTATAAATATTGTGTGTTCTCTGTTGCCTTTATATTTTTTTGTGATCTGTGATTGATTATCATTTTAATCTGTTTGTTCAATCACATCATTGCAAGATCCGATTGAGGTTTTTCCACTGAAAGGGATTGATCATCCTTTACAACTGGTATCAGAGCTAGATTCGCAAGGAAGGTGTTTGGTAGAATGGCAGGAGGAGATGAAAATAATACATTAGTGCCAGTAGTTTCTCCATACGTCAGAGGCTCCTATGTGGCGTCAGGATCACAGTTGACGATAGAGAAGTGGAATGGTGAATGAGATTTTGAAAAGTGGAAGTGGATGATGAACGCAGTTTTGAGAAGAAATCGCGCTCATCGAGTAGTATTTGATACAGAGGCATTGTTTACTGATATTTCTTCAATGGAATTAGAAGATATGGAAGAATGTGCCTTTACTACTCTTCAACTTTCTATGGGAAAGAATGTAATTTATGAAATCAGTCAGGAAACAATAGCTAAAGGCATTTGGAAGAAGTTGTAGGACCTGTACATGAAGAAATCCCTAACTAATCGTCTGATCCTATTGAAGACCTTCTTCACTTATAAGATGAAGGAAGGTTCTTCAATTAAGACAAACCTAAGTGTGTTTGATGACCTGTTGATGAAGATGAAGTCTGTTGAGTTGAAAATTGATGAAGAACAGAAAGCAATTGTTCTGTTATGTTCTCTCCCAGAGTGATGCACTAGTTTCGCAAAAAAACATTATCTATGGTAGAGATACATTGAAATTAGATAATGTGAAGACAAGTCTACTTAGTGAAGAGTTGAGAGATCAAAAGAAAGAGTATGGTGTTGGCGATAGTAGTGGAGGAAGTAGTAGTTCAGGTTTATTTGTAGAGAGAGGAAGGGTAGAGAAGAAAGTGAAGAATAATAGGGGGTGTGCCAATTCTCGAATGCCTCATTCGCGGAGTAAGTCTAAAGATGGAAAGTGCTATAATTGTAAGAAACCAGGCCATTGGAGAAGAAGATTGTCTAAATTTAGAGAAGAAGACTGATGGTTCTTCATCTATTGTGATGGAGAAAGACGGTAGCGATTTATTGCCAGCGGTTGTATCAGATGTTGCATAACACTAGATTTTAGATTCCGGAGCATCATTTCATATGACTCCTAACAGTGATTATTTTTCTTCCTACAGTGCCAAAGAAGGAAGTTCCATACTTATAGGGAACGATGCTACATGTAAGTCTATGGGAGTTGGTTCAGTTCGCATTCACATATATTATGGGATTGTTCGCAGCTATGTCCCAGGTCGTTGGAAGTCATTGATATCATTAGGCCAATTGGCATCATTGGGATGAAAGATAACCATTGTTAAAGATGGTTTGAGAGTGTCTAGAGAGGCACTTGTATTGATGAAGGGTGTTATGGTACGAAATTTGTATTTGCTAATGGGTACCACTGTCCATGGAGAATTATGTGTTGGAGTCGATAGTTCTAAAAGTTGGGATGCTACCAAGCTTTGGCATATGAGATTAGGTCATACTTCGGAGAAGAACTTAGAGTTTCTTTGTAAGAAGAAAAAGATCAAGGGAGAAATCTTCAACACAAGTTGGACTTTTGCAAGGAGTGTGTATTGGCAAAGCAAACTAGAGTTTCTTTTGGTGATGGCATGCATACTTCTAAGAGGGTACTTGATTACGTGCATTCATATGTTTGGGGGCCATACTCTACATCTTCTACTGGTGGAGCTTATTATTTTGTTTCATTCATTGATGACTACTCGCACATGGTTTGGGTGTATGTAAAGAAAGCTAAGTCGGAAGTATTTGAGAAGTTTAAGGTTTGGTTAGCTCTTGTTGAAAACCAAACAGGGCGAATATGTATCCAAAGAGTTCCTCGACTACAGCAGACAACACGGTATTAGAAGACATTTTACTACACCTGGTGATCTGCAATCCAATGGGGTTGCTGAGAGAATGAATATGACTCTACTTGAGAAGGCCCGTTGCATGATATTGACTACAGGTATGTCTAAGGTTTTTTGGGTTGAAGTTATTTCGACTGCAGCACATATTATTAATCAGATTACGTGCTCAGCCATTGGTGGGAAGATTCCAGAGGATTTATGGAGAGGTAAAAACACTTTATTAAGTTATTTTCATATATTTTGGAGCCCAGTTTATGCTCACTATACAGGACATGATAAGTTGGAGCCTAGGGCCTCCAAATGTGTATTTCTTGGTTATACAGATGGTATAAAGGATACATAATTTGGAATCCAATAACATAAAAGTTATACATTCCAGACATGTGACTTTTGATGGGTCAGCAATGTTTAAACCTTTGGAAGGTTTATCAGAGGGTTCAAATTCAGTTGATGAGAAGCCTGAAAAGACAGAGATTCCCAGTTTTCAAACCCGAAGTAGAGCTATTACTATTGATAATAGTGACGGAGCAGTTGATGATACATCACATGATAGTCCACAGATTTCCTCTAGTAGTGACGGTGATGGTTATGAAGTTAGAGAGGACTCAACTCAATGTGGAGCTGAAGGAGAGTCGGGCGACATAGCCATTCGGGCTAGTCAGAGACCAAAGAGAGCTCCAATAAGATATGGAGATTGGCTGTATGCATATTTGATCCTTGATGATCAGTTTTAGTATGCTTTACATGTAATTCACGATGAACCATTGAGCCTTGAAGAAGCCATGAAGTCGAATGATAACTCGAAGTGGAATTGCACTATGGAAGAGGAGATAAAGTCTTTGCAGAAGAACAAGACTTGGGATTTGGTACCACTACCTCAAGGAAGCCGAGCCATAGGTTGCAAGTGGGTGTTCAAGGTGAAAGATGATGGTAGATACAACGTAAGATTAGTAGCCAAAAGATTTTCACAAAGAAAGGGGTTGGAGTATGATGAAATTTTTGCTTAAGTTGTTTGACAAACTTCAATTCAAATTCTACTTACAATAGTTGCTGCTCACGATTTGGAGTTAGAACAACTTGATGTGAAGACCGCTTTCTTGCATGGTGATTTGAAAGAAACCATTTACATGAAGAAGCCAGAAGGATTTATTGTAGATGGATAGTCGTATTGGGTATGCAGGTTGAAGAAATCTCTTTATGGTCTAAAACAGTCGCTTAGACAATGGTACAAAAGGTTTGATTCTTTTATGCTTTAACATGGTTTTAATCATAGTACTAAAGATGCATATGTTTATTTCAAGCATTTAAAGAATAATAATTGGGTGTATTTGCTTTTGTATGTGGGTGATATGTCGATTGCTTCCAAGTATAAAGCTGAAATTGATGAGTAGAAGTTGAAATTAAAAGCGGAATTCGATATGAAAAATCTTGGAGAAGCAAAGAAAATTTTGGGGATGGAAATCCAAAGAGATAGAAATTTTGGACTTTTGAGACTTACTCAAAAGGAACATATTCAAAAGGTGCTTGCTCGGTTTAGCATGGATGAAGAAAAGGCTATTAGTACACCCATGCATTTGCATATACAGATTTCTAACCATGGCTCTCCAAACTCAGAAAAGGACAAGGGCTATATGAAAAAGGTGCCCTATGTGAGTGCAGTAGATAGCTTGATATATGCTATGGTGTGCACTAGACCTGACATTGCTCAGGCTGTTGGATTAGTTAGTGGATATACGGCAAATCCGGGAAAATCGCATTGGGAGGAAGTGAAGTATATTATTAGATATCTTAGAGGAACATCAGATTATGAGCTTGTTTATGGCGGTAAAAATAATGATTTTAACTTGGTTGGATTTTTTGATTCAGACTATGCCGGAGATAGAGATAGAAGGATGTCAACCTCAGGCTATGTGTTCACTCTTGGAGGAACAACTATTAGTTGGAGAGTGAGGTTGCAGCTATAGTTGCTTTGTCTACTACAGATGCAGAGTTGATAGATGTAGTTGAGACAGCCAAGGAGGCACTTTATTTGATGAAGTTATTGTGTGATTTGGGCTTCATACAAGATGCTTGTTTGATGAATTGTGACAGTCAGAGTGCAATTCATTTAGCTGAAAATCTGGCTTTCAGTTCTAGAACAAAGCATATAGAGGTAAGAGAGTCTTTTCTTATCTCTATGAATGAGGAGAAGTTAGTTCATCTTCAGAAGATTCACACAAACGATAATGTAGAGGACATGTTTACGAAGGTATCACCAGCTACTAAGCTCGAGCATTGCTCAAACTTGATTCACTTGATGAAGTGTTCGGTTCCACATGGTGGCACTATGGGGAAGAGAGTGACTAGGTTGAAGTCAAGGGAAGATGTGGTATTCTTCTTGTATGAAGAGATAGGAGTTGGTTGGATGATGTCTACATTATTTTTGAATGCTTTCAACACTTTGTTGGTGGGCGGTGGCCTTGCCGAAGTTCACTAACAAAGTGCAATGAGGGGTGACTTTTGCAGGAACTCATTGCGGAATATTCACATTGGAGTTTCTTGGTTGCAAGAGACATTGTATCAAGGTGAAGATTATTGGAATTTTTGGTCACACAATATTTCCAAAATTAATTAGATTTTGGAGATATTCTCGGCAATTTGGTTACCCGTTTTATGCAAGTAAGAAATGGAAAAGAATATTAGGGAGATGTGGATATTGGAGACATTAACCATTTATTTTGTTGCCATATTTCGTGAAAGAAGAAACATAAAGAAATTAAATTGAGAAAAGAATTGATTAATAGAGAAAAGAGGAAGATATCAATCAATTATAAGACAATAAATTTAATGCGAATATTAGTCTTTCGTGAATTGATTTATTTACATAAATCAATTACTTCATCCTCAAGTAATTTTTCCTCTATATAAAGAGAGACATAGAGAATGTTATTATCATCAGATCATCTGTATTTCTTTATTACTTTGTTCTACTGTAAAACTCTGTAATCTCTTGAATATTAGTAAAATCTCTTCCCCATTGAAGTGGATGTACACTATCTCGCAATAGTGGAACCATTATAAATATTGTTTGTTCTCTATTGCCTCTATAATTTTCTGTGATCTGTGATTGATAATCATTTCAATCTGTTTGTTCTATCACATAATTGCAAGATCCTATTGAGGTTTTTCCGCTGAAAGGGATTGGTCACCCCTTACCTAATACCCGCCATATTCATAAATAAATGGTTGGCATTATCTATATGAGTCATAAATAATTAAAATTTGGACAAGTAACAATGAAAAAGTGCTTGTTATATAGTGATATTTTCTTGTTTGCCTTCTATCTTTTTACTTGGTCTTTTGTTTTTAGCATATTCACCAATGGATTTCACTTTGTGGAACTTCACACTTTAACACAAATTTCCTTTGGTCATAACTTTTGTTGTCTCATACTTTCAGTTAAATCTATTATTTGATGATTAATTGTAACGTCCCAGAATTTCGGCCATTTAAATTGGAATATTTAAATCCGTTTTATATATTATATTGGAAATATAATATATTTTATGTTGAATTTATTTTATAAAATGAAGTTCGAATACATATAATTTATAATATAATTAAAATGAGCTCGAAATGGCGCGATAGTTCATAATATATCGGAATTTTAAATGTGAACCGATGAATATAATTGAGATTAAAATAACACCATTGTGTAAACGGAGTCGGAATTTAACGAAATTTAATTTTTATTGGACCAGAACGTCAAGACGTAGGAATATATTATTTTCATTGAGTTGGAATCAGCATGTGATGGTGCGTATATTTTAAGGTAGGATGGATAGCGGTACTACTTTAAACTGGCGTACAAACGAATAATATGTTAAAATCTTCGACTGGTTGCGAGCTAAAACTTTTATTCCGTGCACCATATTATATATTTAAACCTTCCCACTAGGTTTTCTTTTCGTGCGTCTCACAAATTTTCTCAGTTATTTGTGCCACAAATTTTCTCAGTTACTTGCGCCTCACACCATCCCATTTACTTGCGTCCCAATCCTTATACATACCAATCCTTGTACAATCTACTCTCTTCAAACCTATACTAAGACCTTGCGCCCCGCGTAACTCTCACATATATATATATATATATATATATATATATATATATATATATATATATATATATATATATATATATATATAAACACACACACACACTATGGCTTTCTTCCTTTCTTCGCAAAAACATGAACAAAGAAAACAGAATTCCTCCTTCAATGAAACTGCACCGTCCCATCAAAGAAAATACCCCAACCTGCGAAGATGCCTGCGCCTAATCTTCTTCGGCAAAGGACCGAACCATTCCTCCCCTGCAAGAAACAAAATAAACCCCTCAACCTCGTTTAGTTCAAGCAACAAATATAAGGACGAAAGCATACGTGAGTTGAAATGGTGGCTGTGGGTCAGATCGACGGTGGTGGCGTCGTTCAAGGTGGAGATGGAGGGGATGGACTAGTGCCGGTTCGATGAACGGATCAGTAGCGGCGGTGGTTTAGTGAACGATGGAGATTCGATGGGGGAGTAATGTCGTGAAGTCACGGCATGAGGAAGAAAGCCTGTAGCTTTCGAATGAGCTGAACCTAACAAGAGGAAAATGGAACGCAAGTTGGATGAACAGTCGTGGCCCGTGAGTATGGTGCATGGCAGGAAGTAGTGATGTTGGAGTTTAAACGCATGGAAAGGGAAGACTGTAGAGTTGAGAGCAATGGGGAAGGAAGCTGTAATGTTTGAAACTGGGAGGAGGGGGAGTAGTATCACGTGAAGAAGAATACAAATATGGATGGCATGAGGGGGGGCTCTGTTGTTTCCAAGGATAACAGTACACAGGAGGAAGGAAAATGAAGTAGCAGTGTAAAGAAGTATGGATTTGGGGAAGTGGATATGCTGGTCTGGGAAGAACCTGCGCGTGGACTTGGGCTAATTGGGCTCGGGCCTTGTTCTTAAAAGGAGAAAAAAAGAAGAAATTCAATATAGAAAAAAGGGTATGCGAGGTAGAAGAGGGGCAGAAGGACTAGGGGAGGTTATGTTGGTTGCGCGACAGTAACAACATGGAGGAATCTCATGGAAAGGAATCAGGTGAGTATTTTGTTAGCAGCAATTGGGTTAAATGCGGACGGAAGGGATAATAACACTAGGAAGAAGGTGTTACACTAATATAAAATGATATTTCGCATAAAATATATAGTAAGTATGTAATGCCTGGATGTCAACGGTAAATCATTAAACATTTGTTGAGAAATTAATTTAAGTTTTAGAATAGGGTTAACCGTGTTTTATTTATGCCTAATCACTAAACTAAGGTAACCGATGGGTTTTAATTTTAGTACCGCAGTTCCAATAGTTGTAAGGAACTTTTATAAAGGGACTATCATTTTTATTTTGTGCCGACTCGTTTAGTCAAGATGTTAATATGGCCAAGATAATAGGAAATGAGTAATTAGTTGAAACGTGTTAAAAATGTTAGTATATTAGTTTAATTAGAAAAAAAAAATTTGTTAGATAAAATCGTATATTATAATATGTGTAACACGTTCATACATTGAACTGGATCAAACAGTGAGCGTCATAACAGTACCGACAAGCATAACGGTTTTGAACAGATTTGGACAGAGTTGTTGGTAACTGAAACAAACCGTCTTGACAACAAATGGAAACCAGGTGAATTAAACTCACTCAGTTATCCCACTTATATTAATTATAAGTCGGGTTTATTGTTTGTGTGCTATGCTTGCTAGTTGTTGATTTATTTGTTGATCGTTTGAATATATGCTGATATTTTTATAATCGATTTAAATTAAACGCTTGTTTAATTTATTCAAAACAAATCGTTATTTTTAACGATTATTTCCAATGATGGTAACTTACCATGTTGGTTGCGTTTATAATAATATAAATGTATATTATTTAATTGGTTGCTTGAATTGAGTTGAATTGATTGTTCATGTTATCATCAAATTTACTGTTTACTTCCTTATCATCATCATATGAACTAATTGACAAATATGATTGGATTATTGAGTTGATTATAGATTTGTTGAATCAAAATTCAACATGTGTTTGTTATTGACTAATGAGTATTATTGGTTGAGGAATTAATAACAGATGGCCTTAAATATACACTTTTCATAAGATTTGATTTACCGTCAGGTAAACCGATAAAAATGCAGTTATAAATTTATTTATAACTGAGAATGGATTTTTAAAATATATATATTATTTTAAAAGGAAGTCTATTTAAAAGGAAAATATATTTTTTTTATTTAAGTTTTAAGGTAAATTATTAAATGGTTTTATAACAAAAGTCCTTATGTTATTAAGTTTTAGAAACAAATGAGATTATACCATAAGTGGTTATTATTTACTAATAACCATAGTAAATGAGATTTTGTTTAAAATAGATTAAAATGGAAAGGCGCATTAGATTGGATTAACGAATTAATCATATCTGAATTGACCGAGTCAACTGAGTTAACAAAATTGAATATTAAATTAGTTTACTAATTTAATGAATATGTTAATGGAGAAGTAAACCACATTTATATTTAATAAATGTTGATATTTGATTATTATCCAATAATAATCAAAATAGTAAATCTTGGGACATAAAATATATGAATGGGGGTTTATAAAAATATAAGTCATATTTATAATTAAATGAAGTTTAAAGGTGAATTATGTTAATAGTAATACAAGTTAAGTTTGAATTTGGTTCTTATTGGAATTCTAATTAATTTGATTTTGTAAAACTCAAGTTGAACGAAGTCGTTTTAAATCCCAAGTTTTATTTGAGAATTGATTGGAACAAGTATTTGAAATGGTTTATGAATGTAATAAAGACCCAAGATGTGAAAGTAAAGAGTTGGAGCCTAATAGAAGATCGGTTGAGTTAAATGATCTTCTGAATATTGATCTGATGTTGGTTTCGGCCTTCGGAGTTGATATTTAGAGAATCGTTTTTTTTTGCTGATTTACGGTTAGGGACTGATGAAGATATAAAATGGAAATAGAATTGGAAACCCAAGTTGAATTAAAGTGATGAGGCGAGTTAACTTATTAAGATGTGATCTAAATTCGCGATATTTAATAAGAAATGAGGTTTTATCGAGATGTGACTATCTGGGTTTGAAATAAACTTTTCAAAAGTTTTTGAAAGTTTTTATTTATAATAAAAGAAGGATTTATATATATATTGTTTTAAAGAATAGTTAAAGTTATAAAGAAAGCTTAAAGTAACAATTTACTTAATACGTAAAGTATATAAATGTGTCAAAATTGAAATAAGATTACCAAGAAAGGTCGTGATATTAAATTATGTTATAAACTGGAAAGTAAATATATGGAATGATTAGTGAGATTTCGCTGATAAACTTCTATTTATTCTGAAGATAAAAATGTCGTTACTCAAGGTCTGAGAGGTAAATAAAATACCCCAACATGAATGACTTCATGATTATCCAAGAATGATATTAGTTTAGAAACGAGGGTGATCGAAAGGAGTAAAAGTAGAATTTCGTAGAATGGTATTATATAATAAAGTTGAAATGTTTTAAAACAATAAGATGATTTTAAGTATACTAGTATTTTTGAAATAAGAAATAAAAGGGCTTTGTATCAAATATTCGAAATATAAAGGCTTGATAAGTAAATGGAAATATGAAAAAGGGCCAAGTGATGCTAAGTACTGAACCAGGGAACTTGTTTTATTCCATGGTTGAATGATTGTTTATTTTGATAGTTAAATAACCGACTATCAAAATCTGACCCATACGACTTTTGGTACGGAAAGATCGGGATCGAATTTATATTCGAAAACCATTCCGGCCAACAAATACGTGAATATTGAAGATACCAAAATGATGATCGAATCGGAGCATTGAAGACCGTGGATCTTCATAAGTGGAAGAATTACTAAAATTCTCTGATTTGCAACCAGAGATAAACTGTGATTCTGTCGTGGTTGGAGTCTATGGATTGCAAGGACCAGTCGCTACCAATTTATAGGGTGATTCCTAGGATGTTGTAGGAGGGTACCTTCGATTTGTTCAGTCGCAGGACAACGTGTATGGACGGATTTGACGAGGGCGTTCAAGGTGAATGGTGGCCAGATGTTCCAAAAGATGATTATAACCTCAAGCCTCATCAATCGGGAAATGATAAAAAAATCGGGTAGGCAGCTCGCCTATGTGGGTCGCACGACTATGTGGGTCGCACCCATTATGGTGTATTGTCACCATCTAGAGAATATTTATTTTGTTACTTCTTTTCATTTCTGTATCTCCCGGGAAAAAAACGGTGGCTGCAGCCGTGAGATGACAATATATTCGATACACTCAAGAGAAATGAGTGGTTGGTCATGTATGGGCCGGGTTGCAAGACATTCTTGTTGAACCCAGTGTATTCATCTCTAGAAATACACTACCGGCAGGTAGTTCCATACCTTGTCATAGTCAGAATCCAATCTCCAATAAGAGCTTGCGGTTTTGATTGTATACTATATATGTGGAACGTGAGATGCAAGTGCTCTGCTAGATTCTATTTATTTGTATGTAGACACTATCATAATATCAGAATAAGATATTGGTTTCAAAATATTTTGGGTTATCATAAGGTAAAAACCGTCCGTATTTATGTGTGGATTTGGTCTTACGATTATTCTTTTCTTTCGAAAAGATTTTGAACTTTTAAATCAAGTTGGATGATCCTCCTTAAACTATGCGAATTTTTCTCACTCTGGTTCACCAGACTGACCCAGTATTTGTAATGCTCGGGTTAGACCGAGTATATTTATAGGTTAGGTACTCCTTGGAGTTCAGGAGATGGAAGCAGGAGGCTTCGTCGCTAGTATATAGAGTTTATTTCCGTTGTGTCTGATATATGACGTACTTTGATGATTGGTATGTATATACAGTTTCTTTTGTATAAAGAGATTTGATATATTATATTTTACTCGTTCCACTGTGAGATTCTGATGTGTTCTTCTTATTCTTCTATTCTGATATTTCTTTCTTTCTACTTCTTATCCTCTAATTTCTTTCTTATAACGTTCTGGTGTTTTCGATTCTTGAATGTTCAACATGGAATTTTGTGTCGATTTTCAGGGTCGAAAATCCCTGGTCGTTACATTAATGATTCATACAAGGACTGCATGAGCTGATTGTCCTATTCTAGTTAGAATATAGGTATGACCACTATTTATTTTCACATCCGACCCTATAATTATATGAAAATTGGACTCCAGTATTTGTTGTTTCTAACATGTTTGAAACTATTATCATACAAAACATTCTTATTTTTCATGGAGTAGCTGGTGCTGATATAGATTTTAGGATTTTTTTTTTTTCAAAATGAAACTCATGACCAGATCCAAGGTAAAAAAGCAATGTCAGGAATAGAAGATAAATAATGGACCAGCCGAAGTAAGGTGGATGCCAGGAAAAATCAACCAAAGTCATGTTTTTTCAAAATGGATACACAAACATATATCAATATATTTAATGACGAGCATGTCAAAAATTAGTAATATTCAATTAAATAATCCATAGCTAAAGTAAATAGCTTAAAAAATTTCCGAAGTCAAATTTATAGATGATAACGTAGGGAATTAGAACCTATATAAAGCCCATAATATTTGGGTTTTGGAATCCTTAAACTGAGTTGGAAATCCAAGCTTTTAAAAGATGCATGTATATTTCCTAGCTGTAAGTTTCATCTGTTGACCCAAGTGCAAAAAAACTCAATTTTTTTCTTAGCATATCATACTGCTTCTATAATTTTTTTTCTAAACATACCTTACTGCTGTAAAAAATTTAATAGTACATATTCATTAATGTTTTTGAGTAGATAATGTCTAATAGGACTTTTTCCAACACAGTATATGTGTCACTCATTCATATTAATTTTACGGGTAAGGTTTAAACGAGTTGATCATCAATATTTTAATGGATGATGTTGTTCCACTCTTATTTTTACAGATAAATACTTTATTAATTGGACCATTTATTCCTTTAACTGTCCATCTAGCATCATGTTTTGGACCATCAAGAAATAAATACTTAGTTTTTAGTATGTACAGATTCATTAGGTTCCTGTAATTTTATGGTTATGAGTCACATTTTCCATTTTATTATTTAATATGTAATTATTTGTTTTTTAATTTATGATGGTTCCCAAATAATTCAAAAATGTAAAGATTGGTAGATATTTCGGAGTATTAGACATTTCTCATCGTTTAATCATTATTGTTATGGTAACTGGTAACCTCAACGTTTTAGTATCCTCAGATAATATGCCTACCCTTCCTCCCTCTTTTTGTATCTAAATATATATTTTGTACAATTAATATATACCTCAATTTTCTTATTTTCTTATTACCACTAATATTTGTGTTCAGGTAATTTTTAGTTTTTTTTACACGGTTTGAGTAATACTTTGGCAACAACTGTAATGTAGAGGATAATTGATTTTTATTTTCTCCATGTTCTGTCAATTGTTTACTAGGGTAATCTAATTAATTCTATTATAGAGCATGATGTGAAACGTAATTAGCCAGTACTGTATATTTTTCTAACTGAAAATATATTATTAACATTCCCATTATGAATTTGGTGACAAGGATTGACTTAGAATATCTCTTCATCATGGTATCGGAGCACTGATCCAAAAGAGTTCAACTTCCTCTTCTTAAATGGCTCTCGTTAACCAAACTTCATCATATCAGATTCTTAATGGCAGTGATATCACAAAGTTCTACACCTTAGACTAGCAATTTTACCCGACCCGACCCGTCGGGTCTCGGGTAAGCAGCGGTTCAGGAACTGTAACACCCCACCTCCGCCAGTGCCACTCTTGCAAGGGCATTGACTTTGGAGAGGCGTTTAAACAAGGTAAACATGCATGCAGATATCACAAGACAGAACATATAAGTAAAAACATAGTAAATATAGCAGCGGATAAAAAAACTAGCATATCAAAACCATAAGTTAAGTTACAACACAGTACTTAATCATTATTTTCCATAAACAAAGTCTAGAAACATAAAACTGGAAACTGGAAAGGAAAACATAAAGTAGCTATCCCCAAGGTAGAAAACCATAGCGAGCTCAAGTCCATAGCATACATGAGCTATCCAAGAAAAGCAGCTAAGATCCAAGCTAAGTACTGGTATTCCCGCCCTGTAAACCTGGAGGGGGGGGGGGGGAACGAAAGAAAAGAGGCGAAAGAAAATGGGTCAGTCAAAAGACTGGTAAGTCCTACCTACTATTGTACAACAACTAATAAGGTTAACTGTATATGTAAACAAGGATGAGTCATAGGATGATAACTGGCATGGTAAAAAGTCAACAAGATAGATCAAGTGTGGCACCGCATATACAAGGTTGAGGTTTGCACCAAGTGTACTAGTATCACAAGTCATGTCAAGTGTAAACACGAAGTGATCCCCAGGCCCAAGTTTGGCCCAACATCATGAATGACCTAAATCAAGGTCCAACTAGCACGGTCTAGTCGATCGGCTCCCTAAAACCTAACTCGTCAAGTGTCGGTGTCTTACGGCCCAACTACGAAGTGTAGCTAAACTGTGCTAGGTCCACCCTAGGGTGTATCAAGTCCTAGGGTGTCAACCACTGACACAAACCAAGCACGCACAGTTTAAACCTACTGGTGCCCGTGCCTGCTTTTTCAACTCCGGACCATGTGCACGACCATGGCCCGCCTGAACCTACACCGGCGCACCTACTCAGCCGTCGTTTTGGTCGCTTACATGTCTTCCCAGTAATCGTGCCCCACCCTAGCCTAGTCCCTAGGGTATCATGATACATCCAAGAGGGTTACTGGTGCAAAGGACCATGCAACTAGGGTTTCCTTAATGGGTTAAATGTGGTTAACCCAACTCATCTAAGTACCAAGTTGGTTAAGTGTACCCAAGGTTCATGACTTAACCCTACCAACCCATCGTGTTTAATTGGTTAAGTATTCAAGAAGTCCATGACTTAACCCTACCATGTGGCATTAATTAATTTAATGCACCCAACCTCTCACATTAGACCTTGTTGTGGTTACTAGTTAGGCCGGGCAGGTCCGGGTAGGTTTACACCACAACTTAGTCTAACCTCGGGTCTCACGTGCAACATGACCAACTACTCACATTGGGTCCTATTGCTTGTAGCCACTAGATAAGCCGGTCAGTTCCGGGTAGGTTTATGCTACAAGCTCAACCCAACCTCGAGTTGGCCATTCTCATGTTTTCTAAGTGTCATGTCCATCACATTACAAGTTTTCAAGCAATTGGGTAGACCTAACTTAATAGGTAAATTCCCAATGGGTAGACCTAACTTAATAGGTAAATTCCCAAGCTTATGTTTTTATGTCTTTTAAGTTTACCCAACCCCAAACGCAATCCCATCGCTTACATATCGCAATAGCGCATAAAGGATAGAAAGGGGGAACTTGGCATAATCATGACATAGAGGTGTTGGAGCCACAAGTTAAACATGGTGGCATATGAGACAAAGATGTGATCATAAACTTGCATATCTTGTTATCAACTTGCAAAATATTCATAAACATGCATAACATCATTTTAACTTGCATAGTGTTCATATGCATGCATAACATGATTTCAACTTGCATAAAGTTCATATGCATGCATAACATCATTTTAACTTGCATAGTGTTCATATGCATGCATAACATGATTTCAACTTGCATAAAGTTCATATGCATGCATAACATCAAACTTGGCAAATAGATGGAACATGGCCATAGATAGCATGAGATAAGGGCTAGTAACATGCATATAACATTATATGCATGTTAACACAAGGTTTATGAGAGTTTCAAAGTTGCATCATGCAACATTTCCAACCAAAGATCATATCTTTCTATGCATAAAACCAAGATAATGACTTTACTAATATGCATAGAGTAAGCTTATGCATAAAATCATAAGATCAAAGCACATATCATGATTAACCCCAAACTCAACTTGCAACATAACATATTAACTTCATAGTTAAAATACAAGAGTAGAAATAGGCTTACTATGCTATGAAGACTAATCAATATCAAATTAGATTGAGACAAAGCCACTTAGTACTCTACAATCCCAAAATAAGCTCCTATGAAAACCCTTGGCTTTAAAGAGGAAAGGTTGAAACTTTGCCTTTGAATGAGGCTTAGAAACTCTCATGCAAGCTTAAATCACTCAAATAAACATGGAAACTCTCATATGCATGAAGGAAGAGATTATGACAAGAGGGTGGAGGCCATGAGTGAGCATTTGGACATAGTTTAGTTATAGGATTGATTTATGAGTGTTTAGGATAGGGTTAGGGTCCTTTTTATAGATGTTTAGGATAGTCTAGACCCTAGGATTAACCCTAATTCAAATCTAAGCCATCCAAAACCGTCACTAGCCCTAAGCCATGTCCAAGGATCAAACCAGATGCACCCAGGCAGGACTGGGCGTCTGGGCCAAGTCGACAGCCAAGTCGACAGGGCTGTCGACCTGGTCAGACCCAGTCGACTCCCAAGTCGACAGGGCTGTCGACTTGGATACTGTGGCGGGAATTTTCCCGCCTTGGCCCAACTGGCCCAATTTCCAAGCTTAGATTTGAATTTGAAAATCTGTTTTTATTTAGAAATTTTCTGAAAACTTTGTTGGGCCTTAATCGGGTCATACGGACTCCGATTTTCGAAAACTCGGACTTTATTTTGCGTATTTTTCCGAGACGAACGCAATGGCATAGCCCATTTCCCTTGATTTAGATTTTATTATTTAATTCTACCTTGTTTTGTGTTATATCATGTTCTTAAAATACGGGTTATTACATTCTCCCCTCCTTAAAGGATTTCGTCCCCGAAATCTCTAAGTTAGGAAGTATGTGTCCTACCATCCATCATCCATCTACTCACCACATCATCCACGAGTAACCATTGTCCTTAACAATTTCTAAATGCTGTATGATCATATGCAAAGGTGTGTGTATATGTACTTATCTAATGCGAAAATCAGGCGGTTACTGATTCAGTACACCTCCTTAATGCAAAGTATGCTAGTGAAATGCGTCCATATGTATGCAAATTCCTAACCTAACTTTATAATTTTTACATGAGTGCACATAACATTCATCCATATGCAACATCCAGGAGATAGCACGACAAGTTTCAGCCACGAATAAGTATAAGCACTCATGCATATGCAATATGAAAGTGTGTGAGCCGATCTTAGTGCCTAATGTGTATCATGCATCCACGAGTATCCACTTGCAAACACTTGCAACCACTTGCAACCATCAAGCATAACATGTTTCAAATACATGTTTCATCCAAGGGGTTTCTACCTAAGGTTATCATGACGAAGTTACAAGATAAACAGGATAAACATGGATAGCAAAAGAAAGATATGCTAAAGAGGGAAAGAGATCGAGAATGTACCCTAAAAAAGAAATGGATAAAGCCCAAGCATCTTCTCCTCTGTCTCCCAAGTTGCATCCTCTTCGGCTTCACTCCACTGAACCTTCACCAATTTGACTTCTCGATTCCTTAGCTTTCTGATCTCCGTTCCCAAGATACGAATCGGAGCTCTCCTCAAGGTTGCCTCTTTCTCTACCTCCACGTCTTCAAGAATGCTGGGTTCAACCACCTCAGCGGACTCATGTAGGCACTTTCGGAGATGTGAGACATGAAAGACATTATGCACTCCGGACAGTTTCTCGGGCAATTGCACTTTATAAGCCATCTTCCCAATTCTCTCTATGATAGGGAAGGGTCCTACGAATCTGGGTGCCAGCTTCCCAACTGCTCCGAAGCGAACCACATTACGCAAAGGAGAAACCTTCACGAAAACCATGTCTCCAACCTCGAACTCCAAATCTGCCCTTCGCTTATCAGCATAGGATTTCTGTCTATCTTGGGCCGCTTTCATCCGTCTTCTCACCAATTCAATTTTCTCAGATGTATCCCGTATCATATCAGGCCCAAGTACAAGCTTATCTGTTGTTTCCCACCAACAAGATGGTGACCTACACGGCCTCCCATATAGAGCTTCAAATGGTGCCATCCCTATGCTAGCTTGATAGCTATTGTTGTAAGCAAACTCCACAAGAGGAAGGTGGTCTTCCCAAGTACCACCAAAATCAAGAACACAAAGCCTCAGAAGGTCTTCTAGCACTCTATTCACCCTTTCGGTTTGGCCATCCGTCTGGGGGTGATAGGCTGTACATAGATTCAACTGTGTACCCATCGCTTCCTGCAAGCTATTCCAGAATTGGCTAGTGAAGATTGGGTCACGATCACTGACTATGCTAGAAGGAACCCCATGCAATCTCACTATTTCTCGAAGATAAACAGACGCCAGCCATGATGCAGTCCTTTTGCTCTTTACTGGGATAAAGTGAGCACTCTTCGTAAGTCGATCAACGATGACCCATATGCTCGAATTCCCTTTTCTTGATCTAGGCAATCCATCCACAAAGTCCATAGAGATGCTCTCCCACTTCCATTGCGGGACCTCCAATGGATGTAATAGCCCACCTGGTTTCTTCGACTCCGCTTTCACTTGTTGGCACACCATGCACTTTGAAACATACTCTGCCACATCCTTCTTCATTCCAGGCCAAAAGAAAATGCGCTTCATATCTCTATACATCTTATCTCCACCAGGATGTATAGTCATCTTTGAATGATGTGCTTCTTCGAGAACTTTATGCACCAAGTTTCCCACTTGTGGAACGTAGAGTCTTCCATCACGCCTTAGCCAACCCTTGTCATCAACAGTATATCTAGCAAGGTGACTAGACGTCTCACCACGAATCAACCTATCCATGATCTCCACTATCTGTGGGTCTTCCTTCTGCGAAGTCCCTACTTGATCAAGAAGTGTGGGTCTAAGCTCGAGAGATGCTAACGATCTTGTCATCGACTCAACTGCTGTCGTGAAATCAAAGGTTGCCAGGAACTCTAGGCTCTTCATCTCAACAAACAAGGGACTCAAAGCCAACCTTTTTCTGCTTAGTGCATCAGCCACAACATTACCCTTGCCAGGGGTATAAGCTATCTCGAAGTCATAAGATGCCAAGAATTCCATCCACCTTTGCTGCCTAAGATTCAGATCTTTCTGCGAGAAGAAATACTTGAGTGATTTGTGATCAGTGTACAACTCAAACCTTTCGCCTAAAAGATAGTGGCGCCAGGACTTGAGTGCAAAGACAATCGCCGCTAACTCCAAGTCATGAGTGGGGTAGTTCTTCTCATGAACTTTAAGTTGCCTACCCCCATAACATATCACTCTTCCCACCTACATTAGAACAGCGCCTAATCCCGTGCCACATGCATCGGTATATACGGTAAACATCTTACCGCCATCGGGTAATGCCAAAACTGGAGCTGTGGTAAGGGCCCTTTTGAGCCTTTGAAAAGCGAGCTCACACTCTAAGTCCCATGCAAAGACTAAGTTCTTCTTCGTCAATCTAGTGAGAGGGGCCGAAATCTTAGCGAAGTCTCTAATGAACTTCCTATAGTAGCCTGCCAGACCGAGAAAGCTTCGCACTTCGGTTGCATTCTTAGGAGTCTTCCAGTCTTGAACTGCAACCACCTTCCCGGGATCCACAGCTATACCCTGCTTAGAAACTATATGCCCAAGAAACCGGACTTCCTTTCTCCAAAAGTGGCATTTGGAGAACTTGGCTTTCAACTGATGGGCTCTAAGCGTATCCATCACTTCCCTGAGATGTCTAGCATGCTCTTCTTCGTCTTTTGAGAAGATCAGAATATCATCCACGAAGACCACGACAAACTTGTTCAAGAACTCCCTGAACACCCTACTCATCAAGTCCACGAAATATGCGGGTGCATTAGTCAATCCGAACGGCATGACAAGCCATTCGAAGAATCCATCTGGAGTCCTGAACGCGGTCTTGTCTATACTGTCTTCAGCTACCCTGAGCTGATGGAATCCAGTAGCAAGATCAAGCTGAGAGAAAACAGAAGCACCGACAAGCTGGTCGAAGAGGTCATCTATCCTCGGTAACGGGTGTTTGTTCTTCTTAGTCAGCTTATTCAACTCTCGATAATCAACACAAAGTCGGATAGAACCATCTGCCTTGGTAGCAAATACCACAGGCGCTCCCCATTCAGATATACTTCGTCTAATGAAGTTCTTCTCAAGCAACTCCTTCACTTGCTTACTTAGCTTCCGCCTTTCACGCGGAGCCATGTGTCGAACGGGCAAAGAAACTGGCTTTGCATTATCCACCAGATAAATGCGGAAATCAATCTCTCGCTTAGGGGGTAACCCCTTAACTTCTTCAAAGACATCAGGGTATTCTCGAACCACCCTTACAGATTGCAGATCATCTATGGACGAGTCAAGGGATTCAAGATAACATAGCATGACGGGATCTAGCGGATTGCAAGAAATCTCTAGGGTATTACCAAGGCGAGTCATGAGTCTCACCACCCTATGCTCACAATCGAGAATGGCTCCATAGCTGGACAACCAATCCATGCCCAAGATCAACCCGTATCCCGTGAACCCGAGAACATAAGCATCACACGAGAATTCTACGGTCAAGATAGAATTCCTCAAATCCATACAGATCATAGATAAATGGGCTGAACCCCCAATCGGATTCGAAACACAAAAGGGATCCTCAACTAAGCTAGTACTTAGGTGCAAACTTTCAACGATGTCAGAAGAAATAAAACTATGCGATGCGCCAGAATCAAATAAGGTGCGAACAGGATAATCAGAAATATAAACAAGACTCTCTACAGAAATGCTACCTCGATCCTGAACTGGAGCGGCGTTAAGAGCATGCACTTGCCCTCCAGATGAACCTGCACGCTGAGTCTGTCCATGCCCCTGCTTCTTAGGGCAATCCTTGCTAAAATGTCCTGTCTCTCCACAGTGAAAGCACCCACCCAATTTCATTCTCTTCTTCCTACAGTCCTTGGCTATGTGCCCAACAATCCCACAGAAGTTGCACCTTCTTGGGTCCTTTGTCTTGTTCTTGTTGCCCTTGTTGTTCTTGTTGTTCTTGTTACTCTGATTACTCTGATTACTCTGATTCCCTCCCCACTTGGAGTCTGTCTTCTTAGGCTGAGTCTCATTGGGCTTGACTTCCTTCTTCCCATTCTTATCCTCTCCCTGCAGCAATGCCATGTCTACTAGGCTCTCGAAAGTGGCCCCCATGGGTATGTGTGACATGGCTAGACCTTGTATTGGCTCATTTAACCCTCGTGCAAAACGTAGAGCCTTCTTCTCGGGAGTATTGACCATGTCCAAACCGAATCGGGCAAGCTGGTTGAACTTATTCACATACTCTCTCACTGTCATGTCTCCTTTCTTCAAGGCTATGAACTTCTCTGTTGCAAATTTGCCTCTGCAGATGATAGAAACTTAAGCCCAAACCTTGCCCTAAAGTCGGCCCAGGTTTCTACGGGCCTAGTAGCACTGGTGACCTCCCACCAATAAGAAGCTTCCTCTTTTAGTAGCCAAACCGCCAACAGAACCTTTCTACGGTCCTCTATATCAAAGATGGCAAAGAGATCTTCGGTCTCCTTCAACCAATTTCTTGCTTCCACGAAAGTCTCTGTCCCAATAAATTTTTTGCCACCCATGGCCTTGAAGTCCTTACAAACCTTGGCGAAATCGGCTTGCGGTTGCTGAGGAGGAGGAGGGGGTGGAACCTCAGTGATAGTGGGAGTGGTTGCTGGACCTGCATTGTTGGCCCTAGCTTCCAAGTATCTCCGGAACCATCCGGGAATGGTGACTCCCTTAGGAAGATTGAGATCGGCCATGCTGAAAAAAGAAAAGATAGATTTAGAACGAGGAAACGGAGGATAGTGCTTATGGCTCTTGGGGGATAGCCTTTCAAAATAAACTAGACTTTTCTTTGGAAAATACTTAATTGGTTTTGAAAATAGCTTTTAAAAATAACTTTAAAACCCTTTTTGCTCCAATCTCGTAAACCTTATGCTCTGATACCAAATGTAACACCCCACCTCCGCCAGTGCCACTCTTGCAAGGGCATTGACTTTGGAGAGGCGTTTAAACAAGGTAAACATGCATGCAGATATCACAAGACAGAACATATAAGTAAAAACATAGTAAATATAGCAGCGGATAAAAAAACTAGCATATCAAAACCATAAGTTAAGTTACAACACAGTACTTAATCATTATTTTCCATAAACAAAGTCTAGAAACATAAAACTGGAAACTGGAAAGGAAAACATAAAGTAGCTATCCCCAAGGTAGAAAACCATAGCGAGCTCAAGTCCAAAGCATACATGAGCTATCCAAGAAAAGCAGCTAAGATCCAAGCTAAGTACTGGTATTCCCGCCCTGTAAACCTGGAGGGGGGGGGGGAGGAAACGAAAGAAAAGAGGCGAAAGAAAATGGGTCAGTCAAAAGACTGGTAAGTCCTACCTACTATTGTACAACAACTAATAAGGTTAACTGTATATGTGAACAAGGATGAGTCATAGGATGATAACTGGCATGGTAAAAAGTCAACAAGATAGATCAAGTGTGGCACCGCATATACAAGGTTGAGGTTTGCACCAAGTGTACTAGTATCACAAGTCATGTCAAGTGTAAACACGAAGTGATCCCCAGACCCAAGTTTGGCCCAACATCATGAATGACCTAAATCAAGGTCCAACTAGCACGGTCTAGTCGATCGGCTCCCTAAAGCCTAACTCGTCAAGTGTCGGTGTCTTACGGCCCAACTACGAAGTGTAGCTAAACTGTGCTAGGTCCACCCTAGGGTGTATCAAGTCCTAGGGTGTCAACCACTGACACAAACCAAGCACGCACAGTTTAAACCTACTGGTGCCCGTGCCTGCTTTTTCAACTCCGGACCATGTGCACGACCATGGCCCGCCTGAACCTACACCGGCGCACCTACTCAGCCATCGTTTTGGTCGCTTACATGTCTTCCCAGTAATCGTGCCCCACCCTAGCCTAGTCCCTAGGGTATCATGATACATCCAAGAGGGTTACTGGTGCAAAGGACCATGCAACTAGGGTTTCCTTAATGGGTTAAACGTGGTTAACCCAACTCATCTAAGTACCAAGTTGGTTAAGTGTACCCAAGGTTCATGACTTAACCCTACCAACCCATCGTGTTTAATTGGTTAAGTATTCAAGCAGTCCATGACTTAACCCTACCATGTGGCATTAATTAATTTAATGCACCCAACCTCTCACATTAGACCTTGTTGTGGTTACTAGTTAGGCCGGGCGGGTCCGGGTAGGTTTACACCACAACTTAGTCTAACCTCGGGTCTCACGTGCAACATGACCAATTACTCACATTGGGTCCTATTGCTTGTAGCCACTAGTTAAGCCGGTCGGTTCCGGGTAGGTTTATGCTACAAGCTCAACCCAACCTCGAGTTGGCCATTCTCATGTTTTCTAAGTGTCATGTCCATCACATTACAAGTTTTCAAGCAATTGGGTAGACCTAACTTAATAGGTAAATTCCCAATGGGTAGACCTAACTTAATAGGTAAATTCCCAAGCTTATGTTTTTATGTCTTTTAAGTTTACCCAACCCCAAACGCAATCCCATCGCTTACATATCGCAATAGCGCATAAAGGATAGAAAGGGGGAACTTGGCATAATCATGACATAGAGGTGTTGGAGCCACAAGTAAAACATGGTGGCATATGAGACAAAGATGTGATCATAAACTTGCATATCTTGTTATCAACTTGCAAAATATTCATAAACATGCATAACATCATTTTAACTTGCATAGTGTTCATATGAATGCATAACATGATTTCAACTTGCATAAAGTTCATATGCATGCATAACATCATTTTAACTTGCATAGTGTTTATATGCATGCATAACATGATTTCAACTTGCATAAAGTTCATATGCATGCATAACATCAAACTTGGCAAATAGATGGAACATGGCCATAGATAGCATGAGATAAGGGCTAGTAACATGCATATAACATTATATGCATGTTAACACAAGGTTTATGAGAGTTTCAAAGTTGCATCATGCAACATTTCCAACAAAAGATCATATCTTTCTATACATAAAACCAAGATAATGACTTTACTAATATGCATAAAGTAAGCTTATGCATAAAATCATAAGATCAAAGCACATATCATGATTAACCCCAAACTCAACTGCAACATAACATATTAACTTCATAGTTAAAATACAAGAGTAGAAATAGGCTTACTATGCTATGAAGACTAATCAATATCAAATTAGATTGAGACAAAGCCACTTAGTACTCTACAATCCCAAAATAAGCTCCTATGAAAACCCTTGGCTTTAAAGAGGAAAGGTTGAAACTTTGCCTTTGAATGAGGCTTAGAAACTCTCATGCAAGCTTAAATCACTCAAATAAACATGGAAACTCTCATATGCATGAAGGAAGAGATTATGACAAGAGGGTGGAGGCCATGAGTGAGCATTTGGACATAGTTTAGTTGTAGGATTGATTTATGAGTGTTTAGGATAGGGTTAGGGTCCTTTTTATAGATGTTTAGGATAGTTTAGACCCTAGGATTAACCCTAATTCAAATCTGAGCCATCCAAAACCGTCACTAGCCCTAAGCCATGTCCAAGGATCAAACCAGATGCACCCAGGCAGGACTGGGCGTCTGGGCCAAGTCGACAGCCAAGTCGACAGGGCTGTCGACCTGGTCAGACCCAGTCAACTCCCAAGTCGACAGGGCTGTCGACTTGGGTACTGTGGCGGGAATTTTCCCGCCTTGGCCCAACTGGCCCAATTTCCAAGCTTAGATTTGAATTTGAAAATCTGTTTTTATTTAGAAATTTTCTGAAAACTTTGTTGGGCCTTAATCGGGTCATACGGACTCCGATTTTCGAAAACTCGGACTCTATTTCGCGTATTTTTTCGAGACGAACGCAATGGCATAGCCCGTTTCCCTTGATTCAGATTTTATTATTTAATTCTACCTTGTTTTGTGTTATATCATGTTCTTAAAATACGGGTTATTACAGGAACAATGGATATACGATTGATTCGGGTCGGGTAAGTATGGGTATGAAACATGAATTGCAACAATTCATAACCGACCCATGGTTATTGCGGGTAAATCGGGCCTCAGTTCGGTTCAAGTACAGCTTGTAGCTGATGCCAACAAAATAAAAAAAAACTACAGCCTACAGGTGTATCACACGTTTATATTTTATTTATCCAACTTTCTTCCTCTCTCTATCAACGGAGTTTATTCTTCAAATCACATATTCCAACAAAACCGTAATTTAACTGTGAAGTCTTTTTAATGAGTCCAATCTCGAATTAATTTGAGAACTAAGAAAATATACAATCAAGAACAGTCAAAGGTTGCGCAAGAATGGAGAACCCTAGCAAATCGCATCTCAGGTCTCGGCGAAAAAGCGCGGAGAGATGCCAGTATTTCGTCATCTTCTTCATCCGCCGCCAGAAAAATCAGACGAGACTTTTTAAATAGGCCAAATCAGCTCAGGTTTACTTTTTAAGATTGTTATACATTTAGTTTATATCGTAAATTTTACTTGATTGATGCTGTTGAATGAGATTTTTTTCTCACCACCTATTTGTAAAAATTTGACTAGTAGCAGATATTTTGAGCCTTTAGATATTAGATTTGAAAAAAGTACGGATTATAATTCCGAGTAATTTATGTAGTAAGTGTTAAATTTGTTTTGATACAAAATCTAATGTTAGAGAGGAAATAAACATAACAGTAAATGGATGTGCATATGTATTTTAACGAAAATAAAGATTCTTGCTTTGATATTCTTTTCGAAACAGAGTCTCTCTTTTATCCTTAGATCTGAAACTTCCCATTCCCCAATTACTTCCCATGCCAACAAAAAATCGTTAATTTTTTAGTCATTGCCTACGGATGTTTTAATTTGATATAATCAGAGTTTTTTTAACTCTTTCACTTTCATGTTACAACTAGCAGTTTCACTTTAGCCATTCAGATTTCCCAAATTACTTCCTTTCACTTCCAGGTTGGCAGGTAAGGGGTTAATATTCTTTTAGATCAGTGTTTCATTGACAAACTTTCGCAACTGAACTAAGTTTGTGTACCCAATAACAAATTGAGTTTGTGTACAGAAAAACTGTGCTTGTGTACACAAACATGCATATATTGCATACCCAAAAAACTGAGTTTATAAAATCAGAAAAGCATGATAAACTTCCACTTGGGTACACAAATATGCATATATTGATTTATTGACTAAGTTGTTTAACTGGAAAAAAACTGAGTTTTTAATAGGATAAACTTCTACTTACATAATAGGAATTGCATAAAATCATGCTAATGAATCAAATATGATGGTGCTATTCATTTATGTTAGGTCTTCAACTTCATCATCACATGTCTTGAATATTGCTTCATCTTCTTTTACTCTTTGCCTTATTATTTCATCTTGTGTCCTCTCTTGAGCTTTCAACCAATACTCATTGCACATAAATGCTTCAATAATGCCATGTTTAAGGCAAGATCAATAGTTTGAAATTAAACGCCCACTTGTGCTAAAAGCTCTTTCGGATGCGGTTGTTGATGCTTGTATGCTTAGAAAATCACGAGCCATGTTTGCTAAGCATTTTGATACATTAGATTCTCTCTTCCACCATTCTAGTATATCAATACTATCATCGCCTCTTTCCTCCGCCCTTTGAAGATAAAGCTCCAACTCTGAATCTACATTTGGATCTGTTGTTCTTTATCTCTTAAAAAGTTCCCAAATTATCCATTAAAAGAATTTTCCCTTTGAATAGACGGACTAGTTGATGTTTCATCAGCCTGCACATTATAACCTACAAAAAGAGCTATTGTTGTTGAAATAATATAGTCATGTTGTTTTTCCCCTCATTTGCACCGCATATTAAGTGTAGCATTTTTTCTAACCCTCTAGATTTAACTCGCGGATCTAAAACAGTAGCTATTCCAAAAACTGCAGGAAATTCACCCCAGTACTTGAAAATTTTATTCTTTATCACTGTCACTACAGACTTATACTTTTGGTCATAGTCAATAGCCGACTCATAGGCACTAAATATCATTGCCACTTTGGTTAGCTGCGCAAGTAATAAATTTGCAGTAGGAGTATAAACATTTGAAAGAGCAAGGGTGGCATCATCAAACACTTTCAAAAAATCTTTATAGATCATGCCATTTATCCAATCTTTTTCATTTGGTTTTTCTTTGTAATCTCTTTCAAAACAAGCAAAGTAATATGCCGCAACATCTTTATACTCGTGTGCTCTTTCCAACATGTGATAACAAGAATTCCATCTAGTAGCAACTTCTGGAATAAGCATCAAGGGCTTTTTGCCTTATTCGACGCATGCATTTTTGCAATTTTTCACTCTTCTTGTGGAGCTTTTAACATATGTAACAAATGATCTAATTTTAACGACGGAATTCTTTCAAGATATTTAGGAATTCTGTAGCAACAACTAGTCCATTATCCAAAGATTGTATAATAACTAGCATTATCCAAAGAAATAAAACAAATCTTTTTGTCCAAAAATTCTTTCAAGATATGTAAGAATTCTGTAGCAACAACTAGTCCATTATGAGATATTTCAGCAAGTCTAAATGCAATAATTATTTTTTGCAAAATCCAATATGAATCCACAAAGTGTATTGCAGTGAAACAAACGTAGTCAAGCCTTTGGTTTGAGCTCCAAAAATCGGAAGTTAGAGATATGTTTCCATTAAGCTTTTGAAAAAAAAATCAATTAGTTCAATTTTTTCTTTGTTGTAAGATTTAATTATGTCGATTCTACAAGTATTTCTTGATATGCCTTCATAACTTGGTTGGAAAGCTCTTCTAACCATGCAAACAAATTGAGGATTTTCAGCAAATACAAAAGGTTGTTGTGTCTTTTGAATATATGCTACTATTTCTTTTCATGGAACCGCGACACTAGATTGAAAATTAACTACATGACCACTTCTAGCATCTTGGATCAAAGAAGTCTACATGGTATCTAAAGCACGTTTATGTTTTTCCTCATGTTTAAGTAAATGAGAGGTACCATTGCATCCATTACCCGCTAACCATTCTTGACATATTTTACACTCTCCTTTAATGATTTCTTTATTTTTTGTAGGATGTATCTCATCTATGTAAACTTTTTCAAACGGTTCCCATGTCATGGATATTTTTTTCCAATTTTAGGTTGATTTAAAGATCCTTCAGTTTCAACATCCGCGAGATTAGAACCACAATGAGTAAGCAGAGGTAAATTAGCATTTTCTTCATTTTCCATTTTGATTCATATGCTCTAAATGATTTGAAAAATGATAATATGATGAAATAAGCACTAATGTTTAGGACTACAACCCAGAATATTTCAGGCTGCAAGTCCATGCTTAAGTCCGGTGTGCTAGTCTTTACTTTTTAAACTGATAACACATTTCAAAACCTACATTTTTGAAACATGAACCTATATTAGATAATAGTCAAATTTATAATGTATAATCTGTAGTATGCTAGGTGATTGCATATAAATTAATTTCATTGTCATGCATTATTTATTTGTTATACAGTTAGAGACAACAAATAAAGTAAACATATTGTAACACCCCGTATTTTTGTAACAATTAAATAATGCATATAAAAAAAAGAAAAATTTGAAGAGCTTCTAGAATTTGGCCACGGGAGTAGCGTCATTACGTTCATGGCGATTTTCTGGTCAATTTAGACCTATGGATTGCAGAAAACCGGTTTAAGATGAAAGAGATACCATTAAATGAAGCATTATAGCAAAACATGAAAATAAGGTAAAGAAGGAGAACAATGAGTACCATTGTTTCTAAATTTATTAACAAAAGACTTCATAGCTAAGTTAGTTGAGGCATTGGATATGTAACATAGAGGTCGGCGGTTCGAACCCCGACGGTGACATAATTTTTATCTTTGTTTTAGAGAGGGCTAACTGAACATACAAATATATATATATATATATATATATATATATATATATATATATGCATGAACATAAATAAAGGAAAAATAATGGTAATGTATCATTTAAATAAATTAAAACATTGAAGAGGAGGAAAATTAGTACAATTCTTAATGCATTAAGAAAGGTAAGAAAATACATGCAATTAAAAGAGGTAGTGTAATCTTCATTAATGGTGTTTGTCCTCCCTTCTTCTCCTCCTATCCTTCCAAAATACCCATCAAAATACAGACCTTTTCTCCTCCCTCGTCCATCTCTACCTTCGTCGTCTTCTCCTTCTCGTCCGGCCGTTGCATCTTTTGTTCGTCTCCCTCCCTTTCATCCTGAACAACCTTCCATCCCTCTACCTTTTTCCAATGGTATCCCCCCTTCGTCTTATCGTTCGTCATCTAATCTTTTGGCCACTAGTCGTGACTATTCTCAATCTGATCGTGATCTTTCTCGTGCAATTTCGTCACAACCACTATCGGTGCCAGCTTCTACCACTTCTCGTCCTCATCACTCTCTCTTTCATCTTTCTTATCCTCATCTAATCGTTTTTCTGTTCTTTTTGATCATCAACCCGATGTTGCACTCAAGTCTTATGCTCGGGTGGCGGCTTCTCTCCCTCCTCTCCGCCAAAACCTCCTCCCAAAATGAAACACTGTTGCCAACCTTCGTCTCCATTTTCCAAACTATTTCATATTTGAAAAAAGAGAAAAGATGTCTACAATGTGCATGCAAAGGACACGTGGCAAGTGTGTGTAGGGAACCAAAAATTTGTTTTAAATGTGGTTCATTTGGTCACTTAGTGTCTCGTTGCTCAAATAAAACAGAAAGTAATGTGAGTGCTTCGGCTTCTTCACACAAAGCTGTCGGTAAAAGTAATTATCATCATGTTCGTTGGGTCCCTAAACAAAACAATTACTCTGCACAAACTTCACATCAGACATCGCTTCGTTTAGCCACTCATCGAGATAATTACCACGCAAATTCAAATAATAAGCATTTTTCTGAACCTAATTACCATTTCTCTCCACTTTAGTCTCCACATTCTCAGCCTCCATAACAATTCAGAATGGTGGATTCCTCGAAATGCATTGATGCTACATCTCTTACTGGAAAGTGGAGCGTTGAAAGCCTGCATCAAGCTTTGGAAGTGAATCTTGAGCATGACTGTTGGCCCATGTCGATCATCTTGCACAACTCCTTTTTAGTACAATCCTACTTATAGTAAAAGAGATCATGCTTTACTTCTAAAAATATTGACCAACCAGCTGCAGCTATAAGCTTGGAAGCTTGGGATGATAATGAGAGAGAGCCACAACCTACGTTAGAAACCGAATCATGGGGTAAGATGGAAGGATTCCTTGAATTCCTGAAATATAACGATGATGCAGTGAAAGATGTTTTAAAACCAATGGGTAGGGTTCTTGCAGTTGATGATTGTGATTGGTGTCACCTTGACCATAGAGAATTTCTGTTAAAATGCAGTTTTATAAAGGAATAGGCTCGAAAAGTGTATATGCAGTGCGCTTCAACAACAAAACTCATATTATTAAAATATATCGAAGTAGGCATGAACATCCTGGAACAAGACCAGAAATTTTCTTTATTGGTAATGAAGTGGACCAAGTGGTGCCATGTATCCATAATTTTTAAGATATTAGCTCGAAAGATAGGTTTGATGCCATGGTTGAAGAAGCAGTGATGTTACCCCATTACCATCCATATATCAGGAAGTGAATATGAAATTTAATTCTCCAATCATTGATAATCAGGAAATGGAGCAACCAGACCAGGTGGAAGTTAATCAGGAAATGAATGTTGATCTGAATCCCCCTTTCAATCAAATAATTCCTCGCCCCAAAGATTTCTCCACGATCCCCATTAAGACTATCCCTTTTGATGTTAGCTCAATCCCTCCACCGCAATCCCCTCCTCATTAGCCATGGACAGATGATCAAAACTGGCCTCATTACCTCTCTCCTATCTTTGTTCGTCGAAGTGGTAGACGCAACTACCCTAAAGTCACTTGTAGTTTTCTGACCCCTATTGTTTTTTCTTCTGCTAATAAATGTTTGAATAAAAGGATATCAGGCTGCATGGGTGTGAGTCTACGTGATTCACATTATAAAGCCATGCAGGCTTTAGAATAGGAGCGTATTAATAGACATCAATGAAAGTAGTCACATGGAATGTACGGGGTTTGGGGGACCATTCAAAATGTCATGCTATTAATCTTGTTTTATCACCACTTAATTTAGATGTCCTTTTTCTTCAAGAAACAAAACTCTCTGATCCATCAAATTACCACTTTAGATTGATTGGTGGATCCTCTTTGATTGGGTGGGTTTATGTTAATGCAGTAGAAACTAGAGGTGGCCATTTCATTGCTTGGAATGAATCTGCGTGGTCATTGCATCAAACTTTATCTAATCAATCTACTTTGCACGTAGCACTTAATCACATTGCCACTAACACCATCTATTTCTTCTCAAATATTTATGGTCCTCAAGATGTTCATGAAAGAATAAATCTATGGGATCATTGTAAACATTTGGCTAATAGCTTACTTGGACCATAAGTAATAGGGGGCGATTTCAATACTATAGGAAATGTTTATGAAAGAAAATTTGGCATTATATCGGTAGATACTGATGCTTTTAACTCCTTCATTTTTGATTGTTCCCTCATTGACCCCCCTCCAATTTGTAATCGTTTATACACTTGATCAAGTCACAGATCCAATCCTTCTTTAGCTAAGCTTGACCATTTTCTATTTAATTCAGCTTCGGAAGAGCTTCTCCCTCTATCTTTTGTTTCTGGTCTTGCCTCAATTATTTCTGATCATTGCCCAATTATTCTTGATTCTGGTTCCCTTTCTAATTTTAAACATCCATTTATATTTAAATGATTCTGGTTACTTGAACCATCCTTTAAGGAATTTATCAAATCAGTTTGGGAGCAACCTGTACAATCTCAATCAACTACCCACAGAATCGTTCTAAAACTAAGATCCTTGAGAAAATTGATTAAACCTTGGGCTAATTTTGTTTGGGGATCAATTCGTTCCCTTATTTCTAATATTTAGGATGCTATCTTGAATCTCAACATTTTAGAGGAATCTCGTCCCTTAAATGATGAAGAGTGCAACACCTTAAAAAATCTTGAATCTGAATTAGATAGACTATTCAAACAAGAAGAAATAGGTTGGAAACAAAGATCCAAATCTAAATGGATTGATGAATGGGACAAAAATACAGCTTACTTTCATAGAATTGCAAATGGTAGGAGAAGAGCAACTTGTATTCCAGAAATCTCTCATGAAGGCCAATTGAATACAAACCAAGACGACATTCTTCATCTCTTTTCAAATTTTTATTGCTCGATTCTAGGTTGTTCGTCCGCTGCCCTTCCACTTATTGATTGGAATTTGCTTTATCCTTTTCCTGATGCCATTTCCATTGACCACCCTTTTTCAGAAAATGAGATTTGGGCTGCTTTGAACGAATTGCATGATGATAAAGCTCAAGGCCCAGATGGTTTTGGGCCTTCATTCTTTAAATCTTTTTGGGCCATTGTGAAAAATGATACATGTGCAATGAATTTTATGTTAACCCTAGCCTTATCTCTCTCCTAAATATGCCAATATTGTTCTTCTTCCCAAATTCGCTGGTGTTAATTCTCTCTTCTCTTTCCGTCCCATTAGTTTTCTTAATATCACTTTTAAAATTATTACCAAAACCCTAGCTAATCGTCTTCAATCCATAATTTCTGATCTTATTGGTGCTGAGCAAGCAGCCTTTATTCATGGACGTTGCATTCTCGATTGTATTGCAGCTACACAAGAGGTAATTTCATTTTGTCATAACACTGCTACACCAGATGTCCTCCTCAAGTTAGATTTCTCTAAAGCCTTTGATTCTGTCACTTGGGAATTCATTTAACAGATGTTTAGATAAAGATATTTTTCTCAGCGTTGGTGTAGTTGGATTGATTGTATTCTAAAAACAAGTTACTACTCCATTTCTATCAATGGAAACATTGGTGGGTTAGTCAAATCCAATAGAGGGCTTCGACAGGGAGATCCACTATCTCCTCTTATTTTTGTGCTAATAGCAGATGTATTCAATGAAATGGTGAAGAGAATAATTGCAAATAATTTTTTTGATGGTATTCATCTTCCAAATTCATCCCTTGCTATCTCTAATCTCCAATTTGTTGATGATACCATCATCTTTTCATCTTCTAACCTTAACCATATTCACTGCCTTAAAGTTGTGTTATATGTCTTTGAACTCATTTCTGGTCATTCTATTTATTTTTCAAAGAGCTCTATAATTATGTTAGGTAAAGATGATCATTTGGGGCCGTCTATCTCTTCTCTTCTTAACTGTCCTATTCATAATTTTCCAATAGTTTATTTGGGAATTTCTCTTAGGCCTTCTAAACTTCATAGATCAGACTGGTTACCACTTATACACAAGATTGAAAAGAGATTATCCTCATGGAAGGCTAATTCCCTTTCCTTAGATGGTCGTTTAGTGTTGTTTAAAGTTGTATTATCTGCTATACTAACATACTGGTTGTCTTTTCATAAGCTTCCTAAATGGGTGATTCCAAAATTTGATTCAGTTAGAAATGCTTTATTATGGAATGGGAACAATGTCAAAAGATTGGTTAATTGGCACACTGTGTGTTTAGATACTGATCAGGGAGGCTTGGGTATAACTAATCTCTGTAATTTTAATATGGCATTACTATCAAAATAGTTATGGCATATTGTTTTGCCAGGATCTTTGATATGGAAAGACTGGATTCTTTCCCTATATTATTCTGGTAATTCTCATCTCGTTTTGCACTTTCATCCTTCTATTAAGACTTCTCCATTTTGGTTAGGTGTAATTTCAATTATTCCTCATTAAAAAGTTGTTTCATGTAAGTCTGGGTAATGGTGAATCTTGCTTATTCTGGATTGATATTTGGCATGGCCAGCTTCCTCTTTCTCATGTTTTATCTTCTCTTTTCCCTTTGATCTCAAATGTAAGCTCTTCTGATGCTAATTTGGTTTATAATGGTCCTTCAAGTCTTTGTCCTCCATCCTTATTCGATGTTCTAGTGCTTGAAAATCCCCTTCATGCCTCCAGTTTGCTTATTCAAATCCAGTTTACTCAAATCTCGGATAGCTATGTTTGGGCTTTATCACCAAGGAAGGGTTTTTCTGTTGCCTCTATGTATCATTATCTTAACTACTCTGGTAGATCATTCTCCTTTTCAAGGATATGGAAAATTTGTTTGCCTCCTAAGGTTCTTTTCTTTAATTGGTGCCTTATTCATGGAAAGATTTACAGCAGAGCAAAATTGTATAGGCTCAATCTGGCTGTTGAAGCTTGCTATGCTTTTTGTTCAAGACATGAGGATACAATTCAACATTTGTTTTTTGAATGTGATGTCTCATACCTAATTCTAGTTGCCACCTGCATTCATTTGCTAGGATTCATCCCTAACATATCATCTGTGTTTGACTTTTGGCAAAATTGTTCAGTTAATGTTGCGTTAGATTCCTTTTTACCTATTTACTATTGGTGCTTATGGAAGGAAAGAAATGCAGTTGTATTTAGCAAACCATTGAAGCATTTTGAAGGTTTATGCAGACTTATTATATACTACTTTCAATCATGGTTAGGTCAGTCTTCCTCTGCAAGATTCAGGCTTGCTTTATCTTCGAACAACAGTCTAGCTGAATCAGTGGGCTCAAACCAAGGTGACTCCAGTCCAGATCTGCATAAAGCTTAATCTCTTTTGCATAGTTTAGTTCTGTCTCAGGTATCTCTTATTTTATCTTCTATATGTATATGGTTATTGCTTTATGACTCTATGTTGCTGCGTTGTTGTATCTTTAAACTCTGGGTATTTTGGTTTTTGTGGGTTATTAACACTTTCTCGGTCTATTAGCCACCAGTAGGGCTTGTCAACTGGTTTATATATATATATATATATATATATATATATATATTAATATTATGCTTAATCGGCTGTGTAGTCTCACGCTACACATCCGTCCTACTAAAAAAAAGAGGTAGTGTGGATACTAATTAATGCAATGACATTATAAGGAAATGGTTAATTTCATGCGAGCGTTAAAATGGAACATATATATATATATACATACATATAAATATATATATATATATATATATATATATATATACATGGGGGTGTGTGTGTATAACATAGAGGAAGGCAATGCATGCTAATAAATGCAATAAGGAATAAAAAGAGGAAGCATTTAAGTTAACGCATTTTAAAAAAAAGGTACATTTGAAAAAGCATTTGATAATAATGTGAAGTAATGGCATAAGAAGGAACGCACAAGTATATATGTAAGGTATTCAAAAGAAAAACATTTTTAATATTAAAAAGAGCAATCAATGCAAGCGTTGATAAGAAAAGAAATGCCATGGAAGATAAATGCATGAAAAGGGAAGGTTAATGTGTGAATAACGCACAATAATATTTGAAAGAAATGCGTTAAAAATAGTAAATTGAGGCATTAATGAGAAATAGTTTAGAAAGAAATAAGTCATTCATTAATTAATTAAGAGAGGAAAAATTTGGAATAAAATAAAGGTTGTGTGCATAAGGAGGCTTTGTATACGCAAAACGATGTCTTATGTACGAAGATAATTCCAATTAAAGACAAGGATATACACGCACAAAACCATGCAATTAATTAAAGAAGGAGGATAAGCACAATTAATTTAAAAAGGGAGCAAAGCAAGAAGGCTATTAAAAGCTGCAAAACATTAAAACTATATATGTACAGGCAGCGTATAATAAAGTATGAAATGCATAATGGGCCTTATTCGCAGTTGACTCAGCAGTTCATGTATGGTTAGATTGAAAAAGCTAATATCTAACAGCTAAGGATTGGCTCTGTTAATTTATAAAAAGGAGCTCTCTCTCCCATTTTATCCATACATAATTCTTCATCTCTTTCTCTGCCTCCATGACATTCTAAATTAAAAATAAAATAGGGAGATGCTGCTGGAATCTAGATTAACAAAGAAGATTCAAGATTTATAACCAACCTCCAACTCTACAAAAAGATAAAAGTTGGCTTTCTTCTATAACAACTATTTTGAAGAATTTCTAGATCTACAATAAGGTGAGTGGATTTAAGTTATATCATTTTAGATAATGATATATTATCATTTAAACATTCCCCGTTATCTTATAATGTGAATTTGCTAGAATAATTAAAAGTATTGAATTGTTGTTATGACATGTTTAGATATGGTATGTTGAAATGTTTAAACAATTTTAGAAAGGATTAAAGTGATGAATATGACATGTTGGAATATTAATATGCTAAAGATATTAATATGTTTGGAAATTTGCCAAAACATGCATAGCAATTATTGTTGTTTCAATTCCATGTTACTTGTGACATTTATGCACCTGGACCATTAACGATAGAAATTGAGAAAATTACATGTTAAGTTAGAAAAATTACATGATTTGGCAATCAAAAGTTATAGTTAAATTTGAACAATTATCTGTTTAATTGATTACATGATAGAATAGAATTGATTATATGTAAGAAAGAACATATGACATAAAATAGGCATAATATGGTGACTTGTAAATTATAAATTACAGTGGAAATTTGAAAGAAATAGACATGCCTGGATTATATAGAAGATTTATAGAGAAACTGTAACCGCGCTTGGACATGAGGTTAGGTTACCATTGTGGTAGAAGTCATAGCATATACAAGTATATTGAAAATTGTTTGGAATTGCATGCATATACATGTATATACATTGAACATGTCATAGCATGGAAGCTAAGAAGTGAAATAAAATTGTATGCCCGACAAATAGGTACATGTTTACTGTATTTCTTGGGTTTTGATTATTTTATTAGCCGATTGGCTTTTTCTTTTTCTTTTCAATTGGTGAGGGGCCTGTGTGGCAAGTTGCGGTTTTAAAGGTCTCCCCGTACGAAGGAGGTTATGGCGAAATTTTTCAAAAATTTTGGGTGTTAGCCAAATTTTTGAAAATTCATAGAAACTGAAAAGTGGAAGAATGAAAGCCAGAATGAAAGTTGAGTTGGCTGGTTAAACAACTTTCAGCTCCGTTCCTTTTCGAGGACGAAAAGATTTTAAGTGGGGGAGATTGTAACAAGCCGGATTTTCAGAACCAATTTAAAATTTTTATTCTGGCCGTTTGAATGTATTTTGAATATTTAAAATGATTTATTTTAAATAATAACGACTAAAAATTTATTTTGAATGAAGTTAGAACGAATAAATTTATTTTAATTATATAACAAGCCGGAAATGGCGCGGTAGTTTGAAAATTCGATTTTAAATTTCAATTGAATGTACAGGATTCAAAATAAATCAGATTTCAGTAAAACCACAAATATTTGAATCTGTTTAATTATATCTTTCTAACGAATGTGAAAAATCCAGATTTCATAACGGGAATAAGAAGTTATGTCTAGTTTAATATCTAAAATAGTCGCTATGGAATTTAATTATATTTTAAATTAAATAAAGCCTTAAAAATAGCAATTTCGCAAACGACCTCCATTTTTGACGAAACCAATTTTGTTGAATCCGGAATGTCAAATTATTGCTAGATTCCAATTTTCAGAATTTTTTGGAGCTGATATGTGAGCGTGGTGGATTTAAACGTGTTTGGTCAATTTAGTTTGAATTTAATTGACTAGAAAATGACCGCTTTTCAAATGGCCTCCAAATTCAATGAAATTAGTTTTATTAGGACTGTATCGTCAAAACATAGCTAGATTTATTTTTCGGGAATTTTTGGAGTCAGTATACGGCCCCGGTAAATTAAAATGTACGTTTAAATTGAATATATAATGATTTATATTTTAATTCTGATGAAAACTGATCGAAACAACCAAATTGGGTTATGAAACATATCCCATCGTATCCGAAATGAGGGTAATCAGCTAGACGCAATAGCCACTGGGTTCGATTTGGAGTTCGGATTAAAAAGGTAACTTTTTGGAATTTAAATTAAATATATATATATATATATATATATATATTATATAGGGTCAAACCCTTATTCTCTCCCATTCAGTCAAAATCGATTTAAGAAATAAAGAAGAAGAAGAAGAAGATAGCAGCGCCCGCTGCTGCACCCGCCGCCGCGCCACCCTGGCGTCAGCCCTCGCCGGAGTCGCCGCGCTCCGGAAACTCCCCCTCCACCTCAACGATCTCGCGCAGCCCTCCTCCTCCTGCTCGATCGAGGACAGACACAGCCCCACAAACCCACCAATGATCAAATTCTCGGCTCTATGACCCTGCTCCGCAAGTGCTGTCATCAGGTTTCCTCCCACCCCCCACCCCCCGACGCCACGAGCCTCCAGTCCATCTCCACCATAGTCGTTGACTTAGGCGTTCGAAACCCTAAATAAATTTCTGTGAGTTTCTCTAATCTTAACTCCATGCTTTAATATGATTTTTAGGTTTATAAACATATGATTTTTAGGTTTATAAACATTTGATTTCTAGGATATATAAAAATATGATTTTTACCATAGTAAACATATGATTTTTCGTAATATAAAGATTAGATTTTTCGTTGATCAAAAATATGATTTTTAATGATATAAAGTTTGATTTTTAATTATATATTCCTATGATTTTTAATGACATAAAGCTTGGATTTTTAATCAAACAAAGGTATGATCTTTTATAACGTAAAGGTATGATTTTTATGTTAGGAAAGGAATGATTTTTATGCAAGATAAAAATATGATTTTTAGTTAGATAAAAATATTATTTTTATCGTAGCTATGAAATTATTTTTAGTAAGCTAAAAATGTGATTTTTAGATTATATATGAGTCATATAAAATAGTCTAGCTATGAAAATATTTTTAGAAAGATAAAAATATGATTTATGGTCTATATATGTTATTTATAAAATAGTCATACAAAGAAAAAATTGTTAATTGGTTAAAAATATGATTTTTAACATAGGTATGCTACATAGATTGGTAATCAAAGAATGACGAAGTGGGAACCAAAGGTGAGAACTCCTCACTCTAATAAATTTTCAATTAAATATATTTTAGGATGCAGACGGGGCTTAGAATCCCCCGACACTATTTATTGTACAAACCATATTATGTGATTTGAATTAAATGGAGTTCAACACTCGAATTCGCACAATCACATAATTGAAAGCGATGTATGGATATTACAGACACACGAATACCATACTCCGTGAATAACCACTTATGGCGCCGTAAATGGCGTTTGGGGTAATTGAGTATTTATTTATTTGGATGTTCTGTGTGATTTGATTAGGATTGTAAAATTGGTTGTGAATTAATTGTAAACAAATTGGAACTAGTTTGTGTATGGCACGTGCCAGTATTAGGTGAGGGATAAGGCTACACCTTATCCCGGTTCTAGTATTGTGCCGTTATGTTGCCGAAATTTTCTAAAAAGTGTTAAAAAAATATAGTTAGTTTAAAATATTATTTTTAGCTTATAACAGCGACAAATAAAATAATTATTGGATAGTAAAAAAATAAATTTACACATCCATTTACAAGTCGGATGTCTTGTTTATGCTCGCCTATTTTTGTGATATCGATTGGGACGATAATTTTTACACATCGCCCAAGTGCACAAATAATAATTATTATTTGATGGTTGAAACCCCACATGAGTATTGGGATGATATTTGACGTACATTAATCCCAATTGTTTAGTTGTATGTCAATCGATAGCTTGACAGACTATTGTAAGCATTAATTATTTTTATTTAATGCTTATGCAGTTGTGTGATGCACTCTGGATGATGATTGATTTGTTTTGATTGATTGTTATATACGTGTGTTGTATGGAATCCATATAAATTACATTATATGGTAATTGACTGTGTCTGATTCTAATTCAGATAAAAGGAATATTTAAAAAAAATGAATATTTTAAAATAATATTCAGTAAAGGATTAAAATGTGAATTTGATGTCCGATTTTGGATGGACACGAAAATATTAAAACATATGAAGCCGTGTTGATTATATATGCGCCAACGCGAACGATATTCATATCGATTTTATTCATTTTTATAATGAATATCGAAAAGGAAATGATTTCAAATCAGATATTTTGAAAATATTATCATTTGAATATTATAATGATTAGGAATATTCAATTTTGATTTAAAATTGAAAATGAAGTTGAAATCGATTTTAAAACGAATTTAAAATGATTTATAAAATACGATTTAAATGGATATCGACGAAATACATATAATATATATATATATATATATTTAGTGGCTTGAATAGAATGTGCCGCGACCGCTCGCGAATTTCGACCATTGACTTCGAGTTGACATTACGGGAGATCCCACCGTCAGATTATCCTAAAACCGAACCGTTGGGTTCGTATCGAAAAGAGCTTTCCAACGAGTATAAGAGATTTGAAATCTAACAGTTGGATTTGGAATTATGTCCAAATCAAATTTGTAAAAGGTCGTTTTAAGTGCAGTTCGATGACCGTTTATGAAAATCGAGTGAAAGGGCCTTGATAAAATTATTAAAATATTAATAATTTGTGTAAAATCATAATAAATGGTTTGGAAGGAATTTCGATGAAAAATTCCATATTTGGAAAGATAAAAATATATTTTTATCAAAATGAACTAGTTATTAACCCGATTTGAAATCCAACAATTTTTAAATAAAATAAATTGGTTTTGTGAATGGTTTAATATAACCAGAACTTCCAAGATATGAATTGGAATGGATTTGAATGGAAATCATCTTCGGAATATTTCGATATTAGATTCCGTGATTATACGGATATTGTTATGGGAATTTGGAATATATATATATATACATATATATATATACATATATATATCGTTATTCCCAAAAACGATATTTGTTGGTTTCAAAATTTGATATTGAATATAAGCGGATATATTTTCTATTCAGAGCCTTGTATTTGATATCAAATGGGATTTTGGGTTTTCGTGAATGGTGTCTTTAATAACACTGTTCTTAAACCCAGTTGACTAAAGAATAAATTTTTTAATTAAAATTTAGTGAAAATTTCCAGTTAATTAATATTTAATTGGAATTAAATAAAAGAAATGGATTTTTGGTTTGTGGTGAATGGTGTCTTAAATAACACTGTTCTTAAACCACATGTAAAAAGAATAAATCTTTTAATTAAGATTATTAGAATTTCCAGTTATATTTAGTAACTGGAATAAAATGGGATGTGAATCGGGTTTATTGTGAACTGTGTTTTTAACGACATTAGTTCTCTAACCCGATTTACAGTGAAATGTGATTTGGAATTTATAAGTCTTTTTATTAAGATTTAATGGAAATTTTCCAAAGTAAAGTTTTCCAATTTAATATATTAATTTGGAATTGAATGGAATTCGATTTGGTAATAATCGAAGTGAGCTTCTGTGGGGAAGACTGTTAATATGTATGGAATTTAAAAGGCTTTGTTGTTATTCCATTTATATTATTAGTCAGATATGGAAATTGATATAGATTATATATATTGATCTGTTTTGCGTGAAGATTTCATAATTAATGGAATGTGATTTTGGGCTTATCGTGAACTGTGTTTTAAATGACATTGGTTCTTTAACCCAGTTAAAGACAGGATTACATGTCTAACATTGTATTTCGATCTGTATTGTCGATCTCTGCTAAATATATCTGTTTGATGGTGGAGAATTTATTCTCTTGCTCAACACTCTTCTACGAGACGTACGAGCTCAGAGGTTATATATCGGCAGAAATCAATGGTATGGTGTAGATTGTTAGTGTGGCGTGTTTGTGTTTCCAATGTTGAATAATTATTAATATTGATTTTTGGGAATATTAAAGCTAACTGGAGTTTTAATGAATCTTTAATTAGATTAAAATGAGAATGGGATAATTTAAATTATCAAATTTGGGAAATGATCGAGAATGGAGTACTACCAGTTTTACTCAAATTGATAGTTAAATCTTAATTAGATTTAAACGTGAAATGGTAACTAAATTTACCGATAACATCGTGGTGTTAGATATGGAGTATTACCAGTTTTGCTCCATGGGATGAATAGGTTGGGATTGGGAAATATATAACAAATGGTTACTTCGGTAAGGTGCGCTAATCCCGACTAGTTTGGATAAACCTTAATTTGGTTGAATTGATATCCAAAGGAAGATTAAAGAATAAATTTAAAGAATTTATCTTTGATAAAATTTATGGGAACCTTTCCCAAAGGATATGAATATTTGAATAAAAGAATATTCATAATTGGAATGAGGCGTATGTTGTGTTTTATAGTACTTGATTATAAAATACGTAAAATTATGTGGAAAGGCCGGGTTTATGACCATTCTAAATAATTGATTCGACGATAAGTCGATGATAAAGACGGTGGGGTAAGACCAAAGGTCTTCACATCGTTTGGATGATTACTGATGTTTTGATTGGGCTGTACACCCAAACAAGGTAATAAGTGGTGATTGTCCAGACTTACTTGGAGATCGACCGGATATGCGAGGACCTCTCTCCTGTATTGGACATATGGTACGAGGAATAAGGTACTTCTGGTTTTGTTCAGACCCAGAACGAACTATTAAATGGATGTGTCTTTGACATTGGATTTTAATCTGTGTTGATTGATCTCTATTAAATATATATTTGTTTGATGGCGGAGAATTTATTCTCTTGCTTAACACCCTTCTCTGAGACGTACGAGCTCAGAGGTTGTATATCGATGGATATCAGTTGCATGGCGTGAATTGCCAGTGTGGCATGCTGAGATGCAAGTGATCAAGGCTTCTGTTGAAAAGCAGAGTCTTATGGTAGATGATCAAAGCACGGATTTAATATAGCATAGCTTTGTGTATAGCATGAACTTGCGAGCCTCACACCTCGGCATGAGTCAAAAACGGGATAAGGGACTGTAGGGAAAGCACGACGTTTCCTTCTAGCTATGGGGGGTGTCGTTGTATGGATCCCAGACATTTATTTATTTGTACCTATGTGGATGATGGATTGTAAGGCGACTCGGATATATTGGTTACTTCAGAGCTGATGGATAGGTCCGATAGGACCGGGAAACGTGTGTCCAAGAATATTAATCCACTAACGTAAGCGTGGACCGGCCTTGAAGATCCAGGGTTGCCCAGAGTGTGTAATCATGAGACAATTGCTAGAGTGTCTCGAAGTGGTTAGGAGCCATCCCTGGCCTCGACTCATGATGGAAATCCAATTTCAAATACGTGACATTTCGGTTTCGATTGTAGTGCTTAGTATGGCGACATGATATATGGTACCCATGCCGTCTATGATTGATACGTTTATATTTGAAGTTGTTTTATACACTATGCACTTATAATAGTATCAAATGATTTGTTTTAAATTACCAAGCATGTTTGGCTGTTATAAGGGAAAACTCTATCCTCCGGCTTGCGTTGCATTGTGTGATGAGACCTGAGTTGTAATGTCCTGTATTTTTGGCTGTCAGATATTTAATATATTTTATTATTTTAAATATTCGTCTGGAATTTTAAATGGAATAGAAATATATAACTCGATTATAATTTTAAGTGTGAACGTTAATTTATATATTATTATCAATCAAGCTCAAAATAGCGCTGCAGTTCGTAAAATGGAGTTTTGAACTTCAACTGGGTTTACCGGATCTGATATAAGTCGGATTTCTGTGAAACAAGAAACGTTGGGATCTTGTTGACGATAATTTTAATATAGAGAGAAAAATCTAGATTTCGTGTTATAGATTGTAAGTTATGGCTAAATTAAATTTTAGAATAGTCGCAATGGAAACCATAATTGAAATATAACGTTTATTTAATATATTTATGAAGGAAATTTAAATCATCTAACTCAAAATCGATGATATTGAGTTGTATAATTTATATTTGAACTTGTACATATATTCTGTTTGGATATATATGGTGAAAACAATTTATTATTATTCAACTGGATTTATTTGGAATTTATATAATATAATGTTCGATATTATATAAGCATTAAAAATAGTCATTTTTGCAAATGGTCTCAGTTTTTGATGAAATTAGTTTCATTGAAACCGTATCGTTAAATTATTGTAAGAAAATCAAATTTCATGGAAAACTGATGTCATATGTGACTTCGGTGGCCCAAAATGTCTCTGTTCCTATATTGTTGAGATTATTTAGACAGGGGCAACTTTTTGAGAATAAACGACTGGTCAAACAAACTCCAAATTTAACGAAACAAGATTCATTGGATCCATTAGGAAGAGGTCTAGTAAAGTGTCAAGGCCTCATATTTTTTGGATTTTTTATGTAGTTATAGGAATTTTAAGCGCTTGATTTTTCATCGATATTTATATAGGACTTTTCACAAACGACCTCGGATTTCGACAAAACCTGTCCCATTGGGTCCGGAATTTTTTTAATGCTAGGATTAGCTTTGTTTGTCAAAAACAGAGGTCATATAAAATGAATTTTTCTCGAAAAGTCGACGACATGAATTCTTTGTAATTAAATAATATTAAATTGGTCCACCTACTTATATATATGCCCAACGTGAATTCCGCAAACTCTATTTGTTATTCGATGGTCAACTTTTCATTGCGCCGCCACCATACAGAATAAAACGAACGAACCGTATCTTTCAATCCTTTTCCACCAATTCCAATAAATCCGTTCACCTATTCGTGAATTTCCCAACAGCAAAAACATTAATTACTCTGAGCTTCACGAGTTAAACCGTCACGATGGTGTTTAAGGAAGCTGATCGGTCGGATCAAGGCTCTGATGACATGGCGTTCGAGGTAGTACTGGTGGCGAACGAAAGCAACGAGCAGGTCGAGGCTCAGGGCGTGAAGCAAGGGGACTCAGGCACTGCTGTTGACCATCTCAGATCAGGTACCAACGATCAAATTCCGGCACTGCGGGTGAGGAAGATGGACGAGCTTGGTTCGGGTTGGTGAAAGCAAACGAGAATAAAGATTGGCCTGATTCTTTTGTTAACGTAATTCATTTTTAGGAAGTAATTAGAGAAATGGTTCTAAAATTTAAGTGATTAAGGAATTAGTTTAATTAATTAAAAAGTGTGTTGACTAAATTGTGGATTTGCTGATGAGTTATGGTCAAGCTGAATGCCTATGAATTCAAAAGTCTCGACCTGTTGATTTTTCCCCTGAACAAGTAATTAACTATAACATGATTAGCGTAATCCTAATGTAAATATTTAAGTATTATTTAAGCTATTAACATTTAAAATCATGTTGATTGAATCGTGAGTTTTACACAGGAGTTAGAGTCGGCTAAAGACGTGAGGAAGATGTAAAGGGGAATTGGACCCTATAATTTACAGGAAAGGGATCGCCCGAATATAATGTAATTAATTAGTTTAAATAAAAACTTAATTAGTGAATTAATTAGTTTTTAATATAGGGTTAACTAAGAATTTTAATATCGGACTCGTGTGTTATCAGAAATGGATAAAACAAGTTGCATCGGAATCGTGGTGAGGAACACCACAATCTGGAACTGTTCTAGACAAAAATGAAGACAACTGGAAATTACAGTCAAATTAACAACTATCTAATTTCACTGTAATGGTCCCGCTTCAACGATAAATTAAATCAAGGTGAGTTAAACTCACTCAGTTTTTATTCCCACATATATTTCATATAAGTTGGGTTTTTATTATTTGTGTGCTATAACTGCTAATTGCTGTTGTGGGCTGAAGGTTTACATATATGTTGTTTGAATTGATTGAATTGAATGTTAGTTGAAATTAAATGAAAACCAAATCGTTATATTAGTGATTGGTCCTAATGAAGGTAACTTACCTTGTTGGTCACGGTTATGAAATAACCGTGTTTAATTTAATGAATTGTTTGAATTGTCGGAATTGTTTGTTGGTGTTAAATAAATTGGTTGACATTAAATTGCTGTTATTTTACTATCCTAGAATTAAATCAGTAAAATTGAACTGAATGATATTATATAAAGCAATCCATTTGGATGTAGAGAAGAACAGGTTGGGGGAATCCAACCGGATTCCTCAAATATAGTAGATTTTATTTATTGTCATATTTTCATTATATGAACTGTTTAAACCCCTCTATTTGGATGATTGGTTTGGTTGTTGATTATTGACCTAAGATTCAACACTTGTTTTATTTTAACCAATGGGTTTTATTGGTTGAGTAATTGGCAGCAGTTGGCCTATAAATCAATCATTTTGAAATAGTGATTTACCATCAGGTAAATTGATAAAAATGGAGTTATGAAATTTATTTAATAACTGAATATAGATTCTAAATATATATCATTTAAAATGAAGTTTATAAAAAAGGAAATCAGCCGTGTGCGAAGCACGTGCCTCACCTGAATTAATTTAGCAATTTATAACTGAAATTAATTGTTTTAAGAAACAATTAAAATGGGATTATATTATTATTTATCTAATATTAATCGAAGTAAATGAGACTATTTAAATTAATTTATTAATTAATTTAATGAAGAACGAGTTAAAATTGATCAACAAGTTAATCATGTTTAGAGTTGACCAAGTCAACTATTTTAATTAAAACTGATTATATTTAATTAAATTAGTTTTGGCCAATTAGAAATGAAATAATCTAGAATATAGTTGTTAATTTAAATAAGATTTTGAAAAGAAATTTAATACTAATTCAAGTTAATGATGAAGTAAATTATTAATTTAAAAATAAATTAAGTAATTACTTCTTAAATGAAATACATTTAAGTAAGTAACCGATTTTGAAATAGAATATGGTTGAGTTTTGAAAAGAGATTATAGACAAGTTTTAATTTAAAACCTGAGTTTTATAATGAAGTTATAAAAGGAATTATAAGCACATACGATGGTTTAAATAAATATTTACTTAACATTTGAAATAAGAAGGAAAAGGAAAATGAGAATTTCAAAAGGAAACGATTAAAAGGGATTAGTAATTGAATTTGGTAAAGGATTTAGAAATGGGATTTGGTATTAATAACTCAAGTTATAAAATAAATTCTTTGAAAAGAATTTAAGATTAAGAAGTAGTTTTTGTCAACAAATTACTTAATCAACTTATTAAGTAATAATACGTTATATTTTGAAAGAGGTATTTTCAAAAGTGAGAAGGTTTTATAAGCCATACTTTAAATAAAGTAATTTAATGCAACTTGTTTGATACTAGGATGAATATCAGTTTTGCGTTACCATGCGTATCTATCTTAAGATGAGAATGTTGTTGATTATGGTCTGAGAGGTAGATAAATACCCCAACTTGAATGACTTCAGGATTATTTGAAGGCGATATATATGGTAACGGGATAGAGTTAAGAATAATTTATTATTTCTATATGAGAAATAGTAACGCAACGTAAATTGCGAGATTTGTAAATATATCTATAAAACGAGATTTCCAAAGTAACGGAAATGATATATTTGAGAATATATATATAAGGAATTTCCTAAAATAAAGAAAATAAAAGAAATTATATAAAATCATAATGATATTCTCAAAATAAAAAGAAATGAAATGTTGAGCTTTAAAACGAGTTTACTCTAAAAAGAGAAGTGTTAGATTTTGTTTCCAATAATAAAACAAAAGAGATTTCATAATGATATTTTACGAATGATAAGTTGAATTGATTTTCCCAATTATAAATAATGAGTAATGATATTGGAATTGGTTTGAAATTGATAGAAGAATAGAGTATTGGATATGATTATATAATGTATTAAATTAAAAGAGTTTGAAAATAATCTTGTGTTAAATAAGAAATAAAAGCTATATTCATAATATATAAATATTTAAAGAATTTGAAATTAACATTCGTTAATTGTTTCAATTAAAAAGGGCAAGCAGTACCGAGTACTGAATCAGTGAACTCATTTTATTCTCATGATGATTTATTTGATAGTTAAATCACCGACTATCAAAATCTGACCTATACGATTGTTGGTTCGGAAATACCATGATCGAATTCATATTCGAAAAACAATTCCAAACCATCAAATATGTGTAGATGCTGATCAAGATGGAGCAATTGAAGACCGTGGGTCTTCATAAGCGGAAGGATTACTTGTCAAATATTTTCTGATGTTGCAACCAGAAGTATTCTGACGTGATTCAATCGTGATTGAGAATTTATGGATTGCGAGGACTTCTCGCTACTGATCCATAGGGTAACTCAAGGTTGTGGTAGGAGAGTGCCTTCGGTTTGTTCAGTCCTAGGATAACTTATATGGACGAATGTTTGACGGAGTATTTCCAAAGGATTACGTATATTGATTTCTTCAAATGTACTTTTGTTGGTGGCGGAAGAATTCATTCTTTTTGCGTAAACACCCAGAGTATTTTTGTTGATGTCAATTAATGATTATCTGGCGGATCTGACGATGTGACATTCAATGTGAATGGTGGCCAGATGTTCTAAATAATAATAAAGGTAAAATAATTAATGAATTAATTAATTATGACCTCAAGCCTCTTCAACCGGGAAATGGTATAAAATCGGGTAGGTTGCATGGCTATGTGGGTCGCACCCATCAAAAGGGTATATCATTACTTGATCTAGTGAAACTAAATGTAATAACACAGAAATCCGAGCCAATTTAAAAATTTTATTTTGGCAATTTTAGCGCATTTTGATTATTTAAAATGAATTATTTTAAATAATAACGATGAAAAATTTAGTTTGAATGGAATTAGAACGTATATATTTTTATACGTCGTCGTTAGAATATAAATATTTATTTTAAATTATAAAAGGAATTGAAAATGGCGCGGTAGTTCGATAATTTGATTTCAAAATTCAAATGAATGTTCCGGGTGCAAAATAAACCGGATTTTAGTGAAACCAAAAATATTTGAATCTAGTAGAGAATATCTTTCCAACGAATCCGAAAAATCGAAATTTCATAGCGGGGATAAAAAGTTATGCCCAGTTGAAAATTCAGAATAGTCGCTATGGAATTCTGGCCCTTAAAAATGGCCATTTTCAAACGACCTCGGTTTTCAACGAAACCACTTTTGTTGGATCCGAGATGTCAAATTATTGCTAGGTTTCAAATTTCATAATTTTTCGAATCAATATGTGAGCGTAGTAAAGGAAAACGCGTTTGACCAGTTTTAGTTGATTTTAATCGACTGGAAAATGGCTATTTTTCAAACGGTCTCAGACTTCAATGAAATTAGTTTTGTTAGGACCGTATCGTCAATATGAAGTTAGAAAATATTTTTCGGGAATTTTTAAAGTCCTTATGAGGCCCCGGTAAATTGAAACGTGCGTTCAAATTCAATATATAGAGTTATATTTGGATTTTGACAAAAACTGATCGAAACGGTCGAATCAGCCTACGATACATATCCCATTGTGTTCGGAATGGGGGTAATTAGCTATGAACGACAAGCGGTGGGTCTCGTTTCGAGGTCAGAATAAAAGCTACTTTTTGAAATTAAAATATTAATAAAATAATATATAATCTCCCCCCTCCTTTTCTACTTAGTCAAACAGCTCCCCCCCGGTATACTTTTAGAATCGAAGAAAAAAGAAAAAAAACCTAATCGATCGACAGCCCCCCCATATCTCAGCCGCCGAAGATCGACAGCCCCCCATACCTCCACCGCCGAAGATCGACAGCTCCCCCCTCCCCCCACCTCGCGGCGACCACCGCACCCCCCTCAAACCTTCTCCTTCTTTCCCCCTCCCTTCTCCCCAATCGTGGAAACCCCACCCGCGATGTAGATTGCCATAGCCACCATGGTCCCAGCGCCGACCGACGCAGCCTTTCCCTCCTTTGTAAAAGAAAAGGTGTGTTTTTATTTAATTTATTTATATAATCTGATTTTTTTGTTTTATCATTTTCAGTTTATATATGTATAAAGATTTAAAAACATAATTTTTATATAAATTATCAGAGAATAAAAGTTAGGTTTTTAATTGGAAAAAGATCGTATTTTTATATAGTAAAAGATTATATTTTTGTTAAAGGAAAGACCGTATTTTTAACAATGAAAAGATCCAATGTTTAGAAATGAAAAAGACGTGATTTTTAATGAGGTAAAGATGAGATTTTTATGTAATCAAAGATGAGATTTTTATAGATGTAGAGAAATAAAAATTCGATTTTTATCTATATGAATTTGAAATAAAAATTCGATTTTTATCTATATGAATTCGAAGTAAAAATTCGATTTTTATATATCGAATAGCGAAGTAAAATTTTGAATTTTATATATTGAATAGCGAAGTAAAAATTCGATTTTTATATATTGAATAGCAAAGTAAAAATTCGATTTTTATATATTGAATAGCAAGGCAAAAATTCGATTTTTATATATTGAATAGCAAAGTAAAAAATTTGATTTTTATGTATTGAACAACAAAGTAAAAATTCGATTTTTATATATGTAGCAAATACGGGCGACAAAAGTGACGAAGGGCGAGCACGGCGAGATGTTCTACATATGAAAAGTCGTGGCGTTTGGATTAGCTAATCGGTGAGAACTTCTCACTTTTAATTTAATTTTCTAGTTAAATATATACTACGATGCAGACAGTGTTTAGCAGCACCCGACACCCATCGTCCGCAGACCATGGACGACTTGTATGCTTATTTGTTTGATTTTAATGTGTAGTTGATTGTGTGGCGTGATGTGAAATGAAATAAAATATTTATATAGTTAAAAATATTTTATAGTTGAAAATAGAATTTTTTTAACGTGTATTTAAAAATAAATTAATATAAACAAATCGAAACGATTTGTTTATATACACACATCTGACTGATATTGGTTGGGACGATAAATTTTACACATCGCCCAACTGCACAAATAAAATCTGTGTTTGATTGTTGAAACCCCACACGGGTATTGGGATGATATCTGACATACACTAAGCCCAATAATTAGTTGTATGTCGATTGATTGATTGACAGACTGTTATAAGCGTTAAATATTTATATTTGATGCTTATACAGTGTAGAATGCACTTTGGATGATGTTTGATTATTAGTCATTGTTGATATATACATGCGTTGTATAGAAATCCGTAGAAATAAAATCTATGGTAATTGATTAGGCCTCATTCCAGTTTTGAAATAGAAATATTTGAAATAGGAATATTAAAAAAAAAGAAATATTTGAAATAGAATATTTGAAAATAGAAATATATAAAGTCGTGTTGATTAAATTGACGCCATTTTGACGTGAACGACATTTATATCGATTTTATTCATTTTTATAATGAATATAGAAAAGGAAGTGATTTCAAATCTGATATATTGAAATGATTTGAAATTCGAATTAAATTGAAATGATTTGAAATTCGAATTAAATTGAAATGATCTGAAAATCGAATTAAATTGAAATGATTTGAAATTCGAATTAAATTGAAATGATTTGAAAATCGAATTAAATTGAAATGATTTGAAATTCGAATTGAATTGAAATCGATTTGAAATGAATTTAAAACAAATTTATATTGGAAAATTCAATTTTGATTTGAATTTGAGATGGAAGTTGAAATCGTTTTGAAAACGAATTTTAAACGGTTTATAAACTACGTTTTGAAAGGAAATCGACGATATATATATATATATATATATATATATATATATATATATTATATATATATAATGGCTTGAATTGAAAGCGCCGCGGCGCGGCAGTTCGCGAATTTCGACCATTGATTTCGAATGGATATTGCGGAAGATCTGACCGTCGGATTCTCCTAATCCCAGAACGGTTGGGTTCGTATCGAAAAGAGCTTTCTAACGAATGTGAGAAATTAGAAATCTAACGGTTGGATTTGGAATTATGTCCAAATCAAATTTGGAAAAGGTCACTGTAAGTGCAGTTTGATGGCCGTTGATGGAAATCGACTGTACGGGCCTTGATAAAATTATTAAAAATAGTAATAATTTATGTAAAATCATAAGAAATGATTTGTGAAGAATTGGGATGAAAAACTCCATATTTGAAAAGATAAAAATAGATTTTTTTTCGAAATGAACTAGTGTTGAACTAGAATTATAAATTGAATTTGAAATGGTTTTGAAAATAACCAGAATTTCCAATAATTGAATTGGAATGGATTTGAATCGAAATCATCTTCGGAATAGTTCGATGTTGGATTTCGTGATTATACAGATGTTGTTATGGAAATTTGAAAGATAGATTAATATCGTTATTTCCAATACGATATTTGTTGGTCGTAGAATTTGATATTGAATATAAGCCGATATATTTTCTATTCAGAGCCTTGTATTTAATATCAAATGTGATTTGGGTTTGCCGTGAATGGTGTCTTCATTAACACTGTTCTTAAACCCAGTTGAGAAAAAGATTAAATCTTTTTATTTAGATTTAATGAAGTGTACCAATTAAATAATATTTAATTGGAATTGAATTGGTATTGATTTTTGGGTTTATCGTGAACAGTGTTTTAAATAACACTTGTTCGTTAACCCGATAATTAATGGAATGTGATTTTGGGTTGTCGTGATTGGTATCTTCAATAATACTGTTCTTAGGCCCAAAGGAGTTAAGAAAATCAGAAACTAACTGGAGATTAGTTAAGTTGAATGGTTTCTGGGGTATTGATCTGATGTTAGTTTCGGCCTTCGGGGTTAATACTTAGGGAATTGCTCACTTGCTAATTTACGGTTAGGGACTGATTGAAGCGTGATGTATTTTGGGTTTATCGTGAACCATGTTTTAAATGACACTGATTCTTTAACCCAGTTAAAGATTAAAACTAAGTGGAGTTTTAATGAATCTTTAATTAGATTGAAAAGATCGAGAATGGAGTATCACCAGTTTTACTCCAGGCGGTAGTTAAATCTTTAATTAGATTTGAACGTGAAATGGTAATTGAATATACCGATAACACCGTGGTGTTAGATATGAAGTATGACCAGTTTTACTTCATGAGATAAATAGGTTTGGAAATAAAATAAATAATTACTTCGGTGTGGTTCGCTAATCCCGACTAGTTTGAAGTGATATTCAAAGGAAAATTAAAGAATAAATTCAAAACAATTTATCTTTGATAAAATTAATGGGAACCTTTCCCTAAGAATGTGAAATTTAGAAACTAACTGTAGGTTAGCTAAGATGAATGGTTTCCTGGGTATTGATCTGATGTTGGTTTCGGCCTTCGGGGTTAATATTTGGAGAATTGTTCTCTTACTAGTTTACGGTTAGTAACTGATGAATTGGAATGAGGCGTATGTTGTGTTTGTGTAACACTTATTTATTATATATGCGAGTTATTCGGAAAGACCGGGTTTATCCCATTCTGAATAACTGATTCGACGATTAGTCGAAGATGAAGATGATGGTTGAAGACCGGAGGTCTTCACGTCGTTTGGATAATTACTGATGATCTTGATTGGGCCATACACCCAAGAGGAGGGAATCAGTTAGTGATCGTCCAGATGTACTTGGAGATCGATGGATATGCGGGGTACTAGTGCCTCCGGTTTCGTTCAGACCCAGAACGAACTTGTAAATGGACTGTGTGTCTGACATTGGATTTTATTCTGTGTGATTGATTTCTATTAAATATATATCTGTTTGGCGGCGGAGAATTTATTCTCTTGCTTAACGCCCTCCTCTGAGACATACGAGCTCAGGGGTTGTATACTGATGGATATCAAACGCATCGAGTGAATTGTCTGTGTGGCATGCCTAAGTGGCAAATGATCAAGACTTCTGTTGAAAAGCAAAGTCTTGTGGTTGATGATCAAAGCACGACCTGTGTGGCATAGCTTTGTGTAGCATTGATTCGCGAGCCTCACACCCCGGTTGTGAACCAGAAACGGGAGAGGACTTCAGGGAGGACATGCATTTCTTTCTAGCTAGAAGTGGCGTTAGTGGTTTTACATGCCCTGACGAGTTTGACTTATGTGGTTGTTGCTGTTGCGAGGCGCCTCGGATTTATCGATGACTATGTGAAGCCGATGGAGTCATTCGTTGGCTCATTTGCACCCCATAGGGTGGGGAAACGTAGTGTTCAGGCATTTTAATCCACATCGGTGGACCGGCCCTAACGATTCAAGGTGCAGTTGCGGCTGTTCCTGAGACATGGTAGACTAGATTGTCTCGAAACGGTGAGGACGATCCCTGGCCTCGGTTCACATACGGAAATCCAATTTCCAAATGCGTGACTTTACGGTTTTGATTGTAGAGCGTAGTATGGCGACATGATATATGGTACCCATGTCGTCTAGGATTGATACATTTATATTTGAAGTTGTTTTGACACTATACACCTATTATAGTATCAAATGATTTGTTTTAAACGTATCAAGCATGCTTTGGCTATTATAAGGGAAAACCCTATCCTCTAACTTGTGTTGCATTGTGTGATGGGACCTGGGCCTTATAATAGCTTCATTTTTCTTTATTTAGCATTGCGCTGTTGTTTTATGCACTGGTGTTCTTGGGAGGAAACCCGTTCCGTGTTATATGGCGTGGTCCCTTGATTTACCTAACTTTAAAATAAAGATAAATAACTGTTTTAGTTCTCACACCAGTCCCATGACTGACCTGGAGTTTATTGTTTTAACCTAAACTCTAGGTGCCCTTATTTTGACACGGGCAGCTAGTAGTTTTGGTTTTGTAGATTTATATTCACAGGATCCTAGTTTATAGCTGGAATGATATCCGGAATGCTTTGTATCCGTATATCTCCTTCAGTTGTGTATTGTATTATTTTCCGCTGCTATGTAATGTATTGTAATCTCTGATATTTTATCGAATGTGTAATATTTATTTATACTCTGTATATTCTTGTATTCTGATGGAATTGTTGTAATATACAATGAAATGTCCTTCTGTCTGTGTTCTGATTTGTCGTGTTCTCAAAGCAATCCGTGCTTTCCTTACCGGGGAAGTTCGGGTCGTTTCACTAAATGCCTTCGGTTGTTCTTTTCTTTTGTATTCTATCGCTTCGGTTAGCTGGCCCCTAACCGTGGAAGTGATATATTTGGTACACTCAAGCGAAGTGAGGGGCCGGTTATGTTTAACCGGTGTTGCAAGACGTTCTTGTTGAATCCCCAATGTATTCATCTCCATAGGTACATTATCGGAAGGGGGTCCCATACCTTGCCATAGTTGGAAATCCATTCTCCAATAAGCGCCCCCGGTTTTGATTGTATACTATATGCGTAGAGCGTGAGATGTAAGCGTTCTGCTAGATTGATATTTATTTGTATTTAGACACTATTATAATATGAGAGAAGATATTGATTTCAAAAATGTTTTAGGTTATCGTATGGTAAAAACCATCCGTATTTATGTGTGGATTTGGTCTTACGATTATCCTTTCTTTTGAAAATATTTTAACTTTAAAATTAACTTGTGTGATACCTATAAACTTGTGTGTTTTTCTCACTCTGGTTCACTAGACTGGCCCGTCATTTGTAATGCTCGGGTTAGACCGGGTTGTACAAGTCCAGGTTATCGGATGCTGTAAGGAGACGAGCTGGAATAGTTCAGACATATGATATTATATTATTCCACTGTCTGATTTTATATGAGGACAGGTTATTATAACTGTCCCGATGTGTCATGTACTCTAATGACTGTAAGTTTTATTTTCAAGCTATCTATATAGATTTATTTCTATATTACATTTTATTCCGCTGCTGTGTGAGACTCTGTGTTGTGTTCTTCTTCTTATTCTTCTATTCTAATATTTCTTTCTTATCTTACCCTCTATATTCTTTCAATAACGATCCGATGTTTTCGATGCTTGAATAGTCAACATGATGTTCTGTATCGATTTTCGAGGTTGAAAATCTGTTGGGCCATTACAGTGGTATCAGAGCAATGGTTTAGTAATAACCTTGGCTCTGTGGTGTCACTCGATAGAGATGGGATTAGTAATATACTAGATTGAGTTGAGTGTATGTATATGAGAGCGTATATTTGTAAATTTTATATATAATGTTTTGTATTATGTTATTTGATCATCAAGTGTTGTGAAGCATTGAACTGGTAATTGATACAATATTGTTTTGTAAAGAGGGTAAATGAAATAATTTTACCCAAAATATATTTTATATATAAAAGAAATAATTTTACCAAATCATTGAGACACTGGTTTGGTTGTTTGGTTGATTGATTTGAATGGAATTCAAATTGAACTAAAATTTGAAATGATTTAATGTAACCAAGGATATTTCCATATGAAATAGTAAACGAGAAGTTTAATTTGAAATTAAAACGAATCATTTGAAATGGAGATTTAACTTGAGTTAAGCAAGAACATCTGTGAATTAATGGTTAAAATTCTTTTATACATAAATTTATGGGGTTGAATTTAGAATTGGGAAATCATATTTAAAAAACGAAATGAAAATCAATTTGGTATAAATCAATTGATATTAAACCCAGGTGAATATAAGTAAATATTAATATGGAATGAAAATTCAATTGATTAATTGATTTGGTTGTGTATTGGTTGTTGATCGTGAATTGTTGTTGATTGGTTGATAGATTGTTGAATAAAATTAATCACCAGTTTAATGGAGATGAATGAATCGGAAACCAAGAGAAACTAACTCCAAAGTAATGAACTGAAATGAAACCGCATATGATTTAGAAATGAATGTGTTTACCCTGTATTTGCGTTTGAAGGATGTTATATTGTTGACGTTGGAAATTAGTTTAGTTAGAATGTGGATTAATGAAGTATTATTGAAATTTCACATGTATGTTACTTATATGTTAACTGAGTTAAGTACATGTGCCAGATGGTTAGAGAATTGACTTTGGCTGAATAGATCATAATAAATTGAGCGAATATGCTCAATAGCGTTAGCGCAAGGTACGCCTACGCGAAAATACGAATTTTTGGATTTTGAATTTTGTTTTCCGACCGTGTGGTCGATGTATATATATTGTTTGTTCCTGCAATATCGCTCCGTACAGTGGAGACTCTGCCGAATTTTTCCGGAAATTAAAGGAATCAGAAAATTTTCGACAATTTTGAAAATTTATATTGATTATAATGAACCGGTTTTTGATTTTAAAATAAATTAGATTTTAAATTAAATGGGTTGTAACACGTTTCTTACCTTAGTAATTTCAGGGACGAAATTCTATTAAGGAGGGAGGATTGTAATGTCCCGTATTTTTGGCAGTCAGATATTTAATATATTTTATTATTTTAAATATTGATCTGGAATTTCAAATGGATTTAAAATATATAACTCGATTATAAATCGAAGTGTGAATGTTAATTTATATGTCATTATAAATCGAGCTCGAAATAGCGCCACTGTTCGTAAAATGGAGTTTTGAACTTCAATTGGATATATACCAGATCCGATATAAGTCGGATTTCCGTGAAACAGAAATGTTGGGATATTGTTGACGATAATTTTCATATGGAAGAGAAAAATCTAGATTTTGTGTTATAGATTGAATGTTATGGCTAAATCAAATTTTAGAGTAGTCGCTATGGAAATTGTTATTGAAATATAACGTTTATTTAATATATTTAAGGGAAATTTAAATCGTTTAACTCGAAATCGATGATATTGAGTTGTATAATTTATATTTGAACTTGTATATATATTCTGTTTGGATATATATGGTGAAAATGATTTAATATTATTTAATTTATTTTATTTGGAATTTATATAATATAATATTCGATATTATATAAGCGTTAAAAATAGCCCTTTTTGCAAACGGTTTCAGTTTTCGATGAAATTAGTTTCAGTGGAACCGTATCGTTAAATTATTGTAAGAAAAACAAATTTCATGGAAAACCGATGTCGTATGTGACTTCTATAGCCAAAAATGTCTCTGTTTCTATTTAATTATTGAGATTATTTAGACAGGGGTAATTTTTAACGAATAAATGACTAGTCAAACAAACTCCAAATTTAACGAAACAAGATTCATTGGATCTGTTAGGAAGAGGTCTAGTAAAATGTCAAGGCCTCATATTTTTGGATTTTTTCTGTAATTATAGGAATTTTGAATGCTTGATTTTTCATCAATATTTATAAAGGATTTTTCACAAACGATCTCAGATTTCGACGAAACCTGTCCCATTGGGTCTGGAATATTTTTTATGCTAGGATTAGCTTTGTTTTTCAAAAACAGGGGTAATATAAAATGAAGTTTTCCCGAAAAGGTGACGGCATGAATTCTTTGTAATTAAATAATATTAAATTGGTCCACCTACTTATATATATACCCAACGGAATTCCGCAAACCCTATTTGTTATTCGGTGGTCAACTTTTCATTGCGCCGCCACCATACAAAATAAAATGAACGAACCATATCTTTCAATCCTCTTCCTCCAATTCCAGTAAATCCTTTCACCTATTCGTGAATTTCCCAATAGCAAAAACATTAAGTACTCTGAACTCCATGATCTAAACCGTCACGATGGTGTTTAAGGAAGCTGATCGGTCGGATCGGGTCTTCGAAGACATGGCGTTCGAGGTAGTACTGGTCGCGAACGAAATCAATAAGCAGGTCGAGGATCAGGGCGTGGAGCAAGGGGACTCTGGCACTACTGTTGACCATCTCAGATCGGGTACCAACGATCAAATTCTGGCGCTGTGGGTGAGGAAGACGGATGAGCTTGTTTCGGGTTGGTGAAAACAAATGAGAATAAAGACTGGCGTGATTCTTTTTTTAACGTAATTCATTTTTATGAAGTAATTAGAGAAATGGTTTAACAAATTAAGTGATTAAGGAATTAGTTTAATTAATTAAAAAGTGTGTTGACTAAATTGTTGATTTGCTGATGAGTTAGGGTCAAGCTGAACGCCTGGGAAATCGAAAGTCTCGGTCTGTTGATTTTTCCCCTAAACAAGTAATTAACTACAACATGATTAGCGTAATCCTAATGTAAAGATTCAAGTATTATTTAAACCAATAACATTTAAAATCATGTTGATTAAATCGTGAGTTTTACACAGGAGTTGGAGTCAGCTAAAGACGTGAGGAAGATGTAAAGGGAAATTGGACCCTATAATTTACAGGAAAATGATCGGTGGAATATAATATAATTAATTAGTTTAAATAAAAACATAATTAGTGAATTAATTAGTTTTTAATATAGGGTTAACTAAGAATTTTAATATCGGACTCATGTGTTATTAGAAATGGACAAAACAAGTTGCATCAAAATCGTGGTGAGGAACACTACAATCTGGAATTGTTCTAGACAAAAATGACGACAGCTGGAAGTTACAGTCAAATTAACAACTGACTAATTTCACTGTAACAACCCCGCTTCAACGATAAATTGAATCAAGGTGAGTTAAACTCACTCAGTTTTTATTCCCACTTATATTTCATATAAGTTGGGTTTTTATTATTTTTATGCTATAACTTCGGATTGCTATTGTATGCTGAATGTTTACATATATGTTGTTTGAAATGATTGAATTGCATGTTAGTTGAAATTAAATGAAAACCATATCGTTATTTTAACGATTGGTCCTAATGATGGTAACTTACCTTGTTGGTCACGGTTATAAAGTAAACGTGTTTAATTCAACGAACTGTTTGTATTATTGGAATTGTTTGTTAGTGTTAAATAAACTGGTTGATATTAAGTTGCTATTATTTTTACCGTTTTAGAATTAAATCAGTAAAATTGAATTGAATGATATTATATGAAGTAACTCATTTGGATGCGTAGAAGAACGGGTTGGAGGAATCCAACCGGATTCCTCAAATATATTAGATTTTATTTATTGTAATATTATCATTATATGAACTGTTTAACCCCCTCTGTTTGGATGACTGATTTGGTTGTTGATTATTGACCTGAGATTCAACACTTGTTTTATTTTAACCAATGGGTTATATTGGTTGAGTAATTGGCAGCAGTTGGCCTATAAATCAATCGTTTTGAAATAGTGATTTACCTTCAAGTAAATCGATAAAAATGGAGTTATGAAATTTATTTTATAACTGAATATAGATTTTAAATATATATTATTTAAAATGTAGTTTATAAAAAAGGAAATCAGTCGTGTGCGAAGCACATGCCTCATCTGGATTAATGTAACGATTTATAACTCAAATTAACTGTTTTAAGAAACAATTAAATTGGGATTATATTATTATTTATCTAATATTAATAGAAGTAAATGAGATTATTTAAATTAATTTATTAATTAATTTAAATGAAGAACAAGTTAAAATTGATCAACGAGTTAATCATGTTTAGAGTTGACCAAGTCAACTGTTTTAATTGAAACTGATTATATTTTATTAAATTAGTTTGGGCCAATTAGAAATGAAATAATCTAGAATATAGTTATTAATTTAAATAATATTTTGAAAATAAATTTAATACTAATTCTAGTTAATGATGAAGTAAATTATTATTTTAAAAATAATTTAAGTAATTACTTCATAAATGAAATACATTTAAGTAAGTAACCGATTTTGAAATAGAATATGGTTGAGTTTTGAAAAGAGATTATAAACGAGTTTTAATATAAAATCCTAGTTTTATAATGAAGTTATAAAAGGAAGTATAAGCACATACGATGGTTTAAATAAATATTTACTTAACATTTGAAATAAGAAGGAAAAGAGAAATCAAGAAAAAAGGGTTTATATTAATCCTGAGATTTCATTAACAAAGTTTATGAAAGGAAATGAGAAGTCAAAACGTGATTTGAATTGGAAATACTTAATAATGGAATTAATTAAAATGGTTGGAATTGAAATGAGAATTTCAAAAAGAAATGATTAAAAGGGATCGGTAATTGAATTTGGTAAAGGATTTAGAAATGGGATTTGGTATTAATAACTCTAGTTATAAAATAAATTCTTTGAAAAGAATTTAAGGTTAAGAAGTGCTTTTTATCAACAAATTACTTAAGCAACATATTAAGTAATAATAAGTTATATTTTGAAAGAGATGTTTTCAGAAGTGATAAGGTTTTATAAGCCATACTTTAAATAAAGTAATTTAATGCAATTTGTTTGATACTAGGATGAATATCGGTTTTAAGTTACAACGCATATCTATCATAAGATGAGAACGTTGTTGATCAAGGTCTGAGAGGTAGATAAATACCCCAGCTTGTATGACTTCAGGATTATTTGAAGGTGGTTTATATGGTAACGGGATAGAGTTAAGAATAATTTATTATTTCTATATGAGAAATAGTATCGCAACATAAACTACGAGATTTGGAAATATATCTATAAAACGAGATTTCCAAAGTAGTGGAAATGATATATTTAAGAATATATGTATATATAAGTAATCTCCCGAAATAAAGGAAATAAAAGAAATTATATAAAATCATAATAATATTCTAAAAATAAAAAGAAATGAAACGTTGAGCTTTAAAATGATTTTACTCCAAAAGTGAAGTGTTAGATTTTGTTTCCAATAATAAAACCAAAAAGATTTCGTAACGATATTTTATGAATGATAGGTTGAATTCATCTTCCCAATTATAAACAATGAGTAATGATATTGGAATTGGTTTGAAATTGATAGAAGAATAGAGTATTGGATATGATTATATAATGTATTAAAATAAAAGAGTTTGAAAATAATCTTGTGTTAAATAAGAAATAAAAGCTATATTCATAATATATAAATATTTAAAGAATTTGAAATTAACATTCGTTAATTGTTTTAACTAAAAAAGGCCAAGCAATGCCGAGTACTGAATCAGTGAACTCATTTGATTCTCATGATGATTTATTTGATAGTTAAATCACCGACTATCAAAATCTGACCTATACGATTGTTGGTACGGAAAGACCGGGATCAAATTTATATTCGAAAACCATTCTGAACTAGCAAATACGTGAAGATGTTGATCAAGATGGAGCAATTGAAGACCGTGTATCTTCATAAGCGGAAGGATTACTTGTCGAATATTTTCTGATGTTGCAACCATAAGTATTTTGACATGATTCAGTCGTGGTTGAGAATTTATGGATTGCAAGGACTTCTCGCTACTAATCCATAGGGTAACTCAAGGTTGTGCTAGGAGAGTGCCTTCGGTTTGTCCAGTCCTAGGACAACTTATATGGACGAATGTATAACAGAGTATTTTCAAATGATTACGTATATTGATTTCTTCAAACATACTTTTGTTGGTGGCGGAAGAATTCGTTCTTTTTGCGTAAACACCCAGAGTATTTCTTGGGACGTCAGTTAGTGATTATCTAGCGGATCTGACGATGAGACATTCAAAGTGAATGGTGGCCAAATGTTCCAAATAATAATAAAGGTAAAGTAATTAAGGAATTAATTAATTATGACCTCAAGGCTCTTCAACTGGCAAATAGTATAATATCGGGTAGGTCGCATGGCTATGTGGGTATATAACTACTTGATCTGGTGAAACTAAATGCCTTCGGTTGTTCCTTTATTTTGTATGCTATCGATTCGGTTGGCTGGCCCCCAACCGTGGTAATGATATATTCGGTACTCTCAAGCGAAGTGAGGGGTCGGTCATGTTTAACGGGGGTTGAAAGACGTTCTTGTTGAATCGCCAATGTATTCATCTCCAGAGGTACCTTTCGGAAGGTGGTCCCATACCTTGTCATAGTTGGAAATCCATTCTCCAATAAGCGCCCGCGGTTTTGATTGTATACTATGTATGTAGAGCATGAGATGCAAGCGTTCTGCTAGATTGATATTTATTTGTATTTAGACATTGTTATGATATAAGATAAGATATTGATTTCAAAAACGTTTTAGGTTATCGTAAGGTAAAAACCGTCCGTATTTACGTGTGTATTGGTCTTACGATTATCCTTTATTACGAAAAGATTTTAACTTTAAAATCAACTTGTGTGATACCTATAAACTTAGTGTGTTTTTATCGTTCTGGTTCACCAGACTGACCCGTCGTTTGTAATGCTCGGGTTAGACCGGGTTGTACAGGTCCAAGTTATCGGACGTTGTAAAGAGACGAGCTAGAAGAATTCAGATGTATGATATTATTTTATTCCGCTGTGTGATTGTATATGAGGACAGGTTACTATAACTGTCCCGATGTGTGATGTACTTTGATGACTATAAGTTTTATTTTCAAGCTCTCTATAAAGATTTATTTCTATATTATATTTTATTCTGCTGCGATGTGAGACTCCGTGTTGTGTTTTTCTTCTTATTTTCCTTCTACTCTAATATTTCTTTCTTTTTTATCTCACCCTCTATATTCTTTCAATAACGATACAATGTTTTCGATGCTTGAATAGTCGACATGATGTTCTGTGTCGATTTTCGAGGTCAAAAATCTGTTGGGCCGTTACATGAGTCTTTTGATAGATTCATTTTTCCAAAAGGCATTGCACTGTTTATAACTGTTTATGCAATGGTATTCTTGGGAGGAAACCCGTTCCGTGTTATACGGCGTGGTCTCTTGATTTACTTTATTTTTAAAGTAAAGTTTTAAATAATTGTTTTAGTTCTCCCACCAGTCACATGACTGACCTGGAGTTTATTGTTTTAACATAAACTCTGGGTGTCCCTATTTTCCATATGGGCAGCTAGTAGTTGGGTTTTTGCGGATATTATTTTCACATGATCTTGGATTTACAACTAGAGATATATTCGAAAGGCTCTATATCTGTGTATTTCTTACAGTTGTGTTATGTATTGATTTTCCACTGCTTTGTAATTTGAATCTCTAATATTTGTCAAATGTATATTATTTATTCATGCTCTGTTATATTCTTGTACTCTGATGTAATTGTTGTAATAAGCAATGAAATGTTCTTTTGTTTGTGTTACAATTTGTCGTGTTCTCAACTCAATCCGGGCTTTCCCGAAAAGGCGTGTTTGGGTCGTTTCATCATGGTATCGGTGCTTTGATTTACAAAGCTCGAGAACTAGACACATCAGAACCAAACGAAAGAAATTCGTCAGAGATTGGATTAGTAATATCCAATGAGAATGACTCGTTAGAGATGGGATCAGTAGTATCCTAGAATGAGTTGGAAGAGTATTAATTAAAAATAAAAAAATGAAAACGATTTTGTTTTGAAAATTTAAATCATATTATACATATTTGAGTATAATATTTTATTTGATATTTATTTGGACAATCGAGTATATACAGATCTTGCATATACGCGTCATGAACGTATATACGAAGCCTTAAATGTACCGGATAGATATAGAATCACACTCTAGTCGCCTGAAGATAATTCTGATGATGACCATGGCACCAACGGTATTTATGTTTGAGTTTTGAAAGTGGGATATCTATATATTTCTAATTGACTGGTGTGAGAACCAAAACTAGATAGGATTTACTGTTGTGAATTGGCATCAAAAATACGATTTTTGTATATATATATATATAAAAGTTATGTGTTTGAAACGATAATCAACTAATTGATTGTGTTGTTTGATTATTGATTTGATTAACTAGAATTTTGAACCATTAAGCCAAATTGAATCAGATATTAAAATGAATTGAAAATTGTTTGGAATTGCATGCATATGCATGTATATACATTGAACAGGTTATAGCATGGAAGCTAAGAAGAGGAATAAAATTGTATGCCCGACAAATAAGTACATGTTTACTGTATTTCTTGGGTTTTGATGATTTTATGAGCCACTTGGCTTTTTATTTTTCTTTTGGATTGCTGAGGGCCCTATGAGGCAAGTTGCGGTTTTAAAGGTCTCCCCGTATGAAGGAGGTTATGGCGAAATTTTTTGAAAATTTAGGGTGTTAGCCAAATTTTTGAAAAATTTGAAAATTCTTAAAAACTGAAAAGTTGAAGAATGAAACCCATAATGAAAGTTGAGTTGGTTGGTTTTACAACTTTCAGCTCCGTTCCTTTTCGAGGAAGAAAAGATTTTAAGTGGGGGAGATTGTAAAAACCCGGATTTTCAGAACCAAATTAAAATTTCTATTTTGGTTGTTTTAATGTATTTTGAATATTTAAAATGATTTAATTTAAATAATAACGACTAAAAATTTATTTTGAATGAAGTTAGAACGAACAAATTTATTTTAATTATATAACGAGCATGAAATGGCGCGGTAGTTTAAAAATTCGATTTTAAATTTCAAATGAATGTACATGATTTAAAATAAATCGGATTTCAGTAAAACCAGAAATATATGAATTTGTTTAATTATATTTTAAATTAAATAAAGCCCTTAAAAATAGCAATTTTGCAAACGACCTCCGTTTTCGACGAAACCACTTTTGTTGAATCCAAAATGTCGAATTATTGCTAGATTAATTTTCAGAATTTTTGGAATTAATATGTGAGCGTGGTGGATTTAAACGTGTTTGGTCAATTGTGTTTGAATTTAATCGATTGGAAAATGACCGTTTTTCAAACGGTCTCCAAATTCAACGAAATTAGTTTTGTTAGGACCGTATCTTCAAAACATAGCTAGATTTATTTTTCGGGGATTTTTGGAGTCAGTATGTGGCCCCGGTAAATTAAAATGTACATTTAAATTGAATAGATAATGATTTATATTTTAATTCTGATGAAAACTGATCGTAACAGCTAAATTGGGTTATGAAGCATATCTCATCGTGTCCGGAATGGGGGTAATCAGCTAGGGGCGACAGTCATCGGGTTTGATTTGGAGTACGGATTAAAAAAGTAACTTTTTGGAATTTAAATTAAATATATATATTATTATATAGGGTCAAACCCTTATTCTCTCCCATACAGTCAAAATCAATTTAAGAAATAAAGAAGAAGAAGAAGAGAGCAGTGGCCGCTGCTGCGCCCGCCGCCATGCCACCCTGGTGTCAGCCCTCGCCGGAGCCGCCGACCTCCGGCAACTCCCGCTCCACCTCAACGATCTCGCGCAGCCCTCCTCCACCTGCTCGATCGAGTAACAACGCAGCCCCACAAACCCACCACTGATCAAATTCCCGATTCCGTGACCCCACTCCACCAGCGCCGCCGTCAGGTTTCCCTCCCCTCCCTCTATGCCGCCACGAGCCGCCAGTCCACCTTCACCGTAGTCTTGACTTAGGCGATCGAAACCCTAAATAAATTTCTGTGAGTTTCTCTAATCTTAACTTCATGCTTTAATATGATTTTTAGGTTTATAAACATACGATTTTAAGGTTTATAAACATTTGATTTCTAGGATATATAAAAATATGTTTTTTAACATAGTAAAGATATGATTTTTCATAATATAAAGATTAAATTTTTCATTGATTAAAAATATAATTTTTAGTGATATAAAGACTTGATTTTTAATTATATAATCCTATGATTTTTAATGACATAAACTTTGATTATTAATCACATAAAGGTATGATTTATTATAACTTAAAGGTATGATTTTTATGTTAGGAAAGGAATGATTTTTATGTAAGATAAAAATATGATTTTTAGTTAGATAAAAAAATTATTTTTATCGTAGCTATTAAATTATTTTTAATAAGCTAAAAATACGATTTTTAGATTATATATGAGTCATATAAAATAGTACAGCTATTAAAATAATTTTTAGAAAGATAAAAATATGATTTTTGGTCTAGGTATGTTATTTATAAAATAGTCATACAAAAAAATTATTGATTGGTTAAAAATATGATTTTTAATGTAGGTGTGCTATGTAGATTGGCAATCAAAGAATGGTGGAGTGGAAACCAAAGGTGAGAACTCCACACTCTAATTATTTTTCAATTAAATATATTCTCGGATGCAAACGAGGCTTAGATGTCCCCGACACTATTTATTGTACAAACCATATTATGTGATTTGAATTTAAATGGAGTTCAACACTCGAATTCGCACAATCACATAATTGAAAGCGATGTATGGATACTACTGACACACGGATTCCGTACTCCGGAATAGCCATTTATGGCGTCGTAAATGACATTTGGGGGTAGTTGAGTATTTATTTATTTGGATGTTCTGCGTGATTTGATTAGGATTGTAAAATTGGTTGTGAATTAATTGTAAATTAGTTGGAATTGGTTTGTGTATGGAGCGAGCCAGTATTAAGCAAGGGATAAGGCTAGACCTTATCCCCGTTCTAGTATCATGCCGTTATACTGCCGAAATTTTCTAAAAAGTGTTAGAAAAATTTAGCTAGTTGAAAATATTAATTTTAGCTTATAATGGCGATAAATAAAATAATTATTGGATAGTAAAAAAATAAATTTATACATCCATTTACAAGTCGGACGACTTGTTTATGCTCGCCTATTTTTGTGATATCGATTGGGATGATAATTTTTACACATCGTCCAAGTGCACAAATAATAATAATTATTTGATGGTTGAAACCCCACACGGGTACTGGGATGATATTTGACGTACACTAATCCCAATTGTTTAGTTTTATGTCAATCGATAGGTTGACAGACTATTGTAAGCATTAATTATTTATATTTAATGCTTATGTAGTTGTGTGATGCACTCTGGATGATGGTTGATTTGTTTTGATTAATTGTTATATACATCTGTTGTATGAAATCCATACAAATAACATTATATGGTAATTCATTGTGTCTGATTCCAATTCAGAAAATAAGGAATATTATAAAATAACGAATATTTTTAAAATAAAGAATCTTTTTAAGTAATATTCAGTAAAGGATTAAAATGTGAATTTGATGTCCGATTTTGGATGGATACGAAAATATTATAACATATGAAGTCGTGTTGATTAGATATGTGCCATTTTAACCCGGACGATATTTATATCGATTTTATTCATTTTTATAATGAATATCGAAAAGGAAATGATTTCAAATCAGATATTTTGAAAATATTATCATATGAATATTATAATGATTAGGAATATTCAATTTTGATTTAAAATTGAAAATGAAGTTGAAATCGTTTTTAGAACGAATTTAAAACGATTTATAAAATACGATTTAAATGGAAACCGATGAAATATACATAATATATATGTTATATATATTTAATGGCCGGAATAGAATGCGTCGCGCCGCGACCGTTCGCGAATTTCGACCATTGACTTCGAGTTGACATTACGGGAGATCCGACCGTCGGATTCTCCTAAAACCGGAACTGTTAGGTTCATATCGGAAAGAGCTTTCCAATGAAATACAAGATTTGAAATCTAACGGTTGGATTTGGAATTATATCCAAATCAAATTTGGAAAAGGTCTTTGTAAATGCAGTCGATGACCATTTGTGGAAATCAATGAAAGGGCCTTGATTAAATTATTATAAATATTAATAATTTGTGTAAAATCATAATAAATGATTTAGACGAAATTTAGATGAAAAATTCCATATTTGGAAAGATAAAAATATAGTTTTATCAAAATGAACTAGTTATTAACTAGATCTGAAATCCAATAATTTTTAAATAAAATAAACTGGATTTGTGAATGGCTTTAATATAACCAAAATTTCCAATATATGAACTGGAATGTATATAAATGGAAATCATCTTCAAAATATTTCGATATTGGATTCCATGATTATATGGATATTGTTATGGGAATTTGGAAGATATATATACATATCATTATTCCCAAAAACGATATTTGTTGGTTTCAGAATTTGATATTCAATATAAGCCGATATAATTTCTATTCAGAGACTTGTATTTGATAACAAATGGGATTTTGGGTTTGTCGTGAATTTTGTTTTTAATAACACTGTTCTTAATCCCAGTTGAGTAAAGAATAAATCTTTTAATTAAGATTTAGTGAAGTTTTCCAATTAATTAATATTTAATTGGAATTGAATAAAAGAAATGGATTTTGGGTTTGTCGTGAATGGTGTCTTAAATAATACTGTTCTTAAACCCCGTGTGAAAAGAATAAATCTTTTAATAAAGACTATTAGAACTTCTAGTTATATTTAGTAACTGGAATAAAATGGAATGTGGATCAGGTTTATTATGAACTGTGTTTTGAACGACATTCATTGTTTAACCCGATTTACAACGAAATGTGATTTGGAATTTATAAATCTATTTATTAAGATTTAATGGAAATTTTCCAAAGTAAAGTTTTCCAATTTAGTATATTAATTTGGAATTGAATGGAATTCAATTTGATAATAATCGAAGTGAGCTTCTGTGGAGGAAGACTGTTAATATGTATGGAATTTAAAAGGCTTTTTCGTTATTCCATTTATATTATTAGTCGGATATGGAAATTGATATAGATTATGTATATTGATATATTTTCCGTGAAGATTCCATAATTAATGGAATGTGATTTTGGGTTTATAGTGAACTTTGTTTTAAATGACATTGGTTCTTTAACCCAGTTAAAGACAGGATTACATGTCTAACATTGTATTTCGAACTGTATTGTTGATCTCTGCTAAATATATATCTGTTTGGTGGCGGAGAATTTATTCTCTTTCTTAACACCCTTCTCTGAGACGTACGAGCTCAAAGGTTATATATCGCCAGAAATCAATGGTACGGTGTACATTGTCAGTGTGGCATGTTTGTGTTTCCAAAGTTAAATAATCATTAATATTGATTTTTGGGAAGATTAAAGCTAAGTGGAGTTTAAATGAATCTTTAATTATATTGAAATGGGAATGGGATAATTTAAATTATCAAATTCAGGAAATGATCGAGAATGGAGTACCACCAGTTTTACTCCAAGTGATAGTCAAATCTTTAATTAGATTTGAACGTGAAATGGTAACTATATTTACCGATAACATCGTGGTGTTAGATATGGAGTATTACCAGTTTTGCTCCATGGGATGAATAGGTTGGGATTGGGAAATATATAACAAATGATTACTTAGGCTAATCCCGACAAGTTTGGATAAACCTTAATTTGGTTGAATTGTTGTCCAAAGGAAGATTAAAGAATAAATTTAAAAAAATTATGTTTGATGAAATTTATGGGAACCTTTCCCAAAGGATATGAATATTTGAATAAAAGAATATTCAGAACTGGAATGAGGTGTATGTTGTGTTTTATAGCACTTGATTATAAAATACGTGAATTATTCGGAAAGGTCAGGCTTATAATCATTCTAAATAATTGATTTGACGATAAGTCATTGATGAAGACGGTGGTTGAAGACCGGAGGTCTTCACATCGTTTGGATGATTACTGATGTCTTGATTGGGGTGTACACCCAAGACAAGGTAATAAGTGGTGATCATCCAGACGTACTTAGAGATCGACCGGATATGCGAGGACGTCTCTCCAGTATTGGACATATGGGACGAGGAATAAAGTGCCTCCGGTTTCGTTCCGACCCAGAACGAACTATTAAATGGATGTGTGTCTGACATTGGATTTTATTCTGTGTTGATTGATCTCTATTAAATATATATCTGCTTGGTGGCAGAGAATTTATTCTCCTGCATAACACCTTTCTCTGAGACATACGAGCTCATAGGTTATATATCGATAGATATCAGTTGCATGCTTGAATTGCCAGCGTGGCATGCTGAAATGCAAGTGATCAAGGCTTCTGTTGGAAAGCAAAGTTTTGTGTTTGACGACCAAAGCACAACTTTAATATAGCATAGCTTTGTGTATAGCGTTAATTCTCGAGCCTCACACGTCGTTATGAGTCAAAAACGGGATATGGGACTGCAGGGAGTGCATGACTTTTCCTTCTAGCTATAGGTGGTGTTGTGGTATGGAGCCCATACATTTATTTATTTTTACCTATGTGGATGATGGATTATGAGGAACTTTGGAAATATCGGTTACTACGAAGCCGATGGATAGGTTCGATAGGATCGTGACTCGTGTGTTCAGGAGTACTAATCCACTAACATAAGTGTGGACCGGCCCTGGAGATCCAGGGTTGCCTCGAGTGTGTAATCCTGAGACATTTTCTAGAGTGTCTCAAAGCGGTAAGGAGTCATCCCTGGCCTCGACTCATGACGTAAATCCAATTTCCAATACGTGACATTTCGATCTTGATTGTAGAGCCTAGTATGGCGACATGATATATGGTACCCATGCCGTCTTTGATTGATACATTTATATTTGAAGTTGTTTTATACACTATGCACTTATAATAGTATCAAATTATTTGTTTTAAACGTACCAAGCATTTTTGGCTGTTATAAGGGAAAACTCTATCCTCCGGCTTGCATTGCATTGTGTGATGGGACCTGAGTCTTATAATAGCTTCATTTTTCCAAAAAGCATAATGCTGTTTATAACTGTTTATGCACTGGTATTCTTGGGAGGAAATCCGTTCTGTGTTATACGGTGTGGTCCCTTGATTTACTTTATTTTTAAAGTAAAGTTTTAAATAACTGTTTTTGTTCTCACACCAGTCACATGACTGACCTGGAGTTTATTGTTTTAACCTAAACTTCAGGTGCCCCTATTTTCCACACGGGCAACTAGTAGTTGGGTTTTTGCATATATTATTTTCACAGGATCCTGCATTTGTAGCTGGAGCTATATTCGGAACGCTCCGAATCCGTGTATTTCTTACAGTTGTGTTATGTATTGATTTTCCGCTGCTTTGTAATTTGAATATCTGATATTTTTCATATGTATATTATTTATTCATACTCTGTTACATTCTTGTACTCTGATGAAATTGTTGTAATAAGCAATGAAATGTTCTTCTGTTTGTGTCCTGATTTGTTTTGTTCTCAACTCAATCCGGGCTTTCCCGAAAGGGCGAGTTTGGGTCGTTTCAATGTGAGAGATCTAGTGCATACATAAATACATATATAAATATATGTAAATAGAAGGAATGATAAACATTATTAATTGTAATTAATGGGAATAAATGGAATTGAAAGAAAGATACAACAGTAGAAGAAAATGGGAACGAATGGGAATGATAATAACCTATTATAAATAAATTACATTAATGAGAATGTTGTATAATATGTAGACTTGTCCTAGGGAGATGTGAAGATTATAAACTTAGGCTATAATAAACTAGTAAGGAAATGAGATAACCGGTGGAATGAGATAAGTGATACTTAATATAAATTAAGTAATCAGTAAATGGGGAGAACTTGAAACCAGTTGAGAAAAGGGGAAAAATTATGAAATGAAAGAAGTTGTACTTAATTATAAATTAAGTAATTTGAAAACTTGGAAGTCTGAAATATGCAGATAAGAATGTTAAGTTAAGATTTTTCCTAGGGACAAGTGGGAATTATAACTTGGGTTATAATAAACGTAAGGAAATTGGAATAACTTATGTTATGGGATAAACTGTACTTAATTGTAAATTAAGTTCTTGGTGAGAACAAGAATCCAAAATCTACGGATGAGGACAACATAAGTTATATTTATGGAAATGGGAGACTTATTAGTGAACCTTAGTTAAAAGAACAAAGTTAATAAGTAAACAACGTTAAGTTGTAATGATAGCATAAGAGGGAATTGTGATTAAATAAGAAAGAATGAGGCAACTCAAAAAATGAGGTAAGTTATATTTAATTATAAATGTTGAGTGGCATGTTAAATAGAAAACATGTGTGTTAAGATACACTTAATTACATATTAAGTAGAAAATGTTATTGTAACCTTGAATCAAACAAGAATATAAAGAGATTGTAGATTACAGACCTTGGATCACAATCTAGAGAATAACATGTTGTAGGCTTATTAATAAACTTAAATGGGTTAAGTTGTATAATTGAACTTAATAAGCAAGAGAGGCCTATTCCTCAGAGATACAAGGTGCTAGGAAGAACTTGGTAACCTGAATAAAAAGTTAAGATAACCAAGTTAAATGGAAACCTAATAAGGTTAAGCAAGCACGTAAAAGAATGTTTAGAAATAGGGTCTAATAACATATTAAAGTGAGGTGCTTGTACCAGTTCATACTTTTGAGGGTGAATAACCCAACGGGGTAGATCATCTTGTGTTATAAGGCATGAGGGGAGTGCATGTTCATCTAATTATTCTGTCGGCTATGAAGGATTGGGAGGCAAAGCATGCGGATTCCTGAGACACGTAAGGTGCGCTTGGTAGTCCTCCGTGCGGTGGTAGATGTTTAGGCTGTGCTCACAGAGGTTGGGTATGCATGTAACTACTAGGCGGGTTGGCCTTGACTGCAAAAGTAGCTTTGCAGTCAGAATGTTGCGACGAGGTGACACCAGGGTGATTCGGCGGTCGCCTCAACGGGGAGGCGGAGGGTCAAGACCAACAAAGATAGTAGATTGTCGGATACCCGTCATCGGCAGCCGGTGGGATGCGAAAAGGCTATAGCAGAACTTAATAGACCATTCACCTTTCACTATCGAGGTACAGTGGTTAAGGGGAGACGCCAACTGGATGTTTCGATTGTTTTTTGTTAGGGGAATGTCACTTAACTCTTGTAGTCTTTACTAGTTGAGGGACGGGCCGAGGAGGGGCCATAGCCACCATGGAAAACAGACCCTAGGAATATCTGTATTTTGAGGCTCTTAAAGGCAGGCCTATACAGATATCGAAAAGCTCCCGACCGAGTTTCGTGTTTCTTGTATCGCCCTACCACGGAACTCGGTGCACATTAGAGGATGTGCGGTTAAGGCATCGAGCTACAATTAACGGTACGTACGTGGTACAGTCTTGATACATGCATGTCTGCTCTGGGTTGTGTATCATAGACTTGAGGGCATTACTCTAGTATGGAGTCTGATTCGAACAAAGGTGGCAGTCCATACGTTTGCATAACATAGTAATGACAGATATTTCCGGAATGTTATATTGTTATATAGAGGTCCGTACGTCACTCCGACATAGAATGAGGGACTGCGTACATTTCGATGGTATTATGGGGGAGACCATGCGAGTGGGGTACCATGGGGTGTACCTTAATACTGGGTGTAGCTACATATATACTGTATTAGCTTAATCTACTAGGAAGTAAATGGGTGTGACGTGTGTGTAAGTCTTGAGTGATGTTAACCCAAGTAACCTAATAAATAAGAAAATATGATTGGATGGTATATATAGTGTTGTCCAAAGTGTATAATTTAAATTCAGTCACCAGAACTAGTGTTCTGACCCTCTCCTCATGCCATACTCGTAGGTTAGATTTGTGGCAGAGACATGATAGCTTTGGATACTGGTTAGGAAGTATTATTAATACGGTAAGGCTATACTTTGAGTATATTATATTTTATCCATTCTGCTATGAGATATTTTCTAAGCTCTAATATATTTTATATCTCTGTCTTTTCTGCAGGATACCAAAGAAAACCAACACGAGTATCGATAGATTAGAATTTTGAAAAAAGAATCAGTCTGTCAGAATTCGGTTTGTTACCTCTGGTATCAGAGCTTAGGTTTGGGATTCCTGTATAAATAATGAGTGAATGTATTTGTATTTTTTTTAAAATATAAATATTATATATATACACCTAAATTTACAAAGGAACCCATTAAATAGAAAGAGTATAATATGGTAAGAATTGGGATAACTGTTTTGTACACTAAAGAAAGGAATACGGAAATCTGAGACCCTTAGGTAATTTGGGCGGAAGGTGTACAACTTATTTTGTATGGAAGGAAGGTGAATCACATATGATTAGTATTTTGGGATAGTGGGTTTGGCAGTGAAACCTTATAAATTGGAAAAGGTTAAAAAGAGAAAGATGGATTAGGAATATATATGTTTGAGAGAATTGACTTTGTGGGAGTAACTAGGAAAGCCTAGGAAAAATTGGAAACCCTCTTTGAGTCTAACCCCATTGTTAACTTTTAAGAACTTGAAATTGTAAAAGTTTTAGGGAAAATGGTTTGTGGTGTATTCAAGTTTTAATCTTAAAAGTTATAGTTTTAAAATATGTAAAGAAGTATATATTGGGTTTTGAAGTAAAAAGGGGTATGTTTTTTAAATAGTGCTTTCTTGCAAAAAAATTATCTAAAATAAAATTTTCCAAGATAAGATGAAAAATAAAATCTGTATCAAAGAAAATTTTCTTATGTGGGTTGTGCTTGGATAGGAAAAATAGGGGAATCTTTGTAAATAGTTACATCAAATCCAAGTATGGTTAGAAAAAGGTTGAAAAAGATAAACGAAAGATGCGAAATTTTCCGTTTTCTACCTTTTTGTAACATAAGAAATCGAATTTAGAAAATTAGTTTTTTCTAAAATTCAAAAAATAAAGTTGGTTGGTAGGATTTTGGATGCAACAATTGGATGAACTACGCTCTTACTCAGTGAGAGTGTGGGAAAATTTGGATGAAAAGCATTTTTGATTTTCAAAATATTGCATTCATATAAAACTGCCAGTATATTTAGGATGTGAGCATCATATTTTAAAAGGATTTTTGAAAAATTTGCATACACGTAGGAGATACCGCTTAGGCATACATGCATTATTATGTTGTATTTCACTTTGCACAAGTGCACAATATTTGCAAAAATTGGATGCACACATGATGGATGTATATTTATGCGAGGGGTTAATTGAATTCTACCCTTATCAAATTCAGGGACGGAATTTTCTAAGGGTGGGAGAATGTAACACCCCGTGTTTTTGTAACAATTAAATAATGCATATAAAAAAAGAAAATTTTGAAGAGCTTCCAGAATTTGTCCATTGGAGTAGCGTCATTACGTTCATGGCGATTTTCTGGTCAATTTAGACCTATGGATTGCAGAAAACTGATTTATGATGAAAGAGATACCTTTAAATGAAGCATTATAGCAAAACATGAAAATAAGGTAAAAAAGGAGAATAATGAGTACCATTGTTTCTAAACTTGCTAACAAAAGATTTCATAGCTCAGTTGGTGGAGGCATTGGATATGTAACAAGTGGTCGGGGGTTTGAACCTCGGTGGTGACATAATTTTTACCTTTGTTTTAGAGAGGGCCAACTGAACATACAAATATATGTATATGCATGAACATAAATAAAGGAAAAACAATGGTAATGTATAATTTAAATAATTCATACATTGGAGAGGAGGAAAATTAGTACAATTTTTAATGCATTAAGAAAGGTAAGAAAACACATGCAATTAAGAGAGGTAGTGTGGATACTAATTAATGCAATGACATTATAAGGAAATGGTTAATTTCATGCAAGCTTTGAAATGGAACATATTATGCATTAAGTCAAATGAAAAAGCAGCACGAACTATAAAATACTTGTTTATTTCATTGGAGAATTATGATGGATTAATGTTAAGCGAGAATAAGTCAAAATGCTATTTCAACAAATTTTGCGGTGGATGATATAGAATATTGGAGATTTTGGGTGTTACTGAAGGGGAACTACCAGTCAAATATCTCGGAGTTCCGCTGTCCAATAATAAAATTACTGACAGAGATTGTATGAGGCTGATAGACAAAATCAAATTACAAGGGTGGAGTTCTAAACTTCTAACTCTAGCAGGAAGAATAGAATTGGTTCATACTGTGATCCAAGCCAAAGTCAATTACTGTCTTTAAACTTTTCAAATTCCCTTGGCATCGATAGAAAAGATAGAACGAGTTTGTGCTGATTTTATATAGAGAGGAGGGATGCATAAGATAAAATACTCAGATTTGTGTAGATCAAAAGAAGAAGGTGGAGTTGGCTTGAGAAATTTACAAGAAATGAGAGATGTTTTTACACTTAAACAGAGCCAGAAAATCTTAACCTCAGATGGTATTTGGGCACGCTGGATGAGACAACGATATATCAAAGGTAATTTCTGGCATATGCCTATTGATAATAATGCATCGTCCACTTGGAAGTCAATTTTAAAAATGATAGATTTACTAGCGGCTAACTGTACAAGAGAAATTGCAAAAGGAGGGGAAACTAACTTATGGAAGGACCCATGGATAGATGGCAGAGCTCTTGTCAATATTGTTGGATGGGATACTTATTCAGCATTTGGTCAACTAGAAAAAATAGTGGACACCATAATAGAAAATCCGAAGTGGAAGTGTGACTCTATACCATGTGGTAACGAATACAAGCAAGTTATTCAGGGAATGGCTCTATATTCAGGGAGAAATAATGACATATGGAGTTGGGAATCAAGCAGTAATTTTTCTATTAAATCAGCATGGAATGCTATTTGTGTTCAACATAAAAACTCGAATGGAGCAAGATTGTTTGGGATAGAACAATTTGTCCTAAGAATTCTTGCCTAGTTTATAAAGCTATGTTGCATCAACTTCCTACAAGAGACAGAATCTCAAAATGGGGAATTACTAATGAAACAATATGTGTTTTATGCAAATCAGTAGAGGAAACCACAAACACACTTTTTTTGAATGTGACTTCTCTTCTACAGTACTAAAGAACTGCATGGATGCGTTTAAAGTACCAATAGCTATAACCTTGAGGAATAGATGGCAAACCTAGCCAGGAACAATAATAGAAAAAATCTGATGTCCAAATTGAATGCCACCATCGTGATAGCTATTGCCAGCGCAGTGTGGAAGGAGAGAAACGCACGGATTTTTAAGGAAAAGCAAAGGAAAGCGAGTGTTGTCAGCAAAATTGCAATCGACGAAATCAAATGGACACAAAGCGATTCAAGCGAGAATTGCTTACCGAAAGCTTGGAATGGATAATTGCTGAACAAGGAAGTCTAAATTTGTTGGATGCGTGGGACGAAACTCCAGGAACAAGCAGAAACCATTAGCAGCCGCCATGATGGTTGCGAGCAGATTTGGGGGAGATGAAGTTAGCTGCTATCGTGTTATAAATGGAAATGTTCAGTTGGCAATAGCTTTAAGTATGCTACATTATGTGTTGCATGATGTAATCAAACTCTCTTTAGGTCGTCATGCACAATAAAGTTTTAACCAAGTTTCAAAAAAAAGTATGTATGTATATATGTATAATATAGAGAAAGGTAACACATGCTAATAAATGCAATAAGGAATAAAAAGAGGAAGCATTATAAGTTAACGCATTTAAAAAAAAGTACATTTGAAAAAGCATGCAATAAAGATGTGAAGTAATGGCATAAGAAAGAACGCACAAGTATATATGTAATGTATTCAAAAGAAAAATATTGTTAATATATTAAAAAGAGCAATCAATGCAAGCGTTAATAAGAAAAGAAACGCCATGGAAGATAAATGCATGAAAAGAGAAGGTTAATGTGTGAATAATGCACAATAATATTTAAAAGAAATGCGTTAAAAATAGGAAATTGAGGCATTAATGAGAAAGAGTTTAAAAAGAAATAAGTCATGCATTAATTAATTGAGAGAGACAAAATTTCGAATAAAATAAAAGTTGTGCGCATAAGGAGGCTTTGTATACGCATAAGGATGTCTTATGTATGAAGATAATTCCAATTAAAGACAAGGATATACACGCATGAAAACATGCAATTAATTAAAGAAGAAGGATAGGTATAATTGATTTAAAAAGGGAACAAAACAAGAAAGCTATTAAAAGCTGCAAAACATTAAAATTATATATGTATAGGCAGCGTAAAACAAAATATGAAATGCAAAATGGGCCTTATTCGTTATTGGATTAGCATTTCATGTGCGGTTAGGTTGAAAAACCTAATATCTAACAGTCAAGGATTGGCTCTGTTAATCTAGAAAAAGGGACTCTCTCTCCCATTTTATCCGCACACAATTCTTCATCTCTTTCTCTGCCTACATGACATTCTAAATTAAAAATAAAATGGGGAGATGCTACTGGAATCTAGATTAACAAAGAAGATTCAAGAATTATAACCAACCTCCAACTCTACAAAAAGATAAAAGTTGGCTTTCTTCTACAACAACTATTTTGATATTTCTAGATCTGCAAATGAGGTGAGTGGATTTAAGTTATATCATTTTAGATAATGATATATTATCGTTTAAACATTCCCCGTTATCGTATAATGTGAATTTGTTAGAATAATTAAAAGTATTGAATTTTTGTTATGACATGTTTAGATATGATATGTTGAAATGTTTAAACACATGTTAGAAAGGATTAAAGTGATGAATATGACATGTTGGAATATTAATATGCTAAAGATATTAATATGTTCGGAAATTTGCCAAAACATGCGTAGCAATTACTGTTGTTTCAATTCCATGTTACTTGTGACATTTATGCACCTGGACCATTAACGATAGAAATTGAGAAAATTACATGTTAAGTTAGAAAAATTACATGATTTGGCGATCACAAGTTATTGTTAAATTTGAACAATTATATGTTTAATTGATTACATGATAGGATAGAATTGATTATATGTAAGAAAGAACATATGACATAAAATAGGCATAATATGATGATCTGTAAATTACAAATTACAGTGGAAATTTGAAAGAAATAGATATTCCTAGATTATATATAAGATTTACAGTAAATAAGAAACTATAACCGCACTTAGACATGATGTTAGGTTACACTTGTGGTAGAAGTTTGCCCGGAACCGCCCGACATATCCAGTATCCACAAGTGGTAAATCTAATGTGAGGGGTCTAAGTGTATAATTAAAACATGTAATGGTGCTAAGACACGAGGTTAAGTCGACTTATGGTAGAAGTCTGCCCAGAACCTCCCGGCAAATCCAGCATCCACAAATGTAGGTTTAATGTAAGAGGTCTACTAGATAAATAAATAAATATATATATATATATATATATATATATGTAAATAGAAGAAATGATAAACAATATGAATTGTAATTAATGGGAATAAATGGATTGAAAGAAAGATACAACAAAAGAAGAAAATGAAATGAACGGGGAATGATAATAACCTATTATAAATAAATTACATTAATGAATGTTGTATAATAGGTAGACTTGTCCTAAGGACAAGTTAAGATTATAACTTAGGTTATAATAAACTAGTAAGGAAATGAGATAAGTGACACTTAACTGTAAATTAAGTAATCAGTAAATGGGGAAAACCTGAAACCAATTGAGAAAAGGGGGAAAACTTATGAAATGAAAGGAGTTATACTTAATTAAAATTAAGAAATTTGAAAACTTGGAAGTCTGAATTATGCTGATAAGAATGTTTTGTTTAGATTTGTCCAAGGGACAAGTGGGAATTATAACTTAGGTTATAATGAAACAATAAGGAAATTGGAATAACTTATGTTATGGGATAAACTGTACTTAATTGCAAATTAAGTTATTTATGAGAACGAGAATCTAAAATCTGTGGATGAGGACAACATAAGTTATATTTATGGGAAGAGGAGACTTATTAGTGAACCTTAGTTAAAAGAACTAAGTTAATAAGTAAACAACGTCAAGTTGTAATGACAAAATAAGAGATAATTATGATTAAATAAGAAATAATGAGGCAACTCAGAAAATGAGGTAAGCTATATTTAATCATAAATGTTAAGTGACATGTTAAATAGAAAACATGTAAATTAAGATACACTTGATTACAAATTAAGTAGAACATGTTATTCTAACCTTGAATCAAACAAGAATATAAAGGGATTGTGGATTATAGACCATGGATCACAATCTAGAGAATAACATGTTGTGGGCTTATTAATAAAATTAAATGTGTTAAGTTGTATAACTGAAATTAATAAGCAAGAGGGGCCCATTCCTCAGAGATATAAGGGGATAGGAAGAACTTGGTAACCTGAATAAAAAGTTAAGATAACCAAGTTAAACGGAAACCTGTTAAGGTAAAGCAAGCGCGTAAAAGAATGTTTAGAAATAGGGTCTAATAACATATTAAAGTGAGGTGCTTGGACCAGTCCGTACTTTTGAGGGTGAATAATCCAACGGGGTAGATCAATATGGTGTTATAAGGCACGAGGGGAGCGCATGTTCATCTGATTATTCTGTCGGCTTTGAAGGACTGGAAGGGGAAGCACACGGCTTCGTGAGATACGTAAGGTGCTCCTGATAGTCCTTCATATGGTGGCAGATGTCTAGGCTGTGCTCGCAGAGGTTGGGTCTGCGCATAACTACTAGGTGGGTGGGACTTAACTGCAAAAGTAGCTTTGCAGTCAGAATGCTGTGACGAGGTGACACCAGGATGATTCGGTGGTCGCCTCAACGGGGAGGCAGAGGGTCAAGACCAACAAGGATAGTATATCGTCAGGTACCCGTCATCGGCAGCCGGTGGGATGCAAATAAGCTAGAGCTAAACCTAATAGACCATTCACCTTTCACTATCGAGGTATGGTGGTTGAGGGGAGATGCCAACTGGGTGTTTCGATTGTTTGCTGTTAGGGTCATGTCGCTTAGCTCTTGTAGTCTTTACTAGTTGAGGGACGGGCCGAGGTGGGCCCACAGCCACCATGGAAAACAGACCCTAGGAATATCTGTATTTTGAGGCTCTTAAAGGTGGGCCTGTACAAATATGGAAAAGCTCCTGACCGAGTTCCGTGTTTCTTGTATCGCTCTGCCACAGAACTCGGTGCACATTAGAGGATGGGCGGTTAAGGCATCGAGCTACAATTAACGGTAAGTACGTGGGATAGTCTAGATACATGCATGTCTGCTCTGGGTTGTGTATCGTATACTTGAGGGCATTACTCTGGTATGGAGTCTGATTCGAACAAAGGTGGCAGTCCGTATGTTTGGGTAACATAGTAATGACAGTTATTTCCGGAACATAATATTGTTATATAGAGGTCTGTTCGTCACTACATCATAGGATGAGAGACTTCGTACATTTCGGTGGTATTATGGCGGAGACCATGCGAGTGGGGTACCATGGGGTGTGCCTTAATATTGGGGGTAGCTACATTTATACCGTATTAGGTTAATCCATTGGGAAGTAAATGGGTGCGACGTGTGTGTAAGCCTTGAGTGTTGTTAACCCAAGTGACCTAATAAATAAGAAAATATGATTGAATAGTATATGTAGTGTTAACCAAAGTGTATAATTTAAATCCAGTCACTAGAACTTGTGTTCTGACTCCCTCCTCATAACATACTCAGAGGTTAGATTTGTGGCAGAGACATGATAACTTTGGATACTGATTAGGCAGTATTATTAATATGGTAAGGCTATACTTTGAGTATATTATATTTTATCTATTCTACTTTGAGATATTTTCTGAGCTCTGGCATATTTTATGTCTCTGTCTTTTCTCCAGGATACCAAAGCAAACCAACATGAGTTTCGATAGATTAGAATTTAAAAAAAAATCGGTCTATCGGAATACGGGTTGTTACACGTATGCTTCATATTTTCATGCATGGCCATGCTTTTATCATGTTGAAGTACTGACTGTTGTCACTGTTACATAAGTTCATATAAAATAAACCTGACTTCTTTAAACCTAGGTACAAAGCTTCTTTTGCTGAAGTATGATCCAAATAATGCAGCCGACCAACAAGAGATCTTGGGATGCTTAGGCTAAATTTGTTGAATTCGTTGATAAATTTGATCTAGAATGGAAACCTGTATGTGAGAAAATAAGTAAGAAGTAAGAACTAGTTATTTGTTAATCAACTTATTGTTGTTACATTACATATAAAGTTGTGTATAGGTTATGGGAAGATGTAACCTATGAGCTTGATGCAATTATTTCATGCTTTATATAATTATTGTTCATTACCAAAGCAATGCATATATATGTTAATTTGTAATCTTCATGCATGCTACAAGCAGTTGATTGTTGATACTCGTAGAATGTAGTGTTGACTGTTGCAGTAGTATTGAAACATGTGGAAGAGTTTGTTGTTCCTTTTCCAAGTAAGTGACACACATAATACTACAATCGTTATTTTGTGTTTCAAATTCAAAATTTCAAATGCTTATTCGGTTCGGGTATGTTAAACGGGTCTATGGTTCGGGTACGCTCAATGTGTTCGGGTCGGGTTTAACGGTTAAATTGTGACACCCATACCCGACCCGAGACCCATCAGGTCGGGTCGGGTCTCGGTTTGAATCGGATAACGGTTTAGGTCGGTTCTTAATTTTTCGGTTAGGGTTGGTTCGGGTGAGCGGGTCTTGGTTATAATTGTCAGTCCTACCTACACCTTTCTAGGAAAATGTCGGTGGTGCCGAGAACAAGGACATGTGATTGCTCATTGTCCTTTATTTAAGCAAAAGTTTCCTAATGTCATTCCTTCTTCTTAAAATTTCCAACCTCCATCAAACAGATTCACACCAAAACCTCAAACAAACATCGTAAATCCCTTTGCCTCTTCATCCTCTTCAACATGGCTTCTCGGCAGTGGTGCTTCCCACCACGTCATGACAGATCTAAACAATCATCCCTCCGTGCTCCTTATGATGGAACCGAAGGGTTGATCGTCGATGATGGAAAAGGCCTTAAAATCACTCATGTCGGTTCTTGTTTTTTTATCATCACTCAAATTAAATAATGTCTTAGTTGTTCCTGCCACGTCTAAAAATATAATTTTCATTTCTCAACTTTGTCATGATAACAATATCTCAATGTCTTTTCTTCCACCTCTTTTCATATGAAGGATCTCAAAACGGGAGAATCTCTATTCAAACGGCTGGTTGTAGCAGGCATTTATCATCTCAAATCCATATCCCCTACAGTCTATGCAAGCACAACTAGTTCACTTGATTGGCATCATCATTTAGGGCATCCGTCTCGTAATGTTTTTAGGAAAATTGTTTCCAAAAATATATTTCATGTTCCTAGTATCTCCACTTTAGATTGTAACTCATGTGCTTGCAATAACAGTCATAAACTTCCTTTTTCTACTTCCTCTATTATCTCTACTTCCCCACTTGAGTATGTTTATTCTGATCTTTGGACGTCGCCAATTTACTCTCATGATGGCTTTAAATAATATCTTATTTTCATTGATCATTTTTCTAAATGCATTTGGTTGTATAATTTGAAACGAAATCAGATGCAAAACATGTATTCATTCGCTACAAAGCTCTAGCTGAAAAATACTTTCAACTGCCTCTCAAAACTCACTACTCGAACAACGGTGTTGAGTATGAAAGCCTACGTAACTACCTGTCCATCGATGGAGTTTCGCATCTCACAACTCCACCCCACACCCCTCAACACAATGGCTATTCGGAGCGACGACATCGACACATTGTTGAGACATTTCTATCACTCTTAAATCATGCTAAAATGCCTATTGAATATTGGGCAAGTGCTTGCTCAACAGCTGTTTACTTGATAAATCGACTTCCCATGCCAACTCTAAACAATGTGTCACCCTACTTTAAATTATTCGGCCAACATCCTAATTATTCCAAGCTTCGAAGTTTTGGGTGTCTTCGCTACCCATGGCTTAAAACCTGCAATTCTCACAAACTTGAACTCAAATCTCAACCATGTATCTTTGTTTGTTATACATCTATTCAAAGTGTATATTATTGTCTCGATTTAAACAATAATTGTGTTTATGTTTCTCGTCATGTTAATTTCAAAGAGAACATTTTTCCTTTTTAGGAACTTAATAATTCAACTTCCCCCTTGTCTGACCTAGTGGAACAATGGACACCTCTCACATTATTTATATTATCAAATACTCAATCTTCTTTTTCTCATTCATTGCACACTAGCTCACCTTCCAGCACACCTCCTACCTTATTCCCCACTTCATCCCTTCCATCCCCTATATGCACAACAAACTCATCTCAACCTCTTAATACCACTGCTGAGCTTTCCTCTACTTCATCTCAGTCAAACCTTGATATATCCACATCTACAAATTCAACACCCAACATTTTTGTACATTCTCCTCAAATGACCACAAGACTACAATACGACATTAGGAAACCAATTAGTAAACTGAATTTAAATGCGGAGGTCCATGAAATGGAGATCTCAAAAAGTATCACCCAAGCATTAAAAAGCCCTGTTTGGCGTAAAGCTATTGATGAAGAGATTAATGCATTGGTGACAAATAGAACTTGTGATCTTGTACCTTCATCTATGTCAGAAAATGTAGTGGGATGCAAATGGGTTTTTTGAATTAAAAGGAATAAGCATGGTAACATTATTCAGTACAAGGCTCGCTATGTTGCAAGAGGTTTTAATTAGAAAGCTGGCATCGATTAGCCCCGTAGTTAAACCCGCCACTATTCGGCTTGTGCTCTTACTTGCGGTTGGTCAAGGTTGGTCATTGCGCCAACTTGACATAAACAATTCTTTTCTACAGGGCACACTCACTGATGATGTATACACCATACAACCTCTTAGCTACACAGATTCCATACATCCAACACATGTATGTAAATTAAGCAAGGCACTGTATGGGTTAAAACAAGCTCCAAGAGCTTAGTATAAAGAATTACGGCAATATTTAATTGAGTTGGGATTCAAGAATACAGTCTCTGATTCATCATTGTTCACATTGCACAAAAATGGTGAAATCATTTATCTGTTGGTTTATGTGGATGATATTATTGTTACAAGTAATGCAGCTCATGCTCTGGAAACTTTTATAAAAAATTTGGCAGCACATTTCTCACTCAAAGACCTTGGAGAATTGTCTTACTTCCCGGGAGTGGAAGTAGTGCCTCATCCAAAATATATTTTCTTGAATCAAAAGAGGTATATTGCTGATATTTTGTGCAAAGCTAATATGGACGATGCAAAACCAGTTGCAACACCATTAGCAAGTCATCCTCCGTTAAATATATGAAAATCTTCTCAAGGGTCCTACCGAGTATCGTACTCTAATAGAAAGTTTACAATATTTAAGTCTCACAAGGCCTGATGTGGCATTCGCAGTGAACAAGTTAGCTCAATACATGCAACATCCAACTGAGGAACACATGCAATCTCTACATCGTCTTCTTCGGTATCTAAGTGGTACATCTAATATGCGTTTAATTATACACAAAGATTCACGTCTCACTCTCCATGCTTACTCTAATACGGATTGGGCTCGTGACAAAGACGACTACATTTCTACAATAGCATATATTGTCTATTTGGGCAAGAATCCTAACTTAGACGTCAAAGAAGCAGCGTACAAGAGCTAGATCATCTAATGAGGCCGAGTACAGGGCAGTGGTGAATGCTACCACTGAAATTCTTTGGGTAGGAAATTTATTCAAGGAGCTTGGTCATAACCTCACTCTCGCACCAATCATCTATTGTAATAATGCTGGGGCTACATATATGTGAGTGCTAATCCATTTTTCATTCCAAAATGAAGCATCTGGGGTTGGATCATCGTTTTGTCAGAGAAAATGTGCAAAATGGAAACTTGAAGGTCTCTTACATATCCACTAATGACCTGCTTGCGGATGCCCTTACCAAGACACTACCACGTACCTCTTTCACAACATTGGTTAGCAAAATCGGTCTCCCATCTTGGTCGTCCGTTTTGAGGGGACGTGATAATGATTGACATATTCTAAGTCAATCATTGCATTCGATATGCCATAATTTTAGGAATAAATATCATTAATGATATGTCATAATATGAGGGAATAATATAAATATCATTAATAATATTATTTCATAACTGTAGCAGTACATATAAAAGGTATGCTATAATATTAGGAATAAATATCATAATGGTATTATTCCATGATTGTAGCATTACGTATGATTCCATGTATCTTGTAACTTTATATATTTGTGATTACTGAATAGAAAATGTATCCTTCTCTTCAACTCTTCATCGTTTAGAAGTAAATAGTTTATTTTTGCAACCTTCTTGATGATGACAATGTTGGTCCTATTCATTTACAGGTGATAAAGAATGCTAGCTTTGCAGTTTTCATTGTTGCACTTTATTAAATTTTAAACATTGCTTCAATCTGGCTATATTTGAGTGCCACCTGTAAGCTTTTTGAGGAGAGAATTAAAAGAATGATGTGCCTTAGAATAAAAAAAAGGTTTGAATACCCTTGATGAGTTTTGTGCATAGGTGATCAAAAAAAATCAATTGTCTCTTGTGTTGGTTCATGTTTTAAAACTTGGTCAAAATCAATCTTTATTATTGCTACCCTATTATTCAATTTTGACTAAGGACTTTTTTGGTTTCCTTCAAGTTTGATGCAAATTAGTCTCGTTCATGACAATCTATAACCCTTGATGAGTTTCTTGTAGAATTGTGGTTGTTGAGTTGTCTTTGGAGAGATCAGTGTTAGCTTCGGTCTAAGTGGTTTTCAGCTATCATTTCGTCCGGAAATTCTTATACTGTTATGTCAAATATTTCGTGTACATTATGCCTTCTTACATTGACGTTGTTATTTTGCTTGCTCACCGTTGTGCAGAGAGTTAATAGATCTATAAAATTAGAACCTTCTGAAACTGAACTTCGATTATTTGTAGTTTCTCTATCCAGCCGAGACTCATAAGTGATTTCAGTTAACCGAATCCATGCATATGCGGTTGCTTTTGTTGTTGTTTGTTGTTTAAACTTCCATATATGTAACTGTATGCTACTAAGTGTATATTCCATTAATATGTTATTTATTCATTTATAGTTAAATTCTACATAATTTTTGATATCTCTTTTTTTTAGTTTAAAATTTAATATTCAAAATAGTAGAATTAAATATATTTTTCAAAATACTGAAAACATTAAAAATGAAAAAGTGTAAATAAGCTTCAAAAACTAAAAAATAAAAGCTAAATATGAAACCAAACGGGACCCAAGTTTTTGGCTAAACTGGACTTTCCATCCTTTTATTTCTAGGTTCTACCCAAGTTTGTATGTACGTATGTCATTGTGGGGTTTTAGCTTGCAATACAGCTTATTTTATGAAAGGACCTTTTAGAGAAGCAGCCTATGAAAATGACGTTGATATTTGCAAAATTGGTCATATAGAAAACTATTTGGGTGCGTTCTTAACGAACGTGAGCGTGACATTTGAGCGTGCCATTTGAGCGTGGTACTGTAACGAAGGGGAATTGTGTTTTTAGCTACGAACGAGGTATTTGAGCGTGGTATTTTAATTGTTAATTTGTTTGTTTTGAGTTAATTAAATACTAATTTCGGTTGAACAAAATGACTACATTTCATTACACAAAAGAAAATACAAGCATAAATACGACAGAAATACAATAACACGATGACATGAACTTCCTACTTGTTGCTATTTATCAGATAAGTTTGGTATTCTTGGTCGTGGCGTTTGTCTGCAAGCCCTCTAATCAACCAGCTTTTCGCTATCTCATCCGGAAGAGCAGTGAACATATCATTTATTTTGGGGTCCAACACAAATAATAGTGCGTCTGCAACATCAAACTCACTCGTTGCTCCAAGACGTTGCATACGAGCTACCGTATTTGCATAAGTTGTAGAACTTCCCGTTGATTCAACGCTAGTACCCGTATTAGGACTATCAGAGTGCGTCCGAGATTTTTTCATCTGTCTCTCGTGCATTAGGTCAATGAGCATAGCCATCTTATCGTCACTTTCACCACGTTTTCTTCTTGAATTTTGACGTGTAGTTGGTTGAATGGGCGGATTCATTGGAATTTGGGTTGACGGAGGGATTCTTGGAGCTTCACAATTTGGTGTATTCATTGAAGTTTGTTGCAGTGGAGGATTTGATGGCGAATTCAAGTTTGGAATATGATTATTTTGCGTGTCTTCCAATGGTTTCAAAAACCCGTCGAAATTCCATGTCCTGTCAAACGTGCTTTGTGTTGATGGCGGCGTGCCAGTCTGCGACGGTTGTACACTAGCAGCAGGAGTGTACGACGATTGACCAGTTGCATTCGTCCCACGAAATAATTGTTGCATCAGCTCTAAGTTTTCTATTGGTCGTTTCTTATATTTCAAGACACTCGTTCCAAATTCCTAAATGTGAGAAATAAATTGTAAGAAACTGTCTATAAAGGAATGGTAACAAAATAAATTTACAGACCTTAACACGATCTTCCCACCATTCATCGCTTCCAGAGACCGTTCCTTTGTATGCATCCCAACCCGCGCCAGTCTTGTTCATCAGTGCATCCCATTTCATTCAATCCCGTTGAAGACTGTCATATTTGTTTCGGATCTTGGTTTCGTCAATCGTTACGATGTCTGGAATGGTTTCTATTGCATCGTTGAACTTTTCTGCAATTGCTTTATGTACACCTTTTTTGTTGATGCCACAAGCACCATATGCATCAACCGAACATTGCAGCATAATCTGAGTTGCAGTAAACGACCAGTGATGTGCAACCTTTCGATTGGTCATACTATAAAATGGAAAATTTAATAATGTGGAAGAAAATTTTAGAAGAGGAATGAAGGAGTGTAGTATGGATGAAGAGGAAGGTGTAGGTGAGAGGGTTTTATAGGTGTGTGGGAGGAACGTTGAAAATCAAGCCGTTGGCGTCCGACGCGTCGGCCGCGTCGGACGCCAACGGCTTGATTTTCAACGTTCAGCAATCGTTTCATTTGAACGTGGAAAATGGTATTTGCGTTCGATGCGTCGGACGCGAACAAAAACCCCAGCGTGCCATTTATTTGCTGCGAACGCACTCTTTGAAAATGGTAATTAAGCACATCTTATGTCAGTAGTTTCGACTTTCGATACATAACATTTGATGGGATGTCCATCAAACCGACATATGTTATCAGCATATGGATGTGATATATCAATACCTTAGGCAAAATAGAACCAATCCACTCAACTGATTGGGTGTGCAAGCTTCGTGAGTGATGTTTAATGTCTACTGGTTGATATCTCTTTTTTATAGTAATATTGGCATTATACTGCTTTTACACATATGTCAAAGTTATATGTATTTTTTTCTCATAAAAATGGATTAACATCGTGATGTCTACGGCTATTTGGGCTACCTTATTCTTTAGGTCAAAATGATAACAAGGAACTAATACTCTAGCCAAGGCATATCAAATAATAACAAATGTTAATGTTCTCTAATTTTTGATGATTTAGTTATCAACTGGATTAGCTAAACTAGCATATGTTTTTAACAAATTTTTAAATGAATATTTTCCTAGATCATTGTAGTACTTCCACTGCGATAACAAATATAGCACAAAACGTTCTCTTAATTAAATCAAATAATAAATTTTGTTGAGACACTGTTATTGACACTTCAAATATTCTCAAGGAAGAGCCAATTTTTTTTTCTTAAAAAAATGTTAAAGGGGTATCATTGAGGAAAGTAGCCCCTTAACAAATTAGGGCAATTTTACCTTATTACCCATTTAGCCCTTAACAAATAAAGGTAATTTTACCTTAACAAATATTGCAAGGGCCATAGTAATTTTCTTTTATTGGAATATATCGATTTTTTTAAACCTTAAAGAATAAGCGTTTTCGGAGGGGTATGATCGAATTACTTTTTTTTTTGTCGACATAAATATGCCGAATTTTATAATCACGGAGGCAATGCATCGAAATGATTATTAATTTTTGACATATCACTGTCAAATACATATATAATTGATTATGTGCTGCATTCAATGCAGCGGTGACAAACTGCTTATTTTAATTCGATTTCCCTTGTCGAATAAGTTTTTTTTAAAATCTAGTTTGAAGGGGCAATCCAGGAATATTGAGTAGTGTGAAATAATATGTTTGTGTAGCCCCTTAACAATTTTTCAAAAAGTGAAGTGTTTTTAAAAAATGCTCTCCCCCCTACCCCCCTCCAACAATAGTTGGAGTGTTAATAACAACACTATTTTGTTGAAGTTTGAAATATATAGTTGAAAAATAAATCAACTAGTCATAGCAATGTCCGAGCTTCATGATTTTAGAAATATTTTGATGATCATTAACAACGATCGTGCGTGTAACATGGTTCACACTTGTTAGTACGTAAATGACAATGGAAAACATATTCAATGTTCTAAACTCTGGCAAATTGCTTTTAATAACTATGCACAGTTTATAATTTAAACATTCAGGTATTAATAGTTTTTCAAGAACAGACGAGTACAAAATTATAACCTTCATTGAATTACTTGCCCACTGACAAGCTCATAAATTTAAAATAGGCTAATTCTATTCGCACACTAACAATTGCTAAACATATAGTAAAAAGTATAAAAAATTACTATGCATTTATATATATTACTACACATGTATACACACCGTGTCTTTTACTTGTTTTTTCTTCTTTGTCTTACCTCTTCCAGACTTAAAATATATTTACCCACCATTATAAATTCATCACACTAAATTGAGTAAAATCCAACAAAATGAACTTTAATTATGGCTCTAATATGGTAACAATTTTACACTTTCCTAAAGTTACTCAGTTTAATAAAATTGCTTAAATTTTTGAAAAAAAATCCGCATACCTATATCTCAGTTTTCAACAGTTATTTCTAAGTCTTGTCTTAATTGAAATTTTAAGTTTCATGATCAAATAATTCATTGGCATTTGAATTAACGTATCTAGTTTGTATCAAATTTTATTACTCATGAGGTTAATTTGATTTGTTACATGATAATGTCTGAAATAATTAACTAGGAGAAAATGAGTTGTTATAGGTCTCTCAAAGATGTTGCTTGAACTGAGTACATGAACGAAAAAAAGTCATTGTTATATTATAATCAATTATCGATTATTTAACCGAATCAATCTTTTTTCTAAATGAAATATTAACAATGACAGAGTCCTACGTTTAGTTTTGTCTCTAGTTTTATTAATTTCAACAATTTCACTTTCACCAATAACAATGGTACTTTTAGGTGACGTATTTAAATAATTTAGTTCGATAATTTGTGATTTTATCTATTTTTGCGCTTTTTTTTGGTCAAATATTGATTGATATGATGATATATTTTGAGCTTATATTTATTTCATTTATCCTTTTATTTCTTAAATCCAACAACGACTTAGAGTTACAAAACATAAACATTATGGGTACACCAATTCTTCTTGATATAAGATAAAATTATATGTATATGCTTGTGAGTGATTCATACCCATACGTTAATAGCGTATTCTTAGTATTAAGTTGGTTTACATGTACGAATTATACAGTGACTGAATTTATACATTTCTCTTCTAATACAATATAATTTTTTTATTAATTTTTGAATAAAAATAAATTTTAACAAATAATTTTTTATTCTAAATCAAAGTTTTAAACGTTCGGTTTTCCACCGTTGTGCCGTTATCAAACCGACCGTTAGAGAGGTTTGCTTACTGTCACTGGCAAAATGAATTTCTCCAAAAATGTTATTATGACAAAAACAGTTTTTGCCAAAAAAATACACCAGAGACAAGAAAATAGGAGGCCCACCCCCTGAATTACACAAATACCCCTTTGAATTCAATGCATACCACCCCTGAATTCCGGATTTACCCCTATTTCTTACTTTTTGACAAAAACTTTTTCGGGTACTGTAGCATAACTCGAATTTCTCTGAAGCCAACAAAAAATGCACCTTCTCAGATTTCTTTTCTCCTGCCCGATTTCTTCTCGAAACAAATTTTTCTTCCTATTTCTTCTCCGTAACCCTATTTCCTCTCGAATTTCTATTTCCTCTTCGTTTCTTCTCCGTATTTCTACCTGAATCCAATATCCCCTCTAAATGAAACTTCGCGGCCTTAATCATTAACCAATAAAATTTGGTTAATTTTCGTTTCTGCGGATATCTAAACTTCTTGATTTCGATATATTTTGAGATGCACAGAATTCGACTCGTCTTCCCGAGGCTAGATCTTCCGTCGATTTGATTTAAGGTAAGCATTCGGTTTTATTTTGAATTTGAAGATGATGTTTGATATTTTCTCAAATCGTTCGATTTTGTTTCAGTTGTTTGAAAGCTTAATGTGTTTTATTTAGCAAATTAAAACCTAGAAGAAAATAAGATGTTTGTTAATATAAACCGGTAAAAGTTATATTTTATTTAGTTTAGAACGTTGATTGAAATTATGCTTAAATTGTGAAACAAAGTTGTGATTTTGGTTTATTAGGTGTATTAAAGGTTCTATTGAGTTACTCAGTGCTAAAACAACAACAAACTGCACTATAAAGTTTTAGTGGACGAAATTAATGTAAGTGAATTTTTTATAGGTGTCTTATATCATGTCGTTACAACTGATGTCATTTAAACATCTAAGAATGAGGTAATTTTCTCCATGCTTAATTTTCTGTTGCAACTTTTTCTATCTGTTTATTCTAAACCCCATACTTAAATTTTATTTTGTACCTTGTTCCTTTTATTTGTAATATGTGGATGAACATTACAAGATGACAAACTTTCTGCTGCTTCTACATAGTTTGTCTGCATTTTATGTTTCAGTTTTGTGATAAATGCCGAAAATATTTAGTAAATAAAAAATTAACCATAATGAATTGCCACATGGTCAAAGAATTTAGCACAAGACATTTTATAGACTTAAAGGATGGCCTTTTAATTCTTCAAGTAGAAGAACCAAATGTTTTCAGTTGCAAGCCACTGAGGCAAGATGTTTAAAATGGGACTAAAATATTATTTCACAAAGTCCGATTCTTCACCATATCTCATTTGATGCCTTGATGGTGTATACATTTCTAGAATCAGTTAAATTTCAGCCTGTAGTCTCTTTATGTAGAAAGTGCAAAATGGATAAAGACGATGATGAATTCATATAATTCTTGTCGGATCATTATGTTTTTGGTGAAGGCTCATTTCTTTTAAGTGCCCTGTTTAATAATAGTTTTCCGTAAATTATCTTATTTTTTGTTTTGTATTAATTTAACAGGTTAGAGACATGAAGAAAAAATTTCTCTTAAATCGTAGCTGGTCACTATCTTTAGATGGAACTCAAGAAGGCGCCTATGAGTGGGTATAAGTTTATAACTACTATTTTTTATATCTCAGTTAGTTTAAAATTATCAATACGACAACATAAATAATTTTTTTCTAATAAAATTAGAAATAGATGAAATATAATTGTGTATTTGGGCATGTTTTTTCTAATTTCCTTGTCATATGACAAATTTGTGTCCATAATATTTTGCTTTGTGTATAACCGTACAATGTTTTTGTATCATGGCCTGCATGTTCTTTTGTTGTTGTTACTTCTTCAGTGATTGAAGTCATGAATGGATCTTTCATTTTTTTGTAGTCATTTAGTGTTGGAAATTTTATGAATTATTTAAAATATGAAATAAGTTTATGATGGCTCCTATTTGTGAATAGTCCCACATCATGGGATTATAAGAAAGATGTAAGTATTTATACTTGTTTTTAAGAAATCATGTTGGGGCCTTGAGCTCCCAATGCATGCTTTGTTGTGAGGAGGGAGACCATGCATCATGACCACCACACACGCGCGCGCGACCGAATCGACGCGGCTCGTTTCGGGATTGGGCCTTGGCTACGTGGTGTAGACACTTATATTTTTGGTCCAGAAAATCTGCATTTTTTCGAACTGTGTTTTTAAATACGAGATTTTTTCTGAACCGACTTTTATGTTGAAGCGAGATATTTATGAGCCGACTTTAATTTGAAGCGGTAAACATTTGACTTGGTTTTTTAGCAGATCCTGCTTTTCTTCCACTGCCCAGTTCCCTATATATTATCTTCAGTTGTAGACGAGATTAAGATAGAAAAAATTCTACTTTTTCTTCCTCCGCCATTAAATATATTATTTCAGAAATTTTCGAGCAGTTAAATTCGAAAGTGCAAATCTGCACTGATTTGTTGTTCAAAGCAAATCGGTTATTTATTTTAGAGAGGCTGTTTTATCCTAGAGGCGGCGGCGGAAGTACGAACTGGTTTTGCACCACCGACCAGATCGCCGAATCGTCTTCAAGAAAGCGACCTAGTCCGCGACTCAGCCATTGTTTGACAACAATTTGAAGACGAATTATCAAACAATGGCTTCGACTCGATTCCGCACGACGCTGCTTCTGCCGTCCAGATCTGATCCTTCACGAGCTACAAGAAAACGCAAATGATGACAACAGTGAATCGGAGAATCGATCAATTGTAGAAAACATAATACAGCCTCAGAAATACGGGATTTGCGATTTGGTTTCTCCCTCATACTTTTGACTGAAGCAAACTGAAACTCTCGCCATGGCGGGAAAAGGAAATCGAAAGCAGCTAAAGCGCAGCCTAATAATCAGCAGCAAAAATGGCCACGTTCACTCATTCAAATTCCCAAAATTGCTGGACCCAGACGTAAATTGGGACAAGGATCAATTATGTGATGTCTTGCACTGGATTCGGCAAGGACTGCGAATTTTAATTGAATTAATTTGGGGTGCTATTCCTCTAATTGGAGCGATCTGGATCATCTTTAGTTGGCACAGTGGACGGTTTTTGATTATCAAAGGGACGACTTTGATTCCGCCTTATGCCGGTGGATTGCCTGGCACAAAAGAGAAAGTTCTACCTGAATGAAGTCGAGCTGATGTGCCGGGTTTGAGCACTGACTAACTGCATGCGTGGTTAAAAGGAGCAATGCTTCATCACGAGAGCATATTCAAGCTTCAGATCCGTGAGCTTTATAGTTTATATTGGAAGAGAATGCATCTCATGGAGAAGGTATGCTTATGATATTTACAGTATTTAATTAAAGTTTCATTGCATGAATGTGTAGCTTATTTAGGCTAACATATGTTTTACCCCGTTAGAACATGCAAATGAATATTGCATGACAGAACATAGCGTAAAGAATGCACATGCAGATTTTGATTTTCTGACTTAGATCAAGATTGAGTTCTAAGTAATTATTAAAGTTGATAATTAAAAATGCAGAAAATGATATTTTCTGTAATTAATTTTTGGTAGTATCTGGGTTTACGTATATTTTTCTGTAAGAAAAATATAATTTTTTCAAACATATTGACATTTAAAATAGTAAGCATCCACAACCGATCAGTAAATAAGAGAATGGAATGTGCAAGGAAACCATAAATGACAACAGCAACCAACCCAAATGAATGATTTTGGACAGTTATTCTATATTACAACTGTAGAAAACCAGATCATATGTCACGAAAAGGTCGGAACCGGCCAGACCCTGCACCGCAGGCAAACCTGACTGAGGAGCCTCTAATGGTTATGATTACTGAGATTCACCTTGTTGGTGGATCAGAGGGTTGGTGGGTAGACATTGGTGTTTCTCGTCATGTTTTCTATGATCGTGATATATTCACAATATACACGGTTGCTGACGATCAGAAAGTGTGTTGTGAGATCCTCGCACCACTTAAGCTGTAGAGACTGGTAATATGAAAATTAAGCATATGATTGAAAAGACATTGATTCTTAAAAATGTGATGCATTTGATATGTTTGAAACATTCAAAATTGAAATCAAGCAAATAAGAAAAATTAAGAGACTACATAGTGATAGAGGAACAGAATACGAATCCGATTCTATTCTGGATTTTTTATGTGATATATTGTACATAAGAGAATTGCACCCTAGTCACCTGATATGAACGGTAAAGCTGAAAAAATAGGATCTTTACCGAATTAGTAATTGACATTTTATTAAATTTTGGTGCAGCAAAACATTAGTGGGGGATATTTTATAGACTGTATGTTATGTTCTGAATAGAATCCCCAAATCTAAGAATAAAATTTCACCTTATGAAATTTTAAAGAATTATAAATCCGATGTGTCATACATTAGAACTTGGGGTTGTCTATCATATGTTCGCATTTCAGACCCTAAGAGAATAAAATTGGCAAATAGAGGATACGAATGTGTATTTATAGGCTATGCTGTTAATAGCAAAGCATACAGAATTTATGATCTAAATTCACATAATATAATTTGAATCAAATGATGTCAATTTTTATGAAACGAAATTTCCTTTTAAATTAAGGAATAGTGGGGGCACATCAAGTATGCCTATTAGAACAGAACTTAATAAAAGTTCTGAAACTGAACCTAGAAGAAGTAAAACTTAATAAAAGTTCTGAAACTGAACCTAGAAGAAGTAAAAGAGCAAGAACCGTAAAAGATTTTGGTTCATATTTTTGTGCTTTTACTATAGAGGAGGATCCCTTAAACCTCCAAGAGGCCTTATCTTCGTTAGATGCCGGTTTTTTGGCAAGAGGCTATAAATGATGAGATGGATTCTCTGGAATCCAATAAGACTTGGCATTTGATAGATTTACCTCCTGGTTGTAAATCTATAGGCTGTATATGAGTACTTAAAAAGAAATTAAAACCTGATAGCACTATTGATAAATATAAAATACGACTAGTAGCTAATGGTTTTAAACAAAAAGAAAAAAATATAATTCTTCGACACTTTTCACTTGTAACTAGAATTACATCCATTCAGATATTAATCTCACCTGCCCCTATTCATATTTTATTAATACACCAAATGGATGTGAAAACCACATTTTTGAATGGTGAATTAGATGAAGAAATTTATATGGATCAGCCTGAAGGATTTGTAGTACATGGTCAAGAACATAAAGTATGCAAATTAGATAAATCATTATATGGTTTAAAACAAGCACCTAAACAATGGCACGAAAAATTTGACAACTTCAATCATTTCACATGGTTTTAAAGTTAATGAAAGTGACAAATGCATTTATTACAAATCTGAGAATGACATTTGCACTATTATATGCCTTTATGTAGATGACCTACTCTTTTTTGGGTCAAACATTCATGCCATAAATTCAGTCAAATCCTTATTAAGTGCCAATTTTGATATGAAATATCTAGGTGAGATGAGTGTAATCCTTGGTATTAAAATTACTAGGTCAGAAAAAAGACTTTCTTTGGATCAATCTCATTACATTGAGAAGATACTAAAGAAATACAATTACTTTACTGTAAACCTGCGAATAAACCATACGATCACAGTGTAAAGTTATTTAAGAACACTGGTGAAGATGTAAGACAGTCTGATTATGCGAGCATCATTGGCAGTTTTCGATATGCCACTGATTGTATTAGACCCGACATTGCCGATGTGTTGGGATATTATGCAGGTTTATCAGTAGATCTAGTATAGAGCATTAACTTGCTAATGAGAGGGTTATGAGACACCTATAATAAACTATGAACCTTGGATTACATTATGAAAAGTTTTCAGTTGTACTTGAAGGGTACTCTGATATAGACTGAAATACTTTATCTGATGATTCTAAAGGACCAGTGGCTATATATATTTAGCATCGCTGAAGAAGCTGTCTTTTGGAAACCCAAGAAACAGACTATTTCGACTCAGTCTCCTATAGAGACTGAGATAATAGCACTAGCTACAGCTAGTTAAGAAGCAGAGAACTAAAGAAATCTGCTATTTGAGATCCCTATAAAGGAAAAATAGACATCAGTGGTGTAATCGATTGTGATAGTTCCGCGGCTATTGCAAAAAGTATAGAACCATTATATCAACGGTAGAAAACGACGCCGTAAGCACAATACTGTAAAAGAACATCACATATATAGTGATGAAAAATTTGATGACTATTTAAAGAAAAACAGAATCGATATTATAACGGTAAGAAATGACAATCGTATGCACAGTATTGTTAGAGAACATCACATATAAGGTGATGATAATTTGGCAGAACCTTTGATGAAAGGACTGTCCAGAAAGAAAGTCCTTAATAATTCTAAAAGAATGAGGCTATTGCCCTGTGATTGTGGAATCACGCACAATGGTAACCCGACCTAAATGATTGGAGATCCCAAGAACTAGGTTCAATGGGTAAAAACAAGTTGTGTAGTGATAGTAGATGAACATGCTAAATTTTAGATTAATAAGCATGTATTCCTGAAGTGATTAGAGGATGAGTTAATAAAACTCTTAATGAGATCTATACTCTATTTGGAGTGGAGTACCTACCTTCAGGAGTGCTCTTGATAGACTCACCTTTGTGAATGTGGAAATGTGGTCGTTTCCTATGAAGTTTTAGGCAAAACTTCTAGAGCGTTCACTAAACTGGGATAGACGTGCATGGCCATAAATGCACAGGCTTATTTGATTGCACTATAGAAAAGATTGTGTGTGGTTTGATGTCAGGAATAGAGTTCAAGACTACGTGTCACTCTAGTAAAAACTGAATCTTATTCACTACGCAAAGGTTCAAGTCGGATGACACCTTTGTTTATGCACAGTCTTATGTTTTTAGAAACTGCTCGATAATATTTTAAAAAATTCAAGTGGGGGATTGTTGGAAATTTTATGAATTATTTAAAATATGAAATAAGTTTATGATGGCTCCTATTTGTGAATAGTCCCACATCATGGGATTATAAGAAAGATGCAAGTATTTATACTTGTTTCTAAGAAATCATGTTGGGGCCTTGGGCTCCCAATGCATGCTTTGTTGTGAGGAGGGAGACCATGCATCATGACTACCACACACGCGCGCGACCGACCGACCGACTCGACCCGGCTCGGTTCGGGATCGGGCTTGGGCCTTGGGCCTTGGCTATGTGGTGTAGACACTTATATTTTTGGTCCAGAAAAATCTGCATTTTTTCGAACTGTGTTTTTAAATACGAGATTTTTTATGAACCGAATTTTATGTTGAAGCGAGATATTTATGAGCCGACTTTAATTTGAAGCGGTAAACTTTTGACTTGGTTTTTTAGCAGATCCTACTTTTCTTCCACTGCCCAGTTCCCTATATATTATCTTCAGTTGTAGACGAGATTAAGATAGAAAAAATTCTACTTTTTCTTCCTCCCCCATTAAATATATTCTTTCAGAAATTTTCGAGCAGTTAAATTCGAAAGTGCAAATCTACACTGATTTGTTGTGCAAAGCAAATTGGTTATTTATTTTATAGAGGTTGTTTTATCCTAGAGGCGGTGGCGGAAGTACGAACTGGTTTTGCACCACCGACCAGATCGCCGAATCGTCTTCAAGAAAGCGACCTAGTCCGCGACTCAGTCATTGTTTGACAACATTTAGATTTATCATCATGAGGTTTATGGGGTTCATTGTTAAAAATAAGGTAGATCTTGAAGCATTTTTGAATTGATATTTGCTCAATCTGATTTACTTAACATGTTTTCTTGCTTCAACGAAAAATATATAAAAGCAAGCCAAAGATATCAAAGTCATTCTAAGAAATTGCTAAGTCATGCTAAGAGGCCAGAGATAGCAAAACAGAATCAGTCATTAAAGCGCATAGAATGAACTCCGATTTGTTTAACATTTTATTCTTTAGAAAATTATCTAAAATGCTAGAGAAACGTATGTTGAATAAGGCAGCGATGCGTGCTGATATTAAAGTGAAAGGGTTATGATCTTAAAGTTATCATTTGATAGCAAACTAAGTTACCACTACTTGTTAACATCAATCTTCAAGATTAATAATTCTGTTTTTTTCTTTAAAAACATATTAATTTTTATCTTTTCGGATAAGCTAGATTAACGTCCATTTTCATAAGTAAATATGTTTAATGTATGGATTATGTTTACCATGTCCTTTATTTGCTTCTTTGTAAACCGTGAGGTCCCTGGAGCAACTAATTGCCAAATTTGTTGCAAATTTTAAAGGCATTTTTTTTCTAAAATTTGTGAAGATGACTTATGAGTTATATGACGAAATGTTGGTGATTGAATTTATCATCTTTTGCAGGTAATTCAACAACTTAAACATTTGGTTGTATATTGATATTAATCCAAAAATACTTGTAAGCCTAGTTCAGAACCGAATCAATAAGTATATTTCTATTTAGCCACCCAATTCTTCAATTTTTTTTTGGCGAGGCTGCTTACCCTCATTTCATAGTTTATATATCGATGGTGTCGAGCTATTTTCACTTGTAAATCCGGTTTCTTCTTTGTTTTTTAAAGCAGAACATCCGTTGTCCATTTCTGGAACAGTGGGTGTGATGACAAAAGCATATATCAATATGTTCAATGCAAGGATGATGTTGACCATATGGTTAGGTATGTGCACAACAATTTGCATGTTTGCAAGTAAATGATGAGATCTCTATTACAATTAGATGCAATAATGGTTTTTTTTCTCTGCTGTTCTTCTAGCAGATTTTAAGTCATGTTGAGTTTATGATTTTAGATTTGTCTGCAATATACATCTAAAATTTGGTATGGTACAAGCAAGATAGAAAAAGGAAGCTGGTGCTATCTGTTATGTTGACTGTGTTGGATGTAAGTATACCAGAAGCTTTTCTAAAGGCTGTTATATTTATTAAATTCACTTTGGATATCGACGTGTTTTGTAAGAGAATTCAAACTCAACATGGAGTGCAACCATACTACTCTAGCTGGACATAGGTATGTTCTTATATTGATTATGGGTGCCTAGTTTCATATTACTGTATTTGATGAGATTTTTTTTTTTGCATATGATTAATCATTAATAGCTGCTTTCATGAGCTTGAGACCTCAAGAATAAATGGTATACTGGGAAATATTGATGCAAACACTGGAGATCCTCATATTGGTATTGTTTATAAAACCAAAATCGTCTTTTATTGAGCTTTGACTAATAAGCTAAAAAATTTAAATAATATTTTCTTTTACTAGATGGGCTTTTTTATAAATTGAGTATGTCATTGTTTATGGTAATCAAGAGCTGATGTCTAGAATATTTTCCTCGCTCATATTTCAGGAATGGACACATTGGTTTGGGGACTTCGTAATTTTTTTAAGATAAACTAAAGCGGTGGATATAACAACAGGATATTAAAATATTACTCAAGTATAGCAAAGATTATGGTGTATCATTCAAATAACATTACAGAATACTGAATGTGATGAACATAACAACGAGAATTTCCATTATTCCACTTGCACGTAGATAAGCAAGTGCTTTATGATATCAAAAGCTTAATTGCAAGTAATAAATAGTAGGATTTTCGGTGCTTAAGACGCCTTTAGATTAACTATGCCAATACTAGCCAGGAATTTATGATTTTCTTCCAGGAAAGAAGGAAAGGCTGTGCAGAATTTTTCAATGTCAGAATTGACATTACCCGATCCACGAATAATTTCCATACATTTCTTCCTATCAGGAGCTAGTTTCATTGCAACTGTAAAGCTGGATCTAGCAAGCCATCTATGCCCTTTTTTTTAAAATTTTTACCATATTAATCTGTGCATGCTTCTGACATAGTCCATTCAGGATGTTCTATTAAAATACAGAAATAGTGCAACCTAGAAATCCGTTGCCTTTGTTAACCTGAGAAGGCCATTGGTACAGCTAGAAGAAACTTTTGCTACCCTTGAAAAGTAGCAATGGAATCCAAAGAGCCACCAGTTAAATCTGGGAAGCAAGTGACCAATCTTTCATTAAACGTTGTAGTATACATTTGTCCTTTTTTCATGAATTACTGTAATCTTAGTTGGAATTTGCGTTGAAAATGACATGGGATGAAATTTATTTTTCAATGCAGGAACTTGCTGAGATGATGACATATTTTTCAATGTAGGAACTTGCAGATATCTAAGCTCCATAAGTAGGTCAGGTAGGATAGCAAGAGAAGCTTCATTGTCCCTCTGTTTTATAGTTACAGTTGCTATTCAGATTATTTTCTGCTAAACTAGAATAAAACAAAATCTATCAGCGGATTTTTGTACAATGTTAATCCTCTCTGGTTTGGAGAGGGATATATAGGGTGCAGGTACCAAAATTGTACAGACTGTGCATTAGATGTGAACAAACTGAGATAACATTGTTTGCTCTGTTGACCGATGTGACGATGTTTACTGCCAGTGATAAGAAGTATGCTGATCGTATACTAGACTTTTTGGATCCTGAAGGCAAATATATTTCAAAGCATGCATATATGATTCAGGTGCCAAATTGTCTTCAATTTCATGCTGAGTTTCAGTTGCAGGTACTCCAGAATTGTTTCAAGTGTTAAATCTATTATATTTGAAATTGTAACCATATTATTGAACTGCAATTATATATTATTAACATTACTGCAAGATTTTGAAGCACTATTAGCTGAGCCTTCTATTACATGGATCAAACCACCTTGTGTATTACCCTTGTCTGAGGTTGTGTATTAATTTGTACATTTTGTTCACTCTTTGTACTGTTTATACTGTGAACTTCATTATGTTGTACATCTAAAATTCTTGCTACATTACTATTAGAGTCCAGTTGCATGTGATCCGCATTATCCATGTTAGAATTTGATTAGGAAGCCACGCTTCAATGATATTGCGTCTCCTGTCACTATGTCCAGAACGGTTGTAGTTCAAACACTTTAAAGAGGCCATTCATATGCCGCATCTTGCTAAACAAAATTATTGTTATCATCTCGAATTGGAACCCACTTCAGAAAAATAAAAGTAACATCTACCTCCACAAACACTAGGAAACGATAGGAAATCATTCCTTTTCTAACCTGATGCATTTTAATAGAAATTTTGATCACAGAAGCAGTTCTTCTGGTAGACTCTTCAAATTAGTTATTTATTTCTACAATGTTAATTTAGTCAGATTTTAGTTTTTGAAATTAACAATGCTACTTTAATATATTTATTTTGAAAAGTAGTTCATTAATAAATGATTTATTTATTGCACTTACTATTGCATTATTTATCTTTTTTATTGGCAATTCACAAATATAATGATGTGTTATAAGCTAATGTTTGTTTGATTTCTAATTTCCATTTATAAAATCCATAATGATTCAAAATATATTAATTAACATAATTTACATATTCGCACTTACTTTCATTTTTTTTAATAACATTGTGAATTTTTAATTAATTTCTTGTTTAAGAATATAGTTAATAGAAAAAAAAAACTTCGATATTAAATAATATAACGGTCGGTTTTTCCACCGTTGTGCGGTAATACTAGTACTAGTTGTAAACTAGTTGTAAATTGAATATTTGACACATATCTATTAAATAATAGTAAAGCAGAAGCTTTTCAAGCTCTCTCCTCGATTCTCTCAGTTCTCCCTGTTCCCCTTAATTTTCTCAATTCTCCTTAATTGTAGAAGATATCTGTTTTTAACTTTATTTCTCTTGATATTTAATATTTGAATATTTTAATTATTTAGCTAATGTCCTACGTTATCATTCCACGCGATATCTCTCCATCGTATCTACATTCCCCAAAACCGTTTATTCCTCCCAGATTCAGACTTCCATTTTAGTTCCACAAATTGGCGTCGATTTCAGATCTGAAACTGATGGCGCCGCAGTTTCCGATATCGCCGCTGCATACATCTCAAAACATCATTGCGAGGTAATCCGCTGTCTCTCCAATTTCCTTCCTGCCGATTCAGTTCGAAAAAAACAAATTTTCATATCTAAAATCTAGCCTCAGATCTAAGAAAAAAGAGTAGTTTTAGATGTTCAAAGTGAAGCCCTGCTTTAGAGCTTATTCTCATTACTCGACAAAGCGCCCTTTCACATCACAAATCTTACCATTGAATGGACTTGACGTAAATGTGTTAAAAGTCGACTTTTCGTATTGGTTTATGGATTTGGCTTATGAGGTACTATTTTTTTCTCCCTTGAAATTCCTTTTTCCATAGGTTGAGCAGCGAAGGAAATCTTTTGATAATCAATTAAAATAGCTTGGCATCCATTGAAATCACCAATTCAGGATCAACGCAAAACAGTTGTAAATTTAGCCATATTTGATCTTCTGTTCTTGTATTATGTTTTAAGATCATTTTGTCGGTTTTGTTTATCTTTCCATTAGGATTACCTTATTCCTTAATCTGAAAAAAAATTCCAATAGAAGTTTTTTTTTAATTTGTATTTTGCTTCTGTTTACATTGAAGTTGAATTTGGACAATTTTGTTCTATTACAGATCCCAAATTGTTTAGGCAACTCATTTTGAATTGGCAAGGCTGTGGATCTTAAGTGCTAGAGGTCTTCCTCTCAACTTTGTTCGTGTAAGTGCTTTTTATCATTTGGAAATTTTGATTTTTTTATTCTTACTTGATAGCTTGAAACTGCTGCAGGTAGATGGTAGAACTCTAAATTAGCTCGATTCATGGGGTTTTGTGCTTGAACTAAGGATCTGTACTAGGTATACACTGAAGTTCTAATATCTCTTTCTCAAATTCTACTTTAATGAGCTTTTGTTTCATGTTCTTCAGTAGGTAGTTAAGTTTTAAGTATGTAAATACTAAATTAACTATTTCTACAGTCATAAATTGCAGTTTGCTAAGATTTAGCATGTAACACGTGCCTGACAAATCCACATGTTATCTGTCATCCTTAGTGACTCATTGATAGCCTTAGTACTTCACTTCTGTTGTATCATGTTCATAAAAAAAAAAGAAATTCTCAATAAGGTTTAATACTGCAAAGAACGTTGCTAATTTCCATTTGGTTAGTGAACTTGGTTTTGTTTAATACATAGCAACTGCAAATAGATTCAAATTTTAAAAATGTTAAATAATTTGGAGATCGATCTTCGCATTTACATCTGAAAGCAAACAGAAAGAATTGAACTCTTAAATAATTGAAACTACAAAAATCGATAAGCAAACTATATATAGTAGAACAACTTATCTAAAAGATGATGATTCTTCAAAAGTTTCTTCATTTATAAGATTTGTCAAAAATAGTAACTACAGAATTACGGAAAAAAATGATGTATAGCTTGGAGTAAAATTTGATATATGTATAAAATAATAAAGGCATTATTCAAACCAACTTCATATGAACCGTTGAGCATGTTGGTTCGCACATTAACTAAATATTATAATGATTCATTGATATGGATTTCAATTTTAAATCCATAAAATTAGCTGTAACAAAATTTAAATACAACCAATAATGTTAAGCTCTTCATACACAATAATGATATAATTCATCATAAATACATCATGTGCATACAATTATAAAATTTAGATATTAAACATAATTAGATAGTTATAAATATTCAAACAGAAGGAAATAAAAAACATCGAAGGATCAGAAATATCAACAAGTCCTAATTAATTTTCACTAATTAATGAATCTAAAAAGTCTATTTTGGTATCATTCATAAATTCAAGTTATTCTTATTCTTATTTTTCCATGAAATTAGAAAATTCATTAAAGTCAAAAACCTTTAATACTTTGGTTTGTGTATAAATTCAAAAAATGTATAAAATTTCAAAACTGAAAACATAAATTCACAACAGGTTTTGAAACATTGGTAAAATATCATAAACATTCATATATGTTAGCCTGCTTTGTGACCAGGCTACCCAAAGCAAAGATCATGTTGACACACCTCTGGGTAAATGCTGTCTCATATGGAATCTCTGGATAACATCGCTCTCTGGCATTGGAAACATCGTCAGAAGACACAAGGCAGTTTGGTCAAAATCACAACATCAGTATAAGCTGGCCCGAAACCCCTATCAAATGACCTCATTTGGATCTATTTACCTCAAATAATCGTAGCCCTTCGAATTAGCTTCAGTTTGAGCTTTGGTTTGGCTCAATCGGCCTTACGATTTGAAAGTTATGCCCGTTTCCGTGAATGGGTGTAATCTAGCATCAAAGACTCAGGCCATCGCATCGGATCGCTCCCATCAGCTCGCCCTCGATCGGATCGCCCCCCTCGGATCACCCCTCACGCGTCACGATCCGACCCATCACCACCCTGCTCGCTCCCTCCGACCACGACCCGTTCGTGGTGCGTACCGTGACCACGATCCAATCCCAATACCACGATCCGACCACCAAACCTGCAGATAAGCGCACTGTTTTGACCTATTCTTAAGGCTATTCCTGCTCCTACTTTCATGGATCGCCTGCCACGTGTCCTACTACGACCCAGTCCTCCCAGGAGCTTTCCTACAGCTATAAATACACCTTCAGATGGCATTTTCAGGGGACTTTTGGCATCTCCTCATCCATGGCTGCCATGGCCAACACTTCTCCATGAATAACCACTATCTTCCTCAATAAATTCAATGGATTCAGAGAGAATTATTCATTGAATTCAAGTGATTGAAAGACAATATTCATTGTAATTGTAATCTATGAGTGAAATGAGAAAATATGAAGTGGACGTAGGCTCGTTAACGCCGAACCACTATAAAAATCTTGTTGTCTTGCTTTTTTCTCTATTTTTCAGTTATTTCTTCATGTCCTATGCTCAAAATACGATGATTTGGGTGTTAGGACCATTTTTTGGTCTAACATTTTGGTGCTTTCACTGAGAACCGAATTCTCAACCTATTGGATTGCTATTCTACTATTCGGATTTGAAAGTTCGAAGAAAACAGTCCGCGTTTCTACCATTTTTGAATATTTCGTTGATTTCAGAAAATCAGAGCTTCATACCTTCATACCTTCGAAAAAAAGCTAAGGGTTCACAAGCTTCACGACCAAATGAGGATAATAAAGAAAATGCACAGGAGCAGGTTAGAGCAAGTGGTCGGTTCTTGGTTCGCGGATCGCAGGGGGTATCACGAACTGGTTCGCGGTTCGCAGGGGGTATCACGAACTGGTTCGCGGTTCGTGGATCGCAGGAGCCATCACGATCCGATTCGCGGTTCGCGGAATGACCTCCATGAACGGAGCCCAAAGAGCCATCACGATCTGATTCGCGGTTCGCGGAACGACCTCCACGAACGGAGCCCAAAGAGCCATCACGATCCGATTCGCGGTTCGCGGAACGACCTCCACGAACGGAGCCCAAAGAGCCATCACGATCCGATTCGTAGTTCGCGAAACGACCTTCACGACCCGACCTGGTATAGGATCCGCGATCCGATCCGAAGACGTTGATTAATTGACGGTCCGAGCCACGAACCAGACGACAGTAGCGAACCGCGACCCAGAAAAGTGGTGACGAACAAGGGTCGCGATCCGACCCAAAAAAGTGACATTTTTTGGAAAAAAATGTAATTTTCAGATCATTTCAGAAAAGACCTAGAAAAGTGGTGACGAACAAGGGTCGTCGATCGCCGCCGGGACTGCGGGGCCCCGGACCCCCGCCGGCGCTGCGCCCGGACCCGCTGACGGCCTCGCCTTCGGCTCGAAGCACGGCTCGCCTTCGGCTCGGAGTACATTCTGACCCACAATTATCACAAATGCTTATCGACCAAGATTCGGTAGGTATTCTGAGGATTCTTTCCAGAAGCCATGACCTCTATCTACCGATGTTATTGAATGTGAGGAGTTGTTGAAAAGATTCGACACGCTGGCTATGGCAGTATACAAAATAATGATGGTCTCATAACAACCTCCTCTTCCAGAGCTCCAATGGTGTGCATATTTCCCAAATGCAACTGATGATGCTCCTGAGCGAATAGTGATCACCTAGTTTACGTGACTTAAACCTGTCCTACAGGCGAAATCCCAGATGACATTGACATAGAGCAATCCGGATACTATTCTGAGGATGACTCAAAAGATCTCAATGACCATGATTCTCAATAATGGGATACCCGACGGCAAGTAAGGACCCTAGCAATACAAAGTTACCCTTCGCTTGAATGGCATGGTGAAAAACGTATGTCCTACGGTTCACCTATTTGCCGTCAACCGCATCGAGATAGATTGATTTCCACGTGTCCAAGGGTTAGATCGATGTACTTTGGTTCCCAGAGTTAGGAACCAATTGAACCTCCGCAGGCCGTGATTGGATATATGGATCATTGCTGGGATGATAACAACTTGACTGCTCACCAGCCACCTTATGACATTGGTCAAGAAATGAGAACTTGAGATCAACGCAAATATGAATCAACCATTAGCTCTCCACTTCATACAACAGTTGTGATAGGATATACGAACCTTACTTGAAGCCTTGCAAGCCATGCTATTGCATTCAAGCTTATCTGATCGTGGTCTCAACCAACCAGGTCTAGCGGAATTCAGAGCTTACATAGCATATGGGTGTTAATAGTTAAATATCCCTACCAAAGACGGAGTGAGACTGGTCTATGGTGACCAAGTTATTGGAGAAGCCGACTGATTAGGAAGGATGGAATATGCTACGCAACAGAGATTGCGTGAAACCCAAAGACGCTTCCCCTCCAGATGAAATGGAGTGTGAAGGAGGTGTCAATATTGCGAATGATGGGAGCATCGCAAAAGGAATTGCCAAACGACCTGCCCGAAGACATAGTTTCCAGAGAGGATGGTGATTCGGGATGAAGAAGGGTGACATCTAATAACGCAACTGCACGTGTTCCGACTGGTGACGCCGACCTGACTAAGGTCTTCACATCGAATCTCCTTTAGACCTCTTCCGAACGAGAGAACTTATATGCTTTCTGTAGGCGAGCCTGGATGTGTTCGTTTGGACCAGTGCTAATATTTGAGGGATTTTATCCCAAATTATGAGTCATTTCTTGAGTATAAACCTGAAGTGTGCTCCTGTCAAGCAAATAAGACGTATGCAGCAAGTTCACTATCGCGGGATTTTATATGGAGTTGCCATTCGAAATGAAAGATGAAATCAAGCACCTGGAAGTTGTATACAGACGGTGCAAGAAATGATCGGCAATCCAACGCCGAAGTTTTATAGATAACCTCCGAAGGACGACTCGAAAGGAATTCCAGTCGGAGAAACCACAACTCGCAGCTTACCTAGAATGGGCAGAAGAGTTATTGGATGGATTGGAACGTTACAACATACCTCATATTTCATACACAGAAGATCTAAAGTCGAATCATCTGGTCGAATAAGAAAGTTCCGATAATCCAGAAAAGATAGAGATGATCCCCATCAAGACACTATGAAATACAACCATTGATAAAATGGAAGTTGATCCAACGTTGGAAACCAAACCCGGAACAGAGTCATGGTTAACTCCATGATAAACTTCCTACAGCACAAAATGCATCTAACAAGGTGAAGTGAAAGGCGTGCAATCGTTCTTTATGCCTCGAGGTATGACATGCAATTCGACATTGCCTATTTCTCTTGGAAGGTTGTCCCAAAACAAACACCAACGAATGCAATTGCCAAATTCACCGCCCTAAATGATTCGATCAAATAACCAGTCAGCCACCCATTAGATGGGAGATGTACATGAATGAAACTTCTGGCCAACGGCGTTCTAAAGTTAGAAAGTGAAGACTCATACTTCCACTCTTTTCATCGATTATCTGCCAAGTGACTCACTCCCCTAAGGCTGGGGGCAACTATAGATTTGAGCATAAATTGCTCGAGATTACATCATCTAATTCGGAGCTGATACATCAAGAATTTGCCTGGCCAATTGACTTAGTCTTGCCTGAAAGTTAGCGAGTTGAAGATCTAGAATGCTTACGCATGAATGCTGGTTGATTGTCGGCGCACCAACCCTTATCCCCAATATGGGATCAAGGGTATATCAGCAAATTTATGTGATATGATTATCCCACCAGCAGTAATATCCTATTTCCTAGCATGGAAAGTGCAAAAATTTCTATAAGCATGAATCCATTGTTCTCATGCTAATTTACAACCTAACACCAATGCAAAGATGTGCTACCATTAGCAATCCAGTCATGACTTCATGACACTCTATCCTTACCCTCAGCACGGGGGCAAAAAGGCGATTTGAAGGAGATGCGACCTCATCACTCGCTTATAGTACCTACCTAGCCGCCTTTGCCATCTCAAGACCCCGATCAAGCCCTTTATTGACAGAGATAGGGCGAAGCAAAATGGACCTGCAATGAATATGCAACGCCATTTTTCACTTAGAATGATACTCATTCCTTTAACAGGATTATTCTATAACCATGACTCTTATATTTGCATGATTTATGAGTTATTGATGTAATTAACTCAGATGAATTAATATGGGGATGGTGTAGGTATCCAGGATTTGCTACCGATCAAACTTGTAACACCCGCATATAGAGCCATAGAGCAATACTATAACGAGCTCGATTGAACTGCTCGTTTACAAAGCCACGCTCTTCGTCTAAAGAATGCTGTATAGCTCAAGGTGGATCCGGGATGACCATCCAATCCTTGGCTCACAAGTGGCAGACCACAAGGCAATTGAACATAAATCATTGAGTTACAAAGTCATAGTCCGACTCCAGATGGACGCGGTGTGACCGCCTACATGGCTCGATCCTATGCTCGACGCCACCAAATTACATGAATTCAAATAAAGGAGGCAACACTGCCTCTTAATTTGCTTACTTTTCAATCATAAAATTTGCTTTCACATGCTTTCCGAGTTACTGACATGACTAATTCGTGCGGTGTGAATAATGCAGGTACCCGAAGTCTGGTGCCAACCATTCCTCCCGTAGACTGTTCGGAGGAACTCAAAGCCTTGGCAAATGCTCCAACTGCTTGTCCGACTGGTTTTAATCCTTGGAGCTTGGATTAAAGTGTAAGCCTAGGACGAGTTTGATGAGCGTGCATGATTGCAGACCGCTTGATCCGTGACTCTAACTCTCCAGAGCTGAGAGAAAGTATAAAGGACGCAAAGATGACGTCCACAAGGCATGGCGGTGTACCATGATCGGAGCCGCCTGAGCAAAAGTCTAACCTTGGCGACCGCCAGGAGAATATAAAAGCGTCCATGATTTGGTGCTGAGAAAGGACTCTTACCCCGCTGAAGGATCGGGGAGCGATGGAACAGCTGAGTCCCAACTCTAACTCTCTAAAGTCGAGAGAGAGTATAAAAGCGTCCATGATTTGGCGCTGAGAAAGGACTCTTACCCCGCTGAAGGATCGGGGAGCGATGGAACAGCTGAGTCCCAACTCTAACTCTCCAGAGTTGAGAGAGAGTATAAAAGCGTCTATGATTTAGCGCTGAGAATTTCTGCTCCGCTGAAGGATCGTTGAGCAGATCATGAACCGAGCTCGAACTCTAACCCGCTGAAGGATCGGGAGAGTATAAAAGCGTTAGAGATTCAGTGCCCCAGCAACTCTAACCCGCTGAAGGATCGGGAGAGTATAAAAGCGCTAGAGACTTAGCGCCTCGGGAAAATTCCTCCCCCGTTAAAGGATCGGGGGGGTAGGATGGACGCTGATCCCAAATCCTCCATGTCCCGACATGGGGGCAACACAGTTATGGTCCTAATCAATCCTCAACAAGACCTGGCCAGGCACTAAGTTAATGATTGATTGGGGGCATGCCTATACATACATACTACTTTACTGCACTTTCACTTATAAGTTGCACTGATAACTTATAATGTTTCATGACTTGTTTGCTTATTTGCGTTTCAAATGTTTAAATGCATAACTAATTATGGAATGCTCGCAGGTACAGGATAATGCGAAAGAACTCTTACCCCGCTGAAGGATCGGGGAGCGACAGAACAGCTGAGTTCGAACTCTAACCTTAGAGAACTCCAGGAGGGTATAAAAGCGTCTCCGGTTGAGCGCTGAAAAAGAACTCTTACCCCGCTGAAGGATCGGGGAGCGACAGAACAGCTGAGTTCGAACTCTAACCTTGGCGACCGCCAGGAGAGTATAAAAGCGTCTATTATTAAGCGCTGAGAAAGGTGCTGGAGACTCAGCACCCCCCATAATTTCTGCTCCGCAGAAGGATCAGGAGAGTATAAATGCATGACGACATATGCCACTCAAGGGATCCTATCCCGTCACACGACTGAGACCAAGAATGAAAATGGAGCTCAAACCACTCATTTCCGGGAATGGGGGCAGCACAAGAACACAGCTGTACAAAAAGAAATGGAATTTCATTCACTAAGTACGGGCTCACAAAACAAAGATGGACAAAATGCGAGATCCGAACTCGCACAACAACAGCAGACCGGTAGGGAATAACTAAAGGGCCGCGTCCAGAAGGATGACGTAGGCGTATAATTCTAAGCTGCCTGTGCGACTCACGGCAACGACAGAAAAAGAAGACTGGATAAGTGAATTGTTCAGCGACATGTTATACAACTTCATACTCGCAACTGGAAGGACCTGGCGAGGCCCTGAGATTTTTTGATGTCTACCCTACCTTAGTACGATCTTGAGCGATCATTGATTCCTTGGCCTTAATACGATTCGACGTAATCGTGGAATTCTGGACATTTATGAATTACAGGCTTCTTTTACCGTCCCAAACACATCCTACTCCATGCTTGGATAGTATGATCGCTTGAATTCTGAAAGTGACTTCCTCTTCTCATGTATACATGTCTGAATTCGAAAGGCCCCCTTGAAGACCAGAAAGCAGATGCAAAGAGAACGTCCATCTGCTGATCCCAACTTACTTCCAGAATGGGAAGCTCAGATAAGGCTGGATATATCCCACGTAATAATTGAACATGATGCAACCATTTCGTTCCCGACCTTTCCCTTGATGCAAAGAGCAAACGGGAGCACTCGAGGCGACTACAATCTGACCCTTCACCGCTTGATTTCTGTCCTCGGAGCTTGGATGGGAGACTAGGGCTTAGCTTGGGCTGAATACCAACAATTCATTTTTGCACTCAACTTCGGCTCTTGATGCGAGAAGTGAACATGAATCCAGAGAAGGCATGAATTCGAAGTGTACTGCTCAACAAAACCCCCTATAGATAGGGGGCACATGATACGAGCTTTGAGCAGCATAGTTCAATTACTCAATGCCTCCGTTCCCAGCCGAATGACAAAAGCCTGATTGACGGCTAATGCTCATGTAGAGTCAAGATGCCCGAGGTCGACCTTCACCTATTTCAGGAATGAACTGGAAGGCCGAGCAACAATCATCAATTCGCTGGAAATGATAAAATTGAAATTCAGGTAGTGACGAACTTGACACAGTCAGATATCAACCATCAGCTTGGGTTGAACACGAACCAATCAGCAGACGCGCAGCATGCGGTTTCGATTCCCTACATCATGGATGGAAACACGGGCAATGGAACAGCTACCTGCAACATCCTAGATGAGAATGCAAGAATTGTGACAAACTCAGATCATGCACGACCAGTTTTAACTCCAACTTGAATGAATACTCGAGCGACATTTCATACTCAGCTCCAAGAAAGAACGCAACAATTCGAAAAATAGGAACCCGGTCAGGTCAAATGACTCGAACCATGACCTGGGGGCAATATTGACGTGGAAACAAGAAATCAGCAAAGACCCCCTTTGTAATCTCAGACTCGATGTTGGGGGCACCAGCCAGGATCTTGATAATGTGCAACAATTCTTTGACGGTGATCTGCTCGCCAGTTTAATTCGGCACCTCTCGAGGAGCGGTACTCCTCTAGTTGATGTGGATAACGACAATCACAGCCCTCACACGTGGGACGTCTGGATCCCCTGTTATTCCCCCGGATTTTAAATTTTCTCTATAACAAGACTTTCTCAGAGATTTTGATGAATTCAACCCTGAAGTCGATAGACTTTCATGACAAAAAGGTGTTAGCGTCGAGACGAATGACCTAGATGCCTTCCTGACTAAAGAATGGGGTACCTTCTAATTCCTGAAACGATAAGGACAAAGGAAAAGCCCTGGAAAACAATGACAAGAATGTGCAATCCCAAAGAGAATCTATACCACTTATCAAGCCCATGATCTTGTTTGTCGAGCACAATTGAACCGAGCATGAGAAAGAGACTCAATAAGACTGTGATAACCATTTCGGACTATGCTGAAGCATAAACGGTGGGGCCCAACTAACTTCATAACGACATTTATTCACTCGCATTCAACAACCTTACTTGACTCCGCAATTGATCTGATAAGAGTTTCCGAAGTCGCTGATGCCCGATGAGGCAATCCTCACTATCTGACTAAAGAGAAGAGATGATATCAAAGAAAATGTGATTCGACCATTCGCATGTACAACTCGAACTCTTGCTGACTCAAGAAGAGCACAGGACAACTTGGGTCAACTAGAATAGCTGAACTTGCAACTCAGCTACGGCCTGAATCAACTGCAGAGAGTATAAGAGCTTAAAGACCGTATGCCCCAATAACTTAGCTCACCCCCACCGACGCTGGGGGCATAAGCATTAACTTCGCTTGTCCTCCAGTGGCCCTCATAGCATGAATGCCGATTCGCAAGCTGACATTGAATATGACCCTGGTCTGGCACATGACCCGAAATGTATACACTATATCTTCAGAATGTGACAGAATGCATCTTGCCCGTTCAAATGAGTCAGTTTACGGGTCAAGTGTGACTTCAAAGGTTTAAATCGCTGCTACACCGGATGGAAGGTGTGACAAATTCCTCCACTGCCTTATGATAGTGACGATCGCACGAGCACTGGTTCACATGGTATCAACTACGTCTCTTACTGACTTGCATATGATTATTGAATTGCGAAGCAATCCAGAGCGATCGCGGATTCCTTTGACCACGATCCAGAGTGATCATGGCCTTCAGATTCCCTACTGATACGTTCAATGCGATTTTAAGATCCTGGATCAATACCAAGATATCAAGATGATCCAAACTTGAATACAAATGACAAATTCATACGTTGATTCTGATATGCTTCGTCCCAATAGTCCAGTTGTTAGCTCAGAGCCCAAAGATTCTTACATTGCCCCATGATTTGGTTGGCTACTTCATACATTGGCTCATATGATAAAGAAAGTCCAACCCTACCACGCGCTTGGCTTGCATAGAATAATGATGTTGTTTGGCAACGACCTGTGTGTGTAGAATCACGCTCGGGAGCCAACGATTTAGCATGACATCTGACGGATGAATTAGATCCTTTGATCCGACAAGGTTTAAACGATTTCTTGATCATCTCATATACTCCTTCCGTGGAACTTAGCCTGATTAGCTCCAATGGAAGCAATGCAACAATTGGATAAAGCGTTCTCAAGGACAAATGATATTCCAGAAAGATTTAGCTCAACATATTCAAAGCACATCTTATCTTCGATAAGATGTACTTTGGGGGGCAAAATGTTAGCCTGCTTTGTGACCAGGCTACCCAAAGCAAAGATCATGTTGACACACCCCTGGGTAAATGCTGTCTCATATGGAATCTCTGGATAACATCGCTCTCTGGCATTGGAAACATCATCAGAAGACACAAGACAGTTTGGTCAAAATCACAACATCAGTATAAGCTGGCCCGAAACCCCTATCAAATGACCTCATTTGGATCTATTTACCTCAAATAATCGTAGCCCTTCGAATTAGCTTCAGTTTGAGCTTTGGTTTGGCTCAATCGGCCTTACGATTTGAAAGTTATGCCTGTTTCCGTGAATGGGTGTAATCTAGCATCAAAGACTCAGGCCATCGCATCGGATCGCTCCCATCAGCTCGCCCTCGATCGGATCGCCCCCCTCGGATCGCCCCTCATGCGTCACGATCCGACCCGTCACCACCCTGCTCGCTCCCTCCGACCACGACCCGTTCGTGGTGCGTACCGTGACCACGATCCAATCCCAATACCACGATCCGACCACCAAACCTGCAGATAAGCGCACTGTTTTGACCTATTCTTAAGGCTATTCCTGCTCCTACTTTCATGGATCGCCTGCCACGTGTCCTACTACGACCCAGTCCTCCCAGGAGCTTTCCTACAGCTATAAATACACCTTCAGATGGCATTTTCAGGGGACTTTTGGCATCTCCTCATCCATGGCTGCCATGGCCAACACTTCTCCATGAATAACCACTATCTTCCTCAATAAATTCAATGGATTCAGAGAGAATTATTCATTGAATTCAAGTGATTGAAAGACAATATTCATTGTAATTGTAATCTATGAGTGAAATGAGAAAATATGAAGTGGACGTAGGCTCGTTAACGCCGAACCACTATAAAAATCTCGTTGTCTTGCTTTTTTCTCTATTTTTCAGTTATTTCTTCATGTCCTATGCTCAAAATACGATGATTTGGGTGTTAGGACCATTTTTTGGTCTAACATATAGTTTAAAAAATATAGAAAATTCACTCAGTATCCTTAACTGACAAAACTCAAAAATTACCAACGAATTTCAAAAAGCCTGAATTTGAGAATGATTTCAAATTTACTTAAAAATTTGAAAGAATGAAGTGTTTCAAATGATTGGGGAATATATATACCAAAATCCAAAAAAAGAATTAATGGTTTAAAAAATATTATTTTAAACAATAGTAGAAAAAGGAATATAAAAAAATCTGTTCAAAATATATAATAAATTAAAATATCATAAATCTGATTTTGCCATAAATTGCAAAAATACAACAAAATTTAAGATATTTTACTTTTCTGGAATTATTCTTTAAAATGCATTAATAATTTCTAATTTCTTTCAACATGTTTAGAAAAATTAATGCGGAAATAGAATAGTTGGTTTGCAAATGCACTTACAAAAAAGGTTTGAGTTCTGAAAGGCATAAATTTGAGCATAACATCATAAAGTGTCTTCTAAATGATACAAACATTGTGGCTAACCGAAAATAGTTATACACAAATTGGCTAAAAAATAATGTTCTGTATTCAATAAAAATTTATACAATACAGCGTTTTCAAATTGCTCAAATAAAACAGTACTAAGTGCATACTTGATTTCCTGATATCTTACTATGTTTGACTTTGGTGTTGCTGTAATTCATCAAGTGATAAATTATAATCGTAGACTTTGATTCTTATTTTTTGACAAGCCACCATCCCCATTTTATTTTTTGACAAGCTATCGGGATATGAAAACATAGGCAATACTGCCACCAAGTTGTAGACAGGTAACAGTTCATATCTCATTTCATTATTTTTAGGTTGCAAGCAAGCTGCGATTTCGTTTTATGTTAATAGTTGCTGGTAGGATAGGCTAATTTGCTACAAATGGTATGCAAGTTTGTATTGGGCATTGTTAACTACTAAGACAAATGCAATGGATTATTTATATATTCACGACCCATGAATATAATAATTTGTCCAACGGTCACTACCAATGTGTTAATTTTGAGTGGCTCTGTTTAAAAGATTACACGTAGCCATTCATTTGTTGGGTAAAGACGTACTGATATGATGACATACATGATACATGGCCACATCTTTTAATTTCAATAAACAATGAAATATACACTTCTGTTATGCTAATCTTACATAGTTGTCATACCTTATTCCCTACCATTACGGTGTTGTTTCTCTCATATGACATGAGAGTAATAAATTTTGAATATTCTTTCTTGATTATTGATTAACTAAATTTCTTCACATTAAAGTAGTTATGCAAGTTCTGATTGTGATCGAGAAAGCAAGCATACAATGTTTATGGTTTATTGCCTTTAAGTCTGTTATACAGTGTATTAATTTTCTATATTTTTCATTCAGGAGATACAACCGAGAATGAAGAACTTATACAGAAGTAGAAAGATCTGCCTGAAATTGAAGAAAGATTAGATTATTGTGGAAGAGTCAGTTCTCTTTAATTTAGGGTATATATGGTTTGATTATAGATGAATGATTTTATTAAATACATACCTTAAATTACTGCCCCCTATTATAGACGCTCATTAATGTATGTTGTATATTTTTCTATGAATAATGGAACTGATTAGTAAAGATGCCCCAGTCATTGTTAGCTTTATTCAGTATTACATGCATTTGATATCTTTTATTTTCCTTCTGCAATTCATTGGAGGTGTTGTAAGAGTATTATGCTCTTCCATTTACGTGCACCTCTATGTTCACATGATTGATTCATATGGTCCATAAATAAACTGAAGTTAAAATATGAGATTTTCTCAACTATGCATCTGAAATTACTGTCCTCCAATATATACACTCATTAATATTTATTTTATATTTTTCTATGAATAATGGAACTGATTAGTATATGTTGATTTAGGCAGTTACTAAAGATGCCCCACACCTTTATAGACTTTATTCAATATTATATGTATTTTATATCTTTTATTTTCCTTCTGCAATTCAATGGAGGTGTTGCAACAGTATTATGCTCTCCCATTTATGTGTGCCTATGTTCACATTATTGATTCATATGTTCCATAAATAAACTGAAGTTAAATTATGATTAAGACCAAGAGGAATGCTGAGGATACTCGCGTGAAGCGAGTATAAATCACAGCCGCTCAGCTGATTGGGCACAGGAAATGGACATAATTATTTTTGTTACTTTTTTAGCTGCAGGTGGGTCCCATCCTAATTCTATCAGCCAATCAGCTGAGCGAGTACAAGGATACTCGCTTTCACGCGAGTGTCTGTAGCATTTGTGTTAAGACCAATATTAGGTTTCTAAGGTGCTTATATTTGGGGAAGGAAGCGTAGTAGACCTAAGGAGCTGTGAATCTTAGGTGATAGAAGTTACTGAAAAATAAAGATGATGGATCTTTTATATAATCAAGTTCATCTTATAAGATACTTATGTAGACTTGCATTAGCTGATGTAGAGAGTAGGTCGAAGTGTATTAGATTTAACAAGTATGCCAATCCCACCCATGATGTGGAGAAAGACGGTAGACCGAGGAAACTTGCAGTAAGTTATTAGAGTAAGTCATTGCAATGTTGGAGTTTCATGTTTTTAGAAATATTTTGATGATCATTCACTTTCTCTTGTGATTTACATTTCAGTTCATATATATAAATTAATTATTTAGTGTTAAGTTTAAAATAATAATATAAATGTAAACATGTGATATTTTTTAGTTCTATCACGAGTGATAGAATGGAAATTTCAACGATATGCATCATAACTATAAATGTAAATGTCATTTTAATTATACTAAAACATACAAGTTACATGACATGCAGTATAACATAAACAATAAGGAACTTTTATAAATTACACTCTTTAAACTTTGAAATACACATATTTTCTTTTTTAAAAACACGTTTAAGAAACATTATTACTTTTAGTTCTACCCAAACTATATAGTTGCAGTAGAAACAAAAAATATTTTCATGTTTGCAAAAGAAAAACCACTTTAGCATAGAAAATTCAAAAAGATTGTTTATAGAAATGTGAGACTAAGTGCAAATTTAACTTTTGAAATAAAACAAAAAACAATAGCAATAAAATATCAGAACAATTATCAATAAATTTGTCATCCATTAAAAATTATGTTTTTTAATAGCAAAAACCTTAATTTTAAAATTCATACAACCTCTTACCAAACTACCTCGGTTCTCTTCTAATATTTTGTATTTGAATTCATATATTAGAATTAATCAATAATCTTAAAACTACAATTAACCTTAGTAAACTATTAGTCGTTAATGTGTCAAATAAATCATAAAAGTATAAAAGTTTCAATATTTGCACAGTATTCATATTAACAAAAAAAATATAAAATTCATTTGAATATACAAATACATCTGTTATATAACAAAATTACATATGTAAGCAATAATTGCAAATTTAATTGATGATTCATCTATATTGATATATTGATGCATTATGTTGTAAAATTCTTATTTTAACTAAAAATGCTTACATACTGAAATTTCTAGGATTGCTTAAAAGCCCACCTTAATGTCACATAATTTTGTACATTTACATCAATATATTTTTATTTAACCATGTAATCCTAGTTTCACTATATTAAGAATAAATTCAATTAATAAATATTCATTATTTCATCTAATAAATCAGTAAATGTGATAGTTTCAATATTTATGTCACATTAATATTAAGAAAAGCTATTAAATAGAATTTCCATTTAAATATAACGATATATAATCCAGATATCATAAATAGTTAATTTACATGAATGATATTAACAAAACTAATATATTATTCATTTAACAAATTAACATATCTACATTTTTGAATCCGTTTTTAACCTTAAATATGAATATTTCGACAATTCTATAGTTATGTACAACTTCATCGACCGTTTTCTAATATTTCATGCTTAGATATATGTATTTAAATTGCTTACGAAATCTCAAATTTAAAATATTTTAATAATCTATATATCAGCCATATATGTATACATAAACGCACTAATATAAACAACAATGGAAAAATTATGTTTATTTTTATAAATATACAGATCACATGCGTATATTTTTATACATAAACAATAATAACAAAGTTAATTTGTAAATTAACTATAATCATTTATATATATAAAAAATAAATTTATCATAGACATCAAAAAATTCTATTTTTAACTTCAAACGACTCTACATTAAAATCTCTGCAATTTCATTATAACATCCTTCTCAATCTATTCATATTATTTACTCTTATGTCAGCATAATTACATGTTTTCAAATTTATCATATATAAAAGAAACAAGTTAGATAAAAAAATGTTACATAACACATACCACGTACAAACAATTACAACAATGTGTGTTACACTTAATTTGCCGATTTTATCATGTGTTAAATTAAAAAAAAAAATCAATTATAACATTAAATTTTTAAAATTTATATTTTATTATATTATCATGTGCAACGCACGGGTTACACACTAGTCCAGTTCAAAGGAGAATGTTAAAAGGTAATTAAAAATTTATGAAGAATTAGCCTAGATAGTAGCATAAAACAAGACACCATCACCTATTTTGTAGGAAAAGAATAAATTAGTGATCTTGGTCTATTTTAAGAATTTGTATGTTTCTTTTGCTTCAGTCAAATTACCAGCAATGCAGTTTGTCTGAGATTATAATTGCAACTTTCACGCCCTCTTCTCTGTGCCAAATCCGAACAAGAATGCATTAATCCTTTCAAAGATAATAAAATAGAGAATTGACTATTATTTCCAGATTTAGAATTACTCCCAAAACTGTAAAAAAATGATAGTGTAAATCCAAACCTCAAAGGCTGGGCAGTTAGTAAAAACATGTGCTCAATTTAAAGGTTGAAGGTCTAAGTTTCCGCAACTACATATTACTGATATTAGTGTGAATTGCCTGAAGCATATTTTTGGATTCAGTGTGAACTTTCTCAGAGTTTACAAGAAAAGCTCGCTTGCTGGGCTAAAACATTTGAAGGAAATTTCCATTAGGTATTTTATCTTATTGCTTTAAAACATCACAAGGCAAATTTTCTACAAAATAACAATTATTAACGCATAGAATTCTACAATGTCTCCAATGGAACATTCCATACCATATTTTAAGACAGATTTACTACATGAGAAAATATATATCAGTCTCCCACTGCATATAATTAATGATGCAAATTGCTTTCTCTAATCTTCTATTTAATTTTTTTTTTTTTAAAAAAAAAAATACTTTTCAAACATGGCCATATGCTACAAGATTTGCAATGAAAAATACATATTATTTTTATGTTACCATCATAAAATCATAGAGAAAATAAAAGTTTTATATTAACCACTTATCATCACGATCCATTTGGTTTCATCAAATATCAATTTATCAAAGTCCGGTTTGGATCTATTTGGTTTTGAGGCAGTTCATTTTCAATTTTGTCATCACAAGGCACGTCTACAACGCTTATTACAAAAAAATCATGAGGCTCCGTCCATGCATATTTGAATTGCAGCGCTGGCCTTCCAGGAGGTATCATTCCACCACTGCTCAGGATGCAGTCTTCAGCGTTTACTGGTTTAATCAATATAGAGTTGACTGGTTCAACGCTTTTAAGCCCATTGCATTTCACAAGCACATTCTTCACAGGGCATCTACAATCGTTGCATACATTGGCTATATACTCAGGCATCCCTTTGATTGTTCTTCCTGTTCTCGGTTGAAATATCTGGATGTCGAATATATTGCATTTTCCAAAAGCTGCAAATATAATAACCAAAGATTATGATATTCTCCTTAAATTTATATGATAACATAAAGAGGGGAAAAAATGATGCTATAACTTAAGGATTACCTTGATGATGACAAGTAAACAAAAGTATTAAAATAAGCATGGTCATTTTTGAAACAGCTTTCATCCTTGCAGATGATTTTGCTAAGGATGTAACTGGATCTATTTTTGAAATGTTACACTTTGTAATTTATAGATGAAGTGAACTAGGTGTCGGTATAACATGAAGTAGTACTGTATACGTAAGATTTAGATATGAATCATTAAGTTGTGGAAGTAAGACTCCAAATCTGATTTGATATTTTATCTAAACTTGATAATATTACCGTGGAAGACTCATCTACAGTAAATATGTACTCTTTAACATGAATGTTTCTTCTTCACTGTAGCACTCTCAAAATTTTTTTTTCCTTTTTTTTTTTTTTCTTTTTTTTTAATACAAAGAACTCTATTTGTAGATTAATTACAAAAGAAACCATATTTTGGCAGCGTTAAGTTGAGCAGAGGGCACTAATGTCATTTAAAATGATGTCAATGTATCAGCTTTTTCTTTTCTTCCGTGATGCCATTTCAAAACGTATTAGTGTATACGTCTGTATTACTACAAGAAAAATCGCAAATAGCGTCAAATTTAACAGCGGAAACTTTTGTCTAAATTAACGATGGATTTTCGTGGAATCTTCAATGTTTAATTTATGTTAAAATATTACCATCGAGTTCTTTTTACATCGTTAAGTCATAGCAAATTGCAACGGTATGGTTTAACGTCATCATTTTTTTTGTCGTTGAATTCTATTGCAATTTGAGACAGTCTACCATCGCGTATTTTTTGAAGCTATTTTCCAGTGGATTTTTAAGGGATTTGCAAAGGATTGTTATGCTTATTTTCAAAAAATGTTTTACTTTTATGTAATAGTTGGATATGAATCATAAGTTGTGGAGGTAAGACTCCAAATCAAATTTGATATTTTATCTAAGGTAAATTTACTACTGCGTAGGTATACACAAGCGAGGGCTGATCGTCTGGACCCATTCTTCCACGGTCCCTGGACCCAACCAATCATAGGGTCAGGATTTGTGCATTTTGCAATTATACTCACGTTCTTTTCAAGGGTTTAATTGCAAAATAGCGGAAATCAGGCTTCCTATTTGGTTGGGTCCAGGGAACCATGGAAGAATAGGACCAGGTGATCTCTACATGAATGATTAGTACAAGGACGCATGATATCCTATATTTACTACTACACAGGTATACATGAATGCACACACGTTAACTTTCAACTACACACAATAACATTCAAATTAGCACATACACATGCATATGCAGAGCCGACTCCAGGGGCGGTCGGAACAGATTGTCGCCTGGGGCAACTCCTCTTGAGGGGGCAATGGGTGGTGATGGATGGCAGTAAAACGAAAAAGATATCTAAATACATAGAGAAGATGTAAAAGCTTAAACAAACAAATGTGTGACTTGATTGGTTGTGTCATTAGAATTCTATTGAGCTTGAATTCAGTGGTTCAAGATTGCAAAATCTTTTGCTCTTCTTTTTCTTGCCCTTGCCTGGGGCAACCCCCTTTTCTTATTTTTCTAGAGCCGACACTGCACATATGCAGACACTACTCTCGGATACAACGAAAGTAATTAACACAATGCTTAGTATAATTTAATGCACACAACACCTGCAGTCGGCATTTATTGTTTATATAAGTTAGTAATTAATATGTGCATTAGAAATAAGATATGTACACACTGCCTGTGTAAATATGGAATAATACTAATATGCTTAAGGCATTAAAATATGCATGTAGTCATTTTGTACATAAGAAATGCATTCAAGAAGATTTAATACAAAAAAAAATATGTATATATTTATACTTGAAACAGAAGGCAAAATAAAAAAAAGTGAAGCAATATAGTAACATGTTATTCAACACATGACAATGAACAGAGCATAAAATGGAATACTTAGTCACACTTACACAGGCAATAGAACATGACAGTAGCAACACATGTACAAGTCCACAAACACAAGCACTAAAACAAAAATATTATTTTAGAACATTGATTTTACGACAGTTCACCGACATGTTGTAAAAATGATATATCTTTCACAACGTTTGTGAAGATAAACGTTGTAATAAATTTTTCCAGAAAATATTCTATGTCTAAAAGCTGTAAAAAAAAAAAAAAAAAAAAAAATCTGCATTGTTTGTTTAAATTGTAATAAAAAGTAACTTTTAACGACAACTATTTTACATTATACTAATACTATATTTTTATTTTTATAACTTATTTGTCATGTTATTGAAATATGTAAACAAATTAACATTGTAAATATATAGTTTTAAACAATATTCGTCAAATATTGCAAACTCAAAGTTAAACAATAAATAAGAAATTATTGTAAATTTTATTTATTTTCATTTTACAACATCTAAATGGTGTTAACACAATTCATATTTAGGACAATTCTTATTTTACATGGTTAACAACATTATAGTTGACATCTTTTGGTTTATATTGTTGATGCTCGTGCTTCAGCGTTATATTATTAACATCATCATAACACATAAGCATGACTATAATCTACAAATATTTCTTTTTCAAAAGTCAACACTTCCATCTCCCATTACTAGTACAATAACGTGATGTTATGATAAACAAATCTAAAAATTGTGCAAAGCTTGTAACATAACATGTTTTATTGGATTGCGTCATACGTTCTCATAATTACTCATAATGTGCCGAAACAAAGAAATTTTAAAGGAAGGAAACGTGGAAATCTTTTAGCCGCTCCATTTAATAGTCATAATCCCAAAACTAAAAATCAACCATTTATCTCGTGAAGGGAAAAATTAAGCATAATTTGTACACAGAACCATATAACAATGCTTTGCGCATGTACGTGGTTGAAGAAAAATTAGAACTTGAACTAAGCTCATTTTTTAGTCTCTATAATCCAACATCGATTCATGGAATTCTCAATATAGCTCTCAAATTTTTTGAAATAAATTAAAACTATGCATCTATAATCACGTTCATTTGTTGCAGCCATCTAAAACTATGAAATAAATGCACTAAACAAATCGGAATCTAAACTACAAATTTCCCTCAACGTAACAACAGTAGCAGCAGCAACTATGCCCTTGGCAAGCAAATGAAAGACGCCCTAGAACACTACGTACAACTCTTCTTCTTCGACCCATTATTATTTATAATTCTTAGATTCAGGTTTTTTCGCATCACTTGATTCACTTGCTTTGTTGGTTTGTCCAAGTGTGAAACAACATCAAAAGGAAGAACTGCGCTTAATACAAACGGACAATTAGTATATTTCTTAGCCATCAACCTCTTTGTATCTTTACAGTTGCCTATGATTTTCTCAAGTGGCACATGTTTTGCACTATATCAACATCCATGTTCTATTTTAGCTACTATAAATATCTCGTGCATTGCGTTTTCAAGGAGTAAAGATACAATCATTCTAAGTACTATTCGCAGCTCAGAGCTCTTCGTATCACAGGTTCTTATGACTAGCAATATTGTTTCTTACAGTATACTCTTTAATGTACTCTCAAATTTGGAAACAAGGCAAAAAGGAAAGAAATAAAGAAAGCAGGGATGTTATAATGATTTCTACCTCCGTCAAGACAAAATAATAGAAGTTATCTACTCAAAATCAAAAATATTTGACTAAGTTTCGAAATGTTTTCGGAAAAATGAAACATACAATCATTCATGTTTAAGAAATTTTTAAAAATAAAAGTTAGAAAATAAATAATTTATAAAATGTGTTGATGTACAACTAAAAAACAATTTTAAACAATCAATATAGTGCCCCCTAACCCCTCTCTTTCCCCGATCAATACAATGAAAAGAGTAAAATTAAAACACGTACGACTTTCATTTTTTCCCTCAGTTAGCGGCAAGATAAAAACCCTAGCCCCTTTACCTCCATCTTCTTTTCCACTTCCCAGTTAATAACTCGCCACGACAAAAGTTAAATTTCTCCCCCCAAGTTCAAGCACCACTTTGCCTCCACACTACTTCGAGATTCACGGCAACATGCTCTTTATGAATTAGCCAAAACAGAGGATTATGTGTTAGAATTCAAAGAGATGAATGACATATACTTTAGTCCCACATTGGCAAAAAGGAGATTAGATCTATGTATATATATATATATATATATATATATATATATATATATATATATATATATATATATATATATATATATATATTCCTCATTCTCTATATTGGCCCTTAGGGTCAGGTAATTTTCTACGAGGGGGAGGACCTATATCATATGATCCAAACACATACACGCACGCGCCGCCCGCCCGTCCCGTACCGAATCGGGCCGGGTCGGCTTGGGCTTGGGATGCGGCAATGACTGTGGGTGCGGCCCAACGGAAATCTAACGGACCATTAAATAGATGAAGAGAAACACACCCGTTTTAAATAGATGCGACGGTTTTAATTCAAAATCAAATGTCAAACAGGCGCGACTATTTGAATTATAACGGTTCGAAGATTATAAATGCGTGAAGAATCCTGATCAACTCACGAATTTTATTGATCTTCTTCTGCCCGAAAATAAAATTATTGTTGCTGAATCTCTACTCAGACTGACGTACTCATCACTGTCTCATGCAGTCTTCGATTGTTGTATCCTGGGAGGCTAATTAAAAAGTCTTAAGATGTAGAGATTTTAATCTCAGAACAAAAGCATTATTTCATTTTGCTAATTAAAAAGTCTAAACCAACAAGATTTAATCAATGCTTTGTAAAGCTTATTGTCTAGATATACAACAATGGCTGACGGTTCAAGATGAAATAATTCACCGATTAGCCAAGTAGATCCGATAAGTTCTAACAAGGGAATGTTCAAAGCGAAATATCTTCTTATCCACGATAAAGCATTATTCCATATGTACTCTGTGATATTTCGCTTTGAGTGGGGGAAAAGAATATTATCATTCATGTGGGGGATTGTTGGAACTCATAAGAATTGAATGAAATATACTTTGTTCATTGTCCCACATAATTTAAGCGAATAGGTGTGAATGTAAAAAAAAGGACGTGACTATTAGCAACACGATTTTTCGTAAAAAGACAATTCGCGAAAAGACACTTCCTTTCACCAACGGTCAGATATCAGTGAAAAGACATTTTGCGAAAAGACACTTTACGAAAAGACACTTCGCGAAAAGGCATTTCCTTTCACCAAACGGTCATATTTCAACGAAAAGACACTTTGCGAAAAGACACTTCCTTTCACCGAAAGAGATGCGTCCGTATGAAGATGTACGAACATGACCGTTCGAAAGTGAAGCGACTACACGAAGGGGTACAAGCACGACCGTTGAGAAGAGATGGGACTATACAAAGAGGTACAGGTGCGATCTTTTGAAGAGATGCAGATAAACTATAAATTGGAAGGAAAACTAATCACTTTCCTCATCAACTCATTCCAATCTGATCTTCTTTCTCTCTTCTCTAATACACTTATATATAATCACAGAGTGACATACTCATTACAATCTTACGCAAAATACGTCTGTTGTATCTTGGTAAAATTTTATAATAAAATTCTTAAGGAAATTGTTATGACAAGCCTCAGACATCATTCGGTTAGATTTTTATTTTTTATATTTATATACATTATTTCATAATCTTTCCATTCTTTACGTTAAGTTATTTCTTAAAATAGTATAACGTACTTGTTATAAATTAATTACAACCTATTAATTGCTATCATTAGCTAATATTGAATTCCAGAGTAGTGGAAATTCAAGTTATAAACTTGTGTGACGAGTTTATAATTCTCTGTTTTGGTATACTAGATTTACAACATCTTAAGAACTTTATTTTGTTTTCTTACTAAAACAGAGATGGCAACAATTGAATTTTCAACAAAGGCAGAAAATCAGTTAAATAAAAAGATCTGGATATTGAGATCTGATCGAGGTGAAGAATATGAATCACCGTTTGAACAATTTTGTGCAGAAAATGGAATAGTTCATCAAACAACAGCCCCATATTCACCATAACAAAATGGTGTTTCCAAGAGAAAGAATAGAACATTAAAAGATATGATTAATGTGATGTTATTGACCTCTGGCTTACCAACGAACTTGTGGGGGGAGGCCTTTAATATGTCTAACCACATGTTAAACAAGGTTCATCACAATAAAATAGGAGCGATTCCATATGAGTTATGGAAAGGACATAAACCAAGCTTTAAATACCTCAAAGTGTGGGTGTGCTTGGAAAAAGTCCCAGTTCTGCTTCCTAAGAGAGTCAAACTTGGACCAAAAACAGTAGACTATGACTACCTAGGGCCCGGCTAAAATAGTAGCGCCTACAGATTATTGGTATTCAAGTCTGATATAGCTGATTGTTAATCCCTAAAAAATATACACACACATTGAACAAAGGACGCGGAATGGATATCATTAGGGTCGGTCGTACATGATATCAAACCCAAGACAAGTCAAGTCAACCAGTACGACCGAGGATGATGGCATGATATGTAACGGGAAGTGCGGCCCAAAAAGGATAGAGATCGTATATCCTGTAAATTCACTCACTGATTTCCTGTCAAAAGACCAAGCCTGAGATGGAGCTACAATACAAGCGCTTGCAACATTTTATGTGACTATGTCTCCAACCAAAGTTAGAAACGAATCGTGATTCAGGTGCAGAAGCCAAGGTCGGTCATTCATATTGGGACAAAGCCGCGCAAACACCGAAACAAAGCAAGTCGTCCATTCAACATAGGCGGAAGCGACCTCATGGCGTGGCCGTAGGGATAAACAGCGTCATACAAAGGCAACAAAAAGACGAGAGCCCTTAAACCAAGATGGTCGGTCGCGCAAGGAACAAAGGAGAATCGATTCCAGTCCCACGTTCTGCTCTTATAAAATTTCCCAAAGCATTCATTCTCACAGGGACGCTCGCTCCTATGGACCCGCTCAACTACTTAAGATGCTCGCTCCATTGAGTCACTCGCGCATGACAACCAAATACATCTCTGGACAGTTGGTTATAGCTAGCCAATGGCATGATTGTAATTAATAGAATGAGCGCTCTGTAGCCTGCATAAACGGATTTCAGATCATTTCCCAGGGGAAGTTCACCTATAAATACCCCATGGCTACCAACATAAAGGGGATCCAATCTTTGAAACAAGAAAGTGCCGCTAAATTCTATCCTCAATCACTGATTCGGCCATGGCGTCAAGAATAATCTTGTGATCAAGGAAAACGAAGACATCCTCCTCTTAATCATTCATCCATCCTTCTTCTCCTCAAATTCTACCATTCTCTTGTATAATTCCAAGATTGAAATATATAAATGAGGGTATATTGAGTGAATATAGAGATGCATGGAAAGAGAGAGTTGATTTATTTTGTAATCCTCATTATAAGATTGAGAAACACCTTCACAGTGGACATAGGCCTAATTAACAGCTGAATCACTATAAATCTCGTCTCTACTTTACCTTTTCTCATATTTTTCATTTTCAGTTGCTGATTAAACATGGTCCCATTTATTCCTTATCAAATTGGCGAAGTACAGTTTTAGTACCTTGGGTGTTTAGACCATTTTTGGTGTAAACATTTTGGCGCCCACCGTGGGGCCGTGTTTGGTTCTTTCCTCATTTCAGATCCGATAAGATTTTATGAGGGGCACTGGGCTTGAAATCATGAGCACGCTAAAGGAAATTGCTGACAAAATTGACGGCGTCTCCGACGCTCCCACATCACCAACCATCCATATGAAGAAAGGGAACCATTCAAAGTCGAGGCTGCCGTGACCAAGAGGGAGTTGGAAGAAGCAATGGCAGGGATAACGAGTCAAATAACTATTGCAAACAACACATTGATAAAGAAGACCAAGTCAATGCTCCTATCCAAGCCTCTGTCACAAAAGCCACACCAAGTGTCGCTGACTCTCCGTTCGCTCGAATAAGTCGTGCAAGCGAAATAAAATTTTCTGCTGAACGAGAAAGTTCCACTCCGAAAACTGCATGTCATGATTATGGGCCCTGGGAAAGACCCGGCAAGGAGAAAAGCGCTCGTTCCACGGATCGGAATGAAAAGCGAAGGTACATCTTAAGTGCAAGGGGTGGAGCCAAGCAGTATAGAAGGAAACCGCGCTTTTTTAAGAATTCTGAATTCACCTCCCTCAACGACACCATAAAGAATATCTTCAGGGCAACTAAGAATACTGTAGAATATCCAACCCCAGAACGGATGCAAGTCAGAGATGCTACCATGAAATCAGGAAGGTTCTGTCAATTCCATGACCAACCAGGACACAATACTAATGAGTGTAGACACCTGAAATCGTTAATCGAGGGTCTGGTCAGGGAGAACCATTTGCTACAATATGTGCAAGGCCATTGTCCCATTGCTCTGCAAACAAGGGGCAACAAACTCTTTGAGGAAAAGTCCTAAACTAGATCGAAACTAGTACTTGGCTAGAGATCTGTAACTGGTGTCGTGACCACAGAATTTTGAACTAAAGTTCCTGTGACTCCTCTTTATTACTCCATTTTTTATTCTGTTTACTTAAGAAATAGTAGTCGTTTTACTTTGTTTTGCCACTTGTTATATTCATGTTTGACAATGAATTACTTACAAGTGTCGTGTACAAAGGAAATTACCGTGTGCTTATCTGATTACCTTACTCATCACTTCATGCAAAAAACTGATTTTTCGAATGTAGGCATGATAGAAGCAATTAATCGTACCCATCCTAATTGCATAAGGAAGGTTCTCAAAGCACATCTTGAGCAAAACGGCTTGAAAGCATCACAAAAAACACGCAAACCAAATTGGATGTATAAGCACATCACCTCAACTGGACATGCTGTTCTATGACAAACAACAAGCCAAAAGGTGGAACGTCCCTAAGCAAGCATTTACTGGAGAAACTAACATCAGGCTTCAAAAAAAAAGGTACAAGGGAAATGATAAAAATGTCCTACGGATAAATACCTAGGCTGGAATCAGTCCTAGTGTCGGAAAGACCGACAAAACATGCTGGAAGGACCAGCACAAATCTAAAATCCTAGCCGAAAGGGGATAATCAGAAATCCTAGCCATATGCACTATTTCAAATCTTGCAAGTATCTCCCGAGATCTCCTCCGAGATCTCATTTTGGGGTCCGTTCGAAACGAAACAACAAATATCACTCTAATTCTCCTTTCGAATATATCGCCCGAGATATTGCAATATCGAACGATATATCAACCGAGACGAAATACTGAAATATCGTCTGAGATCTTAGTTTTTTGGTTAAAATTTAAATATGTGCCTGAAGTAGAACAATAATTAAAAAACTCAAATCTAGCCATAACAATCTTTTGTTATTTTACATTTTACATGTTAAATGACTATATTGTATGTTTGTGCTTATGATTTTCATATTCGTCTTTTTCATACATGTTACTTATGAAATTATGTATAAAATATTTATGCTGAATTTTTTAAAGTCATTTTAATTTTTCCTGTCTAACAATATTTCTATTTTATTCATATTACGATTTAAAGTATGAACGATCTTTCGCAAAATAAAGAGTAATAAAGTTATTTTGCATTTAAGTTATTATGTTTTTAATAGCATTCATAAAAATCATTTTGTTAGAATATCATTTTTAACATATCATGTACACCGAGATTGTTCCGATATGAACTTTCAGACCCGAGATGAAAATCCGAGACGAACTCCCGAGTTAGACTCATCTCGTCCGAGATCTCCCCCGATACGAGACTGAGTCTATAAAATCCCCGAGACGAAACGCGACCGATATTCGATATTTAAACCTTTGACGTATGGGGGTATCCAAGAAGGTCTTTTAGTCCTAGAAAAATCAGGACTAACAAGGCCGAACTTGGGTCGAAATTGAAACCCAAGACCTCCCATGGGGGCACCCAAAAGAAAACACATAATAACCACGCGTTGTTTTTAAAAAAAATCATGAGTTAATCAAATGAAATCATAATTCAAATTAACAGAATCTATGAAATTAAAAAGAACTTTGGTATGGGGACATCACCATTCGTAAAAAATCACCAATGCCCACTCAAAACATACCACAGACTAGTTACAACTTCATTGCGAGAATTATTCGAATGACAAGATTCGCGCGAACAACAAAACTAAAAGTGCGACCACTGATAAGAATGAAAGTAATAAAACTATGATAGCACCTAAACAATACAAACATAAGTGCGCAATCATAAAATATTAAGCGAGGGTTGGCACTTGCACAAACAACCGGTCTAAGTACGTAACAGGTAAAAGAAAATAGGCTGGAATCAGACCATAAAAGTCACAAATGCTATTTCTTATACAGAGGAGGATGAACCAATTGTTTAGGCATTTGCTGATCTATCTATACAAAAGAGCCATCGAAGGAAAAAAAAGCTTATGATCTTAGAATATTAACCAGCTAGCTTCCTTTTGCGTTTCAGGGTGGACACAGCCTTGGTATTCCAAATCACATCCTCATCTTCCGGATCGGACACATCTGGTAAAGATGGTTCATCTGATGAAGGTGTGATGAGGGGGTTAGTGCTGGTAGATATTAGGACAGAATCAATGGTCGTAGGTCGAGCAGTAGTGCCACAAACAGATGAAGGAGGTAGTGAAAGCACACCTGATGCAGACGAATAACAATGCTAAAATCAGCAGTCCCAGGTGAAGAAATAAGGAAATCCAAATCCGGGGCAGATTGGTAAATATCAATTTTACCTAGAGTTTCTGGGTATACAACATCAGCCCCATGGTCGTTCACGTCAAAAGAAGTATTGCCACGACTCGTGCACTGTTTTACAACATTCTCTTGAGCTGGATACTCGATGGGTTGAGTTCTTGCAACATCTAAGGCAGAGCAATCTGTGGGGGGAATAGGAGAGCTTGATATATCAGTTCTGACGGAATCAAGTGGGGCACAAGGAATGATAGCATTTGAACATTCCTTCCTAAATGATTGAGCTCACTCGTTCGCCAATATCCTCCTACCTTCAACCAGAGCCTTGCGGTCTTCTTCTCCTAAAAGTCGTCCTTGAATGAATTCGTCATCGACATCACCGGAATATGAAAGTACCTGTTCCCAAACAAGTACCAGAGTTCGTAAAATCCTTGTTCAAATAACTTAGACTTCCACAATTCATGACACTGCAAACATAGGATTGAAACAAAGTATTGTCAGTCTCAATTCTGGCTTCATCCATATCTCTACGCAACTTGATTTTATCCTCTTCAGAGGCTCTAAAGGTTTCATCCTAAAAAGAAATTCTGCCTTCGAGAGCCATGTTTTCCAGTTTTAGAGAAATTGAAACCTGCTTTTCTAAGGCCAAATGGCGCTCAGCAAGTTCTTGAGAAGACTGAGCTTCTAAAAGCCGCGCTCGCACGCCCTCTAGCTCCTTCATAAGCTCGGCATTTCTAGCCTCTAAGCTGTTCACTTTAATGCTTCCGTTCTTTAAAGAAGAAATCTCAGATTCTTGGGATCTAATCAAGTGGATCAACTCAGCTTTGTTGTTTTCTAAGGTTTCAATATGGTCAAGGTTTTGAGCGTTCATTTTCAGGAATTCATAACCAAATTTGACCCAATGTTCCAGTAGCCTATCAACATCCTTCATGGCCAGATTCATTTGCATCTCAAATTGATTCTTAACAATACTAAGCTGATTGGTCATGCTACTTTTTATGGCATCCAATCTTTTCATAGCTTCTCGTCTATTATTGGGATGTAAATCTAGGTCAAAATGCATTCCCCTTAAGTCCCAACAGCAAAAGCGATCCTTAAGCGTTGGGTTTCCAAGAGGAATCCTATAAGGTGGACGATCACGTATTATTTGAACTTGAGTAGGGGTCGGAACAATAGATCTTGTAGAAGACTCAACCGGTGCGAGCACCTTAGCCTGATCAAGTCCCCCACGCCTTGACGAATCGACCATTAGAAGTTCAGGGGTATGTTGGACCTGAGAACTTAAAGACAGTTGAGGTTGCCTCAAATAATAGGAAAGGCGAGACTGTAAGGGGCTTCGTGGATCAGTAAGATCGGCTTGTTGAGAAAAGCTATCAGATAACGAATAGTTCACATTTACACTTGAAAAATAAAACATGAGTTCCGCAAGCGTTCAGAGATTATCAGATTTATGAGAAATTGTGCCACAAGTAAGATGATATCAAAATCGGTTCCAGGGGAAGTTATGAAGGAAGAAGCTTTCTCAGGACGCTAAGCAGACCCTCAAATTCTTCCTATGTCAGATACAACCGGGTCAGACATCACAATATCACTTTGGCTCAAGTATTTGGCAGAGTCCAAATCCCCTGGGTCTCCAAAAGTCCCTGAGGAACCTTCCGCCTGAGTAACAGGGCGAACAGAACTTTCAGCGGTCGTTCCAGAAATTACATCGACCCTCGAACCATGCACATTCTCATCGACTCTTCTGTCACTCCCTTCAGTAATCAACGACGAAGGTCGACCATTTGCATCAGGGATTAAACATTTCTTTTTAAAAGGCTTACCAGCAGAACGTTGAGAGTGAACCAAATTCTTTTCAAGAGATCATGTAGAATGAATTAGCTGGTACTTACGGAAGTTTTTCTCCGAAAGCAACACCTCTCTGCTTCTTTCTCTCTTGTCAATAGAAATTAAAGAATTAAGGAGGTCTTTATCTAAAGTAAGACCTACAACAGAAGGAATCACTACAAGAATTAGAGAGAAAGCCAGATGAGAAAGAGAAAAGGAGTAAAGAACTTAAGAGCAAAGGTGTAATTACCTCCTTCTGCCCATCGTCCGTAGAATTTACAAGGACACCGGACAAAGAAATAACGATCCGGGAACCCCTTAGCACCATCCGTCAAACAAGTGATAATTCTATCATGCATACTTTCCATAAAAAAGAAAGAAGGTCCGTCTACCTCCCTCCTCTTAAAAGTATATAAAGAACAAATATCTGCAAACATGGGTTCCTACTGCCGGACTTTCATGAAAAGTATGTATAGCCCAAGCAAAATTTGATATCCACTAGGATGCAACTGATATGGGGCAATAGCCAGTTGCCGCAAAATGGACTCTAGGTAAGGATTAAATGGGGAAATCGCCCTGCTTGACAGCATGTGATAATTGACCGCTACATACTCAGAGGGCGGATAATCGGCCAATTCTCCCTTTTTGGGAAATCTGGCTTCGTCTTTTGAAAACCCAAAGAGATTGCACATTTGTAAATACTGATCAAAAGAAAGAGTCGATTTACGGCAACCGGCCACCACCCTATCAAAAAAGCGAGGTTGAGAATGAATCTGGCTAACATTCGAATCAGAACTAGTAGCCGGGGCAGCCTCAATTGCCCGATCCAGACCCTCTTGTTCCCAGACATAATGAGTTAACTAGGACTAAGATGAATTAGCAGTTAGTTACATATCAGCACAGATAAGTATGTTTAAAGAGAAATTACGAATTGAGTCACTAATAATCAAAAGGAGGCAACTCTGGACAGATACACCTTCCAAATAAGATCATCAGCCTTATCCGATAAAAAGAATTTACTATTAATATATTCCCATAAAGGAAGGGTTATAAATTCAGAAGTATGAGAAATGCAGGCTCTGATTTGGTCGGTCGCGACTGTTAGTCACACCTTCCAAAAGAATAGTGAGAAGGGAAGAGCAGAAGCATCGCTATGATATAAGCCTTCCATTAAACATCCAAAAAAGGCATGATGAATTAGGAAAAGTCGTTTCATAAGCATTTCGGTAAATGACTTGTCAACATAAAAAAGGCTAAAGTTGATCACATAAGTCGGAACCGCCAGAGGATACGGCATTAAATCTAAGTACATACCAAGTCAAATCAACACTTCTCAAAAATCACAACCAAGTGTTCTAGCAATTCGACGTTGCCAATTGAGAACCCTTTTTTACAAAACCGAGAGAAATAGCCCAGAATCAAAGGTAAAAGGAAGGAAATTCACTTACGAGCGGAATTCAAGTTGAAGAAAAGAGCGTTATAGCTGGAAATAAAGCTAAGGAAAACCGTCAACCAAAAGAGGGTCGGGCAAGACGATCAATCGAGCAAAGAAAATCGAAGCTTCAAGAAGCAACAACGAGGTCTTCTACGATGAAATTGCCATTGAAATAAGTTTATTGGAAAAATATAAAAGCGGGAAAATGAAGAGACAATATTTAAGAGGACTAGAAGCCCTCTTTTAATGATATGATAGCTTTATTAATATCTAGTGATCTAGTTTAACGTACCCGGGAAATATCCCGCCAAATGTCCAAAGACAAGAAATTGTTGAAATATCCAAATTTTGAAAACGTAAGCTATCTGTGAGGGCGCCTATTTTGCAGAACGTTGAACTTAATCCATCCAGAGCATTCTCACCACATCAGCTTAGTACTCGAATACACAAATAAGTGTCCCATCAAGCTCCAGCTGACATCCTGAAATTCAACTATTCGCATAGTAACAAAAGATACATCAAGCCTCTCGCTCATAGAGAGTGACAATACCAGTCCGCTACAACAAAACAACCCAAATTTTAGCGTGACCAACCACTCAACAAATCTACCAAACAATGTGTGATCAAACATGTCGAAGCCAGTAATTCCTTACTAAAGGAAATCACGGACTTCGAGGGGCAAGTGTTAGTCCCTAAAAAATCCATACGCACATTGAACAAAGGATGCAGAATGGATATCATTAGGGTTTGTCGTGCATGATATCAAGCCCAAGACAATTCAAGTCAACCAGTACGGCCGAGGATGATAACACGAATGTAACGGGAAGTGCGGCCCAAAACGGATAGAGATCGTATATCCTGTAAAGTCGCTCACTGATTTCCCATCAAAAAACCAAGTCGAAGATGGAGCTGCAATACAAGCGCTTGCAACATCTTATGTGACCATCTTTCCTACCAAAGTTAGACACGAATCGTGATTCAGGTGCGGAAGCCAAGGCCGGTCGTTCATATTAGGACAAAGCCGTTCAAACACCAAAACAAAGGAAGTTGTCCATTCAACATAGGCGGAAGCGACCTCATAGCTTAGCCGTACGGTCAAACAACGCCATATAAAGATAGCAAAAAGACGAGCGCCCTTGAACCAAGATGGTCGGTCGGGCAAGGAACAAAGGAGAGTCTATTCTAGTCCCACGTTATGCTCTTATAATACTTCCCAAAGCATTCATTCTCATAGGGATGACTGTTCCTATGGACCCGCTCAACTACTTTAGACGCTCGCTCCATTGAGTCACTCGCGCATGACAACCAAATACAGCTCTGGACAGCTGGCTACTGCTAGCCGATGGCATGATTGTAACTAATAGAATAAGCGCTCCGTAGCCCACATGAACGGATTTCAGATCATTTCCCAGGGGAGCTCACCTATAAATACACCATGGCTGCCGACATAAAGGGAATCCAATCTTTGAAACCATAAAGTGCTGCTAAATTCTATCCTCAATCACTGATTTGGCCATGGCATCAAGAAAAATCTTGTGATCAAGGAAAACGAAGACATCCTCCTTCTCAATCATTCATCCATCCTTCTTCTCCTCAAATTCTACCATTCCCTTGTATAATTCCAAGATTGAAATATATAAATGAGGGTATATTGAGTGAATACAGAGATGTATGGAAAGAGAGAGTTGATGTATTTTGTAATCGTCATTATAAGATTGAGAAACACCTTCATAGTGGACGTAGGCCTAATTAATGGCTAAACCACTGTAAATATCATCTCTACTTTACCTTTTCTCGCATTTTCATTTTCAATTGCTGATTAATCACGATCCCATTTATTCCTGACCAAATTGGTGAAGTACAGTTTTAGTACCTTGGGTGTTTAGACAATTTTTGGTGTAAACACTGATATTCAAACAAATACAATCATGGAATCAAGAGATGCCTCATTCTTTGAAGATGTGTTTCCGCACAAAAGGAATAAAGGAGCTTATGTCCCTAAAAGTACAAGAGAAGAATTGACCAATTCACATGAAGATGAAAAATCATCGTGAAATTAAGGAAATAGAACCCAGAAGAAGTGTAAGGGCTAGAACTTCCAAGACATTTAGTCCAGAGTTTTTAACATATATGTTAGAACACGAACTTCAAACGTACAAGGAAGCAATGTCATCTTCTGAATCTGCACGTTGGAAAGAAGCAATCCAAAGTGAGATTGATTCAATTTTAAGCAATAAACCTTGGGAAATTGTTGATATTCCACCTGGAATAAAACCAATTGGCTGCAAATGGATTTTCAAGAAGAAAATGAAAGCAAATGGCTCTATTGATAAATATAAATCCAGATTAATAGCCAAAGGATATTGTCAAAAAAAAGGCGTAGACTTTTTGATACGTATTCACCAGTAACTCGAATAACCTCAATAAGAATGCTAATAGAAATTGAATCCATCAATAATTTAGATATTCATCAAATAGATGTAAAGACAGCATTCTTAAATGGCGATCTCGATGAGGAAATCTACATGGAGCAACCAGAAGGTTTCATTTCAAAAGGAAATGAAAATAAAGTTTGTAGATTAGTAAAATCATTATATGGATTAAAACAAGTTCCAAAACAATGGCATGCAAAATTTGATAGTTTCATGATGAAAAATGGTTTTCTTATAAATGAATGTGATAAGTGTGTTTATTATAAACAAGTTGGACAATCATATGTGATGATTTGTCTGTATGTAGACGATACGCTAATCTTTTGTCCGAATACCCGAGTAATATAGACCATAAAGAAAATATTAGTCAACAATTTCGATATGAAAGATTTAGGAGTTGCAGAAGTTATTTTGGGAATCAAGATAATAAGAACACCTAATGGAATTGAGTTGTCTCAGTCACACTATGTAGACAAAGTGATTGAAAATTTTAAAAATCTTGAAATTAAAGGAGTACGAACACCTTTTAATCCATTTGAAGTACTGCATAAAAATACTAATAGAGTGTAATGCAACTAGATTACTCTCGTGTAATAGGATGTCTCATGTATCTCATGAATTGCACAAGACCAGATATAGCTTATGCAGTAAGTCGATTAAGCAGGTATACAAGCAATCCAGGGAAGGAACACTGGAAAGCACTGACGAGAGTGTTAGGATATTTGAAAAATACCTCAAACTATTCTATACACTATGGAAATAACCTGTAGTATTAGAAGGATATAGTGATGCAAACTGGATAGCTGATTTAGAGGAATCAAAATCAACAAGTGGTTATGTATTTACTCTAGCAATAGCAGCAATATCATGGAAATCAACTAAATAGACATGCATAGCTCAATCCACTATGGAATCAGAGTTCATAGCATTAAATAAAGCAGGCGAAGAAACAGAATGGCTTCGTCATTTTTAGAAGATATCCCATTCTGGCCTAAACCTGTACTGGCTATATGCATACATTGCGATAACCAAGCAGTGCTAAGTAGAGTGCATAATTTTGTGTATAATGGAAAGTCATGACATATTCGTAGATGCCATAACAAAGTTAGGAAGTTACTCTCAAATGGAACTATTTCCACAGATTATGTGAGAACAAAAGATAACCTAGCGGATGTTTACTAAAGGTTTACCAAGAGAGAAAATTGACTGCGCATCGAGGGGAATGGGTTTAAAAGCCTAAACCAACAAGAGTTATCTAATACGGAAACCTGTCCTGGAAACTGGAGATCCCACGGACTAGGATAATAGGCAAACCAGTTATGAATAACTCAAGACGTAATGCATTTTTGGACACAGTCCTACTCCATCCCTATGGTGCATACTATAAATGCATGCCTATAGAAGTATTACAAGGTTAAACTATGTGTTTTAATGATGACCATATCTTGAAAATAATAAGTGGGGTATATGTAGGATACTCTTAATGGTTGCGATCACCTATGTTAGTTTGAGCTGGGTTGGCTCTATGAGAATTTTAATAGGCTTGAATTCTGTATAATACTTGAAACACCCCACCTCCGTTAAGGTCACTCACAAAGTGAATGCCTTAATTTTGGTGGACGTTTATAAGTAAAAGCCACAGATAAACTCAAGACAGATATAAATACACATATTTTAAACAGTGGAAACCAACAGACTTTTATTCATCAATACGTGTTCCAAAACAAAACATTCCATAATTGTCTCAAAATACTTCCATCATTACTACATCATAACTGTCTTGATTAATAAAGAAGCATAAAACATAAATAAAGTGACAAAAATCCCCATAGTGATATCCAAAGCCATAGTCCGAGCAAAAGAGACCCAAACCATACATCTACGTTCTTGGAGCTTGTACAGAGCCTGATTGAGCTGAGCAGTTTCCTGCCTGTGGACCTGGGGGAAGGGTGGAAAGAAAGAAAAGAAGACGAAAAGAAAATAGGGTCAGACATAAAGCCTGAGTAAATCTAGTAACTCTTCAGTATGTGAATAAGAAAAGGGCAAGATATATGTATACTGAAAATTGGATGGTGTCACAAGCTAAGGGAGTGTCGAATGTAATATCGCACCCATACTTTATCTCTGCATCTACTTGAGTTTATTCTAATAGGCACCCCATGGTGAGGGTGAAGTGATCCCCATTTTCGAAAGATCGTCTCCTACTCGCGTTAACATGTGTCATACGGCCCCCAAGAATTGTAGATACCTATGCTGGTCCCACCATGGGGTGTATCAAGACCCATGGTGGCGGCCCTGACACAAATTCTAGAAGGCATAGGTTATATTACTGGTGTTCCCAGTGCCCTGGTTGTCTGCTCCGAAGTGTGTGCACGCCGGCACTCCGTTAGACCTGCACTGTGCACCCACCACCGTCGTTTGACAGCCTACAATCAGCCCAGTAATCGTGCCCCACCCTGCCTAGTTTCAGGGTACCGTTGATACCTAAATTGGGTTACTACTGAAACGGGTCCCTCGTTACCAGGATTTTCTAGTCGAACATGTTAAGTGGTTAAGTGTCTGAAGTTACCTAACCCCCACACATCAATTCTTGTTAACATGTTGAATTTGGTTAAATGTTATAGTTGACTTAACCCTACCACCTGTCCTTAGCCTCTTAGGAGCACCAGACCACTCACATTAGACAGGTATTGCTATGGTTACTGGATATGTCGGTCGGTTCCAGGCAGGTTTACACCGTAGCTCAGTCTAACCTTGGGTCTTTATTGGGCTCAATTCTTAACCACCCACATTGGATAGGTATTGTTGTGACTACTGGACAGCCGGGCGGTTACGGGCAGGTTTACATCACAAGTCAATCCAACCTCGGGTTAAGCACGTCGTGTTTTCTAAATTTGCATATTTTATTATTTCTCAAATATATATATGTAAATGTCACATCTTTTATTTTTTGGGTATAACAATTCATACCGCTTTAAATGTCATTGTCATTGGCATGTGCCAAACATGCCAACATATGTTTTCATGTTTTACACCCAACGTCATTACCCCCGTTTATACGTTCACAATGTTATAACAAATGTTGGGCTTGACACAATTCAGCCCAACTTTATAAGCGTAAGAAAAAGGGGAAATCAAGAACATGTAATATTTGACAACATATAGGGTGTGTGGCGCATGAACTTGCAATTTAGCGATACTAACATAAATGATGGGTCATGTGAACTTGCATTCAAATCAAAGTATAACTAAGTAGGTGACATATGAAATAGCATAGTTTACAACTTGTGTTTAAATATGTTTAACTTGGCATAATGTCAAACACATAACTAGCATGATGTATATTCACCAAAAGGTCCAATTATAACATTTAATCACATAGCCTATTTCAACATAAACTTGCATAGTTTTTGAAACCCAAACGATACTTAACATAGATTCAATTATACTTGCAAATAGACATGAAAATGATATCATAGGTTTTGGGTCATGTAGGCATAAACGGTTTTAAGTCTAAAACATGTTTACACAAATTCTAATTTAGAGTAAGGGAATATACATAGTCCATGCCTTTGACATATACATAAAGGAATCAATTTCTAATCTTTGCCACAAACTTGCAAGTGTCTTTGTTTTCATATACAATTGTTCAATAGGCTTGCATCAATCAATTTATGCCACAAATGTTAATACACAAGTCATGATAGAATCATCAAAATACATAGAATTTTATACAATACAATAACACATTTCTATTTTCATTCACATCGAATCACATCGCAATTCTTATTCATATTCTGAAAGGTTACTATACTTACAACGAATGCAGAATCTTGAATTCTGGATTCTGAAATTGAAATGCGCTTCTTTGGGTAGACTAACGTTGCATTGAAAACTTTTGATTTAAACTTTAAATCTTCTTCTTAGTTTGAATCGTCTCTAGGCTTTTCTCTTGACGGCTATGTTCAATTCCCCCCTAGCAGCATGACGAATCCTTTCTCATATTTTTGTGTGAATTTTCAGTTGAGAGTTAGGGTGTATTTATAGATTTCTAAGTTGTTTTGAGTCGTCAGATGAAGATAGGAGGAAATCTAGGCCATTCAAAATTCAGAGAGCCAATCAAGAGGTGACACGTCTGCCCTAGTGACACACAGGGCCTCAGAAATTCGAGCCAGAGCCAGACCTGGCCAGCCAGGTCGACACCCTGGTCGACACTATGGTCGACCTGGGGGGACCAGGTCGACACCATGGTCGACCTGGGGTGACCAGGTCGACTCCATGGTCGACCCTATGGTCGACCTGGTCTCTGGGCGGGAATTTTCCCGCCCAGCCCAGTTTGAATCTGAAATTCGAATTTTTGAAATTAAACTGAGTTGTTTGAATTTAAATTTGATTTTGAAACTTCCGAAGGCCATAACTCCTTCATACGGAGTCCGATTCGTGCAAACTCGGACTCTATCTCAAGCAGAATTCCGAGACGAACGCAATGGAGTAACCCGTTTCCCTTAATTATTTCATTTAGAATTAATTATATTTTAATTTGTGAAGCTTAGCGTTGTAGAATTCACGGGGTGTTACATTCTCCCCCCTTAAAAGTATTTCGTCCCCGAAATCTTTTAGTTAGGAAGAATGTATATCCTACCATCCAACAATCCATCTACTCAACCAACAAACACAGGCATCCACTATCCTTAAAAGACTTCTAATGCTTCATGATCATATGCATAGTGTGTGTACATGTCCTTTTCTAATGCAGGAATCAGGCGGTCTACTGATTCAGTTGACCTCCTTAATGCGAATCATGTAAGTGTCATGAATCCATTATGTATGCAAATTTTTCCTACTCATAATTCTACATGAGTGCACAACTATTCATACAAATGCGATAACCATATGACAACATACCAAGTTTCAACCATATACAAATGAGAATACACATATGCATATGCAATATGAAGTGATTGAGTCGATCTATAACCTAGGGCGTGTGTGTATATGCATCCACGAGCAACCACTAGCAACCACTAGCAACCATTTGCAGCCGTCATCCATAACATGTTTTCAAATAGATGTTTGCATCCATTTGTTTTCTACCTAAGGAGTTAGGAAAAGGACCGAGGAGATATACCTAAAAGATAGATAAAGCATAATTTAAGGAAAAAGAGAGAGAGAGAGATCAATGATGTACCCTCAAAAAGAAAAGGGTAGGCAGCGCGTATTCTATCCTCAGTTTCCCAAGTCGCGTCTTCCTCGGCGTCGCTCCACTGAACTTTAATGAGTTTGACTTCGCGGTTGCATAGCTTTTTCACTTCCGTTCCTAAGATGCGGGTTGGAACTCTCCTCACAGTTGCTTCACGTTCCACTTCGGCTTCTTCTAGAATGCTAGGTTCCACCACTTCCGCTGACTCATGCAAACACTTCCGGAGGTGAGAAACATGAAAGACATTGTGAACTCAGGCCAGTCTCTCGGGTAGCTCTAATCTATAGGCCATCTTTCCAACCTTCTCAATGATAGGAAACGGTCCTACAAATTTTGGTGCTAGCTTTCCGGCGGATCCAAAACGAACGACGTTCCTTAAAGGTGATACCTTATGGAAAACCCTGTCCCCAACCTCAAACTCAAGGTCGGTCCTTCTGTTGTCGGCATAGGATTTCTATCTGTCTTGGGCAGTCTTCATTCTCCTACATATCAAGTCCACTTTCTCCGAAGTCTCTCGAATCATATCTAGTCCAAGTGTAAGCTTATCTGTAGACTTGTACCAACAAGTTGGTGATTTGCACGGTCTTCCATACAAGGCTTCGAAGGGCGCCATACCGATGGTAGCTTAGTAGCTGTTGTTATAGGCAAATTCCACTAAAGGAAGCTGATCCTCCCACGTCCCTCCAAAGTCGAGGACGCAAAGTCTCAAAAGATCCTTTAAAACTCTATTCACCCTTTCCATCTGGTCGTCGGTTTGGGGGTGATAGGCCGTGCTCAGACATAACTGTGTGCCTACAGCTTCTTGTAGACTCCGCCAAAACTCGCTTGTGAAGATAGGGTCTCGGTCACTAATAATGCTGGAGGGTATCCCATGGAGTCGAACTATTTCCTTGAGATAAAGAGATGCTAGAGATGTGGCAGTCCTTCTACTCTTGATAGGTATGAAGTGGGCGCTCTTAGTAAGCCTATCCACTATTACCCAAATGCTAGTGTTGCCTTTTCTCAACCTAGGTAGTCCATCAATGAAGTCCATTGAAATGCTATCCCACTTCCACTGTGGGACCTCTAAAGGATGAAGTAGTCCTCTAGGCTTCTTTTGTTCCGCCTTGACCCGTTGGCAGGTCATGCACTTAGAAACGAAATCTGCCACGTCTTGTTTCATGCCGTTCCAAAAGAAAGTCCTTTTTATATCTTTGTACATATTATCACCGCCAGGGTGTATGGTCATCTTGGAATGATGTGCTTCTTCGAGAACCTTCTTTGTCAACTCCCTTGCTTGTGGGACGCTTAATCTTCCATCTCGCCTCAGCCAACCCTTATCATCGAGAGCGTACCTACTGAGGTGACTAGAAGTCTCACCCTTAGTAAGTTTATCAATCACCCCAACAAGCTGAGGGTCTTCACGTTGTGCAGCCCCTATTGAGTCCTAGAGAGTAGGGCGTACTTCGAGAGATGCTAGTAAACCCGGTACAAAATCTGAGGAGGGCCTAAAGTTAAAACTGGCTATATACTCCAAGCTTTGCCTTTCCACAAAGAGAGGGCTTAAGTTCAATTTCTTTCGGCTCAACGCGTCTGCTACTACGTTGCCTTTGCCAGGAGTATAGGAAATTTCATAGTCATACGAGGCAAGAAACTCCATCCATCTTTGCTGCCTCAAGTTAAGATCCTTCTGCAAGAAGAGATATTTCAATGATTTATAGTCAGTGTATAATTCGAACTTCTCACCTAGGAGACAATGGCGCCAAGACTTAAGTGCAAAGACGATGGCGGCTAACTCAAGATCGTGGGTTGGGTAGTTCTTTTCATGAACTTTCAGTTGTCTTCTGCCATAAGCTACCACTCTTCCTTCTTGCATTAGAACAGCGCCTAGTCCCGTTCCACATGCATCCGTGTATACTGTGAACATTTTGCTTCCATCTGGCAAAGTCAGAACTGGGGCTGTTGTGAGAGCCCTTTTTAATCGTTGGAAAGCAAACTCGCAATCCAAATCCCAAGTGAACGCCAGATTCTTCTTTGTTAGCCTTGTGAGTAGGGCTGAGATTTTCGCGAAATCCCTAATAAACTTTCGGTAAAAACTGGCTAGCCCAAGAAAGCTTCGAACTTCGTTTGCATTTCTTGGTGTCTTCCAATCTTGCACTGCCACCACTTTTGCGGGGTCCACAGTCGACCCCTCTTTGGACACTATATGCCCCAGAAATCTTACTTCTTTTCTCCAGAAGTGACACTTGGAGAATTTGGCTTTTAGTTGATGAGCTCAAAGAGTTACCATGATTTCTTTCAGATGCTGGGCGTGCTCTTCCTCATTCTTTGAGAAGATTAAGATTTCATCTATGAAGACCACCACAAATTTGTTGAGGAATTCTCTTAACACCCTGCTCATTAGGTCAACGAAATAAGAGGGTGCATTTGTCAAGCCGAAAGGCATGACAAGCCACTCGAAGAAACCGTCTGGGGTTCTGGACACCGTTTTATCAATACTATCTTCAGCTACTCTTAGCTGATGGAACCCAGTTGCCAGATCAAGTTGGGAGAAGACCGTTGCACCTACAAGCTGATCAAACAAATCGTCGATTCGGGGAAGAGGGTGCCTATTTTTCTTGTTCAATTTGTTTAACTCCCTATAATCGACGCAAAGGCGAAGCGAACCGTCCGCTTTAGTTGCGAACACAACTGGAGCAACCCATTCCGAAATGCTCCGTCTAATGAACCCCTTCTCGAGAAGTTCTTTTACCTGCTTACTGAGCTCCTTTCTCTCCTTTGGAGCCATGTGTCTCACAGGTAAAGCTACAGGCTTTGCGTTATCCACAAGATATATGTGAAAGTCTATTTCCTGCCTCGGAGGTAAGCCTTTTACCTCCTCAAAGACATCCGGATATTCCCGGACTACTCTCACTGATTGCAAATTCCCATCAGAAGCATCAAGCGACTCTAGATAACTTAGCATAATAGCATTCAAGGGATTACAAGAAATTTCTAGAGTGTTACCAAGCCGAGTCAAGAGCATAACTACTCTTTTCTCACAATCAAGAATGGCACTATTACTGGATAACCAGTCCATGCCTAAGATCAAACCATATCCCGAGAAGCCTAAGACAAAGGCATCACAACTAAACTCAACGCAGAGAATAGAGATTTTCAAACCCAAGCAAACCATTGACAAGTAAGCGGAGCCCCCAATTGGATTTGAAACTACTAAGGGATCTTCTACCATACTAGTGTCTAGATGCAGAGATTCTACTAAGGCAGAGGAAATAAAAGAGTGTGATGCGCCAGAGTCAAAAAGTGTACGAACTGGATGATCATAAAGATAGACTACACTTTCTACAGAAATATTACTACCTCTTTCTTGCTGAGGTGCCACTAGCGCATGAACCTGACCCCCTGAAGTGGATCCAGCTTTTTGTCCCTGCCCTTTCTTCTTTGGGCAGTCCTTAGCTTGGTGCCCAATCTCTCCACAATGGAAGCAACCACCCATCTTCGCCTTTCTTTTCCGGCAGTCTTTTGATATATGGCCCACAATGCCACAGAAATTGCACCTTCTCTTCTCACGGGGCTTATTGTTATTTCCTCCTTTCTTGAAGTCTGTTTTCTTTGCTTGTAGACCCTCTTTCTTCTCTTCCACCTTAACTTCTTTCTTACCGTGATCTTCCTCGTGTAGCAATGCCATGCCCACCAGGCTTTCATAAGTCGCTCTTGTGGATACATGAGTCATGGCAAGGCTGTGTAGAGGCTCATTCAAACCCTTGACGAAGCAAAGTGCCTTCTTGTGTTGGGTTTTTACTAAGTCTAACCCAAATCTGGCCAGTTGGTTAAACTGATTAACATATTCCCTGATCGTCATGCTTCCGTGTTTCAGAGTTAGGAACTTTTCCATTTGCAGGCTCCTTTCTGCTTGGGAGAGAAATTTCATTTCAAACCTTGTCCTGAAGTCTTCCCATGTTTCCACTGCCCTCTGAGCATTGGTAACTTCCCACCAATAGGAAGCCTCATCCTTAAGCAACCACACCGCTAGTTGTATCTTTTGCCTGTCATCCACTCCAAAGATGACAAACAGATCCTCAGTCTCCTTTAGCCGGTTTCCTTCCCCTACAAAGGATTCTATCCCATAAAATTATTTTCCACCCATTGCCTTGAAGTCTCTACATGTTTTTTTGAAAGCACTTCCATGAGGAGGTGGAGGAGGAGGAACCGCGGCCACTGGAGGAGGAATGTCTGCTGGGCCCGCGCCATTGGCCCTTGCTTCTAAGTACCTCCTAAACCAGCCGGGAATCGGCACTCCTTCCGGTAGGTTAAGGTCTCCAGACATGCTGAAACAGAAAGGGAAAAATTCAAAATGAAGGATAGAGAGAGATAGATAGAGCACATGGTTTTGGGGGATTTTGTCTTTTATAAATATAAAATGTTTTCTTGAAAAATGCTTCTTTAAACTTTCTTTTGAAAACAATTTCAAAAACTTTTATCTTGTCTAGTAAACCTGGCTCTGATACCAAGTGAAACACCCCACCTCTGTTAAGGTCACTCACAAAGGGAATGCCTTAATTTTGGTGGAGGTTTATAAGTAAAAGCCACAGATAAACTCAAGACAGATATAAATACACATATTTTAAACAAAGGAAACCAACAGACTTTTATTTATCAATACGTGTTCCAAAACAAAACATTCCATAATTGTCTCAAAATACTTCCATCATTACTACATCATAACTGTCTTGATTAATAAAGAAGCATAAAACATAAATAAATTGACAAAAATCCCCATAGTGATGTCCAAAGCCATAGTCCGAGCAAAAGAGACCCAAATCATACATCTACGTTCTTGGAGCTTGTACAGAGCCTGACTGAGCTGAGCTCTTTCCTCCCTGTGGACCTGGGGGGGAAACGAAAGAAAAGAAGACGAAAAGAAAACAGGGTCAGACATAAAGCCTGAGTAATCTAATAACTCTTCAGTATGTGAATAAGAAAAGGGCATGATAGATATATACTGAAATTAGGATGGTGTCACAAGCTAAGGGAGTGTCGAATGTAATATCGCACCCATACTATATCTCTGCATCAACTTGAGTTTATTCTAACAGGCACCCCATGGTGAGGGTGAAGTGATCCCCATTTTCGAAAGATCGGCTCCTACTCGCGTAAACGTGTGTCATACGGCCCCCAAGAATTGTAGATACCTATGCGGGTCCCAACATGGGGTGTATCAAGACCCATGGTGGCGGCTCCGACACAAATTCTAGAAGGCATAGGTTATACTACTGGTGTCCCCAGTGCCCTGGTTGTCGCCTCCGAAGTGTGTGCACGCCCGCACTCCGTTAGACCTGCACTGTGCACCCACCGCCGTCGTTTGACCGCTTACAATCAGCCCAGTAATTGTGCCCCACCCTGCCTATTTCCAGGGTACCACTGATACCTAAATTGGGTTACTGCTGAAACGGGTCCCTCATTACCAGGATTTTCTAGTCGAACATGTTAAGTGGTTAAGTGTCTGAAGTTACCTAACCCCCACCCATCAATTCTTGTTAACATGTTGAATTTGGTTAAGTGTTATAGTTGACTTAACCCTACCACCTGTCCTTAGCCTCTTAGGAGCACCAGACCACTCACATTAGACAGGTATTGCTACGGTTACTGGATATGCCGGTCGGTTCCGGGCAGGTTTACACCGTAGCTCAGTCTAACCTCGGGTCTTAATTGGGCTCAATGCTTAACCACCCAAATTGGATAGGTATTGTTGTGAATACTGGACAGCCGGGCGGTTCCGGGCAGGTTTACATCACAACTCAATCCAACCTCGGGTTAAGCACGTCGTGTTTTCTAAATTTACATATTTTATTATTTCTCAAATATATATATGTAAATGTCATATCTTTTACTTTTTGGGTATAACAATTCATACCGCTTTAAATGTCATTGTCATTAGCATGTGCCAAACATACCAGCATATGTTTTCATGTTTTACACCCAACGTCATTACCCCCGTTTATACGTTCGCAATGTTATAACAAATGTTGGGCTTGACACAATTCAACCCAACTTTATAAGCGTAAGAAAAAGGGGAAATCAAGAACATGTAATATTTGACAACATATAGGGTGTGTGGCGCACGAACTTGCAATTTAGCGATGCTAACATAAATGATGGGTCATGTGAACTTGCATTCAAATCAAAGTATAACTAAGTAGGTGACATATGAAATGGCATAGTTTACAACTTATGTTTAAATATGTTTAACTTGGCATAATGTCAAACACATAACTAGCATGATGTATATTCACCAAAAGGTCCAATTATAACATTTAATCACATAGCCTATTTCAACATAAACTTGCATAGTTTTTGAAATCCAAACGCTACTTAACATAGATTCCAATTATACTTGCAAATAGACATGAAAATGATATCATAGGTTTTGGGTCATGTAGGCATAAACGGTTTCAAGTCTAAAACATGTTTACATAAATTCTAATTTAGAGTAAGGGAATATACATAGTCCATGCCTTTGACATATACATAAAGGAATCAATTTCTAATCTTTGCCACAAACTTGCAAGTGTCATTGTTTTCATATACAATTGTTCAATAGGCTTGCATCAATCAATTTTTGCCACAAACGTTAATACAGAATTCATGATATAATCATCAAAATACATAGAATTTTATACAATACAACAACACAATTCTATTTTCATTCACATCGAATCACATCGCAATTCTTATTCATATTCTGAAAGGTTACTATACTTACAACGAATGCAGAATCTTGAATTCTGGATTCTGAATTCTGAAATTGAAATGCGCTCCTTTGGGTAGACTAATGTTGCGTTGAAAACTTTTGATTTAAACTTTAAATCTTCTTCTTAGTTTGAATCGTCTCTAGGCTTTTCTCTTGACGGCTATGTTCAATTCCTCCCTAGCAGCATGACGACTCCTTTCTCATATTTTTGTGTGAATTTTCAGTTGAGATTTAGGGTGTATTTATAGATTTTTAAGTTGTTTTGAGCCGTTAGATGAAGATTGGAGGAATCTAGGCCATTCAAAATTCAAAGAGCCAATCAAGAGGTGACACGTCAACCCTAGTGACACACAGGGCCTCAGAAATTCGAGCCAGAGCCAGACCTGGCTAGCCAGGTCGACCAGCCAAGTCGACACCCAGGCCGACACTATGGTCGACCTGGGGGGGACCAGGTCGACACCATGGTCGACTTGGGGTGACCAGGTCGACTCCATGGTCGACCTGGTCTCTGGGCGGGAATTTTCCCGCCCAGCCCAGTTTGAACCTGAAATTCGAAAATTTGAAATTAAACTGAGCTGTTTGAATTTAAATTTGATTCTGAAACTTCCGAAGGCCATAACTCCTTCATACGGAGTCCGGTTCGCGCAAACTCGGACTCTATCTCAAGCAGAATTCCGAGACGAACGCAATGGCCTAACCTGTTTCCCTTAATTCTTTCATTTAGAATTAATTATATTTTAATTTGTGAAGCTTAGCGTTATAGAATTCACGGGGTGTTACAATACTCGCGGAACCAGAAAGTGTTCAGGACCAAAATGAACACAACCAAGAAATTGGATGAGAAGGGAATCAATGCTTTGTGAAACTTATTGTTTGGATATACAATAAAGGCTGACGGTTCAGGATGAAATAATTCACCGATTGGCCGAGTAGATCCGGTAAGTTTTAACTAGGGAAAGTTCAAAGTGAAATATCTACTTCTCCATGATAAAGCATTATTCCATACGTAGTCTGAGATATTACACTTTGTGTGGGGGAAAAGTATATTACCATTCATGTGGGTGATTGCTAGAATTCAAAGAGATGAATGACATATACTTTAGTCTAACATTGGCAAAAAGAAGATTAGATCTATGTGTGTGTGTGTGTGTGTGTATTCCTCATTCACTATATTGGCCCTTAGGGTCAGGTAATTTTGTGCGAGGGGGAGGACCTATATCATATGATCCAAACACACACGCGTGCGCACCGCCCGCCTGTCCCGTACCGAACTGAATCGGGTCAGGTCCAGTCAGGTTCGCGCTTGGACTTGGGTCTAGAATGAAATCTTATTTTTGCTACGAAAAACTTAAACAATTTTGAGGGTTTTTCTTTTGGATGCGGCAATGACTATGGGCGCGGCCCAAAAGAAATCAAACGGGCTGTTAAATTGATAAAGAGAAACGGCTGCGACTTGTTTTAAATAGATGTGACGGTTTTAATTAAAAAAAGTCAAATAGACATGACTATTTGAATTATAACGGTTCGAAGATTAAAAATGCGTGAAGAATCCTGATCACATAACTCATGAATTTTATCGATCTTCTTCCTCTTCCTCTGCCTGAAAATAAAATCATTGCTGCCGAATCTCTACTCAGACTGACGTACTCATTATTGTCTCGTGCAGTCTTCAATTGCTGTATCCTGGGCGGCTAATTAAAAAGTCTTAAGGAAATTGCTAAGGAAAGCCTCAATCGAATTTCCTTTATATTTCTGTTGTTTTTCCTATTGTATACTATACTGCATCCGCTTGTGTGCAAGTCAGATTGTGCTTTGTAACAATTGCACATGTTGTTTTTCATATTAACACAATTGGTGTCGCTGATTGCACCTGTTGCTTCTGTTCTGAGATTAAAATCTTTACATTATGTACCATTAGCTCCTTACCTCTAATTCCCGCGTTCGATAGTAGATTCGGGTAATCAGTTAAAAATGTTGATTTTCATTCGTTCTTCCAATTTTGAAGATTGAATTTTCATACCTAGGATGCAACTTTCATTGTGAATTTCTAAAACTTTCCGTTAGTTTCTACAACTCACTACTATGGTAGTAAATCTTAAATGTCTTGTTTTCCTCTTATTAGACTTTTTCCCATTACGATTAAGTTTTTAGCTTTCAAAACCATTAAATTAGTTAGCGTTTTTAGTTTTTTTGGAATATTTGTTACCATAGATTTGTTTTTTTATGACTGTAACATTCACGTTTCTTAATGTTTTTACTCAGATTGGATGCTATATGTAGAGACAAATCAAATTTAGTTGGTATGCTTCAACCTTATTGGTAAATTTAGATTTTGTTAAAATATTGATGTTTTCTTCAATTGTAGATCTATATGGGGCTTAAACCCTTGTTGGAATCTCACATTTACTCGCTATATACTTATATTTATGTTGCATTTAGATTTTTCCACTAGAAAGCGTATAACTTTTAAAACCAATATTTTATTTTTGCAATAATTATTTGTATAGTATGTGTAATATAGTATAGTGCAGACCTGTCATAAAATTAGATGTAGGCATCGCATAAAACTATACATAGTTTTCTTGATCATTTTTGTCTGATTTAGGCATGTATAAAACTATATTTTTATATTGCTACTTGGACATCATATTGTCATGCATTTTTCAAGAAAAGATTTATCAACTAATGAATCCACTATTTTGCATCATTAATTAAATTACCCGGTATGTTGAATTGACTATGATTATGCATATTTTATCCATTTATAGAGGCATTTCTAGTAGTTTTAAATGAATCAATAATATTTTAATTTTGTTTGTTGTTAGTTGTTCTCTTATTCTTTGATCTTTACTAGAAAAAAATAAGAATCATAAGGAATGGTTTATTACTGTAAGGTGTAATTTTTGAAAATATTGTTTTCTTTGTCTTTCAAGCCAATCACAACATTGAACTACTTTATTTCATAAAAGTTGTATTTTATTTTTTGTCACTGATTTTTCCATCATTAAGACAATTAGTGATCACCGCACTGGGCCCTACAACTACTCATGCTCATGTAAAGAAGCCACATACTCATACTACGCATGTTTAACTCACGCAATCTGCATAAACTAAAACCATACAATAATTTCCCATACATATTTAATTATGAAACCATACAAGAAATGAATATATACGGAGACCTACTCACATATGAAGACACAATTATGTGAACCTGCAACAAACACTTAAGGATAACAAGCTATAAGGAAGCATCATAGATCAAGAAACGTAGGCACAGGACTAGCATGAACAAAATTAAATAAGATGAAAAAGACAAAAAAAAGACATATGACTTAGCGGACAATTGGATCTAAGAGAATTGAAAAGGATAAGAAGATAGATGAAAGTGTGAATTGAATAGGATAGAATGGCTAGAAAACATGATGGATGAACTAACTAAAATGGTGGATCTGAATAAAGTGTATCTTTATCTAAATTTGATAATATTACCATGGAAGACTCATTTGCTTTAAATATGTATCATTAAAAATGAATTTTTCTTCTTCAGTGTAGCACTCTTTTTTTAAATTCACAATACAAATAACCTTGTTAGTAAATTAACTACAAAAGCAACCATATTTTAATAGCGTTAAGTTGAGCAGAATACACTGATATCATTTAAAATAATGTCAGTATATCAGTTTTTTTTTAATCTTTTTGTAACAGCCTTAATTTTTAATGGTTGAATAATTAATTTTTTTAATCATTCAATTAGTGATTTGAAGATTAAATGACCAATATTCAATAGTTTTGAATATTAAATTAATATAAAGTGGAATGATGAGTTTAGTTCTGAATTAGTTGGAATGAGTTGAATTTACAATACTGTGTGAATTTAATAGTTTAAGAGGTTTAGTGAAGTTTAGCTTCGAGTTATAATAATGAATTTATATATTAAACGAAGTTTGAACGTATGATTCATTATTAAATTTAAACGAGCTCGTAACGTCGCGGTAGTTCGTAATATTATGTTTTGAACTTCAATTAAATATACATGATCCATTATAAGTCAGGTTTCTTTAAAATAATAAATTTTCGAATCTATTAACCTATAGTTTTCTAATCAAAGCGAAAAGTCTAGATTTAATATTATGGATTGTGAGTTATGTCCAATGCAAAATTTCAGATAGTCGCTATGGAATCGTTTATAAAACTATAACGATTTATTATACAAATAAATCAATTTTCACTAATCCAAACATAGTTTTAATTTGAAATATCGAGTTTAAAATCCAAATACATTTATTTTGGAACTACATGATATTCTATTCGAATATATACGATAATAATAATTTATTGTTAAATTGAATTGTTTTTAATTTATTTATATTTTATCGATTTATTTGAGCCTTAAAAATAACCTTTCTTCAAATGACCTTCATTTTCAATGAAATCAGTTTCATTAGATCCGTAATGTTAAATTATTATATGAAAATAAGTTCTTTGGCGATTCGACATCGTATGTGACCGCGGTAGCCACAAACGCTTAGCTAGTTCGCGTAGCGATTAATTAAATGAATTTAATTTGATTTAAAAGGAATTTGCATGTAACTTGATATAACTATCAAATTAAAATGCGAAACCAATTCCATTGAATTCATATTAACATTTAGAGTTAGGGTATATATAATTCGTTATTTTTGAAGATTAGGTATTTTGGTGTCCAAAATAGCGTCGTTTTACATATAAAATATCATTTCGGGAGAACAGTCTTAAAATGCAACGAAACTTATGTCATTCAAGCTGTATTAGTAAGTTATTGAATGATTTCGATTTTCGTATCAATCGAACTTACAGTTTGATAGTGCAAAGGGTAAACGCCTATATTTTTATTTAATCGTTTTATCAATTTAATGTGAAATTTAAGAATAACCAATTTTGAAACGAACTCAGATTTTAACGAAACTAATTTTGATTAAATCCATAGTGATTAATTATTGTAAGATTTCTAGTTTCACATCAATTGGATTTATTATGTGATCTTGCGCAATTTAAATTCGTACTGATTCACGTTGTGAATTTATAAAGGAAGTTTTAAAACGATATCGAAATTCGATGAAACTTGTTCTATCGTGTTCGGAATATTTAGTGTTGCACGGATTTCAATTTTCGTTGTGGTCGAACGTCATATGTAGTCGCTTTAACATGTAACTTTAGCCCTAAGTTTCATAAATTATCAAAAAAAAAATGCTTTTCTGTATACCCTAAGAAAACCGTAGGTCAACAATAGTTCGTGGACAACACTCATTTTGCCTCCATCTAATATCATGAACGATCAAAACTTTTCACCCTTTCCCTCGAATTTTCTTCCAATCTGGCGATCGAATCCACAAACTTTCTTAAGAAATAATGTTAAGAATGACAAGAACTTCATATTGAATGACTGTGATCAGAAATCACGATCTGGGGTGACCGAAATCAGCCTAGGAAGATGTTGCAGTTGGTATGTTTCTGTTAGTGATAGACGTCACCTGATATGACGATACTAGTGTTGGAAGAAGGCAACCCTATAGCACGTCGATTGGCAGTTTCTGATCGGACTTCGATCGACCATGGGTGGTCGCGCGACGATCTTTAGGAAGCATGCGTTGTGGGTTCGAATACGATAATAATACGAAGGGGACGGGTTTTCTTTTGTAACCGTGGGTTAAGAAGTTTAGAGGCAATGGTTAAGGGAGTTAATCATTATAATTTACTAAGATTAATTAAGGTATTAATTAGTATATTATTTTTAAATTACATAGACCTTATAACTTGATCATATGCTGACAAAATCAGACAAAACCAGTCATGCTGGAACTGTAACGATTGGATTTACATTATGGATCTGATGTGACTAAGAATAGAGCTACCAGAATTTTGCAGAAAAATCAAACGGATATTCGATTTCAAATTAAACAACAGAAAAATCGTCAATTGCAAACCAACGTGAGTAAATTCACTATCTCTAGCTCATCTATATTTTATATAAATGAGTTTTAAATTAATATATAGTTATTTTATGATGTGTGATGGTTGTTTAGATGAATGGTTGATAAATTCGTTGAAATGATTGTTATAGTTATATATAAATATATAAATTGTTGGTTGAATACTGATTCTATTTTCCATGATGACATGAAATTGATGTTATTTACGTTGATTGATATCTGTAGATGCAAGAAAACAGGTTGGAGGTATCCAACTGGATTCTTCAACATTTATGTTACTGTTTTTCATTTATTGTGATATATAATTTGTGATTGATTGTGTTGTGTTTGAATAACACTGGCCCTAGAATTTTGGTATTTAGATACCATAACATATTTTTGAATGTAGAAAAGGAATTTGAGATTTAAAATGGAAATTTATTTCCAAAATAGAAATTAAATTTCGAATGGACTTGAAAATAGAAACTTGTTTTAACTATATAAAACAAGAGGTTTATTATAAATTACATTTATAAATTTAGTAAAAATATAATCATTGGATAAAATGAAATATAAATTCAAGTTTGAATTTATATAGAAAAGTGGAAAACGTTTTTGAAACCAATATTTGTAAATGGGTTTAAACTTAGTGATTATAAAGAAATCTATAAACGAAATTATAAATGGATGGAATAAAAAAGGGTTTTACTTGAATAATTCTACCAATAAAAGTTAATAAATGGAATTTGAATTTGAGGTATTATTTACAAGTATGACATCAAACGGATTTGATAATATAAAAGAAATATTATTCACGATTGAAGTGAATAATGGTTTAAAGCGGATATTTTGTAAATGAAAATATTTATAAAGGAAATTTGAGTTGGAAATATAAATTCAAATGGAATTTAGAATGAAAAAGGGAAATGGGAAATTATTTTTGAAAGAAAACAATGGGTTTTATTCCAAAGTTCAAAATGTAAAATAAAATGAGATAAATCAAAGTGATTTATAACTAGAATTTTAATATGTCAAATTTTATTATAATGGTTTATTTTCGAAAAGGAAATTTAAACTTTATTTTGTATGAAACTATAATTTAAATGAAATATGTTAAGAAGCTAATATTTCAATAGTTATAGATATTTTTAGACCAAAACACGGCACTAACGCCCAATTGAATAGACTTCGTAGTGAATAATGAAGAATTATAATCTAAAAACATGGAAAAACAATGAATATACGAGATTTATAGTGGTTCGGCGTTAACGAACCTACATCCACTTTATAGTTCTTTAATTTAGTAGAAAATTATAAGTCCATGGATTATAATCACTCGAATATAATTGATTCTATCCCCCTAATTGTAGAATTATACTCGATCATCAAGAGTACAATGCCGATTAAACAAGAATAGTAGTGGTAATGGTGGAGTTCGGGTTAATACAATTCCAAAAGGTCCCTCAAATTGTCACTAGAGCTTGTATTTATAGCGATTTTATAGGTTTGGGTCAGATGTTGATGTGGATTCCATCCATGAAACTTTGGAGCCGAAATAGATGGAGTGGAGGAGGTGCCCTTGGATCGGGTCTTGCCATCTGGATGTTGATCCGCGTTTGTAGGCGAATGAATAGGGCATTACTTTGATGGGGTAACCGCTTTAGGGTATCAGGCATGGGATCGTATCGACCCTCATCCAATCCGAAGCGATGGCATCTAGTAATAACCTCTAAGGCACAAGTGGGTCGGGTTGGTCTTATTTGACCAGAAGCTTATTATGTCTTCACCCGAACTGGCGCCTCCTTTATTTCTTCCGAGCCACTGGCACTTTACTCCATCCGACCCGGTGCTCTACTTTCCTATTTGATCTGATGCCAAGTCATTGAATCGATTCGACACTTGGTGGTCTTCTGTGCATACAATCATGATGTTTGGGCTTCGTGTGGCCTAGTCACAAAGTAGGCCAACATTTTCCCCTCAAAGTATGTCTTATCGATGATGAGGCATGCTTTGAAACTTCCCGTCTGTCTATTCTTGAACCGGTGGTAATCAACAGTCGTGTTTATCCGTAAGGATGTGACGATTTGTGAAGTTGTGTCTCTTGATTTCTGCATCGAGTATAAATACGAAATCTAACCCATGATCGTCCCTGTTGCATTCAAAGAATTGGAACATCTATTCAGAATATAAGTAAATTCCCAGGTAAAACCTTTGATCTTTCTTGAGTCAAAAGGTTGAGGCTACTTGATTAAATCACATTGCTTTGTCAATTTATCTTCGCATGAGTACATAGTCTTCAACAAGTTCTTCTGATTTCCCTTGCTCCTATCTCGCATAGTTTCATGATTAAACTATCAAATTGCAAGTTACGTAGTAGTTTGGGTCGAGTTAATTTGACCCGCCTCTATGCTCAATCCAAGAAGGCCCCGGATTGCATCTGACCTTGTATCATTAGATCGGATCGGATTGGGATGTCAACTCAAGGAACACGAACAAACCTTTCAGATAGTATATATAAATCAAACTCTCTCCCTTTCCTCGTACTTTGTTTTTACTGCTGCCAAATTACCCTAATCTCACCGAAACCCTAACTTTCGTTTTTCCACCAAACCATCTTGATTTCCGAACTTGATTTGCCAGTGGGGTTACAATTTATTACTTCACATCTTTGGTCTCCAGTCTATTATCGAATTGAATTCGATCATGTGTTAATTCCACTGTTGATTGCTACGGAATTGGTATCAGGGCTTCCTGGACCACCGTTGTCGCTGGTGATGTCGTCGTCGCCTCTAAATGGCAGTCCTGAAGCTTCCTTACTAGATTTCGAGAAGTTTAGTGTACATATTCAGATCCAATATCCACGAATTGAAGGTATTGGGAAAAAAAATAAGACTTGAATGGGGAAGGAGAATAAATCATGGGCCTGGAGTTGCACATGTGTCAGACAGGAGGGTAGAGGATCTGTAACAATCCGGAAAATCAAAACCAATTAAAAAAATTATTTTGGTGATTTTAATGAGTTTTAAATATTTAAAATGATTTATTTTAAATAATAACAACTAAAGATTTATTAAAATCGAAGTTAGAACGTAAATATATATTTTAATTATATAACGAGCCCGAAATGGCGTGGCAGTTTGAAAATTCGATTTCAAATTTTAATTGAACGTCCAGGATTCAAATTAAATCGAATTTCAGATAAATTAGAAATATTTGAATCTGTTTGAAAATATCTATCCAACAAATGTGAAAAATCCAGATTTCAAAACGGGAATAAAAAGTTATGTCCAGTTGAAAATTCCAAAAAGTCGTTATGGAATTTATATATATACCCCTTAAAAGTATCCATTTTGCAAACGACCTCCTTTTTTGACGAAACCACTTTTTTTAGATCCGAAATGTCAAATTATTGCTAGATTCCAAAATTCACAATTTTTGGAATTAGTATGTGATCGTGGAAAAAGAAAACGTGTTTGGTAATTTTAGTTAGAATTTAATCGACTGGAAACTGACTGTTTTTCAAATGGTCTCCAAATTTGACGAAATTAGTTTTGTTAGGACTGTATCGTCAATACATAGCTAGATTTTTTTCGAGAATTTTTGGAGTTAGTATGTGGCCCTAGTAAATTGAAATATACGTTGAAATCAATTTTGAACATTATATTAATTTATATTTTAAATTCGGTAAAAACTAAATGAAAATGTCGAATTGGCTTACTGGACATATCCCATTGCATTCGAAATGGGGGTAATTAGCTAGGGACGACAGTCGGTGGGTTCAAATTCAAAACTTGTTTTTTTTGGAAATATATATATATAATTCTTTAACCCTAACCCACCTCCCCCCCACAATCTCTAAGCCACCACTTTCAAAACCCGATCCCGCTTCAAGCCCTTCCCTAAATCGACCGCCGTCGTCGCTACTGCGCCTCCCACCGCCGCCGCTGCATCGCGTCGCCTCCCCCATCGCCTCCGGCCACCTATCCTCCCACCGCCGGCCACCACCAAGTCCCATCGCCCTCCCTCTTCACAAATCCCCAAATCAAACGGTAAAACCGCCAGTGCCACTTCCCTGGCCCGCCGCCGCCTCTGACCGGACCCCACCGCCTACAACCATCATCCTCCACCACCAAACACCCGCTGTGAGCTTTTACATTTATTTTTATTCATTTATATAAATAAAAATGTGATTTTTCCCATGTATTGTATTAGAATTAAAATGTATGTTTATTATATATATAGTATTAATAAAAAAATACGAATTTTATTTATATAAACATGTATCAAAATATGATTTTTAATTATATATAAAATTGTATATAAAAATGAGATTTTTGTTTATATATTAAAAATATAAAATTTTGATTTATATATATATAGCGAAGTGATAAAAATTAGATTTTTATATAAAAAATAGTGATATAAAAATTAGATTTTTATATAAGAAATAGCGATATAAAAATTAGATTTTTATATAGGAAGTAGCGATATAAAAATTTAGATTTTTATATATGGAGTAGCGGTTTAAATATATGATTTTTATATATTCATAGAGTTATAAAAATATGATTTTTATAATATATGTAGTGCGATAAAAATTTGATTTTTATTCTATATATAGCTTTAGTTAAAAATATAAAGATGAGATTTTTAAAAATATAAATATGAGATTTTTAAAAATATAAAGATAAGATTTTTAAAAATATGAAAGTGAGCTTTTTATCGTATGAATCATAATATTTTTAGTCAGATAAAAATTCGATTTTTAGTTATATAAAAATTCGATTTTTTGTTATATAAAAATTCGATTTTTAATTATACAAAAATACGATTTTTATTATATATATATAGCGATATAAAATTGTGATTTTTATATATATAGCGTTAGAATAAATGATTATATATATAACATAGAATAAAAATGTGATTTTTTAACATAAACCGCATGAAACAGATTGCGATGGAACCGACTGGAATCATATCCAAATCCGAACCGTTCAGAAATAAAGAATGGAGGAGTGGATCCCAAAGGTGAAACTTCTCACTCTAATCTTGTTTACTAGTTATATATATATATATATGTATATGTATATGTATATGTATATGTATATGTATATGTATATGTATATATATATATATATGCTAGGATGTAGACGGTGTTTAGTAGCACCCGACGCCTTTGTTTGAAACCATGGATGTTTGGTTGATTTTTGGATTGAGTGATTTATTTGTTTGAATTTGGTTTGGGATGTACATGGAATTGATTGAATTTGGTTTGTGTATGGCGCGAGCCATTTTTAGCTGAGGGATAAGGCTAGACCTTATTCCGGTTCTAGTATTGCGCCGTTATGCTGCCGATGTTAGAACAATAAAAATATCATTTTATTGTATAAATGACCTGTATAAAATATTCGTATATTGAAATAAATGTTTTATAGTTAAAAATATAATTTTTAACGTGTATATGAATGAAAATAAATATTCATTTACAAATCGAACGATTTGTTTATGTACACTCATTTGACTGATATTAATTGGGACGATAATTTTACGCATCGCCCAACTGCACAAATAATAATCAATATTTGCTGGTTGAAACCCCATACGGGTATTGGGATGATGTTTGACATACACTAATCCCAATTGTTTAGTTGTATGTCAATAATGGGTTGACAGACTGTTGTAAGCGTTAATTATTTATATTTAATGGTTATGCAGTTGTGTAATGCACTCCGAATGATGGCTGACTGTGTTTGATTATTGTGGTGCACATGTGTGTATGAAATCCATGAAAATAAAATTGTATGGTAATTGATTGTGTCTGATTCCAATTCGGAAATAACAGATATTTTAAATTAACGAATATTTTAAAATAATATTCAGTAATGGATCAAAATATAATTTTGATGTCCGATTTGGGATGGACACGAAAATATTGAAATATATGAAGCCATGTTGATTAGATGTGCGCCATTTTGACGCGAACGATATTCATATTGATTTTACTCGTTTTTATAATGAATAGAAAAAAGGAAGTGATTTCAAAATCTAATGTTTTGAAAATTTTATCATTTATATATTAATGATATGGAATATTCAATTTTGATTTAAAATTGAATATGAAGTTGAAATCGCTTTTAAAACGAATTTAAAACAATTTATAAAATACATTTTAAATGGAAATCAATGAAATATATATAATATATATTAAATGGCCTGAATAGAATGCGCCGCGTCGCGGTAGTTCGTGAATTTCGACCATTGACTTCGAATTGACATTACGGGAGATCCGACCATCGAATTCTCCTAAAACTGGAACCGTTGGGTTCGTATCGAAAAGAGATTTCCAACATATATAAGAGAATTGAAATCTAATGGTTATATTTGGAATTATGTCCAAATCAAATTTGGAAAAGTTCGCTGTAAGTGCAGTTCGACGACTGTTTATGGAAATCGACTGTAAGGGCCTTAATAAAGTTATTAAAAAATACTAATAAATTGGGTAAAATCATAATAAATGGTTTGGAAAGAATTGGGATGAAAAATTCCACATTTGTAAAGATAAAAATATATTTTTATCAAAATGAACTGGTTATTAACTAGAATAATAATCCAATATATTTAAATAAATAATTTGGATTTGAAATGGGTTTAAAATAACCAGAATATCCCAATAAATTAATTGGTATGGTTTGGAATGGAAATAATCTTCGGAATGTTTCGGTATTGGATTCCGTGATTATACGGATATTGATATGGGAATTTGAAAGATATTTATATCATTATTCCCAATACGAAATTTGTTGATTTCAGAATTTTATATTGAATATAAGCAGGCATAATTTCTATTCAGAGCCTTGTATTTAATATCAAATGAGATTTTGGGTTTATCATGAATGGTGTCTTCAGTAACATTGTTCTTAAACCCAGTTGAGAAAAAAATAAATCTTTTAACTAAGATTTAGTGAAGTTTCCAACAAATTAATATTTAATTGGAATTGAATAAAAGACTTGGATTTTGGGTTTGTCGTGAATGATATCTTTAGTAACACTGTTCTTAAACCCAGTTGAGAAAAGAAAAAATCTTTTAATTAAGATTTAGTGAATATTTCCAATAAATTGATATTTAATTGGAATTAAATAAAAGAACTAGATTTTGGGTTTGTCGCGAATGGTGTCTTAAATAACACTGTCCTTAATCGCCGTGTGAGAAGAATAAATCTTTTAAATAAGATTATTTTCCAGTTATATTTAGTAATTGGAATAAAATGGAACGTGAATCGGGTTTATTGTGAACTGTTTGTTAACGACATTCATTCTTTAACCTGATTTATAATGAAATGTGATTTGGAATTTATAAATCTTTTTATTAAGATTTAATGGGAATTTTCCAATGTAAAATTTTCCAATTTAATATATTAAATTGGAATTGAATGAAATTTGATTTGATAATAATTGAAATGAGCTTCTGTGGAGGAAGACTGTTAATATATATGGAATTTAAAATGTTTTGTCATTATTCCATTTATATTATTAGTCGGATACGAAAATTGATATCATTTATATATTGATCTGTTTTCCGTGAAGATTCCATAATTAATGGAATGTGATTTTGGTTTATCGTGCACTGTGTTTTAAATGACATTAGTTCTTTAACCCAGTTAAAGACAGGATTACATGTCTAATATTGTATTTCGAACTGTATGGTCGATCTCTGTTGAATATATATCTGTTTGGTGGCGGAAAATTCATTCTCTTGCTTAACACCCTTTTCTAAGACGTACGAGCTTAGAGGTCATATATAGGCAGAAATCAATAGTACGGTGTATACTGTCGATGCGACATGTTTTATATCCCAAAGTTAAATAATCATTATTGTTGATTTTTGGGAAGATTAAAACCAAGTGGAGTTTTAATGAATCTTTAATTAGATTGAAAGATGAATATGATAATTTAAATTATCAAATTTGGGAAATGATCGAGAATGGAGTATCACCTGTTTTGCTCCAAGCGATAGTTAAATCTTTTATTATATTTGAATGGGAAATGGTAATAAATTTACCAATAACACCGTGGTGTTAGATATGGAGTATTACCAGTTTTGTTCCATGGGATGAATAGGTTAGGACTGGGAAATTAAACAAATGATTACTTTGGAAAGGTGCGCTAATCCCGACTAGTTTGGATAAACCCTAATTTGGTTTGAACTGATATCCAAAGGAAGTATAAAGAATAATTTAAAAGAATTTATCTTTGATAAAATTAATGGGAACCTTTCCCTTAAAATGTGAATATTTGAATAAAAGAATATTCTGGATTGGAATAAGGCGTACGTTGTGTGTTTATATCACTTGATTATAATATACGTGGGTTATTCGGAAAGGCCGGGTTTATACCTATTCTGAATAACTGATTCGACGATAAGTTGACGATGAAGACGGTGATTGAAGACCAGAGGTCTTCACATCGTTTGGACGATTACAGATGTCTTGATTGGGTTGTACACCCAAGATGAGGTAATAAGTGGTGATCGTCCAGATGTACTTGGTGATCAACCGAATATGCGAGGACCTCTCTCCCGTACTGGACATATGGGATGAGGAATAAGGTGCCTCCAGTTTTATTCAGACCCAAAATGAACTTGTAAATGGATGTGTGTCTGACATTGTTTTTTATTCTGTGTTGATTGATCTCTATTAAATATATACCTATTTGGCGGCAGAGAATTTATACTCTTGCTTAACGCCCTTCTATGAGACGTACGAGCTCAGAGGTTATATATCGATAGACATCAGTCGCATGGCATGAATTGCTTGTGTGGCATGCTGAGATGAAAATGATCAAGGCTTTTGTTGAATAGCAGGGCCTTGTGGTTGATGATCAAAACATGGCTTTAATATAGCATAGCTTTGTGTAGCGTTAATTCGCTAGCCTCACACTGTGGTATGAACCAAAAACAGGAGAGGATTGCAGGGAGTACATGCGTTTCTTTCTAGCTAGGAGTGATGTCATGGTATGGGGCTTAGACATTTTTCCTTATGTAAATGATGGAAAGCGAGGTACCTCATATATCGGTCACTACGGGGCCGATGGATGGATATGGTCGATATACTGACCAGACTTACAGCCTATAGGGTAGGAAAACGTATTGTTCAGGAATTACTAATCCTCAAAGGTAAGAGAGGACCGGCCTTGAAGATCCCAGGTGCAGTTGCGGCTGATCCTGAGGCTCGGGGTAGAGAGTCTCTAATTTGGTAAGGACGATCCCTTGCCCTGGTTCATGAGGGAAATCCAACTTCCAATATGACATTTCACTTTTAATTGTTGAGCCCAGTATGGCGACATAGTGGGATGGGGCACTATGCCGTCTATGATAGATACATTTATATTTGAAGTTGATTTCTTCACTTATAGTAATAATTAAAGATAAATTTCGCGTACCAAGCATATTTGACTATTATAAGGTAAAACTCTATCCTTCGGCTTGCATTGCATTGTGTGATGGGAACTGAGTCTTATAATAGCTTCATTGTTCTTTACTTAGCATTGCGCTTTGTTTTATGCACTAGTATTCTTAGGGGAAAACCCGTTCCTTGTTATACGGCGTGGTCCCTTGATTTACCTAACTCTAAATTCGAATTAATAACTGTTTTAATTCTCACACCAGTCTCATGACTAACCTGGAGTTTATTGGTTTAAGCTAAACTCTGGATGCCCTTGTTTTCCATACGGGCAGCTAGTAGGTTCGGTTTTGCAGATATTATATTCATAGGATCCTGGTTTACCGCTGAAGCGATATTCGGAAAGCTCTGTATCCGTGTATTTCCTTCAGTTGTGTTTTGTATTATTTTTCCGCTGATATGTATTTAAATGTAATTTAAATCTGTAACACCCCCCTCCGTTAAGGTCACTCACAAAAGGAATGCCTTAATTTTGGTGGAGCATTACAGGTAAAAGATGCAGATAAATTACAAGATAGACAATTGAAGCAGCGACAAATAAATAAAACTTTATTTCATTGATAAACAACTTGTACAAAGATTGTTTTGTAATACCAAAGTATCCTGTCTTTCTTACAAAAATAAAGAATCATAAAATGATTTCCCCAAATAAAGCACGAGCCAACCATAGCAGTAGAAGAGAGAGTCCAAGGCAACACGTCAAAGAGTCTTCAAGCTTGGAAAGAGTAATGGTCCAAACAAACCTGAGCTATTCCCTCCCTGACTACCTTGGGGGGGGGGGAACGGAAGAAAAGAGGCGAAAGAAAAACTAGGTACGACATGAAGTCTGGTAATTCCAGTTATTCTTAGTATTTAAACGAGGAAAAGGGTCATGACATGAATAAACTAAATATAAGACTAAACCATATTAACAAAATAATATGGGATAGGCATGGGATATGGCAAGATAAACTGAATGTACCGATAAAATGAATGCGATTCTACTCCTCTGCTTCGCAACTACCCTATTTATATTGATTTCTATATCTCTGCACTACCTAACTGTTGTCCAAACTAGTAATCTATGATCATATGATAACATGATCCCAATCCCCATATTTACGGTTGCCTTCAGTTGTGCTTCTATTACGGGGATTCCGTTTATTACCTAGATCTAATCTAGGGTTTACTATCGAGTGCTCACTAGATTCAACCAGGGTTTACGCTACCCAGGGCCACTGGGGTTTATGCTACCTATTGAACGCTTCTCAGATTCTGGGTTTACGCGACCTAGGTCCAACTAGGGATTATGCTACCTACTTTGTATTAATTTTTCATGTGTCTGTGTCAGTCGGCCCTCTCTTGCATGTAGATACACTATGATGGCCCCACCATAAGGTGTATCAAGCCTTATGATAGTGACCCGACACGATTCAAGATGCACAGTGTATAACTACTGGTACCCAGTACTTGCTTTTTCCACTCCGGAGTACGTGCACGCCCGTAAACCATCGGAACCTACACTGACGTACCCCCTGCCGCTATTTTTGGTATGTAAATTATACAAATTACGTGTCACTAACCATGATTATGCTAAACATGAAAATTACAAGTAATTTCAAATTATAAATCAGAATAGGCTATACCCACCTTCCCAAACTTGCCATAATAGTCATGCCCAAAATCACTACGTCATATATTTGGCGTTCCACATCTAGATTTAATATTCCTATTTACATTTTACACCCAATCTAGATTAAATATCCAAATTTACAGTTCGTGTTAAAACTAGATTTGATATTCTAGTTTACAGTTTTTGCCCAAAACTTGGTTTACATGCTAATTACATAATTTGAGGCCAATTAACAATTTACCAGTTACGCTCAAGTCTAATATGCATTTAAATTATTTACTATTATAGCCAATTCAGATTATGCCAAATTAACTTAATTAAGCTAAGCCCAAATTCCCACGCCGTAATCGTACACATGACATGATTTCACAAGTTTCTAAGTACTCATGAAATGAAACTAACCAAAGGAATAGGGGATAAGCACGAGAATTGACATGAAAGAATAGTCATGCAAAAATGAACCAAATACAAAAATAATGGTTCCAATAGGCTGTATGTACATAACAGTGAATAGGAATAAACTAGACAAGTTACACCCTAAATATGAGATCCAACATAATCAAGGGAGACATAAGTGATTTGATCCAACATAATGCTAGTTTGGTGTACAATCATGATTTATAACTATAGTGTTATGGGCATAAGCAACTAACCATAATAGTCATAGGCAATTAACCACAATAGTCCTAGGCATTAAACACAATAGTCCTAGGCATTGTCATAGGTGGTAGTCCCATAGTTATGAATAATAGTTATAGGCAATAGTCTTATGTTCGTAGTCATAGGCATAGGCAAAAGTCCCATAGTCATAGTCTTTGGCAATTAGCCACAATAAGTTCTAGGCCACAATCGAGAATCAGATCCAAAGGCATAGATAACGTTAGATTTGACATAAGCATGAATCAAAGATAATTAACTTGCCAATAGGCGCAGTTCTATATTTTAATTTATTACATTCACGAGTCCAATTACACATTCAAATCTAAGGAATAACCGAATTTACAGTGATCGGTTTAGAAAAGGCGGTTTGCTATGATTTGTGTGGCGTTGCTCGAAGCCGTTGAATTAGCCTTTGATTCCCTTCTTGAAGCTTTAACTTGATTTAACTCTCTTCTTGAAAAACTTGAGCAGCATAACCTCGTCTTAGATTTATATATTATTTTATTTTAATTAGAATTAGAGCATAGTATAGACGTAGAGAAGTTGTGAGGAGAAAATATGAGGCCTAGGGGTGTTTTTTTAGCTGTTTGATTAATGTACAGGGCCAAAATCGCATCTAGGTTCAGAAATGTGAATTCTGCCCAAATCTGAGGTCGACCTCCCTTGGGGTAGGTCGACCTCCAGGTTGACCTCCCTTGAGGTAGGTCGACCTGCCTGGGCGGGAATTTTCCCGCCCAGCCCAGTTCTGCGATTTTTGAATTTCCGAGCTGGTTCTGAATTTTTGCTGAAATTTCTGAACGTCATAACTCCTTCATACGGAGTCCGATTTACGCAAACTCGGACTCTATCTCAAGCAGAATTTTGAGACGAACGCAATGGCGTAACCCATTTCCCTTAATTCTTCTTTGAAAAATTATTTATACTTTAATTTGTGAAACTTAATGTTACAGAATTACGAGGTGTTACATTCTCCCCCTTAAAGGATTTCGTCCCCGAAATCTTCAAGTCCGGAAGAGTGTATCCTACCATTCAGTCATCCATCTACTCAATCATTCAATCACAGGCATTCATCATCCTTATAAAGATTTCTGATGCTTTCATGTTCATATGCATAGTGTGTGTATATGTCCTTATCTAATGCAAAATTAGGTGGTCTACTGATTCAGTTGACCTCCTTAATGCGAATTATGTCAGTGCCATGCGTCCAATATGTATGCAATCCTAAAGATGCATATCATTTCTACATGAGTGCACAACCATTCACTCAAATGCAACGTCCATAGGATAACACATCAAGTTCAATCCATAACAAATACATATATGCAAATGTAATATGGAAGTGACCGAGCTGATCTAGTGCCCTATGTGTATATATGCACCCACTAGCAACCACTAGCAAACACTTGCATCCACCAAACATAACATGTCTCAAACACATGTTTACATCCATTGGCTTCAAACTAAGGATTGAGGATAGGACTGAGAGGAAATACTTAAAAGCTAAAGACTAGCATGCAAATAGATTTTTCAGAAAAAGAGGAATCAAGGATATACCCTCAAAAAGGGTAAGATGCATGTATCTGGTCTTCAGTCTTTTAAGTCGCATCTTCTTGAGCTTCCATTTCCAAAACCCACTAGTAAAGATAGGACCTCGCTTACTTACTATGCTAGAGGGTATCCAATGTAGTCGAACTATCATCCCGAGAAAACATATGATACCCAGTGTATATACTTAAGATGATTGGAGGTCTCTCCTCTACTTAGCTTATCCATCATGCTATATATCCGAGGGTCTAAAGATAATGGTTACTATGTGCTTATTACCTCTCTTAGGGTGCCAGCCCCAACCATTTATTTCTCACGCAAACCGTCCTAGTCGAACTCGACATCCCTCAAGTACAAGCCCCAAAGGCCTAAACCAATATCAGACAAGCACCCAAGGGATACCTCCTCCGAATTTGGACGATCTATGTGAGATGATACTAACAAAACAACCAAACAATTGAGCACTTTACCGACTCTATCTATCCTCGCCAATCTTGCTCCAGAATTATCGTTGATCGCATAATTGGCTTTGCAGTGTCATCTAGATACATGTGGAAGTCTATCTCGAGTTCTTAGGGGGAAAATTACAGTGATCAGTTCAGAAAAGGCGATTTGCTATGATTTGCGTGGCGTTGCTCGAAGCCGTTGAATTAGCCTTTGATTCCATTCTTGAAGCTTTAACTTGATTTAAATCTCTTCTTGAAAAACTTGAGCAGCATAACCTCGTCTTAGATTTATATATTATTTTATTTTAATTAGAATTAGAGAAGAGTATAGATGTAGAGAAGTTGTGAGGAGAAAATATGAGGCCTAGGGGTGTTTTTATAGCTGTTTGATCAATGTACAGGGCCAAAATCGCGTCTAGGTTCAGAAATGTGAAATCTGCCCAGATCAGGGGGTTGGTCGACCCCTAGGTCGACCTCCATTGGGGTAGGTCGACCTCCAGGTCAACCTGCCTGGGCGGGAATTTTCCCGCCCAGCCCAGTTCTGTGATTTTTGAATTTCCAAGCTGGTTCTGAATTTTTGCTGAAACTTCTAAACGTCATAAATCCTTGGAGTTCGATTTACGCAAACTCGAACTCTATCTCAAGCAGAATTTTGAGACGAATGCAATGGCGTAACCCATTTCCCTTAACTCTTCTTCTAAAAATTATTTATACTTTAACTTGTGTAACTTAATGTTATAGAATTACAGGGTGTTACAAAATCTCTGATATTTTTCTATGTAGAATATTTATTCAAACTCTTATTTATTCTTGTAATGCGATGTAATTGTTTTAATAAGCAATAAAATGTTCTTCTGTTTGTGTTCTGATTGGCCGTGTTCACAACTCAATCTGGGCTTTCCTTTACGAGGAAGTTTGGATCGTTTCAGTTGGTATCAGAGCTTGGGTTTACAGAGCTTGAGGACAAGACACATTAGAACCGAACGAAAGAATTCGTCAGAGATTGGATTAGCAATATCCAGTAAGAATGACTCGTTTGAGATAGTATCAGTAGTATCCGAGAATGAGTTAGAAGATTATTATTTATAAAAACAAAATTTATTTTGAAAATTTAAAACTTATTATATGTATTTGAGTATTTTATTTCAAATTTATTTGAACAATCGAGTATATAAAGATTTTGCATATACGCCTTGCAAACGTATATTCGAAGTTTTAATATACCGGATAGATATAGAATCAGACTCTAGTCGCCCGGGCATGATTCTGATGGTGAAGTATACCATCATTAGCATTTATGTTCGAGTTTTAAAAGTGGGATGTTTATATATTTCCAATTGACTGGTGTGAGAACCAAAACTAGATAAGATTTATTGTTTTTGATTTGGCATCAAAACATGATTTTTGAGTATATAAAAATTAAGAGTTTTAAAAGATAATTCACTAATTGATTACTGGTTGTGTTGTTTGATTATTAGTTAACTAATTATATTGTTCAAACCAATATGATAATGAATTGTAAATGTAGTCAATCAAGTCAAATATTGAACTCAATTGAAAAATGATTGCAATTGTAGGCATATACATGTATATACATTGAACAGGTCATAGCAGGGAAGCTAAGCAGAGGAATAAAATTGTATGCCCAACAAATAGGTACATGTTTACTAATTTCTTGGGTTTTGATGATTTTATGAGCCGCTTGGCCTTTTCTTTTCCTTTTTGGATGATGAGGGCCCTGTGTGGCTAGTTACGGTTTTAAATGTCTCCCCGTACAAAGGAGGTCATGGCGAAATTTTTCGAAAATTTAGGGTGTTAGCCAAATTTTTGAAAAATTAGAAAATTTTAGAAACTGAAAATTTGAAAAATGAATGCTAGAATGAAAGCTTAGTTGATTCATTAAACAAATTTCCACTCCGTTTCTTTTCGAGGACGAAAAGATTTTAAGTGGAGGAGGTTGTAACAACCCGGAAAATCGGAACCAATTTAAATTTTTTATTTTTGTTATTTTAATGAATTTTGAATATTTAAAATACTTGTTTTAAATAATAATGACTAAAAATTTATTAAAATCGAAGTTAGAACGTAAGTATATATTTTAATTATATAACGAGCCTGAAATGGGGTGGCAGTTTGAAAATTCGATTTCAAATTTCTATTGAATGTACAGGATTCAAATTAAATCGGATTTCAGTAAAATCAGAAATATTTGAATCTGTTTGAAAATAACTTTCCAAAGAATGTGAAAAATCCAAATTTTATAATGGGAATAAAAAGTTATGTCTAGTTGAAAATTCAGAAAAGTCATTATGGAATTTATATATATAATCCTTAAAAATAGCCATTTTGCAAACGACCTCCGTTTTCGACATAACCACTTTTGTTGGATCCGGAATGTCAAATTATTGCAGGATTCAAAAATTCATAATTTTTGGAATTAATATGTGAGTGTGGCAAAAGAAAACTTGTTTGGTAACTTTAATTTGAAATTAATCGACTAGAAAATGACACTTTTTTAAACGGTCTCCAAATTCGACGAAATTAGTTTTGTTAGGATCGTATCATCAAAACATAGCTAGATTTATTTTTGGGGAATTTTTGGAGTCGGTATGTGGCCCCAGTAAATTAAAATATACGTTGAAATCAATTTTGAATGTTATATTAATTTATATTTTAAATTTGAAAAAACTGAACGAAACAGTCGAATTGGCTTACGGGACATACCCCATTGCGTTTGGAATGGGGGTAATTAGCTAGGGATGACAGTCGATGGGTTCGAGTTAAAAACTTGCTTTTTTCGGAAATAATATATATATATATACACATAATTCTTTAACCCTAACTCCCCCCCCCCCCCACAATCTCTAAGTTGCCACTTTCAAAACTCGATCCCGCTTCAGCCCCTTCCCCAGACCGACCGTCGCCATCGTTATCGCGCCTCCCACCACCGCCGATGCATCGCGCCGCCACCCCCATCGCCTCCGCCCACCCAACCTCCCACCACCGACCAACCCCATCGCCTTCGTCCACCCAACCTCCCACCACCGGCCACCGCCAAGTCCCATCGCCCTCCGTCTTCACAAATCCCCAAATCGAATGGAAAAACCTCCACCGCCACTTCCTTGGCCCGTCGCCGCCTCTAACCAGACTCCCACCGTCTATAGCCACCTTCCTCCACCACCCAACACCCCCTATGAGCTTTTACATTTATTTTTATTCATGTATATAAATAAAAATGTGATTTTTCCTATGTTTGTATTAGAATTATATTGTGTGTTTATTATATATAGTATTAATAAAAAAATATGATTTTTATTATATAAACATGTATCAAAATATGATTTTTAATTATATATAACATTTTATATCAAAATGAGATTTTTGTTTATATAAAAATGAGTTTTTTTATATATCAACAATATAAAAATTTGATTTTTATATATATAGCAAAGTGATAAAAATTAGATTTTTATATAAGAAATAGCGATATAAAAATTCAATTTTTATATAAGAAATAGCGATATAAAAAATAGATTTTTATATAGGAAGTAGCTATATAAAAATTATATTTTTATATTTGGAGTAGCGGTTTAAAAATATGATTTTTATATATGCATAACATTATAAAAATATGATCTTTATAATATATGTAGTGAGATAAAAATGTGATTATTATTATATATATAGCTTTAGTTAAAAATATACGTATGAGATTTAAAAAAATATAAAGATGAGATTTTAAAAAATATAAAGATGAGATTTTTAAAAATATAAAGATGAGATTTTTTTTATCGTATGAATCATAATATTTTTAGTTAGATAAAAATTTGATTTTTAATTATATAAAAATTCATTTTTTAGTTATATAAAAATATGATTTTTATTATATATATAGCGATATAAAAATGTGATTTATATACATATAGCGTTAAAATAAAAATGTGATATATATATATATAGCGTTAGAATAAAAATGTGATTTTTAAATAAATAGCACTGTATTAAAAATGTGATTTTTAACATAAACCGCGTGAAACAGATTGTGTTGGAACCGACTGGAATCAAATCCAAATCTGAACCGTTCAGAAATAAAGAATGGAGGAGTGGGTTCCAAAGGTGAGAACTTCTCACCCTGATCTTGTTTTCTAACTATATATATGTACTAGGATGCAGACAGTGCTTAGTAGCACCCGACACCTTTTTTGAAACAATGGATGTTTGGTTGATTTTAAATTGAGTGATTTATTTGTTTGAATTTGGTTTAGGATGTGTATGGAATTGATTGAATTTGGTTTGTGTACGGCGCGAGCCATTATTAGGCGAGGGATAGGGCTAGACCTTATTCCGGTTCTAGTATCGCGCCATTACGCTACCGAAATTTTCTAAAAATGTTAGAACAATAAAAATACCATTTTTATTGTATAAAGGAACTGTATAAAATATTCATATGTTGAAATAAATATTTTATCGTTAAAAATATAATTTTTAACGAGTATATGAATGAAAATAAATATTCATTTACAAATCGGACGATTTTTTTATGTACACTCATTTGACTGATATTGATTGGGACGATAATTTTACACATCGCCCAACTACACGAATAATATTCAATATTTGTTGGTTGAAACCCCACACGGGTAGTGGGATGGTATTTGACGTACACTAATCCGAATAGTTTAGTTATATGTCAATCGATGGGTTGATAGATTGTTGTAAGCGTTAATTATTTATATTTAACACTTATGCAGTTGTGTAATGCAATCTAGATGATGGCTGACTGTGTTTGATTATTGTTGTGTACATGTGTGTATGAAATCCATATAAATAAAATTATATGGTAATTGATTGTGTCTGATTCCAATTCGGAAAGAATGAATATTTTAAATTAACGAATATTATAAAATGACGAATAAAAAATAACAAACATTTTAAAATAATATTCAGTTATGGATCAAAATATAATTTTGATGTCCGATTTGGGGTGGACACGAAAATATTGAAATATATGAAGCCGTGTTGATTAGATGTGCACCATTTTGACGCGAACGATATTTATATCGATTTTATTCATTTTTATAATGAATATCGAAAAGGAAGTGATTTCAAAATCTAATGTTTTGAAAATATTATCATTTATATATTAATGATATGGAATATTCAATTTTGATTTAAAATTGAATATGAAGTTGAAATCGGTTTTTAAAACAAATTTAAAACGATTTATAAAATGCGTTTTAAATGAAAATCGATGAAATATAAAAAATATATATATTATATATATTAAATGGCCTGAATAGAATGCGCCGAGCCACGGCAGTTCGCGAATTTCGACCATTGACTTCGAATTGACATTACGGGGGATCCGACCGTCGGATTCTCCTAAAACCGGAACCAGTGGGTTCATATCGAAACGAGCTTTCCAACGTATAAAAGAGATTTGAATTCTAACGGTTGGATTTGAAATTATGTCCAAATCAAATTTGGAAAAGGTCGTTGTAAGTGCAGTTCGATAACCGTTTATGGAAATCGACTGAAAGAGCCTTAATAAAATTACTAAAAATGCTAATAATTTGTGTAAAATCATAATAAATGATTTGGAAAGAATTGCGATGAAAAATTCTACGTTTGTAAAGATAAAAATATATTTTTATCAAAATGAACAAGTTATTAACTAGAATTTTAATCCACTATATTTAAATAAATAAATTGGATTTGAAATGGGTTTAAAATAACCAGAATATTCCAACAAATAAATTGGAATGGTTTGAAATGGAAATAATCTATGGAATATTTCGGTTTTGGATTTTGTGATTATACGGATATTGATATGGGAATTTGGAAGATATATATATCGTTATTCCCAATATGATATTTGTTGATTTCAGAATTTGATATTGAATATAAGCCGATATAATTTCTATTCAGAGACTTGTATTTAATATCAAATGAGATTTTGGGTTTGTCGTGAACGGTGTCTTCAGTAACACTGTTCTTAAACCCTGTTGAGAAAAGAATGAATCTTTTAATTAAGATTTAGTGAAGTTTTCCAATAAATTAATATTTAATTAGAATTGAATAAAAGAATTGGATTTTGGGTTTGTCGTGAATGGTGTCTTCAGTAACACTATTCTTAAACCCAGTTGAGAAAAGAGTAAATCTTTTAATTAAGATTTAGTGAAGTTTTCCAATAAATTAATATTTAATTGGAATTGAATAAAAGAATTGCACTTTGGGTTTGTCGTGAATGGTGTCTTAAACAAACTGTTCTTTAACCCCGTGTGAGAGGAATAAATCTTTTAAATAAGATTACTAGAGTTTCCATTTATATTTAGTAACTGAAATAAAATGGAATGTGAATTGGGTTAATAGTGAACTGTGTTTTAATGACATTCATTTATTAACCCGATTTACAATGAAATGTGATTTGGAATTTATAAATCTTTTTATTAAGATTTAACGGGAATTTTCCAAAGTTAAGTTTTCCAGTTTAATATATTAAATTGGAATTGAATGGAATTCGATTTGATAATAAATGAAATGAGCTTCTGTGGAGGAAGACTGTTAATATGGAATTTAAAATGCTTTGTCGTTATTCCATTTATATTATTAGTCGGAAACGAAAATTGATATCGATTATATATTGATCTGTTTTCCGTGAAGATTCCATAATTAATGGAATGTGATTTGGGTTTATCGTGAACTGTGTTTTAAATTACATTAGTTCTTTAACCCGATTAAAGACATGATTACATGTCTAACATTGTATTTTGAACTGTATGGTTGATCTCTGCTGAATATATATCTGTTTGGCAGAGAATTTATTCTCTTGCTTAACACCATTCTCTAAGACATACGAGAATAAAGGTTATATATGGGCAGAAATCAATAGTACAATGTAGACTGTCGATGCGGCATGTATGATTTCCCAAAGTTAAATAATCATTAATATTTATTTTTGGGGAGATTAAAACCAAGTGGAGTTTTAACGAATCTTTAATTAGATTGAAAGGGGGTGAAGACACGGCTATAGTGCCCTCGAGTGTTGAAACCCCCAAGGATGGAGAGATGATTGATGCTCTAAAAATATTGATGATAAGGGGGTGAAGAGGAGGCAGGTATCACTACAATTGGAGCTTTTGATAAGACTAAAGACATGACTCTTGCTCAAATGAAAGCAAGAAAAGAGGAACTCTTAAAAGCCAAAACTGATGAAGAACCCTTCTTGGTCGATCTTCTTCAAATGGTTCTTCCTCTTAGTTCCCCATTAACCATCAAGCTTCCATCCAGATCGATCACTGGAGAGTTGGCTTCCATGTCCTTCATTGATCCCAAAGACCCTTCCTATGATAAGAAGAAGAAGAAAAACCTTATTCTCACTAACACTGAAAAGGAGGAGAATAAGAAGCTCAACGATGCTAAGAAATCCAAGCATTCTCCCAACTCCATGTGATGCATTGTTTTGATTTATCTTTTGTTTTCCATTGGGCCGCTGTGGTTGTTGCGAGTGTGGCCCTCGTATTTTCGTTGATCTACCTAATGTAAATCGATACTTTGTGAATAAAGTAGTATTCACTATTTCTACAGTATGATGCAACGGAAAACTTGTTATATATTCTAGTTAAATACACTTATAGTCGTGATATTAGCCAAACTTGTTATATATTCCAGTCAAAATACTTATACTCGTGATATTACTAAGCTAAGTAATGGCAATAAATCACATCATAAACCAAACAAGGGTTTTAATCTGGTATCCCTGCAAACCAGTCTTGAAAAAGTATGCAGTACACATATCATATCATATTGCAATCATCATAGGAGTGTGATGTATATGTGTATGCCTCCAATCAATCTTGAATAAAATGCTTGGCCAGGGCTTGTTCAACATTGATTAGTAGCAACGTTATAGTTCCCTAATTCTCCTATGGGGAATTCAGGCTCAGCTTTCAGTCTTTCCCCCAATCCTTCTATGGGGTGGGAGCCCATTTCCTTCAGCACTTAGTCTTAATGCCTTTATACTGTAACAACCCACATTCTACGCATTGGAGGATCGTAGAATATTTATTTCTTTCCCATATGAAGTCCTATGGTCATGTAACTTTGAGAAACATCCATTAGAGTCATTTCCCATGCTTATGATTTTTGTCGATTTTTAAATGACCATTTTGCCCCTAGCTGGTCTTGTTTTGGCCATAACTTTTGATTGGAAAGGAATTTTGACCTGAAACCACTCCCATTAGATTCGTTTGATGGTTTACCTTTCCGTAGAGTGGTCATAATAGCCAAACGGACTTACCGTTTGGGAGATATGGCTGAAATAAGGTTTGGAGGTGAAAAACTGCTTAACCGGGCCAAATAGGGTGATTAGTGAATGAGCCCATAACCCATTTCGGGATTAGGGTTATGGGGAGGCTGAAAAAGGGTAGAGGATCATTCCATTTCAGTTTTCTAGCCTCCACTTATCTCCAAGAAACACTAAAAATGGCCTCCAACCTCTAAATCACCTCCAAATCATCTCGTAATCAAGGATTAAGCTTAGCAACATCAAATCAAGGAAGATCTACACCAAATCAACATTGGAGCTGCTGTTTAGCATTAGAATTCGCATCAAATCAGAGATTTATTTCAGATCTTAGTTTATTTGTGGCTAAGGTGAGTGATTTGCATAGTTCCTCAGTAATTATGGCTAATTAAGGGTAATTAGTGTTAATTAGCGAATTTAAACATGATAAAATTCGGGAAAAATGTTCATAAATTCTTAAATGATGTTTTAGACCTCTGATATGAATTTAGGTTAATTTGGTTAAGTTTTGCTAATCCTATCATTAGTTTCACCCTAACATGCTTAAGGGGGAAAATGGGGTTTTGGGTATGTTTGATCCATTTTAACCTATCATATTGATGTTTTGATGTTTGTGGTTGATTATGCATGTTGCTATGACTGTATGATATGCTTTGTGATTGATTTCAATAGTTAGAATGGTCGAAAACGTCGTCGAATGGCGTAAACACTTGCTGGAAAAGCTTCAGGAAACAGTGCAGGTTTTCGGATCGGATCGGATATGGTGGCTCGGATCAGATAAGTGAACTGGGCAAGGGATTCGATCGGATCGGAACTTGACATTTGAGAAATCTGGCAAAAAGGAAGACCATGCTAGCGATATTGGGATCGGATCGGATAAAGGAGGGGGATCGGAGCGGCTAAAGGAGGAGGGTCGGATCGGAACAAATGATGGGTGAGGGAGCTGATCGGAGCGGGAGCACGAACTGGATGGGAGATGGCCCCCGACCCGACCCGATGTGGGAGACCCGACCCGAACCGACGCGATGGAGTGGACCCGAACCGTTACCAGAGGAAGACCATGAACCGATGCAACGTAGTGGACCAGACCCGAACCGATAGCTTGAAGGGGAGCCCGACCCGACCCGACCCAGTATTAACCAATAACTCGAGATGCAAAGGTAGTCCAATATGGGAAGTTAGAGCTCAGGATCCAGTTGGGAACCGATGAGTTCACTTCATGGTTGGGCTTTGTTGCGGGACGTGTGCTAAGGAGTTGTCGACGTTCGTAACTTCGATTCACCACTGAAAATGGATGATGGACTACTTATATGTGCAGTAGAGTCATTATGACTCGAGGGGCAAGGTGATGGTAGCAAGACTACGTTATCAGTGCAGTAGAGTCATTATGACTTGAGGGGCAAAGTGATGCGTAGTAAGACTATGAGTCAGCGCAGATGGGGGTGAATAACTCTATGGGGCAAGTGGACATAGTAAAGGATTGGTAAGTCTATGAGCCAGCGCAGATGGGGTGAATAACTCCATGGGGCAAGTGGACATAGCGAAGGATTAGTGGCTACGTTATCAGTGCAGTGAAGCCATTTATGACTTCATGGGGGCAAAGTGATCGTAGCAAGGTATATTAGGTGATCGAAGTGATGAATATCGTATGCTTTACGCACTGAGTGAGAGATATGAGGATGGTTGCTATGCTTGATTGTTTGCCATCACTATGACATGCACACCCCCCACCTCTGTATCTTTACATTGTTTGATATGGCACCTTAGAGTGTTGTACAGTATGTAGTGCTAACTCCTTGGTTGCAGGTCCAGGTTCAGGTATGTTTTAGTCTACCTATTATTGTTCTGTTTAGATGCTTATCGCTCATACCAGGCTTTATGTTTGACCCAGAGTTTTATGTCTCCTCTTATTACTCTGGGTGCTCACACGAGTAGACTAGAGACATGTTAGCTGGTGATGCGCGAGTAGCTGATTCGGAGGCGGGCTGGAGGCTTCCACGTATGATATATAGATATACTCCCTGTGTCATTGGTGGTCGCTACTTGGGCATTAGTAGCGTACCTCCTTTATCTTGCTTTTGCTTTTGAGACAGTTTGAAAAGTTGAAATAATGTTTAACTTTGGATCATAAGCTGTACCTACATTTTCCGCTGCTATGTTAGTTGCTTCAGCTTATGCACTGTCTCACCTGTTTTATGTCAAGTATGTTATTATTATATTTTATTCTACGCGCTGTGAGACATTCTACAGGTTCTTTGTTAGTTCATCTCCTTCTTCCCTTTCCTTCTGACGACCCGTTCTGTGCTAACTGGACATGTGTACAGCACACTTTTGGAGTAAATGTCGGTTGGTGCGGGGCGGGCCGTCACACTTGGTATCAGAGCTCTAGGTTGCGTAGTTAACCTAGGGAATGACACTAGGGAGAGATAGTACCTATATGAGAGCGCGTATTTGTGATTACTTTGGTTTTCAAAAGCTATATATATACTATTAGTAGTATAAGAATGAAGTCGTACTGCACTAGCACCACTGTGGGGTCGTTAATCGTTTCTCCTTTTACAGATTGACGATGAGCCGATATGCTAGAGGTGCTGGTAGGGGAGCCAATAATGGGAATGCTGCTGACATGACGGCGATGTTTATTGACCTCATGAGAGACATGCTTAGAGAAGTGCAAGGGGCAGTTCCCAATCCCGGAGTTGGTGTTGGCCCAGTAGTGCAGGCGCCTAGGGTCGATTTCGCCAAGTTGTGCAAGGATTACACTAACCTTGGTGGGAAGCCGTTCCACGGGACGGAGTCGGCCACAGATGTTCAAGACTGGATGGATAGCTATGATCGTATCTTCGATGACTTGGGTCTTGAAGATGCGATGAAGAGAAGGCTAGCGTCTCGTCAGCTGCAAGGGCGAGCGATGAATTGGTGGAATGCCATTAGAACAGCTACTCCAGAGGATCAGGTTATTTGGGATCAGTTCAAGGCTCGCTTTAGCGAGAAGTTTATTCCAGCTGCCCAGAAGTCAGTGTTGTTTAAGAGATTCTTGGAACTCAAGCAGAGTGGTAGGGCAGTTTCTGACTATATTGCTGAGTTCGACACCTTGTCGAAGTATGGGCTATCCCTTATCGATACTCCTGAGAAGAAAAACGAGAAGTTCATTACTGGTTTGGATGGATACTTGGGGGAAAGTCTTATCAACCACATCGATGAGACTTTTGAATCGATTGTGGGGAAAGCTTTGAGATCAGAGAGTCTTTACCCCAAGTCAAAGACTGAGGCTGCATCTGCAAGAGGGCCAAAACCGCAAGCAGGCGGTGAAGGCAAGAATAACTCTCAGAATAAGAGGAAGCAGAGCCAAGCTAAGGATGGCCAGAAAAAGAGTAAGAAAGATGTTGAGTGCTTCAGCTGTGGTAAGAAGGGCCATTATGCTAAAGAATGTCGGGCCAAGCCAGCGGAAAGGAAGTGCTATAACTATGGTCAAGTGGGACATCATAAGGATAAGTGTCCGCAACCTCTTAAGGAGAAGCAGATTGTGAAAGCATATGCTATTGATGCTGTTCCTTCTTCGTCGAATGCCCCAACTGCGGCGGAAAAAGGAAAGAATGTTGTTATTCAAGGTATGCTTTCTATTTATGATGTACCAGTTCGAGTTTTGTTTGATACTGGGGCTTCCCGTTCCTTCATATCTAGTGACCTGGTAGATAGGTTGGGACTGGAACCCGAGATAGTCGATAGACCATTGGTTGTGACGAACCCGATTGGTGGTTCGACTAGCCTTAGTATGATTTGCAGGAATTTGGTCTTATCGAGTCGTGGATGTATGTTTGTATGTGATTGCTTTGTTTTGGGCTTTACTGGGTATGGCATTATATTGGGAGTCGATTGGCTCCAAAGATACGAGGTGGTGGTAGAGTGTGAGGGCTTTTTGGTGACAGTTAGGGCGGATGATAAGCGGAGGGTAGTGTTTGGTAGTCTACCTAGTGATGGGGTTATGGCTAGTTTTGTAAATTCCCTCGACATCCCGCAGGATGAGTTGTCAGATGTGCCCGTGGTTGGCCAGTATCCGGACGTCTTCGAGGAGGTGACCGGGCTTCCACCACACCGAGAGATTAGGTTCCGTATTGATTTAGTGAAAGATGCCAGACCTATAGTGATGCCACTTCGTCATATGGCACCAAGGAAGCAGCGAGAGCTCGGGGTGCAAGTCAACAATCTTTTGAAGAAGGGATTTATTAGAAGGAGTGTCTCCGAGTGGGGAGCACCAGTTGTGTTTGCCACTAAGGCAGATGGTTACCTTCGTTTGTGTGTGGACTATCGCGAGTTGAATAAGGTAACGAGGAAGAATAAGTATCCTCTACCGCGGATAGATGATTTGTTTGATCAACTGGAAGGAGCAAGAGTGTTCTCCCAGTTGGACCTCGTGAAAGGATTTCATCAGCTCCGAGTGGCATATGAGAGTTTTCTGAAAACGGCATTTAGGACGCCGTCTGGATTCTATGAGTGGTTGGTCATGCCATTTGGGTTGACCAATGCACCAGCCTACTTTGTGGATCTTATGAATCGAGTATTCAGAGATCAATTGAATAAGTTTGTTCTTGTGTCCGTAGTTGATATCCTTGTTTATTCAAGGACAGAGGAGGAACACAAGGGACACTTGAGGATAGTGATGGAGGTGTTGAGGAAACACTAATTGAAAGCGAAATTCTCTAAGTGTCACTTTTGGAGAAGGAAAGTTAGATTCTTGGGTCATGTTGTTTCAGAGAGTGGTATTGCCGTGGACCCTGCGAAGGTGGCTACGGTACAAGATTGGCCTACGCCCAAGAATGCAACAGATGTAAGAAGTTTCTTGGGGTTAGCTGGATATTATCGTAAGTTTATCCAGGACATCTCCAAGATAGCAGCACCATTGACTCAGTTGACTAAAAAGAATCAGTCCTTCATCTGGGAAGGAGTGTGTGAGAATGCATTCAAGAGTCTAAAATAGAGGTTGACGCGTGCGCCAGTATTGGCCATTCCTAAGGGGAATGAAGAGATGACTGTATACACGAATGCTTGTGGTACCGGACTAGGTGCTGTATTGATGCAAGGAGGTAGGGTTGTGGCTTATGCTAGTCGGCAGCTAAAACCGCATGAGAAGAAGTATCCTACCCATGATTTGGAACTGGAAGCGATTGTGTTTGCGCTGAAGATGTGGAGACACTATCTCTTGGGAGAAAGGTTTGAGTTGTTTACCGATTATAAATCGTTGAAGTATCTCTTCTCTCAGAAAGATCAAAATCTCCGTCAGCAGAGATGGTTGGAGTTCTTGGCTTCGTATGATTTTGATATCGCATATACACCTGGGAAAGGTAATGCAGTAGCCGACGCCTTGAGTAGGAGACATGCCAGTTTAGGGGCAATGTTTCTTGAATGGAAGCAACTGGAGTATATCGCGGGGTTTGATTTCAGACCAAAGTGCGAATTGGATCCAGTAATGCTAGCTAGTTTGGCGATCAGACCCACTTTGATAGAGCGGATTGGTTCTAGCCAGAGGGACGATCCTAATCTATTGGAAATCATCTCCAAGTTAGAGATGGACATCGACGGTGAGGAGATGAATGTGTATGGGCTTGATCGAGATGGATGGCTTAGAAAGAATGGAAGACTAGTTGTACCCGACGTAAATGGTTTGAGAGATGAAGTGCTTAGAGAATGTCATCACTCAAAATTGACTATACATCCCGGTGGTAATAAGATGTATCGAGACATGAAGCAGATTTACTACTGGGAAGGGATGAAAAGAGACGTTTGGAAGTTTATATCCAAATGCATGAATTGCCAGCTAGTTAAAGCCGAGCAAAAGAAGCCTAGTGCTTTGTTGCAACCATTAGAAATTCCCGAATGGAAATGGGAGCAAGTCTCGATGGATTTCATCGATGGTTTACCAAGGACTAGATCGGGATATGATAGCATTTGGGTAATTGTGGATCGATTGACTAAGAGTGCAAGATTTATACCAGTCAAATCGACCAGAACGGCAGCCAAATTGGCAGAATTGTATATAAAGTGGGTAGTGAGATTTCATGGAGTACCTAAAAGCATTGTGAGTGACCGAGACCCGTTGTTCACTAGTGGGTTTTGGAAGATCTTACAAGAGGCTCTAGAGTCAGAATTACATCTCGGTACCGCATATCATCCTCAGACCGACGGTCAGACGGAGAGGGTGAATCGTATATTGGAAGATCTCTTGAGAGCATGTATATTGGATTTTGGTGGATCATGGGATGACCATTTGCATCTAGTAGAGTTTGCATATAATAATAGCTACCAATCCAGTATCGGTATGCCTCCATATGAAGCTTTGTACGGAAGACCGTGCAACTCACCATCATGTTGGATAGAGACTGGCGAGAAGTTTATGCTTGGACCAGATGTGGTGAGGGGAACTTCAGATAAGATTAAGATCATTCGACAACGAATGAAAGCTACCCAAGATAGGCAGAAGAGTTATGCTGATAAGAGGAGAAGAGACTTAAAATTCTCCGTTGGTGACTTGGTGTTTGTCAATATTTCTCCGTTGAAGAACATGATACGATTTGGCAGGAGAGGCAAGTTAGCTCCAAGATTTGTTGGCCCATTCCCTTTTCTTGAACTAGTCGGGCATTTGGCATATAGAGTTGGCTTACCAGAGAAGATGGCGGGAGTTCACAATGTATTTCATGTTTCCCAACTAAGGAAGTTCGTTCACGACTCAGATATGACTATTTCACCTGATCAGTTAGAGGACTTCGAAGTAGAACCCGAGGCGGTTGGGAACCGCAAGCCGATTCGTATTGTGGAGAATGATACGAAGCAACTTCGAAGGAAGGCGGTGAAGCTAGTCAAGGTTCAGTGGGGCGAGAACGAGAATGATTGTACTTGGGAGACAGAGGAGAGCATTAGGAAGGCGTATCCAGAACTCTTTGCCTGGTAAGATTTACTTTGTAATTTAGTTATTCCGCATGCTAGGATAGACTTGTTTTACTTATTTTGCATGTTTGATTGTTGTTTTATGATTGATAGGCATGCGGGACCCTTTGAGCGTTTTGGTTAGGGAATTTCGGGGGCGAAATTTCTTAAGGGAGGGGGGGGGGGGGGAGAATGTAACAACCCGCATTCTACGCATCGGAGGATCGTAGAATATTTATTTCTTTTCCATATGAAGTCGTATGGTCATGTAACTTTGGGAAACATCCATTTGAGTCATTTCCCATGCTTTTGATTTTTGTCGATTTTTGAATGACCATTTTGCCCCTAGCTAATCTTGTTTTGGCCATAACTTTTGATTGGAAAGGAATTTTGACCTGAAACCACTTCCATTAGATTCGTTTGATGGTTTACCTTTCCGTAGAGTGGTCATAATAGCCAAACGGTCTTACCGTTTGGGAGATATGGCTGAAATAAGGTTTGGAAGGTGAAAAACTGCTTAACTGGGCCAAATAGGGTGATTAGTGAATGGGCCCATAACCCATTTCGGGATTAGGGTTATGGGGAAGCTGAAAAGGGGTAGAGGATCATTCCATTTCAGTTTTCTAGCCTCCACTTATCTCCAAGAACCCTAAAAATGGCCTCCAACCTCTAAATCACCTCCAAATCATCTCCTAATCAAGGATTAAGCTTAGCAACATCAAATCAAGGAAGATCTACACCAAATCAACATTGGAGCTGCTGTTTAGCATCAGAATTCGCATCAAATCAGAGATTTATTTCAGATCTTAGTTTATTTGTGGCTAAGGTGAGTGATTTGCATAGTTCCTCACTAATTATGGCTAATTAAGGGTAATTAGTGTTAATTAGCGAATTTAAACATGATATAATTCGGGAAAAATGTTCATAAATTCTTAAATGATGTTTTAGACCTCTGATATGAATTTGGGTTAATTTGGTTAAGTTTTGCTAATCCTATCATTAGTTTCACCCTAACATGCTTAAGGGGAAAAATAGGGTTTTGGGTATGTTTGATCCATTTTAACCTATCATATTGATGTTTTGATGTTTGTGGTTGAATATGCATGTTGATATGACTGTATGATATGCTTTGTGATTGATTTCAATAGTTAGAATGGTCGAAAACGTCGTCGAATGGCGTAAACACTTGCTAGAAAAGCTTCAGGAAATAGTGTAGGTTTTCGGATCGGATATGGTGGCTCGGATCAGATAAGTGAACTGGGCAAGGGATTCGATCGGATCGGAACTTGACACTTGAGAAATCTGGCAAAAAGGAAGGCCATGCTTGCGATATTGGGATCGGATCGGATAAAGGAGGGGGATCGGAGCGGCTAAAGGAGGAGGATCGGATCAGAACAAATGAAGGGCGAGGGAGCTGATCGGAGCGGGAGCACAAACTGGATGGGAGATGGCCCCCGACCCGACCCGAAGTGGGACACCCGACCCGAACCGACGCGATGGAGTGGACCCGAACCGAACCGTTACCAGAGGAAGACCATGAACCGACGCAACGTAGTGGACCCGACCCGAACCGATAGCTTGAAGGGGAGCCCGACCCGACCCAGTATCAACCAATAACCCGAGATGCAAAGGTAGTTCAATATGGGAAGTTAGAGCTCAGGATCCAGTTGGGAACCGATGAGTTCACTTCATGGTTGGGGTTTGATGCGGGAAGTGTGCTAAGGAGTTGTCGACGTTCATAACTTCGATTCACTATTGAAAATGGATGATGGGCTACTTATCAGTGCAGTAGAGTCATTATGACTCGAGGGGCAAGGTGATGGTAGCAAGACTACGTTATCAGTGCAGTAGAGTAGTTATGACTTGAGGGGCAAAGTGATGCATAGTAATACTATGAGCCAGCGCAGATGGGGTGAATAACTCCATGGGGAAGTGGACATATAAAAGGATTGGTAAGGCTATGAGCCAGCGCTGATGGGTTGCATAACTTCATGGGGCAAGTGGACATAGCGAAGGATTAGTGGCTACGTTATCAGTACAGTGAAGCCATTTATGACTTCATGGGGCAAAGTGTTCGTAGCAAGGTATATTGGGTGATCGAGGTGGTGAATATCGTATGCTTTACGCACTGAGTGAGAGATGTGAGGATGGTTGCTATGCTTGATTGTTTGCCATCACTATGACATGCACAACCCCCACATCTGTATCTTTACATCGTTTGATATGGCACCTAGAGTGTTGTACAGTATGTAGTGCTAACTCTTTGGTTGCAGGTCCAGGTTCAGGTATGTTTTAGTCTACCTGTTATTGTTCTGTTTAGACGCTTATCGCTCATACCAGGCTTTATGTCTGACCCAGAGTTTTATGTCTCCTCTTATTACTCTGGGTGCTCACACGAGCAGACTAGAGACAAGTTAGCTAGTGATGCGCGAGTAGCTGATTCGGAGGCGGGCATGAGGCTTCCACGTATGATATATAGATATTCTCCCTGTGTCATTGGTGGTCGCTACTTGGGCATTAGTAGTGTACCTCCTTTATCTTGATTTTGCTTTTGAGACAGTTTGAAAAGTTGTAATAATGTTTAACTTTGGATCATAAGCTGTACCTACATTTTCCGCTGCTATGTTAGTTGCTTCAGCTTATGCACTGTCTCACCTGTTTTATGTCAAGTATGTTATTATTATATTTTATTCTATGCGCTGTGAGACATTCTATAGGTTTTTTGTCAGTTCATCTCCTTCTTCCCTTTCCTTCTGATGACCCGTTCCGTGCTAACTGGACATGTGTACAACGCACTTTTGGAGTAAATGTCGGTTGGTGTGGGGCGGGCCGTCACATATACTCTCATGTCGTATGCTCAGGTTAGAGTTTGGTAATGACAGTCTCTAATCGTGGTGCACCAATCATGCATGTATTTATACTCACTCTTAAATAAGGAGAGTTTGAGTTGATCTGGAAAAGCATCGTGTCATTTGCCTTGCTTTCCTTCTATGCTCCATTTCGAAGAGTAAGATCCTGCCAACTCGAGTGTCGTTCTCGAACTCGACCTTCATTCGTACTCCATGCTTCACTCTGGCGGATGTAGCTTGCGTGATTTTTGGGTGACATATCCTTACTTTTGTTCACAAAATGAAAACCACCGCGTTAGGTGTCGATACCAAGCTTGATTTTAGCCAATCTGAATTCGATTGGCCATGGATTTGAGTTTGCTTATCCAAGCGCGAGTGAGCGAACATCATTCAGGGGTGAATCGCCCCTTTTTCATAGATGCAACACCATCCAATTAATCACAATGTTAAATCAAATATCAGAACATTCACAGAGCATGGAATGGATGTCAAATGTATCACGAGGCACATAAAAAGTAAATGCAAAAAGGGTAAATGATACATAATGTTTTTATATCAGCTAAATTGTAGCGTGCGACCACTTTATAATCTTTTGTTTATATCAACTAAACTGTTTCAGGCAAGTCGTGCCTTTTTACATAGCTTGTAAAAAAAAAGAAACAATGCAAGCTCAAGTCAAGTAGCCTCGCAGATGCTGCTGATTCCACGCTCTGGGAAAATGATCGCCATCAATGGTCTATAGCCTGAAAGCTCCATTATCAAACTTTGGCTGGATGTCATACGGTCCTTCCCACTTTGGGCCCATGAAGATGGGGGAGGGGAAGATACGCTTCAATACCAGATTGCCAGGCTCGAAGGTCCTAGGTCGAACCTTTTTGTTGTAATATCGAGCAACCTGATGTATGTGCCTCGAGGCACGCAAGTTCGCTTCATCTCTCTTCTCGTCAATTATGTCTAAGGATTCAAGAAGAAGAGCTTTGTTCATTAACGGATCGTAGTACGTCATTTTGTGAGACAGGACTTCGACTTTTATTAAGATAACGACTTTCGGTCCAAATGAAAATGAGATTGGATTATGGTCAGTCGTTGACTTGTAGGTCGTTCTGTAGGGCCAAGGGCAATTCATCTACCCATATGGCTTTTTCCCGTTCCAATTGCTTCTTTAGAATGGTCTTGATAATCTTGTTCAATGCTTCTACTTGTCTATTCGACTGTGGATGTGCTACAGTGGTATATCTTTCTCAATATGATATCTCTGGCAGAAATCTCTAAACTCTACACTGTCGAATTGAGTTTCGTTGGCTGTTATAATAACTTTTGGAATCCCAAATAGACAAATGATATTTCTAATGATGAAACTTTTTGAGTTCCGTTGGCTTTTATAATCCGCTTCGTCGTGATTGTGTTCAATTAATCAGCTTCAACCCACTTCATAAAGTAATCCACATCCACGATTGCATATTTTGCTCCGCCCTTTGCGATTGGAAGACTTCTGATAATATCAATCCCCCATATAGCGAACGACCATAGGCTCACCATCAAGGTTAGTTGGCTTGGAGACGCTCTAGGAATCCTTACAAATTTCTGGCATTTGCCATAGTTTCGTGAATAATGAACTGCGTCCTAGTTTATAGTAGGTCAGAAATAGCCGTACCGCAATTTTTTTGCCAACATTTACCCTCCGGTGTGATCTCCACAATCGCCTTCGTGAACTTCCATCAATACACGTTTGACGCCGTCATGTGCTACACAATGAGATAAAGGGACTAAGAAACCCCTTCGATAAAGAACATCGCCCTGCATGACATATCTTAAAGCTTTATGAACGATGGTACACCTTTCTCTTTTCTTTACCGGTAGCGTTCCATGATGCAAGAAGTTCTTTATGGGGGTCATCCATGATTCTCTCTTAGGTTGGTCTCCAACACTGGATCAACTTCCATCTGATAAATGCTTGGAGTTTCTAGGGTCTCGATTGGGACCATCTCTTTTGGATTATTGGAGCTCACCAACTTGGCCAGTTTATATGCTTTTTAATTTTCTGTTCATGGAATATGCGAGATGATATAGTGTTCCAAACTATCCAATATCTCTTCGACCCTTTCTATGTAAACTGCTAGTCGTGGTCGTTTCGCTTGAAACTCCTTTCGAACCAGGCAAACAACAATTTGAGAGTCATTTAAGATGTCCAATACAGCTATTCCTATCTCGTTGGCAACTTTCAGCCTGACAGTCGGGGTCTCATACTCTGAATCGTTATTAGTAGCATGAAAATTCAGACGCAAAGCACAATGAATCGACCGTCTGTCAGGAGTTATCTATACGACTCTAGCGCCAAACCATCGATTACTCCGAGCACCATCTGTATACAACTTCCAGGTTCTCGATTACGCAAAGCATAATGAATCGTTACATTCTCCCGTCCTTAAAAGATTTCGTCCCCGAAATCTCTAAGTTAAGAAGAATGCATCCTACCATCCAACATTCATCTACTCAACCATCATTCACAAGCATCCATTGTCCTTAAAAAAATATTTCTAATGCTATATGAACATACGCAAAAGTGTGCGTGTATATGTTCCTTATCTAATGCAAAATCAGGCGGTCTACTGATTCAATTGACCTCCTTAATGTGAATTATTTTAGAGTCATGAGTCCAATTATTTATGCAATTATTCCTAGTGTACTTCATAACCTCTACATGAGTGCAGAATCATTCATCCATATGCAACATTCATATGATAACATGTCCAATTTCAATCTCATCCATAACCAAACATATATATGCATATGCAATGTGAAAGTGACTTGAGCCGATCTAGTGCCTAAGGTGTGTGTAAATGCATCCACGATCAACCACTAGCAACCACTTGCATCCACTTGCATCCACCAAACATAACGTGTATCAAACACATGTTTATTATCATAGGATATTCCTAGCTAAAGGTCAATGATATAATCAAGAGGACGTCCTAAACGATAGAACGAGTATAAACAAAGCGGTAGAAAAAGGGGAAATTAAGAACATATCCTCAAAGAGAAAAGGATACAACGTGCACATCTTAGCTTCCATCTCCCAAGTAGCGTCTCCTTCATTACTTCCCCATTGTACTTTGATTAGCTTGACTTCTTTGTTGCGTAACCTCTTGATCTCCAATCCAAGGATGCATGTAGGGGCTCATCTAATCGTGGCATCTCGGTCCACTTCAACTTCCTCAATTATGCTCGGCTCCACCACTTCCGTAGTGTCATGTAAGCACTTCCTCAAATGTGATATGTGAAACACATTGTGTTAACTACTAAGACTCTTGGGAAACTCTACTCTGTAGTCCATCTGTCCAACTCTCTATGTAATAGGAAACGGTCCTACGAATCTCGGTGCTAGCTTCCCTACCGCCTCAAAGCAAACAACATTCCTTAACAGTGATACTTTGAAAAAGACCATGTCTCCAAAACTTAACTCAAGGTCGGTCCTTCTCCTATCAGCATACAACTTTTTCCTATCTTGTGCGGTCCTTATATGTCTTCGAATTAAATCCACTTTCTCTGAAGTCTCTCTAGTCATATCTGGCCCAAGTACTAGCTTATCTGTGGATTCCCACCAACAAGTTGGTGATCTACATTGCTGTCCATACAAAGATTCAAAAGGTGCCATGTCAATGCTAGACTGATAGCTGTTATTATACGCAAACACTACTAGTGGAAGGTGGTTCTCCCATGTCCCACCAAAGTCCAAGATACAAAGCCTCAAAAGGTCTTCTAGAATCCGATTCACCCACTCGGTTTGGCCTTCCGTCTGAGGATGATACGTCGTGCTTAAGCATAACTGAGTACCTATGGCTTCTTGCAAACTTTCCAAAAGTCACTAGTAAAGATAGGATCACGATCTCTTACTATGCTAGAACGTACCCCATGCAAACGAACTATCTCCCTAACATAAATAGGTGCTAACGATGATGTAGTCCTCTTTCTCTTGACAGGAAAGAAGTGAGCACTCTTTGTAAGTCTGTCCATTATCACCCAAATACTAGTATTGCCTCTTCTAGACCTAGGCAACCCATCTATAAAGTCCATTGAGATACTCTCCCACTTCCATTGCGGAACCTCTAGAGGATGAAGTAGTCCACCGGGCTTTTTCTGCTCAGCCTTGACTTGCTGACATACAAAGCATTTAGAAACGAACTCAGCCACGTCCTTCTTCATTCCGGCCCAAAAGAAAACTCGCTTCATGTCTTTGTACATCCTGTCATCACCGGGATGTATGGTCATCTTAGAATGATGGGCTTCCTCAAGAACCGTCTTCCACAAATTCTCGTCTTGTGGTACACAAAGTCTCCCGTCCTTATGTAACCAACCCTTGTCATCTAGGGTATACCTATCAAGATGCCTCGAAGACTCCCCTCATATGAGCTTTTCCACTAGCTCAAGCAACTATGGGACATCTAGTTGGGCCTCTCCAATCCGTCCCAAAAGTGTAGGTCTCACCTCTAAGGATGCTAACAACCCGGTCACATAATCGACAGAGGGTCTAAAGTCAAAGGCCGCTATGTACTCTAAGCTCTGCTGTAACGACCCGCATTCTACGCATCGGGGGATCGTAGAATATTTATTTCTTTCACATATGAAGTCGTATGGTCATGTAACTTTGGGAGACGACTATTGGGGTCATTTCCCATGTTCATGTTTTTTCCCGATTTTTAAATGACCATTTTACCCCTAGTTGGCACTGTTTTGGCCATAACTTTTGACTGGAAAGGAATTTTGACTTGAAGCCACTTCCATTGGCTCCGGACGATGGTTTACAATTCCGTAGAGTGGTCACATTAGCCAAACGGACTCACCGTTTGGGAGATATGGCTGAAACAAGTTTCAGATGGTGAAAAACAGCTTAATTGGGCTTGACCGGGTGATTAGCAGCTAGGCCCAGAGGGGAATTTGGGGTTTAGAGGTATAGGAGGACTGATTAGGGTTAGGAAATCACTTTCATTTCAGTTTTGAGCCGCCACAAACCTTCTTGAGACCCTAGTAATGGCTTCTCACCTCTAAAACCACTCCAAAACACATTTTTAGTGAAGATTAAACCTAAACTACATCAAAGTAAGGCCAAATAGCAACAAAGCCAGGTTGGAGCTGCTGCTATACATAGGAATTCGACCCAAACAGAGAGTATTTCAGATTTGGTGTTTTATTTTGTGGCCAAGGTGAGTGATTTGCATGATTTCTAACTAATTACGGGGAATTTAGGGTAATTAGTGATAATTAGTGAATTTATACACAAATAAAATCTGAAAAAATATTGATAAATTCGAATATTATGTTTTATGCTTCTGTTAGAAAATTTGGGTGATTTGGTTAAGTTTTGTTAATTATATCCTTAAACATGGTTAAGGGGGGTTATGGGAAAATGTGGGGTTTTGGCCACTTTTGATCCATTTTGATTCATTTGAATTGTTGTTTGGTGTTTGTGGTTGCTCTTACATGTTGCTATGACTCTATGGTATGTTTTATGATTGATTAGAATAGTTAGATTGGTCGAAAACGCCGTCGAATGGCGTAGAAAGCTCGCCGGAAAGTTGCAGAAATGTGCATGTTCCGAACCGGATCGGATCAGAGTAGGGGTCGGATCGGATTTGTGAACTGACCAAGGGAATTCGAACTGGATTGGAACTTGTCACTGGAGGAGGCTTGGCGAGAAGGAAGGCCATTTACTTAGAGTTGGAGTGGACAAGGGGATCGGATCGGAAGAACAATGAGGGCCAGATTGGATCGGACTGGAGCACCGGATGGGATGAAGATGAGGAGCATAGGTTCGGAACGGGGAAAGTAGAGGCTAGGACAAAGGATGGGATCAGTTCGGTGTACCGAACCGAACCAGGGGGCACCCGAACAGAATGGAAAGATGAAAAGGTACGAGGGTAATGACTACCGAACCGAACCGAATTCTAAGGCTGCTACTGCGCGACAACTCTTCTGAAGACCCACTCCAATTCGACCAAACCCGAGATGCAAAGGAAGTCCAAATGAGAAGTTAGAGATCAAGATTCAGATGGGAATCAACGAGTTCGCTTCATGGTTGGGCTTTGTTGCGGGACGCGTGCCAAGGGGTTATCGATGTCTATAGCTTTGGACCACTATGGTAGGAGGTACGAAGGCGGATTAAGGGCCATTATGGCATCGGTAGAACCAAGGGCTACGACCAATGAAGTGGGTCATTGAAATGTTTGGTCATGACTCCATGTGTTTGGCTTGGTCACAACAGGGTTTCTACAAGTCAGGATTCGTCGTTACCTCAATTTGTCTAGTGTTCCAAAGTGGTAGATATCGTATGCTTTATGCACTGAGTGAGAGATGTGAGGATGGTTGCTATGGATGATTTGTTTGCTATCATTATGACATGCACACCCCACCCCCGTATTCTTCACACTATTTATTATGGAACCTTAGAGTACTGTACGGTATGTGGTACTAACTCTTTGGTTGCAGGTCCAGGTTCAGGTATGGTTTAATATACCTGTTATTGTTTTGTTTAGATGCTTATCGCTCATACCAGGCTTTATGTCTGACCCAGAGTTTTATGTCTCCTCTTATTACTTTGGGTGCTCACATGAGCAGACTAGAGACAGGTTAGCTGGAGATGCACGGGTAGATGATCCGGAGACGAGCATGAGGCTTCCACGTAATATATATATATATATATATATATATATATATAGTATTCGCCCTGTGTTGTTGAAGATCATTGCTTGGGCATTGGTGGTGCATCTTCTACTTTAGCTTTCTTTTGTTTAGAGACAGTAAATTTGAAAAGTTGTAATAAGCTGTATTTGGATTTCCGCTGCTCTGATGTTGATGTTGATTTTAGTTATCAGCTTATGCACTGTCTTACCTGTTTTATGTCAAGTATTTTATTATTATTATATTTTACTCCATGCGCTGTGAGACACTCTACAGGTTCTTGATTAGTTCGTTCCCTTCTTTCCTTTCTTCTGACGACCGTCCCATGCTAGTCGGGCATGTGTACAACGCACTTTCGGAGGAAATGCAGGCTGGTGCGGGGTGGGCCGTCACACTTGGTATCAGAGCTCTAGGTTGCGTAGTTAACGTAGGGAAGTTATCAGGGAGAGATAATATGCGTATACGAGAGAGCGTATTTGTGATTATTTTGGTTTTTAAAGGCTATATATATATACTATTAGTAGTATAAGAATGAAGCCGTGCTGCACTAGCACCACTATGGGGTCGTTAATCATTTCCTTTTTCAGATTGATGATGAGCCGATATGTTAGAGGTACCGGTAGAGGGGCCAATAATGGGAATGCTGCAAACATGAGGACGATGTTTACTGACCTCATGAGAGAGATGCTTAGGGATGTACAAAGGGCAGCTCCCAATGGTGGAAATGGTGGTGGTCCAATAGTGCAGGCGCCGAGGGTCGACTTCGCCAAGCTAAATAAGGATTATACTAGCCTTGGTAGGAAGCCGTTTCATGGAACGGAGTCGGCCACGGATGTTCAGGATTGGTTGGATGGTTGCGAACGTTTCTTCAAGGATTTGGGTATCGAGGATGCGATGAAGAGAAAGCTAGCGTCCCGTCAGCTGCAAGGGCGGGCAATGAATTGGTGGAATGCTATAAAGGCAGCTACTCCTGAAGATCAGATTACTTGGGAGCAGTTTAAAGCTCGCTTTAGCGAGAAGTTCATTCCAGCTGCTCAGAAGTCAGTGCTGTTTAAGAAATTCTTGGAGCTCAAGCAGAATGGCAGAGCTGTCTCGGAGTATATTGCTGAATTTGACACATTGTCAAAATATGGATTATCTCTTATTGATACTGCCGAGAAGAAGAATGAGAAATTCATAACTGGTTTGGATCAGTACTTGGGGGAAAGGCTTATTAACCACATCGATGAGATGTTTGAATCGATTGTGGGGAAAGCATTGAGATCAGAAAGTCTCTACCCTAAGCCAAAGACTGAGGTTGCATCCGCAGATGAGCCGAAGCTACAAGCAAGTGGTGGAGGCAAGGGTGGTTCCCAGAATAAGAGAAAGCAGAATCAGACTAAGGATGGCCAGAAGAAAAAGAATAAGCAAGATGTTGAGTGCTTCAGTTGTGGTAAGAAGGGCCATTATGCTAGTAATTGTCGGGCCAAGCCAGCAGATAAGAAGTGCTTCAAATGTGGCCAAATGGGACATCACAAGGACAAGTGTTCGCAACCCCCTAAAGAAAAGCAAATGGTGAAAGCCTACGCCCTTAATGCTATTCCTTCTTCGTCGAATGCCCCAACTGCGGCGGAGAAAGGAAAGAATGTCGTCATTCAAGGTATGCTTTCTGTTTATGATGTTCCTGTTAGAGTTTTGTTTGATACTGGAGCTTCCAGTTCTTTCATATCTAGTGACCTGGTAGATAGGTTGGGATTGGAGCCCGAGATTGTCGATAGACCTTTAGTAGTGACGAACCCGATTGGTGGTTCGACTAGCCTTAGCATGATTTGTCGTAATGTGGTCTTGTCGAGTCATGGATGCATGTTTGTTTGTGATTGCTTTGTTTTGGGCTTTACTGGGTTTGGCATTATTTTTGGAGTAGATTGGCTGTGAAGATACGGGGTAGTGGTAGACTGTGAGGGCTTTTTAGTGACAGCTAGAGCGGATGATTGGCAGAGGATAGTGTTTGGTGGTCTACCCAGTGAGGGGGTATTGGCTAGTTTTCTAAACTCCCTCGACATTCCGCATAGTGAGTTGTCAGGTTTGCCCGTGGTTGGCCAGTATCCGGATGTTTTCGAAGAAGTGACCGGACTTCCACCACACCGAGAGATTGAGTTCCGTATTGATTTGGTAAAAGATGCCAGAACTATAGTGATGCCACTTCGTCGTATGGCACCAAGGGAGCAGCGAGAGCTCGAGGTTCAAGTCAGCGATCTTTTGAAGAAGGGATTTATCAGAAGGTGTGTTTCTGAATGGGGAGCACCAGTTGTGTTTGCTACCAAGGCGGATGGTTCCCTTCGTTTGTGTGTAGACTACCGCGAGTTGAATATAGTGACGAGGCAGAACAAGTATCCTCTACCGTGGATAGATGATTTGTTCGATCAGTTGAGTGGCGCGAGAGTATTTTCTCAGTTGGATCTCGCAACAGGTTTTCATCAGCTTAGAGTGGAAGCTGAGAGTATAGCTAAAACGGCATTTCGAACGCCGTCTGGATTTTATGAGGGGTTGGTCATGCCATTTGGGCTGACCAATGCCCCAGCATATTTTGTGGATCTTATGAATAGGGTATTCAGAGATCAGCTGAATAAGTTTGTCCTTGTGTTCATTGATGATATTTTGGTCTATTCAAGGACAGAAGAAGAACACAAGGAACATTTAAGAATAGTGAATGAGGTGTTGAGAAAACACCAATTGAAAGCAAAGTTTTCAAAATGTCACTTCTGGAGGAGGGAAGTGAGGTTCTTGGGCCATGTTGTATCAGAGAATGGTATTTCCGTGGACCCGGCGAAGGTGGCTACGGTACAGGATTGGCTTACGCCCAAGAGTGCAAAAGATGTAAGAAGTTTCTTGGGTTTAGCTGGATATTATCGTAAGTTTATCCAAGGTTTCTCCAAGATAGCAGCACCATTGACCCAGTTGACCAAGAAGAATCAAGCTTTTGTCTGGGATGAAAAGTGCGAGAATGCATTCAAGAGTCTAAAGGACAAGTTGACAAGCGCACCAGTGTTAGTCATTCCTAAGGGGAATGAAGAGATGACGGTATACACGGATGCCTGTGGTACCGGACTGGGTGCTGTATTGATGCAAGGCGGTAGGGTTGTGGCCTATGCAAGTCGGCAATTGAAACCGCACGAGAGAAGATACCCTACCCATGATTTAGAATTGGCAGCGATCGTGTTCGCATTAAAGAGTGGAGACATTATCTCTTGGGAGAAAGATTTGAGTTGTTTACAGATCATAAGTCGTTGAAGTATCTCTTCACCCAGAAGGATCTAAATCTCCGGCAACAAAGGTGGTTAGAATGGCTTCCTATGATTTTGATATCGCATATACACCGGGAAAGGGCAATGCGGTAGCCGATGCGTTAAGTAGAAGACATGCCAGTTTAGGGGCTATGTTTCTAGAATGGAAGCAACTGGAGTACATCGCTGGGTTTGATTTCAGACCAAAGTGCGAATTGGATCCAGAAATGTTAGCAAGTTTGACGATCAGACCCACTTTGATTGAGCGGATCGGCTCTAGTCAGAGGGACGATCCTAACCTATTGGAAATCATCTCCAAGTTAGAGAAGGGTATCGATGAGGAGATGAACAAGTATGGGCTTGATCGAGGTGGATGGCTTAGAAAGAATGGAAAGCTTGTTGTACCAATGTCAATGGATTGAGGGATGAAGTGCTTAGAGAGTGTCACCACTCAATACTGACTATACACCCCGGTGGTAATAAGATGTATCGAGATATGAAGCAGACTTACTACTGGGAAGGGATGAAAAGAGACGTTAGGAAATTTATATCCAAGTGCATGAATTGCCAGCTAGTTAAAGCCGAGCAAAAGAAGCCTAGTGGGTTATTGCAACCATTAGAAATTCCTGAATGGAAATGGGAGCAAGTCTCGATGGATTTCATCGATGGTTTACCAAGGACTAGATCGGGACATGATAGCATTTGGGTAGTTGTGGATCGACTGACTAAAAGTGCAAGATTTATACCAGTCAAATCGACTAGAACGGCAGCTAAGTTAGCAGAATTGTATATAAAGTGGGTAGTGAGATTTCATGGAATACCTAAAAGCATTGTGAGCGACCGAGACCCGTTGTACACTAGTGGGTTTTGGAAGAGCTTACAAGAGTCTCTAGGGTCAGAGTTACATCTCAGTACCGCATATCATACTCAGACCGACGGTCAGACGGAGAGGGTGAATCGTATTTTGGAAGATCTCTTGAGGGCATGTATATTGGATTTTGGTGGATCATGGGATGACCATTTGAATCTAGTAGAGTTTGCATATAATAATAGCTACCAATCCAGTATCGGTATGGCTCCGTTTGAAGCTTTGTACGGAAGACCGTGCAACTCACCATCATGTTAGATAGAGACCGGCGAGAAGTTTATGCTTGAACCGGATGTGGTGAGGGAAACTTCAGATAAGATTAAGATCATTCAACAACGAATGAGGGCTGCCCAAGATAGGCAGAAGAGTTATGCTGATAAGAGGAGAAGAGACTTAAAATTCTCCGTTGGTGACTTGGTGTTTGTCAAGATTTCTCCGTTGAAGAGCGTAATACGATTTGGCAGGAGAGGCAAGTTAGCACCAAGATTTGTTGGCCCATTCCCTGTTCTTGAACTAGTCGGGAATTTGGCATATAGAATTGACTTAACAGAGAAGATGGCGGGAGTTCACAATGTATTCCATGTTTCCCAACTAAGGAAGTTCGTTCATGATCCAGATATGACTATTTCACCTGATCAGTTAGAAGACTTCGAAGTAGAACCCGAGGCGGTTGGGAACCGCAAGCCGGCCCGTATTGTCGAGCATGACACGAAGCAACTTCGAAGGAAGGCAGTGAAGCTAGTCAAGGTTCAGTGGAGCGAGGACGAGAATGATTGTACTTGGGAGACAGAGGAGAACCTTAGGAAGATATATCCAGAACTCTTTGCCTGGTAAGATTTTGACTTCGATTTAGTTTTCCGCATGCTAGGATAGGCTTGTTTGCTTGTTTTGCATGTTTGATTGTTGTATGTGGCTATTAGGCATGCGGGATCTTTTGTATGTTTTAGGTTAAGGAATTTCGGGGACGAAATTTCTTAAGGGGGGAGAGTGTAACGACCCGCATTCTACGCATCGGGGGATCGTAGAATATTTATTTCTTTCACATATGAAGTCGTATGGTCATTTAACTTTGGGAGACGACTATTGGGGTCATTTCCCGTGTTCATGATTTTTCCCGATTTTTAAATGACCATTTTACCCCTAATTGGCACTGTTTTGGCCATAACTTTTGACTGCAAAGGAATTTTGACCTAAAACCACTTCCATTGACTCCGGACGATGGTTTACAATTCCGTAGAGTGGTCACATTAGCCAAACGGACTCACTGCTTGGGAGATATGGCTGAAACAAGTTTCAGATGGTGAAAAACAGCTTAATTAGGCTTGACCGGGTGAGTACCAGCTAGGTCCAGAGGGGAATTTCGGGTTTAGAGGTATAGGAGGACTGATTAGGGTTAGGAAATCACTTTCATTTCAGTTTTGAGCTGCCACAAACCTTCTTGAGACCCTAGTAATGGCTTCCATCCTCTAAAACCACTCCAAAACACATTTTTAGTGAAGATTAAACCTAAACTACATCAAAGCAAGGCCAAATAGCAACAAAGCAAGGTTGGAGCTGCTGCTATACATAGGAATTCGACCCAAACAGAGAGTATTTCAGATTTGGTGTTTTATTTTATGGCCAAGGTGAGTGATTTGCATGATTTCTCACTAATTACGGGGAATTTAGGGTAATTAGTGATAATTAGTGAATTTATACACAAATAAAATCTGGAAAAATATTGATAAATTCGAATATTATGTTTTATGCTTCTGTTAGAAAATTTGGGTGATTTGGTTAAGTTTTGTTAATTACGTCCTTAAACATGATTAAGGGGGGGTTATGGGAAAATGTGGGGTTTTGGCCACTTTTGATCCATTTTGATTCATTTGAATTGTTGTTTGGTGTTTGTGGTTGCTCTCACATGTTGCTAAGACTCTATGGTATGTTATATGATTGATTAGAATAGTTAGATTGGTCGAAAATGCCGTCGAATGGCGTAGAAAGCTCGCTGGAAAGTTGCAGAAATGTGCAGGTTCCGAACCGGATCGGATCAGAGTAGGGGTCGGATCAGATTTGTGAACTGACCAAGGGAATTCGAACTGGATTGGAACTTGTCACTGGAGGAGGCTTGGCGAGAAGGAAGGCCGTTTACTTAGAGTTGGAGTGGACAAGGGGATCGGATCGGAAGAACAATGGGGGCCACATCGGATCGGACTGGAGCACCGGATGGGATGAAGATGAGGAGCATAGGGTTGAAACGGGGAAAGTAGAGGCTAGGACAAAGGATGGGATCGGTTCGGTGTACCGAACCGAACCAGGGGGCACCCGAACCGAATGGAAAGATGACAAGGAATGAGGGTAATGACTACCGAACCGAACCGACGAGGGTAAAGACTACCGAACCGAACCGAATTCTAGGGCTGCTACTGCGTGACAACTCTTCTGAAGACCCACTCCAATTCGACCAAACCCGAGATGCAAAGGAAGTCCAAATGAGAAGTTAGAGCTCAAGATCCAGATGGGAATCAACGAGTTCGCTTCATGGTTGGGCTTTGCTGCGGGACGCGTGCCAAGGGGTTATCGATGTCTATAGCTTTGGACCACTATGGTAGGAGGTACGAAGGCGGATTCAGGGCCATTATGGCATCGGTAGAACCAAGGGCTACGACCAATGAAGTGGGTCATTGAAATGTTTGGTCATGACTCCATGTGTTTAGCTTGGTCACAGCAGGGTTTCTGCAAGTCGGGATTCGTTGTTACCTCAATTTGTCTAGTGTTCCAAAGTGGTAGATATCGTATGCTTTACGCACTGAGTGAGAGATGTGAGGATGGTTGCTATGGATGATTTGTTTGCTATCATTATGACATGCACACCCCACCCCCGTATTCTTCACACTATTTATTATGGCACCATAGAGTACTGTACGGTATGTGGTACTAACTCTTTGGTTGCAGGTCCAGGTTCAGGTATGGTTTAATATACCTGTTATTGTTTTTTTTAGATGCTTATCGCTCATACCAGGCTTTATGTCTGACCCAGAGTTTTATGTCTCCTCTTATTACTCTGGGTGCTCACACGAGCAGACTAGAGACAGGTTAGCTGGAGATGCACGGGTAGATGATCCGGAGACGAGCAGGAGGCTTCCACGTAATATATATATATAATATTCTCCCTGTGTTGTTGAAGATCACTGCTTGGGTATTGGTGGTGCATCTTCTACTTTAGCTTTATTTTGTTTAGAGACAGTAAATTTGAAAAGTTGTAATAAGCTGTATTTGGATTTCCGCTGCTTTGATGTTGATGTTGATTTTAGTTATCAGCTTATGCACTGTCTTACCTGTTTTATGTCAAGTATGTTATTATTATTATATTTTACTCCATGCGCTGTGAGACACTCTAAAGGTTCTTGATTAGTTTGTTCCCTTCTTTCCTTTCTTCTGACGACCGTCCCGTGCTAGTCGGGCATGTGTACAGCGCACTTTCGGAGGAAATGCAGGCTGGTGCGGGGTGGGCCGTCACATCTGCTTCTCCACAAACACAGGACTCAAAGTCAACTTCTTCCTACTCAAAGCGTCAGCTACAATATTACCCTTGCCAGGGGTATATGCGATCTCAAAATTGTAGGATGCTAAAAACTCCATCCTCCTTTGTTGCCTCAAGTTAAGATCTTTCTGTGAGAAAAGGTACTTCAATGATTTATGGTCAGTATATAATTCAAACTTCTCACCTAGGAGATAATGGCGCCAAGACTTAAGCGCAAAAACGATGGCAGCTAACTCTAGATCCTGGGTTGGGTAGTTTTTCTCATATACTTTCAACTGTCTTCCACCATAAGCTACTACCTTCCCTTCTTGCATCAAGATAGCACCTAGTCCCGTACCGCATGCATCCATACTGTAAACATTTCACTCCCGTTTGGCAATGTCAACACTGGGGCTGTTGTAAGAGCCCTTTTCAATCGTTGGAAAGCAATGTCACAATCAATGTCCCAAGCAAATGCTAGATTCTTCTTCCTCAGTCTAGTAAGTGGGGCTGATATCTACACAAAGTCCTTAATGAACTTCCTTTAATAGCCCGCTAATCCAAGAAAGCTTTGCACCTCTGTTGCATTCTTTGGGATCTTCCAATCTTGCACCGCAATTACTTTTGTGGGGTCTACAGCTATCCCATCTTTGGACGCCACATGTCCTAGAAAGCTTACTTCTTCTCTCCAAAAGTGACATTTGGAGAACATCACTTTAAGCTGATGTGCTCGAAGGGTATCCATGACTGTCCTCAAATGCAAAGTTTGTTCTTCCTCGTTCTTTGAGAGAATCAAGATGTCGTCCACGAAGACTACCACAAACTTATTAAGGAACTCCCTAAACATCCTACTAATCAAGTCAACAAAATAGGCGGGTGCATTCATCAAACTGAAAGGCATGACGAGCCATTCAAAGAAACCGTCAGGGGTCCTAAAAGCAGTCTTGTCTATACTGTCCTCAGCCACTCTTAGCTGATGAAAACCTGTAGTCAAATCTAGTTGTGAGAAAACGGACGCACCTACAAGCTGGTCAAACAAATCATCTATTCATGGAAGTGGGTGCCTATTTTTCTTAGTCAGCTTGTTTAACTCTCTATAATCCGCACATAAGCGAAGTGAACCATCCTCCTTAGTAGCGAATACTACTGGAGCACCCCATTCAGAAATACTTTGCCTAATAAACCCCTTCTCAAGCAACTCTTTAACTTGTTTACTAAGCTCCTTCCTTTCCCTAGGAGCCATGTGTCGTACGGGTAAAGCAACTGGTTTGGCATAATCAACCAAGTATATGCGGAAATCTATTTCACGTTTTGGGGGTAAACCCTTCACCTCATCAAAGACATCGGGATACTCACGGACTACTAGAACAGATTGCAAATTATCAACAGATGCATCAAGAGACTCTAAGTAACTAAGCATGACAGAACCCTTAGGGTTACACGAGATTTCAAGGGTATTACCGAGACGAGTCAAAAGTCTAACTATCCTCCTCTCAAAATCGAGAATGGCACCATTTCAGGATAACCAATCCATCCCTAGAATCAACCCATAGCCCATGAAACCAAGAACATATGCATTACATCGAAACTCAACACTAAGTATCGATATTCCCAAATCCAAGCAAATCATAGATAAATGAGCCGAACCCCCAATCGGATTTGAGACAACAATGGGATCCTCTACCATACATGTACTAAGTGCAGAGACTCTACTATAGAAGTGGATATAAAAGAATGCGATGCGCCATAATCAAAAAGAGTGTGTACAGGATGATCAGCAAGAAAAACTAAACTTTCAACAGAAATATTTCTACCCCTCGCTTGAGTGGATGCCATGAGAGCATAAACTTGCCCTCCAGAAGGTCCTGCCCTTTGCCCTTGCTTTTTTGGGCAATCCTTAACCACATGTCTTTTCTCGCCACAATGGAAACAACCACCCTTCTTCCTCTTCTTCTTTCTACAGTCTTTAGCGATGTGGCCAATGATACCACAATAGTTACACTTCCTCTTGTCGCGTGGCTTGTTGTTTATTCCACCCTTCTTATTGTCCACCTTCTTGTTTTGAGGTTCACACTTCTTCACTTCTTTCTTCCCACTCTTGTCTTCTTCATGTAATAGAGCTATGTCTACCAATCTCTCAAAATTTGCGCCTAATGGAATATGGGACATAGTTTGACCATGCAATGATTCATTCAAGCCTCTAGCAAAACGTAAAGATTTCTTGTGAGGTGTATCTACAAACACCAACCCAAATCTTGCAAGAAAATTGAATTTGTTGTTGTAATCCTTTACTGGCATACTCCTTTGTTTGAGTGCTAGAAATTTCTCCATCTATAGGCTTTGTTCCGCTAGCGAGAGGAATTTCATCTCAAACCTCCGCCTAAAGTCCACCCAAGTCTCAACTGGTTGCTCAGCACTAGTAACTTCTCACCAGTAAGAGGCTTCTTCCTTCATTAGCAAAGTGGCCGATTGTATCTTCCTTCTATCATCCACTTCAAAGATAGCAAACAATTCTTCTGTTTCCTTGAGCCAGATCCGTGCTTTAACAAACGTCTCAGTCCCTTTAAAGATCTTTCCGCCCATAGCACAGAAGTCCTTACAAATCTTAGCAAAAGCATCTACGCGAGGAGCGATAGCAGCTGGGAGAGGCGGAGGAGGAAGAACATTGGCTAGGCCCACGGCAGCGGCCCTAGCCTCTAGGTATCGTTTGAAGCAAGCGGGTATCGGAACACCCTCAGGTATCTCGGGTTCCCCAGACATGCTGAAAAGAAAAAGGAAAGGATTCAAAATAAAGAAAAGAAGGATAGTGCATATGGCTTTGGGAATATGCCTTTTTAAAATAACAATACTTTTCCTTGAAAATGCTTCTTTAAATCATGGTTTTGAAAATATTTTCTTTAAAATATGCATTTGAAAATAGTTTTCGAAATCTTTTATCCGTTCTGGTAACCTTCAGCTCTGGTACCACATGTAACACCCCACCTCCATTAAGGTCACTCACAAAGGGAATGCCTTAACTTTAGTGGGGGTCATAAGAGTATAGAACATATAAAATTACAAAACAGACAAATTTAAGCAGTGGAAAACAATTAGAACTTTTATTCCATAGTAGCATAATAGGATAAACTTTCATAAGGGTTGTTTCAAACATCAACACCAAAACATCAAAACCCATTACATCAAAAATCTGTCTTGTTTCTTAAAAGAAGCATAATACAAAAGAACAAAACATAATTCCCCAATTAAGCAGTAGCCACCCATAGCAGTAAAGCAAAGAGTCCAAAGCAATACATCACAGTCTTCGAGATTGAAAAGAATCTGAACTAAACGTGGGTATTCCCTCCTTGTGGACCTTGGGGGAGGGGGTCGAAAGAAAGAAGGCAAAACAAAAACAGAGTCAGACATAAAGTTTGGTAAGTCCAGTGACTTTCAGCATGTAAACAGGTAAAGGTATCATTACATGAATATACTGGATACAAGACATAACCATGATAATAAGCATCGCAAGATAATGAGATAAGCATAAGATAAGACTAGAACATGATAAGGTATCGTACTGATTCCTATAATTTCTCTGCACCACCTAACTAGTGTTCAACTAATGCCATTTGTTAGAAAACAAGATAAGTGAGCCCCATTTCCCACATGATAGTTTTATAGGTACATATCTCATGATGAGGGTCCCACTCATATTGACAGTTTACCTGTCCCCGCCGTACCTATCTTAATTGATCGGCACCTACTCATAACATTCAACATGTGTTTGTATCAACCAGGCCCCTACATGTAGATACCTGTGCTGGTCCCACCATAGGGTGTATCATTTCCTAGGGTGGCAACCCGATAAGTTCTATAGTGCACAGCTTTATACCTACTTGGTACTCAGTGTCTAAATTTTCCCATGCCGGAATTACGTGCACGCCCGTAATCCATCGGAACCTGCACTGCCGTACCACCTGCCGCTATTTTGACCGCTTATAATCAGTCTAGTAATCGCGTCCCACCCTGCCTAGCTCAGGGTCCCATTGATTCCTAAAATGGCTTACTGCTGAAAAGGGTCCCACTACTACGGTTTTCCTAGGGTCTATTCATATACCCTCATATTGGTTAAGTGTCATCAATAAATCAATTCAAGTTTACTTAACCCACCCATTCATCATGTTATATTGGTTAAGTGTCATTAAACCAGTCGAGTTACTTAACCCACCCACTTATCATGTCATATTGGTTAAGTGTTTCATGTTGACTTAACCCTACCGTACTTAACATGCTTGTTTAGCATTATTTATTTATTAGTGCATCAACCTCTCACACTGGACTTATTTGCGGTAGCTGGATTGTGCCGGGCGGTTCCGGGTAGTCTTACACCGGAAACCCATTCCAACCTCGAGTTCAAGCATTCAATGCGCTAACCTCTCACATTAGACTTGTTGTTTGTGGTTGCTGGATGTGCCGGGCAGTTCCGGGCAGTCATACACCAGAAACTCATTCTAACCTCGTGTTAGGCATTATTACCCATCTAATCTTCGCCTTTGACCTCTCACATTAGATTGTTGTCGTTGTGGTTGCTGGATGTGCCAGGCGGTTCCAGGCAGCCTTACACCACAACTCAAATCTAACCTCGTGACTTAGACGGCCATTAGATTTAATTAAATTATATATTTGCCAATTATGTCCAAGTTCCAATTTTTACATGCCAATTATCATATGCCCAATTATTGATTTACATGCCAATTTACATATGCCCAATTATTGATTTACATGCCAATTTATATATGCCCAAATATTGATTTGCATGTCAATTTACATATGCCCAAATATTGATTTACATGCCAATTTACATATGCCCAATTATTGATTTACATGCCAATTTAGATATGCCCAAAAATTGATTTACATGCCAATTTATCAAACTTTCAATTATAATAATAATAATACCCCATATCCATCCCAGATTATGCCCAATAATTCCACCAAACATATTATGCCCGTAAATTCACTCAAATAGGAAATACCCAATATTCCCCGTATTCCAAACGTTCGTATTTCGCGATTTCATCCTTGGTTCGAAGTTCACCCAGGTTCAATAAAAGAAATTAAATAGGGGGAGATAGAAGTTGCATAAAATAAGAACAGAGAGAAAATAGGCATGAAAATATCATCACAGGCACGAAGGCTAAGACTTCATAAGAACATCATCATGAACATGAAAAACTAATGTACAACAAGATAAACTGATGATAATAGCATCATGAGAATAAGAATAGAAACAAACGAACAACTAAGAATCAGGCATAGTCTTAATTTCATCTTATTACATGTCAAGACTAGATTTAGGTGTTAAAATCTAAAAATAACTGAACCTACAGCGTTTGGATTAGAAAAGATAATTGAATCGCTTGTTGTTGTTGAAGAACTCTAACTTGATATTGATTAATCCTCTAGGTTGATGAAGAAATTTTTGATTTGATTTAGGTTTTACTGGCAGCTAGGTTTAGATGAGAGTTTGGCGGCATCGAGTGAGAGTGAATAATAGAATTAGGGTTTAGGTGTGGATATGTATTTATAGGTGTGTTAGGCAAACTATGGCCTTTAGATTAGCATAGGAGTCATCAGAGTTATCTAAACCAAAGAGACATGTCACCCAGCTAACCACAGTGCGACACATAAGCCCTAAAACACAAAATTTCGTCACAAACCATTCTAGGTCGGCAGGGTCGATTCCAAACACCCTGAGTTGACCCTGGGGTCGACCCAGCGGGACTTGGATCGACCCATAAAATAGGTCGGTTTGGCGTTTTGCCTTCTCGCTTCCGCTGTTTTGAATTTTTTTCTTGAATTTTAGGTTGATTTTTATTTTATTAATTTATATATATATATATATTTCCCTTATATGTATACAAACTTCCAAGGTCCATAACTTTCTCATACATTATCCGTTTAATGCAAATTCTGGGTCCATCTTGACCAGAATTTTGAGATGAACGCAATGATATAGTCTGTTTTACTTAATTCTCACTTATAAAATTAAGTATTTTTTTAATTCGTCTATTAGTATTAATAAAAAAATACGGTGTGTTACAAGCATGCTTATATCATAGCTTCAAACATGGATGGGAAATCAGGTGCCGTGCCATTACACCCTACAGACATAGCTTCTTCCCTAGTAGAATGTCTCGTATAGCGTCGACTCATTCTAAATATGCAAATTAGAATGGTTAGCTACTTCCAAGAAAAACTACTAAAGAATACAATAGCTACTACTATATATGATAATATATATAGTAAGCATCCAATTGAAGTCTACGAGTACTTCTCTCATACGTAATTACGTCTTTGAACTTTGGCTAAAAATCCTTAACCAGAGCTCTGATACCAAATGTGACGACTGCCCACAGGCCCTGCACTATATAAGTGGAATAATGCGCTGAAAGATGTGCCAGGTAGCTATGGACGTTCATCAAGGTATAATATATAAGCGAAACCTGTCGTAAACTCACAGAGCAAGGAGAAAATACAATATAACATATACAACAGGTAGTAATATTAAAGCAGAAAAACACTAAGCTTTCATAACAGCTAGAAAGTATTTCCCATACATGTGGATAATAACAATAGTGGTTGTACAATTTGCCTCACTACAATACTCATAGAAATAGTAAACAACGAAAATCCAATTATTATATAGTAGTAAAACTGATACGTAAGACTCCATCTCGCCATAGATCAGCATCACTATTCCCACTAAGACATCACATGTTACCTGCTACTTATTCTGCCCAACGATCCATCGGATCAACAATCCAAGTTAATAAGAGGAAACATAAACCTTGAGTCAGACAACAGTCTTAGTGAGCGATAAAACAACTAACAAATTTTATCAATAAAGTAAATGGGAATGAGTAAATAAATGAACTAATCTACCTAGCTCCAGAGAAGTACTTACACCTGCCTTCCACATAACATGACAGTGATAGCCTTTACGATCCATACACCCAAAGGAATAACAATTCAGCCATGGTAACCAGAACAACCATTCATATATAGCACTAGCAACTTAATCACGATTACAACAAGCATTCAGACATCCATGACTGACTCTGGCTATCACCACCATCCTTGCTTTGGAACCCTCGCTATCGTATGACTAGCTAACAACATGTCGTCAATTGTTAAGGACCATACACGATGCCCTGATTCAAGCAAAACACCACACGCTATACACAACACGTGTCTAGGGCATACACGATGCCCAGGGTACTCGAACTACCATTGGACTTCAATTTTACCCTGCTTTGAGTCTGCTAGAACCTATGACAATGACAATTCCTCGGCCTTCTCATCTTTAGTCATTATCAATTACGATTGTTGATTAGCTCAGAACACTTTAGAGAAATCACTTCACACGAACTCAATACATCCTTGAGTCGTTTCCACATTCGTCACATCCGACGAACAATTCACCTCGCTTTGCCATTTCTCTATGGAATTCACTTCGAAGTTATCACCGCTTTCGAACCTAAGAAAACATCAATCATAAGGTTCGAAACAATCCATAGGATCACATCAACTTGCTAAAGAAATCGAGCTACAACGCCTATGCCATTCACCTTGGCGTTTAAAGCGCTGCTAACAACTCCTTCAATTTTGCTTGCCCGACCGACCCAATTGAGGCAACCCGACCGATCCAGCCTTGCTCTTGGCTTGCTCGACCCTAGACACTATCTGACCCGACCCGGATCTAAACAGGGTCAACTAATGTGCTCGACCGACCCACCTTTAATCGTGAAGACCGACCGACCCTAAACTCCCTGGGTACGACCGACCCAAACTTCCCTGAGTACGACCGACCCAAACTTCCCCTAAAACCGTAACTCTCGGACGTGGTCGACCGACCCACACCAAGACTGACTCGACCCAGGCGAAACCAACCGACCATGGCTTGGTTCTGGCCTGTTCTCTAAGACACATGTTGGGACCAAGCTACCATGTTCGACTGACCCACCATGTTCGACCGACCAGGACATGCTCGACCCAAAACCTGCATCTTTCAATGCAACTCCAATTTCGACCAAAACTTCACTAAAATGATTCGTTCATGAAACCAACTCATCCAATATGACCACAAGCATGATATGAAATCAATAATAACACCAATATGTCAATTTCATCAAAAATTCACCAAAATCACCATAAATGTATATATGAACGAAAACATGGATCTAACTTGCACATTCATTTGAAATACTATAGAAATTACCTATCTAAACTTGCTAAATCATATCATAAGGTGATATATACGGAAATGGACTTACCAATGCATGGATCTACGGAAAAAAGCATAAATTTAATAAAAACATGATCAACTACTCATACACTTCATCGAATCCATGCGAGAGATGTAAACCACTCATCGATTCTCCCAAACAAGAAAAATTCAATGAAATAGGAATCCGAACAGCAAGCACTCGCACCAAACACCTTGATCTGATGAATCCTTGCTCCAGTTGATGTAGATCTAGCCTCTAATAGTGTAAATCTTCAATTTCCCTCCTTGGATTATGATTTTTAATGGTGGAAAGGTGTTAGAGGAAGGGGGAGCTCAAGGCACCCAATGAGAGAATGGTAAACTAAAACCATTTCCCATATCCCTTACCCACTATTTATAGTCTCCACCAGCTCACTAACAGGTCTCCCCCAAATCAGCCTATTAGGCTCCCAGAAACTGGACATCCAACTGAAAAACCTTAAAACAACGATTTCTCCCAAACCACTGAGCCAAATCTTTAATGTAACCACTTTGCAGAAAGTAAAACATCAATTCCTTTTCGATGGCATGGGTCTCATCCTTTGATTCAACCCAATTCAAAAGTTATACCATGAACAAGACTGACATGGGAAAAATGGTCATAAACAAAATCTGTAAAAATTATGGACATGTCTCACATCCCCATAAGCAACATACTAATAGATGAGAATGATCCCACCCTCAGGAAATAAAATAAAAATATTTCACGATCTTCCAATACATAAAATGCGGGCTGTTACAATGATGAATCTTCTGCTGCGATGCGGTGGGTTGGAGAATGTGTTCTATGTCCGCGTAGCTCTTCCCACTGCCTAGTCATTACATCCATATTTGCACGGATTGCGACACTATCACGTCTCTGAGCTTTTAAAGCCACATTTATTTCCTCCATCATAGCAAGAAAGCGAGCAAAATCAATCTAAGAAACAAGTGCAGATGCAGGAGGTCGATTACTAGTTATAGTAGTTAGATTTGAAGTGCCAGCACCGGCTCGGGTAGAGACACCCATGACTCCTGTTGGGCTCGAGGCACCTACGGCAAATGGGTTTGAATCTTCCCCTTCGGGTCGGGTCGGACCCCATCCGGTTCCATCCGAACTAGTAGCCAATGCTACAATCAGAGCTTGTGCACCAATTTATTGCCCTTCATTTGCTGCATTCAAACAAGAAGTCTGCTGATTTTTCTCTTTCCTCGGAGCCATGGAATTTGAATCGTTGAAACCGATGAAAACTCTGGATGTGATGGAAATGTGGATTATCTCTTCGAATTAGGTGATCCAAATAGTAGAATAATAATCCAGAAAGTTGAGAATTCAGGTTCTCAGTGAAAGCACTAAAATGTTAGACCAAAAATGGATGTAGCACACAATTGACTAGACTTCGTAGAGAATAATGAAGAATTATAATCAATTAATGAGAAAAAAGTAATGAACACACGAGATTTATTAGGGTTCGGCGTTAACGAGTCCACATCCACTTTATAGTTCGTTGAATCAGTAGTGGATTATAAGTACAAGGATTATAATCACTTGAATACAATTGATTCTCTCCTACAAATTATAGAATTATAATTGATGATCAAGAGTACAATATGGATTAAACAGAAATAGTAGTGATAATGGTAGAGTTTGGGTGAATAGAATGCCAAAAGATGCCTCAAATTGTCACTAGAGCTTGTATTTATAGGGGTTTTCTAGGTTCGGGTCGGATGTTGGCAAAGCTTCCATCCGTGAAACTTCGGAGCCAAAATAGGTTGAGTGGAGGAAGTTTCCTTGGATCAGATCCTCCATCTAGATACTGACACGCGTTTGTAGGAAAATGAGTAGGGCATTGCTTGATGCAATGATCGCTTTAGGGTATCAGGCATGGGGTCGGATCGGTCCTCATCCGATTCGAAGCGACGGCGTATAGTAATCGGCTCTTATGGACGAACGGGTCGGGCTTATTCGACCTGAAGATTATTTTTTCTTCACCTGAATCGATGCCTCCTTCATTTCTTCCGAGCCACTGGCACTTTACGCCATCTAACCCGGTGCCCTTCATTCCTATTTTATCTGATGCTAAGTCAATAAATCGACTCTACACTTAGTCTTCGGTGCATACAATCATGATGTTTAGGCTTTGTGTGGCCTAGTCACAAAGTAGGCCAACAGATATGAAAGAAAAATTTTATGCTTTGCAATGATATAATATTACATTGAACTTTAGAATGGTTAAATGAGAAGGTATTTATAGAAATAAAATAAAATTGAATTCAGAAGTTATGGAATGTATAGCTCGTAAATACATTCAAAAAAGAAAATTTGACTTGTTTTAAATAAATAGAAAGGGTTGATTGAGTAGCGGTTCTATAAATGGAGTTTATGAATAATGTGTAATATGATGTGAATTTATAAAGTAACTCGATAAGAAGGATTTGAACCTGTAATAGTTTTACAAATAAGATCAAAATTTGATTTTATATAACAAGTCCAAATTTCTATAAAGAAAAAATATTCACATTTTGAAGCAAACTTTTTGTAGATTGAAATTGTTATAAGGGAAATTGGTAAGGATTTAGAAATGATAAATTCAAAAGTGAATTTAGAATGAAAGTGGAATTTGAGTTAACTTGTAATTGTAGATTTATTCCGAAGTTCAAAATATTAATCAATTATAGATTATTTGAAACAAAGTTATTTATTGGAATTCGACTATATCGAATTCAAGAAAATAATTTTTGCTTTCAATTTTAATCAAAATTTATTAATTTATTTTTTCAAATTCATGAATAAAAATTATATTTTTAAATTTTAATATTTTGAAAGTGGGGATTATAATGATATCATTTCAATCATTGATTTCCGAAAAAGTGGATTCTTAAATGGAATCTGAGAGTTACGTAAGCAATGCTTGTTAAAGATGGAAGTTGAGCTTTGTCCATTTCAAAGTTAAGAATGTTGTTCAGTCAAGGTTTGAAAGGTAACTATACCCTAACTTGATTGACATCACAATTGACTGAGGAATGGGTAAAGGTCGATGGCGGAGATGGGTTAGAACTATGGTTAGTTAATGAATGGTTAATGGGTTGAGTTATCGTAATGATGTTTCATACAACGTTTGTTAAAAATCCAAATAAATGGAATTTTGAAATGTTTTTCCAATAAAATCGGAGATATTTCTAAGCATAGAAAGTGAAATTAATTGGTTAATAAGAAGTTAAGAAATGGAATATGGATCTTTTCCCCATATTAATAATGTATATTTTCTAAATATAGAAAATAAGATTTTGTGAAGAAATTGAAATATTTTCCAACGGTGATAAGAGATATTTTCCGGAAGTATGGAAAATAAGATTTTAGATATATGGAAATGTTTTCCAAGGATCGTGAGACACCAAAGAGTTTTTGAGAAATGTCAGGGAAAAGATATGGGAAATTGGGAAATGATAATTTAACAAGAGAATAATTTAAAAGGCCTAGTGTTTCTTGAGGCTTGATTAGTAGAATTTCCATTTGGAAATAGTTTCGTTGGTTGTATGGATGTTTTCCTTTGATAGTTAAATAACCGACTATCATTGTTTTAGCTATTTTATATTTCTTGTCAATACAAAGAGGCCGGGATCAAGTTTATTATCCGAAAACCACTCCATATAGGCATAAGCATACGAATCAAATTATGCCGAAGAAAAGGAAGACGAAGTAAAATGCAAGCATTGTTCTGTTAATCCTAGGTAGAAATTACCTAAGATGGATTGATGGGATGGTGCCTTCGATTTTTCCAGTCCGTGGACAAGCATATGGACGGATGTCTTACAGATTATTTCTAAATGGTCACGTACATTGATTTCTTCAAATGTACCAAAGTTGGCGGTGGATAAGGAACCTTCTCTTAGCTTAACACCTACTAGGATGTCAATTAGTGATTTGACGAATATGACGATGTGGCATTCAAAGTAAATGGTGGTAAGATGTTCTAAAAAGGTAATCGTGACCTCAGGCCTCATCAATTGGAAAATGACAAAAATCGAGCAGGCAACATGGCTATGTGGGTCGTACCCATTAGGATGCATTATCAACTGATATAGAGAAAATTCAACTACTTCTTATTCTATCACTGCCGTATACTTTTGATAACGGTTGCTGATCATAGCTGTTGGTGATATATATTCGATAAGCTCAAGTTGAATGAGTGGTCGATCATGTGTAGTCGGATTGCATGATGTTCTTGTTGAACCCAGTGTATTCCTCTCTAGAGATACACTATTGGAAGGTGGTCTCACACCTTATCATAGTTGGAAATCCATTCTCCAATAAGTGCCCTACAGTTTGTGCTTATATACTATATATGTGGAGCGTGAGATGCAAGCATTCCGCTAGATTGTAATTTATTTGATTTAGACACTATTGTAATATCAGAATACTTTTGATACAAAGAATATTATGCGTTATTGTAAGGTAAAAACCATCTGTACTTATATGTGGATCAGTCTTACGATTATCTTTTCTTTCGAAAGGATTTTTGAAAGTTAAATCAAATGGTTGGCGTTTACTCACACCAGTCCCATGACTGACCCAGAGTTTATTTTATTTTATTTTAGCATAAACTCTTGTTGCCCAAATTTTTACGGGAAGTCAAGTAGTCAGGATTTTATAGATATACTTGGAGGAGCTTGGAGTAGGAGGCTTCAGCATTAGATAGCTACTATTTATTTCCTCTGTGATATGCTGTGTTGTACTCTAGTGATGGTATATATATATATATATATATAGAACAAATTTGTAATTCAAAAATTTATGTTATCTAATAAATTTTATTCATTCCGTTGTGAGATTTGTGTTCTTCATTTTCTTCTATTCGAAATTTTCTTTCTTTCTGTTTTTCACCCTCTAACTTCTTTCTACAAATAATCCGGTAATTTATTATGCTTGGTTAGATTGACATGGTGTTTTGTGTCGATCATCGGGATCGGAAATTGGTTGGTTCGTTACAATTTTTTCCATATACACTGGTTCCATTTCAAAATGGGTTAGTATGTACGTATGTCTTTCTCTTTTCTTCATTAAGAAGTATAGAAATATTTTTTGAAACGTAGTCAATGAGCGACATTTTAAACATCGTGCAATTTTTGAACTTAAAAGACAACCATCTCTCTTCATAGGATGTTTATCTACTTTTCGAATATTAATGCAGAAAAACTTTAGATTTATTTGGTTACCCATTAAAAAGACATATTTTATATAAAGGTTTTAGTCCCAACTTATTTTGGTCTTAAGTCCACGCAAATGTAACAACCGGGATTTTCAGAACCAATTTAAATTTTTTATTTTAGTTATTTAATGTATTTTGGGAATTTAAAATGATTTATTTTAAATAATATTGACTAAAAATTTATTTAAATCAAAGTTAGAACGTGTAAATTTATTTTAATTATAAAAGTTGTTTGAAATGGCGCGGTAGTTTGAAAATTTGATTTTAAATTTCAAAAGAATGTTTAGGATTCAAAATAAATCAGATTTCAATCAAATAAGAAATATTTGCATCTATTTAATAATATCTTTCTAACGAATGTAAGAAACTGAGATTTCATAATTTAAATTAAAAGTTATGTCCAGTTTAAAATTCAGAATAGTCGCTATGGAATTTATATATATATATATATATATATATATATATATATATATATATTAAAACAATATATAGCCCTTAAAAATAGCCATTTTGCAAACGACCTCCGTTTTCGATGAAACCACGTTTGCTGAATCTGGAATGTCATATTATTGTTAGATTCCAATTTTCATAATTTTTGGAATTAATATGTGAGCGCGGTGAATTTAAATGCGTTTGGTAATTTCAGTTTGAATTTAATCGACTGGAAAACGACTATTTTTCAAATGGCCTCCAAATTCGATGAAATTAGTTTTGTTAGGATCGTATCATCAAAACATAGCTAGATTTATTTTTCTAGAATTTTTGGAGTCAATGTGTGGCCCCGGTAAATTAAAAGGGTGCGTTTTTTACAGGTCCCTGTTAAGGTTTTAAATTAGGCTCACATCCGGTCATAAATTTATTGTAAATTAGGTCCCTATTTTCTGAAAATTCATCAAAAAATATTAAAAAAATATAAAAAAATCACGTAAATTCGTAATTAATTAAAATAATTATTCGGGAAAAAATTAGACCTAAAAAATATCAAAAACAACGTCAAAATAAAGAATTACGTAAAAAACAACGAAATGCAGTAAAATGCATCAAACGATGCATATAATTCAATAAGTTGCATACATGTATGCATTAATTTTAATTCTACGTCACAACTACAGTAAAAACTCATACATGTATGCATATATTGTAAAAACATGCATCTATCCATGCAATTATTTGAAAACAGCGAACTGTGGAGAAACTTTTCAATTTTGCATATATTTTCACCTGTATGCATACATATATGCAGTTATACAAAAAAACTGCATATATGTATGTAGATATTCAATAGGAGGGTTTGCCTACGTGCAAGTATATTCAAATAGTTGCGTATATGTATGCAACTAATAGCAATAGTTGCATACATGTATGCAACAATTTTTTTTCTTTGCGTGGACTTCTGGGATTACTTCAAGATTTTAGAATATATTTTTTTATTCATAGCCGCCTTTTTTTTTGCCAGAAAATGAAAAATGCAAAGCATGTAAAATGGGAAGGCGGAAGTACCTGAAAATGTGGAGGCGACAGCAAAAACAGGGGACGGGTTTGAATATTAAACTATGGCTGGATGTGAGGTGTATTAAGTTTGGAAATAGGGATGTGAGCCTAATATTCACAAATTAAAATGTACGTTGAAATCAATTTTGAACGTTATATTAATTTATATTTTAATTTTGGCAAAATCTGATCGTAACTGTCGAATTGGCTTACGGGACATATCCCATTGTATTCAGAATAGGGGTATTTAGCTAGACGCGATAGTCATTGGGTTCGATTTGGAGTTCAAATAAAAAAAGTGACTTTTTGGATTTAATTAGATAATTAAATAAAAGGGTATAACCCTAATTTCTTTGCTCAGAATGAAACCCGCCCCTTCTCTCCAGAAACCCATGTCGCCCTTCAAAATTGCCGCTGCCACCCTCCAGAGCCCCTCCCCCCGCCGTTGCGTCGGAGCCGCCACCTCCCCAAGCTGAGCCGCCACCTTCCCGACCCCCTCTCTCCTATCTCTTCCTTCTCCGCCAGGAAACCCGAACCCCTACCCAAATCAGTTGCTCTAGCCCGCCATGGACCGCCAGCACTTGGCCGCACCACCCCTCGACCTCCTCAAACCACGACGCCCCATCTGATCACCCCAGTCTGACCAGTGGGCCCCTTTCCTTAAAGATCCGATTTTTGCAATTCCCACTTCGCGTTTAAGCCCCTGACCCTTCAGACTCCGGCTATCCCTAGTGATGGTGAAGACGAGCCCGAAGGTTGGAGCAAGTTACACGTTTTATCGCTTGAAGATTAACAATGAGTTTTATTTATTTATGTAATTAGTAATATGATTTTTAAATGAAATAACCTTGTTTTATAAAAGTGATATAAATAAATTACATTAGAATAAAAATTATACAAATAATTTTGAAATAAAAATATGATTTTTATGTATAATAACGTAGTATAAAAATATGATTTTTTATGTATAAGAACACTGAATCAAAAATATGATTTTTATATATATAGTAGCGATATAAAAATGTGATTTTTAATATAAACCGCGTAAAACATATTGCGTTGGAACCATGGTGAAGTACACTAAGCAGTGGAAACCAATCCAAATCCAAACCGTTCAATTAAAGAATGGCGGAGTGGAAACCAAAGGTGAATACTCCTTCTCACTCAATTTATTTAAAAGTTAAATACATACTAGGATGTAGATGGGGCTTAGTAGCCCCCGACACTATTTATTGTACAAACCATGTTGTTTGATTTGGATTGTATTGTGGATATTTGGATGTTGATTGTAAAATTGGTTGTGGATTGATTGTGAATTGATTGGAATTGGTTGGTGTATGGAGCGAGCCAGTATTAGGTGAGGAATAAGACTAGACCTTATTCCGATTTTAATATTGCGCCGTTATGTTGCCGAAATTTTCTAAAATGGGTTAGAAAAATTAATAGCTAGTAAAAAATATTATTTTTAACATATATATGAGATATATAAAATGGTTGTGTTATGGAATAAATACTAGTTCGCTAAAAATATTATTTTTAGTTTATAACTGCAATGAATAAAATTATTTAGGCATTGTATATGCTTTTATAAGCAAAGCTATAAAATTATATATATATTTATTGGATAGTTAAAAATAAGTTTACACATCCATTTACAAGTCGGACGACTTGTTTATGCTCGCCTATTTTTGTGATATCGATTGGGATGATAATTTTTACACATCGCCCAAGTGCACAAATAATAATAATTATTTGATGGTTGAAATGCCACACGGGTATTAGGATGATATTTGACGTACACTAATCCCAATTGTTTAGTTATATGTCAATCGACTAGTTGACAGACTGTTGTAAGCATTAATTATTTATATTTGATGCTTATACAGTTGAGTAGTGCACTCTGGATGATGGATGATTGTTTATCATTGTTGTTATATACATGTGTTGTATTGAGATCCATAGAAATAAAATCTATTATAATTGATTGGATTTCATTCCAATTTGGAAAATAATGAATATTTTAAAATAATATTCAGTAAAGGATTAAAATATTATTTGATGTCCGATTTGGGATGGACATGAAAATATTGAAATGTGTGAAGCCATATTGATTAGATTTGCGCCATTTTAACGCAAATGATATTCAAATAGATTTTATTCATTTTTATAATGAATATCGAAAAGGAAATGATTTCAAAATCAGATATTTTGAAAATATTATCGTTTAAATATTATAATAATAAAGGGTATTCAATTTTGATTAAAATTGAAATGAAAGTGGGAATCATTTTAAAACGAATTTATAAATTATTTATAAAATATGTTATGAATAGAAATCGACGAAATATATATATGTATATTAAATAAATAAATATATATATTTAATGGCTTGAATAGAACGCGTCGCGCCGCGACCGTTTGCGAATTTCAACCATTGACTTCAAATGGACATTACGGGAGATCCGACCATCGGATTCTCCTAAAACCAGTTGGGTTCATACCGAAAAGAGCTTCCAAATGAACATAAGAGATTTGAAATCTAACGGTTGGATTTGGAACCATGTCCAAATCAAAATTGGAAAAGGTCGTTGTAAGTGCAGTTCGATGACCGTTTATGGAAATCGACTGAAAGGGCCTTAATAAAATTATTAAAAATATTATAATTTTGTAAAATCATAATAAATGATTTGGGAAGAACTAGGATGAAAAATTCCGCGTTTGTAAAGATAAAAAATATAATTTTATCAAAATGAACTGGTTATTAATTAGATTTGAAATCCAATAATTTTTAAATAAAATAAATTGGATTTGCGATTGGTTTTAAACCAAACAAGAATTTCCAACATATGAATTGGAATGGATCTGAATAAAAATCATCTCCGGAATATTTCGATATTGGATTCCGGTGACTATACGTATATTGTGGAGGAATTTGGAAGATAGATATATATTGTTACTCCCCATACGATATGTGTTGGTTTCAGAATTTGATATTGAATATAAGCCGATATAATTTCTATTCAGAGCCTTATATTTAATATTAAATTGGATTTTGGGTTTGTCGTGAATGGCGTCTTCAGTAACATTGTTCTTATTCCCATGTGAAAAGAATAAATCTTTTAAGTAATATTATTAGAGTTTCCAATTATATTTAATAATTGAAATAAAATGGAATGTGAATTGGGTTTATTATGTACTGTGTTTTTAACGACATTCGTTCTTTAACCCGATTAACAATGAAATGTGATTTGGATTTATAAATCTTTTTATTAAGATTTAATGAAAATTTTCTAAAGTAAAGTTTTCCAATTTAATATATTAAATTGGAATTGAATGGAATTCAATTTGGTAATAATCAATGTGAGCTTCTATGGAGAAAGACTGTTAATATATATGGAATTTAAAAGGCTTTACATTATTCCATTTATGTTATTAGTCAGATACGGAAATTTATATCGATTATATATATTGATCTGTTTTCCATGAAGATTCCATTATTAATGAAATGAGATTTTGGGTTTATCGTGAACTGTGTTTTAAACGACATTAGTTCCTTAACCCTATTAAAAATAGGATTACATGTCTGACATTGTATTTCGAACCGTATTGTTGATCTTTGTTAAATATATATCTATTTGGTGGTGGAGAATATATTCTATTGCTTAACACCATTCTATGAGACGTACGAGCTTAGAGGTTATATATCGGCAAAAATCAATTGTACGGTGTAGATTGTCGATGCGGCGTGTTTGATTTCCCAAAGTTAAATAATCGTTAATAATGATTTTCGGGAAGATTAAAACTAAGTGGAGTTTTAATGAATCTTTAATTAGATTGAAATGTGATTGTGATAATTTAAATTATCAAATTTTGGGAAATGATCGAGAATGGAGTATCACCAGTTTTGCTCCAAGCGATAGTTAAATCTTTAATTAGATTTGAACTAGAAATGGTAATTAAATTTACCGATAACACCATGGTGTTAGATATGGAGTATTACCAGGTTTCCTCCATGGGATGAATTGGTTGGGATTGGGAAATAAAACAAATGATTACTTCAGTATGGTCCTCTAATCCCAACTAGTTTGGATAAACCTTAATTTGGTTTGAATTGATATCTAAAGGAAGATTAAAAAATAAATTTAAAGAATTTGTCTTTGAAAAAATTAATGGGAACCTTTCCCTAATGATGTGAATATTTGAATAGAAGAATATTCTAAATTGGAATAAGGCGTATGTTGTGTTTTTATAGCACTAGTTTATGAGATACGTGAATTACTTGGAAAGGCTGGGTTTATACCCATTCCGAGTAATTGGTTCGACGATAAGTTGACGATGAAGACAGGGGTTGAAGACCGAAGTTCTTCACATCGTTTGAATGATTATTGATGTCTTGATTAGGTTGTACACCCAAGACAAGTGGTGATCGTCCAGACGTACATGGAGATCGACCGGATATGCTAGGACCTCTCTCCTGTATTGGACATATGGGACGAGGAATAAGGTGCCTCCGGTTTCGTTCAGACCCAGAATAAACTAGTAAATGGATGTGCGTCTGACATTGGATTTTATTCTATGTTTATTGATTTCTATTAAATATATACCTATTTAGTGGCGGAGAATTTATCCTCTTGCTTAACACCCTTCTCTTAGACATACGTGCTTATAGGTTATATATCAATAGACATCAGTCGCATGGCGTGAATTGTCAGTGCGGCATGCTAAGACGCAAATGATCAAGGGTTTTGTTGAAAAATAGAGTCTTGTGGTTGATGTTCAAAGCACGACTTTAAATAGCATAGCTTTTTGTGTAGCGTTAATCTGCAAGCCTCACACCCCGGTATGAACCAGAAACAGGAGAGGACTGCAGGGAGGACATGCATTTCTTTCTTGCTAGGAGTCGTGTCATGGTATGGAGCCCAGACATTTTACTCATGCGGATGTTGCATATTATTTGATGGATAGCGAGGTACCTCGGATATATCGGTCAATATGGGTTCGATGGATGATATGGTCGACATACTGACTAGATTTACGCCTCATAGGGCAGGGAAACGTATTATTTAGGAATTACCAATCCTCAAAAGTAAGAGAGGACCGACACTGAAGATCCAAGGGCTCACCTGAGTCTAAGTCAAGAGACATGGGCTAGGTTGTCTCAAATTCGGTAAGGAAGATCCCTTGCCTTGGTTCATAGATGGAATCCAATTTCCAATAATGAAATTTCGGTTTTAATTGCAGAACTAGTATGGAGACATAGTAGCATGGGATACTATGCCGTCTATGATTAATACATTTATATTTGAAGTTGATTTTGACACTATACACTTATAGTAATATCAAATTGATTTGTTTTAAAACGTACCAAGCATATTTGGCTATTATAAGGGAAAACTCTATCCTCCGACTTGTGTTGCATTGTGTAATGGGACTTGAGTCTTATAGTAGCTTTATTTTTCGAAAAGCATTGTGCTGTTTTTTGTATGCACTGGTATTCTTGGGAGAAAACCCATTCCGTGTTATATGGTGCGGTCCCTTTATTTACTTTATTTCTAAAGTAATGTTTTAAATAACTGTTTTAGTTCTCACACCAGTCCCATGACTGACCTGGGGTTTATTGTTTTAACCTAAACTCTGGGTGCCCATATTTTCCACACGGGCAGCTAGTAATTTTCGTTTTGCAGATATTATATTCATAGGATCCTGGATTTGTAGTTGGAATTACACTCGGAAAGATCGGTATCCGTGTATTTCTCTCAGTTGTGTAATGTATTATTTTTCTGTTGCATTGTGATTTTAAATCTCTGATATTTTCCAATGTGTAACATTTATTCATACTATGTTATATTCTTGTACTCTGATGTAAATTGTTGTAATAAGCAATGATATGTTATGTCTTTTGCGTTCGAATTAGTTGCGTTCTCAACTCAATCCGGGCTTTCCCGTAAGGGCGAGCTTGGGTCATTTTAGTTTGGTATTAAAGCTTTGATTTACAGAGCTTGAGAACAAGACACATTCGAACCAAATGAAAGAATTCATCAGAGATTGGATTAGTAATATCCAATGAGAATGACTCATTAGAGATAGGATCAGTAGTATCCTAGAATCAGTTAGAAGAGTATTATTAGTAAAAATAAATTTAGTTCTGAAAATTTATATCATATTATATGTATTTGAGTATTTTATTTTGAATTGATTTGGACAATCGAGTATATGATGATTTTGCATATACGCCAAGATAGCATGTATTCGAAGTCTCAAGTATGCTAGATAGATATAGAATCACGCTATAGTCGCCCGGGGATAATTTTGATGATTGACGCGTCATCATCAGCATTTATTTTCGAGCTTCAAAAGTTGGATATCCATACATTTCCCATTGACTGGTGTGAGAGCCAAACATATTAGAATTTATTGTTGTGATTTGGCACTAAAAAGTGGATTTTTGAGTATATGTATTAAAGATATATGATTGAAAAGTTAATCAACTAATTGGTTGTTGGTTGTGATGTATGATTACTAGTTTGACTAATTAAAATATTAAAACCAATAAGAAAATGAAAGGTAAATTTTGCCAAATCGAATCAAATATTGAACTAAATTGGAAATTGATTTGAATTGCATATATGTACATGTATATATAATGAACAGATCATAGCATGAAAGCTAAGAAGTGGAATAAAATTGTATGCCCGACAAATAGGTACATGTTTACTGTATTTCTTAGGTTTTGATGATTTTATGAGCTGATTGGCTATCCGCTTGGCTTTTTCTTTTCTTTTTTAGATTGATAGGGCCCTGTGAGGCAAGTTGCCATTTTAAAGGTTTCCCTTACAAAGGAGGTTATGGCGAAAAAATTCAATAATTTAGGGTGCTAGCCAAATTTTTGAGAAATTAGAAAATTCTTATAAACTGAAAAGTTGAAGAATGAAAGCCAGAATGAAAGTTGAGTTGGCTGGTTAAACAACTTTCAGCACCGTTCCTTTTCGAGGACGAAAAGATTTTAAGTGAGGGAGATTATAACAACCCATATTTTTAGAACCAATTTAAAATATTTATTTTAGCTATTTTAATGTATATTGAGAATTTAAAATGATTTATTTTAAATAATAATGACTAAAAAATTATTTATATCGAAGTTAGAACATATAAATTTATTTTAATTATAAAAGGATTTTGAAGTGGCATGGTAGTTTGAAGATTTGATTTTAAATTTAAAATCAATGTACATGATTCAAAATAAATCGGATTTCAGTAAAACAAGAAAAATTTGAATCTATTTCATAATATCTTTCTAACGAATGTAAGAAATTGAGATTTCATAATATATAACGAAAGTTATGTCCAGTTTAAAATTCAGAATAGTCGCTGTGGAATTTATATATATTTTACTATAATATATAGCCCTTAAAAATAGTCATTTTGCAAACGACCTCCGTTTTTTATGAAACCACTTTTGTTGGATCCGGAAAGTTAGAGTATTGCTAGATTCCAATTTTCATAATTTTTGGAATTAATATGTGAGCATGGTGAATGTAAACGCGTTTGGTAATTTTAGTTTGAATTTAATTGACTGGAAAATGACCATTTTTCAAACAGCCTCTAAGTTCGATGAAATTAGTTTTGTTAGGATTGTATCATTAAAACATAGCTAGATTTATTTTTCTGGAATATTTGGAGTCAATATGTGGCCCCGGTAAATTAAAATGTAGGTTGAGATCAATTTTGAACGTTATATTAATTTATATTTTTAATTTTGATGAAACTAATCGTAACAGTCAAATTGGCTTATGGGACATATCCCATTGTGTTCGGAATGGGGGTATTTAGCCAGGCGCGACAGTCGTTGGGTTCGTTTTGGAGTTTAAATAAAAATATGACTTTTTGGATTTAATTAAATAATTAAATAAAAGGGTATAACTGAGACGACCCCAAACCCCGTACTGACGGTGGCAAGGGAAATCCTTGGAATATAGCACAGAAACAGATAATAACAGAATAGAAATTAAATAAATACACCAGATAATGCACAATAGAATATACTGAATAAACGTAATCATCAGAGCTACGCAATATACAGGATCATACTTAGTACAAATACAGTTCAGCTATACATAAATGTCTACAGCGGAAAACAAACATAATGTACAATAGGAGCTGAACAGCATAAAAAGAGATAAATGATAGAATCCATCTTCAGCTCCAGCTATCCAAAGAAAGCCAGCTAAAACCTGAATACAAGGCTGCCCGTGTAGAAAGAGGGGCACCCGAGTTTGAAAGTGAAATAAACTCCATTGGATTGCCAGTGCTTTAAAACAAATCTTTCTTTTAAACATCGCAATGCTTTTCATAAAAATGAAGCCATTATAAGACTCAGTTCCCATCACACAATGCAACGCAAACCGTAGGATAGAGTTTTTACCTTATAACGGCCAAAATATGCTTGATACGAATAAAACAAAAGCATTTGATATTAGTAGTGTTTATACGTTTTGAAAACAATTTCAAATCATAAGTATCAATCATAGACGGCATTAATGCCCCATAACACTATGTCGCCATATATAGGTATACAATCAAAACCGCACAATCACGTAATTGGAAATTGGATTTCCGTCATGAACCAAGGCAAAAGATAGTCCTCACCGAATTCGAGACGCTCTATCCCGTGTCTCAGGATCAGAACGCATCGACCCTTGGAGCGACAGGGCCGGTCCACCGATGTGGATTAAAATTCCTGAACACTACGTTTCCCCGCCCTATGCGGCGTAAGTGAGCCAACGAATGACTCCGTCGGTCCCGGATCAACCGATATAACCGAGGCGCCTCGCTATCCATTATCCACATAAGTAAAATGTCAGGCCATGTAAAAACATCGACACAACTCCTAGCTAGAAAGAAACGCATGCCCTCCCTGAGGTCCTTCTCCCGTTTCTGGTTCATACCGGGGTGTGAGGCTCGCGAATTCATGTTATACACAAAGCTACGCCACACAGGCAGTGCTTTGATCATCAATCACAAGACTTTGCTTTTCAACAGAAGCCCTGATCATTGCATCTTAGCATGTCACACAGGCAATTCATACCATGCAACTGATGGCTATCAATCACATAGAATAAATTCCAATGTCAGACACACAATCCATTTACAAATCCGTCCTAGGTCTGAACGAAACCGGAGGCACTATATACCTCGCAAACCCATCGACCTCCACGTACGCCTGGACGATCACCACTTATTATCCATATTTCGGGATGCCTCCCAATCAGGACATCGGTTACCATCCAAACGAGGTGAAGATTTCCGGTCTTCAACCACCGTCTTCATCTTCGATTTCTTATCGTCGATTCAGTTATTCAGAATGGGATAAACCCGGTCTTTCTGAGCACCTCGCATATATAATAAACACGTGCTACACAGACACTACATACGCATCATTTCAATTCATTATTCACTAACCGTCAATCAGTAAGAGAACGATTTCTCAAATATTAACCCCGAAGGCCGAAACCAAAATCAGATCAAAATCCAGGAAACCATTTGACTTCGCTAACCTTCAGTTAATTTCTAAATTTCACATTCATATCATTTATAATATTTTATAATGATTTATCGCTATTTTATTCAATTTAAAATAGACAATTTATTCAAAACGACGCTTCGGGCCATAACGCAGCCGTGGCACTGTTTTTCTTCAGATTTGATTTACGCATATCGGAAAATCTAACTGCTGGATCTTCACAAAATTTACATCATTAGAAAGATCTTTTCAAAATGAATCCAACGGTTCTAGTTTTGGGAAAATCCGACGGTTGGATCTCTCGGTACAATCGTTTGAAGTTTCGATTTCAAAATACGAACTGCAGCGTCCTTATTCGATTTAATATAATTATATTTATATATATATATAAAAATATAATCGATTCTGGCGCTGTTTTTCTTCAGATTTGAATTAAACATTCCAGACAATCCAACCGTTGGATTTTTACAAAGTTGGTGCCGTTGGAAAGATATTTCCAAAGCGAATCCAACGGTTGCGGTTTCGGGAAAATCCGTTGGTCGGATCTCCCACACTAATCGTTTGAAATCACGGTTTCAAAATACGAACTGCAGCTTCGTTATTCGATATATTTCAATTCTATTTATATATATATATATATATATATATATATATCGATTCTCCGATTTCAAAACTATATGATTTTCATGCATTTGATAAAAATGATATTTTTATCTAACTGTCTTCTATTTCAACACTTCACTATTTTTAACAATTCATGTATATAGTAAAAATGTGATTTTTAATGTAAAACAATTTATTTCAAAACACGACTATTTTATATAGTTCATATTGATGATAAAAATAGGATTTTTATTATAAAACAATTCCTTTCAAAATTTGAATACCATTCAACACATGAATTTCAATTCAACGAATGAATATCAATTCAACACATGAAGGTTTTCTATAGTTTATATATATAGATAAAAAGGTGATTTTTATATTTAAAACACGAATACCATCCAACACATGAATTTCAATTCAGCGAATGAATTTCGATTCAACACATGAAGGTTTTCTATAGTTTGTATGTATAGATAAAAAGGTGATTTTTATATTTAAAACACGAATACCATTCAACACATGAATTTCAATTCAACGAATGAATTTCGATTCAACACATGAAGGTTTTCTATAGTTTGTATATATAGGGTAAAAAATGCGATTTTTATTGTTAAAACAATTTATTCAAAACACGAATACCATTCAACACATGAATATGATTCAACGAATGAATTTCTGTTCAACACATGAAGGTTTTCTATTCAACAGACGAATATAATTTCAACACAGGAAAATAATTCTAACACATGAATATTATTCAAAATTTCGGCAGCATAATGGCAGGGTAGTTAAAACCGGGACCGTCCCTAGTACGGCTCCTCGCTCTACCTTAAAGCCTCGCAGCTTTTGACAATGGGGAATCATGCATCTAGTTCGCACGCAGGCGGCATATTTTTTTTCATTTCCACAAACTAATCATATGTGGTTTCAACCAAATATTTCTCAACCACAAATGGGTATTTTTCAACCACAATCAATCAATTTCAACCACAAACAATTTCAATCAACCATTCGCTATCAATCAATTTTCACACCAATCACAACCAATAAATATCGTCCATGGTTTGTGGATGAGGGGCGTATATATATATTTTATTTTCTATATTTCACTTGCATTTCAACACACATATCATTTAAAAAATGCATGTATAATTCATATACAACTTATACTATGCATGTATATGTGGTATACAACACGTATATAATTTATACATGACATTTTCTATTAAATTTCATTTAATTTAGATTTCTCACCTTGGTTTTCGGAGTGCTAAAAATCGTAGATGGGTCAGAAAAATCCGCGGTCTCTTCTATGTGGTAGAGAGCTTCCTTGCGGTCCCGATGTTTCCTGTTTCATCGAATTTTGTCAATACACGAAAAAGATATGATTTTTCAAAGTTCAAACATCAAAAAGGACTCACCTTTCTCGATGGTTCGAACTAGGGTTTGGAGATTTCGTGAAATTTGTGCATCGTGGTGAAGATCGGAGGGTGCGACGTGAAAGAGGGGAGCGAGGCGGTCCCGTCCGTGGTGGTGCGGTCGGATCTGGTGGCCTCTGGCGATCGTGGCGGCGCTGGGAAGTCGTCGACTTTGGGTCGACGATTCAGGTGATAGAGGCAACGAGGGGGGTCGAGGTAGGGTCAGATTTGAAGAGGGGAGGGAGGCGCGTCGAGGTAGGGTGGTGGCGATGGCTGGAGATGGCCGAGGCGGCGGGAAAAGGGTCGGAAAGGATGGAAGTCGAGGATCGTCGGTCTGGAGAGCGTACGAGGTTTTTTTTTGGAGATTTTTAATTTTTAAAAATAATTAAAGGAATTTAATGATTGGTCCATGGTTTTATTAAATTCAAAAATAGTGTTTTCTTAAACGAACTCTTTTTCAAACCCAACGAATGTCGCCCCTAGCTAAATACCCCCATTCCGAACACAATGGGATATGTTTCGTAGGCCCATTCGACTGTTTCAGTCAGTTTTCATTCAGATTAAAATATAAAACATTCAATATTTGATTTGAACGTACATTTCAATTTGCCAGGGCCACAAACTGATTCGAAAAATTCCAGAAAAATAAATCCATCTATGTTTTGACGATACGGTCCCAACAAAACTAGTTTCATTGAATTCTGAGACTATTTGAAAAATGGCCCATTTCTGGTCGATCCAATTTAACTGTAATTGACCAAAACACGTTTTCCTTTGCCACGCTCACATACTAGCTTCAAAAATTATGAAATTTGAAATCTAGCAATAACTTCACATCCCGGATCCAACAAAAGTGGTTTCGTCAAATTCCGAGGTCGTTTGCAAAATGGCCAATTTCACGGGCTATATAAATTCCATAGCGACCTTTCTGAAAATTCATTTGGCCATAACTTTTGCTTCCCGCTATGAAACATCGATTTTTCAGATTCGTTAGAAAGTTTTTCACTAACATATTTAAATATTTTTGGTTTCACTCAAATCCGTTTTGTTTTGCACCCGGTACAGTCAGTCGAAGTTTGAATTCAAATTTTGAAACTACCGCGCCATTTCAGGCGTTGTTTATAAATCGAAGTAATTATATTTATTTTCAAACGTCGATTCAAACTCACTTTTCATTGCTATTATTTAAAATATTTATTTTAAATATTTAAAATCAACTAAAATAGCCAATTAAAATTTTTTAAATTGGTTCAGATTTTCTGAGTCGTTACAATCTCCCCCACTTAAAACTTTTCGTCCCCGAAAAGGAACAAAGTCGAAAGTGGTTTGATTAATCAACTATACGTTCAATCTGGCTTCCATTCTCCAACTTTTCAGTTTCTGAGAATTTTCAAATTCTTCAAAAATTTGGCTAACACCCAGAATTTTCGAAAAATTTCACCATAACCTCCTTTGTACGGGGTGAGGTTTGGAAATTTATTGGGCCGTATTAGGTACCCAATAAATCCTAATAAGCATACACATATTTATAGTGATATATTCTGGTGTTTACATGGGAGTGTGTATAGATAATAACTCCAGAGAATAAATTCTCATCACCCTGTCAAAGCCTGAGGGAGTGTGTATTTTAATTGCTCCAGAGGATAAATCCTTATCCCCTCGTCCCATGTGGGAAATAAATAATCCATGTGCCGTATCTAATGACTAGAGAGACGTGATTATTTTCAACTCCAGACTCGTGTGGGGTTTTGTTAATCTGGCAATTTATCGTTACATTTTTATATGGTCATATTAGTCATCAATTCAACCTGTAAAATATAGTCATCGCCATACAAGCCTCTTGCTCGTAGGGTAAATATTCCACCTCGTCACACAATCTCCAAATGCTTATGTGGTATATGATGAAGTATGCCTATCTTCAGAAGTATGCCATGCAGTGTAGTTCAAAATTAATTGTTACTATCCTATGGCGATGTTTATTATTTCACACAGAACAACCAGCACTCCGCATCCAATGGCATTCACAGGAGTTGATATAATAATATTTCGCATCCAACTCATTAAGGCTTACCTATTTGTCGGGCACGCAAATAAATTCTTTACTTAACAGCTATCCATTTACCTGTTCAACGTATATAATGCACATGTATATATTTCTATCTATTTTTAATCAGTTCAATGTGTGGTTTAAATGAATAAATCCTACCATTCATTCTATTATTGATTAAATTAACTATTGTTTCAATAACTTAATTAATCAAATCTACTATCACACAACACAAACAACAATCAATTTGTTTTTCACTTTTCAAAAATATACTAATCGATTCATTTACTCTTTTACTTTTCAAATATATATCTTTTATATATTCAAAAATCATATTTCTAAAACCAGCCTATATATATAATCACAAATATGTTATTTATAAACATATAACCCTCGACTCATTCTGAGGCACTTCTGACCCCATCTCTAACGAGTCAATCTGATTCTTCTGTACTCATACTAGGATATTGCTGATCCTATCTGTACTTAGTTACTCGTCCTAGAACACTACTGGTTCTATCTCTGACGAGCTCATTAATATGTTATATTCCAGCACAAAGCTTAACCAAAGCTCTAATACCAAATGAGACGACCCCAAACCCCGTACTGACGGTGGCAAGGGTAATCCTTGGAATATAACACAGAAACAGATAATAATAGAACAGAAATTAAATAAATACACCAGATAATGCACAATAGAATATACTGGATAAACATAATCATCAGAGTTACACAGTATACAAGATCGTACTTAGTACAAATACAGTTCAGATATACATAAATATCTACAGCGGAAAACAAACATAATGTACAATAGGAGCTGAACAGCATAAAAAGAGACAAATGATAGAATCCATCTTTAACTCCAGCTATCGAGAGAAAGCCAGCTAAAACCTGAATACAAGGCTGCCCGTGTAGAAAGAGTGGCACCCGAGTTTGAAAGTGAAACAAACTACGAGTCAGTCATGGGACTGGTATGAGAAATCTACTCAACACATTCATAATATGGCTAATCACAGGACCATGCCACTTTCGTGGAACGGGCTTACTCCATTGGATTGCCAGTGCTTTAAAACAAATCTTTCTTTTAAACATCGCAATGCTTTTCAAAAAAATGAAGCCATTATAAGACTCAGTTCCCATCATACAATGCAACGCAAACCGGAGGATAGAGTTTTTATGGATAGAGTTTTTACCTTATAACGGCCAAAATATGCTTGATACGAATAAAACAAAAGCATTTGATATTACTAGTGTTTATACGTTTCGAAAACAATTTCAAATCATAAGTATCAATCATAGACGGCATTAATGCCCCATACCACTATGTCGCCAAATATAGGTATACAATCAAAACCGCACAGTCACCTATTTGGAAACTGGATTTCCATCATGAACCAAGGCAAAAGATAGTCCTTACTGAATTCGAGATGCTCTAGCCCGTGTCTCAGGATCAGAACGCATCGACCCTTGGAGCGACAGGGCCGGTCCACCGATGTGGATTAAAATTCCTGAACACTACGTTTCCCCGCCCTATGGGACGTAAGTGAGCCAATGAATGACTCCGTCGGTCCCGGATCAACCGATATAACCGAGGCGCCTCGCTATCCATCATCCACATAAGTAAAATGTCAGGCCGTGTAAAAACACCAACACAACTTCTAGCTAGAAAGAAACGCATGCCCTCCCTGAGGTCCTTCTCCCGTTTTTGGTTCATACCGGGGTGTGAGGCTCGCGAATTCACGTTATACACAAAGCTACGCCACACAGGTGGTGCTTTGATCATCAATCACAAGACTTTGCTTTTCAACAGAAGCCCTAATCACTGCATCTTAGCATGTCACACAGGCAATTCATACCATGCAACTGATGGCTATCAATCACATAGAATAAATTCCAATGTCAGACACACAATCCATTTACAAGTCCGTCCTGGGTCTGAACGAAACCGGAGGCACTATATACCTCGCAAACCCATCGACCTCCACGTACGCCTGGACGATCACCACTTATTATCCATATTTCGGGATGCCTCCCAATCAGGACATCGGTTACCATCCAAACGAGGTGAAGATTTCCGGTCTTCAACCACCGTCTTCATCTTCGATTTCTTATCGTCGATTCAGTTATTCAGAATGGGATAAACCTGGTCTTTCTGAGCACCTCGCGTATATAATAAACACGTGCTACACATACACTACATACGCATCATTTCAATTCATTAGTCACTAACCGTCAATCAGTAAGAGAACGATTTCCCAAATATTAACCCCGAAGGCCGAAACCAACATCAGATCAAAATCCAGGAAACCATTTGACCTCGCTAACCTTCAGTTAATTTCTAAATTTCACATCCATATCATTTATAATATTTTATAATGATTTATCGCTATTTTATTCATTTTAAAATAGCCAGTTTATTCTAAACGACGCTTCGGGCCATAACGCGGCCGTGGCGCCGTTTTTCTTCAGATTTGATTTACACATATCTAAAAATCTAGCCGCTGGATCTTCACAAAATTTATATCATTAGAAAGATCTTTTCAAAATGAATCCAACGGTTCCAGTTTTAGGAAAATCCGATGGTTGGATCTCTCGGTACAATCGTTTGAAGTTTCGATTTCAAAATACGAACCGCAGCGTCGTTATTCGATTTATTATAATTATATTTATATATATATATAAAAATATAATCGATTCAGGTGATGTTTTCTTCAGATTTAAATTAAACATTCCAGACAATTCAACCGTTGGATTTTTACAAAGTATGTGCCGTTGGAAAGATATTTCCAAAGCGAATCCAAAGGTTGTGGTTTCGGGAAAATCCGATGGTCGGATCTCCCACACTAATCGTTTGAAATCACGGTTTCAAAATACGAACTGCAGCTTCATTATTCGATATATTTCAATTCTATTTATATATATATATATCGATTCTTCGATTTCAAAACTATATGATTTTCATACATTTGATAAAAATGATATTTTTATCTAACTGTCATCTATTTCAACACTTCACTATTTTTAACAATTCATGTACATAGTAAAAATGTTATTTTTAATGTAAAACAATTTATTTCAAAACACGACTATTTTATATAGTTCATATTGATGATAAAAATAGGATTTTTATTATAAAACAATTCCTTTCAAAATATGAATACCATTCAACACATGAATTTCAATTCAACGGATGAATATCGATTCAACACATGAAGGTTTTCTATAGTTTATATATATAGATAAAAAGGTGATTTTTATGTTTAAAACACGAATACCGTTCAACACATGAATTTCAATTCAACGAATGAATTTCGATTCAACACATGAAGGTTTTCTATAGTTTGTATGTATAGATAAAAAGGTGATTTTTATATTTAAAACACGAATACCATTCAACAAATGAATTTTAATTCAACGAGGAATTGTTTCACAGAAAAAATTCTTTAATGGCGGCCGCTTCTTCTCTTTTGACGAATACATCTCATTCAAATCTTCATATTCCGCAATTCTTTTCGGGTAAATCGTACTCGATTGATAAAAGGAACAAATCAAATTCGGATCTGGTTCTCACAAGATCGAAGTTCCTTTCTAGAGGATGTTTTTGTTGTGGAAATCTTATTCATCTTACGAGAGATTGTTGGTATCAAATCAGATGTTCCAATTGTGGAAGACGGGGTCATCGCAATGATTCTTGTTCTGATTATACCAGAGGAGTTTATCTAAGTGATTACCTTGCGAAGGTTAGTTGGGTAGATAGAAAGTATAAGGCTTTACAAGGACGGCCGAATTCTAAGGCCAGAGTGAATCAGTATCAAATCTTGAGTACTGGCATGATCTTATTAAAGAACGCCATCAGTATTAAGGATCAGATTAAGATTGTCAATACTTGTCAAGAATTGGGTATTAAAGAGGGTGGATTTTTTAGACCCGGATATGAAAATGGGGCATTTTTGAAACTTCAGATGATGTGCTTGGGTAAATTTTGGAATGTTCAGACAAATCTTTATGAAGAAAGACGGAAGAACGATAGTGTTACCCCGTTAGCCATTCCTGTTGAGTTTAAAAATATGGTTAATGAATATATGGCTGTCGCTCACAATGCTATAGTGGACAATGGGGGAAAACCTGTTGATCTTCCTCCTTTATCTCCTGATGTTTGTATCGTGAATTATTATGATCTGGATGGGAGACTGGGAATGCACCAAGACAAGGACGAAAGTTATGAAAGTTTAAAGGCAGGTCTCCCTGTTGTGTCCTTTTCAATAGGTGATTCAGCCATATTTGCTTACAAGGATGAAAGTGCAAAGGAGACTGTTAAGAAAATAGTATTAAAATCGGGTGATGTCCTCGTTTTTGGGGGTGAATCCAGAAGCATATTTCATGGAGTTGAAGGTATTTGTAAGGAAACGGCTCCTAAACTACTTGTTGAGAAAACTAATATGAAGCATGGCAGATTGAATTTGACATTTAGATAGAGTGGTGTTAATATAACTCCTATTCAGAATTGTTCCATGCTTCAGCAATTATATGCAGATATAGTCCGTCAGCCCTCGTTTTGCATACCCACATGGACTCCGACAATAAAGAAGAATACATACAGGAAAAACGCTAATGGGCGATCATGTTATCATTGTGGTGATCCCTTGCATCTAGCAAAGGACTGCAGAAACGGACTACGTTGCTTTTATTGTGGTGGTGTAGGACATCGCAAGGTTAGTTGTTCATTGAAATTCAATGGAAAATCAGCTTGGGAGGTTTTGCACTTCAATTGTTTGAGGTTATGCCTAAAACTAATTGAACTTGCGGATTTGTATAAAAAGGAATATTCTAAGGACACGAACACTGAAGCGTATTTGATACTGATGATGGGTTGGAACTTAGAGGGGATGGTGGACGGAATTTTATGGAATAAGTGTGCTGAAAGGAATGCTTTTTTCCCTCCGCTTCCGAAGCCATTATCTAGAAAAGAACACGCTTTTTCTTTTAGTTTGAGTTTCACGAAACTAAGAAGAATCTTCATTGAATCAGATGGCAGATTAAACAGGTCAGTATTACGGTTGTTGGATGACATTCTTGCTCATTTTGATATCATAAATACAGCAATAAATTGCGAGAAGGTGGGCTTCCAAATTCAATCAGTTGGTAACAGTATTGGCTCTCAGAACTTGCCTATTAAGCGCCAAGTGTCGAATGTTGCTGATAAGTATAGTGTGCTCCTTGAAGATGAGATGCTGGTAGTGGTTGAATTATATGAACATGCATTGTCAAGTGATCCAATGCTTGTGGATCCATACGTTCAGAACTGTCTAGTTCCCCAAGTGTCGAATGTTGCTGATAAGTATAGTGTGCTCCTTGAAGATGAGATGCTGGTAGTGGGTGAATTATATGAACATGCATTGTCAAGTGATTCAATGCTTGTGGATCCATACGTTCAGAACTGTATAGTTCCCTATGTAGGCTGTGTTTTCAACGATGGAAAACTCTCTTATGGAAGGGAGATGGATGTGATATCAGAAGGAGCTGAGGTAGAATTGAGTGGTTGTTCGGTGGACATGACAGTGAACTTGGGTGCATTAACTAAAGCGGATGGATTCGATTGGCAGGTGGCAAAAGATATAGAGCTGTCTAACAGATTTAGTATTTTGGAGAATGAGGATGAAATGGGAGTGAGGGTTGAAGAGAAGGTGGATTCAGTTGTGGTCTTGAAGGTTGGTTAAGTGAGGAAGGGTAGGATGGGTAAAGTGAAAAACGGTAGGCTGGCGCATCTGAAAGTTAGGAGGAAAGGCAATTCTGAGAAATCTTGCTGCAGTAATTACGCGATAGTGGATCATGTTAATACGTTGCATGGCAGTGATATAGTAGAGGACAGTGCTAGTTTAAATGTAGTGGACACTATGCAAGAGACTGTGATGCTTGACTGTGATCTCATGGAGGCTAGTCTTGGTTTAGAAATGGTGGATAAGCAGTCTAATGAGGTTGTCAGTGAGCAAAAGGACAGGGATCTGGGTGAGGGTAGTCGAATGAGGGGACATGTTGGTTGTGGTATTTCACTACTTTGGAGTAGTGATGTTGGTTCGGTGTTGGGTTTCATGTTGGATGCGAGACTTTTTGTTTTGCTTCTGAGGCCGAGTTATGCTGTATCGTCTCCAGTGTATGTCATGCCCCATTTTGTGTCGATTCCTGATTGTGATCTCAGTTGGGATGTCATTAGCAGACAAAGCGAGTATAGTGATGACCTGGTTCGGGGTAGTAAAGCGTCCCCTTCTACATTGAGGAGGAGGAGACGAAGACGGATGTTACCCAGTACAGGAGTGGTTCGGCGTAGTGCCAGGCTCAGATACGTTTCTTCTTCGCCTCGAGGTAAGTTCCCAAATTCATCTACTACTAGTGGTAGTAGATTGGATTTGGGCTCAGGTTTGTCTCCAAATTTTGGTAGTGAGTATACTCCATTTGCTTTAGGGAGCCTGACTACTAGTCAGTTATTTCAGTTAGCCAATGATACTGGTTTTGTTTTTTCTGATATTGAGTTGGATACCGAGTATATTAGGAGTAGAGAATTAGAGAGGGTTTCATCATTGCGTAGATGAGGATCGTTAGTTGGAATGTTAGGGGTTTAAATGTACCTAAAAAATGTTCTAAAATTAGGTCTTTTTTTTAGAGATAATCACATTGATATTGTTCTACTTCAAGAGACAAAAATTGAACGCCCAGATTTTAGGTTTTATATTAGGTTAGGTGGGTCTCTTTTCCGAAACTGGTCTTATCTTCCGGCAGTTGGTACTGCTGGAGGAATTATGATTGGTTGGTAAGACAATCAATACAGATTGGTGCTTGAGTTCCCAAAGTTACATTCTTTACATATTATTTTACAATCCCTTTCTGATAATACTTTTTTGGGTATCACAAATGTGTATGGTCCCCACACTAAAGAGGAAAGGAGAGTCCTATGGGAGGAGTGTACTAGTTTTAGGAATATTTCTCCTAACTCTTGGGTAGTGGGGGGAGACTTTAATGTCACCAGTTTTTTAGGGGAGAGATCACCACGAGAATGTGATTTCTCTGATATGGAGGATTTTAACGACTTTATATTAGACAGTAATTTAATTGAGATTCCTCTTGATAATAGATTGTTCACTTGGTCGAATGTCCGTGATAGTCCTTCCTTTGCACTATTAGATAGATTTTTTATTAGTACTGAATTAGAAGATAGATATTCGATCTGTAAAGTCAAGGGACTACCGTTTTTACTTTCTGATCATTGCCCTATTATACTTACGTGCAATTCAAACATTTCAATTAGTAGTAGTTTTAAATTCGAAAAGATGTGGCTACTGGATCATAGTTTTACTAATCTTGTCTCCTTGAAATGGAAGGCCTTGTATTATTTTAATAATATTTATAGAGGTAATTCTGCCAAGATTTATGTGGCGAAGTTAGGTAAGTTGAGATTTTTTCTCAAGCGTTGGAACAAATATATCTTTGGTAATGTAAGATTTAGAAAAGATAAGACCATGTGTGGACTGTTAGAGTTAGATAAAATTAGTGAGACCAGGATCCTCAATTCCACTGAGAAAGATAGTTACTGTAATCTTAAACAAGAGCTTAAATAGATTTTAGAAAAAGAAGAGATCATGTGGAGACAAAGGTCTCGTATACAATGGATAAAGGAAGGGGATAATAACACCAAATTTTTTCATAGTGTGGCAAATAAGAGAAGACGAGAAAATATGATTCACTCGATTATTGTAAATGATGTAGAACTGTCTATACAGAAGGATCTAAATGAAGCTTTCACCAGATATTATAATCAGATTTTTGGTTCTAAGTTTAAGAGAAGAACAAATGTCAGATGGAATGACTTATATCCGTCTGATAATAGGGTCAGTCTCGTAGATTTGGATAAACCATTTTCAGAGCAGGAGATTTGGAAGGCAATTAGTGATATGCCTAGTGACAAAGCTCCTGGCCCTGATGGCTTTTCAGTTAATTTTTACAAACAATTTTGGGAAGTTTTAATGTTTGATATTATTGAATTATTTAATGAATTTTATAGAGGGGATTTGCGTCTAGGTAGTTTTAATTTTGCCAATGTCATACTTATTCATAAGAGAGAGGGGGCTAATACACTTAAGGATTTTAGACCAATCTCTCTTATTAATGTTTCTGTCAAGATCATTTCTAAAGTTTTAGCGAATAGGTTGAGTAGCAAGATGAATGACCTAATTGATGGCTCCCAAACAGCTTTCATTAAAGGTAGGAATATAGTAGATGGTGTGGCAGCGGTACAGGAATATATCAATGTCTGTTGTAAGAACAATATAACATGTGCCATCTTGAAGTTAGATTTCGAGAAGGCATTTGATTCAATTGACTGGGACTTTATATGTGAATTATGTCTTGCTAGGGGATTTAGTGTTAGATGGACAAACTGGATCATGTTGTTGCTTAGGTCTGGTTGTTCCTACATTGTTGTTAATGGGGTAATGGGTAAGAAGATACAATCCAAGAGAGGACTTAGACAAGGCGATCCCTTATCGCCTTTTCTGTTTAATTTAGCAGTAGATGTCTTCTCAAAAATTATTAAGAGAGCAGGGAGATTAGGTGTTCTAGGTAGTGTTGGGAGTGAGGAATTTAATAATGAATTATCGATCCTTCAATTTGCGGATGATACTTTGTTATTCTCTTCTCATCTGCCTGAGCATATTATTGCTCTTAAATTTATTCTCTACTGTTTTGAGATGTTATCTGGTTTAAGAATTAATTTTGATAAGAGTGCAATGATGGTCATTAATGATTTTAACAATATTGAGACTTTAGTGGCTAGCACTTTGAATTGTTCGATTTTGAAATTTCCTTTTGATTATTTAGGTTTTAAGATAAGACCTTCAAAACTTAAGAAGGAAGATTGGATAGTCATCATTGATAAGATTAATAACAAATTATCTAACTGGAATAATAGATTTCTGTCCAAAGCAGGTAGGTTAGTACTTTTCAATTCGGTCCTATCAACTATTCCTTCTTATTGGATGGATGTACATCGTTTCCCTAAATGGGTTATCGAGAAGATCGATAGAATTAGGCGAAACTTCCTTTGGAATGGGGATTCTAGTTGTAGTAGTTATAAATGTCTAGTTAATTGGGACATGTGTTGTAAACCAAAGTTGGAGGGGGGTCTAGGGATTATAAACCTATATAATTTTAACTCTGCTATGCTCGCTAAATGGTTATGGAAATATAGATGCCCAGAAGTGAAGACTTCTTGGTAGTCTATCGTTTCCAAATCTTATTATTCAAGAGGAGAGTTTTTTGTAGGAAATAGTGGTGGGTGGGATAATAGATTATCTCACTTTTGGAAGTCTGTTTTGGATTGTTTTGACTTTTTTAACGTAGGATGTAAAATGTTAGTTCATTCTGGAAATCTTACTTATTTTTGGCACGATGCTTGGATATCTATAGTGCCTTTAAAAATTGAATTTAGTGAACTTTTTAACATTAGTAGATTTAAGAATGCTTTAATTAAGGATGTTTACAAAGCAGAATTAGACCCTCCGTGGGAGTTTTCCTTTGATAATATTTTAGAGGAAGATTTATTAAGACAATTGGCCTTACTTAAAGCTAAGTTAGCATTGTATCACTTGGACGAAAATGGCGATTCTATTAGTTAGGGTATGGATAAGAGTTTAGTTTACACTGCTCATTCCATGTATAGTTTTATTAATTTTTCTGGTATTTCATTACATCCCTTTAAATTTTTATGGAAATCGAATACTACACCTAAAGCTAAGTTCCTAATGTGGTTGATCATTCATAAGAAGCTTAATACTATTGAATTATTAAAAAGAAAAAATGTTATTTTTGATGTAAAATGTTGTTTTTGTAATACTGGTGAGGAGGATGTAGACCATTTGTTTTACTCTTGTTATTTTACATTTTCTGTTTTTAATATGATTATTAGGATTTTTACTTTTGATGGGTTTAATTCCTTTAGTAGTTGTATCGATTATTGGAATTGTTATAGGTTACGATTCAATTCCAGACAGAAGTACATATTGGATTCCTTAGTAATGTTCATAAGTTGGGGCATTTGGGTTGAGAGGAACCAAAGAATCTTTCATTCAACCTCTATCTCTAAGGATAAATTAATTATCAATATAGTAAATTTCTGTTTGTTTTGGATGTCTAATTCGCACAATAAATTAATTGGTGATTTGCAATCTGGGAGTTTTCTATTTAAGGTTAGATTAAACCTAAGTTTATTCATTCATATTAATAGCTATTTTAGATGTAATAGTCCTCGTCTGGGTTACTGATTCCTTTTTACTTAGGTTGACACATTTCTATTGTTTGGTTGTTTTTATGCTTTTTCTCTCTATACATATATATATGAATATATGTCTATATATATATATATATGTATTTATACATTTATATATATATATATTGGCATTTATTCATATATATGTGTAAGTCACTGATAATCTTGTTTCAGTTTTCTCAGATTACAGGTTGTAGAAGTATTTATGGAGATATTGGAGTTGCTGCTTGGCTTGAGTATTTTTTATTTGAGTTGGATATATGTATGAGGAGTGGAGTTGTTTGTATTTTTGGTGATTTGTTGCTCCTCTTGTTATTTGCACATAGTTTGTTATATGTATGGGTAAAGATATATACTTCTTATCAGGTGGTGGCCTTGCCGGAATTCGATAATGAAGTATGATGGGTGGTGGCCTTGCCGGAACTCATCTATCTATTTACCCCGTACATTACTATGTGCGACTCTGGTTTTGGGTCTGTATTTGGATCATTGTATCACTTTATACTACTTTTTATTATATATATGTGTGCTCTCTTCCTTTTGGAAGATCACACATCTTTTGCTCAAAAAAAAAGAATTTTAATTCAACGAATGAATTTCGATTCAACACATGAAGGTTTTCTATAGTTTGTATATATAGGGTAAAAAATGTGATTTTTATTGTTAAAACAATTTATTCAAAACACGAATACCATTCAACACATGAATATGATTCAACGAATGAATTTCTATTCAACACATGAAGGTTTTCTATTCAACAGACGAATATAATTTCAACATAGGAAAATAATTCTAACACATGAATATTATTCAAAATTTCGGCAGCATAACGACAGGGTAGTTAAAACCGGGACCGTCCCTAGTACGGCTCCTCGCTCTACCTTAAAGCCTCGCAGCTTTTGAGAATGGGGAATCATGCACCTAGTTCGCACGCAGGCGGCATTTTTTTTTCATTTCCACAAACTAATCCTATGTGGTTTCAACCAAATATTTCTCAACCACAAACGGGTATTTTTCAACCACAATCAATCAATTTCAACCACAAACAATTTCAATCAACCATTCGCTATCAATCAATTTTCACACCTATCACAACCAATAAATATCGTCCATGGTTTGTGGACGAGGGGCGTATATATATATATATATATGTATGTATGTATGTATGTATGTATTTTATTTTCTATATTTCACTTGCATTTCAACACACATATCATTTAAACAATGCATGTATAATTCATACTTCGTTCATACAACTTATACTATGCATGTATATGTGGTATACAACACGTATATAATTTATATTTCGCTTATATAATTTATACATGACATTTTCTATTAAATTTCATTTAATTTAGATTTCTCACCTTGGTTTTCGGAGTGCTAAAAATCGTAGATGGCACAGAAAAATCTGCGGTCTCTGCTATATGGTAGAGAGCTTCCTTGCTGTCCCGATGTTTCCTGTTTCATCGAATTTCGTCAATACACGAAAAAGATACGATTTTTCAAAGTTCAAACATAAAAAAGGACTCACCTTTCTCAATGGTTCGAACTAGGGTTTGGAGATTTCGTGAAATTCGTGCATCGTGGTGAAGATCGGAGGGTGGGACATGAAAGAGGGGAGCGAGGCGGTCCTGTCGGTGGTGGTGTGGTCGGATCTGGTGGCCTCTGGCGATCGTGGCAGCGCTGGGAAGTCGTCGACTTTGGGTCGACGATTCAGGCGATAGAGGCGACGAAGGGGGTCGAGGTAGGGTCGGATTTGAAGACGGGAGGGAGGCGCGTCGAGGTAGGGTGGTGGCGATGGCTGGAGATGGCCGAGGCGGCGGGAAAAGGGTCGGAAAGGATGGAAGTCGAGGATCGTCGGTCTGGAGAGCATACGAGGGTTTTTTGGAGATTTTTAAAATTTAAAAATAATGAAAGGAATTTAATGATTGGTCCATGGTTTTATTAAATTCAAAAATAGTGTTTTCTTAAACGAACTCTTTTTCAAACCCAACGACTGTCGCCCTAGCTAAATACCCCATTTCAAACACAATGGGATATGTTTCGTGGGCCCATTCGACTGTTTTAGTCAGTTTTCATTCAGGTTAAAATATGAAACATTCAATATTTGATTTGAACGTACATTTCAATTTGCCAGGCCCACAAACTGATTCGAAAAATTCCAGAAAAATAAATCCAACTATGTTTTGATGATACGGTCCCAACAAAACTAGTTTCGTCGAATTCTGAGACCGTTTGAAAAATGGCCCATTTCTGGTTGATCCAATTTAACTGTAATTGACCAAAACACGTTTTCCTTTGCCACGCTCACATACTAGCTTACAAAATTATGAAATTTGAAAACTAGCAATAACTTCACATTCCGGATCCAACAAAAGTGGTTTCGTCGAATTCCGAGGTCGTTTGCAAAATGGCCAATTTCACGGGCTATATAAATTCCATAGCGACCTTTCTGAAAATTCATTTGGCCATAACTTTTGCTTCCCGCTATGAGACTTCAATTTTTCAGATTCGTTAGAAAGTTATTCACTAACAGATTTAAATATTTTTGGTTTCACTCAAATTCGTTTTGTTTTGCACCCGGTACAGTCAGTGGAAGTTTGAATTCAAATTTTGAAACTACCGCGCCATTTCAGGGCTTGTTTATAATTCAAAGTAATTATATTTATTTTCAAACGTTGATTCAAACTCACTTTTCATTGCTATTATTTAAAATATTTATTTTAAATATTTAAAATCAACTAAAATAGCCAATTTAAAAATTTTAAATTGGTTCAGATTTTCTGGGTTGTTACAATAACCCTAATTTCTTTGCTCAGGATGAAACCCGCCCCTTTTCTGCAGAAACCCCCATCGCCATTCAAAATTGCCACTGCCACCCTCTGGAGCTCCTCCACCCACCGTTGTGTCAGAGCCGCCACCTCCCCGGCCCCCTCTCTCCTCTCTCTTCCTTCTCCGCCAGAAAATCCGAAGCCCTACCCAAATCAGCCGCTTCAGACCGCTTCGCGTTTAAGCCCCTGACCCTTCAAATTCCGGCTGTCCATGGTGATGGTGAAGATGAGCTCGAAGGTTGGTGCAAGTTACGCGTTTTATCGCCTGAAGATTAACAGTGAGTTTTTTTATTTATGTGATTAGTAATATGTTTTCTAAATGAAGTAACCTTGTTTTAGAAAAGTGATTTATATATACATATATATATATATATATATAACATGAGAATAAAAATATGATTTTTACATATATAGTTTTGAAATAAAAATATGATTTTTATATATAATAACATAGTATAAAAATATGATTTTTTATATATAAGGACACTGAATCAAAAATATGATTTATATATATATAGTAGTGATATAAAAATGTAATTTTTAGTATAAACTGCGTGAAACAGATTGCGTTGGAACCACGGTGAAGTACACTATGCACTGGAAACAAATCCAAATCGAAACCGTTCAATTAAAGAATCGCAGAGTGGAAACCAAAGGTGAGAACTCCTTCTCACTCAATTTATTTTACAATTAAATATATACTAGGATGCTGTAATACCCCACATTCGTTAGTGTCACTCACAAAGGGAATGCACTAAGTTCTGTGGAGTATTATAGGTAAAAGATGCAAAAAAATTACAGGACAGATAAATAAAGCAGCGGAAAAGTGAATAAAACTTTATTTCATTTTTAAACAGCTTGTACAGAGATTGTTTTCCAACACCAGAGTATCTATGTCGTTTAACAAAATAAAGAAGCATAAATATACAATGATATTCCCCAATAAAACATTAGCCAGCCATAGCGGTGGAAAAGACAGTCCAAAGCAGCACATCAAAGAGTCTTCAAGCATGGAAAGAGTAACAGGTCCATACAAATCTGAACTATTCCCTCCCTGACTACCTGGGGGGGACGGAAAAAAAGAGGATGAAAGAAAACATAGAGTCAGACGTAAAGCCTGGTAAGTCTAGTGGCGCTTCGGTATATGAATAAGAAAAAAAGGACATGACAGGCATAAACTGAAAATGGGAAAATACCATAAACTAAGGCAAAACAGTTTATAATCGAAATTACTATCGCACCCCATACTAATCTCTGCAACACCTAACTAGTATCCCAACTAGTAATCTGTATAAAATGATAACGTGATCCCAGTCCCTGTAACTGTGGTTGCCATCAGGCGCACATTTATTTATTACCTAGATTTCATCTAGGGTTTTCTATCGAGCGTTCCCTAGATTCGACTAGGGTTTATGCGACTTGTCTAATACTTCTCGGATTCAGGATCCATGCCACCTAGGTCCACTAGGGATTATGCTACCTGTCGAACGATGCCCCTAGTCTAGGACACACTACCTAGAGTGGTATATGTTCCTAGACTTTCCCCACGTATGTGTCGCGAATCGTTTATCGCTGTCTAGATGCACATGTCCTGAAATGTGCGACCCGAGTCCCGTGGCAGGGCTATTCTAGAAACACGGAACTCGGTCGGGAGCTTTCAGATATCTGCCGATGCAGATGCTAAGGTCTGTTTTTCTACAGGTGGTTATGGTCCCACGTGACCCCTCCCTCAACTAATGAAAGGAAATCCAAGAAAATCAAGCACGAGAACTATACTCTTGCCACCTATGCCCCACATTCCTATTGGCCAGCCTCACCCATAAATAGATAGCAAGTATATGGTCTGTTGGTAGTTCTCTGCCTTTCCGCATGCGTACTACGATTGACTCAAGATGGTAGGTAGACGACGAGTCACTATCACAGGGCTACTGGTCTCGTCGAATCACGTTGGCCATCCTGGCCTTTAGGCAGCCTTAAATTGCAACCAAGGCATACCCTTAGTTCTTCTGACGCAGACCTTAACCTCTGTGAGCCCAGGAGGATCATCTGCGGCCTCACAGAGGGATACCAAGAGTACCCTCACGTCCCCCGAAGCTACGTGCTTCTAAACCCAGTCCGCTGGAGCCTTTTTTTCGAAATCGGATAAACGTTTGCTCCTTCTCATGCACTTGTTAAGCGATGATCTACCATATCGGGTTATTCATCTATTATGGACCGGCTCAGTTTTCTTGACTAAGAATTATTACTTAGTTGTTCTCAACTAAGGTTTACCACTTAGTTTCTTTTCTCATAAGTCTTGTTAACTAAGGTTTATCACTTAGTTTCTTTAACTGTGGATTTCAACTTAGCTCCCGTTCTCGATTGTTTCTTAACTAGGGTTTTCTACTTAGCCCTCTTTCTCGTCAATTGGATTGGTTAAGTGTCATTAGTTAATTCAGGTTAGCTCCATTCCTTTGTCATATTAAACTAGCTAAGTGTTATCAGTAGTTCATGTTGACTTAACCCTATCACAAACCAAGTTATATTGGTTAAGTTTTTCTTATTACTTAACCCAACCCATTCATCTTGTATTGGTTAAGTGTCACTTAACCTATTCTTTCCCATCTGTTTTAACTAACATGTTATAGCGGTTAAGTGTTCCCTTAGTTAACTTAACCCTAATATTTGTTTAATTAACATGTTCTAATGGTTAGATATTATCCCTTCATGTTTCAACTTAACCCTGTTCAATTTATCACACTATGATGGCTCAGTGTTCTAAGTTTACTTAACCCTACCCTCTAGTCCAGCTAACATATTAAATTGGCTAAGTGTACTTACTTAACCTTACCCAGTTATCTAGCTAACGTGTTATAATGGTTAAGTATTCTAAATTTACTTAACCTCACCCACTTCTCTAATTATCAGGTTATAACGGTTAAGTGTCCTGAATTTACTTAACCTCACCCTCTAGTCTAGTTAATATGTTAAATTGGTTAAGTATATTAACTTTACTTAACCTCACCTTCTAGTCTAGTTAACATGTTAAATTGGTTAAGTGTTTTCTTAGTTACTTAACCCCTACAAGTCTTGTCTTGTTAACATGTTAAGCTCGTTAAGTGTTTTAGTTAACTTAACCCAACCATCTGTCCTTAGCCTCTTAGAGCACCTGACCACTAACATTAGATAGATATTGCTACGGTTACTGGATGTGCCGGTCGGTTCCGGGCAGGTTTACACCATAGCTCAGTCTAATCTCGGGTCATTATTGGGCTCAATGCTTAACCGCCCACATTGGATAGGTATTGTTGTGACTACTGGACAGCCGGGCGGGTCCGGGCAGGTTTACATCACAACTCAATCCAACCTCGGGTTAAGCATACTCGTATTTTCTAGATTTACATATTTGTCACCTTTCATTTTTATATGTAAATGTTTATGGCCTAATTATCCAAATTCACTAATTTTGGGTATAATTTATACTGCTTAAATGTCATTGTCGTTGGAATGTGCCAAACATGCCAACATATATTTTTATGTTTTACACCCAACGTTCTTACCCCCGTTTGTACGTTCGCAACATTATAACAAATGTTGGGCTCGACACAATTCAGCCCAACTTTATAGACGTGAGAAAAGGGGAAATCAAGCACATGTAACATTTTACAATACATAAAGGTGTGTGGCGCATGAACTTACAATATAGCGATTCCACATAAATTATGGGTCATGTGAACTTGCATTCAAATCAAAGTATAACTAGGTAGGTGACCTATAAAATGACATAGTTTAGGCTTATACAAACTCATGTTTAAACATGGTTTTATACGCATATAAGTAGGCATAATGTCAAACACCAAACTAGCATAAAAATGTCCACTTTTTGACATAACCCAAAGGTGTAAACTAACTTTACATCAAGTAGTCTATTTCAACATGAAACTAGTATAATTTGTGTAACCAAAAGGTACTTGCATAAACCCAATTATCACTTGCAAATAAACATAATAACGTATACAAAGGTTTTGAGTCGTGTAGGCATAAAAGGTTTCAACTTGGAACATGTTTACATGAGTCTCAACTTAGGCCTAAAAAGAATGTGTGCTAACCATATTAACGACATAACATAAAGATGTCAATTCTAGTCTTTACTACAAACTTGCAAGTGATATTTATCTTCATATACAAATGTCAATAGGCTCGCATCAACCAATTTATGCTACAAACCCCCAATACAAAATATGACATAATCAACGCAATACACAGAATTTACATCAATATTTTACAATAGTAAAATCCCAATTTCAATTACATCAAATCACATCACAATTTCTATTCATATTCAGAAAACCACTATACTTACAACGGGCGCTGAAACTTGTTTTCTGGTTTCTGTTATTATGAATTTGCACAGCTTTCCCTTGGATTAGAAAATGTTGCGTAGAAATTAGATTAGACTTTTGTTTCTTGAATCGTTGTTCGTCTCTTTTTGAGCGGAGGCTCTCCTTAGTTTTCTTCTGACATCATGGCAGCTCAAGTTCTTATTTTTGTGTGAATTTTAGTTGGAGACATAGGGTATTTTTACAGAGTTGCAAGTTAATTAGAGCCGTCGATGAAGCCAGGTTTAATCAAAGCCATCCGTTCTAAAGAGAAGCCAATCAAAAGAAGACAACTCAGCCCTAGTGACAAGACCAGGCCCAGAAATTCGACCAGAACACAGACAAGGCCAGCCAGACCTGACCAGGTCGATAGGGGAGGTCGACCCTATGGTCGACCTGGGTCAACCAGGTCGACACTATGGTCGACCCTATGGTTGACCTGGGTCAACCAGGTCGACCCTATGGTCGACCTGGGCCCTGGGCAGGAATTTTCCTGCCCAGCCCGGGTCTGGTCCTATTTTTGAATTTTGAATCCGTTTTTCGAGCTGTTTGAATTTTAAATAAATTCTTAAAATTCCGGAGGTCATATCTCCTTCGTACGGAGTCCGATTTATGCAAACTCGGACTTTGTCTCAAGCAGAATTTCGAGACGAACGCAATGGCATAACCCGTTTCCCTTAATTCTTCTTCTAAAATTTAATTATACTTTAATTTGTGAAACTTAATGTTACAGAACTACGGGGTGCTACAGATGCAGATGTGGCTTAGTAGCCCCCGACACTATTTATTGTACAAACCATGTTGTTTGATTTGGATTGTATTATGGAAATTTGGATGTTGATTGTAAAATTGGTTGTGGACTGATTGTGAATTGCTTGGAATTACTTTGTGTATGGCGCGAGCCAGTATTAGGCGAGGGATAAGGCTAGACCTTATTCCGGTTTTAATATCGCGTCGTTATGTTGCCGAAATTTTCTAAAATGGGTTAGAAAAATTAATAGCTAGTTAAAAATAATATTTTTAACATATATATGAGATATATAAAATGGCTACGTTATGGAATAAATATTAGCCCGCTAAAAATATTATTTATAGTTTATAATGTATAAAAACATTTAGGCATTGTATAAGGTTTTATAAGCAAAGCTATAAAATTCTATATAACTATTGGATAGTTAGAAATAAGTTTACACATCCATTTACAAGTCGGACGACTTGTTTATGCTCGCCTATTTTTGTGATATCGATTGGGGCGCTAATTTTTACACAACGCCCAAGTGAATAAATAATAATAATAATTTGATGGTTGAAACCCCACACGGGTATTGGAATGATATTTGATGTAGACTAATCCCAATTGTTTAGTTGTATGTCAATGGATTCATTGGCAGACTGTTGTAAGCATTAATTATTTATATTTGATGCTTATGCAATTGAGTACTCTGGGTGATGGATGATATTTTATTATTGTTGTTATATACATGTGTTGTATGGAAATCCAAAAAAATAAAATCTATGGTAATTGATTGGGTTTCATTCCAATTTGGAAATTAACAAATATTTTTAAATAATATTCAGTAAAGGATTAAAATATGATTTTGATGTTTGATTTGGGATGGACATGAAAATACTGAAGTGTGTGAAGCCGGGTTGATTAGATTTGTGCCATTTTAACGCGAACGGTATTTATATCGATTTTATTCATTTTTATAATGAATATCGAAACGGAAATGATTTCAAAATCAGATATTTTGAAAATATTATCATTTAAATATTATTATGATAAGGGGTATTCAGTTTTGATTAAAATTGAAATGAAAGTGGGAATCGCTTTAAAACGAATTTAGAAACATTTATGAAATACATTTGGATAGAAATCGATGAAATATATATAATATATTTATTATATATATTTAATAGCCTGAAAAAAATGCGCCACGCTGCGACTATTCGCGAATTTCGACCATTGACTTCAAATGGACATTACGGGAAATCCGACCATCGGATTCTCCTAAAATAGGAACCATTGGGTTTGTATCGAAAAGAGCTTTCCAAAGTATATAAGAGATTTGAAATCTAATGGTTGGATTTGGAGTTATGTCCAAATAAATTTGGATAAGGTTGTTGTAAGTGCAGTTCGATGACCATTTATGGAAATCGACTGAAAGGGCCTTTATAAAATTATTAAAAATATTAATAATTTATGTAAAATCATAATAAATGATTCGAAAAGAATAGGGATGAAAAATTCCACGTTTGTAAAGAAAAAAATATATTTTTATCAAAATGAACTAGTTATTAACTAGATTTGAAATCCAATAATTTTTAAATAAAATAAATTGGATTTATGAATGGTTTTAAACTAACCAGGAATTTCCAATATATGAATTGAAATGGATTTGAATGGAAATCATCCTCGGAATATTTCGATATTGGATTATGTGACTACACGGATATTATGGAGGAATTTGGAAGATAGATAGAGATCGTTATTCGCCATACAATATGTGTTGGTTTCAGAAGTAGATATTGATTATAAGCCGGTATAGTTTCTATTCAGAGCCTTATATTTAATATTAAATTGGATTTTGGGTTTGTCATGAATGGTGTCTTTAGTAACGTTGTTCTTAAAACCCATGTGAAAAGAATAAATCTTTTAATTAAGATTATCAGAGTTTCCAGCTATATTTAATAATTGGAATAAAATGGAATGTGAATTGGGTTTATTGTGAACTATGTTTTTAACTACATTCGTTCTTTTACCCAATTAACAGTGAAATGTGATTAGGAATTTATAAATCTTTTTATTAAGATTTTAAGGAAATTTTCCAAAGTAAAATTTTCCAATTTAATATATTAAACTGGAATTGAATGTAATTCGATTTGGTAATAATCGAAGTGAGCTTCTATGGAGGAAGATTGTTAATATATATGGAATTTAAAAGGCTTTGTCATTATTCCATTTATATTATTAGTCGGATAAGGAAATTCATATTGATTATATATATATTGATTTGTTTTCCATGAAGATTCCATAATTAATGAAATGAGATTTTGGGTTTATCGTGAACTGTGTTTTAAGCGACATTAGTTCTTTAACTAGTTAAAGACAGGATAACATGTCTAACATTATATTTCGAACCGTATTGTTGATCTCTGTTAAATATATATATCTTTTTGGTGGTGGAGAATTTATTCTCTTGCTTAACACCATTCTCTGAGACGTACGAGCTTAGAGGTTATATATTGGCAGAAATCAATGGTACGGTGTAGATTGTCAATGCGGCATGTTTGATTTCCCAAAGTTAAATAATTATTCATAATGATATTGGGAAGATTAAAAATAAGTAGAGTTTCAATGAATCTTTAATTAGATTGAAATGTGATCTTGATAATTTAAATTATCATATTTGGGAAATGATCAAGAATGGATTATCACCAGTTTTGCTCCGAGTGATAGCTAAATCTTTAATTAGATTTGAACGAGAAATGGTAATTAAATTTACCGATAACATCGTGGTGTTAGATATGGAGTATCACCAGTTTTGCTCCATGGGATGAATTGGTTGAGATTGGGAAATAAAACAAATGATTACTTCGGTAAGGTGCGCTAATCCCGACTAGTTTGGATAAATCTTAATTTGGTTTGAATTGATATCCAAAGGAAGATTAAAGAATAAATTTAAAGAATTTATCTTTGACAAAATTAATGGGTACCTTTCCCTAATGATGTGAATATTTGAATAGAAAAATATTATGAATTGGAATAAGGCGTATGTTGTGTTTTATAACACTTATTTTTGAGATACGTGAATTATTCGAAAAGACCGGGTTTATACCCATTCTGAGTAATTGATTCGACGATAAGCCGACGATGAAGACGGTGGTTGAAGACCGAAGTTCTTCACATCATATGGATGATTACTAATGTCTTGATTAGGTTGTACACCCAAGACAAGGTAATAAGTGGTGATCGTCCAGGCGTACTTGGAGATCGACCGGATATGCGAGGACCTCTCTCCTATATTGGACATATGGGACGAGGAATAAGGTGCCTCCGGTTCGTTCAGACCCAGAATGAACTAGTAAATGGATGTATGTCTGACATTGGATTTTATTCTGTGTTGATTGATTTCTATTAAATATGTATCTGTTTGGTGGCGGAGAATTTATTCTTTTGCTTAACACCCTTTTTGAGACATACGAGCTTAAAGGTTGTACATTGATAGACATCAGTCGCATGGCGTGAATTGTCAGTGCGGCATGCTAAGATGCAAATGATCAAGGCTTTTGTTGAAAAGCAGAGTCTTGTGGTCGATGATCAAAGCACGACTTTAAATATCATAGCTTTGTGTATAGCGTTAATTCGCGAGCCTCACACCCCAGTATGAACCAGAAACAGGAGAGGACTGCAGGAAGAACATGCATTTATTTTTAGCTAGGAGTGGTGTCATGGTATGGAGCCCAGACATTTTACTCATGTGGATGTTGCATATTATTTGATGGATAGCGAGGTACCTTGGTTATATTGGTCATTACGGGGCCGATAGATGATATGGTCGGCATACTAACCAGATTTATGCCCCACAGGGCGGGGAAATGTATTGTTCAAGAATTAACAGTCCTCAAAAGTAAGAGAGGACCGGCCCTGAAGATCCAAGGGCTCACCTGAGTATGAGTCCTGAGACATGGGCTAGATTGTCTCGAATTCGGTAAGGACGATCATTTGCCTTGGTTCATAGATGGAATCCAATTTCCAAATCATGACATTTCAGTTTTAATTGCATAACTAGTATGGCGACATAGTAGCATGGGATACTATGTCGTCTATGATTGATACATTTATATTTGAAGTTGATTTTGACACTATACACTTATAGTAATACCAAATTGATTTGTTTCAAAATGTACCAAGCATGTTTGGCTATTATAAGGGAAAACTCTATCCTCCGGCTTGCGTTGCATTGTGTGATGGTACCTGAGTATTATAATAGCTTCATTTTTCAAAAAGCATTGCGCTGTTTGTTTTATGCACTGATATTCTTGGGAGAAAACCCGTTCCGTGTTATACGGCATGGTCCCTTTATTTACTTTTTTCCAAAATAAAGTTTTAAATAAATGTTTTAGTTCTCACACCAGTCCAATGACTAACCTGGAGTTTACTGTTTTAACCTAAACTCTGGGTGCCCCTATTTTCCACATGGGCAGCTAGTCATTTTGGTTTTGCAGATATTATGTTCGCAGGATCCTGGATTTACAGTTGGAACTATACTCGGCAAGTTCTATATCCGTGTATTTTTTTTTTTAGTTGTGTTATGTATTATTTTTCCGCTGTATTGTAATTTTAAATCTCTGATATTTTCCAATGTGTAACATTTATTCATACTCTGTTATATTCTTGTACTCTGATGTAAATTGTTGTAATAAGCAATGAAATATTTAGTCGTTTGCATTCGAATTTATCGTGTTCTCAACTCAATTTGGGCTTTCCCGTAAGGGCGAGTTTGGGTCGTTTCAGTAAAGATATGTTATGTCAACATCTAAAAACAATTTATGGAAAAGTGATCTCTATTTGCAAAGAGTACTCATTATTTCATTAAATTTAAGAAGTTGGAACAAATTTTCCTTTTATGTCATATATTTTATGATTCTAAAGTTAAAATTTATTGAGTCATATTATATATATTAATATATAGATCCTGTTATAAAATAATGAAACTAGAATTCATTGGAGAGAAGACATGTAAGAGACTTTTATTTATTTAGGATGTTTTTTATCTATTTAAATTACATTAACTCCTTTATACATAAGCCTTGAAGTTACTGATCAAAATTATCCTATGATGCGAGAATAAGCAGAAAAATAGGAAAACATATTCACTCATATTTTACAATACCCCCCTTGAATATGCGTCTTTAATATCTAGAATACTCTGCTAACTTGAAATTGTTCCTTTTGAAACATATATGTTGATTGCTTCCCTTTATTATTATCTTGCTTGCATATATCCATTCATTCGATACAACTATTGTCAGTTGCCTTATTAAAAAAAACTCTATTATGAATATCCAATTGGAAAAACCTTGAACAAGGAAAAGAGTGCAACGTACCAGATTATAGATATCATATTAAAATTATATTCCTAGCAATAGTTTGATACTCTAGGATCAAAACAATGACTCATTAAAATCTTACTAAGAAAAAACTAATGAGAAAATTCTTAGTGAACGAAAAAGAGAACAATGACATATTTCACTATCTCATTCCATATAATGATGTTTGATATTTCGAGTTTAGGATAGTGCCTCGTTAAAAATCTTAATAAGAAAATACCTATGGGAAATATCTTAGTGAAGGAAAAACAAATATAATATATTATGACATATTTCAGTAGTTTACTACAACGAACAGAGATTTATACTTCCAGATCAGTGTAATGCCTCGTCAGAACCTTAATAAGAAAAAACTAGTGGGAAAAATAGTATATTATAACTTATTTTCGCATGCTACTTTTTGGGTTTTAATTCAATTAAATTAGTTATAAAAGCGGGAAATCTTATCACTCATTGACCTTTAAGTCAATCATGCCATTCCATTAATAGTTATTTTTACATAACTTTGAAGATATCATTAATGCTTATCTACAACGTTTAATTGATTTCCATCATGATTTTGTTTCATATTTTTTTATCTAAATTGTTTGTATTTGAGGATTTGCTTGAGTACTATTTAGTTATCTGGTTTAACTTAACTAACTCTAAAGGAGTTTTATTCTAATCTTACATGAACAATAAAGCCAAATTTATAAGTAATCAAATAACATGCAATTTTTCTCTTTATAGATCTTTAATAAATGCAATACTATATAGCTATATGGAAATTATACTAACGTATTTTGACTAGGAAAACGATAGTCTTTTAAGCATTATCTATCCATATCATATGTATAAATATGAACAATAGATCCCATATATTCCCCTCTAATAATTTGAGTTTCTAATAAATTTTTCTTGTGACTTCTGGTCTTTTTAGTAAAAAGAAACTTAAAATTAATTAATTATGGATACTTTCGTTTAGTATTATAGGAACAGCAGGTCCTCGACTTTTAATTCAAATGTTAGAAATTAAGTTTATAATGTATTTCCATTCACTTTAGTGTGCCAATATCAATATTGAATCTAAAATTAATACAATCCTCTAGATTCGTATTATTCTTCTATATTTTTCTTCAAGGAATAATAATAAATTTCTTATATAAATATAAATTTGAATTAATAAATGAAATTTATAACAAAATCAAATTTTAAAATACAGGGACAAAAATAAGATGTACAAATGAAATTAGATATGAATAAGTAGATTGGTGATACAATGATATGGGAAAGAAATAAAATTAACAAAATAAGATATGAAATATTTAATCAATAAGATCAAGAAAATGACTTACCGTTTTAAAGATCTATTATCAAATCTGAAATCTAGTTCGAGAGAAAAAAATAAACATGGATATACATGAATGATTTGATCAATCTGTTATCATGCTAATAATGTGTTATAAAATAAAGAATTTAAAATTCATTAGAGAGAAGAAAAGGAAGAGATTTTTATTCATTCAAGATATTGTTTATCTATTTTTAGTACATTAGCTCCTTTTTATATGGCCTTGGACCTACTGATTAAACTTACCCCATGAGGTGGGACTAAGCAGAAAAATACAAAAACATATTCACGCTTATATTATAATGGATTCTCTTTTAAGTTATAGAACCCCAATTTGCCAGAAATATGATAATAAATGAAAACATGTGATATGTTAAAGAGAAAAAATAGACATGATACATTTGTAGTGGTCCAGAAGATATGTTATTTACATTCGCTTTATCGTATTTATTGATTAACCTTTACTAGAGTAACCAATTGTGTAATAGAATTTGAAAGAAGAATGAATAGACTGGCATAATTTTTCATTAGAATAGTTGGTCCGAGTACTAGAGTAGGAAGGATTCGCTAAGGCTCAATTCCATATGTTGTACTTATCCATTCGTGTATGTGTAACGACCCGGAAAATCTGAACCAATTTAAAATTTTTTAATTGGCTAAAATAATGGATCTTAAATATTTAAAATAAATATTTTAAATAATAGCAATGAAAAGTGAGTTTGAATCGATGTTTGAAAACGAATATAATTAATTCTAATTATAAACAAGGCCTGAAATGGCGCTGTAGTTTCAAAAATTGAATTCAAACTTTGTCGGACTGTACCGAGTGCAAAACAAAACGGATTTGAGTGAAACCAAAAATATTTAAATCTTTTAGTGAATACATTTCTAACGAATCTGAAAAATCGAAGTTTCATAGTGGAAAGCAAAAGTTATGGCCAAATGAATTTTCAGAAAGGTCGCTAGGGAATTTATATAGCCCGTGAAATTGGCCATTTTGCAAACGACCTCGGAATTCGACGAAATCACTTTTGTTGGATCCGGGATGTGAATTTAGTGCTAGGTTTCAAATTTCATAATTTTTGAAGCTAGTATGTGAGCGTGGCAAAGGAAAACGTGTTTTGGTCAATTACAGTTAAATTGGATTGACCAGAAATGGGCCTTTTTGCAAACGGTCTTAGAATTCGACGAAACTGGTTTTGTTGGGACCGTATCGTCAAAACATAGCCAGATTTATTTTTCTGGAATTTTTCGAATCAGTTTGTGGCTCTGGCAAATTGAAATGTACGTTCAAATCCAATATTGAATGTTATATATTTTAAATTGAAGGAAAACTGATTGAAACAGTCGAATGGGCCTACGAAACATAACCCATTGTTTTCGGAATGGGGGTAAAACGCTAGGGACGACAGTCGTTGTGTTTGGATTGGAGTTCGTGTGTGAAAGGGGGTATTTTCGAAATTTAAAAATTTATAATATTAAAAAAAATCTCTCATTGGTCAGAAATTTCTTTTTCTCTCTCCCCGTAGCCGATAACAGGCGGAACCCTCTTCAAAACTTCTCTCCTTGATTTCTTCAAATCCGCTCAATAAAAACCCATGCCCCTTTGGAGAATTCTGTAGTGCTCCTCAAGATCTTCACATCCATATAAAGATTGGATTTTTTCGTGACCTGTGGAGTCCGAATCGAGCTCGGGAAAGTGGGACCTTTCCACCGCCGCCGCGACGTACAGGCGTCGTCGAACCCCCTGCCACCACCACCGATCGGTGCGGCCTTCCTCCCTCCTCGACGTGGTGCAACTGGATTTTGTCCTCGTGCCTTGGATTTCATGAAAAACGAAACCCTAGTTTCGAACCCCATCAGAAAGGTAACGACTGATTTTAAAATAAACTGTATTATAGCACTTATAGCGCTACGGTTTTTGATTTCACTGTAAAAATCATATCTTTTTCGTTTCTTGACGAAATTTAGTGAAACAAGAGACAGTTGACTCGTGTGGACGTCTTCTACATTTTAGAAGAGACTGCGTATTTTTCTGAGCCTTCTGCTATTTTTGGTGGAGTGGAACCCAATGTGAGATTTCTAATTTAAACGATATGGAAAACGACGATGTATAAATTATATAGTCGATGTATGAGTTATATCAGCATTGTACACCCCTTGTATAAGCATTGTATAAGTTGTACGTTAGATGTATAAGTTGTATATGCGTTGTAAAAATTATATATGTGTTGAAATAGAAGTGAAATGCTATATATATATATATATATATATATATATATATATATATATATATATGCCCCTCGTCTACAAACCATGGACGATATTTATTGGTTATGATAGGTGTGAAAATTGATTGATAGCGAATGGTTGATTGGAATTGTTTGTGGTTGAAATTGATCGATTTTGGTTGAAAAATACCCGTTTGTGGTTGAGAAATATTTGGTTGAAACCACATAGGATTAGTTTGTGGAAATGTAATAAATATACATGCAGCCTGCGTGCGAACTAGATGCATGATTACCCATTGTCAAAAACCGCGAGGTTTTAAGGTAGAGCAAGGAGCCGTACTAAGGACGGTCCCTGTTTTAACTACCCTGCCATTATGCTGCCGAAATATTGAATAATATTCATGTGTTAGAATTATTTTCCTGTGTTGAAATTATATTCGTCTGTTGAAAAGAAAACCTTCATGTGTTGAATAGAAATTCATTCGTTGAATTGAAATTCATGTGTTGAATGGTACTCGTGTTTAAAATATAAAAATCACCTTTTTATCGATTTATATAAACTATAGAAAACCTTCATGTGTTGAATAGAAATTCATTCGTTGAATTGAAATTCATTTGTTGAATGGTATTCATGTTTAAAATATAAAAATCACCTATTTATCGATTTATATGAACTATAGAAACCTTCATGTGTTGAATCGATATTCATTCGTTGAATTGAAAATCATGTATTGAATGGTATTCGTGTTTTAAAATATAAAAATCACCTTTTTATCGATTTATATAAACTATAGAAAACCTTCATGTGTTGAATCGATATTCATTCGTTGAATTGAAATTCATGTGTTGAATGGTATTCGTGTTTTAAATATAAAAATCACCTTTTTATTGATTTATATAAACTATAGAAAACCTTCATGTGTTGAATCGATATTCATTCGTTGAATTGAAATTCATGTATTGAATGGTATTCGTGTTTTAAATATAAAAATCACCTTTTTATCGATTTATATAAACTATAGAAAACCTTCATGTGTTGAATGGTATTCGTGTTTTAAATATGAAAATCACCTTTTTATCGATTTATATAAACTATAGAAAACCTTCATGTGTTGAATCGAAATTCATTCGTTGAATTGAAATTCATGTGTTGAATGGTATTCATATTTTGAAAGAAATTGTTTTATAATAAAAATCCCATTTTTATCATCGTTGTGAAATATATAAAATAATCTTGTTTTGAAATAAATTGTTTATAATAAAAATCCTATTTTTATCACCTATATGAAATATATAAAATAGTCGAGTTTTGAAATAAATTGTTTTACATTAAAAATCACATTTTATTATATACATGAATTGTTAAAAATAGTGAAGTATTGAAATAGAAAACAGTTTGATAAAAATATCATTTTTACCAAAAGTATGAAAATCATATAGTTTGAAATCGAAGAATCGATATATATATATATATATATACAGAATTGAAATATATCGAAAAACGAAGCTACAGTTCGTATTTTGAAACCGTGATTTCAAACGATTAGTGCGGGAGATCCGACCATCGGATTTTCCCGAAATCGCAACCGTTGGGTTCGCTTTGGAAATATCTTTCCAACGGCACCAACTTTGTAAAAATCCAACGGTTGGATTGTCTGGAATATTTAATTCAAATCTGAAGAAAAACAGCACCAGAATCGATTATATATATATAATTATATTTAATCGAATAACGAAGCTGTAGTTCGTATTTTGAAATCGAAACTTCAAACGATTATACTGCGAGATCCGACCGTCGGATTTTCCCGAAACTGGAACCGTTGGATTCGTTTTGAAAAGATCTTTCTAATGATGTAAATTTTATGAAGATCCAATGGTTAGATTTTCAGATATGTGTAAATCAAATCTGAAGAAAAACAGCGCCATGGCCGCGTTATGGCCCGAAGAGTCATTTTGAATAAATTGGCTATTTTAAAATAAATAAAAATAGCGATAAATCGTTATAAAATATTATAAACGATATGGATGAGAAATTTAGAAACTAACTGAAGGTTGGCTAAGTCGAATGGTTTCTTGGGTATTGATCTGATGTTGGTATCGGTCTTCGGGGTTAATATTTGGGAAATCATTCTCTTACTGATTGACGGTTAGTGACTAATAATTGAAATGATGCGTGTGTATGTTAGTGTTGCACTTGTTTATTATATACGTGAGTTGCTCGGAAAGAACGGGTTCATCCCATTCTGAATAACTGAATCGACGATAAGAAATCGAAGATGAAGACGATGATCGAAGACCGGAGATCTTCACCTCGTTTGGATGGTAACCGACTATCCTTTGCCTTGGTTCATGACGGAAATCCAATTTCCAAATACGTGACTGTGCGGTTTTGATTGTATATATATATGGCGACATGATATATGGTACCCATGCCGTCTATGATTGATAGTTATGATTTGAAATTGTTTTTGAAACATATAAACACTAGTAGTAATATCAAATGCTTTCGTTTTATTCGTATCAAGCATATTTTGGCCATTATAAGGTAAAACTCTATCCTCCGATTTGCGTTGCATTGTGTGATGGGAACTGAGTCTTATAATGGTTTCATTTTTATAAAAAGCATTTCGATGTTTAAAAGAAAGATTTGTTTTTAAAGCACTGGCAATCCAATGGAGTAAACCCGTTCCACGAAAGTGGCGCGGTCCTGTGATTAGCTATATTATTAATGTGTTGAGTAGATTTCTCATACCAGTCCCATGACTGACTCGTAGTTTGTTTCACTTTCAAACTCGGGTGCCCCTTTTTCTACACGGGCAGCCTTGTATTCAGGTTTAGCTGGCTCTTTCTGGATAGCTGGAGCTGAAGATGGATTCTATTATTTATCTTTTTTTATGCTGTTCAGCTCCTATTGTACATTACGTTTGTTTTCCGCTGTAGGCATATATGTATAGCTGAACTATATTTGTACTAGGTATGATCCTGTATACTGTGTAACTCTGATGATTACGTTTATCCAATATATTCTATTGTTCATTATCTGGTGTATTTATTTAATTCTGTTCTGCTATTATCTGTTTCTGTGTTATATTCCAAGGATTACCCTTGCCGCCGTCCGTACGGGGTTTGGGGTCGTCACAGTATGTGTGTGTGTGTATATGTGTGTGTGTATATATATGTATGCAAACTCGAATCTTTAAATTTGCTTCAAAAAATTAATTGAATTCTCAAGAACAAGCCAAATTGCCACATTTTCAAAATTTTATTGATCAATAGTAATCTATTTTTTGACCAATCCTGGACTCTTTTTCCTTAGATTCATAAGTCTCCAAGCTTTTAGTAACAACCTCATGGGATAAAATTTCGTTAAGAATCAAAATAGAATTTGATAGGGCACGAGTCATTGGTTTTGATGACATTTAATAAACACGAATGTATAAAAGCTTGATCAAACTGAACTTATAGTGGAATTAAAAATACAATAGGATATTAATACAAATAGAGAATACCACCTGGAATCATTAATATTTCTTGAACATTAAATCATCCTACCAATGCCGAGCGTAAAAAAGTCTTCTCCACTAACAATCCATGTCTTCCTTTAGTGACATTTAATAAATCTATCATGTGTCTTGTAATGAGGAGGAAGTCAGAACAACGTTATGATGATTAGAAAATTACACATTTTATCCATAATATAAACATATACAGATTCATTTCCATTTAAATGTCATGTCTTTGTATTGACGGTTAATACATTTAATTTAGTGCATATATGATAGTGCACATAACCTTCTCCATGGTATGCTACACGTGTAAATCCCTATATGCATACATATGTCGTTTAGAACCTCGCCACTTAACAGTTCTCGATGGTATACATCCTTCGTTCACAACTGATTGTAGCCTCTAAGTGAATGACAATCTCCTATTGTGTAACTCTACGCACTTCGCATGTCAACCCAGTAAGTTTAAATAATTATTTTAAGTTTTCTTATTGGACAAATCCTTTTGAGATCTATTTACATAGTTAAGGCTATATAATTTATTTACTCCTATGACAGGTATCCTATGTTGAGAGATTTAATTGCTTAACTATACATAACATATTTGTTTCTCATTCCTATAAAAGTAACTTTGTTCGACATAAATGGTTACTATTTCAACAGACGTTTTCTAAAGACATTTATCTACTTATTTAAATTTGTCAATGATCCCTTTCTTATTGTTTTCATAGTTAATTTTTAATTTCATTAATTAGTCTCGTTTAATCCGTTCTTATCTTATTTACATTCTTGTACCTCTTAACTTTATTTCACGTTTATTCATTGTTCCCTTTTAGAGTGAAACTCTTTCCTTCTTCATATGATGATCCACCTCCTCGACCCTTAGAAATTGATACTAATACCTGCACGATATTCACGTGTCATAAATCCAAGTGCTGAAGTGATAGATTTCATGGAATAAAAGAAAAATAAAGATAGAAAATGGAACAAAGTAGAATCTAACATAAAATTAATATTTAATTATACATATAAGCTAGCACACCATCTTTCACCACCATCTTTCCTTTATCTAGTGTTGGCCAAACACTAGAGGTCGGGACACATCAATAGCATAAGCTTGGACGCAATGGCGAAAATATCAAATTGCACTTACCATTCAATAACTTGGCCTAATGAGCACAGAAGGAGCAAACTCTTGTGTGTGTGTATTACCCTAAGGTCAATATAGAAATGTTTCAATATCTGAATACTTTTGAAATAGTATGTGTCTTGTTTCAATGCAACATGATGTCCAGAGTTATAGACTGGATAAATACAGTATTAGAGGCACATATAAAATTTCTTAATTAACAAATTAGAGTTAACAATACTATTTAACTTTATTTCATTTCTGAATATTATGAAAGATCATCTCACACACAACTTATTAGATCATGTCGACCAATACAATGAAAACTGAATATAATTGTAAATAAAGTAAATATTCATCATCGTTGTCTACTGTGACTCCATGTTATAGTTCACAAAGCTCATATAGTCATATCAACCTGTAGAAAAACCTACGTCTGACTCGACTTTGTTAAACAATCAGCAAACTATGAGTCAAGCTAACAGTGTGGCTGTGAGTGTAGCAATGCTAAAAGGATAATATAATGGGTGTTGCTAAATACAATTATGTATTTATGTCACTCAAGCTTATCAATATTATCGACATCTATAAATAATTTCTAGTAAATTGTGTGATTAAAACCATTTGAAAATAGATTTCAAATCCCTTTTTCTTTTATACTATATACCTGAAATCACTTCAAAAATAATTTCCAATTTTTTATATAAGATTGCATTATTTATCGAAATATCATATAATTAGAAATTGTATACCAAGGATCTACTTTGCAAACAATGTAAAAATACTAGTTTTACATTTCCTTATTAGTGTCAAATTAATCTTTGTAATGTATCTTTTAAATCAGTTTACAAATCTACTTTATATCAAAAATCTTTTTCCAAAAAATGTAAAAAAAATATACTATTTCTCCTTTCTTTGTTAAGAAATTCTATTTTTCTATTAATTTGAACCAATTCCAAAATATATGACGGTTTCACAAAAATTAGATTTCGAAATATATAACGTTTTTGTGGGATCAACATTGACCCTAGAGGGAGGTAAATAGGGTTTATTGGAAATTAAAAATAAAAGCTAACACATAATAATAAAGAAACTACATAAAAGAAAAATGGCACACAAGAATTACCCAGCTTCGGTAAACCCTTCCTACTGCTGCATTCCCAAGATTTCAACTAGTTACTAAAATGAATTCCCGCTTACAAACCCTATTAATCTGCAAACCCTGCTATTGCTTTAAACCTAAGCTCAAAATCTTGACGCAGCTTAACTCCTAAGTTGTGATTTTCTCAACTACAAAATCTTGTAGTTAACTCAACAAGAAATGGTTTTGACAAGTAGAAAAATAACAAGAATAAAAACAAGAACTAATAAGCCTTAGAATAAGGAGAAAAAGATGATCCCCTTTTTGCTTGTTTATTTGGGATTCACGACTCCTCTTTCTTTTTCAGTGGTGACCAAAAATTCTAATGCTAGGGTTTCAGATACTCCTTCAAATCGTGGCTATGCTTATTTGATTTCTGGCGATCTTCGATTGATTCACCAATGCTTATCTTCCTACGATCAGAAATTCCAGTCATTCTCTCGATCGAGCAAATAGTAAGTTCTTTGATTTTTATTTGTTCGAATACATAAATTGTTTTCTTCGATTGGATGATTCTACCTGTGATGAATGGCTGATTTTATAGGGTTTTCAAACCCCAAAATTCTATGATTTCAATTAAGACTTGTCGTGTGTACTCGTTTGATTTTCATGCCCAAAAAAGAATGTATTCATGAATTTCTAGAATGTCTTCAAAACATGAATTCATTCTTTTCCCAAAACAGACCCTTTAATTTTGTTGATAAAATTATCCATGATTTTCTTTGATGTATTACGCCTAGTTTTGGCTCACTGTATATTTAGGGAATAAATTTCTAATCCATTATAGTATTGATTTTTTGGCAACTTTGACCTCTGTGTGATTGAAATCTTTTGTCCAAAAATTTTCTTGCAGAAATTACATTTGCCTAGAATGCAAATTAAAATATTTCCCAAATTTGAACCAGTGAATTTAAAAAGAATTTTCATTTCTTCTAAAACCATCCGAACGACTTTTGTTTGCATTGGCATATATGTTTGGTCTCTTCCTTATTGTTTCTGTGTATGTCTTGCATGTCTTGGTTGGTTCATATGTATAATTCCACCTGCTCATTTAATTGCATTATGCCTTGTTGATTCATGACTGCATACGCACAAGTACATACACACACACACATTTATGTGTGTATGTTATGTTATACATTGATGCTTGTGCATACCCCCACTTTCCTTTCCTCCTATGACCAAATGAATTGTGTTAATTCACTTTTGAACTGTTGTGCGTATCTTTGGACCTGCTGCACATATATGGGTTGACCTTGTGTACTTGATTGGCTATATTCACATTGCTTTTCTATATGTTCTGCCCCGTTGTCACTTTTATTATGTTGGCCAAACTTGCACTCTTTTTGTTGGACCTAAAGCAATTGTGCTCGAACTTATGTGCACTTTTCACTGGAACATGTATTTGTTCCATTATGTTAGCTCTTGCTTGAGTTTGAGTCACTAGTGCTTATGCATGTTGAACCTGACATTAAATGAATCATCCTTGTACTGATGTGCATTTGTACGTGCTTACTGCACCATGCTTGCTCCACCATCTTGTACTATGTTTTGGGTCATGCATAGCTGCTGTATTTACCCAGTTTTGTAGTTGCACCATTTCGCATTGCTTTTTGTAACCATGTGTGCTTGTACTATTTTATCTTGTACCATTTGACTTGCACTTTACTGAACCCACGTATTCTCAATGTGCTGCCATATGCACCCTTCTTAGTTGCACATGTATGTTGTTCTTGTCATGCTATGTACTTTCTTATGCTTGTGCACTTCCTTGTTGCTATGCCTATGTTGTTTTGAAGTTCTTTTTTTTGCTTTCCACTTCATTTGCTGGTTTGCAGTTCCGTGAGCCTTGAACTTTTTTGTGCAAATGAACCTGGGCTATTTTATTCCATGCTTTTCTGTAAAACGTTATGCGTGCATACTTGTGCATGCAGCTCCATATTGCACCATTGTTCGCTAGCTGTGACCATTTTGTCCAGTTTTGTGCTTGTGTTATTACTTGCTTAGGCTTGAAAACCTATTGATGTGCAAATGCATACTTATGTACATGTATGCATATGTACACTTGTGAGTGCGTGTGTGTGTGTATGTGTGACTCTCTGTGTGTGTGTGTGTCTGTGTGTGTAAAAGTGACATGTGCCATGCTAAGTTGTATTTGGCCATATTGCCCATTCACCTGAAAAATTGCCTCTGTGCATAGACATATATGTTTATTTCTAATCCATCAAACCAGTTAGGGTTGTGTTGAGGTTGGTCAAGATCAACGGACCACACATATGAGTAGATGCTGTTCTTGATCAGTAGACCACTGTAACTGAGTTGAGGCTGGTTTGCGAGCACTAGAAAATAAGTCTACCTTGTCGTATTTACAGTAAACTACTTTCAATATCACAAGTAGGCTGGACTCATATATATATATATATAAAGATGGTGAGAAACGCACCAAAAATTCTAAGGCAAATAAAAATTTAAAATAAATTTATATTTGTCTACAATAAATTCTATTTTGTTCCAGTTAACTGTGTGTTTCTGTGACAGGTATGTAGGTGACTGGACAAGATCTGAAGTAGTTTGAAGACAAAAGTGTGTCAGTTTATGTATATGTGTCTGTACATGAGAGAGTATGTATGTAACAGCCCGCCATTTTGACCACCCTAAGTCGGTTATTAATCCGACTCGAAGCGTTCAAAACGACGGATTGTTATTGGCTAACAAGGTTTAAAAAGAATTGACACAGAATCACAGTGCTCAATAATAGTAGCAAAATAAAATTTTATTCATTTATCAGGGTCACCAATATTTGTACGACGGAAAAATGTAAATTTACACATAAATTTCTTTTAATAAATTTACAGTTATTGTCGAGCTTTGCGTGAGTATACGTCTTCTCGTCCCTCTCCTCTTTAGAGAAAAAATCTTTGCATCTGAGAACATCTTCAAAAATAACATTAGAAGATATTCACACTACGCATTACCAAACAAAACATATGGCGATGCCCAAAAGAAACAATCAAGCACGTAGGGCGTCCATGCACACGCATTGAAATGCTATAACAACTACTTAATAATGCAAGAGCTTATGGAAAAGGAAGCTAGCTTCTCCAGCTTTCAAGTGACTCAAGCTTGTCAAATTTGCGTTGCCTCAATGTACAAATATCATGCAAATGAAAGCTTGCATGATCATACTGTTCATCCAACAATGGACATGTTGGCATCATGTAGTAGTTATTTTACATATAATGGAAAATATGGTCCTTTACTTAAAATATGTATTTTAGTTAAACATGGCAGGGTATACACAGCTTTTAATTAAGAGGTATACACAGCTTTTAATTAAGAGGTATACACAGCTTTTAACAAAGTCACACCTAAATCCGCAAAGGCCAAGGTTACTTCCAGGATACAGACCATAAATAAACATGAATGTGCATTGAAGAATTTTTCCAAAAGGAACTTCCAGTAAATTATTGTATACAGTCCATATTTGGGCTATTAACAGAATGCAAACATATGTGACTAAGATAAATACCATGGCATATATGTTCATAAAGGCAAATAAGATCAAAGAATACACTTTAACAAGTGCTCTTAGGTTCTTCGTATGGGTGAAAAAAATGGCAGCCAAGTGTGTAGGCACTAGGTTTAGTGTACCCCAAAAATACTTCAAAACAACAAGGGGAATAAAACATGTTTGTATCAGCAACTATACTCGCCTAAATGCATATATTAAACAACTGCAAATTGTAAATGCAGTGAAGGTTGTTCTTCAATATAAAATACTTAAATATCTTGTTCTTGAAAGAAAATTATATAGGTGCGGCATCACTTCTCATATTAATTCTTAAATCTTCCTTCATTTTATAGTAAGATAAGAATCTATATATTTTATTTTATTAGTACATCACTGCCTTTTTTTAATGAAAGTATTTCTTTCGAATATTCCCTAGAATTCATTCATCATTTCACGGCAACAAATCAAGCCTTTTAATCACATAATCGTCATCAAAGCCGTGGAAATGGAAAGGGGAAATCACACAACCCATAAATCATCAACAAAATAAACCAATTTACTTCCCATCAAAATTAACCTACTTGAAACACGTTAATCATGAGGTTAAACTAACATTGGTCATGTTAAATGTTTTTATATATACTACCCATGGCATTTCCTTCATTTAAAACAACATGCAATTACCAGTCATGAGGATGATGCCCAAGAGCAGGCAACAGAAACCAAGTCTGGGTACAGTGCACCGTAGAAGGTGACTGCTACAGTGAAAGTGAAATCAAATGTTAGTTTGAAATGGTTTGTGCCGACAGCAACAAAAAGGGGGGTAACAGGAACATACATGACCAATAACCAAGTGCCCAAATGTAAACAACAATGACCAGGATACAATGACAAAAATGTAATAGCAAACCTCCCAAAATTCGATTTTATTTAGTGAAATGTGAAGTAGATAAATAGGCATAAGTTTAATCATAAGCAACACTTACCTTCAGTTAACGGCGCAGTGCTGAACGATGAAGGCAATTATGACGGTCCGCCCTGCACCAGCCGGCATTTCCTCCGAAAGTGCGCTGTACACATGCCCAACTAGCACAGAACGGTCGCCAAAGAAAGGAAATAAGAGAATGAACTAAACGAAACCTGTAGAATGTCTCACAGCGCATAGAACAAAATATAATAATAATGTACTTGACATAAAACAAGCGAGACAGTGCGTAAGCTGATAACTAAAACCAACAACAACAACAGAGCAGCGGAAAACCAAATACAACTTATTACAACTTTCCAAGTAACGGTCTCTAAACAAAAGAAATAAAGGAAGGGTGCACTACTAATGCCCAAAGTAGTGACCAGCAGCGACATAGGGAAAATATCTATATATGTATCATATGTGGAAGCCTCCTACTCGTCTCCGGTACGGCTACTCGTGCATCACCAGCTAACATGTCTCTAGTCTGCTCGTGAGAGCACCCAGAGTAATAAGAAGAGACATAAAACTCTGGGTCAGACAAAAAGTCTGGTATGAGCGATAAGCAGCCAAACAGAACAATAACAGGTATGCTGAACCATACCTGAACCTGGACCTGCAACCAAAGAGTTAGCACTACATACTGTACAATACTCTAAGGTGCCACTAACACATGGTATAACGAATACGGGGGTGGGGGTGTGTATGTCATAATGAAGGCAAACAATCAAACATAGCAACCATTCTCATATCTCTCACTCAGTGCGTAAAGCATATGATGTCCACCACTGTCAATCACTAGACCCATCGAAGTAGTGACGGAGTTCGACTTGTACAACTACTGCTACTACCAAGCTTATCCCATGGAGTCATAACCAAACCTTTACAAATGACCCCACTTCATTGGTCCATAGCTCTTTAGTCGTACCTAGGCCACTGTGGCCCTGAATCCGTTCACGTACTCCCTACACATAGTGATTCAAAGTTACAGACATCGACACCCCCTTTTGCACATGTCCCACAGCAAAGCCCAATCATGAAGCTCACTCATTGGTTCCCATCTGGATCCTAAGTCAAAGCTCCTCATTTGGATCTCCTTTGCATCTCGGATTTTGGTCGAATTGGAGTTGGCCTTCAGAAGAGTCGTCATGTAGAAATAGAAGTATACGCTCGGTTCGGTTCGGTCACCCATGCTCGGTTCGGTTCGGGTTCATCTCCTCCATGCGGTTCGGTTCAGCTTCTCAAATGTGGCTCGGCCCGGTCCGGTGGTAAAGTGCCAAGGTCCTCCTTATAGTGTCAAGTTCCAATCCGATCCAACCTTCCCTGTTGTCTCTTTCGTTTGTACGCCTCAGAAGATGCCAGCTCTAGTTCGGTTCGGTAGCCGATCCGATCCCAAGCCTTAGCTCCGATCCGATCCCCTTTTTGTCCTTCCGATCCGAGATTCTGCCCAACTCCAACTCTATGCAAATGGCCTTCCTTCTCGCCAAGTATCCTTTAGTGCGAAGTTCCGATCCGGTTCGGTTTCTCTACCCGGTCCACCATCCGATCCGAGCCTCCTATCCCGATCCAATCTGAAACCTGCACATTATCCTGCAACTTTTCCAGCGGCAGTTTTATGCAATTCGATGGCGTTTTCGACTAATCTAACACTTCTAGGAAATCACAAAGCATACCATATAACCATAGCAACATGTATAATCATCCTCAAACAGCAAAACAACAATCATAGCATGTAAAATGGATCAAACATACCCAAAATCCCATATTTTCCCTTAACCATGTTCTAGCATAGTTAATGATAGGGTTATCAAAAATTAACCAAATTAACCCCAGTTTCTAACAGAGGTCTAAAACATCGTTTAAGAATTTATAAATATTTTTCCAAAATTTATTAGTGTATAAATTCGCTAATCAATCACTAATTACCCTTAATTAACCATAATTAGTGAGGAACTATGCAAATCACTCACCTTAGCCACAAATAAAATACCAAATCTGAAGTGATTCCCGTTTGGCATTGTTCCCAATGTAACACAGCAGCTCTAACCTTGATTTGGTGCTTTCTCTCCTTAATTTGATGTAGTTTAAGCCAAAACTTGGTTAAGAAGTGATTAGAGGTGTATTTAGATGTTGGAGGCCATTGTTAGGTTGAAGATAGGGTTCGTAGTGGCTGGAAAACCGAAATGAAATGAAAACCTAACTCATTTCAGTCTCCCCATAACCCTAATCCTGAAATGGGTTATGGGCCCATTTACTAATCACCTCATTTGGCCCGGTTAAGCAGTTTTTCACCTTCTGAAATTTTTTCATCCATATCTCCCAAATGGTGAGTCCGTTTGGCTAATGTGACCACTCTACGGAAATATAAACCATCATCCAGAGCCAATGGAAGTGGTTTCAGGTAAAAATTCCTTTCCAGTCAAAAGTTATGGCCAAAACAAGATCACTTAGGGACAAAACAGTCATTTAAAAATCGGCAAAAATCATGAACATGGGAAATGACCCCTATAGTCGCCTCCCAAAGTTTCATGACCATACGACTTCGTATGTGAAAGAAATAAATATTCTATGATCCTTCGACGCATAGAATGCGGGTCGTTACACTCTCCCCCCTTAAGAAATTTCGTCCCTGAAATTCCTTAACCCAAAACATACAAAGGATCCCGCATGCCACCAGCCACATACAACAATCAAACATGCAAAACAAACAAACAAGCTTATCCTAGCATGCGGAAAGACTGAATCGAAGTTAAAATCTTACCAAGCGAAGAGTTCTGGATATGTCTTCCTAATGCTCTCCTCTGTCTCCCAAGTACAGTCATTCTCATTCTCGCCCCACTGAACTTTGACTAGATTCACCGCTTTCCTTCGAAGTTGCTTCGTATCGTTCCCAACAATACGCATAGGCTTGCGGTTCCCAACAGCCTCGGGTTCAACTTCGATATCATCCAACTGATCAGGTGAAATAGTCACATCTAGGTCGTGTACGAACTTCCTTAACTGGGAAACATGAAATACGTTGTGCACACCTACCATCTTCTCTGGTAATTCAACTTTGTATGCCAAATTCCCAATTTGCTGAAGAATTGGGAATGGACCAACAAATCTTGGTGCTAACTTGCCTCTCCTGCCAAATCGTATCAAGGTCTTCAACGGAGAAATCTTGATAAACACCAAGTCGCCAATGGAGAACTTTAATTCTCTTCTCCTTTTATCAGCATAACTCTTCTGCCTATCTTGGGCAGTCTTCATTCGCTGTTGGATAACCTTAATCTTGTCTGAAGTTTCTCTTATCACATCGGGTCCAAGCACAAACTTCTCACCAGTTTCTACCCAACATGACGGTGAGTTTCACGGACTTCCATACAAAGCTTCAAACAGAGCCATACCAATACTGGATTGATAACTATTATTATATGCAAACTCTACTAGATGCAAATGGTCATCCCATGATCCACCAAAATCCAATATGCAAGCTCTCAAGAGATCTTCTAACGCTTGATTCACCCTCTCTGTCTGTCCGTCGGTTTGAGGATGATACGCGGTACTGAGATGTAGTTCTGATCCTAACGTCTCTTGTAAGCTCTTCCAAAATACACTAGTGAACGACGGATCTCGGTCACCCACAATGCCATTAGGTATTCTATGAAATCTCACTACCCACTTTATATACAGTTCCGCTAACTTAGCTGTCGTCCTATTTGACTTGACGGGTATAAACCTGGCACTCTTAGTCAATCGGTCCACAATCACCCAAATGCTATCATGGCCCGATCTTGTCCTTGGTAACCCATCAATGAAATCCATTGGCACTTGTTCCCATTTCCATTCTAGAATTTCTAATGGTTGTAGCAAACCACTAGGCATCTTTTGCTCAGCTTTAACTAGCTGGCAGTTCATGCATTCGGATATAAACTTCCCAATGTCTCTTTTCATCCCTTCCCAGTAGTAGGTCTGCTTCATGTCTCGGTACATCTTGTTACCACCAGGGTGTATAGTCAGTTTTGAGTGATGACATTCTCTAAGCACTTCATCTCTCAATCCATTGACATTGGGTACAACTAGTCTTCCATTCTTTCTAAGCCATCCATCTCGATCAAGCCCATACTTGTTCCAATCTCTGTCGATTCCCATCTTTAACTTTGAGATGATTTCCAATAGGTTAGGATCGTTCCTCTGATTGGAACTAGTCCGCTCAATCAAAGTGGGTCTGATCGTCAAACTTGCTAACATTTCTGGATCCAATTAGCACTTTGGTCTGAAATCATACCCAGCGATGTACTCCAGTTTCTTCCATTTTAGAAACATATCCCCTAAACTGGCATGTCTTCTACTCAATGCATCAGCCACCGCATTGCCCTTTCCTGGTGTATATGCGATGTCTAAATTATAGGAAGCCAAGAATTCTAATCATCTTTGCTGCTGGAGATTTAGATCTTTCTGAGAGAAGAGATACTTTAACAATTTATGATCGGTAAACAACACGAATCTTTCTTCCAGGAGATAATGTCTCCACATCTTCAGTGCAAACATGATCGTTGCCACTTCCAAATCATGGGTAGGGTATATTTTTCTCATGCGGTTTCAGTTGCCGACTTGCATAAGCTACAACCCTACCTCCTTGCATCAATACAACACCTAGTCCGGTACCACATACATCCATATATACCATCATTTCTTCATTCCCCTTAGGAATGACTAACACTGGTGCACAAGTCAACTTTTCCTTTAGGCTCTTGAATGCATTCTCGCACTTTTCGTCCCAGACGAAAGCGTGACTCTTCTTAGTCAACTGAGTCAACAGTGCTGCTATCTTGGAGAAGTCTTGGATAAACTTACGATAATATCCAGCTAATCCCAAGAAACTCTTATGTCCTTTGCATTCTTGGGCGTAGACTAATCTTGTACCGTAGCCACCTTCGCAGGGTCCACGACAATACCATTCTCTGAAACAACATGGCCCAAGAATCTCACTTCCCTCCTCCAGAAGTGACATTAGAGAATTTTGCTTTCAACTGGTGTGTTCTCAACACCTCCATCACAATCCTCAAATGTTCCTTGTGTTCTTCCTATGTCCTCGAATAGACCAAAATATCATCCACGAACACAAGGACAAACTTATTCAACTGATCTCTGAATACCCTATTTATAAGATCCACAAAGTATGCTAGGGCATTGGTCAGCCCGAATGGCATGACCAACCACTCATAAAATCCGGACGGCGTCCGAAATGCCGTTTTAGCTATACTCTCAGATTCCACTCTAAGCTGATGAAAACCTGTCGCGAGATCCAACTGAGAGAATGCTCTCGCGCCACTCAACTGATCAAACAAATCATCTATCTGCGGTAGAGGATATTTATTCTTCATCGTCACTTTATTCAACTCGCGGTAGTCTACACACAAACGAAGGGAACTATCCGCCTTGGTAGCAAACACAACTGGTGCTCCCCATTTAGAAACACTCCTTATGATAAACCCTTTCTTCAAAATATCGCTTACTTGCACCCCGAGCTCTCGCTGCTCCCTTGATGCCATACGATGAAGTGGCATCACTATTGGTCTGGCATCTTTCACTAAATCAATACGGAACTCAATCTCTCGGTGTGGTGGAAGCCCGGTCACTTCCTCGAAGACGTCCGGATACTGGCCAACCACGGGCAAACCTGACAACTCACTATGCGGGATGTCGAGGGAATTTAAAAAACTAGCCATTACCCCATCACCGGGTAGACCACCAAACACTACCCTCCGCCCCTCATCCGCTCTAGCTGTCACTAAAAAGCCCTCACAATCTACCACCACCCCGTATCTTTAGAGCCAATCGACTCCCAAAATAATGCCAAACCCAGTAAAGCCCAAAACAAAGCAATCACAACCAAACACGCATCCTGACTCGATAAGACAACATTACGACAAATCGTGCTAAGGTTAGTTGAACACCAATCGGGTTCGTCACTACTAAAGGCCTATCGACAATCTCGGGCTCCAATCCCAACCTATCTACCAGGTCACTAGATATGAAAGAACTGGAAGCCCCGGTATCAAACAAAACTCTAAGAGGAACATCATAAATGGAAAGCATACCTTGAATGACGACATTCTTTCCCTTCTCCACCGCAGTTGAGGCATTCGACGAAGAAGGAATAGCATTAAGGGCATATGCTTTCACCACCTGCTTTTCCTTAGGGGGTTGCGGACACTTGTCCTTGTGATGTCCTATTTGCCAAAATTGAAGCACTTCCTATCCGCTGGCTTAGCCCGACAATTACTAGCATAATGGCCCTTCTTACCACAGCTGAAGCACTCAACATCTTTCTTATTCTTTTTCTGGCCATCCTTATTCTAGTTCTGCTTCCTCTTATTCTGAGGACCACTCTTGCTGCCACCATTTGCTTGTAGTTTTGGTTCCTCTACAGATGCAACCTCAGTCTTTGACTTAGGGTAAAGACTATCGGACCTCAATGCTTTCCCCATAATCGATTCAATCGATGTGGTTGATAAGCCTTTCCCCAAGTACTGATCCAAGCCAGTTATGAACTTCTCATTCTTCTTCTTGGGAGTGTCAATGAGGGATAGTCCATACTTCGATAAAGTATCAAATTCTGCAATATACTCTGAGACAGCTCTGCCATTCTGCTTGATCTCCAAGAATTTCTTAAACAACACTGACTTCTGGGCAGCTGGAATGAACTTAATGCTAAAGCGAACCTTAAACAGCTCCCAAGTAATCTGATCCTCGGAAGTAGCTACCTTTATAGCATTCCAAAATCATTGCCCGTCCTTATAGCTGACGGGATGCTAACAATCTTTTCATCGCATCCTCGATACCCAAATCTTCGAAGATACGTTCGCAGCTATCCAACCAATCCTAAACATCCATAGCTGACTCCATTTCGTGGAACGGCTTCCCACCAAGACTAGTGTAATCCTTATTCAACTTGGCGAAATCGGCCCTAGGCGCCTGCACTATTGGACCACCACCATTAACATTATTGGGAGCTGCCCTCTGCACATCCCTAAGCATCTCTCTCATGACGTCAGTAAACATCGTCCTCATGTTAGCAGCATTCCCATTACTGGCTCTTCTACTGGCACGTCTTGCATATCGGCTCATTGTTCAATTTGTAAAGAGAAAACGATTAACCATCTCCATAGTGGTGCTAGTGCAGTGCAACTTCATCCTTAGCTATACTAATAGTATATATATAGCTTTTGAAAACCAAAATAATCACAAATACGCGCTCTCATATACGTATTATCTCTCCCTGGTGTCTTTCCCTAGGTTAACTACGCAACCTAGAGCTCTGATACCAAGTATGACGGCCCGCCCCGCACCAGCCGACATTTCATCCGAAAGTACGTTGTACACATGCCTAACTAGCACAGAACGGTCACCAAAGAAAGGAAAGAAGAGAATGAACTAATCAAAACCTGTAGATTGTCTCACAGCGCATGGAACAAAATATAATAATAATGTACTTGACATAAAACAAGCAAGATAGTACATAAGCTGATAACTAAAACCAACATCAACATCAGAATAGCGGAAATCCAAATACAACTTATTACAACTTTCCAAATTGCTGTCTCTGAACAAAAGAAATAAAGGAAGGATGCACTACTAATGCCCAAAGTAGTGACCAGCAGCGACACAGGGAGAATATCTATATATGTATCATACATGGAAGTCTCCTGCTCGTCTCCGGTACGGCTACTCGTGCATCACCAGCTAACCTGTCTCTAGTCTGCTCATGAGAGAACCCAAAATAATAAGAAGAGACATAAAACTCTGGGTCAGATAAAAATTCTAGTATGAGCGATAAGCAGCCAAACAGAAAAATAACAGGTATACTAAACCATACCTGAACCTGGACCTTCAACCAAAGAGTTAGCACTACATACTGTACAATACTCTAAGGTGCCACTAACACATGGTATATAGAAATCAGGGGTGGGGGTGTGTATGTCATAATGAAGGCAAACAATCAAACATAGCAACCATTCTCACATCTCTCACTCAGTGCGTAAAGCATACGATGTCCACCACTGTCAATCACTAGACCCATCGAAGTAGTGACGGAGTTCGACTTGTACAACTACTGCTACTACCAAGCTTATCCCATGGAGTCATGACCAAACCTTTACAAATGACCCCACTTCATTAGTCTATAGCTCTTTAGTCGTACCTAGGCCACTGTGGCCCTGAATCCGTTTATGTACTCCATACACATAGTGATTCAAAGTTACAGACATCGACAACCCCTTTTGCACACGTCCCACAACAAAGCCCAATCATGAAGCTCACTCATTGGTTCCCATCTGGATCCTGAGTCAAAGCTCCTCATTTGGACCTTCTTTGCATCTCTGGTTTTGGTCTAATTGGAGTTGGCCTTCAGAGGAGTCGTGATGTAGAAATAGAAGTACATGCTCGGTTCGGTTCGGTCACCCATGCTCGGTTCGGTTCGGATTCATCTCCTCCATGTGGTTCGGTTCAGCTTCTCACATGTGGCTCGGTCCGGTGGTAAAGTACCAAGGTCCTCCTTATAGTGTCAAGTTCCAATCTGATCCAAACTTCCCTGTTGTCTCTTTCGTTTGCACGCCTCAGAAGATGCCAGCTACGGTTCGGTTGGTAGCCGATCCAATCCCACGCCTTAGCTCTGATCCCATTTTTGTCCCTCCGATCTGATCCTCTGCCCAACTCTAACTCTAAGCAAATGGCCTTCCTTCTCGCCAAGTCTCCTTTAGTGCGAAGTTCCGATCTGGTTCGGTTTCTCTGCCCAGTCCACCATCCGATCTGAGCCTCCTTTCCCGATCCAATCCGAGACCTGCACATTATCCTGCAACTTTTCCAACGGCTGTTTTACGCCATTCGACGGTGTTTTCGACCAATCTAACACTTCTAGACAATCAGAAAGCATACCATACAGCCGTTGCAACATGTATAATCATCCTTAAACAGTAAAACTACAATCAAAGCATGTAAAATGTATCAAACATACCCAAAATCCCATATTTTCCCTTAAGCATGTTCTAGCATATTTAATGATAGGGTTATCAAAACTTAACCAAATTAACCCCAGTTTCTAACAGAGGTCTATAACATCGTTTAAGAATTTATAAATATTTTTCCGGAATTTATTAGTGTATAAATTCGCTAATCAATCTCTAATTACGCTTAATTAACCATAATTAGTGAGGAACTATGCAAATCACTCACCTTGGCCACAAATAAAATACCAAATCTGAAATGATTCCCTGTTTGGCACCGTTCCCAATGTAACACAGCAGCTCTAACCTTGCTTTGTGCTTTCTCTCCTTAATTTAATGTAGTTTAAGCCAAAACTTGATTAAGAAGTGATTAGAGGTGTAGTTAGATGTTGGAGGCCATTGTTAGGTTGAAGAGAGGGTTTGTGGTGGGTGGAAAAGTGAAATGAAATGAAAACCTAACTCATTTCAGCCTCCCATAATCCTAATCCCGAAATGGGTGCCCGGTTAAGTATTTTTTCACCTTCTGAAACTTATTTCATCCATATCTCCCAAACGGTGAGTTCGTTTGGCTAATGTGACCACTCTACGGAAAGATAAACCATCATCCGGAGCCAATGGAAGTAGTTTCAGGTCAAAACTCCTTTCCAATCAAAAGTTATGGCCAAAACAAGATTAGCCAGGGGCAAGACGGTCATTTAAAAATCGGCAAAAATCATCAACATGGGAAATGACCTCAATAGTCGTCTCCCAAAGTTTCATGACCATACGATTTCGTATGTGAAAGAAATAAATATTCTGCGATCCTTCGATGCGTAGAATACGGGTCGTTACAGTAGTGGCAAAGCAACAGTTTGCGGGTTCAAGTGACACATGCTTAAGGGACAAGAGATCGGACAGTGGTGCTCTCGGGTGGTGCCTGCGCTTCGGATTTGCTAAATGAATTGTGGATTCTAGAGGCGAGGAGGCAATCGACGTTGGCGACACCCTGGTGTCGGTTATGACAGCGTCAAAGCCACTGATCCAGGGCGCTCGATGAAGCGTGTGGGGTTCGACTTGCTGATGGAGGAGTGATGGAGACCGATACAGTGTAGAGGGGAGAAAGGAACGATTTTGCTAAATTTAATTTGGGGAAGAGAGTGAATTCGAGAAAGATGATCTTTGGGAAATAAGTAATTTTGGATCCAACAATATTTTGGCCGTTCTCCCTCCCCTGAAGAAAGAAGCGGACACAATTTTATATGGGAAAGGACGCGTAGAAGAGAAAATCAGGACATGTCTAGATTGTTCCAGCATAACTCAACCAAGTGTTACCGAATTTTAGTTAAATTAAAAAGTGGCAAACATAAATTACTTTAAATAGTTTATACCAATTACAATAACATGACTATATAACCATACTAGTATATTTTATATATTTTTAAAACCAAAATTCAGAACTAAATATAATAAATTAAATTGAGAAATCAAATTTATAATTCTCTACCATACATATCGATTAGTTTTAAAATGTTAGCATTGTTTATTTTACCAAGGTTATCTTAAATTTAAATTTTAAACATACAAAATCAATACAAACCAAGATAAAATAAGCTTGATTTCCAAATTAACACTAAATTATCAATTCATATTTCAAAATCAGTTACCTGCTAAATCACACCGCCTGTACACGGTTTCCTTCTCAAATCAACATACAAGGTATATACTTCAAACTTTGGACTTATTTCTCTAGTTACATTTTCTAATATTCAAATGAATTCAAATTAATAACGTATATTTTCCAAAATCATTCGTATTATAGCAACAAAAGAATCCCAATCATTAATGTTATTCGCACTTAATCTTAATTTATTTTATATTTTTAAACATCAAAGCTTTTGAATCGTTATTATCACACTTCAAAAATCCAGGTTGTTACAATGTATGTCTAAGTGGAGTGAGTGTACTGTAGTGAGGAACCAATGTAAACGAACGTGACTAATGAAATGTACAGAAGTTGTTGTATATAACAGTGTTGTATACACAATTATATGATTTTTGTTCAATGATAACAACCAAATATATATTAATATAAATGTGTTTGTTATTGTACTTTTTCATATATTCATCGCAGACAGAAATATAATATTTATATTTAAATAGAATATGATAATTCAAATATTCACACAATATTTTATTTAAATATAAATATTATATTTCAAACATTCAAATAGTACATATTTACAACTCCACTGTTTGTACAAATTCACAAATATTCTTCACATGATATTGTACTTGTATATAAACTGAATACGATAGACAAATTTGTTTGAACATAATAAAATAATATTTTATTTCAATCAAATTTGTTTATTACAAATATCAATACAATTTTCTTTTTCTGTACATCAGCTTCTCACTACAGTTCTCTATCACTCATATACTATTACATCAAACATTGTTTTTTTTTACATATACACACATATTGACACTCTCTCATTCACTACTTCTGTCTTCTGTCTTCACAGCTCACTGTCAGTGTAGTCATCATCTGCTTACCTGTCATATACAGACAAACACAGAGTACACTGCAATAGAATTGAAACTAAGTACATGCGAATATAAATTTTATTTTTAAAATTTTATTTGCCTCAGTTTTCAGGTGTGTTACTCATCATTTTTGATGACTTGATCTGATTTATTAATCCATCAATCTGTGTTCATACAGCCTATGATATTCACAGTGACACACTGTAAATACCACAAGGTAGTCAGTGTATATACAAAATATTTCAGTGCAGGGACAAGAATATTTTCTGGATGGCTGCATATACACACGTGTGCACTGCCTTGCCAATCCAATGTGCAACTGAGGAGCAGCCACGTGGACCAACTCGACTCAGTGCATACTCAGGCAACACAATTGTACGGTGCAAAGTCTCAAGTTCGTGTGTAGCAAAGTGGTCGAGGCAGCCCGATATCAATAGCCGAGGACATATGCAAACAAGTACAACATGGTCATAAGTGCAACAAGCACAACAGTTTGCAAATTCCAGATTTCATGTACAAGTGTATACTCACAACAAGCACCAAATAGCATGGAACAGTTTGCATGGGTTTTAATCAAACTACAGCTTTGGAAATTTACTCGAGCTAGTTTAACAAATGAATAATGCAACAGTGATCTGAGATGGCAACAACATAGTGAAGCTTATGAAACAGGTCAATCTGAAGACATGGTGGAGCAGCATTTACAACTGACTACATAGGTGCAACTTAGATGCACACAAACAACATGATGAAGTTTATACAGCATTGAGATTCATTCTTATATACATGTAGTATATGCAGCATTGACAATGGATTATGAAAAAACCCAATGACATGAGAACAAGTTCAGAACAAAAACTCAGCAAAGCTTAAAAGCAAGTATACATGTATTGATGAATGGGTGAATCTATGTGCAACTCAGGTCAACAAACAATGGTGTGAAATAGGTCAAAAAAATCTGCTACAAATCTTTTGGGAATGTACATGGAAAAATTTGTCAAGGTTTATTTTTTCTGAAAATCATGATTCTGTTTAAATCAAGCACCAATCAAGGACGCCATGCAAGGGGCCATAATTTCATCCATTTTGTTTCCAGTTTTTAACAAGATAAATTGCAGATATAACAATTCCTATTTTGGCAAGAATTCATAAAATATATTTGGAAAGCCAGCATGAATGAAAAACAAAATATTACTTCCAAAAAATCAAGCAAGTTTCAAATACATATATGGAATAATTCAAAGGCCACACAAGCATTTTAATATGAAAATTAATCTCCAGAAAATCGAATGAAATCTCTCTAAAACTTATTCAAGGACAGATAATCAATTTGCAAAGGGGCAATTAAATTTTACAAATTAATTTCATTGAAAGCCAATTCCAAGACCAAGTTCACATCTTAAAGTCGAGCAATTCAAAGCCAAGGCATCAAAAAAAAAAAAGGAAATCGCACAAAATCAGGAGCAAGTCATATTCAAAGAAATCAGAGAGCAATAATAGGATTTCTATATCTTATATGTATCATTGTTTCCTCATTGGCAAGATCATTTGAAACCACAAATCAACTCGAGAGCAAATAGATTCAAATAAAAATTCACATACATAGTGTTTCGATCAAGAGAAATCCCAAATCAGTCGTGAAGCTAAACATCGAAGAAGTTCATCAGTGAACAAGAAGAATCTAAAAGTCACGATATTTCAAAGAAAAAGATAATCAATTTTAAGCAACTATCAATTCGATTTGGGGAATTCAGAAACCCTAGATTTTCCTTAGTATCGGTTGACACGTTTAATTGAGGAAAAGCTTTCAAATTGAAAAGGTCCGGTCTTGTTATATTTTGGGCTTAGCCAAATTTAACTAGGGTTTTTATTTTGTTTTTATATTGTTTTTGTTGTAATTTCCGATTCTCAGTTTTCTAGTGTCTGTCAAAATAGGGAAACCACTTAGGGTGTTAACTAGCAGTTTGCTAGAGTCTGTAAAAACTAGGGTACATGGGTTACAGGTTTGTAATCCAGGAAATCCGATCTAGGGGATTAGATCAGTCTAGGGTTTTGAGCGTAGGAGTACAATAAGAGCGAAGTGTTAGTGAGTTTACATGGTCTTGTAAGCATAATCTGCTTTATTACCTAGTAGAAACCTTAGGAATCCAGCAGTAGGCAGGATTTTGCCGAATCTGGGTATATCTTGTGTCATTTACCTTTCGGCATTTATTTTCTGCTACATTCTGTGATCTGTTATTTTTAATATCTCGCTTAATTTTCAATAAACCCTATTAACTCCCCTCTAGGGTTAATCTAGATGCAATATGTGGTATCAGAGCATGTAATTTTTGACTCTAGAGTCATGAGTCATCCTAGTTGTCAACCATCTGAGAGTCAGTCCAGTTCATCTCTAACTTTTTTCGATGGAACAAATTTATTAAATTGGAAATCCAAAATGGAATTTTATCCAAAATCTGTTAATATTAAGTCTTGGGATATTGTTATCATTGGGATTCATATGTCAGATAAGATAAATATTGTTTTCAATAATCGTGCTATGAATATAATATTTGATTATCTTAGTACTGAATAGTTTATTCATACATCTCATTGTTTAACTGCGCAGGATATCTAGAGAACTCCCGATGCGCTGTATGGAAAATCGGACAACAGCTCAAAACCCCAAATTGTCAACTCAGATTCAGATATGTGCTTAAAAGGGGAAACAGATAGATCAAATGATGGAGATTCAATAGATGCTAAAACTAAAAATTTCCTATATGAAGATTTAGTTTATATGTGCATTGATTTGACTAAATCTGTTGATAAACTCCAATCTAAAAACAAATCTCTGAAATCTAAGAATTCTGAGTTGGCCAACAGAATTAATGATTTGGAAACAAAACTTGAATGCTCTAAAAATTCTTTAAACTCTGATTGCAAAAATTGTTTAAATTTTGAAAACAATCTTGTTCATCTAAATAAAATTATTCAAAAGCATGAAAATGAAATTTTCATTTTAAAAGAGAACAAGATCGAGCTTGAAAGTAAAAACAATATTTTGCAAAACGAATTTGAAAATTTTAAGATTTCTAAAATCTCCAAATCTGAAATGTTTGAAAAAGAAAGCTTACTGAAAACTGAATCCATTTTGAAAGAGCATGAAAAGGAGATTGAAAAATTCAAGTGCTCTGAGAAACAACAACTTGAAAAACAAATTCAGTTTGAATCTGAATTTTTTTAATCCAAATTCAAAATCAAACTACTTGAAAATGAAAATTTGATTTTGAAACAGAATGATACTGAAAGGAGGAAGATCAGCATTAATCGTTGTTCAAACCTAATGAAAGAAAATTCTGGTCTTAAATTCAAAATTAATAATCTTGAATTGAGTTTGAAACGTTTTTCAACTGGTGAAAAATCTTTGAATATGTTGTTGAAAAATCAATTTTCTTTTGGTAATAAAAATGGTCTTGGTTTTGGGAAAAAAATGTTTTTGAAAATCCGAATTCTTGTGATTTTAAAAATCCTTTGAACTGCTTTGAAAAGAAACAATTTGAAAAATCTGAACTCTGATTACTTCAAAGGATTTTTAAATTATAAACGAGATGTGAACTTGTTTTTTAATAATCCACTTAAACAATCCTGAATCCCAAAAAGAAATAAAATAAACTTCGTTAAAGTCAAACAGATCTGGGTTCTTAAAGGTACGAAGATAGATTCGAATGGGTTATTATGCAAACAGGTTTGGTACCAAAACATACGAATACAACTATGAGTTGTTTTACTGCTTTTGTTAGACCACTCAATCCTCTAAACAGTTAGGTACCAGAGGAGGCTGAGGAACTGTTTTGCGAAAGAGAAACTGAAATCAAACTACCTCATATCATTGAATCATTCACAGTTCCTTAGCAAAATCTATTGAGTTAGAGATTCTTTTGCTTACATCATTTTCTAGTATGATCTCTAAACTCGTAATTTCTTTTGTATATTCTCTGTTTTTATTTTTCCTATTTTTTTCTTATTCCCTTGATTTTTAATTTTTTTTCGATTTGACTTGTCATTGCCATATTTTTGTTTCCTCTTGGGCTTCATTAACTTCCAATTGCAGAATTCATATTTTTCTGGAAATTTGCTTCTTTTGAATAAAACTCTAATGTTTTCTTTTCTTTTCCAGATCTTGAACTTAATCCTGTAAATCCTTGCTATTGTTTTAAGTTTGCTTTCTAAATTTTTTGAACTCATAACAGTGTTGATGTATTCTTGTCATATCTTAAACACTGTTAATTTGAATTCTATATTTTTTTGAAGATCTGAATAATTAATGAAATTTCACACACATCTGTTGTTTTGAGTTTCTTCTAATTCATTTTAGAAAAGCTTGAAATATTATACTCATTACATCACACTACAATTTATCAGTTGTGATAATTTCATTAAATTTCAAATTGGCTTGGATATTTTTATTTGTCTTGAATCAGTGATACATCTTGAAATTCATCTTTATTCATGATCGTTATGGTTGAAATTTGTTTGTTTGAAATCATATGAAATTCTTGATATTTTGAATATCACACACCACTTACATTTAAAATTATCAATCTTGTGTGACTGATTCATTATATCCCAAAACTTGACATTAATTCAAGTGATTTCAAATAAATTATTACTTAATTTTTGAATCATGAATTATCTTCCAAACTTGATGTAAATGATCTGAAAATTCTTTTGTGCTTCTTAGAGATAATTGTGATTTTTTTTTTGAAAATATGGTCTTAAAACTCATTACTATTTCATGATGATTTGACTTGAATATTCGTTTGTTTAAAATCATTTGAAATTATTGATTTATTGAATCTTACACATATCTTGGATCTGAAATTTATAATCTAGCATGATTGATTAATTAAATCTTTAGATTTTTCATATTCGTCAAATGATTTCAAATAAAATATTTTTTTTATCTTGAATCATCTTTTGAGACCATCAGAAATATCTTGATAAGTCTGCTTTAAAATTGGTTATCATACTGCTTTGATTAAAAAAAAATTGATTTGTAAATATTTTTTGATGACTGCTTGATTTGGTATCAAAGGTTTACCATGCTCTGATAGATGGAATTTGTATGCTTGAGTTGCTTGCTTTGTGATTGGTTTATGCTGTCTTAGGGACCCCTGTTTGTCTGCAGTATCATGATAAAATCCTCTTTAATGGAGACAACAAGTGGTATCAGAAGTGCCCTATATTTGTCTCGCTCTTCTATACTTAGATTCTAACCTTCACCTTGTATAGATCAACACACTCTTTTTGCCTTGTACAATTTTTTTATCTCTCTTGTCTTGTGTAGATCTTCATATCCCTCTTGTAATTGATTTTCAATTTTAAAGTTATTTATTGATTATTCATTCAGAAATTGAAATCAATATACAAATTGAAATGTATTTATAATTCATCAAAATTATTTTCATATTTTGAAATTGTGATAAGGTATGATTGTAGTGTATTTCACAACAAGAGGAGATTTAATTTGATTTTTAATGGTGGTTGAACAGTTATTATAATATCTTTGAATTAGCAATTATTTCACTACCATTTCCATTATTTACCATCATTCTGCCATCCATCATGATTTTGTATTAATATGGAGAGTTTAATATTTTGTACATCATCTTAAATAAATGGTGAAAATATTTGTGATAGAAATGGGACTATGTTATTATTCAGAATTAGCGATAATTGAAAATTTTCAATGATCCCGGTATAGTTGAGCATATTTCATAATATGATTAATTTATAAATTTATTTCACAAACCATTTATGTACATACCACATTTCTATCATCCATATTGGTTTTATATACTGAGGAGTTTTTTCTATTTGAACTGAAAAAGATAAATATAAATAAAATCAATTCATAAGTGCTTCCCTAACCTCATTCTAAAAATCCAAGCTCTGGTCATGCATGGTTAAGAGATTACTTATATTTAAGCTGCAAATGATCTCATTTAAAAATCCAAGATCTGGTTATATATAGTCAGTGTGCTCTTAAATCAAAAGAAAAAGAAAAGGAAATTAACAATTTTTTTTATGAAATCCTCCTTGGTGTGTAAAAACCAAACGATCAATCCATTTTCTAATTGTGAAATGTGTTAATATATTATTATGTATTATGATTTGTTGATTGATAGTTACAGGGATTTGAGATTATATGTGTAACAACACCATTTTCAAAACCAATTTAAAATTTTAATTTAAGCTATTTTAAGAAATTTATGAATATAAATTGGTTATTTTTGCGAAATAAAATTGAGAATAATTTTGAAATTAGCTTTTATATTTTATTTGACTTAACATAAACTCAGTAAAATTATTAAATTGATTTATAAGTTTGTTTTGAAAATTTTGGTAATTCGATTTTTAAAATCATCGCATATCCCTTAAAAAGTGAAATTTTGCTAGGAAGCTTAGAATTCGACGAGATAAATTTTTTGGATTCATAATGACAAATCATTGTAAAGTTCCAAAATGCGCGTCGAACGGAGTCAGTATGTGGCCGTGTGAAGCAAAACCATTTGTTCAAAAATAGGCGATCAGTTTACAAAGAAACGTTGTTGAGACAATCTCGAAATTCGATTCTACTTTATTTTTTGGATTCATATCGTCAAACAATGGTTAAATCCGAAAGGGCATAATATTTGGAGTTAGCTTTTGGGCGTACAAGAATTAAAGGTACGCTAAAATCGCATTTTTGAAGCTAATTTGATCAATTTACAAAGGAACATTACTGAGATGAACTCGGAATTCGACGAAACTTTTTTTACTGAATCAGTAGCATCGAATAGTGGATAGATTCCAAATTTCATGATTTTTAAAATCAGTATGTGACTGGGCGTGATTTTTAAAGTGAAAAACATACAATATTTTGAATTTAAAAATTCGTTGTTTGTGCATACGGACTCGGAATTTGATGAAACCAGTTTCGTTGTGTCTGTAATGTCAGAGAGTAGCTGCATGTCAATTTTCAACAATGGGATCCATAGGTGGTCACACGGATTTTTAAACAATGAAAATATGCATAATTTGAGCATAAAAAAAGAATAAAGTTAATATAAAAATAATTTGCACCTACTATATTACATCCTAAACACTTCTTAAACCTAATCATAATCATTCATTCACCGTAGCCCCTTTTCTCCACATTTCCTAAAACTAAATGCAACTTCTAAAATCCATAACAAATCAAAGAAAATTCTACAAATTGCAAAGCTTAGATCTTTGAACTCGTATGAGTGTAAGCTTCCACATATATCAATTTGGTTGAGTTCATGAAGATTTTGTACGCTCAAAAATTTATAGCGTGCGTTTTTTGGATGTATGCAAGCTAGGGTTGGATGGTTCTTCACATAGAAGCGATGATGCGCGAATTCGAGTATGTTTTGGTGTCTAGAAGGTAGAACAGCACGTTGTAGCCAAATTTGAGGTGATTCGGCAATAAAAAGTGTCAGGACCCGGAGCATGCGTTCGTGGGACGACAGTAAACGCATTTTTAGAAGCAAGCTTTTGTTTGAGATTCATGGTGTCGAGATTGTAGAGGAGAATAAGAGAAGGAGAACGGTGTTTATGGTTTGTGATTTCATGGAGAAAGGAAGGATAAAGAGGTGAAGAAAGATTGCATGAAGAGGGACATGGGGCTGCTGTGTATACGTTAGTTTTGGGGAGGAAGAAAGGGATTAGAGGATGTAATTAATAAGGATTAAGGTGATTAATTAATTAACTATGTTAATTACATATATGTACATGAAAATTGAAAAAGCATAACTTTTTCATACAAACTAGGAATTCAGCCGAACAAGATGTGTTGGAACCGTATCGATGAGAGCTTCGCAATAAAACTAATTTGGAGTGATTTGGATGTCGTATGTGGACTGTGGAGACGAAAAGGTCACATTCCTTTGCATAAAAAATGACGGAGTGGAAACCCAAGGTGAGAACTCCTTCTTACTCAAAACTATTTTATCATGTTATTATATTCATGTGTAGAAAATATATAAAATTGCCAGTGTAGATATCTATCAGTTTTAATCACTATGAATTGTATATGGTGCCTCTTAGTTCATCTCTCTCGTCCATAAACCATGGACGTTTTGATTGGTTGTATTGTGCGTTGATTTTGACTATTGAAATGTTTAACATATTAAAAATAATATTAATATCAATGTGGTAGTTGAAATTAAATTACAAATATCCATTTATAATTTAAACAGTAAAATTGGTTAAGTAGAAAAATAATTCAAACTGAATTAGAATGGGTTAAATTTATTAACTAATGATTTATTTAAACAGACTGTTGTTGTTTGAAGACGCCATACGGGTATTGAGATGATTTTTGACATACACTAATTCCCAATATATGTCAATCGATGTGTTGACAGGCTGTGATAAGCGTTATTTATTTATTTTGATGCTCACACAGTTGTAAATTTCACTCTGGATGTGAATGGACTATTTAATGATTATTTGTCATTACTGTTGCATACATGCGATGTATGAAATCCATATAACTGAAATTATATGGTAATCGATTGAGTCGCATTCCGATTCAGAAGTAAAAAATATTTTGAAATAAAGAATATTTTTTTTATAAACAATATTTTAAAATAATTTTTTTTTTACAATAACAAACACATTTTTATTGTATGTATAAACCAATAAAAGAATCATGTATTGAAATACATTTTTGTTAGATAAAAAAATGTCATCTTTAACATGTTAATGAAGAATAAAAGAATCATATGTTAAAATACATTTTTGTTAGATAAAAAAAAGTCATCTTTAACATGTTAATGAAGAATAAAAGAATCATATGTTAAAATACATTTTTGTTAGATAAAAAATGTCATCTTTAACATGTTAATGAAGAACAAAAGAAGCATATGTTAAATTACATTTTTTTTAGATAAAAAATGTCATCTTTAACATGTTAATGAAGAATAAAAAAATCATATGTTAAAATACTTTTATTAGATAAAAATATTATTTTTAACATGTTAATGAAGTGAATTAAATAGTCATGTGTTGAATAAAAAATTTAAATAATAAAAATATCATTTTTATTGAATGTATAAACCATATAAAATATTCATGTGTTGAATAAGATATTCAAAAAATAAAAATATCATTTTTATTAAATGTATAAACCATTACAAATATTCATGTTTGGAATAAAATATTTAAACAATATTTTAAAAGAATATTCAGTGAAGAATAAAATTATGATTTTAATGTCCGATTTTGGACGGATACAAAAATATTGAAATGTGAAGCCGAGTTAAGTAGAAAACGCTATTTTAGCCAGAATGGGTTTATCGATCGATTTTGTTCATTTTATAATGAATATCGAAATGGAGTGATTTCAAAATCTAATATTTTGAAAATAGTATCATTTTAATATGATAAATATATAGAATATTCAATTTTGATTTAAAATTGAAAATGAAGTTGGAATCGTTTCAAAATGAATATATAAACAATTTATAAAATACGTTTTAAATGGAAATCGATGATATATTATATATATATATATATATATATAATGGCCTGAATAAAACGCACCGCGCAGCGACCGTTCACGAATTTCGACCGTTAACTTCAAGTTGATGTAATGAGAGATCCGACCGTCGGATTATCCTAAAACTAGAACCGTTGGGTTCGTACCGAAAAGAGCTTTACAATGAATATAAGAGATTCGAAATCTAATGGTTAGATTAGGAATTATGTCCAAATCAATTTCAGAAAAGTTCGCTATAGATGCAGTTCGGCGGCCGACCAACTGTACGGGCCTTGATAAAATTATATGAAATATGGGGAAATTATGTAAAATCATAATAACTTATTTGGAAAGATTTTGGACGAAAATTTCAAGTTTGGAAAGATAAAATTATATTTTTGTCGAAATGAGCTAGTTATGAACTAGAATTAATAATCCAATTTTTTTAAATAAAGAAATTGAATTCGTAAAATGGTTTTAATATAACCAGAACTTTCCAATATACAAATTGGAACGGATCTAAATAGAAATAATCTTCGGAATATTTTGATATTGGATTCCATGATTATATTGATATTGTTGAGGAATTTGGAATATATATATATCCTTATTCCCAATACGATGTTAGTTGGTTTCAGAATTTGATATTGACTATAAGCCGATATAATTTCTATTTAGTGCCTTGCATTTAATATCAAGTTGGATTTTGGGTTTGTCGTGAATGGTGTCATTATTAACACTTTTCTTAAACCCAGTTGAGAAAAGAATAAATCTTTTAATTAAGATTTAGAGAAGTTTACCAATTAATTAATATTTAATTAGAATTGAATTGGAATTGGATTTTCGGGTTTGTCGTGAACTGTGTTTTTAACGACATTTGTTCTTTAACCCAGTTAAAGATTAGATTAATCTCTTAAATTTGAATAATCATAAAGTAATGATTTTTGATATTAAAAGCAAATTGGGGTTTTAATACTTTTTTAGTTAGATTGAAATAGGAATGAGATAATTAAATTTATCGAATTCTTAAAATGATCGAGAATGGAGTACCACCAGTTTTATTCCAGGCGATAGTTAAATATTTAATTAGATTTGAACACGAAAAGGGTAATTAATTTTACTCAGAGCACAGTGGGTGTTAGACATGGAGTGCTACCAGTTTTGCTCCGTGGGATGAATAGGTTGGGATTGGAAAATAATAAATGATTATTGCGGTAAGGTTTGATAATCCCAACTAGTCAACAAAATCTTTTGAAATTTATATCAATAGGAAGATTAAAGAATAAATTTAAAAGGATTTATATTTGATAAAATTAATGGGAACCTTTCCCTAATGAATATGTTATTAAAGAATATTCTGAATTGGAATGAGACGTATGATGTGTTTTTATATAGCACTTGACTATTGATTATAAAATACACAAGCTATTCGGAAAGACCAGGTTTAACCCATTCTGAATAATGAATACGACGACTAAAAGTCGATGATGAAGACGTTGATTGAAGACCTGAGATCTTCACATCATTTGGATGATTACTAATGCCTTGATTGGGCTACACACCCAAGACAAGGTAATAAGTGGTGATTGTTCAGACGTACTTGGAGATCGACGGATATGCGAGAATCTCTCTCCTGTATTGGACATATGGGACAAGGAATAAGGTGCCTCTGGTTTCGTTCAGACCTAGAATGAACTTGTAAATGGATGTGTGTCTGACATTGGATTTCATTCCGTGCTAATTGATTTCTATTAAATATATATCTATTTGGTGGCAGATAATTTATTCTCTTGCTTAACACCTTTCTCTAAGACATACGAGCTTAGAGGTTATATATGGATAGACATCAATTGTATGGCGTGAATTGTCAGTGTGGCATGCCATGATGCAAATAATCAAGGCTTTTGTTGAAAAGCAGAGTCATGTGGTTGATGATCAAAGCACAACTTTAATTAGCATAGCTTTGTGTATAGCGTTAATATGCGAGCATCACACCCCTGTATGAGTCAAAAACAGGATAATTACTGCAAGGAGTGCATGCGTTTCTTTCTAGATAGAAGTGGTGTCATGGTATGGAGGACAGACATTTTTACTTATGTGGATGATGGATTGCGAGGCGCCTCAGATATTGAGTCCCTAATGTGAAACACCCCACCTCCGTTAAGGTCACCCACAAAGGGAATGCCTTGACTTTGGTGGAGGTTTATAAGTAAAAGCCACAGATAAACTCAAGACAAATATAAATACACCTATTTTAAATAGCGGAAACCAAACAGACTTTTATTTCATCAATGCATGTTTAAACAAAACATTCCATAATTGTCTCAAAATACTTCCAACATTACAACCTCATTACTGTCTTGATTATTAAAGAAGCATAAAACATAAATAAAGTGACAAAATCCCCATAGTGATATCCAAAGCCATAATCCGAGCAAAAGAGATCCAAATCATACATCTATGGTCTTGGAGCTTGTAAAGAGTCTGACTGAGCTGAGTTGTTTCCTCCCTGTGGACCTGGGAGGGGGGAAACGAAAGAAAAGAAGACGAAAAGAAAATAGAGTCAGACATAAAGCCTGAGTAAATCTAGTAACTCTTCAGTATGTGAATACGAAAAGGGCATGATAGATATAAACTGAAAATAGGAAAGTGTCACAAGCTAAGGAAGTGTCGACTATACTATCGCACCCATACTATATATCTCTGCACCTACTTGAGTTTATTCTAACTGGCACCCCATGCCGAGGGTGAAGTGATTCCCATTTTTATTTAAAGATCGGCTCCTACTCACGTAAACATGTGTCATACGGCCCCCAAGAATTGTAGATACCTATGCTGGTCCCACCATGGGGTGTATCAAGACCCATGGTGGCGGCCCTAACACAAATTCTAGAAGGCATGGGTTATACTACTGGTGTCCCCAGTGCCCTGTTTGTCTGCTCCGGAGTGTGTGCACGCCCGCACTGCGTTAGAACCTACACTGTGCACCCACCGCCGTCGCTTTGACCACTTACAATCAGCCCAGTAGTCGTGCCCCACCCTGCCTAGTTTCAGGGTACCATGATACCTTACTTGGGTTACTGCTGAAATGGGTCCCTCGTTACCAGGATTTTCTAGTCAAACATGTTAAGTCGTTAAGTGTCTGTATTTACCTAACCCCACCCATCAATTCTTGTTAACATGTTGAATTTGGTTAAGTGTTTATAGTTGACTTAACCCTACCATCTGTCCTTAGCCTCTTAGAGCACCAGACCACTCACATTAGACAGGTATTGCTACAGTTACTGTATGCGCCGGTCGGTTCCGGGCAGGTTTACACCGTAGCTCAGTCTAACCTCGGGTCCTTATTAGGCTCAATGCTTAACCACCCACATTAAATAGGTATTGTTGTGACTACTGGACAGTCGGGCGGGTCCGGGCGGGTTTACATCACAACTCAATCCAACCTCGGGTTAAGCATATCGTGTTTTCTAAATTTACATATTTTATTACTTCTCAATTATATATGTAAATGTCATATCTTTTATTCTTGGGTATATCAATTCATACCGCTTAAATGTCATTGTCGTTGGCATGGGACAACCATGCCAACATATATTTTTCATGTTTTACACCCAACGTTATTACCCCCGTTTGCTCGCAACATTATAACATGTGTTGGGCTTGTCACAATTCAGCCCAACTTCATAAACGTGAGAAAAAGGGGAAATCAAGAACATGTAATACATAAAGGTGTGTGGCGCATGAACTTGCAATTTAGCGATTCAACTAACATATAATATGGGTCATGTGAAATTGCATTCAAATCAAAGTATAACTAAGTAGGTGGCATATGAAATGGCATAGTTTAGGCTAATACAAACTTGTGTTTAAACATGTTTAACTTGGCATAATGTCAACCACAAAACTAGCATGTTGTATATTCACCAAAATGTCCAATTATAACATCTAATCACATAGCCTATTTCAACATGAACTTGCATAGTTTATGAAAACCAAACGATACTTAACATAGATCCAATTATACTTGCATATTAACATAAGAATGATATCATAGGTTTTGGGTCATGTAGGCATAAAAGGTTTCGAATCTAGAACATGTTTACATAAATTCTAACTTAGATTAAGGGAATATACATAGTCCATGCCATCGACATATACATAAAGGGATTAATTTCTAGTTTTTGCCACAACTTGCTATTGTTATTACTTTCATATACAAATGTCCAATAGGCTTGCATCAATCAATTTAGGCCATAAATATCAATACACATGTCATGACAGAATCATTACAATACACAGAATTCATATCATATTCATACAATAACAAAATTCTATTTTCATTTACATTGAATCACATCGTAGTTCTTATTCATATTCTAAAAGGTCACTATACTTACAACGAATGCAGAATCTTGAATTCTGGATTTTAAAATTATGAAATTGAGATGCGCTCCTTTGGGTGGACTAACATTGCATTGATTAATTTGATTAAACTTTAATCTTCTTCTTAATTTGATTCATCTCTAAGCTTTTCTCTCTTGACGGTTATGCTCGATTCCTCCCTGGCAGCATGACGACTCCCATCTTATTTTTTTGTGTGAATTTTCAGTTGAGACTTAGGGTGTATTTATAGATTTTTAAATTGTTTTGAGCCGTCAGATGAAGACAGTAGGAATCTAGACCACACAAAGTTCAAAGAGCCAATCAAGAGGTGACATGTCAGCCCTAGTGACACACCGAGCCACTGAAATTCGACCCAGAGCCAGACCTAGCCAGCTAGGTCAACCAGGTAGGTCGACTGGCAGGTCGACACCCAGGTCGACACTATGGTCGACCTGGGGTGGCCAGGTCGACACCATGGTCGACCCTATGGTCGACCTGGTCTCTGGGCGGGAATTTTCCCGCCCAACCCACTTTGAACCTGTTTTTCGAATTTCGAATTTTAAACTGAGCTGTTCGAATTTAAATTTTATTCTGAAACTTCTGAAGGCCATAACTCCTTCATACGGTGTCCGATTCACGCAAACTCGGACTCTATCTCAAGCAGAATTCCGAGACGAACGCAATGGCGTAACCATTTCCCTTAATTCTTTCATTTAGAATTAATTACACTTTAATTTGTGAAGCTTAATGTTTATAGAATTCACGGGGTGTTACATTCTCCCCCCTTAAAAGGATTTCATCCCCGAATTCTTCAAGTTAGGAAGAATGTATATCCTACCGTCCAACAATCCATCTACTCAACCAACAAACACAGGCATCCACTGTCCTTAAAAGACTTCTAATGCTTCGTGGTCATATGCATACTATGTGTACATGTCCTTATCTAATGCAGAAATCAGGGGGTCTACTGATTCAGTTGACCTCCTTAATGCGAATCATGTAAGTTTCATGAATCCGTTATGTATGAAAATTTTTCCTACTCATAATTCTACATGAGTGCACAACCATTCATACAAATGCGACGACCATATGACAACATATCAAGTTTCAACCATATACAATTGAGAATACATATATGCATATGCAATATGAAGTGACTGAGCCGATCTATAACCTAGGGTGTGTGTGTATATGCATCCTCGAGCAACCACTAGCAATCACTAGCAACCAGTTGCAGCCATCATCCACAACATGTTTTCAAATACATGTTTGCATCCATTTGTTTTCTACTTAAGAAGTTAGGAAAAGGACCGAGTAGATATACCTAAAAAGGTAGATAAAGCATAACTTAAGGAAAAAGAAAGATCAAAGATGTACCCTCAAAAAGAAGAGGGTAGGCAGCACGTATTCTGTCCTCGGTTTCCCAAGTCGCGTCTTCCTCGGCATCACTCCACTGAACTTTAACGAGTTTGACTTCGCGGTTGCGTAGCTTTTTCACTTCAGTTCCTAAGATGCGGGTTGGAACTCTCCTCACAGTTGCCTCACGTTCCACTTCGGCTTCTTCTAGAATGCTAGGTTCCACCTCTTCCGCAGACTCATGCAAACACTTCCGGAGGTGAGAAACATGAAAGACGTTGTCTACTCCGGCCGGTCTCTCTTATACCTCTAATCTATAGGCTATCTTCCCAAACTTCTCAATGATAGGAAACGGTCCTACAAATCTTGGTGCTAGCTTTCCTGCGGATCCAAAGCGAACGACGTTCCTTAAAGGAGATACCTTAAGGAAAACCCTGTCCCCAACCTCAAACTCAAGGTCGGTCTTTCTTTTGTCGGCGTAGGATTTTTGTCTGTCTTGGGCTGTCTTCATCCTTTTCCGTATCAAGTCCACTTTTTCTGAAGTCTCTCGAATCATGTCTGGCCCAAGTATAAGCTTATCTGTAGACTCCCACCAACAAGTTGGTGATTTGCACGGTCTTCCATACAAGGCTTCGAAGGGTGCCATGCCGATGGTAGCTTGGTAGCTGTTGTTGTAGGCAAATTCCACTAAAGGAAGGTGATCCTCCCATGTCCCTCCAAAGTCAAGAACGCAAAGTCTTAAAAGATCCTCTAAAACTCTATTCACCCTTTCCGTCTGGCCATCGGTTTGGGGGTGATTGGCCGTGCTCAAATATAACTGTGTGCCTACGGCTTCTTGCAGACTCCGCTAAAACTCGCTTGTAAAGATAGGGTCTCGGTCACTAACAATGCTGGAGGGTATCCCATGGAGTCGAACTATTTCCTTGGGATAAAGAGATGCTAGAGATGAGGCAGTCCTTTTACTCTTGATAGGTATAAAGTGGGCGCATTTAGTAAGCCTATCTACTATTACCCAAATGCTAGTGTTGCCTCTTCTCGACCTAGGCAGTCCATCAATGAAGTCCATTGAAATGCTATCCCACTTCCACAGTGGGACCTCTAAAGGATGAAGTAGTCCTCCAGGCTTCTTCTGTTCCGCCTTGACCCGTTGGCAGGTCATGCACTTAGAAACTAAATCTGCCACGTCTTGCTCCATACCGCTCCAAATGAAAGTCCTTTTTATATCCTTGTACATCTTATCACCGCCAGGGTGTATAGTCATCTTGGAATGATGCGCTTCCTCGAGAAACTTCTTTATCAACTCCCTTGCTTGTGGGACGCATAATCTTCCATCTCGCCTCAGCCAACCCTTATCAATGATGGCACACCTACTGAGGTGACTAGAAGTCTCACCCCTAATAAGTTCATCAATCACATCAACAAGCTGAGGGTCTTCACGTTGTGCAGCCCCTACTGAGTCTAAGAGAGTAGGGCGTACTTCGAGAGATGCTAACAAACCCGGTACAAAATCTAAGGAAGGCCTAAAGTTAAAACTAGCTATATACTCCAGGCTTTGCCTTTCCACAAAGTTCAGGCTTAATGTCAGTTTCTTTTGGCTCAACGCATCTGCTACTACGTTGCCTTTGCCAGGAGTATAGGAAATTTCAAAGTCATACGAGGCAAGAAACTCTATCCATCTTTGCTGCCTCAAGTTAAGATCCTTCTGCGAGAAGAGATATTTCAACGATTTATGGTCAGTGTATAATTCGAACTTCTCACCTAGGAGATAATGGCGCCATGACTTAAGCGCAAAGACGATGGCGGCTAACTCAAGATCGTGGGTTGGGTAGTTCTTTTCATGAACTTTCAATTGTCTTCCGCCATAAGCTACTACCCTTCCTTCTTGCATTAGAACAGCGCCTAGTCTCGTTCCACATGCATCTGTGTATACTGTGAACATTTTTCTTCCGTCAGGTAGAGTTAGAACAGGAGCTATTGTAAGAGCCCTTTTTAATTGTTGGAAAGCAATGTCACGGTCCAAATCCCAAGCGAATGCTAGAATCTTCTTTGTTAGCCTTGTGAGTGGGGCTGAGATTTTCGCGAAATCCCTAATTAACTTTCAGTAAAACCGGCTAGCCCAAGAAAGCTTCGAACTTCGGTTGCATTTCTTGGTGTCTTCCAATCTTGCACTGCCACCACTTTCGCGGGATTCACGGCCAACCCCTCTATGGACGCTATATGACCCAGAAATCTTACCTCCTTTCTCCAAAAGTGACACTTGGAGAATTTGGCTTTTAGCTGATGTGTACGGAGAGTTTCCATGATTTCTTTTAGATGCTGAGCATGCTCTTCCTCATTCTTTGAGAAGATTAAGATATCATCTACGAAGAACCACAAATTTGTTGAGGAATTCTCTGAACACCCTGCTCATTAGGTCTATGAAATAAGCGGGTGCATTTGTCAAGCCGAAAGGCATGACAAGCCACTCGAAGAAACCGTCTGGGTTTCTGAACGCCGTTTTATCAATGCTATCTTCAGCTACTCTTAGCTGATGGAACCCAGTTGCCAGATCAAGTTGGGAGAAGACCGTCGCACCTACAAGCTGATCAAACAAATCGTCAATTCGGGGAAGAGGGTGCCTATTTTTCTTGGTCAATTTGTTTAACTCCCAATAGTCGACGCAAAGGCGAAGCGAACCGTCCGCTTTAGTTGCGAACACCACTGGAGCACCCCATTCCGAAATGCTCCGTCTAATGAACCCCTTTTCAAGAATTTCTTTAAACTTCTTACTAAGCTCCTTTCTCTCCTTTGGAGCCATGCGTCTGACAGGTAAAGCTAAAAGATTTGCATTATCCACATGATATATGCGGAAGTCTATTTCCCGCCTCGAAGGTAAGCCTTTCACCTCCTAAAAAACATCCGTATATTCCTGAACTACTCTAAATGATTGCAATTTCTCATCAGAAGCATCAAGCGACTCTAGATAACTAAGCATAACAACATTCAAGGGATTACAAGAAATTTCTAGAGTGTTACCAAGCCGAGTCAAGAGTCTAACTACTCTTTTCTCACAATCAAGAATGGCACTATTACTGGATAACCAGTCCATGCCTAAGATCAAACCATATCCCGAGAAGCCCAAAACAAAGGCATTACAACTAAACTCAACGCTGTGAATAGAGATTTTCAAACCCAGACAAACCATTGACAAGTAAGCGGAGCCTCCAATTGGATTTGAAACTACTAAGGGATCTTCTGCCAAACTAGTGTCTAGATGCAGAGATTCTACTAACGCAGATGAAATAAAAGAGTGTGATGCGCCAGAGTCAAAAAGTGTGCGAACTGGATGATCATAAAGATAAACTACACTTTCTATAGAAATATTACTACCTAAAGTTCTCAAGATAGGATTGAGAAGATAAGCAGGATAAAACAAAGCATCTAGCAGAAGAAGTTAAAGAGGTACCCCCAGAAGGTCCTGCTTGCGGGCCTCGCCCTTGCTTCTTGGGGCAGTCCTTAGCCATGTGTCCAGCCTCACCGCAATGGAAGCAAGTAGCACTCATATTACTCTTCTTCTTTCTGCAGTCGTTCATCACATGTCCAACAATGCCACAGAAATAACATTTCCTTTTCTCATATGTCTTGTTATTATTGTTGCGGTCCTTTCCTCCTTGACTATTATCCGTCTTCTGGTTCGGCGATTCTTCCGGTTGCTGGTTCACGTAGAGGAGGAGGAGGAGGAGTAATGTAACACCCCACATCCTTTAGTGTCACTCACAAAGGGAATGCACTAAGTTCTGTGGAGCATTTTAAGGTAAAAGATGCAAATAAATTACAAGACAGACAAGATTAAAACAGGCGGAAAATAAAACTTTGCTTTATTGATAAAATAATTTGTACACGATTTCTTTATAATATCAGAGTATCATCTGTCTTACAAAATAAAGAAGCATAAAACAACATTTATATTCCCCAATGTAGCAAGAGCCAGCCATAGCATCTGAAAAGAGAATCCAAGCAAAACTTCGACAAATCTTCAAGTTGGGAAAGAGTGATTGTCCGACTTAAGCTGAGCTATACTATTCCCTACTTTACTACCTGGGGGGGAGGGGGAAACAGAAGAAAAGAAGACGAAAGAAAAACAGAGTCAGACATAAAGCCTGAGTAAGTTTAGTTACTTCTAGCATGTGAACATGGAAAAACAAAACGACATGAATTAACTGAATACAAGATAACACCATGTTGATAGGGTCAGCAAGATTAGACAAGATTAACACAAGATATGCTAAGATAAGATAACTTGGATATGCTCTAATACTTTTGCCGCTTCGCTATTTCCTTGTTATACTAGTTTCTATATCTCTGCACCACCTATCTAGTGTCCCAACTAGTAACGATAACGTGATCCCAATCCCTTTAGTTTCCACTGCCTTCAGGCATACATTTATTATTTATTACCTAGATCTAATCTAGGGTTTTCTATCAAGTGCTTTCTAGATTCAACTAAAGTTTACGCTATCTGATGAACGCTTCTCGGATTCAGGGTTTATGCCACCTAGTCCAACTAGGGATTATGCTACCTGTCGAACGATGCCCCCAAGTCTAGGACATACTACCTAGAGTGGTATATGTTCCTAAACTTCCCCCATGCATGTATCACGAATCGTTATCGCTTGTCTAGATGCACAAGTCCTGTAATGTGCGGCCCGAGTCCTGTGGCAGGGCAAATCAAGAAACACAGAACTCGGTCGGGAGCTTTCAGATATCTGCCGATGCAGATGCTAAGGTCTGTCTTTATTCCAGTGGCCATGGTCCCACTTGACCCCTCCCTCAACTAATGAAAGGCCACCCTCGAAAAATTGAGAACTATACGTGGGCCCCCTATGCCCCACTGTCTTATGGCCATCCTCACCCATAACTAGATAGCAAGTATATGGTCTTTTGGAGTTCTCCGCCTTTCCACTTTACGTATCTCGATTGACTGAAGATGGATGGTAGACGACGAGTTGCTATCACAGGGCTATCGTTTTCCCGCCGAATCACGTTGGTCCATCCTAGTCTTTAGGTTGCCATATTTTGCAACCAAGGCATACCCTTGGTTCTTCTAACGCAGACCTTAACCTCTGTGAGCCCAGGAGGATCATCTGCAGCCTCATAGAGGGATACCAAGAGTACCCTTACGTCCCCTCGAAGCCTCGGGCTTCGCAACCCAATTCATTGGAGCCTTCTTTAAAATTAGATGGACGTTTGCTCCTTCTCGTGTTATACTAAGAATTACTACTTAGTTTTCCTGACTAAGGTTTACCACTTAGTTTCCAGAATCGTTGTTTTCTTAACTAAGGTTTACTACTTAGCTCCTTTTAACTAGGTTTACTACTTAGTTCTCTTTCCCGTCAATTTGGATTGGTTAAGTGTCATTAGTCAATTCAAGCTAACTTAACCCTCTACATTTATCCTGTTAAACTGGTTAAGTGTTATCAGTAAATCATGTTGACTTAACCCTACCACAAACCAAGTTATATTGGTTAAGTATTTCTCATTACTTAACCCTATTCACTCATCCTATATTGGTTAAGTGTTCCTTTTAACTTAACCTTGCCCATCTGTTTTAACTAACATTTTATTAATGGTTAGGTATTATCCCTTCATGTTTTAGACTTAACCCTATTCATTTATCACAATCTGATGGTTAAGTGTTCAAGTTTACTTAACCCTACGGTCTAGTCCAGCTAACATATCAAATTGGCTAAGTGTATTAAATTTTACTTAACCCCAACCTCTAGTCTAGTTAACATGTTAATTTGGCTAAGTGTATTAACTTTACTTAACCCCACCTTCTAGTCTAGTTAACATGTTAATTTGGATAAGTGTTTTCTTAGTTACTTAACCCCTACAAATCTTGTCTTGTTACGATGTTAAGTTTGGTTAAGTGTCCCTATGGACTTAACCCTCCCAATCTAGCTTAACTGTGTTAAGTTGGTTAAGTGTTCCTATGGACTTAACCTTCCCATTCTAGCTTAACTGTTTTAAGTGTCTGTATAAACCTAACCCCACCCATCGGTTTGGTTATCATGTTGAATTGGTTAAGTGTCTTAGTTAACTTAACCCTACCATTCTTGTTCTAGCTTTAAATAAATAAATTAAAGCCGCGACCACTCACATTAGACAGATATTGTTGCGATTACTGGATGTGCCGGTTGGTTCCGGGCAGGTTTACATCGCAACTCATTCTAACCTCGGGTTAGGCATATTCGTGTTTTCTAAGTTCAAAGGGTTTTGATTAATTTTCAAATCAGGTTTTGAAAGTAACCATCCTGTCCGTCGGATCAGTTAGGGATAGCCAGGGAGAGCAGGAAACTTGTATTTTCCAAACCCAAGCCTAGACACTATCCTTTCTGTCACCCTAGAACTTTCTGGTGTATGTATTATTAAAAGAGATGTCATTAATAAACCTTTCTTTTGTATATATATAAATTGTTAACAATTTATCCTCAAATTCCATTTTCCCTTTTTTAAATAAATTTGGCTTATACCATATTCATTTGCCATGCCCCCTAATGGACTTATATTCTAGGCCCAAATCTTGATTTGCCTGTCTTACAGTTTATAACAATTTAGATCCACATCCTCATTTACAGTTCATGCCAAAAACTAGATTTTATATTCTAGTTTATAGTTTATGCCAAACTAGATTTCATATTCTAGTTCACCGTTTGTGCCCAAAACTTAATTTGCATACCAACTACCTACTTTGTGGCCCATTTAACCATTTACCATTTTACGCCCAATGTATGTAAATTATTCACAATTATGCTAATATACTTATCATGCCTAATTTAGACACCCAGTTCTGATTTAATATTCAAATTTCAGTTCATGTCAAAACTAGACTTGTTATTCTAATTTTCATCTTAATAGTCATGCTATGATGCATGTTCCCAAATTATGCCAATTTCCAAGTTTAGTCAATTTCATGTTTTTCCCAAAACGTATTCCCATCGTTCGCAAAATCATGATTCAACCTAGATTATAAATAAATCTAGATTCGTGGATAAAAGGGAATGAACCAAAGTGCCATGAAAGAATAGACATAATAACTGGCATAAGATGATAATTCACAGGCATATAGATCTGGTAATATTACGACATGAAAATGGTTGAATAGTATAGGTTCAAGAACATGGGTAGACCTAACTTAATAGGTAAATTCCCAAGATCAAGATCCAAGGATAACTAAGAATAAACTGAAATAGAAAGTCAAGCCTAGATCCAATATAATGCCAGTTTGGGGTACAACATGGTTTTGTAACTACAGTGTCATGGGCATAAATAATAACCTTATATCCATAGTCATAGGCAATAAATCCTCACATTTAATGAATCACAGTCATAGGCGATGTCCATAGTCAAAGGAAAATAATTCTCACAGTCATGAGTCACAGTCATAGGCAATGTTCATAGTCAAAGAGGCATAAGGTTTTAAGGTCCATAGTTTCATAGTCACAGTCTTATTGGTCATCGAATCATAATAGTTCTTAATTAGGTCCAAGGATATAAGCACTGATTCGAACAGAAAGATTTGGCATATTCTTTTATTCCTTTAATTTCATGTCACGAATAGAGAAAACGTTCAAATCTAAAAAGTAACCGACTTACAAAGATTATATTAGATTCATAGAAAAACAGTCGTTGAAGTGATTTGAATCTTCACTTGAATCCTAGCTTGTTTTGAATCTCCTCTTGAAAGTCTTGAGCAGCATTTCCTCGTCTTGATTTATTTTACATATTATTTTATTTATTATTTAGTTTAGAGGAGGAGACGAAGCCATGTCCACCAAGAATCTTTGCAGCATAAGGTTAGAGAAGAATTGTGAATAGAGAAGGAGACTAGGGGCTGTTTATATAGGATTAGGCGGACGAATCTAGGCAGAAAACGAGACCAGGTACATCAGAATGCACCCAGGCCTAAAATTTGGTTTTTGCTCCCAGGTCGACACCCATGTCGACTGGGCAGTCAACCTGGTTAGGGGGGTCGATTACCCAGTCGACCTGGGTCCTGGGCGGGAATTTTGCCGCCCAGCTCGCTTCTGGGTTTGAATTCGAATTTCGAGCTGTTTTCGATTCTGAAAATTCCTGAAACTTCGGAAGGTCATATCTCCCTCATACGGACTCCGATTCTCGCAAACTCGGACTCGTTTCCAAGCAGAATTCTGAGACGAACGCAATGGTGCCGCCCGTTTCCCTTAATTCTTCTATTTTGAATTAATTATACCTTGATTTGTGAATCTTAGTGTTACAGAATTACGGGGTGTTACATTCTCCCCCACTTAAAAGGATTTCGTCCCCGAAATCTTCAAGTTAGGAAGAATGTGTCCTACCATCCAATCACCCATCTACTCAACCATTCAATCACATGCATTCATTGTCCTTAAAATATTTCTAATGCTTTCATGTTCATATGCATAGTTTGTGTACATGTCTTTATCTAATGCAAGATCAGGCGGTCTACTGATTCAGTTGACCTCCTTAATGTGAATCATGTCAGTGCCATGCGTCCAATCATGTGTGCAAGCATCACTAGTTATGTAAATACTAAATGTGTGCATAGCCATTCATCCATATGCAACATCCATATGATAACATATCTATTTCAACTTACAAACAAATACATATCTGTAAATGCAATATGAAAGCGTCCGAACTGATCTAGTGCCTAATAAGTTTGTATATGCATTCACGAGCAACCATTAGCAACCACCAACCATAGCATGTTTCAAATACATGTTTACATCCAAAAGAGTTTCTACCTAAGGATCGAAGATATGACCTAGAGGATATACTTTGGAAAGAGAGAAACAATTATGCGTAAAGCTCCTAAAAAAAGAAATCAAGGATGCACCCTTAAGGAAAAGGGTATGATGCTAGTATCTAGCCTTCTTGAGCTTTACTCCACTGTATCTTAACTAATTTAACTTCACGATTGTGAAGTTTCTGACCTCCATTTCCAAAATAAACAGATGTCAATCACGGTACCAAGTGTATGTACTAAGATGATTAGAGGTCTCCCTCTTATCCACCATGCCATAACTATAAGGTTCAAAAGGTCACTACGTGCTTTTTAGAGTGCCTACCACAACTATTCATCTCTCACGCAAACCATCCTAGTCGAACTCGGCATTCCTCACGTACAAGCCCCAAAGGCCTAAACCAATATCAGACAAGCACCCAAGGAATATCTCCTCCGAATTTAGATGATCTACGTGAGATAATATAAGCAAACTCGATAGCTATTCTCAAATCCCTACTAACCAAAAATAAACTGGTCGGACCACCAATTGGATTTGAGACTCTAGTGGGATCTTTCTACTATACAAGTACTATGGTGCAGAGACTCAACTATGGAAGTGGATATGAACAAATGCAAAGCGCTAAAACCAAAGGAAAGGGTACGAACTGCAAAACTAGACTCTTCCAACAGAACTTTACTACCTTTCTCCTAGGTACGCTTAGTGGCGAAAGTAGGTACTTGCCCTTCTGAAATCTTGTCCTTTGCCCTTAATTACATGCCCTATTACACTATAGTAAAGATACTTCCTCTTGTCTTAGGTTTTATAATTCCTTCCCCCTTTGTGCGTTAAATCTACATCCATGAATTCCTCATCCTTAGGTTGTGCTCCTTAGCCAAACTCGTCATCATCTTTCATGTGTAATCATGTTGACAAATCACTCGAAAGCTGCCTCCATCGTACATAAAACCCTACTAAGCTTGAAAGAAAACTAGCCGTAGGTGAAACTACTACGGTTATAGATGGAAGTCGGGCACTACTTCGCCCTTCGATGAGGTTACCTCCCAGAAAGCCAGGAGCCCCAGAGACTCAAGAAAGAAGGAGATAAGAATTCAAACAGAGGAAGAGAAGATAGTGCGTATGGCTTTGGGGAATATGCCTTTTAAACAAATCTTTTCTCTTGAAAATGCATCTTTTAAAAACCGTTTTGAAAATAATTTTTCAAATCCTTTATCTGATCTGGTAACCTTCAACTCTGATACCACGTGTAACACCCCACATCCTTTAGTGTCACTCACAAAGGGAATGCACTAAATTCTGTGGAGCATTTTAAGGTAAAAGATGCAGATAAATTACAAGACAGACAAGATTAAAATAGGCGGAAAATAAAACTTTGCTTTATTGATAAAATATTTTGTACACGATTTCTTTATGATATCAGAGTATCATCTGTCTTACAAAATAAATAAGCATAAAACAACATTTATATTCCCCAATGTAGCAAGAGCCAGCCATAGCATCTGAAAAGAGAATCCAAGCAAAACTTCGACAAATCTTCAAGCTGGGAAAGAGAGACAGTCCGACTTAACCTGAGCTATACTATTCCCTCCTTTACTACATGGGGGGGACGGAAGAAAAGAAGACGAAAGAAAAACAGAGTCAGACATAAAGCCTGAGTAAGTTCAGTTACTTCTAGCATGTGAACATGGAAAAACAAAACGACACGAATTAACTGAATACAAGATAACACCATGATGATAGGGTCAGCAAGATTAGACAAGATTAACACAAGATATGCTAAGATAAGATAAAACTGGTTATGCTCTAATACTTTCGCCGCTTCGCTATTTCCTTGTTATACTGGTTTCTATATCTCTGCACCACCTAACTAGTGTCCCAACTAGTAACGATAACGTGATCCCAATCCCTGTAGTTTCCATTGCCTTCAGGCATACATTTATTATTTATTACCTAGATCTAATCTAGGGTTTTCTATCAAGTGCTTTCTAGATTCAACTAGAGTTTACGCTATCTGCTGAACGCTTCTCGGATTCAGGGTTTATGCCACCTAGTCCAACTAGGGGATTATGCTACCTGTCGAACGATGCCCCCAAGTCTAGGACATACTACCTAAAGTTGGTATATGTTCCTAGACTTCGCCCACGCATGTATCACGAATCGTTATCGCTTGTCTAGATGCACATGTCCTGTAATGTGCGGCCCGAGTCCTGTGGCAGGGCAAATCAAGAAACACAGAACTCGGTCGGGAGCTTTCAGATATCTGCCGATGCAGATGATAAGGTCTGTTTTTATTCCAGTGGTTATGGTCCCACTTGACCCCTCCCCCTCAACTAATGAAAGGCCACCCTTGAAAAATTGAGAACTGTACGCAGGCCCCCTATGCCCCACTGTCTTATGGCCATCCTCACCCATAACTAGATAGCAAGTATATGGTATTTTGGAGTTCTCCGCCTTTCCGCTTTACGTATCTCGATTGACTGAAGATGGATGGTAGACGATGAGTTGCTATCACAGGGCTACCGTTTTTTCCCCAAATCACGCTGGTCCATCCTAGTCTTTAGGTTGCCATATTTTGCAACCAAGGCATACCCTTGGTTCTTCTAACGCAGACCTTAACCTCTGTGAGCCCAGGAGGATCATCTGCAGCCTCACAGAGGGATACCAAGAGAACCCTTACGTCCCCTCGAAGCCTCGGGCTTCGTAACCCAATTCGTTGGAGCCTTCTTTAAAATTAGATGGACGTTCACTCCTTCTCGTGTTATACTAAGAATTACTACTTAGTTTTCCTGACTAAGGTTTACCACTTAGTTCCCAGAATCGTTGTTTTATTAACTAAGGTTTACTAGTTAGCTCCTTTTAACTAAGGTTTACTACTTAGTTCTCTTTCCCGTCAATTTGGATTGGTTAAGTGTCGTTAGTCAATTCAAGCTAACTTAACCCTCTTCATTTATCCTGTTAAACTGGTTAAGTGTTATCAGTAATTCATGTTGACTTAACCCTGCCACAAACCAAGTTATATTGGTTAAGTATTTCTCATTACTTAACCCTATTCACTCATCCTGTATTGGTTAAATGTTCCTTTTTAACTTAACCTTGCCCATCTGTTTTAACTAACATTTTATTAATGGTTAAGTATTATCCCTTCATGTTTTAGACTTAACCATATTCATTTATCACAATCTGATGGTTAAGTGTTCAAGTTTACTTAACCCTATGGTCTAGTCCAGCTAACATATCAAATTGGCTAAGTTTATTAAATTTTACTTAACCCTAACCTCTAGTCTAGTTAACATGTTAATTTGGCTAAGTGTATTAAATTTACTTAACCCCAACTTCTAGTCTAGTTAACATGTTAATTTGGATAAGTGTTTTCTTAGTTACTTAACCCCTACAAATCTTGTCTTGTTACGATGTTATGTTTGGTTAAGTGTCCCTATGGACTTAACCCTCCCATTCTAGCTTAACTGTGTTAAGTTGGTTAAGTGTTCCTATGGACCTAACCCTCCCATTCTAGCTTAACTGTGTTAAGTGTTTGTATAAACCTAACCCCACCCATCGGTTTGGTTATCATGTTGAATTGGTTAAGTGTCTTAGTTAACTTAACCCTACCATTCTTGTTCTATCTTTAACTAAATAAATTAAAGCCGCGACCACTCACATTAGACAGATATTGTTGCGATTACTGGATGTGCCGGTTGGTACCGGGCAGGTTTACATCGCAACTCAGTCTAACCTCGGGTTAGGCATATTCGTGTTTTCTAAGTTCAAAGGGTTTTGATTAATTTTCAAATCAGGTTTTGAAAGTAACCATCCCGTCCGTCGGATCAGTTAGGGATAGCTAGGGAGAGCAGGAAACTTGTATTTTCCAAACCCGAGCTTAGACACTATCCTCTCTGTCACCCTAGAACTTTCTGGTGTATGTATTATTAAAAGAAATGTCATTAATAAACCATTCTTTTGTTTATATATAAATTATTAACAATTTATCCTCAAAGTCCATTTTCTCTTTTTTAAATAAATTTGGCCTATACCATATTCATTTGCCATGCCCCCTAATGGACTTATATTCTAGGCCCAAATCTTGATTTGCCTATCTTACAGTTTATAGCAATTTAGATACACATCCTCATTTACAGTTCATGCCAAAAACTAGATTTTATATTCTAGTTTATAGTTTATGCCAAACTAGATTTCATATTCTAGTTCACCGTTTATGCCCAAAACTTAATTTGCATACCAACTACCTACTTTGTGGCCCATTTAACCATTTACCATTTACGCCCAATGTATGTAAATTATTCACAATTATGCTAATATACTTATCATGCCTACTTTAGCCACCCAGTTCTGATTTAATATTCTAATTTCAGTTCATGTCAAAACTAGACTTGTTATTCTAATTTTCGTCTTAATAGTCATGCTATGATGCATGTTCCCAAATTATGCCAATTTCCAAGTTTAGTCAATTTCATGTTTTTCCCAAAACGTATTCCCATCATTCGCAAAATCGTGATTCAACCTAGATTATAAATAAATCTAGATTCGCGGATAAAATGGAATGAACCAAAGTGCCATGAAAGAATAGACATAATAACTGGCATAGATGATAATTCACAGGCATATAGATCTGGTAATATTACGACATGAAAAGGGTTGAATAGTATAGGTTCAAGAACATGGGTAGACCTAACTTAATAGGTAAATTCCCAAGATCAAGATCCAAGGATAACTAAGAATAAACTAAAATAGAAAGTCAAGCCTAGATCCAATATAATGCCAGTTTGGGGTACAACATGGTTTTGTAACTACAGTGTCATGGGCATAAATAATAACCTTATATCCATAGTCATAGGCAATAAATCCTCACATTTAAGGAATCACAGTCATAGGCGATGTTCATAGTCAAAGGAAAATAATTCTCACAGTCATGAGTCACAGTCATAGGCAATGTTCATAGGCAATGTTCATAGTTAAAGAGGCATATGGTTTTAAGGTCCATAGTTTCATAGTCACAGTCTTATTGGTCATCGAATCATAACAGTTCTTAATTAGGTCCAAGGATATAAGCACTGATTCGAACAGAAAGATTTGGCATATTCTTTTATTCCTTTAATTTCATGTCACGAATAGAGAAAACGTTCAAATCTAAAAAGTAATTGACTTACAGAGATTATATTAGATTCATAGAAAAATAGTCGTTGAAGTCGTTTGAATCATCACTTGAATCCTAGCTTGTTTTGAATCTCCTCTTGAAAGTCTTGAGCAACATTTCCTCGTCTTGATTAATTTTACATATTATTTTATTTATTATTTAGTTTATAGGAGGAGAAGAAGCCATGTCCACCAAGAATCTTTGCAGCATAAGGTTAGAGAAGAATTGTGAATAGAGAAGGAGACTAGGGGCTGTTTATATAGGATTAAGAGGACGAATCTAGGCAGAAAACAAGACCAAGTATATCAGAATGCACCCAGGCACAAAAGTGAGTTTTTGCACCCAGGTCGACACCCATGTCGACTGGGCAGTCGACCTGGTCAGGGGGAGGGTCGACTACCCAATCGACCTGGGTCCTGGGCGGGAATTTTCCCGCCCAGCCCGCTTCTGGGTTTGAATTCGAATTTCGAGCTGTTTTCGATTCTGAAAATTCCTGAAACTTCGGAAGGTCATATCTCCCTCATACGGACTCCGATTCTCGCAAACTCGGACTCGTTTCCAAGTAGAATTCCAAGACAAACGCAATGGCGCAGCCCGTTTCCCTTAATTCTTCTATTTTGAATTAATTATACCTTGATTTTTGAATCTTAGTGTTACAGAATTACAGGGTGTTACAAGTAAAAGCATCTGTAGCTGGGAAGTAAGGTCTCCAGACATGCTGAAACAGAAAGGAAAGATTCAAAACGAAGGATAGAGAGAGATAGTGCACATGGATTTGGGGGATTATGCCTCTTGAAAAAAATATAACACTTTTTCTTGAAAAATGCTTCTTTAAACTTTCTTTTTGAAAACAATTTCAAAAACTTTTATCTTATCTGGTAAACCTATGCTCTGATAGCAAGTGAAACACCCCACATCCGTTAAGGTCACTCACAAAGGGAATGCGTTAACTTTGGTGGAGGTTTATAAGTAAAATCCACAGATAAACTCAAGACAGATATAAATACACATATTTTAAACAACGGAAACCAAACAGACTTTTATTTCATCAATGTGTGTTCAAACAAAACATTCCATAATTGTCTCAAAATACTTCCAACATTACAACCTCATTACTGTCTTGATTATTAAAGAAGCATAAAATATAAATAAATGACAAAAATCCCCATAGTGATATCCAAAGCCATAATCCGAGCAAAAGAGATCCAATCATACATCTATGGTCTTGGAGCTTGTAAAGAGTCTGACTGAGCTGAGTTGTTTCCTCCCTGTGGACCTGGGGGGAAACAAAAGAAAAGAAGATGAAAAGAAAATAGAGTCAGACATAAAGCCTGAGTAAATCTAGTAACTCTTCAGTATGTGAATACAAAAAGGGCATGACAGATATAAACTGAAAATAGGAATGTGTCACAAGCTAAGGAAGTGTCGACTGTACTATCGCACCCATACTATATATCTCTGCACCTACTTGAGTTTTTTCTAACTGGCACCCTATGTTGAGGGTGAAGTGATCCCTATTTTTATTTAAAGATCGGCTCCTACTCGCGTAAACATGTGTCATACGGCCCCCAAGAATTATAGATACATATGCTGGTCCCACCATAGGGTGTATCAAGACCCATGGTGGCGGCCCCAACACAAATTCTAGAAGGCATAAGTTATACTACTGGTGTCCCCAGTGACCTGTTTGTCTGCTCCGGAGTGTGTGCATGCCTGTCTCCATTAGAACCTACACTATGCACCCACCGCTGTCGCTTTGACCGCTTACAATCAGCCCAGTAATCGTGCCCCACCCTGCCTAGTTTCAGGGTACCATGACACCTAACTTGGGTTACTGCTTAAACGGGTCCCTCGTTACAAGGATTTTCTAGTCAAACATGTTAAGTGGTTAAGTGTCTGTATTTACCTAACCCCACCCATCAATTCTTGTTAACATGTTGAATTTGGTTAAGTGTTTATAGTTGACTTAACCCTACCATCTGTCCTTAGCCTCTTAGAGCACCAGACCACTCACATTAGACATGTATTGCTACGGTTACTGGATGTGCCGGTCGGTTTCGGGAAGGTTTACACTGTAGCTCAGTCTAACCTAGGGTCCTTATTAGGCTCAATGCTTAACCACCCACATTGGATAGGTATTGTTGTGATTACTGGATAGCCGGACGGGTCCGGGCAGGTTTACATCACAACTCAATCCAACCTCGGGTTAAGCATATCGGGTTTTCTAAATTTACATATTTTATTACTTCTCAATTATATATGTAAATGTCATATCTTCTATTCTTGGGTATATCAATTCATACCGCTTAAATGTCATTGTCGTTGGCATGGGCCAACCATGCCAACATATATTTTTCATGTTTTACACCCAACGTTATTACCCCCGTTTGTTCGCAACATTATAACATGTGTTGGGCTTGTCACAATTCAGTCCAACTTCATAAACGTGAGAAAAAGGGGAAATCAAGAACATGTAATACATAAAGGTGTGTGGCGCATGAACTTGCAATTTAGCGATTCAACTAACATATAATATGGGTCATGTGAACTTGCATTCAAATCAAAGTATAACTAAGTAGGTGGCATATGAAATGGCATAGTTTAGGCTAATACAAACTTGTGTTTAAACATGTTTAACTTGGCATAATGTCAACCACAAAACTAGCATGTTGTATATTCACCAAAATGTCCAATTATAACATCTAATCACATAGCCAATTTCAACATGAACTTGCATAGTTTATGAAACCCAAACGATACTTAACATAGATCCAATTATACTTGCAAATTAACATAAGAATGATATCATAGGTTTTGGGTCATGTAGACATAAAAGGTTTCAAATCTAGAACATGTTTACATAAATTCTAACTTAGATTAAGGGAATATACATAGTCCATGCCATCGACATATACATAAAGGTATTAATTTCTAGTTTTTGCCACAACTTGCTATTGTTATTACTTTCATATACAAATGTCCAATAGGCTTGCATCAATCAATTTAGGTCACAAATATCAATACACAAGTCATGACAGAATCATTACAATACACAGAATTCATATCATATTCATACAATAACAAATTTCTATTTTCATTTAGACTGAATCACATCACAGTTCTTATTCATATTCTGAAAGGTCACTATACTTACAACGAATGCAGAATCTTGAATTCTAGATTCTGAAATTCTGAAATTGAGATGCGCTCCTTTGGGTAGACTAACGTTGCGTTGATTAATTTGATTAAACTTTAATCTTCTTCTTAATTTGATTCATCTCTAGGCTTTTCTCTCTTGACGGCTATGCTCAATTCCACTCTGGCAGCATGACGACTCCTATCTTATTTTTTTGTGTGAATTTTTAGTTGTGACTTAGGGCGTATTTATAGATTTTTAAATTGTTTTGGGCCATCAGATTAAGACAGGAGGAATCTAGACCATACAAAGTTCAAAGAGCCAATCAAGAGGTGACATGTCAGCCCTAGTGACACACCGAGCCAAGAAATTCGAGCTAGAGCCAGACCTAGCCAGCCAAGTCGACCAGGTAAGTCGATTGGCAAGTCGACACCCAGGTCGACACTATGGTCGACCTGGGGTGGCCAGGTCGACACCATGGTCGACCCTATGGTCGACCTGGTCTCTGGGCGGGAATTTTCCCGCCCAGCCCAGTTTGAACTTGTTTTTCGAATTTCAAATTTTAAACTGAGTTGTTTGAATTTAAATTTTATTCTGAAACTTCCGAAGGCCATAACTCCTTCATACAGAGTCCGATTCATGCAAACTCGGACACTATCTCAAGTAGAATTCCGAGACGAATGCAATGGCGTAACCCATTTCCCTTAATTCTTTCATTTAGAATTAATTGCACTTTAATTTGTGAAGCTTAATGTTTATAGAATTCACGGGTGTTACACTAGTGGCTCATATTTTATGCCCCATAGGACAGGGAAACGTAATGTGTGTCTAACATTGGATTTCATTCCGTGCTAATTGATTTCTATTAAATATATATCTATTTGTGGAGGAGAATTTATTCTCTTGCTTAACACCTTTCTCTAAGACATACGAGCTTAGAGGTTATATATGGATAGATATCAGTTGTATGGCGTGAATTGTCAGTGTGGCATGCCAAGATGCAAATGATCAAGGCTTTTTTTGAAAAGCAGAGTCATGTGTTTGATGATCAAAGCACAACTTTAATTAGCATAACTTTGTGTATAGCGTTAATACGCGAGCCTCACACCCCTGTATGAGTCAAAAACGGGATAGTGATTGCAGGGAGTGCATGCGTTTCTTTCTAACTAGAAGTGGTGTCATGGTATGGAGGCCAGACATTTTTACTTATGTGGATGATGGATTGCGAGGCGCCTTGGATATTGAGTCCCTAATGGCTCATATTTTATGCCCATAGGACAGGAAACGTATTGTTCAGGAATTACCAATCCACTAAAATATGTGTGGACCAGCCCTGAAGAATCAGGTGCAGTCGTAACTTTATCCTGAGGCATAGGCTAGAGCGTCTCGAATTCGGCGAGGACAATCCCCAGCCTCGACTCATAGATGGAAACCCAACTTCCAATACGACATCGCGCAGTTTTAATTGTAGAACTAGTATGGCGACATGATATATGGTACTCATGCCTTCTATGATTGATACATTTATATTTGAAGTTGTTTTTAAACACTATGCACTTATAGTAATATCAAAATGATTTTGTTTTATACGTACCAAGCTTGTTTGGCTATTATAAGGGAAAACTCTATCCTACGACTTGCCTTGCATTATTTGATAGGACCTGACTCTTATAATAGCTTCATTTTTCCCAAAAGCATTACATTGTTTTTAATTCAAACTAAGATTCATGTAGGGTAAACCCATTCTGTGTTATACGGTGTGGTCCCATGATTTCCTAACTTTTAAAATAAAGATTTAATAACTGTTCTATTTCTCACACCAATCCCATGACTGACTCAGTTTGTTGTTACTATCTAAACTCTGGGTGCCCATAATTTCCACACGGGCAACTAGTAGTTTTGGTATTGTAGATATTTCTTTTCGCAGGATCCTGAATTACAACTGGAGCTATAGTCGGAAAGCTTTGTATCCGTGTATTTCTTTCAGTTGTGCTAGTGATGTATTTTCCGCTACGCATTATATTATATTTTCCGCTACTTTGTAATTTATTAAATCTCTGATATTGTATTTCCAATGTGTAATATTTATTCATACTCTGGAATATTCTTGTACTCTGATGAAAATTGTTGTAATAGCAATGAAATGTTCTATTGTTTGTGTTCTGATGCGTCGTGTTCTCAACTCAATCCAGGCTTTCCTGTAAGGGCGAGTTTGGGTCGTTTCAGCATGGTATCAGAGCTTTGGTTTACAAAGCTAGAGAACAAGACACATTAGAACCAAATGAAAGAATTCATTAGAGATAGGATTAGTAATATCCAACAAGAATGACTCGTTAGAGATAGGATCTGTATTATCCTAGAATGAGTTTCAAAGAGTGTTATTTTTAAAATAAAAATGAAAACAAATTTTATTTTGATAATTTAAACTGTTTTATACATATTTGAGTATTTTATTTTAAATTGATTTTGCACAATCAAGTATTTGAATATTTTGCATATACGCCTAGCTAGCATGTATAAGAAGTCTCAAATATACTGGATAGATATAAAATCACACTCTAGTCACCCGGGGATAATTCTGATGATTACAGCTGCATCATCAGTATTTATGTTCGAGTTTTGAAAGTGGGATATATATATATATTTCCAAATGACTAGTGTGAGAACCAAAACTTAGTTAGAGTTTATTGCTGTGATTTGCACTACAAATATGATCTTTGACTGTATACAAAAGTTATATATATTTGAAAAGTTAATCGACTAATTGATTGCTAGCTGCGTTGTATGATTATTAATTTAACTAATAAAAATATTAGAATGATAAAAACTAATAAGAAAATGAATGGTAAATTAAGCCAAATAGAATCCAATGTTGAAATAAATTGAAGATTTGTTCGAATTGCATACATATACATGTATATATAATGAACAGGTCATAGCATGGATGCTAAGAAGAGGAATAAAATTGTTTGCCCGACAAATAGGTACATAATTACTGTATTCATTAGGGTTTGATGATTTTATGAGCCGATTGGCTTGCCGCTTGGCTTTTTCTTTCTCTTTTGATTGATGAGGGCCCTGTGAGGCAAGTTGCGGTTTTAAATATCAACCCATACAAAGGAGGTTATGGCGAAATTTTTCGAAAATTTAGGGTGTTAGCCAATTTTTTGAGAAATTAGAAAATGCTTTGAAATTGAAAAGTTGAAGAATAAAAGCATAATGAAATTGAGTTGGTAAGTTAAACAACTTTCACTTCCGTTCCATTTCGAGGATGAAAATATTTTAAGTGGGGGAGATTGTAACAACCCGCATTTTCGAGAACCAATTTAAAATTTTAATTTAAGCTATTTTAAGGAATTTATGAATATAAATTGGTTATTTTTGCTAAATAAAATTGAGAATAATTTTGAAATTATCTTTTTTTTTATTTTATTTGACTTAAAACAAACTAAGTAAAATTGTTAAAGATTTATAAGATTTGTTTCGAAAATTTTGAAATGCAGATTTTTAAAATCATCGCATAGCCCATAAAAAATGAAATTTTGCTAGGAAACTCAAAATTCGACGAGATAATTTTTTTTGGATACATAATGACAAATCATTGTTGAGTTCCAAAAGGCGCGTCGAACGGAGTCAGTACGTGATCGTACGAACCAAAACCATTTGTTCAAAAACAGGCGATCAGTTTACAAAGGAACATTGCTGAGACGATCTCGGAATTCGATTTCACTTTTTTTTGGATTCATATCATCAAATAATGGTTAAATCCAAAAAGACATAATTTTTGGAGTTAGCCTTTGGGCGTACAAGAAGAAAAGGTATGCTAAAATGACATTTTTGAAGCTAGTTTGAGCAGTTTTACAAAGGAACATTATTGAGACGACCTCAGAATTCAACGGAACTTTTTTTTGAATCCATAGCATTGAATAATGGTAAGATTCCAAATTTCATGATTTTGAAAATCAGTATGTGACCGAGGTTGATTTTTAAAGTGAAAAACAGACAATATTTTGACTTTAAAAATTCGATGTTTGTGCATACAGACTCGGAATTCGACGAAACCAGTTTCTTGGGTCCGTAATGTCAGAGAGTTGCTGCATGCCAATTCTCAGCGAAAACGGGATCCATAGGTGGTCACACAGATTTTTATACAATGAAAATGGGCATAATTTGAGTATAAAAAAAAGACTAAAGTTAATATAAAAATAATTTGCACCTACTATATATTATCCTAAACACTTATAAAACCTAATCCTTATCCTTCATTCATTGTAGCCTCTTTTCTCCACATTTTCTAAACATAAATGTAACTTCTAAAATAATAACAAATCAAAGAAAATTCTAAAAATTGCAAAGCTTGGATCTTTGAACTCGTATGAGCGTAAGCTTCCACATTTATCAATTTTATTGAGTTGGTGAAGATTTTGTATGCTCAAAAATTTACAGCGTGCATTTTTTGGATGTATGCGAGCTAAGGTTGGATGGTTCTTCACGTAGAAGCGACCATGCACAAATTCAAGTTTGTTTTGGTGTCTAGAAGGTAGAATAACACGTTATGGTCAAATTTGAGGCAATTCGGCAATAAAAGTGTTGGGACCTAGAGCATGCATTCGTGGGACGACAGTAAACGCATTTTTGGAAGCAAGCTTGTGTTTGAGATTCATGGTCTTGAGATTGTAGAGGAGAAGAGGAGAAGGAGAACGGTGTTTACGGTTTGTGATTTCATAGAGAAACGAAGGAGAAAGGGGTAAAGGAAGATTGCATGAAGAGGGACATGGGGCTGCTTTGTATAAGTTAGTTTTGGGGAGGAAGAAAGAGGTCAGAGGATGTAATTAGAAGGATTAAGGTAATAAATAATTAATTAATTATGTTAATTACATATATGTACATGAAAATTGAAAAAAACATAACTTTTTCATACGAACTCGGACTTCAGTGGAGCAAGACGCGTTGGAATCGTATCAACGAGAGCTTTGCAACAAAACATATTTGGAGTGATTTGGATGTCATATGTGGACTGTGGGGCCGAATAGGTCACATTCCTTTGCATAAAAAAATGGCAGAGTGGAAACCTAAGGTGAGAACTCCTTCTCACTCAAAATTATTTTATCATGTTATTATATTCATGTATAAAAAATATATAAAATTGCCAATGTAGATTTCTATCATTTTTAATCACTATAAAATATATACGGTGCCCGTTAGTTCACCTCTCTCGTCCACAAAACATGGATGATTTAACTGGCTCTATTGTGTGTTGATTTGACTGTTGAAATGTTTACCATATTAAAAATAATGTTAATATTAATGTGGTAGTTGAAATTAAATTTTAAATATCCATTTATAATTTAAACAATAAATTTGGCCGAGTAGAAAAATAATTTAAACCAAATTAGAATGGGTTAAATTTATTAACCAATGATTTATTTAAACAGACTATTGTTGTTTGAAAACTCCACACATGTATTTTGAAGATATTTGACCTACACTAATCCCAATATTTAATTATATGTCAATCGATGGGTTGACAGGATGTGATGAGCATTATTTATTTATTTTAATGCTCACACAGTTGTAAATTTCACTCTAGATGTGAATAGACTATTTAATGATTATTTGTCATTATTGTTGCATATGCCATTTTAACCCGAACAGATTTATCGATCGATTTTATTCATTTTATACTGAATATCGAAAAGGAGTGATTTCAAAATATAATATTTTCAAAATATTATCATTTTAATATGACAAAGATATAAAATATTCAGTTTTGATTTAAAATTGAAAATGAGGTTGGAATCATTTTAAAACGAATATATAAACGATTTATAAAATATGTTTTAAATGGAAATCGACGATATATATTACGTATATATATATATATATATATATATATAATGGCCTGAATAGAACGTGCCGCGCAGCCACTGTTAGCGAATTTCGACCACTAATTTCAAATTAATGTAACGGGAGATCCGACCGTCGGAGTCCCCTAAAACAGGAACCGTTGGGTTTGTATCGAAATGAGATTTCCAACGAATATATGAGATTTAAAATCTAATAGTTGGATTTGGAATTATGTCCAAATCAATTTCAGAAAAGGGCGTTATAGTTGCAGTTCGGTGTCCATTATTGGAAACCGACCGTACGGGCCTTGATAAAACTATATGAAATATGGAAAATTATGTAAAATCATAATAACTGATTTGCAAAGATTTTGGATGAAAAATTTCAAGTTTTGGAAAGATAAAAATATATTTTTATCAAAATGAATTAGTTATGAACTAGAAATAATAATCTAATGCTTTTAAATAAATAAATTGGATTCGTAAAAATGATTTTAATATAACCAACTTTCCAACATACGAATTGGAATGGATCTGAATATAATCATCTTCGGAATATTTCGATATTGGATTCCTTGATTATATAGATATTGTTGAGGAAATTGGATGATATATATATATCGTTATTCCCAATACGATATTTGCTGGTTTCGGAATTTGATATTGAGTATAAGCCGATTTAATTTCTATTTAGAGCCTTGCATTTAATATCAAATTGGATTTTGGGTTTGTCGTGAATGGTGTCTTTATTAACCCTGTTCTTAAACACAATTTGGAAAAGAATAAATCTGTTAATTTAGATTTAGAGAAGTTTACCAATTAATTAATATTTAATTAGAATTGAATTGGAATTGGATTTTCGGGTTTATAGTGAACTATATTTTTAACGACATTTGTTTTTTAACCCAGTTAAAGATTAGATCAATTTCATAAATTTGAATAATAATAAAGTAATGATTTTTGATATTAAAACCAAATTGGGGTTTTAATAATTTTTAATTAGATTGAAATGGGAATGAGATAACTAAATTTATCTAATTCTTAAAATGATCGAGAATGGAGTACCACCAGTTTTACTTCAGGCGATAGTTAAATCTTTAATTAGATTTGAATGTTGAAAAGGTAATTAATTTTACTTAGAACACAGTGGGTGTTAGATATGGAGTGCTACCAGTTTTTCTCCATGGGATGAATAGGTTGGGACTGGAAAATAATAAATGGTTATGATAATTTCGACTAGTTAATAAAATCTTTTGAAATTTATATCAAAAGGAAGATTAAAGAATAAATTTAAAAGAATTTATATTTGATAAAATTAATGGGAACCTTTCCCTAATAATGTGAATATGTTATTAAAGAATATTATGAATTGGAATGAGGCGCATGATGTGTTTTTATATAGCACTTGATTATTGATTACAAAATACGCAAGTTATTCGGAAAGATCGGGTTTAACCCATTCTGAATAATAAATATGACGACTAAAAGTCGACGATGAAGATGGTGGTTGAAGACCGGAGATTTTCACATCGTTTGGACGATTACTGATGTCTTGATTGGGTTGTACACCCAATAGAAGGTAATAAGTGGTGATCGTTCAAATGTACTTGGGGATCAATGGATATGCGGGGACCTCTCTCTTGTATTGGACATATGGAACGAGGAATAAGGTGCCTCCGGTTTTGTTCAGACCTAGAACGAACTTGTAAATGGATTTGTGTTTGACATTAGATTTATTCCGTGCTAATTGATTTCTATTAAAGATATATTTGTTTGGTGGTGTAGAATTTTTTCTCTTTCTTATCACCCTTCTCTAAGACGTACGAGCTTAGAGATTATATATTGATAGACATCAATTGTATGGCGTGAATTATCAGTGTGGCATGCCAAGATGCAAATGATCAAGCCTTTTTTTGAAAAGCAGAGTCTTGTGGTTGACGATTAAAGCACAACTTTAATTAGCATAGATTTGTGTATAGCGTTAATTCGCGAGCCTCACACCCCGATACGAGTCAAAAAATGGGATAGCGACTCCGGGGAGTGCATGAGTTTCTTTCTAGCTAGTAGTGGGGTCATGGTTTGTAACCCAAACATTTTTACTTATATGGATGATGGATTGCGAGGCGCCTTGGATATTGAGTCCCTAGTGGCTCAGATTTTATGCACCATAGGACAGGGAAATGTGTTGTTCAGAAATTACCAATCCAATAAAGTATGTGTGGACCGGCCCTGAAGATCCAGGTGCCGTTGCGACTATATTCTAAGGCATGGGCTAAAGTGTCTCGATTTCGGTGAGGACGATCCCCAGCCTCGACTCATATATGGAAACCCAACTTCCAATACGAAAATCGTGTAGTTTTGATTGTAGAACTAGTATGGCGACATGATATATGGTTCTCGTGTCGTCTATGATTGATACATTTATATTTGAAGTTGTTTTTAAATACTATGCACTTATAGTAATATCAAAATAATTTTGTTTTATATGTACCAAGCATGTTTGGCTATTGTAAGGGAAAATTCTATCTTCTGGCTTGCGTTGCATTGTGTGATGGGACTTGAGTCTTATAATAGCTTCAATTTTCCAAAAAGCATTACATTTTTTTTTAATTTAAGCTAAGATTCATGTGGGGTAAACCCGTTCTATGATATACGGCGTTGTCCCATAACTTCCCAACTTTTAAAGTAAAGATTTAATAACTGTTTTAGTTCGCACCCCAGTCCGATGACTGAATTGAAGTTTATTGTTTCTACCTAAACTCTGGGTGCCCATGATTTCCACACGGGCATTTAGTAGTTTTGGTATTTGCAGATATTTCTTTTCACGGGATCCTGAATTACAACTGGAGCTATGTTCGGAAATCTTTTTGTCCGTGTATTTCTTTCAGTTGTGCTAGTGATGTATCTTCCGCTATGCATTGTATTATATTTTCCGCTGCTTTATAATTTATTAAATCTCTGATATTCTATTTCCAATGTGTAATATTTATTTATACTCTGGAATATTCTTATACTCCGATGAAAATTGTTGTAATAGCAATGGAATGTTCTATTGTTTGTGTTCTAATGCATCGTGTTCTCAACTCAATACGGGCTTCCCCATAAAGGTGAGTTTGGGTCGTTTCAATATGATTATGTCACTTAAATTGAATTTATAATTATAGCCCAAATCCATCACTTTTTTGTGGTTCATTTTTTAAAAAGGTTCTTTTGAAAATAGTTGGAATCATTTTTTTTAACTCTCTTCGTTTATATAAATTTCATCGTAAATCCCTCATTCAATACAATGTGAAATATGCAACTGGTTCTCAGATTATTATGATTTTTTGTTTGATTGATTGAGATTTATGATTATCGTTCTTCCTCTTAAGATGAAGTTATATTTTTAGTCATTTTTCATCTATGTTTTAAAATTCTGAATCCTTTTGATGATAACAAAAGGGGGAGAATGGGTTGAGATTTTGATTTATGGGTGAATATTTTATAAATATTTTAATATTGAAAATTTCATTCAATTTTCATTCTTTTCATTCTTTTACGGTTATAGGGGGAGTTTCTGTTGTAGAGGGAGCATTCAAATAGGGGGAGTTCAGTTTTTCACTGTCAAACACAACTATTATATTCAGAATTTTAATATTTGTTTGTCATCATCAAAAGGGGGAGATTGTTGCATATAACGGTGTTGTATACACAATTATAAGATTTTTGTTTGATGATAACAACCAAATATATATTGATATAAATGTTTTTGTTATTGTACTTTTTCAAATATTCATCACAGACAGAAATATAATATTTATATTTAAATAGAATACGACTGTACAGAAATTCAAATATTCACACAGTATTTTATTTAAATATAAATATTATATTTCAAACATTCAAACAGTACAGATTTACAAATCCGCTATTTGTACAAATTCACAAATATTCTTCACATGACATTGTACTTGTATATAAACTGAATACGATAGACAAATTTGTTTGAATACAATAAAATAATATTTTATTTCAATCAAATTTGTTTATTACAAATATCAGTACAATTTTCTTTTTATGTACATCAGCTCCTAACTATGGTTCACTCTGTCACTCATATACTGTTACATTCTCTTTCAGTTGTACAAACACTGTTTTTTTTTACATATACACACGTACTGACACTCTCTCTTTCACTACTTCTGTCTTCTGACTTCACAGCTCACTATCAGTCTAGTCATCATCTGCTTACCTGTCATATACAGACACACACAGAGTACACTGCAATAGAATTGAAACTAAATACATGCGAATATAAATTTTATTTTTACATTTTTATTTGCCTCAGTTTTCTGGTGCGTTTCTCACCATTTTTCATTACTTGATCTGATTTATCAATCCATCAATCTGTGTCTAGAAAGCTTATGATATTCACAGTGATACACTATAAATACCAAAAGGCAGTCAGTGTATATACAAAACATTTCAGCGCAGGGATAAGAATATTTTCTGGACGGCTGCATATACACACTTGTATACATACACGTGTGCACTGACTCGCCAATCTAGTGTGCAACGGAGGAGCATCCACGTGGACCAACTCGACTCAGTGCACACTCAGGCAATACAAGTGTATGGTGCAAAGTCTCAAGTTCATGTGTAGCAAAGTGGTCGAGGTAGCCCGACATCAATAACCGAGGGCATACGCAAACAAGTACAGCATGGTCATAAGCATAACAAGCACAACAATTTGCAAATTCCAGATTTCATGTACAAGTGTGTACTCATAGCAAGCACCAAATAACATGGAACAGTTTGCATGAGTTTCAATCAAACTATAGTTTTGGCAATTTACTCGAGCCAGTTTAACAAGTGAACAATGCAACGATGTTCTGAGATGGCAACAACATAGTGAAGCTTATGAAACAGGTCAATCTGAAGACATGGTGGAGCAGTATTTACAACTGAATACATCGGTGCAACTCAGATGCACACAAAAAACATGATGGAGTTTATGCAGCATTGACAATGGATTATGAAACAACCCAATGACATGAGAACAAGTTCATGGCATAAACTCAGCCCTCAGCAAAGCTCAAAAGCAAGTATATATGTATTGATGAATGTGTGAATCTATGTGCAACTCAGGTCAATAAAAAATGGTGTGAAACAGGACAAGAAAATCTGCTACAAATATTTTGGGAATGTACATGGAAAATTTTGTCAAAATTTATTTTTCCTGAAAATCACGATTCTGTTTAAATCAAGGAAGCAATGCAAGGGACCAATATTTCATCCATTTTGTTTCTAGTTTTTAACAAAATAAATTGCAGATATCACACTTCCTATTTTGGCAAGAATTCACAGAATATATTTGGAAATCCAGCATGAATGTAAAACAGAATATTACTTCCAGAAAATTGAGCAAGTCCCAAATACATATATGGCATAATTCAAAGGCCACACAAGCATTTTTGTATGAAAATTAATCTCCAGAAAATCGAATGAAATCTTTCCAAAAGTTATTCAAGGACAGACAATCAATTTGCAAAGGGGGCAATTAAATTTTACAAATTAATTTCATCGAAGGCCAATTCCAAGACCAAGTTCACATTTTAAAGTCGAGCAATTAAAAGCCAAGGCATCAAAAAGAGGAAATCGCACAAAATCAGGAGCCAATCATATTCAAAGAAATCATAGAGCAATAATAGGATTTCTATATCCTATATGTATCACCATTTCCTCATTGGCAAGATCATTCCAAACCACAAATCAACTCGAGGGTAAATAGGTTCAAATAAAAATTTACTTACAAAGAGTTTTGACTGAGAGAAATCCCGATCATTCGTGAAGCTAAACATCGAACAAGTTCATCAGTGAACAAGAAGAATCTGAAAGCCACGAGATTTCAAAGAAACGGAGAATAAATTTCAAGCAACTATCAATTCGATTTGGGGATTTCAGAAACCCAAGATTTTCTTTGATATCAGCCGACATGTTTAATTGAGGAAAAGCTTTCAAATTGAAAAGGGCCGGTCTTGTTTTATTTTGGGCTTAGCCAAATTTAACTAGGGTTTATATTTTGTTTTTATGTAGTTTTTGTTGTAATTTCTTTTTTAACTGATTCTTAGTTTTCTAGTGTCCGTCAAACTAGGGAAACCAGTTATGGTTTTAACAAGCAGTTACTAGAGTCTTTAAAACTAGTGTATACAGGTTACATGTTTGTAGTCTGGAAAATATGATCTAGGGGATTAGATTAGTCTAGGGTTTTGAGCGTTGAATTAGAATAGGGGTGAAGGGTTCGCGAGTTTACGTGGTCTTGTAAGGATGATATGTTCTATTACCAAGTAGAAACGTTAGGAATGCAGCAGTAGGCAGGAATTTGCCGAAGCTGGGTATATCTTGTTTCATTTTCCTTTCTACGTTTATTTTCTGCTGCATTCTATGATCTGTTATTTTTAATATCTCACTTAATTTTCAATAAACCCTATTCACCCCCTCTAGGGTTAATCCAGATCCAACAGAAGTGAAGTCTGAAAGATGTACTATTCTGAATGTTTGAAATAAAATGTATTATTGAATAATAAATACTATTGGAATATTAATTTTTTTGCAATTGTATTATTATCCAATATTAATATTTATTTTGTATGAGATGAAATATAGAATGGTACACTTCCAAACACATTTATAGAATAATATATGTTTGTTATCATCAAACAAATAAAATCATATTATTATATTCAACAATTTTAACCAAATCTAGTTTAAAAAATTATCTTCACCTGGTGAATGCTAATCGCAATATATCATGAAAGATCATAACAAATCACAATAACACTCATATGTAGTCGACCCTTATGATTCAGATGAGGCCATTACCTTTGAGCAATATCAAAAGTATTAATTTTAAGAAGTAAGTAGCAATCCATTTTAAAATGATAAAATACCAAAATCATTTCTAAACAGGGAGAAAACTTCATTTTTTAAAATTGGAAAACTCCAAATAGTAGAAAAATATTTTAATACTTGTGGTTTATTTTCTATAAAAAATTTAAAACAACCTTTCTAGTAATTCTTCAAAATTCATGTTATAGAAAAACTTATATATATTTAAACCATTTATGGATTAAATTCAAATCCAACTTATTATTTTTAAAATAAATCACTTCATTCCTTAAAATCTTAATTCCCCAAAAATATTCATCTCATCCAATATTCATCAACAGATATATTTATAGCACTCATCACATAAGATTAACTTTAACTTCAATTTAAACCATTTACTTTCAATTCAAAATAATAATAATCCAAATTGAACTTTGCTTACGTTATTTCCACTAAAATAATTCAACTAAAACAACAACTCATCAAACAATAATAAACCATCAACGTTCACCAAAAATAATTGAGGCTACTAAGCCATTATCAACAATATAATTAAAATTACTATCAAGCAACCGACTTCCATGTTTATGTATAAGATTAAATCGTATATTAATAAAACAAATCAATTTTGCATTCAACCAAGCGTATATAAGTATGTATATGTCTGCAGTGAAAGGTTAACACATCATAAATTAGAAAAACATAGTTACTCTTTTTTATATGCTTCACCTCTTTTCATATCATCTAATAATTTTCAAAAATCAAAGGGTTTATTTAGGAACAAATACCCACTTAACATTGTGACAGCCCACCCCGCACCATCAGACATTTCCCCAAAAATACGTTGTGCCAATATCCGACTGGTACGGGACGGTCGCCAAGAAAAAGGGTTTAAACGATGAATCATCAAGAACCTATAGTATATCTTACAGCGTATGGAATAAAATATAATAATAACATAACTTGACATAAAACAGGTGAGACAGTGCTTAAGCTAAAAACTAAACCATCATAGCAGCAGAATCCAAAATACAGCTTATGGTCCAAACCATTATTACAACTTCAAAATACTATCTCTAAAAGGAAATAAAAGAGGTACACTACTAATGCCCAAAGCAGTAACCAACAACAACACAGGGAGAATATATGTAAATAGTACGTGGAAGCCTCCTGCTCATGTCCGGACAGTTACCCCTGCACAACCACATAACCTTTCTCTAGCCTGCTCGTTTAGGAGCACCTAGAGTAATAAGAAGAGACATAAAACTCTGGGTGAGATAAAGTCTGGTATGAGCGATAGCAGCAAAATAAAACAATAACAGGTATAAATAATCATACCTGAACCTGTACCTGCAACCAAAGAGTTAGCACAACAAGATGTACAATACTATAAGGTAACACTAACATAGAGTATAAAATGGAAGTGTGCGTGTCATGGTGATAGAAGACATCAAACATAGCAATCATCCTCACATCTCTCACTTACTGCGTAAAGCGTGCAATATCCACCGCTTTGATCACCAGAACCATTGGGACAACGGCGGAGTCCAACCCAGTACAACTATCACTACGACCACTTTTCCCTTTGGGACTCTGATGGAGTCCAACCCCGTACAACTATCACTACATCCATAGTCAGTGCCCTCTCTCTCAACAGTGAATCAAAGTTATAGATATCGATAACCCCTTTGCATACATCACGCAGCAAAGCCCAACTCATGAAGTTTAACTCGTTGATTTCCATCTGGATCCTGAGTAATGGCTTTCCACCTGGACTTCCTTTGCATCTCGATTTTGGTCGAATTGTAGTTGGCCTTCAGAAGAGTCATCGCGTATAAGTAGAGGTCCATATCTAGTACGGTTCGGCCATCCATTTCGGTTCGGTATATGGTGTCTAAATCCCTCACTTTGGTTCGGTTCGGTCCTCCACGTCACTTCGGTTCGGTTACTCCAATATCTTGGTTCGGCTCGGGCTTCCTCCCTCGGTTTGGTTCGGTGCTCTTACACCTTGGTCTGCTTTGGTACTACTCCATTTCGTTTCGATTCGGTGATCCATTCCAACTCTAACCCTATACAAGTGGCCTTCCTTTTTGCCATGCTTCTTCCATGTCAAGCTCTGGCTCATCCCATCCCCTTCGGTTTGGCTCGGCTACCGATCTGATCCGCCCTGGTTGAACCAAAAACCTGCACCTTTTCCAACGAGCTTATATTGTCCATTCTTACCATATGACGACATTTTAAACCAGTCTAGCTTTACTAAAACAATCATATAACATACCAAGAAGTAGTAGCAATATATAGGTCAAATCAAAAAGATCAAAACATCACGCATACAGGTTATTTTGGATCAAACATACCCAAAATCCATGATTTTCCCCTTAATCCCCTTAACCATGTTTAACTATAGGATTAGCAAACTTAATCCAAATTAACCCAAATTTCAAACAACGACATAAAATAATATTTTAGAATTTTTCCATATTTTTTTGAGTCATAATTTCGCTAATTATCACTAATCATCCCTAATTAGCCGTAATTAGTGAATAAACATGCTAATCACTCACATTAGCCACAAATGATTATTAGATCTAAAAATATAACTGATTTGGGTTGGATTCCAGTGTATTGCAGCAGCTATATCTCAATTTTGATAATAATCCGCATTAATTTGATGTTGATTCGCTTAATATGTGATTTGACAGTGATTAAATGGTGATTTGAGAGATGGAAGCCATTATTAAGGTTAGAGAAAGGTTTGTGGCAGCTGAGGAAATGAAAAGGAATCATTCTCTAACTCCTTTCAGCCCTCCCATAGCTCTAATCCCGAAATGGGTTAAGGGCCTAGCTGCTAATTACCCTATTAAGCCTAATTAGGCTGTTTTTCCATCTTCAAATCTTATTTCACCCATATCTCCCAAACGGTATGTCCATTTGATTAAGTGACCACTCTACGAAATGGGAAACCATCATCCAAATCCAATGGAAGTGGTTTCAGGTCAAAAACCCTTACCAATCAAAAGTTATAGGCGAAACAAGATTCGCCAGTGGCAAAACGATCATTTAAAATTTGGCAAAAATCGTGAATATGGGAAATGACCCAATAGCCGTTTCCCAAAGTTACACGACTATATGATTTCGTATGAAAATGAAATAAATATTATTTGATCCTCCAATGCATAGAATGCGGATCGTTACACTCTCCCCCTTAAGAAATTTCGCCCCCGAAATTCCTTAACCAAGAAACATACAATGGTGTCTCGCATGCCTATAAACCATTTACAAACAATCAAACATACACAATAACACAACAAGCTTATCCTAGCATGTAGTTTACAAACAAGGGAATAACTATATCACGATTAAAATCTTGCCAGGCAAAGAGTTCTGGGTATGACTTCCTTATGCTTTCCTCTGTTTCCCAAGTACAGTCATTCTCATTATGTCCTCACTGGACCTTAACTAGTTCCACCGTCGTCCTTTGAAGTTGTTTCGTGTCATGTCCGACAATATGAATCATCCTGCGACTCCCAAATGCCTCGGATTCTACCTGATATCATCTAACTGATCTGGTGAAATAGTCATATCAGAATTGTGCACGAACTTCCTTAACTGGGAAACATGAAATATGTTGTGAACTCCCACCATCTTGTCAGGCAATCAAACTTTATACGCTAAATTCCCAACTTGTTCGAGAACTAGAAACGGATCAACAAACATTGGTGATAATTTACCTCTCCTACCAAACCGAATTACACTCTTCAACAGAGAAATCTTGATAAATACTAAGTCACCAACGGAGAATTTCAAATCTCTTTGTCTTTTATCAGCATAACTCTTCTGCCTATCTTAGACAGCCTTCATTCGCTATTGGATAATCTTGATCTTATTTGATGTTTCTCTTATTATATCTGGCCCAAGCTCAAATCTCTCACTTGTTTCCAACCAACATGATGGTGAGTTGCACGGTCTTTCGTACAAACTTCAAATGGAGCTATACCAATATTGGACTTATAACTATTATTATATGCGAACTCAACCAGATGCAAGTAGTCATCCCATGACCCTCTAAAATCATATGCAAGCTCTAAAGAGATCCTCTAATACACAATTCACCCTCTTTATTTGACCATAGGTTTGAGGATGGTACGCAGTACCAAGATGTAATTCTGACTCTAAAGCCTCTTGTAAGCTCTTCCAAAACACACTAGTAAATAATGGATCTCGGTCACTCACAATACCTTTAGGTACTCCATGAAATCTCACTACCCATTTTATATACAGTTCTACTAACTTAGATGTCGTTCTATCTGACTTGACTGGTATAAACCTTGCACTTTTGGTCAATCGATCCACAACCACCCAAATACTATCATGACTCGGTCTAGTCCTTGGAAAACCGTCAATGAAATCCATTGAGACTTGTTCCCATTTCCATTTGGGAATTTCCAGCAGTTGTAACAAACCACTAGACTTCTTTTGCTCGGCTTTAACTAGCTGGCAATTCATGCACTTGGATATAAACATCCCAACATCTCTCTTCATTCCTTCCCAATAGTAGGTCTGCTTCATGTTTTGATGCATTTTGTTACCACTGGGATGTATAGTCAATTTCGATTGATGACATTCTCTAAGCATTTCATCTCTCAATCCATTAAAGTTTGGTAGAACTAGTCTCCCATTCTTTCGAAGCCATCCTTCTCTATCAAGTCCATACTTGTTCATTTCCTCATCGTCAATACCCATCCCTACATTGGAGATAATTTCTAATAGATTAGGATCATCTCTCTGACTGGAACCGATCCACGCGATCAAAGTCAGTCTGATCATCAAACTTGCTAACATCTCTGGATCCAATTCACACTTAGGTCTGAAACCATATCCGGCGATATACTCCGGTTGCTTCCATTCAAGAAACATAGCACCCAAACTGACATGTCTCCTACTTAATGCATCAGCTACAACATTGCCCTTCCCGGTGTGTATGCGATATTGAAATCAAATGAAGCCAAGAACTCTAACCATCTCTGCTGATGAAGATTTAAATCCTTCTGAGAGAAAAGAAACTTTAATGATTTATGATCGGTAAACAAATCAAATCTTTCTCACAAGAGATAATGTCTCCACATCATCAACGCGAATACGATCGCTGCTAATTCCAAATCATGGGTAGGATATCTTTTCTCATGCAATTCTAGTTGCTGACTAGCATAAGCTACAACCCTACCTCTTTGCATCAGTACATCACCTAGTCCGGTACCACAGGAATCTGTGTATACCGTCATCTCTTTGTTCTCTTCAGGAATAACTAATACTGGTGCACACATCAACTTTTCCTTAAGACTGATAAATGTATACTCACACCTTTCGTCCAAGACGAAAGCTTGATTCTTGTTGGTCAACTGAGTTAATGGTGTCGCTGTCTTGGAGAAGTCTTGGATAAATTTACGATAATATCCTGCTAACCCCAAGAAACTTCTTATGTCCGTTGCATTCTTGGACGTAGACCAATCTTACACCGTAGCCATCTTTGCGGGATCCACGGTAATACCATTCTCTGAAACAACATGGCCTAAGAATCTCAGTTCCCTCCTCCAAAAGTGACACTTAGAAAATTTTGCTTTCAATTGGTGTTTCCTTAACACCTCCATCGCTGCCCTCAAATGCTCCTTGTGTTCTTCCTCTGTCCTTAAGTAAACCAAGATATCATCAACGAACACAAGAACAAACCTATTCAATTGATCCCTGAATACTCTATTTATAAGATCCACAAAATATGCAGGTGCATTGGTCAACCCGAAAGGCATGACCACCAAGTCATAGAATCCAGACGGCATCCAAAATGTCGTTTTAGGTATACTCTCAGCTGCTACTCGGAGCTAATGAAATCCTATCGCAAGGTCCAACAGGGAGAACACTCTTGCTTCATTCAATTGATCAAACAAATCATCTATCCATGGAAGCGGATACTTATTCTTTCTAGTAGCCTCAATTCATGGTAGTCCACACATAAGCGAAGGGAACCATCGGCCTTGGTTGCAAATACAACCGGTGCTCCCCACTCGGAAACACTACTTCGGATAAATCCCTTCTCCAAAAGATCGCCTACTTGCACCTTGAGCTCTCTCTCTACTCCCTTGGTGCCATACGACGAAGTGGCATCACTATAGGTCTGGCATCTTTCAATAAATCAATCTGAAACTCGATCTCTCGGTGTGGTGGAAGTCAGATTACTTCCCCGTAGATGTCCGAATACTCGCCAGCAATAGGAACATATGATAACTCATCATGTAGGATGTCGAGGGAATTTAGAAAACTAGCCATCACCCCATCACTAGGTAAGTAAACCAATACCATCCTTCGCCCGTCATCTGCACTAATGGTCACCGAAGACCCCTCATAGTCTACCACCACCCAATACCTTTAGAGCCAATCGACTTCCAAAATAATGCCAAACCCAGTAAAGCCCAAAACAAAGCAATCACAAGCAAACATACATCCATGACTCGATAAGACCAAATTTCGATAAATCATACTAAGGCTAGTCGAACCACGGTTCAGGTTCGTCACAACTAAAGGTCTATCAACAGTCTCGGGTTCCAATTCCAACCTACTACCCAGTCACTTGATACGAAGGAATGGGAAGCCCCGGTATCAAACAAAACCAGAACAGGAACGTGATAAATAGAAAGCATACCTTGAATAATGACACCCTTTCCTTCTCCGCCGCTGTTGGGGCATTCGACGAAGAAGGAACAACGTTGATGGAATATGCTTTCACGATCTACTTCTCCTTAGGAGGTTGTAGGCATTTATCCTTATGATGTCCCACTTGGCCACAGTTGAAGCACTTCCTGTCCCCTGACTTTGCTCGATAGTCTCTTGCATATTGGTCCTTCTTACCGCAACTATAGCACTCGACATTTTTCTCGCCCTTCATTTTCTAACCATCCTTGGTTTGATTCTATTTCCTCTTATTCAGCGTATTCTTCTTTCCTTTACCGCTTGCCTGCGGTTTTGGCTCTCCTGTAGATGCAATAGCAACCTCGTTCTTTGACTTAGGGTAAATGCTCTCCGATATCAATGCCTTTCCCACAGTAGATTCGAATGTCTCATCGATATGGTTTATGAGTCTTCCCCTAAGTAATCATCTAAGCTATTTGTGAACTTCTCGTTTTTCTTCTCAGCAGTATCGATAAGAGATAATCCATATTTTGATAAGGTATCGAATTCAGCAACATACTCTGAGACTGCCCTACCATTCAATTTAAGTTCCAAAAATTTCCTAAACAATTCTGATTTTTGAGCAGCTATAATGACCCGGGTATTTACACATATCACTGACACAAATATTGATTTGTCGTAAGTACGTATTTTCAAATACGATTTAAAATCCAGACCTTTGAAATTTCAAGGCATGTTAATTTATGTATAATCGAATTTACATATGCATATATCACAGCACTTATTAAAACCCATTTTTACATTTCATGAATGATAGCACATATTTGTTAGCATTTGTTTAAATTGATTTTATACATGTAAATGAAGAACAACACTTATACATAACATGTTTTAAAAATGCCATTTTTTCACATGTTTTGTTCTATGTTTCAAAGGATTGAGAACTTTGAGTTTTTGCAAATACTTGAATTTGAAAACTTATGACACTTGAATTTAAAACATGTCAAGACCATTTTGTTGTCAAAGCAAGTTTAAAGGCCATCACAAATTCACATGTACATTAGCATCAAAAACATGAAAGTATTATTTCATTTTTACAAGCATGTTTTTATTTATATATATGTACATATTTGAGATAACACCTACACTAGAGTAAGGATAGTAAAGAGAGGATCTAAAGAGATATTGATCACATGGCCAAATCTTTTTAGATCAAATAATTTCAATTTTCAAATCTTCCTATTTTCCTGCAAGATTTCTGAAAATGACCTTTTCTCTTGCATTTTCAAAACCATGTCCTTTTGATCATAAAACATGTGCCAAAGATTTTGGAAAATCTTGTGTATTTAAACCATGAATGCACCTAGACTAGATGTATAAAAGACATAAATTTTCAAGATACTTTCATGTCAATTCTATCACATGCCGAGATCAAAAGAGTATAAGAAACCTTCAGATTTTGTATAAGGCAAGTAAAATTTTATATATCTTCATTGTTAAATCATTTTGTCATATGAGATTTTGTTTTAAAAACCCAAGGCAAAACTGATTTTATATGACACTAAAATGGATATTTTAATTTGTTTAAAAACAAGAAAGATTTGTGAAAGACCATAGGATGGACATAGCATTTGTTATGTGACATTTCATAGAAACCAATGGTAAAAGAGAATGAACATGTGCAAGAGGTTTTCAAAGTGATGATGGCTGATATAAGCCATGTGAGTGTAAGGAGATAGTGCTTGATTTGGTAATAGGAGAAGGATTTTCTGAATTTGACAAATCATGTGTCACACAAATCTGAAAACAGTTTTTAAATGCACCAATATTTTTATAGTTTTCTATCACTATATAAGGACATGAGCACTCAACATTCTCACTCAACCAAACACAAGTCTTTCATACTTGATCAGTAAAGAGAAAAGCCAAGGTATCAAGAAATTTTAGTAAGTAAAATTGTTCTAAAGTTTCTGTTTTTAAATTCCTGCAGTTTTTGTTGCTTGAACTAAGAGTGATCTTGGATTTCTTTTGTGATCTTATTCAAGTAACATGTTATGTTTGGTTTTTTTGTTTGATATGATGTAGGAATCCTTGTTTGTTAATGAAAACCTTAAAGATCAAATGTTGAAAGCGTATTGCCTGGTAGTATTCTCAGACCATGTATTCTTGTTCGAAACTCTACAAATCCAAATGGATCAGCAAAACCTAGGTTAGTGGATTAGAGTATGATGTTATACTATGCTTTAAAACTTTTACATAAGTCATACAAGTGTTTAAAAAGAAGCAAACTCGGCCAAAACTTTACTGTCATTGAAAACAGAAAACAACAGCAGGTTTTCTATTTCAATATTTCAAAGTGGATTTTCAAAACTGATTAAAACTGTGTTCGATTACATAATCATAATAAGAAAACCAAATGATGATTTTTAAAAAGAAAAATCAAGATCTTTAAGAGTGTAAATCTCGAGAAATAAGGAAAGGGCCAAAAGATCAACTTTGGTGAACTGGCAGCAGGACACTCGATAGGAAGAGGTGGCGTTTGGCCAGAAGAGGTGGGAGATGTCGGAGATCATCGGAAAAATACTAATTTAATTTTTAAATGAATGGATTTTATAAACAAAGTAAAAATAGGGTTAAACTGGTGTTCTGGGTTCATTGGGTTTGCGTCGAAACTGCTCGTCGTAGGGGGAGCTAAGGGGTTGCGGTCTAGGGGGGATGGCGGTGTCTGGGTCATGTGCTGATGTGGCTAGGAGGTAGTGGTGGTGTATGGTCGAGAGGAGGAGCGGTGAGGGTTTTCTTAGATGACGTTCTTTTTCTGGAAAGGAGAGGTGACAGCCATTTACTGTTCAGGCCAAGGGAACGGTGAATGGAGGGTGGTGGCGTGATTGGTGGTTGGAGGATGACTGGTGGCGAGGGTCGTTACTGGCTGGAGATGGCCCACGTGGTTGTGCATGTGCACAGGCCTGGAGGAAAGAGGAGGAAGAAGAAGAAGTGGTACTACCAAGGGGGTAGTACTTCATGTGTGCACAGGAACCAGGGTTGATCGGGTAGGAAAATGCTGAGGACCGGGAACCTGGTAGTTTGGTAAGTGATCATCGAAAGTGGTACTTTGTAATCATGGTAAACGACCACGTTTTATGAGTGCAACCCACGTTTTTGACCTGGTACTTTCCTATGGAAGTGGTACTTTGTGGTTTTAAGTCTAAAACAAGGTTTTTTTAATATATTTTAAATTTAAATTAGTTTTTAAATTAAATAATGGTTTAAATAAAATAAGAAAATCAATATTTAAATAAAAATAGAATTTTTATTTAATTTAGCCAATTTAGAAAAGAAGTGAATCAGGATAAAAATGCAGTTTTTGTCAAGGACTGAAATTCAAATACAGGAAATGAAATTTTAAATTTAATTTTAAATTTAATTTATAAATATAATTAGATATGATTCTCTAAGGAAATATTCCAATTGTAAAGTCAAACAAAAAGTAGTCGATTAAGTGTAGAAGGTCAGACATGGTTTTGACAGTAGTCGAACAGTTAACACAAAAGCTATAATTTTATTAAATTATAAATTTAGTTTATAATTTAAATTTTAAATTTATTTTCAAATGAAATGTTTAAATTTTAAATAAGGTAGAAAAACCGTATGTAAAACATACGTTAGAATTTGACAGTTTTAATCTGTAATCTAAAATATCTGATATAGGAAACTGATCATGAGCAGTTTTGTACTTTTTAAAAAAAAAGAACTATGAATAATGTTTTTAATCGTGTTTAGACTGATAAATAAAAAGAAGGAACTTTATCAGTATAGAAAGAAGAATAAGTAAATCAAGGATGAAGGACCAAAGGGAAAATTTGACGAGAAAAATACCAAGTGTAAAAGTTCTAAAATAAATGATTAAATCAAAATTCATTTATGAGTGATCAGATTAAGGAATGATGATGAGAAACATTTTTCTAAAGAAAAATAAAGTAAGTATTCATTTTAAAGGTAACTAACAAAATGGAAAGAAAAACCGTGTGCAATGCACACACTAAAATTGAACGTTTTGAGAAGATGATCAAAATACCAGATACAGACCGGATGATTATATACTATTGAGTTTGACTGTAATTATGTATGTGAATTTGATTTTAATCATGTTAGATTAATGATTTAAAAAGAAAAATATTCGTTAATCATTTCAAAGAGACCGGATTTACATTCTACTTGATTTGATTATACGCCGCGCGTCAGAGATTTTTAAATTGAAGATGGTGATATACAAGGACTACTTTTGAATAGTGCCTTCGGTTTGTCCAGTCCCAGGACAATTTTTATGGACGAATGTCTGACAGAGTATTTCCAAAAGGAATCATGTACGTTGTTTTCTTCAAACGTACCAGTTGCTGGCACAGAAGGGATACTTTTTTATCCTGACAACCAGAGTATTTTTGTGGAAATCAATTAGTGATTTCCGATGGATTTGACGATGTGGCATTCAAAGAAATTAAACAGTAATAATGGAAAGGTAAGTCTAGCCTCAAGCCTCACACCCAGAAAATGACAAAAATCAGGAAGGCAGCATGGCTATGTGGGTCTCTCCCATTAGGGTGTAGCATCACCTATCTAGAGAAATTTCTTTTGCCTCTTAATCTATCGATTCAGCCCATTCGGGAATGGTTGCCATACACAACCATTGGTGATATACATTCAATACACTCAAGAGAAATGAGTGGTTGGTCATGTGTGGGTCGGGTTGCAAGACGTTCTTGTTGAACCCAGATGTATTCGCCTCTAGAGATACATCGTCGGAAGGTGGTCCCATACCTTGTCATAGTTGGAGATCCAATTTCCATAAGCGCCAAGCGGATTTTTATTTGTATACTATATAGGAGAATGTGAGATGCAATCATTCTTCTAGATTCTAATTTATATGTGAAATCTTATAAACATTATGATAATATCTGATTTCAAGTACACAAACTGTTCGATCTCATAAGCTAAAAACTCGTTCCGTATTCACGGCGTGGTCTTATGAGATATTTTTATTTCTTTAATCTGTTTTAAACTGTTTACTCATACCAGTCCCCTGACTGACCCGGAGTTTATTTTTCTGTGTTTCCCTTAAACTCTTTGGTATTCCTAATGCTTGTTATGAATAGACAAGTGAATCAGGATTGGATAAAACTCGAGAAGCTGGGATGGAACTTTCTGCATGCTGATCTACTTATCTTATCTACTGTATAATTAAGTCTGCAAGTTAGTTGTCTATGATATGTATAATTAAAGATGTACTGTGAATGGCTTGTATTACTAGACCTATGATGCTCTGATGTAATATATTCTGCTGTGTAATATTATGAAGTATCATCTTTTGTAAAAATTCTGCTGTGAGATTCAGATGTTTTTCTGTGATTTTATCTTCTATCTATTCTTATTCTTATTAATGGCACGACTTCCGATGTGTTCGAAAGTTGGGTCATTACAGTTGGTATCAGAGCTTAGGTTACTGATTACCTAGGCTTTGCGTGAGTGTGAGAGAGCGTATTTTCATAATAAAATTTAAAATAAATTTAAAATAAATCAAATTGGATGGTATACCTAAGTTAGTCATATTCAATCAGGTCTGGATTGACGACCTGTAATATTCAGGTGATTAAGATGAGTAACCAAGGACGAAGAGGTCGAGCTAGAGGGTCTTCCGCTACTACTGGTCGTAATACTGGATCCCAAGATCAAGGAGAAACTGTGGAGGAAGTTGCACCAGTCCAGCAAGATAAAAGCTTTGTAACTATTTGTAAAGAATACACGACTCTAGGTGGAAAAGTTTTCAAAGGGACGGAATCTTTCATTGAAGTCGAAGCATGGTTGAGATCCTGTGAGAGGATTTCAAAGGGACTGAAATTGAATGATGATAAGAAAAGTCTCTTAGCTTTGTGGAAACTTCAAGAAGCTGCTGCTATTTGGTGGGATGCTCAGACCACGAATGTTCCTGAGGATGATTTCACTTGGGAAAAATTCAAAGAAGCTTTTGAAGCACAATTTGTACCTACTGCAGGAAAGACGAGGATGCATCGGGATTTCATCGATCTCAAGCAAGGTAACATGAAAGTATTTTAATATGAGAACAAATTCAACTCACTTTCTTGTTTTGGGCCAAAACTGATCAACACCCACTTAAGAAAAATGAAATGTTCATAGCGGGATTGAAGGATAGCCTGCAAGTTAAGATGGCTGGACATCTTAAGATTCCATTTGTTGGATCTAGTTGATATGGCAGTTCGTTATGAGGCACTGGAGAGTAAGAAGCCAGTTGCAAAAGCAGCGTAGACGGGAGGACCTAGTGGTGAGAATCCAAACAAAAGAAAATTTAATCTGAACTGGAACAACGAGGGAATACCAAGATGGGGGGGAGAAAGCCAAAGAGCGTTATAAAGATACGCAATGCCATAACTGCAAGGAGAAGGGACACATTGCTAGGTTTTGTATAAAGCCAGCAGCGGAAAAGCCACAGCAAACTCAACAGCCGGAGCAACCTCAACAGAAACCAAAAGGGACAAATGATGCTATTCCCCAGAAGTTTGCATGCTATAACTGTCATCAACCTGGGCATTTGGTTAAGGATTGTCCACTTATGATGAAGGCACAACAACCAAAGGTTTACGCTTTAATGGATAAGTCGTCAACTTCTGAGGATGTGAAAACGGAAGGAGCTTCAGAAGGTACTTTGCTTTTTTTAGATAAAAAGGAGTTAATTAACTAGAGTTAGCCTTAAGATAAATTAAATATGGTTGGATTAAATTAGAAGATATCTAGTCATATTGATACCGGAAATCGAGTTAGAATTTTAAATCATATTTAAATCTGGATTTCCTGAAATTAAGTCTGGACTTAAGTACTCATTGGATATGAACTCAGGAAATGTGAATTGGTTGATTTGTAAAATTAAATCATATTTGTGGGTCCCGAAATGGAGATAATTAACTAAGTGAATGAAGATTTTGAGTAATACTTAACGGAGTTAAGTAAATTGACCAATGAGTTAGAAAGTGAATTTGGACAGTTATTTTTGGTTATGAATAGGAAATTTCTGATGTGTGTTAATTATTTATATATAAGTCGATAACTCTAATCTACTTTTTACAAATTTCGGGGACAAAATTTTTATAAGGGGGTAGAATGTAATGACTTAAGTATTTACACATATCACTGACACAAATATTGATTTGTCGTTGTAACGATCCGGATTTTTCCCAACCCCAATCAATCGCAAGATCGATCAAGACTGTTCAAATTCCTCATACGTTAACTTTGGGCATACATCACATCAGAACAACAACACATACTTTTATAACATCAATAATAAATGTTACATCAGAGTACAAAATATATCAAAGTACATCAGAATAAAATTACATCGGAAGATAAATTACAATAGATTAATACATTGCAGTGGAACTAATCTCAATGGAAGGCCATCAATATTCTGGACCCGGCTACAGGCTTCAATCCAGGATCCTTCTTAAAATATATCTGCAAAAAGCTACTCGATTGCCCGTGTGAAAAGAGGGCACCCAATTTTGCAAAGTGAAACAAACTACAGGTCAGTCGTGGGACTGGTATGAGAATTCTATACTTAACTTATCTAAATAGTAGGCTAATCACAGGACCACGCTGCTAACGCGGAACGAGTTTACTCCATTGGATTGCCAGTGCATAAATAAAGGAAATCGTCAAATAACGCAATGCTTTTTAGAAAAATGAAACCATTATAAGACCCGGGTCCCATCACATAATGCAACGCAAACTGGAGGATAGGGTTTTACCTTATAATGGTCAAAAGATGCTTGATATGTAAAAATGATATTATTATTAGTGTGTGTATATATATTTAAAACATTTCAAATATAATATCAATCCTAGATGGCATAGCTACCATCTACTATGTCGCCATACTAGTTATACATTCAAAATCGCAAGGGCGTATTGGAAATTGGGTTTCCATCATGAGTCAAGGCTAGGGAGGCGCTCCTAACCGATTCGAGACACTCTAGCAATGTCTCAGGATTCAGACACTGGCGAACCCTTGGATACAGCAGGGCCGGTCCACAAATACTTTAGTGGATTAGTTATGCCTGAACACACGCTCCTAGATCCTATTGGATCTACAAATCAGCCGTGGGCGACCGATAAGAATAAACCGAGGCCTCGCAAAATTCCAACAACCACATAAGCAAATGTCATCCAGTTTAAGCACTGACAACACTTCTAGCTAGAAAGAAACGTGTGCACTCCATGCGTTCCCTTCTCCCGTTTTAGACTCAACCGGTGTGTGAGGCTCGTAAAGTCATGATATACACAAAGCTATGTCTAAATTGACTGTGCTTTGATCATCAACCACAAGGCCTGCTTTTCAACAAAGCCTTGATCATTTTCATCTTAGCATGTCACATTGTCAGACCCTACCATATCATTGATCATCTACCAATATATATATAACCTCTAAGCCCATACGTCTCAAAGAAGAGTGATAAGTAAAGAATAAATTCTTCACCACCAAATAGAAACATATAATCAGTAGCATTCAACAAATACAATAGGAAGGAATACAATGTCAGACACACAATCCATTTACAAGTCCCTCTAGGTCGAAACAACGTGTCCGTCGATCTCCAAATGCGTTTGGACGATCATTACCAAATACCTTGCCTTGGAAGGTCAATCCCACTTCAAGATACCAGTCATCATCATCCCAACGATGTGAAAACCTTCAGTCTTCAATCACCGTCTTCATCTTCGACTCTTGATCGTCGTGATGATTATTTAGAATGGGTTAAACCCGGTCTTTCTGAATAACTCGCGTATTTTGTGACTAAAAAGCAAATATTGGAAAATCACACATTACGCCACATTCCAACTTAGAATATTCTTTTAATAAGATATTCGTGTTAAAAGATTCTCATTAATTTTATCCAAGGTAAACTCTGAAAATAAAATCTTAAATCTTCCTTAAAAGATTTATTAAAACTCCAGTTTTGATTTGATATTAAAAATCATTATTACAAGATCATTTATTTTAAGGAATAAATCTTGTCTTAAACAGGTTAAAGTACTAGTGTCCTTTAAAACACATTTCACGATAAACCCACGAATCAATTTCCAAAATATGGAATTCCATAGAAATCAAATCAATACATAATCGATATAAATTTTTGTATCAGACTAATAATATAAATGGAATAACGGCAAAGCCTCTTAAATTCCATCTATAACATCGGTCTTCTTTTACAGGCCCATTTCGATTATTACCAATCGAATTTCCACTTAATTCCAATTTAATATATATTAAATTGGAAAACATGATTTTTAGAAAATTCCTTTTTAAATCTATAAAACAGATTTATAAATTCCAAATAATAATTTCAATGTAAATTGGATTAAAGGACAAATGTCGTTTAAAACATCGTCCATGATAAATCCACTTCATATCTCAATTTATTTCATATCACAAAATATAATTGCAAATCCTAATAATCTTTAAAAAACATATTTTAAAATAATCATTAAAAATATTCTTTATATAAAAGATTCTAAATGAGAAGTTTTCTTTATATTACAAATTTTTATCTTTTACAAACATTCTTTGTTTTAACATATACTTGATTGAAATCTATTTATTCTATTTTATGAAAGTATATCCTTTTTATAAAAAGGGTTTCTAATGTAAAAATATTCTTATTTAAAAGAACACCAGAATCGATGTAACGACCCGGATTTTGAGCGACTTTGGTTATCGACATAAACTCGATGTCGATAACCAAAACATCGAAAAATCCTGGTAATTAGTGAAAGAAATTAGAGGGTGAGGAAAGATAAGATAGAAACTTAGAATAGAAGAAGAAGAAGAACACAATATCAGAGTAACACGAATCTCACAGCGGAACGAATAAATATATTTCATAACATAACTTTGAAATACAAATCTGTACTTGAATATACATATCATTATCAAAGTACAACACTTACAACACAGCGGAAATAACAATAGCTATATGATCCTGAAGCCTCCTGCTCCAGCTCTTCCAGTATATCTGTAAATCCCGACTACTTGACTGCCCGTACAAATTTAGGCACCCAAGAGTTTATGGAAAACAACAAAGTAAACTCCGTGTCAGTCATGGGACTGGTATGAGTAAAACAGTTTAAAAACAGTTCGAACAAGTAAACGATATCTCATAAGACCATGCCGCATAAGGGAACGGGTTTTTCCCTTATGAGAATCCAAATTATCTTTATATCAAAAACCTTTTGATATTATAATAATGTCTATCAACACAATATGATAATCATCTAGCAGAAACGCTTTCATCTCACGTTCTACATATATAGTATACAATCAAAACCGCAAGCACGTATTGGGTAATGGATTTCCAACTATGACAAGGTATGGAACCACCTTTCGCTTGTGTACCTCTAGAGAGGAATACACTGGGTTCAACAAGAACATCTTGTAACCCGGCCACACATGACCGACCACTCATTTCGCTTGAGCGTATCGAATGTATATCACCAACGGTTGGAATCAGCAACCGTTTCCCGAATGGGACAGCATCAACAATAGATTTTTAGAAGTAAATGAAACTCTAGATCAGGTGATTATACACCCTACTTCGGTGCGACCGACTTAGCCATGCTACCTGCCCGATTTCTGTCATTTACCGGAGGTGACGCTAGAAGCTACGCTTTATCATCACACCAGATTCACTTTGAATGCCACATCGTCAAATCCATCAAATCACCGATTGACGTCCTCAACCATACATTATGTGTTAGCTAAAAGAAGTTTCCTTCTCCGCTTCCACTCTTGGTACGGTAGGAGAAATCAATACACGTGATCGTCTGGAAATACTCTGTCCGACATCCGTCCATACAAGTCATCCAGGAACAGGATGAACCGAAGGCACTATTCTGTAAACAGGATAGCCCTTGCATAACTCCGTCTTCAATTTCCTTTGGCATATATGATTCGCAACGCTTATGCCAATACAGAGTGGTTCTTTGGATAATAATCCAACCGGTCTCTCCATATTAACAACGTTAAAATGGTCAAAACTTCGATAGTCTGTGATTTAACTATCGAAGAAAAACAGGTGTGCAACCAACGATATTATTTCCAAATGGGAATTTATATCGATCAAACATTATTCAACATTTATCTCTTTATTTCATTAATCTACTTATCTCCTGTTTCCCTATATTCAGCATTTCTTATTTTCTAAATTTGGAAAATATACGTTATTAACAATGGAAAACATTTCCATTTCTTGTTTTCTTTATTAGAAAACATTTCTGGTTTCTTATTTGGAAAACATTTCCAAAGCTTCTTCATTGGACTTAGACAGATGTTTAAACAAACCATCGCGATGCCAACTCAAACCATTTCCTTTACTGCCGAACCTTAACTATTCCCTAGTTAAAACGAAGCCAATCAAGTTGGGGTAGAACTACCTCTCAGACCTTAACTGAACAACCTTTCTAACTTTGAATTTGGCAAAGTTCACTTTATATTTCTTTAACTAACTTCCTTACTTAACCCTCCTTCGAATAGCTATATTCGATTGACTCTTTTCACTTAACTCTATTCGATTAACCCTATCAATTAACTCTATTTGACTAACGCTATTGATTTACTCATTTCACTTAACTTATTTCGAATAAACTATATTTGATAACTCCTTTTACTTTAACTCAAATCGATTAACTAACATCGATTAACTCCTTTTAACTTTATCTCTAATCGATTAACTAACATCGATTAACTCTTTTTAACTTTATCTCTAATCAATTAAACTAACATCGATTAGCTCTTTTGCTTTAACTCTAATCGATTAAACTAACATCGATTAGCTCTTTTAACTTTATTCTCTAATCGATTAACTAACATCGATTAACTCTATTGCTTTAACTCTAATCGATTAAACTAACATCGATTAGCTCTTTTTAACTTTATCTCTAATCGATTAACTAACATCGATTAACTCTATTGCTTTAACTCTAATCGATTAAGTAACATCAATTAACTCCTTTTCGAATAAACTATTCATTTGTAAAGATTTACTTTTAGTAACGGTTCTTCACTTTACAAATGATTTCCTTTTATTCTAACTTATCCTTTGATTTTATAAATATTTCTTTTATAAAAAATCCTTTATCTTTTCAATATAAAGTCCATCGATTTTATATAAATGATTCATTTTCAAAATACACTTTGAAAATATTCCTTTATCAACATTCGGTATGTTATGGTATTCAACATATCATATCACGATGATCAGTATCGTCCTAACACATATAGTCGACAATAGAATATATATCACATCATATATCGTAATATATGAAAAACAGTAAAATAAATATTGAGGAACCCAGTTGGGTTCCTCAAACCTTTTTCCCTGCATCACAAATGTTGAACAATATAGATAACATCACTTTTCAGTTCCATATGATATATTCTGTTAAACAGAATCAATATAGAACATCAACTAACTGACTAGCAGTTCAATCAAACAGTCAACATACAGTCAATCAGCCAATATCTAACAGTTCTAAAAATATAACATGAAATTATAAACTGTTCAGAGTTAGTGAGATTTACTCACATTGGACGATCACCGTTAATAACGATAATTGTCGCTTGATTTCGATTGGACAATTTATTTTGCCATAAATTGTAACGAGCTCGGATTCACTCTTAGTCAGCTCCATGTTGTAGCCACCGTCCACACGATCCTAACGCAACTTACGGTTCGTCAATCTGACATCGTATGACCAAGATACGTATTTTATAAGTTAACACACTAAATTAAAAATAAAACTTGAATTTAAATAGCTAATGGGCCTTAACCATTATTTTGTTTTCATCGGCCCACTACAAAAACAGACCGCCCTCTTCATTACCCCTTCTTCCCCAAATGTTTCTGCCGTGACCTCCCTATTGCCTACCACACCATTTCCCGAATTTCCAATCCCAACAGCTCCTTCTCTACTCAGCCGATTCACCCAAGACTATCACCATTGAGCTCCTATCCTCAAACACTACATCTTCATCACCACTTTGCCAAGGCCGACGCCCTGCTCTCCGCCGCGATGTATGCTCCAAGCCGCGACAACCAGTGGCTCCATCGACCCATTTCATTTCGAAAAAACCCAAAAAAATCACAACAGAACCCAAATCTTATAACAAACCCAACTACATCATTCGATTTGCGAATTAATGCACAAATCATCCAATTTTCGCAGTCCTAGGTCGACTGTTACTATTTCCAGCGACAGAAAATATTGTCGAACTCAGTAAAAATCATACTGCGACGAAGATCTTCTGATTCCCTTTCCAAATATACAAATCTTTTGATTTATAGCATTTTATTCGATTTGTTTCTGAATTTAGAAGAGTGGGTTTTATTTTGAATTTTTGAAGACTGTCGGTTGGTTTGAGGCCTCTGTGTTTTATACTGCTGAGGGTTGGTAAGGTTTGTGACCAAGAATGAGGTGAATGTGGCCTGCTTGTGATCAGAGAATGGAAGGGAATATTTTTATTTATTTATTTATTTATTTTATTTTCTCGATTTCGCACTCTAAAAATTCCTGTAGTCACATGTGATACCCAAAAATCACCAAACTGGACTTGTAGCTAGAGTTTGACATTACGGTCCCAACGAAACTGGTTTCGTCGAATTCCGACTTCGTATGCTCACACAGCGTATTTTTAACCGACGAAATACTGATTGTTTCTCACTCTAAAAATCCATACGGTCACATACTGACCCTAAAAATCACGAAACTGGAAATCTAACAACTATTTGATATTGCGGATCCAACAAAACTGGTTTCGTCGAATTTCGACTTCGTTTGCAAAAGTGGCTATTTTTAACGCTCTAAATAGCCTATTTAAATATATAAATATATTTAAATATATTTAAATTAAATATTTAAAATTAAATATTATCGTCTATATTCACAGTGGCATACCACACAGCTCTAGAATATTCCTGTATGTATTTACAACTCGATATTCACTTCTGGGTCAACCCGATATTTGATTTATATTGAAATCCCTTTTAAAAATATAAATAATTCCTTTATAAATTATAAAGGAATTCCACAGCGACCTTTTCAAAAATTTGATTTGGACATACATCAAAATCTACACGACGAAATCCCAATTTTTCTCTTCCACTAGAAAGATATACTCCACCAGCTCCACACTTTTCTTGTTTCACAGAAATTCGGCTTAAAATGAATCCTGTACATCCAGTTGAAGTTCAAATCACCAAATAGCGAACTGCAGCGCTATTTCAAGCTCTATTTTAATTATATTATAATTATACGTTCAAACTGACGTCGATTGAATATATTCGTCAATATAATTCAACTCCTAACTGATATATATATTTTAGATAACCCAAATTACACCATACTGTGAATTTTCACTATTTTTGACTATTACTGAATTAAATATATTATTTAATTTATTATTTTAATTAAATATTTACCATTATTTAATTCCACGACCAATAAATTCTTTTATTTACCTTTTAAATAATTAAATAAATTAATTCTAATACCTCCTGCCAATGCGGGTCATTACAATCTTTCCCACTTAAAATAATTTCGTCCTCGAAATTGCTAAAAGGTAGAGGACGACCCTATCGGCTGGTTAGAACATATTTGTTCACTTCCTAACTTCAGTTTTCAACTGAACCAATTTAATTTCATTTAAATTATTAATTAATTCTTATCAACGAAAATTTTCAAAAATCTTGAAAATTTTCTAACGCCTTAACTCTTCGAAAAATTTCGCCGGCACCTCCTTTGTACCGGTCAATAGGTCAAACTCCAACTCGCCTCTCTGGGCCATCTCCATCCCAAAAGAAAATCAAACAGCCAAGCGGCTTGCCAATTTGGCTCATAAATCTTATATCCAATAGAAATATAAACTTGTACCTTTTTGTCGGCATATCATTATATCCTTTCCACCTGTTATTAAATTCAGCGGATACAAGGGTCATCCCAATCAAATCCCCATCTTCTTTTATCCACGACACAACCATTCGCTTATATCCTAAGTCAAATTTTATTTCAAATTCGAGTTCCATTCTCGTTTTCAAACTCTTAACTTCCCAATCCAATTTTCATTTCAGATTCTTATCTCGACAATCCAATTTTATCCAAGAATAAATTTTTCCTGATATCGTTCTATTTCCATTCAGTTTCCACTTAACTGTTTCAATTCAATTTCAGCTTACTTCCGCAAACTACTATTTAAATTTGTTCTTAATCCAAACAGTCTCTTCCTGGGAATTTTAAACAGTTTACTTTTCAAAAATCAAATTTTCCTTTTTGAAATTCAACTGAGCCCATAATCAATATTCCATTAGTTAAATCACTTCTCTATTTCTTTATCAATATTTGTTAACCAAATATTTTCAATAACCATATTGGCCTTTTATGTTATTCGGAAAACATTTTTGAATATCGCCTTCCTTTATTTTCTAAGCTTTAGAAAATATATGCTATTTATAATTGGAAAATACTCCAATTATTTATCTCTTTTTCGATCTCATTTATTTCTATACGTAGGAAATATTCTTTATTATATTTCCAAGCTTACACTTATTTGGGTTAAAACGGATGTTGTGTAAAACATCGTTACGACAACCCAAATACTATATTCAACTAACTCTTATTCGACATTTGATCTTTGAGCTTGAAATCTTACTATTTATTTGTTAATAATGAAATCAATCAAGTTGGGGTATAAATACCTCTCAGACCTTGACTGAATAACATTTATAACGTCAAAACAGATATGACTACTTACTCGAATAATCAATACCATGCAACTACTTATTCACTTTTAAACACATATACACTTTCTCTTTCTATTCTTACGAGATTTTATTCCTATCTTCCTTTTTGATTTTACTATTCTATTTTTAAGTTTGCTTCCTTATCGACTTCTATATATATATCGATACGTTGATTTCTACTATCAATTATCTTAAAAATATTCTAACTCCTTAAATTCCCGAAAAAATTCGCCATAACCTCCTTTGTTCCAGAAGCATCGGGATATTTCAAATAGCCTCCCATGGCCCTCACTAATCCAAAAGAGAAAGAAAAAGCCAAGCGGCTAGCCGATACGGCGCATAAAATCTCATATATGAATTAAATACATATCTTTTCGTTGAGCATTCTATCTATTACCTTCATACCTTATCTATATCTATCTCATGTATATCCATACATTCTAATTCATTCCAACTTAATCCAATCGTTTTAACTTATTTCGTTAAGTGATTTTCAAATTACTGGTTTGCCAATTTCACCTTCATATTTGAGTATAACATGTTCAAATATATTTTAACTTGCTTATCAACTAATTGAATTCATTTTCAATTCTATTTAAATTTCCTATATTCAAATTCCATTTTCACTTTCGATATTCAAATCCTATATTTGAATCCCTTTATATTTTTTTATATTCAAATTCTATATTTGAATTTCATTTGAATTTCTATATTCAAATTCCATTTGAATTTTCTATATTCAAATCCCCTTTGAATTTTTTTATATTCAATTCTATTTCAATTCCATTGAATTTCATATATTCAAACTCCCTTTGAATTTCTATATTCAACTTCTACTTGAATTCTCTTTATTCAAACTCTATATTCAAATCTATTTTATAAATCCCATTTTGAAATTCAACACAACTTGTCTTTCCCAAAACAAATTCAAAATAGTATCTCTGGTAGTAATTCGTTACTTACAACTCGAAAATGAATACTGATGATGCAGCTGTCATCATCAGAATCTATTTTCCAGCGATCGAAGTGAGTTCAATACTATAAAACCATTTTTAACCTCTTCCACTTTGAAATTCATTTCAAAATATAATTCACACTGCTTGTAAAACAATTTAAAATCTCCCAGGATCTTAAATTTCCCTTACCTTTAGTCCAAATCCGTTTACAAACACTTATCCAGTTTTCCAAAGTTTTAACTTCAATTTCTGGTTTAAATTTCAGATTTAACTCATCTGATTTCACGTATTTCACTTATATGAATTCTGATTGGTTATTCACATAAGCATTTAATTTATAATCTTACTCGATTGTAATAACAACCAATATACCAATATATATATCAAAATATACGTTGGGTAAACTATTTTCATTTACCCTCTTTTCAAAACATATCGTGATGACCCATCGTATTCGAGTGTTTAGTAACTCCTACCGATACAGTGGATCAAACTGATCGACCAAAACTCATAAACAACTCAACCAATGAATCTCCACAATATAAAATTATTTTGATATCAAATACAAATACGTCCACTCGTATATATACACTCAAACTCAATCTAGGATATTACTAACCCTATCTCTACCGAGTCACGCCACAGAGCCAAGTAATTCTTAACCTGGCTCTGATACCAACTGTAACGACCCGGATTTTGAGCGACTTTGGTTATCGACATAAACTCGATGTCGATAACCAAAACATCGAAAAATCCTGGTAATTAGTGAAAGAAATTAGAGGGTGAGGAAAGATAAGATAGAAACTTAGAATAGAAGAAGAAGAAGAACACAATATCAGAGTAACACGAATCTCACAGCGGAACGAATAAATATATTTCATAACATAACTTTGAAATACAAATCTGTACTTGAATATACATATCATTATCAAAGTACAACACTTACAACACAGTGGAAATAACAATAGCTATATGATCCTGAAGCCTCCTGCTCTAGCTCTTCCAGTATATCTGTAAATCCCGACTGCTTGACTGCCCGTACAAATTTAGGCACCCAAGAGTTTAGGGAAAACAACAAAGTAAACTCCGAGTCAGTCATGGGACTGGTATGAGTAAAACAGTTTAAAAACAGTTCAAACAAGTAAACGATATCTCATAAGACCACGCCGCATAACGGAATGGGTTTTTCCCTTACGAGAATCTAAATTATCTTTATATCAAAAACCTTTTGATATTATAATAATGTCTATCAACACAATATGATAATCATCTAGCAGAAACGCTTTCATCTCACGTTCTACATATATAGTATACAATCAAAACAGCAAGCACGTATTGGGTAATGGATTTCCAACTATGCCAAGGTATGGAACCACCTTTCGCTTGTGTAACTCTAGAGAGGAATACACTGGGTTCAACAAGAACATCTTGTAACCCGGCCACACATGACCGGCCACTCATTTCGCTTGAGCGTATCGAATGTATATCACCAACGGTTGGGATCAGCAACCGTTTCCCGAATGGGACAGCATCAACAATAGATTTTTAGAAGTAAATGAAACTCTAGATCAGGTGATTATACACCCTACTTCGGTGCGACCGACTTAGCCATGCTGCCTGCCCGATTTCTGTCATTTACCGGAGGTGAGGCTAGAAGCTACGCTTTATCATCACACCAGATTCACTTTGAATGTCACATCGTCAAATCCATCAAATCACCGATTGACGTCCTCAACCATACATTATGTGTTAGCTAAAAGAAGTTTCCTTCTCCGCTTCCACTCTTGGTACGGTTGGAGAAATCAATACACGTGATCGTCTGGAAATACTCTGTCCGACATCCGTCCATACAAGTCATCCAGGAACAGGATGAACTGAAGGCACTATTCTGTAAACAGGATAGCCCTTGCATAACTTCAACTTCAATTTCCTTTCGCATATATGATTCGCAACGCTTATGCCAATACAGAGTGGTTCTTTGGATAATAATCCAACCGGTCTCTCCATATTAACAACGTTAAAATCATCAAAACTTCGATAGTCTGTGATTTAACTATCGAAGAAAAACTGGTGTGCAACCAACGATATTATTTCCAAATGGGAATTTATATCGATCAAACATCATTCAACATTTATCTCTTTATTTCATTAATCTACTTAACTCCTGTTTCCCTATATTCAGTATTTCTTATTTTCTAAATTTGGAAAATATACGTTATTAACAATGGAAAACATTTCCATTTCTTGTTTTCTTTATTAGAAAACATTTTTGGTTTCTTATTTGGAAAACATTTCCAAAGCTTCTTCATTGGACTTAGACAGATGTTTAAACAAACCATCGCGATGCCAACTCAAACCATTTCCTTTACTGCCGAACCTTAACTATTCCCTAGTTAAAACGAAGCCAATCAAGTTGGGGTAGAACTACCTCTCAGACCTTAACTGAACAACATTTCTAACTTTGAATTTGGCAAAGTTCACTTTATATTTCTTTAACTAACTTCCTTACTTAACCCTCCTTCGAATAGCTATATTCGATTGACTCTTTTCACTTAAATCTATTCGATTAACCCTTATCAATTAACTATATTTGACTAACGCTATTGATTTACTCATTTAACTTAACTCCTTTCGAATAAACTATATTCGATAACTCCTTTTACTTTAACTCAAATCGATTAACTAACATCGATTAACTCCTTTTAACTTTATCTCTAATCGATTAACTAACATCGATTAACTCTTTTTAACTTTATCTCTAATCAATTAAACTAACATCGATTAGCTCTTTTTCTTTAACTCTAATCGATTAAACTAACATCGATTAGCTCTTTTTACTTTATTCTCTAATCGATTAACTAACATCGATTAACTTTATTGCTTTAACTCTAATCGATTAAACTAACATCGATTAGCTCTTTTTAACTTTATCTCTAATCGATTAACTAACATCGATTAACTCTATTGCTTTAACTCTAATCGATTAACTAACATCGATTAACTCCTTTTCGAATAAACTATTCATTTGTAAAGATTTACTTTTAGTAACGGTTCTTCTCTTTACAAATGATTTCCTTTTATTCTAACTTATCCTTTGATTTTAGAAATATTTCTTTTATAAAAAACCCTTTTCTATATAAAGTCCATCGATTTTATATAAATAATTCATTTTCAAAATACACTTTGAAAATATTCCTTTATCAACATTCGGTATGTAATGGTATACAACATATCAAATCACTATGATCAGTATCGTCCCAACACATATAATTGACAATAGATTATATATCACATCATATATCGCAATATATGAAAAACAGTAAAATAAATGTTGAGGAACCCAGTTGGGTTCCTCCAACCTGTTTCCCTGCATCACAGATGTTAAACAATATAGATAACATCACTTTTCAATTCCATATGATATATTCCGTTAAACAGAATCAATATATAACATCAACTAACTGACTAGCAGTTCAATCAAACAGTCAACATACAGTCAATCAGCCAGTATCTAACAGTTCTAAAAATATAACATGAAATTATAAACTGTTCAGAGTTAGTGAGATTTACTCACATTGGACGATCACTGTTAATAACAATAATTGTCGCTTGATTTCGATTGGACAATTTATTTTGCCATAAATTGTAACGAGCTCGGATTCACTCCCAGTCAGCTCCATGGTGTAGCCACCGTCCACACGATCCTAACGCAACTTACGGTTCGTCATTCTGACGTGGTATGACCAAGATACGTATTTTATAAGTTAACACACTAAATTAAAAATAAAACTTGAATTTAAATAGCTAATGGGCCTTAACCTTTATTTTGTTTTCATCGGCCCACTACAAAAACAGACCGCCCTCTTCATTACCCCTTCTTCCCCAAATGTTTCTGCCATGACCTCCTTGTTGCCTACCACACCATTTCCCGAAGTTCCAATCCCAACAGCTCCTTCTCTACTCAGCCGATTCACCCAAGACTATCACCATAGAACTCCTATCCTCAAACACTACATCTTCATCACCACTTTGCCAAGGCCGACGCCCTGCTCTCCGCCGCGATGTCTGCTCCAAGCCGCGACAACCAGTGGCTCCATCGACCCATTTCATTTCGAAAAAACCCAAAAAATCACAACAGAACCCAAGTCTTATAACAAACCCAACTACATCATTCGATTTGCGAATTAATGCACAAATCATCCAATTTTCGCAACCCTAGGTCGACTGTTACAATTTCCAGCGACAGAAAATATTGTCGAACTCAGTAAAAATCATACTGCGACGAAGAGCTTCTGATTCCCTTTCCAAATATACAAATCTTTTGATTTATAGCATTTTATTCGATTTGTTTCTGAATTTAGAAGATTGGGTTTTATTTTGAATTTTTGAAGACTGTCGGTTGGTTTGAGGCCTCTGTGTTTTATACTGCTGAGGGTTGGTAAGGTTTGTGGCCAAGAATGAGGTGAATGTGGCCTGCTTGTGATCAGAGAATGGAAGGGAATAATCTTTTTATTTATTTATTTTATTTTCTCGATTTCGCACTCTAAAAATTCCTGTAGTCACTTGTGATACCCAAAAATCACCAAACTGGACATGTAGCTAGAGTTTGACATTACGGTCCCAACGAAACTGGTTTCGTCGAATTCCGACTTCGTATGCTCACACAGTGTATTTTTAACCGACGAAATACTGATTGTTTCTCACTCTGAAAATCCATACGGTCACATACTGACCCTAAAAATCACGAAACTGGAAATCTAACAACTATTTGATATTGCGGATCCAGCAAAACAGGTTTCGTCGAATTTCGACTTCGTTTCCAAAAGTGGCTATTTTTAACGCTCTGAATAGCCTATTTAAATATATAAATATATTTCAATATAATTAAATTAAATATTTAAAATTAAATATTATCGTCTATATTCACAGTGGCATACCACACAGCTCTAGAATATTCCTGTATGTATTTACAACTCGATATTCACTTCTGGGTCAACCCGATATTTGATTTATATTGGAATCCCTTTTAAAAATATAAATAATTCCTTTATAAATTATAAAGGAATTCCACAGCGACCTTTTCAAAAATTTGATTTGGACATACATCAAAATCTACACGACGAAATCCCGATTTTTCTCTTCCACTAGAAAGATATACTCCACCAGCTCCACACGTTTCTTGTTTCACAGAAATCCGGCTTAAAATGAATCGTGTACATCCAGTTGAAGTTCAAATCGCCAAATAGCGAATTGCAGCGCTATTTCAAGCTCTATTTCAATTATATTATAATTATACGTTCAAACTGACGTCGATTGAATATATTCGTCAATATAATTCAACTCCTAACTGATATATATATTTTAGATAACCCAAATTACACCATACTGTGAATTTTCACTATTTTTGACTATTACTGAATTAAATATATTATTTAATTTATTATTTTAATTAAATATTTACCATTATTTAATTCCACGACCAATAAATTCTTTTATTTACCTTTTAAATAATTAAATAAATTAATTCTAATACCTCCTGCCAATGCGGGTCATTACAATCGAAATGCGACTCAACCATTTACCATATAATTTGGATTACATGGATTTCACACACATCATAAATATGATAATATCAGTATAATCATCTAAACATCCGTCTACATCCAAAGTGTAATCTCCACTGTGTAAGCGTTAAAATTAAATAATAACGCTCATCGCAGCCTGTCGATCTAACGATCAACATACAACTAAATATTGGGATTAGTGTATGTTAATTTTCATCCCAACACCCGTGTGGGGTTTCAACCAACAAACAAATAATAAACTAATTTGTGCACTTGGGCGATGTGTGAAAATAATCGTCCCAATCACATAAACAAGTCGGGTAACTTGTGAATGGAAGTGTAATACACAATATATAACCATGACAAGAAAATGTCTCCTTTATATTATACATAATTCTATTGCAATGAACGAATAACAATAATAACTTTGTCTCTATTGACAATTTCTATTTTGCTAGTTTAAACTCAAGCAAAAATGGTTATATTGTTTTGACAATTCTAATGGGGCAAAAGCGATAATTTAGATTTAACTAACCTATCTTTACAAGTATATATCTTGACAAACATAACATATATATATATATATATATAAATTTGCTTTAACTAATTCATTTTGACCAAAAATGAATATTTTGACAAAATGAATATTTTGACAAAATGTCTATTTTGGTTTAACTAGTATAAATTGACTAAAATGAATAATTGTTTTTAACTAATATAAATTAACAAAAATGAATAATTGGTTTTAATTAATATAAATTTACAATAGTGATTAATTTGTGTTTCAATTCTAATAAAATATTCCAATGCTATATTTTGTTTCATTCCTTTAATTTAGACAAAATGAGTGTTCTTGTCTATTTTACTTTAATGATAAAAATATGAATGTTTAGTTATTCATTCTTTATAAAAGCTTAAATAAACATTTTCAATTCATTCTTTTTGAAGTGTCAAAAAGAACTCCCTTTATTTCATATAAGACACTTGACAAATTTTCTCTTTTCACTTCATATAGAATTGCAATAAAAATGCACTTCTAAAAACTATTCTTTCTATTGTCCTTTAAAATGAAAATAAAATGAAATATTATCTCTTTTGCTACAACTAGAATGTACTAAAATGTAACTTTTAATATTATCCTTTATTTATATCTAAAAATGTGAATAAAAAAGTATTTCTTAATTTGAAAGCAAAATGAAAGATTTAATTCATGTTTTATTTGCATTGAAGGATGCAAATAAAAAATGCAACTCTCAAACAATATTTTATTCATATCAAAATTATAAATAAAAAATGTAACTTTCATTTTGATGGTTTGTTTGCATTGATGAATTGCAAACAAAGATGAACTTTATTATAAGGTTTTATTTGCAACAAGGAATGCAAATAACAAATGTAACTTTGTATTTTGATTTAAAAGTATAATTGAGTGAATGTGAAAAGAAACTCATTCCCAATGTGTATTTACATTAGTGAATGAAATAAAAGAAACAAATTTTATTTAAATGAGTATTTGCATTTATGAATGCAAACAAAGAATAGTTTTGTTTTCAAATTATATTTACAATAGTGAATGTAAATAAGAGAACAAAATTTATTTTCAAAGTATATTTTTAACAAATTCTATTCAATGTGTAAAAATGTGTACATTTGTATTGGTAAATGTAGATAAAAAGATAGACTTTAGTTTCATTGAATATTTGCATTTATAAATGCAAACAAAAGAATAAACCTTAATTTCAATGCATATTTGCATTAATAAGTGCAAATAAAGAAATAAACTGTATTTTCAATATATGTATTTGCATTGGTGAGTGCAAATGAAAGACTAATTTGTTTCAATATATATTTTGCATTGGTAAATGCAAATAAAGAACAATTTATATTTTCTAAATATATAATTACATTGGTGAATGCAAATAAAAGAATAAAATTTAATTTTTTAAAGTTTATTAGCATTAGTGAATTCAGATAAAAGAGTAAATTATATTTTAAAATATATTTGTAAACAAAAATGTAACTTCTGAAAATAATTTCTTATTTACATATAAAATGTAAACAAAATTATGATTTCCAAAAATATGTATTTTTATTTACATAAAAATGTAAACAAAAAGGTGGTTTCCAAATATAACCTATAATTTACAAATACAATGTAAATAAAGTTTTATTTACCAATATGTTTTTTAATATCAACAATAAAATTTAGTATTTTATTGTTATACAAATCCTAGAACATCTTACGTTTAAGGTGACAGTAAAAAGAAGAATTTTTACTGTAACTCATAAATTGTGTTCTAAATGTAAACAAATAAAAATAGGATTTTATTTGTTAGCCAAATTCTGTTGTAATGGAAACAATAAAAAAATATTCTATTTGTTGTTCATATTCTATTGTAAATAAACAAATAAAAATAATATTTTATTTTTCGTTCAAATCCTGTTCTAAAATAAACGAATAACAATAAGGTTTATTTGTTGTTTAAATTATATTGTAAGGCAAACAAATAAAAATAAGGTTTTTTATGTCGTTCAATTTCTATGGTAATATCAACAAATAAAAATGAGTTTTTATTCGTCGTTTGAATTCTATTGTAGTATCAACAAATAAAGGTACGTTTTATGTGTCGTTCAAATTTTATTGTAACATCAACAAATTAAAAAAAATATTTGTCGTTCAAATTTCATTGTTCATTGACCAACATGACAAATTGGTAATTTTATTTAATTGACAAACTGTTTAAATTCAATAAAATAAAATAACATAAAATTTTAAACTTGAAAATTATAATTTAATGTCATTAAACATAATAATTGTTTTGGTCTAACCATCTTATTCAATCACTGCACTTAACATAATTTTTTTGACAATCTAATGTTAATAAAACAATAAAATAAGCACAACCAATATGATATTTCCAATTGTTTTTATTTTATTTTTTATGATCTAATCCAATACACAGTTAAGGTGATATTGTAAATTGGATAAAGATTTCAGTTCTAATCCCATTTTATTAAGCATGAAAATTTTCACACTGATATATACACAATAACAGACCTAACACAAAACATTACATTCAATCAAAAACAAAATCAACAAATTCATCACGACGCAAATCTAATTAAATAACCATCAGATAATTATTTAACAACAATAAAATAATTAATTAAATCTTTAAATCAGAGATTCTCACATTGATATGGCTGAAAATTCAACTGTCTCGGTTTCAGCTCTGGTCTACGCCATTGCGAAGATCTCGGAAAGACGAGTCCAACGCAACTTACGGTTCGTAAAACGACCCTCGTATGAAAGAGTTATTGAATTTTAAAGATTGGATAAATTAAATATTAAATAAATAAAATAATATTAAAATATTAACCTTCTTCCTCCTTTTCTTGTTTCGGCTGAACCCATCGTCCCCTTTCAACCTCCACGTCCCACGCACCACCGAGCACCTGGCCGCCGATCAATTGTCGTCATCTCGTGCGCCATCGCCCCCCTTCTAGCGCCCAGAAGTGGACCCAACTCCCCGTCCCCTAGCGCCGGAAAAAGGCACCCAAACGCCGTGCCTTTGTCTCCAAATTCCGGCCGCCACGCTCCAGTAAACCTGATCATCCCCGTACGGATTGAAAGCCCTCGAAAAACTCTTCGATTTGATATATAGTTTGCCAATTTTCGTTGAACGGATTAAGAGAAATTAGCGTTTGAAATTGGGAGATTTCTGGCCTTCGAATTGAATAGGCGGCGGCGGTGCATTTGGTTTAGGGTTTAATTTTTATTTTTTTATTATTAAATCTCGTTTTTCGTGTTATAAAGGTAAAAATGAGTGCTGTCTCCGAATTGGGCTTGCTTACTGTCGATCTTAACGTTTTGAGGCCTTCTGAATGCAATGGGACAGGTCTCGAGGTCCAATTCCGAAATCTATAGAATATTTATTTAAAATCCCATTAAAAATTAATTAATTAAATATTGATCGTACATTTAAATATGCCAGGGCCACATATTACCTCAAAAAATTCCAGAAAAATTATTTTTAGCTTTCTTATGACGATACGGTTCTAACAAGACAAATTTCGTCGAATTCTGAGACTGTTTGAAAAATGGCTATTTTCAAGTCATTTAAATTTAACTGAAATAGTCAAAACACATTTTCTTTTGCCACGCTCACATATTAATTCGAAAAATTCTGAAAATTGAAACCTAGCTATAATTTGATATTCCGGTTCCAACAAAAGTGGTTCGTCGAAAACGGAGGTCGTTTAAAAAAATGACTATTTTCAAGGGCTATATATTTAATATTAAAAATTCTTTTTAAAACAAATAAATTCCGAAACTCAAAATATATAAGTGTTTATACTTTTTAAATGCAGAAACATCATTCCAGACTCAATTGAAGTGGTCTCGAGTCCAATTTCCTTCATATGTGAAAAGTAGCCCTTTGGGCCATATATAATAAATATATAAATTCTACAGCGACCTTTCAAAACATTGAATTGGCCATAACTTTTGATTCCCGCTATGAAATTTCAATTTTTCAGATTCATTAGAAAGATAAGATTAAGCAGATTTAAATATTTCTTGTTTCACTCAATTCTGATTTATTTTGAATCCTGTACATCCAGTTAAAGTTAAAAATTAAAATTTTAAAACTACCGCGCCATTTCTAACTCCATTTATATTTAAATTAAATTTATTCATTTTAACTTCGATTAAAATGAATTCTAGCCATTAATATTAATAATAAATTATATTATTTCCTTAAAATTCATTAAAATTTTCTAAAATAAAAATTTTAAATTGGTTCAGAATTTGCGGGTTGTTACAGTCGTAAGTACGTATTTTCAAATACGATTTAAAATCCAGATCTTCGAAATTTCAAGGCATGTTAATTTATGTATAACTGCATTCACATATGCATATATCACAGCACTTACTAAAACCCTTTTTTACATTTCATGAATGATAGCACATATTTGTTAGCGTTTGTTAAAATTTATTTTATACATGTAAATGAAGAACAACACTTATACATAGCATGTTTTAAAAATGCCATTTTTTCACATGTTTTGTTCTATGTTTCAAAGGATTTAGAACTTTGAGTTTTTGCAAATACTTGAATTTGAAAACTTATGACACTTGAATTTAAAACATGTCAAAACCATTTTGTTGTCAAAGCAAGTTTAAAGGCCATCACAAATTCACACGTACATTAGCATCAAAAACATGAAAGTATTATTTCATTTTTACAAGCATGTTTTTATTTATATATATATGTACATATTTGAGATAACACCTACACTAGAAGTAAGGATAGTAAAGAGAGGATCTAAAGAGATATTGATCACATGGCCAAATCTTTTTAGATCAAATAATTTCAGTTTTCAAATCTTCCTATTTTCCTGCAAGATTTCTGAAAATGACCTTTTCTCTTGCATTTTCAAAACCATGTCCTTTTGATCATAAAACATGTGCCAAAGATTTTGGAAAATCTTGTGTATTTAAACCATGAATGCACCAAGACTAGATGTATAAAAGACATAAATTTTCAAGATACTTTCATGTCAATTCTATCACATGCCGAGATCAAAAGAGTATAAGAAACCTTCAGATTTTGTAAAGCCTTGTAAGGCAAGTAAAATTTTATATATCTTCATTGTTAAATCATTTTGTCATATGAGATTTTGTTTTTAAAACCCAAGGCAAAACTGATTTTATATGACACTAAAATGGATATTTTAATTTGTTTAAAAACAAGAAAGATTTGTGAAAGATCATAGGATGGACATAGCATTTATTACGTGACATTTCATAGAAACCAATGGTAAAAGAGAATGAACATGTGCAAGAGCTTTTCAAAGTGATGATGGCTGATATAAGCCATGTGAGTGTGTAAGGAGATAGTGCTTGATTTGGTCAGAGGAGAAGGATTTCTTTTGTGAGCTTATTCAAGTAACATGTCATGTTTGGTTTGTTGTTTGATATGATGTAGGAATCCTTGTTTGTTAATGAAAACCTTAAAGATCAAATGTTGAAAGTGTATTGCGTGGTAGTGTTCTCAGACCATGTATTCTTGTTTGAAACTCTACAAATCCAAATGGATCAGCAAAACCTAGGTTAGTGGATTAGAGTATAATGTTCTACTACGTTTTAAACCATTTACATAAGTCATACAAGTGTTCAAAAAGAAGCAAACTCGGCCAAAACTTTACTGTCATTGGAAACATAAAACAACAGCAGGTTCTTTGCTTCAATATTTCAAAGTGAATTTTCAAAACTGATTAAAACTGTGTTTGATTACATAATCATAATAAGAAAACCAAATGATGATTTTAAAAAGAAAAATCAAGATCTTTAAGAGTGTAAATCTCGAGAAATAAGGAAAGGGCCAAAAGATCAACTTTGGTGAACTGGCGGCGGGATACTCAATTGGAAGAGGTGGCGTTTGGCCAGAAGAGGTGGGAGAGGTCGGAGATCATGGGAAAAATACTAATTTAATTTTTAAATGAATGGATTTTATAAATAAAGTAAAAATAGGGTTAAACTGGTGTTTTGGGTTCATTGGGTTTGCGTCGGAACTGCTTGTCGTAGGGGAGCCAGGGGGTTGCGGTCCAGGGGGGATGGCGGCGTCTGGGTCGTGTGCTGACGTGGCCAGGAGGTAGTAGTGGTGTATGGTCGAGAGGAGGAACGGTGAGGGTTTTCTTGGATGATGTTCTTTTTCTGGAAAGGAGAGGTGCACGGCCATTTACTATTCAGGCCAAGGGAATGATGACTGGAGGGTGGTGGCGTGATTGGTGGTTGGAGGATGACTAGTGGCGAGGGTCGTTTGTGGCTGGAGATGGCCCACGCGGTTGTGCACGCGCACAGGCCTGGAGGAAAGAGGAGGAAGAAGAAGAAGTGGTACTACCAAGGGGGTGATACTTTATGTGTGTGCGGGAACCAGGGGTGATCAACTAGGAAAATGCTGAGGACCAGGAACCTGGTACTTTGGTAAGTGATCATCGAAAGTGGTACTTTGGAATCATGGTAACCTGCCACGTTTTTATGAGTGCAACCCACGTTTTTGACCTGGTACTTTCCTATGGAAATGGTACTTTGTGGTTTTAAGTCTAAAACAAGTTTTTTTAATATATTTTAAATTTAAATTAGTTTTTAAATTAAATAATGGTTTAAATAAAATAAGAAAATTAATATTTAAATAAAAATAGAATTTTTATTTAATTTAGCCAATTTAGAAAAGAAGTGAATCAGGATAAAAATGCAGTTTTCGTCAAGGACTGAAATTCAAATACAGAAACTGAAATTTTCAGTTAAATTTTAAATTTAATCTATAAACATAATTAGAGATGATTTTCTAAGGAAATATTCCAACTGTAAAGTCAAACAAAAAGTAGTCGATTAAGTGTAGAAGGTCGGACATGGTTTTGACAGAAGTCGAATAGTTAACACATAAGCTATAATTTTATTAAATTATAAATTTAGTTTATAATTTAATTTTTGAATTTATTTTCAAATGAAATGTTTAAATTTTAAATAAGGTAGAAAAACCGTATGTAACACATACGCTAGAATTTGACAGTTTTAATCTGTAATCTAAAATATCTGATAAAGGAAACTGATCATGAACAGTTTTGTACATTTTTTAAAACAAGAACTGTGAATAATGTTTTTAATCGTGTTTAGACTGATAAATAAAAAGAAGGAACTTTATCAGTATAGAAAGAAGAATAAGTAAATCAAGGATTAAGGACCAAAGGGAAAATTTGACGAGAAAAATACCAAGTGTAAAAGCTGTAAAATAAACGATTAAATCAAAATTCATTTATGAGTGATCAGATTAAGGAATAATGATGAGAAATATTTTTCTAAAGAAAAATAAAGTAAGTATTCATTTTAAAGGTAACTAACAAAACGGGAAGAAAAACCAAGTGCGACGCACACATTAATATTGACCGTTTTGGAAGATGATCAAAATACCAGATATAGACCAGATGATTATATACTGTTGAGTTTGACTGTAATTATGTATGTGAATTTGATTTTGATCATGTTAGATTAATAATTTAAAAAGAAAAAATATTCTTTAATAATTTCAAAGAGACCAGAATTTACAATTCTACTTGATTTGATTATACACCGCGCGTCAGAGATTTTTAAATTGAAGATAGTGATATACAAGGACTATTTTTGAATAGTGCCTTTGGTTTGTCCAGTCCCATGACAACTTGTATGGACAAATGTCTGACAGAGTATTTCGAAGGAATCACGTACGTTGTTTTCTTCAAACGTACCAGTTGCTGGCACAGAAGGGATACTTCTTTAGCCTGACAACCAAAGTATTTTTGTGGAAATCAATTAGTGGTTTCCGATGGATTTGACGATGTGACATTCAAAGAAATTAAACGGTAATGATGGAAAGGTAAGTCTAGCCTCAAGCCTCACACCTAGGAAATGACAAAAATCGAGCAGGCAGGATGGCTATGTCAGTCACTCCCATTAGGGTGTAGCATCACCTATCTAGAGAAATTCCTTTTGTCGCTTAATCTATCGATTCTGCCCATTCGGGGATGGTTTCCGTACACAACCATTGGTGATATACATTCGATACACTCAAGATAATTGAGTGGTCGGTCATGTGTGGGTCAGGTTGTAAGACATTCTTGTTGAACCCAGATGTATTCACCTCTAGAGATACATCGTCGGAAGGTGGTCCCATACCTTGTCATAATTAGAGATCCAATTTCCATAAGCGCCAAGCGGGTTTTTAATTTGTATACTATATAGGAGAATGTGAGATGCAAGCATTCTTCTAGATTCTAATTTATTTGTGAAATCTTATAAACATTATGACAATATCTGATTTCAAGTATACAAAGTGTTTTGATCTCATAAGGTAAAAACCCGTTCTGTATTCACGGCCTGGTCTTATGAGATATTTTTATTTCTTCAATCTGTTTTAAACTGTTTACTCATACCAGTCCCCTGACTGACCCAGAGTTTATTTTTTTGTTTTTCCCTTAAACTCTTAGGTATTCATAACGCTTGTTATGAATAGACAAGTGAATTAGGATTGGATAAAACTCGAGAAGCTGGGATGGAACTTTCTGCGTGCTGATCTACTTATCTTATCTACTGTATAATTACTGCAAGTTAGTCGTCTATGATACGTATAATTAAAGATGTACTATGAATGGCTTGTATAACTAGACCTATGATGCTCTAATGTAATATATTCCATTGTGTAATATTATGAAGTATCATCTTTTGTAAAAATTCCGCTGTGAGATTCTGATGTTTTTCTGTGATTTTATCTTCTATCTATTCTTATTCTTATTAATGGCACGACTTCCGATGTGTTCGAAAGTTGGGTCGTTGCAGCAGCTGAAATAAACTTATCACTGAAACGAGTCTTAAACTGATTCCAAGTAATTTGGTCCTCAGGAGTAGCCATTTTAATAGCATTCCACCAATTCATAGCCCGCCTTTGAAGCTGACGCGATGCAAACTTTCTCTTCATTGCATCATCGATCCCAACTTTCCACCAAGACTAGTATAAACTTTGCTCAGCTTAGCGAAATCGGCTGTAGGCGCCTGCATTACTTAACCACCACCGTTAGTAGCATTAGGAACTACTCCCCAAGCATCCCTAAGTATCTCTCGCATAAAGGTAGTAAACATCGTACTTATATCAGGGACATTCCCATTGTTGGCCTCTTAACCCGTACTCCTCATATTTCGGCTCATCGTCAAATCTGTAAAGAGAAAACGATTAGCCATCTCCTTAGTGGTGCCAGCGCAGTGCTACTTCATCCTTATATGTACTAATAGTGTGTGTGTATATATAATTTTTGAAAACCAAAATATCACAAATACGTGCTCTCATGTACATATACTATCTCTCCCTGATGTCTTCCCCCAGGTTAAACTACGCAACCTAGGCTCTGATACTAAGTGTGATGGCCCGCCCCGCACCATCAGACATTTCCCCTGAAATGCGCTGTGCTAATATCCGACTGGCACGAGATAGTCGCCAAGAAAAAGGGTTTAAATCGATGAACCATCAAGAACCTGTAGTATATCTCATAGTGCATGGAATAAAATATAATAATAACATAACTTGACATAAAACAGGTGAGACAGTGCATAAGCTGAAAATTAAACCATCATAGCAGCGGAATCCAAAATACAGCTTATGATCCAAACCATTATTACAACTTCAAAATACTGTCTGTAAAAGGAAATAAAAGAGGTACACTACTAATGCCCAAAGCAGTGACCAACAACAACATAGGGAGAATATATGTAAATAGTACGTGGAAGCCTCCTGCTCGTGTCCGGACAGCTACTTGTGCACAACTACCAAACCTATCTCTAATCTGCTCATTTAAGAACACCCAGAGTAATAAGAAGAGACATAAAACTCTGGGTCAGACAAAAGTCTGGTATGAGTGATAGCACCAAAATAAAACAATAACAGGTACAAATAATCGTACCTAAACCTGGACATGCAAACAAAGAGTTAGCACAACAAAATGTACAATACTCTAAGGTAACACTAACATAGAGTATAAAATGGAAGTGTGCATGTAATGGTGATAACATACAACAAACATAGCAATCATCCTTACATCTCTCACTTAGTGCATAAAGCCTAAAATATTCATCGTTTTGATCACCAGAACCATTGGGACAATGGCGGAGTCCAACCCCATACAACTATCATTACGACCACTTTGGCCTTTGGGATCCTGATGGAGTCTGACTCCATACAACTTCTGACCCCACTACATTGGTCCATAGTCAATGCCCCCTCTCTCAATAGTGAACAAAACTTATAGATATCGATAACCCCTTTGCACGCGTCTCGCAGCAAAGCCTAACTCATGAAGTTTATTTGTTAGTTCCCATATGGATCCTGAGTAGTAACTTCCCACCTGGACTTCCTTGGCATCTTGGGTTTTGGTCGAATTGGAGTTGGTCTTCCGAATATTCATCGCGTAACAGTAGAAGTCCAAATCCAGTTCGGTTTGGCCATCCCGTTCGGTTCAGTATATGGTGACTAAATCCCTCTCTTTGGTTCGGTTTGGTCCTCCATGTCACTTCATTTCGGTTACTCCAATATCTCGCTTCGGCTTGGGCTTCCTCCCTTGGTTCGGTTCGGTGCTCTTACACCTCGGTCTGGTTTGGTGCTACTCCATTTCGTTCCAGTTCGGTGCTCCATTCCAACTCTAACTTTATACAAGTGGCCTTACTTTTTTCTGTGCTTCTCCTGTGTCAAGCTATGATTCGGCCCAACCTCTCTGGTTCGATTCGGTTGTAGATCTGATCCGACCGTGTCGACCAAAAACCCACACCTTTTCTAATGAGCTTATATCGTCCATTCTCGCCATACGACGACATTTTCAATCAATCTAACTTAACTATAACAATCATATAACATACCAAGCAGTAGTAGCAACATATAGGTTCAATCAAAAAGATCAAAACATCAAGCATACAGGTTATTTTAGATCAAAAATACCCAAAATCCATGATTTTCCCCTTATTCCCCTTAACCATCTTTAGCTATAGGATTAGAAAACTTAATCCAAATTAACCCAAATTTCTAACAGCAACATAAAATAATACTTTAGAATTTTTACATATTTTTCTGAGTCATAATTTCGCTAATTATCACTAATCACCCTTAATTAGCCGTAATTAGTGAATAAAATGCTAATCATTCACCTTAGCCACAAATGAAGATTAGATTTGAAACTTTAACTAATTTGGGTGCAGCAGCTCTATCTCTATTTTGATGCTAATCCGCCTTAATTTGATGTTGATTTGCTTATTATGTGATTAGAAAGTGATTAAAGGGTGATTCGAGAGATAGAAGCCATTACTAAGGTTAGAGCAAGGTTTGTGGCGGTTAAGGAAATGAAAAGGAATCATTCTGTAACTCCTTTCAGCCCTCCGATAACTCTAATCGCAAAATGGGTTATGGGCCTAGCTGCCAATCACCCTATTAAGCCTAATTAGGCCGTTTTTCCATCTTCAAATCTTATTTCAGCCATATCTCCCAAACGGTAAGTCCGTTTGATTAATGTGACCACTCTACGGAATGGCAAACCATTATACGAATCCAATGGAAGTGGTCTCAGGTCAAAACTCCTTACCAATCAAAAGTTATTGGCGAAACAAGATTCGCTAGGGGTAAAAAAATCATTAAAAATTTGGCAAAAATCATGAATGTGGGAAATGACCGTAATAGTCGTTTCCCAAAGTTACACGACTATATGACTTTGTATGAAAATGAAATAAATATTCTACAATCCTCCTGATGCGTAGAATGTGGGTCGTTACAAACATCATCTTCTTCCCTATAATATAAACGATCAAAGCCACTAAAGCTTATAATTCAAGTTGTGTAATCTATCACCTTTGCCGACATCGTACTGTCTCAATTGCAGTTCCATCTCGTCTCATCATTGCACATAAACACGAGACACTGCCAAGTCCTAACACGTCCTTGCTCCTCGCCGTTGGAACCATTGCATAACCAGCCTTGTTCTGCTTGATGTTGCTACCAACGGGAGTGTGCATTGCCCTCTCCTTGCACATGTGATTGTGATTTGCTCTTATCATTTGATTTTCTAACAATGGGAATAAGGGCTTTGTGTAAAACGAAGAGATGTATATGTAAGTTAAGTTTACTTAAGGGATAAGGATAAAGGTGGTAAGGATGAAAGGTGTGGTCAAATAATAATTTAACATTTTATTTTAATTTTATGTTCTCATAATTTCAAACCCTTAAATTTTTATTAATTAATCGCTATTTGATTTCCAATTACACTTTCGCTTGAGGTGTTGAATCTACATTTTATATTGTTTTCATAACAGTTATTCTTTTATTAAAACACCACTATTCAATTTTCAACAACTAAAAAATAATTGATCAACCTAGGCCTAGCAGGGTCGATCTAGCCCTATTTTGCTATATTTTACGTTATTATATCTAATCAATTTCATGGAAAATAGGGAGAATGACAAATTTAACACAAAATTTGATGAAAAGTATGGAAAATTTAAAATGTAATGAGAAGGCCAAACGATAGTGTAAATGGGAAAATGTTAGTGGGCCCCCTGAATTCCACCTTTAGTGTAAATGTGTCATTCTCCTAAATTTTGAAACTTCCCGTACTTTTCACAAAAAATTTTCCAAAGTTTGTCCTTTAAAAGAAAATCCTCGTTTCAAAATTGGGGAGAAGGACACATTTACACTAAAGGTGGAATTCAGGGGGCCCATTAACATTTTCCCTTTTACACTATCATTTGGCCTTCTCGCTAAATTCTAAATTTTCCATACTTTTCATCAAATTTTGTGTTAAGTTTGTCCTTCTCCCTGTTTTCCACTTTTATATTTGTATTAGTCAAATTTTATGGTAAATTCAAATCAAGTCAAGGATATTGAATACAAAGAATGTCATGTTTAACAGTAGAATATATAAGTTAGAATTCCATTCTGCACCATATCAACTTTGTTATTACTTTCAATAAATAAATAATCAGTCACGCATATTCCATTCTGGACCAATTGGTCACTTATTATTCCTCGATAATATATTCAACGTTAACATAAACTAGAGGGAACTAGCTACTGGTCCTACTAGTTAAGGCTTCCATCATTCACGAATATACCCTTGCCCCATATAAGGTGCGAGGTGGTTTTTTATAGTTCGCTATACCATCCAGCTGACTTTATTGAATAACCTCCTTAGTCGCTTACTACTTCCCGTAGGGTAAGTAGCCATATCTGACTTTTTTAGTTTCCATGTTTGGGTAGGCCCTTACATTCACACCATTTAAGACCCATAGACTGAAAGACCTACTCCCAGGTGACAATTCAAACCCAGCCGCTTAAGACCCAGGAAGCGGACTATACGCGAAGGTTATTAAGTTCGTAACCCATTAGCCTTTAATACCTTTCCCTATTGGCATAAAGTAGGCTATGTCATTAAGTACTTTCCGTTTAGTTTCTCTTTACGGAAATACTCTACATACACGATTCATTATCGTCACAAGTTTTTATGGCTAATAATTATTTTACATCGTTAGCCTACTAAATCCAACTCTAACTTCTAATTATAAGTTCTATATTCATTAATATAAATAAGGAAAGTTATATCCTCCTTACCCTCAGATATTTATTTGATTATTTCCCTAATTGGACTTAGTATTTAAACAACAATCAATATCCACTAATCCCCTTTTTACACCCATTTACTTCTATCCCTTAGTTTATTTCCATTTATGACTATAGCAATCATATTTTTCCTAAGGCAACCATTTATCAATCCCGGATCTATTTATTGTACCCCAATAGACAATTACTATTCTTATTTATTTATCTGTTTGTTGCTTGTTATGTATATATATGTGTGTGTGTGTGTGTGTGTGCGTGCGTGCGCGCGTGCGTGCGCGCCAGACCTCTCACATTACATTGACCACTTGTGGATGTTGGATTTGCCGGGTCGTTCCGGGTAGACTTCTACCACAAGTTGAACTTAACCTCGTGCCTAACAATATTTATATTTACGCATTAGACCTCTCACATTAAGCTGGCCACCTGTAGATGCTAGATTTGTCGGGCGGTTCCGGGCAGACTTCTACCACAAGTTGAGCTTAACCTCGTGCCTAAATGCGGTTATAATTCAAATCCCTTAATAAGAATTTACAACATTAATCCTAATTAATTTAGGAATTGTAACCATTATCCTATTATATTCACTTTCCCCAACCAGCATTGGTTATAATTGTTATTTATTGATTTGCGACCCTATTTATAGCAATTAATTACATTAATTGCTACAATAGTCAGTTCAAATATATTAATTCAATATGGATTACATTTTTATATATAACTCTGTAATTGAATATCGTTCAAACATTCAATACAACATATATTTTATCGTTTTACGCTGGTTTGAATGGATAATATGTATATATTTATATTTATGTTTTCGCGCGATCAATGCAGTTATCTTTCTTTATTGCTATTATTATTCTTAAATTTAATGATTTGGTTTAATCAATATCCAAACATTCCTTTTTGCATTCAATCTTGCCATAAGGTTTCAAATCTTACAAAAAGACCGTTAGTTACAGTTATCGTAAATTATGCCTAATTAGTGGGATAGACATATTTCAAATTCACAAGAAATATGCTTGTATATATATGTATATATTTGGAATTGTTGATGCAAACTACACACAAATATGTATATTTATATTTATACATACGTTTACATCACTTTTACCTTTTTCAATCTTTTTGCCATATCTCTTGTAAATCCAAAATAATGTTTTTTTGTTCAAAAAGAGGAAAACTGCATATTTACAACAATTTAGCCAAAACCCCAACAACATCGAACGCAAATAGGTATAATTCTTTTAAATTAAAATCAAATAATTCACCAACTTACATCGAAACTAACGATTTGGAAGAAAATTACATCTAAACAGTGTTATTGGGAATGATTTCCAAATCCTCAATGTTTTACAACAAACTATAATACATTTACAACATTAATATTATTCCTAACCTCAATTCACAATGTACAAGTTTTGACAATATGTACAAGCAAATCTGATAGGTGTCAATTCAATTACCATAATATTATGCATAGATCTGATGAAAATAAGCATATAATTTGAGATCCAATTCAAATGAAATAAGCAGGCTGTTATAACTATAGAAGTAAATTTCCCACTGACCTAAAAGCATCCAAATCTAAAGTCTGAATAATCATTTAGGCCTACAATTCCCAAATTCTTATAAATCTACAATTCATTTAGAAAGAGGACACTTTCAGATTTGTAGATATGTGAGAAAACAGGAAGAGAGGGGAGATTCTGATGTAGAGCGCCAATTCACATTCTTTTTCATTGAATCTGATAATCCTCTCAATTATGTATAACTTGTTATACATGAATATATTTTTAATTAAGAAATTAGGTTTGAAGAGGGAGGAAAATAATAGAGCTTCGCTACTGCCTATAGATTTGTGTGGAAAAGAATGAGGCCTTACCCCATTATTTATAGTAGTGGAATTGGCCATGAACCGTTAGACTAACTTTAGTTTATATTCGTCCATTCGTTTAATAATATATTATAACCTAAACCCCTTAACCCTAGTTGTCACTGGGGTGCCCAGTAGGTCAACCGCTAGGGTCGACCGTTTGGATCACCAACTGCCCGATGAGGCTGGTTAATATGGTACATAATATATAATTATTCTGATTTATTTATTTTATGTCCATTATCGTATTTCATCTGTAACTTTTTCATACAGACTTCGTTTGTGAAAATCCAAACATGAAAGTTGACCAGAATTTGAGACGAACGCATCGGTTAAAGTTCATGGTCAAATTTCATCATTTGTAGAAATTCCTATTTTTAAAATTACAATAATTAATTCCTATTACCAAAATTTCGGGTTGTTACATTCTTCCCATCTTAAAAGAAATTTCGACCCGAAATTCTGACACTTATTGTCCTATTCTACGCAAACAATTTGTGTATATTCACTTTGCAACCATATGTAGATGTGCATGGTGTACCTAGTGTAATTTCGACCACAAAACATGTATGCAAGATGATTCTACATCGGATCCTCTATAGTATGCATTAAAATTTTGAATGCATGATGCAAAACATCATAAATATACTGGCAGTTCTATATGAACGCAAATTTTCGAATACTCTTTTTCATCCATTACCTCCACACAATTACGAATAAAAGTGTGAAGCAACAGACTTTGCATCCAAAGCTTACCATTCAAAGCGTCGCATAGTCTAATCATTTCCTATTTAATTTCTCCTAAATTGGAAAAAGGAAATCGAAGCGAAGAATTTTAACATTTTCTCCGCTTACGAATAATTCATTTCCCGCCCTACAGTGGAATTTTCACCTTATTTACCCGAAATACTCCAAAAATTTCCATCAGTAGACTGTAAAGGAGGCGTAAGATAAGCTCTAAGACGTAAAAAGAGTTAAGTTAAGACTCACGCGCATCGTTGACAAGGTATGGAAATAACATTCTCAAGGCTAAAATAGTCTTTTCCTTCTTATCATTAATGCTTTTATCGTATCATCGGTCCTATTGCACCACTAAAACGCGCACACAAAGCATCCAAAAATTTATTCATACGTCGTTCATGTGACCAAAAATCGAAATTTTCACAAAAATAAATTACTGCTTTTAAAACTTCTTATTGTTATTTTGAAAATTTCTTTTCAATTACCGTCTCACTCTCCATATGTGATTCGTATGAAAAATCAGAATTACGGTAACATGCTCTTTGCGTTATTCAAACTGTCTATTTAATGTAAAATAGAAGTTTAAATATGCACTAATTTCCATGTCCAAATTTTTCGTTTTCCCGCAAACCGAAATAAAAGAAAGCAATTCAGTAAAAATTTAAAAATAGTAAAAGATTTTTTTCAAACAATGTTTTCCAAGAACTTTAAAAATGTATTTTGCGGAAACTTAAATGATTCAAATCACATGTTGGCAATGAAGGAAGTCAGTCACACAAAAATGCGAAAACTAAAATCACACACAAAAGATCAAAATAAATTTTAGCTTAAAGAGGAACGGATGTTTATTTATTTCTATACCTGTGACGTAGAACCGGTCCTTTGCTAAATTTATCCAATACAGAATTCTATTCTTTCCAGCTCTAGGGCAACTGTTAGTAAGATAAGAAAAACGAAATTTCATTTGAACATGCATGCATGAATGAAATTAATATTTCCAAACTTAGAAACCTCATTAAAAGTCATGCGATTTTAAAGGCAACAAATTCTAACAGTTAGAAGCACGAATCACTGCAAAACCAAGAACCAAAAGCTGGAAAGGGAAAACAACAAAATGAAGACAAAACAACAACACCGAAATTCCTAAAAAAATGGCTATAAACAACTAGATGTCTTGCTCAGTGGATGGAGCTCAAGCCAATTTTTATGATTTTGATTAATCACATCTTGGTAGCAAAGTGCTCAATCTCGTGCTACAAATGCAGCTGGGGTTGAGGGATGTTCCCACATCACCATCTCTACAAAGAGAGAATTTGTGATGTGAAAAAAACCTAACACAAAACTACTTCTCATGGAAAACCACCTAATATTGTCTAAAGAAAAAAATGGATAGGTGAAAATTATAGAAAGTAACTCCATGAGACAATGCAAGAACAACAAGATGAATCAAATATGATGTGGCACAAAATGATGGTCACACCACCGATTAAAGAAAAGATTAATTCCTTCATCAAGAGACAAATCTAGTCTTAACTCCCCATTTATAAAACGACGTATTAAATTGGTCACACGTCATTATAGGCAGTGTTGAGGCAGATGCCCGAACTCAAAAACTAACATTAAGAAAAAGAGATTTGCTACAAAAATCTCCAAAGCCAATCAATAAAAGAGCATTCAAGTCCGCGTAAAACACGGATTGCTCTAAAATCTCATTGAGATTCTCCTCAAAAAACCATACAAAGATAGCCTAATCTTCATCTCCAAAACGACGATCGCCTTCGAAAGGACATATTCCAACACGGTATAACATAGGCGAATGCAGCACAAACAGCAATCCTATTATAAGATCTTGAAGCAGTTGATCGGTGCAAGTCCAACTGCCACGACATTCTTAGCCCTAAAACGGTTGGACCTTTTTCTCATTCTGATCCAACCAAATGATCTCTCCCTTACGATAAGACTTAAATGGTGTGAGTAAGATCGGATAGCGAATTTAGGTATTATGGACTAAGAAATGGTTGGAGAGAAGAAATTAGATCTTGGAGTGCTAGTGAGGAAAGATCTAATGTGTAAACAAGCACGAAAAAGGAGGAGGCGAGGCGACGACAAAGAAAAGAAGAAGAATAAAGATATGGTTAGCTAGATGAGGAAGGAAGGACGAAAGAAAGAAGTTAAGGGTGTAATATGGATGCAAATTTTACGGTTGAGTCCTAGGTTCAAGTTGCAATAAAACTCATCAACTGATTGACCATTCTTGCATAACGCTAGATGATCAACTATTAGATGGGCTTTGGATAAAAATTGAACCTTGACCTTATTAGGATGGATTAAAATATTAATCGTCCTGCATCATCTTTTAAGATTTGACGCAATCTGGAAAATATTTATACTCGTCATAATGATGTCAAAGACCGTAGTCAAACTCTGAACTAACTCCAAGGATTCCGAGTAGTCTCAACAGTGATGCTATGACCAGAACGAATGAAAAAATTCCGCTAAAAATCCATAATTAAATTAAAATGGATTTTCCCCTTACCTAGCTGACAAACAAACAGAGGATTCATAAAATCAAATACCCCAAAAATCAAGATGAAGGAATTTCCTTAGCCTTTTCGAAGGAAAATTTAAAACTTTCCAAAAATAGAATTTATTATAATCTAATAGTTTCATATTTATAAATCCATTTTATTATTACTACTATTATTATTTATATTCTAGTTTGTATTGAAAACTGAGAAACCTTTTCATGTTTAAAAATGTTGGAGCATCAAAACCTTAAGGATTAATTATGATAAATTAAATAAATTATCCAATATATATAGGAAAAGGGATACTAAAAATCACAAGGAATGAATATTTATTATTCTTAAGTTTAGTGGCATATCCCTTATCATTTCTAATTCCTTCCTTCCTACCAATCAGATTATATTTATTATAATTACACAAAGCCCCAATAATTTACGAAATATGAACAAAACAAAATTTAAAAACCGTATCTTTATAAAACTAGGCCTTTATAAAACCATTTTTCGAAACCATATTTCATAACTTTCAAAACCCAATTTCATTTTTCCAAATAGCTTTAAAAATAAAAATTTCCTCGAATACAAGGCCAAGAACTCTAAAAATTCTTTCAATAAAGGTATATTTGGAATTTTAATGAAGTATCAAGTGGATATACCTCGAAATAATATTTCCGAATTGGGTATGCATATAACGTGAACTTTTCCCATCTTAGATCGAGCAATAGTTTTAACCGGAACTACCAATGAAACCAAAAAACAGAAATCGTGGCTATCTCAGTTGTAACTGGATTTTATATTATATATATTATTATGCTAGTCTCCATACTTGAATCATCGGAGTCCACCATATGTCGTACTCGTTCTCTTCACGACGAGATCGCCATTGTACTGTGGGGTAAAACAGAATCGACTAGAAATCCAAACTCAAAATATTTCAATTCTTAGTCATTTAAAGCCCATTTTTTTACATTAGGCCTACAACTAGTTCATCATCGAAATAAATTTAAGTTGAGTAAGAAAGACGAAGAAAAACATAAAAGAAAATCGATTTACATTCTCTCAAGAGTTCTAATTTAACTAATTCCTTTGATCGTTTAACCTATGCTCTTATACCACAATACCCCACACTTTTATGTGCCCAAATTTCGACAAAAATCGGAACTCAAACACATCCAAGCATGGAGCGTGTAAATCTGGTACCAGCAAATAAATGAGCGTAAGCATAATCAGAGTACGATAAGATAACTCACAGCAGAAACAAAATAGGATAGACTAGTATTAACTCAAGTAACTACCTTTTTAAAGTAAGTCACTTTTCCAATACCGAGCACGAGAGAGAATGAGAACTGAAAGCTGAATTTAAACACCTGTGAGAACCCGACCTTCTCCAGAAAACATAGGTGGTTGTAATGAGTAGGGGGTTAGAACAGCAAGATTCTGGTGAATAGGAAATGTACAACGCAGATTATAATACACAGATGAGTCTCGTTTGGTTCAACCTAAGATGTATGCCAACCAAGGTTAGTGATTCTAGTCTAACCTTGTAAATGTTTACGCAGGACCTACTACTCTTCCCAAAGTATAATACCGAGATAGAACGTTTACGCATATATTAAGGAAGCCTTTACACTATAACATGGCTGGTTATTTAATTGAGAGCGGACCTCTAATTATGGAGTTTCTGTATATATATATATATATATATATATATATATATGTATGTATATGTATATGTATATCCTCATTCACTATGCATTATTATTTGATGCCTCACTATCAGTTGATTGAAAAGGTGGATTCCCCCTGGTCGCTTATGACCCTGAGTGGACCTATTGATCACTTATTATTCCTTGATAATATATTCAATGTTAACGTAAACTTGAGGGAACTAGCTACGGACCCTTCTAGTTAAGGCTTCCATCGTTCACGCATATATCTTTGCCCCATGTAAGGTGGAAGGTGGCATTTTATCGTTCCCTATACCATGAAGCTGAACTTACTGTATAAACTCCTTAGTCGCTTACTACTTCCCATAGTGTAGGTAGCCATATCTGACATTTTTAGTTTCCAGGTTTGGGTAGGCCCTACACATTCACGCCATTTAAGACCCCTAAATTGAAAGACCTGCTCCTAGGTGGACTCTTCAAACCCAGCCGCTTAATACCAGGAATAGACTATACACGAATGTTAAGTTTGTACCCCATTAGCCTTTAATACCTTTCCCTATTGGGATAAAGTGGGCTACATCATTAAGTCCTTTTCATTTAATTTATTTTTACGGAAATACTCTACATACACGATCCACTATCATCACGGGTTCTTATAGTTAATAATTATTTTACATCACTAACTTACTAAGTCCAACTCTAACATTTAATTATAAGTTCTATATTCATTGATACAAATAAGGAAAGTTGTATACTCCTTACCCTAGCCCTAATTGGACTTAGTATTTAAACAACAATCAATATCCAGTAATCCCCTCTTTACACCCATTTACTTTTATCCCTTAGTTCATTGCCATTTATGACTATAACAGCCATATTTTCCTAAGCCAACCATTTATCAGTCCCGAAGTATGTATTTGTTGTACCCCAATAGACAATTACTATTCTTATTTTTTTTCTTGTTATATATATCTATGAACCGTACTTCTCACATTAAATTAACCACTTGTGGATGTTAGATTTGCCGGTTGTTTCCAGGCAGACTTCTACTACAAGTTGAACTTAACCTTGTGCCTAAGTACATTTATATTTATGCATTAGATCCCTCATAATAAGCTACCGACCTGTGGATGATGGATTTGCTGGGCGGTTCCGGGTAGACTTCTACCATAAGTTGATCTTAACCTCGTGTCTAAATGCGGTTATAATTCAAATTCCTTAATTGGGGTTTACGACATTAATCCTAATTAATTTAGGATTTGTAAACATTATCCTATTATATTCTCTTTCCCCAATTAGCATTGGTTACAATTATTATTTATTGATTTGCAGCCCTATTTATAGCAATTAATTATATTAATTGCTATAATGGTCACCACGAATATATTAATTCAATATGGATTACATTTTTATATGTAATAATTCCACAATTGAATATCGTTCAAACATTTAATACAATGTATATTTTACCATTTTACACTGATTTGGACGGATAATATATATATATTTATATTAATGTTTTCGTGCGGTCAACATGTTATCTTTCTTTATTATTCTTAAATTTAATGATTTGGTTTAATCAATATCCAAACATTCCCTTTTGTATTCAATTTTTCCATAAGGTTCCAAATCTTACAAAAATACCGTTAGTTATAGTTATCGTAAATTATGCCTGATTATTTGGATAAACATATTTCAAATTCATGAGATATATATATATATATATATATATATATATATGGAATTGTTGGTGCAAACTACGCACAAATATGTATATTTATATCTATACATATATTTGCACCACTTTTCCCTATTTCAATCTTTTTGTCATATCTCTTGTGAATCCAAAATAATTCCTTTTTTTCAAATAGAGGAAAACGACATATTTACCAAAATTTAGTTAAAACCCCCAAGAACGCAAATAGGTATAATTCTTTTAAATTAAAATCACATAATTCACCAACTTACACTGAACTTGGGATTTGGAAGAAAATTACATCTAAACAGTGTTATTGTGACTGATTTCCAAATCCTCAGTGTTTTACAACAAACTACAATACATTTACAACATAATTGCAAGGAATATGTATACAGGAAAATATCCTGAAGGACAAAATGAACAAAAAAATTATTCCTTAAGGACAAGGGGCAAAAATTTTGTCCATAAGGACAAATTTTGTGTAAAGGGAGCAATTATAGTGGGCCTCTGAATTTCTCCCTTTACACGAAAATTTGTCCTTATGGATAAAATTTTACCCCCTTGTCCTTATGGAACAACTTTTGTACATTTTATCCTTAAGGCTAAAAACCCCATTTGTATAAAAAAATTAAGAATCCTACTATTAATATTATTCCTAACCTCACTTCATAGTTTACAAGTTTTGACAATATTTACAAGTAGATCTTATAGGTGTCAATTCAATTACCATAATATTATGCATAGTTCTGATCAAAATAGGCATATAATTTGAGATCTAATTCAAACAAAACAAATAGGCTATTATAACTATAGATGTAAATTTTCCACTCAACTAAAAGCATCTAAATCTGAAGTTTGAATAATCTTTTAGGCCTACAGCTCCCAAATTTTGTAAATCTACAATTTATCCCAAAATAGGAAGAGAGGGGAGATTCTAATGTAGAGAGCCAATTCACATTCTTTTCCATTGAATGTGATAATCCCCTCAATTCTATATGATTTGTGTTTGATTTGTTGTATATGAATATATTTTTAATTAAGAAATTAGGTTTGAAGAGGGAAGAAAATCACAGAACTTCGTATTGCCTACAAATTCATGTGGAAAAGAATGAGGCCTTACTCCTTATTTATAGGAGTGGACTTGGCCATGAACCATTAGATTTACTTTAGTTTATATACATCCATTTGTTTAATGATATATTATGACCTAACCCTCTTAACCCTAGCCGTCACTGGGCGTTCTAGCACCCTGTAGGTCGATGCTAGGGTCGACCGCTTGGGTCGCCAGCTGCCCAGTGAGGCTGGTTAAATATGGTATATAATATATAATTATTCTGATTAATTTTTTTTATGTCCGTTATCTTATTTCGTCTGTAACTTTTTTCATATGGACTCCGTTCGCGAAATTCCAAACATGAAAGTTGACCACAATTCCGAGACGAACGCATCGGTTAAAGTTTCATGGTCAAATTCCATTACTTGCAGAAATTTCTATTTTTGAAATTCTAATAATTAATTCCTATTGCCAAAATTTCGGTTGTTACATGTCACCAGGCCGAAGGACACCCTCTCACTTTTGAACATTTGTCAAGGCATTGGGAAACTCTCTAGAGCTACCTTGAACGATTCAAGAACGCCTTGGCCGAAGTCGAAGACCTCAACCCTCACGTCGTCACTATTCAAATTACCAAAGGCATACAACCTGATTCTGAGTTCGGGGCTTGGATCAATAGGAAACAACCGAAGTCATTTGAAGATTTCTATGATAAGGAAAATCAGTTCATGTGCCAGGAAGAAGCATGCAAGAACAAGGCGGCTCGAGTTGCTTATTCTAACAACGTGCATCAAGCTTTCATGCAAGATAGTTCAAGCCCAAGATGAATAACAGTAAACCAGAGAGTCACAACAATCTGAAAGAGGGCCTCAAGAAGCATGATTGCTTTACATTGTACTAGGTCTACACTCCACTGAATACTCAGCTGGAGACAATATTTCCCAAGACCTGCAACATGATGTAATATACGAAGCTAACGTCACGAGAATCTACCGATCGAGAAGAACTCCAGCAAGTACTGAAGATTCCATGGTATGTTCGGCCATAGTACTAACAACTACGGATGCCTTAGAGGCACTATCGAAAAACTCATTGTAAGAAATGACATAAGCAATACGTCTAGAATCCTGCTCCGAAAGAAGCAGTTGTAGGCCCTTTAACGCCTACACCTCCCCTGGTCCAAGCGGCACCTGAGCCATCCAATCCGAATCCTCCTCAAAGTGTTATCGTGATTAATAGTATTTGTAGTGGATCTTACCCCGTGAAGAATGCTTCTGGTGATGCAAAGATACACCAATACTATTAAGCATGCTGACAAGTAAGCATGCTCTGCCACCACAGACGAATCTTTCTCGGCGAACTTTAAAAGATTACGAGGGATGACATAGTCTTCCGACAAAAGGAAGCTATGGGAATCGTCATTCCCACCATAGATCCGCTTGTCATCTCAACGTACATAGGTGTGGCCTACGTCAAGAAAGTCCTCGTTGACTCGGGGTGTTCTATCAAAATTATCTTCAAATTGTCCTACGATCAGATAAAGCTTGAGGCTAAAGATTTGAAGCTATGTAAAGCAACCATTCACGGATTCAGCACTGCTTCCAACTGTCCAGTCAGTCTAGTACAGTTTTCGGTGTAACTTGGGGATGGGGATCAAAGCCAAGATCCTCACTTTCTTCATCATCAACACCCCATCTCACTACAACGTCTTCCTCGGACGATCGACCCACCCAGAGTTCCAAATATTCATGGATCTTTGGTACCCTCATGAAGTTCCTGATTGACAATGGGGTCAGATTTATCCTGGATGACCAAGTCGTAGCAAGTGCCTACTATCCTACTAGTGGGAAGACACTATTAACAAGAAGAAAGGCAAAGGTATGAAAGTGGAACTCTGCACCGAAATTCTCAACACATAACAACCACCAAAGTTTGAGTCTTGTCTTAGATGTCACTTTCGTATCTCCCTGGAACTCGATCCATGGAAGGACGAAGAGCCCGAGTACGAAGCGATTACTCATGTGGAGCCAACCATCGATGTCACGATCAACCCCGCTGACTCATCTCGGGTCTTGAAAGATAGATCATAGCTCCAACCAGTTATTAGGTAAGAACTACGACATTCTACAGGACAAATTGGATTTATTTGTTTAGACCCACTTTGATATATGTTGCATCGACCTAGAAATCGCTTGTTACATGCTTGGTACTGACCCAAAGTATATTCCCGTCAAACAAAAACGTTGAATCTTAGGATCTGAAAGATCGACAACACTCATAGAGGAGGTAAAAGGTTGCTCGATAATGGCTTTATCTGCGATGCCCTCTATCCAAAATCAGTCTCCAACCTGGTCTTAGTCGAGAAATCAAATATGAAATGGCGATGTGAGTCAATTATTATGGCTTGAATAAAGCATGCCTGAAAGACAGCTTCCCTCTTTCGAAGATCGACGGACTCGTTAATTATACTGTAGGTCACCGTCTTCTCTCCTTTATGGACGCATACTCGGGCTACAACCAAATTTCGATGTATATTCCACGTCAGGAGCTCACTTCATTTACCATTGAACTTAAGTTGTATTGCTATGATGTCATGCCCTTCAGTCTCAAGAACGCTGGAGCCACCTATCAACGACTCGTCAACTAAATGTTCAACTACCAAATAGGAAGATCCATGGAAGTTTAAATGGATGACATGGTCATTAAACAAAAATTTTGGGCAACCACATCAATGACCTTGTGTAAATGTTCAATGTTCTCCATAAATATGGCATGAAACTTAATGCCTTGAAATGTTCTTTTGGCGTTGCATCGGGAAAATTCTTGGTTTCATCGTCAGTTCATGAGGAATCAAAGCAAATCCCAAAAATATCAAAGCTATTCGGGGAATCTAATCTCCAAATAACATTAAGGATTTTTACAGCTTGAATGGGAAAGTGGTCGCCCTAAGTCTATTAATTTCAAAGATAACCAAAAAGTGCATCCCTTTCCTTGATTTAATTAGGAAAGGGAAGAGAAACTTTGCATGGACATCGGAATGCACCGCCGCTTACTACGACCTCCTAAATCACTTAGAGTGACCACCTATCATGTCGAAACCTGTGGACCATGAGGGCTTATATATCTATTTGGATGCTTCTGCGCAGGCAATTAGTTAGGTGCTTGTGCACGAAGAAGATCGTGTCCAAAGGGAAGTTTATTACATCAGCAAGAGATTGACGTAACTCCAAAAGAATTTTCCAAATCTTGAAAAGCTCGCCTACTCCCTGTTGATCTCTTTCTGAAAGCTTTGTCCATACTTCCAATCACATCCGTTAAAAGTATACACAGACCAACCGCTATGACAGGTTCTCCAACGACCTGAGACATCTGGGCGACTTTTTAAATGGAACATCGAGCTGAGTCAATTCGAACTCACCTTCATTCCTCGAAGAGCAATTTTCAGACAAGTCCTAGATGACTTCATTGCAAAGTTCACTACTCCCGAAGATCCTCCGAAAGATAGCGAGCATCCTAATATCCAATGAAATTTGTATGTCGATGGCCCATCAAGGCTCTACATATCTTCTTAGAATCACAATTCATAGTTTGCCAATTACGTGGGGAATATTAAGAAAAGGTAGCATGACTCACTCCACGCTTTTCTTGTGTTCGTGAATTTCTTACAAACATCGACCAGTCATTACTCACATCCCTCGAGAACAAAACAAGAATGTCGTTTCAATAGCCAAATTAGCAAATTCCAGGGATGCACAACTCTTGGGACTTGTCCTTGTCAAAGTGCTCGACTCTCCGAGTATCGATCAAATGGAAACTAATCCGATATCAATGAGGGAGATCGAGCGCAATCCTGAATAATGGATGACTTGTGCCAACGGCTACTTACTACATGGAATCCTCCGAGGCTCTTGGAACGAAAACTGGTCTCTCCTTTGCAAAGCATCACACTACATCATTCAAGAAGGAGTGCTCCACCAAATAGGATTCTCTGTTCAGTTACTCTTGTCTACATCCCACTACGATGCCAAATGTGTACTACTGGACATGCACGAAGGCGAGTGCGGTGACCACATCAGGAGGCAAACTCTTGCAAAAAATAATTCTTCGATATGGCTACTTTGGCTAACTCTCGAGCGGGATGCAGTAGACTACACCTTAAAATGCGACAAGTGTCAAGGATTCTCCAAGATTACTCGAGCCCCGCCGACGAAGCTTATCAAATGGTTAACCCGTGGTTGTTCCCAATGTGTGGAATCGACATTATCGGAACTCTCCAGATGAAAAATGCAATGCTCGATATGCTATCGCTGCAATTGATTACTTTACCGAATAGGCCGAAGAATGTTCTCATGACAATCACGACCAAGAAAGTAATTAACTTCATTGTCCACAGCTTAATCTATAGTTTTGGATTTCCTAAGACTACCATTTCTTATAACAGGACCCAATACGAGAGTTCTTAGTTCAAAGAATTTTGTCATCGCCACCATAACGAAAAACGATTCTCGGAAGTAACTCGCTGTAACAGACCGCAATTTACGTATTGGAGGATCTTAAAATATTTTTATTTAATTCCCTAAGGATAGGATCATTCTCATATTTTGATATTTTGGTTATCCAGATGTAAGACATGTCCATAATTTTAACCAATTTTATTTGTGACCATTTTTCCCTTGTAAGTTTTGTACACGACATAACTTTTGACTGGGATTGAATTAAGTGATGAGATCGGTCTCATTGGAAAGGAAATGGCATTTCTAATTCCGCAGAGTGGTCACATTAAAGATTTGGTTCAGTGGTTCAGGAGGAATTGTTGTTTTAGTTTTTCACAGTTCGTTGTTCAGGTTTGGCCAGCTATAATGGGATGATTTGAAGAGGCACGTTAGTGGGCTTGTTTGAAGCAGTATGTAACACCCCTACTTCTAATGAAATATAAGTCCTACATCGTGGAAGCCTGTGTGAAGTGTGGACTTATATAGTTGAGCCCATCTCCTACTAACGTTGAAGCCTTTTGAGGAACGAAACCCCACACCTATACGGTGGCTAAGTTGGGGACAATATCTTTCGCGAACGGAGGTGCTGGCTATTAAAGTGGTATCAGAGCCAATACCCTGCCGGAATTATGGCACCGGTGTGGACCACAGTGCCTGGGTGAGGTGTTCATGAGCCAATGTGGACGTTGGGCTGTGTAGGAGGGAAGACTGTAACACCCCTACTTCTTGTGAAATATAAGTCCTACATCGTGGAAGCCTGTGTGAAGTTTGGACTTATATAGTTGAGCGCATCTCCTACTAACACCGAGGCCTTTTGAGGAACAAAACCCCACACCTACACGGTGGCTAAGTTAGGGACAATATCTTGTGCGAACGGAGGTGCGGGCTGTTACACTATAACTAGTGGGCTAGAGGCATGGAGAATAGTTTACTTTCGTCATTCTCTCATGTGGTTAAGCTTATGGTCTTCCTTTCTCAGTCAAATACACCTTTCCATCATTAAAACTCTAGATCTACATAAGTGAATCGAAGATCTACATCGCTTGAAGCAAGATCTACATCATTTAAAGAGATATCTCATCAGATTGGAAGGTCTGAAGAGAGTTCTTTACCGTTCGGATTTGATATTTGTTGTTTTAAGCTTATTTGAAGAATTGGTGAGCGATATGCATCTCCAATGTGGATTCAATCAAGTATATGGGTTGTACGATCATATTTTCATTACATTGAGTCATTTTCACCTAGATCTACACCATGGTAGGTCGATTTTCATATGAATCACCATAATATCTAATCTAGCAACTTTAAACCGGTAATTCTTAAGTTAATTCATATGTTTATGCAAGTTAGATCCACCGTTTATGTTTATACATTGATTTATCCTGATTTGGTGAATTTTATGTGATTATTGATGAAAATTGTTGTTTTGATGTTGTTGATGACATTATAACATGTTAATCGATGATTTGGATGAGTTGTTTGAATGTTGTCGTCTGGCAAAGATTTGGTCAAGATCGAAGTTATTTTTGTTAGATTTGGAGTTGGGTCATTTTTCTTAAGCCAGGTCATGTAGCTTGTTCTTTAAGAAATGGACTCAAGTTATTGGATGGAAGCTTAGACTGTTGGGGAGTCAGATCATGGGGAACAACCTGGTGATGGATCGTTGGCTTGGCAAGATGATGGGGTAGGTCGTAGGTCAGTTACAACCTAAGGATGGAACGACCTAAAAACTAAAGAATGGGTGAGATTAGGTGGTCAGGTCATCAGAACGACTTAGGGTCTTAAGTCATTGGGACGAGGCTAAGTAGGATGGTGTGAAGGCTTCGACTTCATGCCGTTAGGTCGTGGGACGACTTCAGGCCGTTAGGTCGTGGGACGACTTAAGAGTGGGATGACCTAAGAGAAGGAAGACCTAAGGTGCATGAAATGTATGGAGTTAGTCTGTGAATGATAGGTCATGGGATGACCCAGGGTAAACGACCAAATTATGTTGAACCTTATATTGATGTTGTTTGGTTCAGCAATGGATGTAACTTTGAAGAATATTCAAGGCGGAATGTTTGAAGTGCGATGAGATGTTCGTTGATCAACGAAATGCAACGAATATGCAGACGACTCAATATGGTGAGTTCGTCGATAATGGTTTCTCAAGAAGGCGCTTGAGCTAGTGAATAGTCGTCGATGATGACGACTAGAGGTGATGAAGGCCGAGAGATTATCGTTGTCGTAGGTTCAAGCGGACTCAAAGTAGGAGAATAGTTGGCAGTCACGATTGGCCTAGAAATACCATGGGCATTCATGATGGGCCTAGAGATACGAGTCACGATGGCGTATGGAGGTTTTGCTAGAACCGAGGTTTACCATTAGCCCTTGACGGATGGCAAGTTTTGAGCTGGTCATACGATTAGTGATGGTTTCAAAGCAGGATTGGCGATGATAGCCAGAATCATGGATGGTGATTCTTTTGCTTGCATGATCTTGTACAGATTATTCGACATCGAGGGATATATATAACGACCCTGATTTTTTCTGTCATTTGATTTTGAATATTTAAATTTGTTTTAAATATTATATTTGAATGTTAATGAAGTTTAATATAGAATTCGTTATAAAACAACAATTGAACGTTTGTATTTATATTAAAATGAACTTGTAACATCGCGATAGTTCATAATTTATGATTTGAACTTTAATGGAATATACAGAATCTGATATAAGTCAGAATTCCGTGAAACAAAAAACATTTGAATCTAGCTGCTTATAATTTTCTAATGAAAGAGGAAAATCGAGATTTTACCTTATAGATTGTTAGTTATGGCTAAATCAAATTTTCAAATAGTCATTATGGAATCGTTAATAAATGATAACGTTTATTTAATGTAATTTAATAGGAATCTTTATATAATTCGAATATCGTTTAACTCAGAATGTTAATATTAAGTTAAAATTCCAAGTTGGTTGTATGTGAAGTGATATATTATTTTACTTGGATATATACAATAAATTATTATTATTAAATTTAATGGTTTCATAATTTATTTAATATTTGATCGATATTTTAAAAGCCTTAGGAATAGCCGTTTTTCAAACGACCTCCGTTTCCGATGAAATGAATTTTATTAGAATATATATAGCAAGTTATTGCTAGATTTCCAGTTTGGAGCCAATTGGAGTTGTTTTGTCAATGTGCGATATTTTAAATGGGAACCGATGAATATATTGAAATTAGAATAACACTATTGTGCAAAAGGTGTCAGAAATCAACGAAATTAATTCCATCGAATCAGGAATGTCAAGACAAAACAATGTTTCAAGTTTCGCTATTTTTTTGGGATTCGTATATGGCTATACAAAATTAAAATGTTAATTTAATGATTAATGTATCTAATATATAATTTTATATCTGACCAAATTAACTTCCTACCGTTCTTTGTGTTTTACTTGCATGCCAAACAACCCATTTTCTTGGTTTCCAAACAATCTCAAAGCCTTGCCTACCAAACAATTCACTTCTTTGCGTTCCAATGCATCTAAAAATACTTGCCCAGCACGTTTTTGAAAGTCCTACCTACCCTACCATCTGTACGTACTATTTTTGAATATATGGCAAACTAATTTTTGTACCAGCCGATTAAAGTATTGTATCCACCTACCCTATGTACCATAGCTAATTTGCGAAAATCCCCACCCACCTTATACTATAAAACGTGATGCCCACGTATTATTCCCTATATAAATACAATGCTCCATTCTTTCCTATTTTCTTTAGTTTTCAGCAATGGAAAACCCCATCACCTTGAACCAAAATAATACCAAACTCGAAAATAAACTACACAATTATTTCATAACAGAGCACATGCAAACTTTCCCTTCTGTGTATATATAAAAACCTAAAGTCTCCGGTTCTAAATATGAAAATCAAAACTCCATTCATATTCCCTCGATCATTTCGAACTGGCCAATGGCCTTAGCTAGAAAACGAAGAGGGGACTAGCGGGTCAAGTTTTGAGGAGAGGTGGCTATATTTTTCGATCTGTGAAATGGATGGTTGGAGATCGGGGGTGTAGTGGCAGTTTAGAGGAGGGGGGAGTGTGTGTTCTTCTCTGGTCGTGTGTTTCAGAGCTGCTACATGAGAGGGAAGTAGAGGTTTGCCGGGGAGGTGCAGTGCTGAGCGAGGAGGACAGGTGGCGTTAGCGGTTTGAGCTTATGGCATGGCATTCAACATGTGAGGCAAGCCGAAGTTTTGGGTTTTGGTTTCGGCAGTTGGGTGGTTCGTGACAATGATGGGATGTACTGGAAGGCGCTGCTCGAGTTTCGAGAGGAGAAGTTGGTTGTGCGATGGCAATAGATGGACGGTGCGAGGATGATTGGAGGAGAGGTGAAGCATGTAAGTGGAGAGAGTGGGTTCGAAATTATATACAGAAGTGGGGAGGAGAAGTAATAACACAGTAGGTAGTTTTCACGTGAGTAATCACTTAATCATGCCAAACCAAAAATTAGCATGGCCTAAATTAATCCGAAGTATACGTGGCCTATGTTTTAACTGGGCCTGAACAAAGCTTTTACTGTGCCCCATTTATATTATTTATTAAGTTATAACGTGCCATGGAGATTTATTTGCGCCTGCTCATTTTATAATGTGATTAACCGTGTGTGTATATATGCCTAAACCTATTTATAAAATGCGCAATCCTATTTACGTGACAAGTCATATGTATAATGTACCAATTATAATAGTGTGTTTAACATGCCTTGCCTATGAAAGTGCCTAACCCATTTGTTTACAATATGCCAAATTATAATTATAATTGAGGTATTAGTTTGGTTAATTTAAATAGTGTATATCAATAAAAATGGTAGGGGTCCATTCAACGTAATAACCCGGAAATCTGGGCCAGTTTAAAATTTTTATTTTGGCAATTTTAGCGAATTTTGATTATTTAAAATGAATTATTTTAAATAATAACGACGAGAAATTTATTTTGAATAGAATTCGAATGTATATATTTATATAGTTCGTCGTTAGAATATAAATAATTATTTATAATTATAAAAGGAATCGAAAATGGCGCGGTAGTTCGATAATTCGATTTCAAATTTCAATTGAATGTACCGGGTGCAAAATAAACCGGATTTTAGTGAAACCAAAAATATTTGAATCTAATAGAGAATATCTTTCCAACGAATCCAAAATCTCAAAATTTCATAGCGGAAATCAAAAGATATGTCCAGTTGAAATTTCTGAATAGTCGCTATGGAATTCAGGCCCTCAAAAATAGCCATTTTGCAAACAACCTCAGATTTCGATGAAACCACTTTTGTTGGATTCGTGATGTCAAGTTATTGCTCGATGCCAATTTTCATAATTTTTCGAATCAATATGTGAGCGTGTCAAAGGAAAACATGTTTGACCAGTTTTAGTTGATTTTAATCGATCGGAAAATGACCATTTTTCAAACGGTCTCAGAATTTGACGAAAGTAGTTTGATTAGGACCGTATCGTCAATACGAAACTAGAAAATATTTTTCCGGAATTTTTCGAGTTAGTATATGACCTCAGTAAATTGAAATGCGCATTCAAAATTCAATATATAGAGTTATATTTTTATTTTGACGAAACCTGATCCAAACGATCGAATCAGCTTACGATACATATCCCATTGTGTTCGGAATGGGGGTAATTAGCTATGGATGACAGGCGGTAGGCCTCATTTCGAGGTCGAAAAAAAAAGTCAACCTTTTTGTAAATTAAATAAAATTAAATAAATTATAAATAAAATCCCTTCCCTCTCCTTAACACTTCAGCCCCCCCCCCCGATTCAATTTCAGAAAGAAAAAAAAAAAAAAGATCCCAAATCGCGTCGCCCCCCCCCCCCTCTACTGCTGCCGCCGCCGCTTCTTCTTCCTCCTCCTCCACCTGCTCCGCCTTCCTTCCTCCTCCCCTCCTTCTCGCGACCTCGAATCCGCCCCCCTTCCCAAAAATCGACGCAACCCCCACCTCCATCCACCAACGACGAGCCAACCCCCGCCTGCCACCTCCCTGGATGTCGGCGCCTCCTACCCCATGACACCCTCAACCCGTAGACCCCCCTTTTTCAAAAAAAATCCGAATTTCTTCAAAGAAATGTAAGTATTTTTACTTTATTTTAATTAATTTATACATACTATTGTTTATATACAATGATACGAGCAAAATATGATTTTTCTTGTGTAATGAAAAAAAATGATGAGATTTGCTTTCATGTACTGTTTTAAAAATGAGAATAACAAGATGTTTTTGAAATTAAAAAGATGAGATTTTTATTATATATGAAGGTTAGACATATAATTTTTATAAAGTAGAAATATTAAAAATATGATTTTATATTTTTAGAAGAATAAAAATATGATTTTATATAATGTAGGTTAATAAAGATGTGATCTTTATAGTAGTAGCAATGTAAAGATATGATTTTTATAGTATAGAGATTATAAAAATACGATTTTTATATTATATAGATAGTAAAAATAAAATCATTATATTTGAAAAGGCGAAATCTTTATATAGAGAATAACGTGATAAAAATATAATCTTTATTATATGAACATCGTTGTAAAAATAGAATTTTTATCCATATGGAGTGATTATAAAAATATGATTTTTAAATTGAAAGTGAACAAATAAAAATGTGATTTTTATTTTAAAGAGAAAAGTAAAAATTCAATTTTTATATATTGAATAGCGAAGTAAAAATTCGATTTTTATGTATTGAATAGAAAAGTAAAAATTCGATTTTTATATATTGAATAGCGATGTAAAAATTCGATTTTTATATATTGAATAGCAAAGTAAAAATTCGATTTTTATTTATTGAATAGCAAAGTAAAAATTTGATTTTTATATATTGAATAGCAAATTAAAAAATTCGATTTTTATATATTGTATAGCAAAGTAAAAATTCGATTTTTATATATTGAATAGCGAAGTAAAAATTCGATTTTTATATATTGAATAGCAAAGTAAAAATTCGATTTTTATATATTGAATAGCGAAGTAAAAATTCGATTTTTATATATTGAATAGCGAAGTAAAAATTTGATTTTTATATACTGAATAGTGAAGTAAATATTCGATTTTTACATATGTAGAGAATACGGGCAAAGGAAGTGACAAGAGGCAGGAACGGCGAAGATTTCTACATAAGAAGAGTCGTGGGATTGGATTAGCAATTCTGTGAGAACTTCTCACCTTTAATTTAATTTTTCTAGTTGAAATATGTACTAGGATGCAGAGGGTGTTTAGTAGCACCTGACACCCGTCGTCCACAGACCATGGATGGCTTGTATGCTTGTTTGTTTGATTTTGATGTGTAGTTGATTATGTGATGTGATGTTAAATGAAATAAAATATTTATATGATTAAAAATATTTTATAGTTAAAAATAGAATTTTTAATGTGTATATGAAATGAAATAAAAATAAACAAATCGGATGATTTGTTTATATACACACATTTGACTGATATTGATTGGGACAATAAATTTTACACATCGCCCAACTGCACAAATAAAATCTGTGTTTGATTGTTTGAAAACCCCACATGGGTATTGGGATGATATATGACATACACTAGTCCCAATAATTAGCTGTATGTCGATCGTTTGATTGACAGGCTGTTATAAACGTTGAATATTTATATTTGATGCTTATACAGTGTAGAATGCACTTTGGATGATGGTTGATTATTCTTCGTTGTTATTGTATACATGTGTTGTAGAAAATCCATATAATTAACATTATATGGTAATTGATTGGGCCTCATTCCAGTTTTGAAAAAGAAATATTTGAATAGAAATGTTTGGAAAAGAAATATTAGAGGTAGAAATATTTGAAAATAAAAATATTTGAAATAGAATATTTGAAAATAGAAATATATGAAGCCGTGTTGATAGATTGATGCCATTTTGACGTGAACGATATTTATATCGATTTTATTCATTTTATAATGAATATCGAAAGTAATTTCAAAATCTGATATTTTGAAAAGAATTGAAATTCAAACTAAAACTGAATAGAAATGAATTCAAATTGAAATTGAATCGAATTGAAAACGAATTGAAATTGAATTAGGAATCAATTTAAATTGAAATCAATTTGAAATGAATTTAAAACGAATTTATATTGGAAAATTCAATTTTGATTTGAATTTGAAATGAAGTTGAAATCATTTCGAAAACGAATTTAAAACGATTTATAAAATACGTTTTAAAAGGAAATCGATGAAGTATATATTATATATATAATATAATGGCCTGAATAGAACGCGCCACGCCGCGGTACTTCGCGAATTTCGACCATTGACTTCGAATGGATATTGCGGGAGATCCGACCGTTGGATTCTCCTAAAACCAGAACCGTTGGGTTCGTATCGAAAAGAGCTCTCTAACGAATATTAGAAATTTGGAATCTAACGATTGGATTTGGAATTATGTCCAAATCAAATTTGAAAAAGGTCGCTGTAAGTGCAATTCGATGGCCGTTGATGGAAATCGACTGTACGGGCCTTGATAAAATTATTAAAAATAGTAATAATTTGTGTAAAATCATAAGAAATGATTTGTGAAGAATTGGGATGAAAAACTCCATATTTGAAAAGATAAAAATAGTTTTTTATCGAAATGAACTAGTTTTGAACTAGAATTGTAATTTATTTATTTTTAAAATAAATAAAGTGAGTTTGAAATGGTTTTGAAATATAACCAGAATTTCCAATAATTGAATTGGAATGGATTTGAATCGAAATTGTCTTTGGAATATTTCGATGTTGGATTTCGTGATTATACAGATGTTGTTATGGAATTTTGAAAGATATATATATATATATATATCATTATTTCCATTACGATATTTGTTGGTCGTCGAATTTGATGTTAAATATAAGCCGATATATTTTCTATTCAGAGCCTTGTATTTAATATCAAATGAGATTTGGGTTTGTCGTGAATGGTGTCTTCATTAACACTGTTCTTAAGCCCAGTTGAGAAAAGATTAAATCTTTTATTTAGATTTAATAAAGTGTACCAATTAAGTAACATTTAACTGGAATTGAATTGGTATTGATTTTTGGGTTTATCGTGAACAGTGTTTTAAATAACACTTGTTCTTTAACCCGATAATTAATGGAATGTGATTTTGTATTTATCGTGAACCGTGTTTTAAATGACACCGATTCTTTAACCCAGTTAAAGATTAGAACTAAGTGGTGTTTTAATGAATCTTTAATTAGATTGAAAAGGTGTTAGAATGGAGTACCACCAGTTTTGCTCCAGGCGATAGTTAAATCTTTAATTAGATTTGAACGTGAAATGGAAATTGAATTTACAGATAGCACTGTGGTGTGAAATATGAAGTATTACCAGTTTTACTTCATGGGATGAATAGGTTGGGATTGGGAAATAAAATAAATGATTACTTCGGTGTGGTTCGCTAATCCCGACTAGTTTGAATTGATATTCAAAGGAGATTAAAGAATAAATTTAAAGAATTTATCTTTGATAAAATTAATGGGAACCTTTCCCAAAATATAAGAATATTTGAATAAAAAGAATATTCTGAAGTGGAATGAGGCGTATGTTGTGTTTGTGTAACATTTTTATTATATATACGCGAGTTGTTCAGAAAGACCGGGTCCGGGTTATCCCATTCTGAATAACAAATTCGACGTGGTGTCGAAGATGAAGACGGTGGTCGAAGACCGGAAGTCTTCACGTCGTTTGGGTGATTACTGATGATCTTGATTGGGCTGTACACCCAAGAAGATGGAAACAGTTGGTGATCGTCCAGACGTACTTGGAGATCGATGGATATGCGGGGTACTAGGTGCCTCCGGTTTCGTTCAGACCCAGAACGAACTTGTAAATGGACTGTGTGTCTGACATTGGATTTTAGTCTGTGTGATTGATTTCTATTAAATATATATCTATTTGGCGGCGGAGAATTTATTCTCTTGCTTAACGCCCTTCTTTGAGACGTACGAGCTCAGGAGTTATATATTGATGGATATCAATCGTATGGAGTGAATTGCCTGTGTGGCATGCCTAAGTGGCAGATGATCAAGGCTTTTGTTGAAAAGCAGGGTCTTGTGGTTGATGATCAAAGCACCGCCTGTGTGGCATAGCTTTGTGTAACGTGAATTCGCGAGCCTCACACCCCGGTTGTGAACCAGAAACGGAAGAGGACCTTAGGGAGGACATGCGTTTCTTTCTAGCTAGAGTGGTGTCATTGACCTACCAGCCCTGACATTTATATACTTTTCACCTGAGTGGTTGTTGCTATTGCGAGGCGCCTCGGTTTGATCGGACGATCCGGGTCCGATGGAGTCATTCATTGGCTCATTTACGCCCCAAAGGGCGGGGTAACGTAGTGTTCAGGAATTTTAATCCACATCGGTGGACCGGCCCTGTCGCTCCAAGGCTTGCCTGCGCGCTTGCCTGAGGCTCGGGCAAGAGAGTCTCGAATCGGTAGAGGACGATCCCTAGCCTCGGTTCATAGATGGAAATCCAATTTCCAAATACGTGACATTTGCGGTTTTATTTGTAAACCTATATATGGCGACATAGTGGCATGGGACACTCATGTCGCCTATGATTGATACTTATGATTTGAAGTTGTTTTATACACTATACACTTATAATAGTATCAAATGATTTGTTTTAAACGTATCAAGCATGCTTTGGCTGTTATAAGGTAAAAACCCTTTCCTCCGGCTTGCGTTGCATTGTGTGATGGGACCTGGGTCTTATAATAGCTTCATTTTTCTTTATTTAGCATTGCGTTGTTTGTTTTATGCACTGGTATTCTTGGGAGGAAACCCGTTCCGTGTTATACGGCGTGGTCCCTTGATTTACCGAACTTTAAAATAAAGAATAATAACTGTTTTAGTTCTCACACCAGTCCCATGACTGACTTGGAGTTTATTGTATTAACCTAAACTATGGATGCCCTTATTTTGACACGGGCAGCTAGTAGTTTTGGTTTTGCAGATGTATATTCACAGGATCCTGGTTTACAGCTGGAACGATATCCGGAAAGCTTTGTATCCGTATATCTCTTCTAGTTTGTATTGTATTATTTTCCGCTGCTATGTATTTAAATGTAATTTAAATCTATGATATTTCTATGTAATATTGATTCATTTATACTCTGTATATTCTTGTAATCTGATGGATTGTTGTAATATACAATGAAATGTTCTCCCGTCTGCGTTCTATGTTGTCGTGTTCTCAAAACAATCAGGCGTTTCGAACGGTCTAGTTCGGTTTAGCGACTAATTCGGATCGAGCGAAATTCCTTTCCGTTACAGTTGGTATCAGAGCTTTGGTTTACAGAGCTCGAGAACAGGACACATTAGAACCAAACGAAAGAATTCATCCGAAATTGGATTAGTAATATCCAACGAGAATGACTCGTTAGAGATAGGATCAGTAGTATCCTAGAACGAGTGCGAAGAGTATTGTTGAAAATGAAAACAAGTTTTGCTTTGAAAATTTAAATCAATCATTCGTATTTGATTATTTATGTAGATGTGGGCAATCCAGTATATATAGATTTTGCATATACGTCTGATCCACGTGTATTCGAAGTTTTAATATACTGGGTAGATATAGATTCGCACTCTGGTCGCCCGGGGATAATTCCGATGACGGGGCACCATCGCTAGAATTTATGTTCGAGTGACAAAAGTGAGATTTCTATATATTTCCTATTGACTGGTGTGAGAACCAAAATTAGATAGGGCTTATTGTAGTGATTTTGTATCAAAAATCTGATTTTTAGACTATATATCAAAGTTATAAATTTGAAATGATAACCAAATAATTGATTGATGATTGTGTTGTTTGATTATTGGTTAATTAATTAAAATTTGAACCATTTAGTCAAATTGTACCAAAAAGTGAGTTGTATTGAAAATTGGTCGCATTTGCTTGCATATACATGTACTTACATTGAACAGGTCATAGCAAGGAGGCTAGAGCAGAAGAATAAAATTTGTTTGCCCGACAAATAGGTACATGTTTACCATAATTTACTGTTTTGTTTGGGTGATGATGATTTTATGAGCCGATTGGCTAGCCTCTTGGCTTTTTCTCTTTTTTTTTTTGAGATCAGAGGGCCTGTATGGCAATTTCGGGATTTTCCCGTGCTCCCGGTGCCGGGGAGGTTATGGCGAAATTTTTCGAAAATTTAGGGTGTTAGCCAAATTTTTGAAAAATTAGAAAAGTTCTTAGAAACTGAAAAGTTGAAGAACTTAAGCCGTAGTGAAAATAATGAAAGTTGAGTTGATTTGTGAAACAACTTTCGGCTTCGTTCCTTTTCGGCGAAGAAAAGTTTTAAGTGGGGGAGATTGTAATAACCCGGAAATCTGGGCCAGTTTAAAATTTTTATTTTGGCAATTTTAGCGAATTTTGATTATTTAAAATGAATTATTTTAAATAATAACGACGAGAAATTTATTTTGAATAGAATTCGAACGTATATATTTATATAGTTCGTCGTTAGAATATAAATAATTATTTATAATTATAAAAGGAATCGAAAATGGCGCGGTAGTTCGATAATTCGATTTCAAATTTCAATTGAATGTACAGGGTGCAAAATAAACCGGATTTTAGTGAAACCAATAATATTTGAATCTAATAGAGAATATCTTTCCAATGAATACGAAAAATCAAAATTTCATAGCGGGAATCAAAAGGTATGTCCAGTTGAAATTTCTGAATAGTCGCTATGGAATTCAGGCCCTCAAAAATAGCCATTTTGCAAACGACCTCGAATTTCGACGAAACCACTTTTGTTGGATCCATGATGTCAAGTTATTGCTAGATGCCAATTTTCATAATTTTTCGAATCAATATGTGAGCGTGGCAAAGGAAAATGCGTTTGACCAGTTTTAGTTGATTTTAATCGACCGGAAAATGACCATTTTTCAAACGGTCTCAGATTTCGACGAAACTAGTTTTGTTAGGACCGTATCATCAATACAAAGCTAGAAAATATTTTTTGGGAATTTTTCGAGTTAGTATGTGACCTCAGTAAATTGAAATACACGTTCAAAATTCAATATCCCATTGTGTTCGGAATGGAGGTAATTAGCTATGAACGACAGGCGGTAGGCCTCGTTTCGAGGTCGAAATAAAATGTCAACCTTTTTGTAAATTAAATTAAATAAATTAAAAATAAAATACCTTCCCTCTCCTTAACCCTTCAGCCCCCCCCCCCCCCCCCGGTTCAATTTCAGAAAGAAGAAAAAAAAAGATCCCAAATCGCGTCGCCCTCTCCTCTGCTGCTCCGCCGCTGCTTCTTCTTCCTCCTCCTCAACCTGCTCCGCCTTCCTTCCTCCTCCCCTCCTTCTCGCGACCTCGAATCCGCCCCCCTTCCCAAAACTCGACACAACCCCCACCTCCATCCACCAACGACGAGCCAACACCCGCCTGCCACCTCCCTGGACGCCGGCGCCTCCTACCCCGTGACCCCCTCAACCAGTGGACCCCCCTATTTTCACAAAAATCCTAATTTCTTCAAAGAAATGTAAGTATTTTTTACTTTTTTTTAATTAATTTATACATACCATTGTTTATATACAATGATACGAGAAAAATATGATTTTTCTTGTGTAAGGAAAAAAAATGATGAGGTTTGCTTTCATGTACGGTTTTAAAAATGAGAATAACAAGATGTTTTTGAAATTAAAAAGATGAGATTTTTATTGTATATGAAGGTTAGACATATAATTTTTATAAAGTAGAAATATTAAAAATATGATTTCATATTTTTAGAAGAATAAAAATATGATTTTATATAATGTAGGGTAATAAAAATGTGATCTTTATAGTAGTAGCAATGTAAAGATATGATTTTTATAGTATAGAGATTATAAAAATACGATTTTAATATTATATAGATAGTAAAAATAAAATCTTTATATTTGAAAAGGCGAAATCTTTATACAGAGAATAGCGTGATAAAAATATAATCTTTATTATATGAACATCGTTGTAAAAATAGAATTTTTATCCATATGGATTGATTATAAAAATATGATTTTTAAATTGAAAGTGAACAAATAAAAATGTGATTTTTATTTTAAAGACAAAAGTAAAAATTCGATTTTTATATATTGAATAGCGAAGTAAAAATTCGATTTTTATATATTGAATAACAAAGTAATAATTTGATTTTTATATATTGAATAGCGAAGTAAAAATTCGATTTTTATATATTGAATAGCAAAGTAAAAATTCGATTTTTATATATTGAATAACGAAGTAAAAATTCGATTTTTATATATTGAATAGCGAAGTAAAAATTTTATTTTTATATATTGAATAGCGAAGTAAAAATTCGATTTTTACATATGTAGAGAATATGGGCAAAGGAAGTGACAAGATGCAGGAACGACGAAGATTTCTACATAAGAAGAATCGTGGGATTGGATTAGCAATTCTGTGAGAACTTCTCACCTTTAATTTAATTTTTCTAGTTGAAATATATACTAGGATGCAGACGGTGTTTAGTAGCACCCGACACCCGTCGTCCACAGACCATGGACGGCTTATATGCTTGTTTGTTTGATTTTGATGTGTAGTTGATTGTGTGATGTGATGTGAAATGAAATAAAATATTTATATGATTAAAAATATTTTATGGTTAAAAATAGAATTTTTAATGTGTATATGAAATGAAATAAAAATAAACAAATCGGATGATTTGTTTATATACACACACTTGACTGATATTGATTGGGACGATAAATTTTACACATCGCCCAACTGTACAAATAAAATCTGTGTTTGATTGTTTGAAAACCCCACATGGGTATTGGGATGATATATGACATACACTAGTCCCAATAATTAGCTGTATGTCGATCGTTTGATTGACAGGCTGTTATAAGCGTTGAATATTTATATTTGATGCTTATACAGTGTAGAATGCACTTTAGATGATGGTTGATTATTCATCGTTGTTATTGTATACATGTGTTGTAGAAAATCCATATAATTAACATTATATGGTAAATGATTGGGCCTTATTCCAGTTTTGAAAAAAAAAAAATTTGAATAGAAATATTTGGAAAAGAAATATTAGAGGTAGAAATACTTGAAAATAAAAATATTTGAAACAGAATATTTGAAAATAGAAATATATGAAGCCGTGTTGATAGATTGACGCCATTTTGACGTAAACGATATTTATATCGATTTTATTCATTTTATAATGAATATCGAAAGTAATTTCAAAATCTGATATTTTGAAAAGAATTGAAATTCAAACTGAAACTGAATAGAAATGAATTCGAATTGAAATTGAATCGAATTGAAAACGAATTGAAATCGAATTAGGAATCAATTTAAATTGAAATCAATTTGAAATGAATTTAAAACAAATTTATATTGGAAAATTCAATTTTGATTTGAATTTGAAATGAAGTTGAAATCATTTCGAAAACGAGTTTAAAACGATTTATAAAATACGTTTTAAAAGAAAATCGACGAAGTATATATTATATATATTATATATATTATATAATGGCCTGAATAGAACGCACCACGGCGCGGTAGTTCGCGAATTTCGACCATTGACTTCGAATGGATATTGCGGGATATCCGACCGTCGGATTCTCCTAAAACCGGAACCGTTGGGTTCGTATCGAAAAGAGCTTTCTAATGGATATTAGAAATTTGGAATCTAATGGTTGGATTTGGAATTATGTCCAAATCAAATTTGAAAAAGGTCGCTGTAAGTGCAATTCGATGGCCGTTGATGGAAATCGACTGTACGGGCCTTGATAAAATTATTAAAAATAGTAATAATTTGTGTAAAATCATAAGAAATGATTTGTGAAGAATTGGGATGAAAAACTCCATATTTGAAAAGACAAAAATAGATTTTTATCGAAATGAACTAGTTTTGAACTAGAATAGTAATTTATTTATTTTTAAAATAAATAAAGTGAGTTTGAAATGGTTTTGAAATATAACCAGAATTTCCAATAATTGAATTGGAATGGATTTGAATCGAAATTGTCTTTGGAATATTTCGATGTTGGATTTCCAATACGATATTTGTTGGTCGTAGAATTTGATGTTGAATATAAGCCGATATATTTTCTATTCAAAGCCTTGTATTTAATATCAAATGAGATTTGGGTTTGTCGTGAATGGTGTCTTCATTAACACTGTTCTTAAGCCCAGTTGAGAAAAGATTAAATCTTTTATTTAGATTTAATGAAGTGTACCAATTAAGTAACATTTAATGGGAATTGAATTGGTATTGATTTTTGGGTTTATCGTGAACAGTGTTTTAAATAACACTTGTTCTTTAACCCGATAATTAATGGAATGTGATTTTGGGTTTATCGTGAACCGTGTTTTAAATGACACCGATTCTTTAACCCAGTTAAAGATTAGAACTAAGTGGAGTTTTAATGAATCTTTAATTAGATTGAAAAGGTGTTAGAATGGAGTACCACCAGTTTTGCTCCAGGCGATAGTTAAATCTTTAATTAGATTTGAACGTGAAATGGAAATTGAATTTACCGATAACACTATGGTGTTAGATATGAAGTATTACCAGTTTTACTTCATGGGATGAATAGGTTGGGATTGGGAAATAAAATAAATGATTACTTCGGTGTGGTTCGCTAATCCCGACTAGTTTGAATTGATATTCAAAGGAGATTAAAGAATAAATTTAAAGAATTATCTTTGAAAAAATTAATGGGAACCTTTCCCAAAATATAAGAATATTTGAATAAAAAGAATATTCTGAAGTGGAATGAGGCGTATGTTGTGTTTGTGTGACACTTTTATTATATATACGCGAGTTGTTCAGAAAGACCGGGTTATCCCATTCTGAATAACAAATTCGACGTGGTGTCGAAGATGAAGACGGTGGTCGAAGACCGGAAGTCTTCACGTCGTTTGGTTGATTATTAATGATCTTGATTGGGCTGTGCACCCAAGAAGATGGAAACAGTTGGTGATCGTCCAGACGTACTTGGAGATCGATGGATATGCGGGGTACTAGGTGCCTCCGGTTTCGTTCAGACCCGGAACGAACTTGTAAATGGACTGTGTGTCTGACATTGGATTTTAGTCTGTGTGATTGATTTCTATTAAATATATTTCCTGTTTGGCGGCGGAGAATTTATTCTCTTGCTTAACGCCCTTCTCTGGGACGTACGAGCTCAGGGGTTATATATTGATGGATATCAATCGCATGGAGTGAATTTCCTGTGTGGCAGATGATCAAGGCTTTTGTTGAAAAGCAGGGTCTTGTGGTTGATGATCAAAGCACCGCCTGTGTGGCATAGCTTTGTGTAACGTGAATTCGCGAGCCTCACACCCCGGTTGTGAACCAGAAACGGGAGAGGACCTCAGGGAGGACATGCGTTTCTTTCTAGCTAGGGTGGTGTCAGTGACCTACCAGCCCTGACATTTATATGCTTTTCACCTGTGTGGTTGTTGCTGTTGCGAGGCGCCTCGGTTTGATCGGACGATCCGGGTCCGATGGAGTCATTCGTTGGCTCATTTACGCCCCAAACGACGGGGAAACGTAGTGTTCAGGAATTTTAATCCACATCGGTGGACTGGCCCTGTCGCTCCAAGGCTTGCCTGCGCGCTTGCCTGAGGCTCGGGCTAGAGAGTCTCGAATCGGTAGAGGACGATCCCTAGCCTCGGTTCACAGATGGAAATCCAATTTCCAAATACGTGACATTTGCTGTTTTATTTGTAAACCTATATATGGCGACATAGTGGCATGGGACGCTCATGTCGCCTATGAATGATACTTATGATTTGAATTTGTTTTACACACTATACACTTATAATAGTATCAAATGATTTGTTTTAAACGTATTAAGCATGCTTTGGCTGTTATAAGGTAAAAACCCTATCCTCCGGCTTGCGTTGCATTGTGTGATGGGACCTGGGTCTTATAAGAGCTTCATTTTTCTTTATTTAGCATTGCGTTGTTTGTTTTATGCACTGGTATTCTTGGGAGGAAACCCGTTCCGTGTTATACGGCATGGTCCCTTGATTTACCGAACTTTAAAATAAAGAATAATAACTGTTTTAGTTCCCACACCAGTCCCATGACTGACTTGGAGCTTATTGTTTTAACCTAAACTATGGGTGCCCTTATTTTGACACGGGCAGCTAGTAGTTTTGGTTTTGCAGATTTATATTCACAGGATCCTGGTTTACAGCTGGAACGGTATCCGGAAAGCTTTGTATCCATATATCTCTTCTAGTTGTGTATTGTATTATTTTCCGCTGCTATGTATTTAAATGTAATTTAAATCTCTGATATTTCTGTGTAATATTGATTCATTTATACTCTGTATATTCTTGTAATCTGATGGATTGTTGTAATATACAATGAAATGTTCTCCCGTCTGCGTTCTATGTTGTCGTGTTCTCAAAACAATCAGGCGTTTCGAATGGTCTAGATCGGTTTAGCGACTGATTCGGATCGAGCGAAATTCCTTTTCGTTACATTCAACCCCGTCGGCTTTGCCAAAAATAAAAAAATAAATAGTGCATAACTTATATAATATAATATTTAGGTATTATTAATATTAATTTAATTAGTAAGTAAAGTTTAAAATCTATAACTCTGTCATGAGGTAACGGTAATGGAACTGAGAAAAACTCAGAGCGTTGGAACCGTATCTGCAAGCGCAACATTGCAGAGCTAGTTTGGACAGAGTTTGGCGCAGTTGGAGGTTTAAATTTAATTAAAAACTTGTTTATTTTAATTTAAACGAATCAATTTAGCGACTAGTGAATCGTGGAGAGTTGAACTCACTCAGCTTTCCCACTTATATTTTATATAAGTTGGGTTGAATACTTGTGTGCTATGTTTGCTAGTTGTTGAATGTTTTGATGTTTGTTTGAATATATGCTGAATATTTTCATATAACTGATTTAAATTAAGCTTTCGTTTAATTTAATCGATTGAATTGAACTTGAACGTTATTTTTAACGATTATTTCCAATTGAGGTAAATTACCTTGTTTTTTACGTTTATAAAAAGATAAACGTATTAAATTTAATTAGACGCTTGTATTGTTGTTGATCGTTATTAGATGAATTGATTGTTCATATTTATTATTGCAAATAATATATTATAATATGAAATGGATTGTTCGATTTGAGTTAAACCAAATGATTGGGTGATTGACTTGATCACTGATCGATGAATCTAAATTCAACGATTGTTTTGTTATTAACCAATGGGCAATGTTGGTTGAGTAATTTGCGGCATATGGTCTATAAATCAATCGTTTTATAAATGTTGACTACCGTCAGGTGAATCGAAAAAGATGAAGTTATAAAATTTATTTTTATAACTAAAGATGTATTTTGAAATCGATTAATTTAAATAAATGTTTATAAAAGGAAATAAATATTATTATTTATTTTTAAGTTTTAAGTTATTATTAAATGGTTTTATAAATAAAATTCTAATGGTAATATGATGTTAAAAAGAATTTAATATTTATTCCAGTTAATGATTGAAGTAAATAATTATTTTAATTAATAGTAATTTAATTGATTTTCAAATTCATTTAAAAAGTAATCGAAGTTGAAATAAAATCTAATTGAATTGTGAAAGGAGTTCATGAATGAGTTTTTATAACAAAGTTATAAATTGAATTTCAAGAACATACGATAGCTTAAATTAAATGTTTACTTACTATTTGAATTAAATAAAAGGGACTTGAGATAAAAAGGGTTTATATTAAACAAGAGTTGTATAAACGAGATTTATAAAAAGAGATAAGGTGTTAAAGCATTAATTTTAAATTAACATTACTTAAATAATGAAATTAAGAGAAATGAATGGAATTGAAATAAGATTTCCAAGGCGGGAAATGGTTGAATGGGTTAGAAAAAGGGATTGTTAAAAGTGATTTTGGTAAAGGAACGTGTAATGGGCCTTTTGAACAAAAATCCAAGTTATAAAACGAATTGTTTAATGAAGTACAAGAAAAAGGTGATGTTTTAATAAGTAATTAATTAATCAATGAATTAAGAAATAATGGTTATATTCGAGAAGGAGATTTTTAAAATTAAGAATGTTTTACAAAAAATCCACATTTTAAATAAATTAGTTAAATGGTATTTGCTTTGATATTAGAATGAAATATAGATTTTTGAATTACAACTCATATTTATCTTAAGATAAGAACGTTGTTAACCAAGGTCCGAGAGGTAATTAAAATACCCTAACTTGGACAGCTTCAGGATCATCTGAGGATGATATTAGTTTGTAATGGTAAAGAGGTTAGTAATAATTTATTATTTCAATTAGAGAAATAATTATGTAAAATTATTGGTGAAAATTGAAGAATATAAAACAAGGGTTCTGAAGTAAAGAAAATTAAAAATATTTGAGGATATATAATGATGTTTCAAAGTAAAGGAAAATAATAGGGGATTGCGTGGAAAATATAATGATATTTTTGAGTTAAAAGGAAATGAAATGTTGAGTTTTGAATAGGTTTATTCTATAAGAACAAGCGTTGGTTATTGTTTTCAAGTAATGAAACAAAAGAGATTGCGTGACACAGTTTTACGAGGAGTATGTTAAATTGATTTCTCAATTATATATAAAAAAGAATGATGTAGAAAACGTGTCGAAAAGAGAGTTAAATGGAAATTGAATATGGTTATATGATATTTTTCTCAGTATTTGAAACGACCCAAACTTCCCCTATCGGGAAAGCCCGGATTGCTTCGAGAACATGACGCATCACAACACTAACAACATAACATTTCATTGCTATTACAACAATTTACATCAAAGTACAAGATGTCAGAATATAAATAATAATTTACATTGAAAAATATCAGAGATTTCGATTACAATGCAGCGGAAAATAACAACTGACACAACTGAAAGAGATATATTATAACAACCCGTAATTTTAGAACATGACATACGAGATAATTTAAGAATACTTAATTTTTATAGGAAGAATTAAGGGAAACATGTTACACCATTGTGTTCGTCTCGGAATTCTGCTTGGAATAGAGTCCGAGTTTTGCGTAAAACAGATATAGTATGAAGAAGTTATGAAGCTTAGAAGAATTCAAGAATTAGCAGAATTTAATAATAATTAGATAACAAATCAAAAATGAATTCAAAAATCAAAATCAGCCGAAGTGGGTGAACAGGAAATCTTCCCGCTCTAGGGTGTCGACCCCCCCTAAGGGAATTGACATAGAAGTCGACCCCCGATATAGGGGTATCGACAGGGGTGTCGACCCCCATCTGCCCAGATCTGGCAGACGTGTTTTGGTGGTCTAGGGCTGATGTGTCCTTATGGGATTGGATGGATTATGTGTTTTTCAGGTTTGGATGGTTTAATTGGATCCTAATCTAATCTAAAGGTCCTAATACACCAAGTACTCCTATAAATAAACAACTAAACCTAACCCTAGTTTCAGTACACCAATCCATGGCGCCTCCATGCTGCTCAAGTCTGAATTAACCTAGTCTTTCTTCTCCACCAAAGCAAATCAGAGTAAGATTATTGAAATTGGAAGATAAGAATCAAATTCTACAACAAAGGTTTAGCTAATCAAATTCAAAAATCTGAATTTAGATCTATTCTCTCTCCTAAATCTTGTCGTTGTGAGTCTTTGTTACTTTCACATATAATTAAAAAGTAATTGTGTTAGGATTGTAAATTGGATTTAACGATCATGCCTGTAAGTAAGACGAATCATAACAAGTTTTGTAGATTTCTTATCTTTTAGATTCATACCCAAATCACTGTTATCATATGCCTATTGGATCTATTTTATTGTTTTATGCTAGTTCATGTTTCATATGCCTATTTTATGCCAATTTTGATGTCATGATTCTCTTCCCTTCTTCTTTTCCTTTTTCTTTATGAGATTACGCTAACTTCGAGCCTAACATATTGCGTTGATATTTGCATATGAATAACATTGGAATGATTGGGAAAAGTTTGGGAAAGTATTGAATAATATGTAATTGGGCATAAATTGATTTATAATCATGTAATTGATTTGGGGCATAAATTGGTATAATTTATATACATGGAATTATAGTCATGACTTGGATTGGAATTAAAAACGTAACTTGAATTGGAAATTATGGACAATTGGAGTATATGTACTAAGTTAGAACTTGAATTTGGGTTTGTAGAAAAGAAGAGATAACGAACGCCTAAGACACGAGGTTAGACTTGGTTTGCGGTAGAAGTCTGCCTGGAACTGCCCGGCATATCCAACAACCGCAAACGGCAATCTAATGCGAGAGGTCAAAGGCAGAAATTAGATGCGTAATAATGCAAATACACGAGGTTGGATTCGGTTTGCGGTATAAGGCTGCCCGGAACCGCCCGACATATCCAGCAACCGCAAAACGACAATCTAATGTGAGGGGTCTTGCAAGATTACGGTTATAATAAATTAATGAAACACTTAACCAAGATAAGACATGTGATTATACATAGGGATGATAAAGGGTTAAGTGGGTAATATGGGTAGCACATGAAACATAATAAAAGCACTTAACCAAGATGAGACATGTAATTAGACATAGGGATAAAGAGGGGTTAAGTGGGATTTCTAGTGGGGACCAAGATTAGGCGGGCAGCTTGTGTTAAGTGAGTGGACCTTTTCAACTAGTAACCCATTTTAGTATCAATATGAGCTCGAACTAGGTCGAGGATAGGGATATGCTTACTGGGGTTGATTGTAAGAGGTCAATAAAGAGGTAGCGATGGCAGTGCAAGTCCAATGGAGTCATGTGCGTGCGTGGGTCCGGGCTGGTAGGTAAGACGCTGTGGCATTTTGTAGGTATAAGCCGTGCATTTTAGTAGTATCGGGTTGCCACTTTAGGGAGTGATACACCCTACTGTGGGACCAGCACGGTATCTATGAGTTAGGGAGCCGATCGAATGGGGAGGGTAGTGGGTACAACTAGTGGAGATAGGAGCAGGCGGCACCTGTGACAAAAGCTAGGAGTACACGAAACTACCATCATTATTATTATTATTAGTAGTAGTAGTAGTAGAAAGGGATCATCTTTTTGTATGTAACTTGTATGAGGTACGGTGCAGAGCATATCTTATAGTGGTTAGAAGAGCAGTCGATGTCCTATCTTACCTACCTTGTTTACCTTGTCATATCTGCTTATGTTACAGTCATCTCTTAAATCCTGTTTATGTTCTTATCCTTTTATCAATATGAGCTCGAACTAGGTCGAGGACAGGGACATGCTTACTGGGGTTGATTGTAAGAGGTCAATAAAGAGGTAGCGATGGCAGTGCAAGTCCAATGGTGTCATGTGCGTGCGTGGGTCCGGGCTGGTAGGTAAGACGCTGTGGCATTTTGTAGGTATAAGCCGTGCATTTTAGTAGTATCGGGTTGCCACTTTAGGGAGTGATACACCCTACTGTGGGACCAGCACGGTATCTACGAGTTAGGGAGTCGATCGAATGGGGAGGGTAGTGGGTACAACTAGTGGAGATAGGAGCAGGCGGCACCTATGACAACAGCTAGGAGTACACGAAACTACCATTATTATTATTATTATTATTATTATTATTATTATTATTATTATTAGTATTATTATTATTAGTAGTAGTAGTAGAAAGGGATCATCTTTTTGTATGTAACTTGTATGTGGTACAGTGCAGAGCATATCTTATAGTGGTTAGAAGCGCAGTCGATGTCCTATCTTACCTACCTTGTTTACCTTGTCATATCTGCTTATGTTATAGTCATCTCTTAAATCCAGTTTATGTTCTTATCCTGTTACTTTATTGATTATATTGCTAAAGTCACTAGACTCTCCAGACTTTTGTTTAACCCCTTTTTGTTTTGCCTCTTTTCTTTCCTCCCTCCCAAGTCCTTAGGGTGAGATTAGTGAAGCTTAACTTGGATTCCTTACTTCTTGAAGTGTTGAAAGTAATGCTCAACTTTATTTCTTTTCCATTATGGCTATTTGGAGTGGGACTATGGTTTTACTTTTATGTACTCTGATAATAATTATACAAGATGGATATTTGTGTACTTTGCTTTAGTATATGGTTTTGATGTTGTAACCAGACATGTTTTGCTTTTCTACTATAATGAATAAATTTTGAATTTTCTTAAGTACCATTTTATATATTTGTCTTGCAATATTCTGTTCTATACTCTTATAATACTCCATGTAAGTTAATGCATTCCCTTAGTGAGTGACATTAATGAACGTGGGGTGTTACATATACGGATACAAAACTTTCCGAATATAGCTCCAACTGTAATCCAGGATCCCTGAAAAGGAATATCTCAAAAACCAAAACTACTAGCTTCCCGTGTGGAAAATATGGGCAAATAGAGTTTAGGTTAAAAACAATAAACTCTGAGTCAGTTATGGGACTGGTGTGAGAACTAAAACAATTATTAAACTTTACTTCAAAATTTGGGAAATCATGGGACCACGCGGTATAACACGAAAAGGATTTACTCTACATGAGTAATAGTTTGGAAATAAAACAATGCAATGCTTTATGAAAAATGAAGCTATTATAAGACTCAGGTCTCATCACACAATGCAACGCAAGCAGGAGGATTGATTTTTCCCTTATAATAAACGAATATGCTTGGTACGTTTAAAACAAATCATTTTTGTTATTACTATAAGTGCATATTGTCGAAACAGTTTCAAATATAAATGTACCAATCATAGACGGCTTGGGTACCATATATCATGTCCCATACTAGTTCTACAACTAAAACCGAAGAATGTCATATTGGAAATTGGATCTCCATCATGAGTCAAGGCAAGGGATGTACTCATTACTGATTCGAGCCATCTCTAGTGGAATGACCCAGGTTCACACACTCTAGGCAACCCTTGGATCCTCCAAGGCCGGTCCACACTTACGTTAGTGGATTAATTATTCCTGAACACACATTTCCCGGTCCTATCAAACCTTTAAAATGGTCGGTACGTCGACCATATCAAGAGCCACTAGGGACTCAAATCCGAGACGTCTCGCAATCCATCATCCACATAAGTAAAAATTTCTGGGCTCCATACCATGACACCACTTCTAGCTAGAAAGAAATGCATGCACTCCTTGGGTCCCTTATCCGATTACTGACTCATACCGAGATGTGAGGCTCGCAAATTAACACTACAACACAAAGATATGCTAATTAAAGTCATGCTTTGATCATCAACCACAAGACTCTTCTTTTAAGCAGAATACTTGATCATTTGCATCTCAGAATGCCACACTAACAATTAACGCCATGCGACTGATGTCTAGCAATATATAACCTCAAGCTCGTATGTCACAGAGAAGGGTGTTAAGCAAGAGAATAAATTCTCTTCCACCAAACAGATATATATTTAATGAAATCAATCAACCTAGAACGAAATCCAATGTCAGACACACATCCATTTACAAGTCTGTTTTGGGTCTGAACGAAATCGAAGGCACCTTATTCCTCGTCCCATATGTCCAATACAGCAGAGAGGTCCTCACATATCCGGTCGATCTCCAAGTACGTCTGGACGATCACCACTTATTACCTTGTCTTGGGTGTATAGCCTAATCAAGACATCAGTAATCATCAGAACGATGTGTAGATCTCCGGTCTTCAACCACTATCTTCATCGTCGACTTTTAGTCGCCATATCAGTTATTTAGAATGGGATAAACCCGATCTTTCTGAATAACTCGATATTTTATAATCAATAATCAGGTTCTATAAAAACATATCGTACGCCTATTCCAATTCAGAATATTCTTTTATTCAAATATTCACATCTTTAGGGAAAGGTTCCCATTAATTTTATCAAAGATAAATTCTTTTAAAATTATTCTTTAATCTTCTTTTGGATAACAATTTCAAAAGATTATTTTATCTTTTTAGAACCTAAACCAAATTATGGCTTATCAACTAGTCGGGATTATCGAACCTTACCAAAGTAATCATTCATTTATTAATCCCAATCCCAACCTACTCATCCCATGGAGCAAAACTGGTAGTACCCCCTGTTTAGCACCCACGGTGTTATTGGTAAATTTAATTAACATTCCACGTTCAAACCTAATTAAACATTTAACTATCGCCTGGAGTAAAACTGGTGGCACTCCATCCCCGATCATTTCATGAATTCGATAAATTTAATTATTCCATTCTCATTCCAATCTAATTAAAGATTCATTAAAACTCCATCTTGGTTTTAATATCAAAAATCATTACTTTATTATTTTTCAACTTTTAAGAAATTAATCTTGTCTTTAACTCGGTTAAAGAACGAATGTCATTTAAAATATAGTTCATGATAAACCCAAACCATCTTCCATTAAAATGGAATCTACACGGAAATCATAACAGTGTGTAATCGACATAAATTCCCATATCAGACTAATAATATAAATGGAATAGTGGCAAAGCCTTTTCAATTCCATCTATAGTAACGGTCTTCATCCACAGAAACTCATCTAGATTATTACCAAATCGAGTTCCATTCAGTTCCAATTTAATATATTAAATTGGAAAACTTTACTTTGGAAAATTTCCATTAAATCTAAATAAAAAGATTTATAAATTCCAAACCATATTTTCACTGTTAATTGGGTTAAAGAACAAATGACGTTTAAAACACAGTTCACGATAAATCCACAATCAACTTTCATTTCAATTCCAATTAAATATTGGTAAACTTCTCTAAATATTAATTAAACGATTCATTATTTTCTCAATTGGATTTAAGAATAGTGTTATTTAAGACACCATTCATGACAAACCCAAAATCCAATATGATATTAAATACAAGATTATGAATATAAATTTTATCAGGTTATATTCAATATCAAATTCTGAAACCAACAAATATCGTATTGGGAATAATGATATTAATATCTTCCAAATTCCACAACAATATCCGTATAATCATGGAATCCAATATCGAAATATTCCGAAGATTATTTAAATTCCAATTCGTACGTTTTAAAATTTTGGTGATATCGAAACCATTTCAAATCCAATTTATTAATTTAAAACCCATTGGATTATTATTCTAGTTAATAACTAGTTCATTTTGATAAAAATACCTTTTAAATATGAAATTTTTCATCCAAAATCTTTCCAAATTATTTATTATGATTTTACACAATTTTTCCATATTTTTAACAGTTTAATTAAGGCACTTACGGTCGGTTTCCGATATCGACCACCAAACTACATCCATAGCGACCTTTTTTGAAATTGATTTGGACATAATTTAAATTCTAATCGTTTAAATTTAAATCTCTTATATTTGTTGGAAAATTCTTTTCGATACGAACCCAACGGTTCCGATTTTAGGGGAACCCGACGGTCGGATCTCTCTTACGTCCATTTAAAGTCAATGGTTGAAATTCGCAAATGGTCACTGCGCGTTCTATTCGAGCCATTATATATATAATATATTTATCGTCGATTTCCATTCGAAACGTATTTTATGAATCGTTTATAAATTCATTTTAAATCGATTCCAAATTCATTTTCAAATTTAAATCAAAATTGAATATTCCATATCATTAAAATATTAAAATGATAATATTTTCAAAATATCAGATTTGAAATCAATTCTCTTTGATATTATTTTAAAATGAATAAAATCGATCGATAAACCCGTTCAGGGTAAAATGGCATTTCTATACATAACACGGCTCCATATATTTATATATTTTCGTGTCCATACAAAATCGGACATCAAAATCATATTTTGATTGTTCACTGAATATTATTTTAAAATATTGTTTATTTCTGAATCGGAATGCGACTTAATCAATTACCATATAATTTTAGTCATATGGATTTCATACATCGCATGTATTCAAAAATAGTGATAAACAACTATTAAACAGTTAATTCACAAACAGAGTGCAATTTACAACTGTATAAGCAATAAATATTTAAATAACGCTTATTACAGTCTATCGATTCATTGATTGACATATAACTAAATTCAGGTGAGATGTGAATAAATTATCGTACCCCGACCCTTGTGGGGTTTCCAAACAACAACAGTCGATTCAAAATAATCACTGGTTAATAAATTTAACCATTTCTAATTCAATTTGAATTATTTTATAATTAGCCAATTTTCACTGTTTAAATTATAAATAGTTATTTATAGTTTAATTACAAATACCACAAAATATTTTTTTTTTTTTATATTTTAAACATTTCAGCATCACAATAAAAACACAATACAGTCAATTAAATCATCCATTGTCTATGGACGAGGGAGGTGAGCTAACAGGCGCCGTATACAATTTATAATGATTAAAACTAATAAAAATCTACACTGGCAATTCTATATATTCTTATTCATAAATACAATAATGTGATAAAATATAATTTAGTGAGATGGAGTTCTCACATTGGTTTCCACTCCGTCATTCTTTAATGAAGATTGTTTAAACTAGATTAAACTAGTCATTTAATTCAGTCAAAAATTCTAACTAGCTCCAAGTGGGTTCTAGTCAGTTCCATGGCAAAGCTCTCTTTTTTGCGATTCCGACGGATCTGAAATCGTCCAATTCTGATCTTGTTTGTACAAGATATGATAATACAAGAATTAATTACATTAATTTACTAACTAATATAATTAAAACTTAATCAATTTACTAATTAATCACCATTAGTTTTAATTCCTTCTTCCATGTTGTCTCACTCCAGGCAGAGCTGAGCTAAAACCGTAACCAACTTCGCACCAAAAACATCCTGATGCCCCTTCCTTCAGGCCACCGGCAGATTATCAAAGGCCGCCTCAACGGCACCTACCACCACCCCAAAGAGCACGCAATTCGATGCTTTCCTCCTCCCTCAAAAGCCTTACAACCAATGATACTTCAACCAAACGATTCGGCCACCCCATCACCTCAAATTAGATCTCAACCGTTCAATCTCTTGATCTCATCATGCTCATTAACTTGGCTTTTGGGAATATTTGATTTTGTTTGAGGGATTCAGAGAATATCGATGGGGAAGAATGCGAAATTTCGGTCGTTGGTTCTGAAATGGGGCGGCATTTATTTGGTTGACCATGTTGGAGAGAAAAATAGGGTTTGACCAAGCTTTGTGGTCTATATATAAACAATATAATATTATATTTAGTTCTCTAATTGATTCTATTTTGTTCGAACTCCAAATTAAACACAACGACTGTCGCCACTAGCCAAATACCCTTATTCTGGCCACAATGGGATATGTTTCGTAAGCAAATTCGACTATTTTGATCAGTTTTCCTCAAAATTAAAATATGAATCAATATATATTGAATTTAAACATATATTTTAATTTACCGGGGCTACTTACTGACTTCAAAAATTACAGAAAAATAAATCTACCTATGTTTTGACGATATGATCCTAACAAAACTAATTTTTTTCGAATTTGGAGACCGTTAGAAAAATGGTTCTTTTTCCAGTTGATTAAATTCAAACTGAAATTTCAAAACACATTTAAATTCACTGCGCTCACATCTTAATTATAAAAATTATGAAAATTTGCATCTGACTATATATTGACATTCCGGATCCAAAAAAAGTGGTTTCGTTAAAATCGGAGGTCGTTTCCGAAATGGATATTTTTAAGGGCTTTATATAATATTAAAACATATAGAAATTCTACAACGACTATTTTCAATTTTAAACTGAACATAACTTACAATTTATAAAGTGAAATCTTAATTTCTTACATTCGTTAGAAAGATATACTTAAAAATATTCCAATGTTTCTTATTTCAAAGAAATCCGATTTATTTTGAATCCAATACATTGAATTGAAATTTAAAATCGAATTTTCAAACTACCACGCCATTTCAGGCTCGTTTTACAATTAAAATAAATTTATACATTCTAACTTCGATTTAAATAAATTTTTAGTCCTTATTATTTGAAATAAATCATTTTAAATATTTAAAACCCATTAAAATAGCTATAATAAAACATTTAAATTGGTTCAGAAATTCCAGGTTGTTATAGTATAATAATGAAAGGGTTTTGAGAACATAAGTATTACTAAAATATGAAGTAAATATTGTATTTTAAAATATAGAAAGATTTCGAAGTTTTAATTAACCAATCGTTAATTATTTTTAATGAAAGAGGCCAAATGATGCTAAGTACTGTACCAGTGAACTCATTTTTGAATAATTGTTTATTTGATAGTTAAATAACTGACAATCAAAATCTAGCCTAGCGCGTTGTCGCCGGGATGGAATTTATATTCGAAAACCATTCCAAACCAGTACATACGTGAAGATACCAATCGAAGATGGAGCAATTGAAGACCGTGGATCTTTATAAGCAGGAGGATTACTTAAAATCTCTTGTTAGCTCCTGGAGAAAAATTGTGATTCTATCGTGGTTGGAATCTACGAATTGCAAGGACTACTCGCTACTTATCAATTGTGTGATTCCTAGGATATGGTAGGAGAGTGCCTTTGGTTCATCCTGTTTCTAGATGACTTGTATGGACAGATGTCTAATAATGTATTTCCAAAGGATCATGTACATTGATTTTTACAAACATACTTATGTTAGTGGCGGAGGAATTTTTTCTTTTTGCTTAAACACCCAGAGCATTTTTGTGGATGTCAATTACTAATATCTAGTGAATCAGACGATTTGGCATTTAAAGTGGATAGAGATGTGCTATTTCGAAGAACAAGCTCAACCTCAAGCCTCATCAACCGGGAAATGGTATAAAATCGGTTAAGTAGCCTGGCTATGTGGGCCGCACCCATTAAAAGGTTATATCATTACCTGATAAATCAAATGCCTTCAGTAATTCCTTTATTTTTGTATTCTATTGGTTCAGTTGGCTGGTCCCCAACCATGGTAGTGATATATTCGGTACTTTCAAGCGAAGTAAGGGGCCGGTCATGTTTAGCCGGGTTACAAGATGTTCTTGTTGAACCCCAATGTATTCACCTCCAGAGATACATTGTCGGAAGGTGGTCCCATACCTTACTAGGAAATCCATTCTCCAATAAGAGCCCGTGGTTTTGATGGTAGAATATGTATGTGGAGCGTGAGATGCAAGTGTTTCGCTATGTTGCTATTTACTTATATTAGACACTATTATAATATCAGAAAAATATTGATTTCAAAATAAAATTAGGTTATTGTAAGGTAAAAACCGTCCATATTTTATGTATGGATTTGGTCTTACGATTATCCTTTCTTTTGAAAAGATTTCAACTTTAAAATCAAGTTGGATAATATCTTAAATTTTGTGAGTTTTTCTCATGCTGGTTCGGCACACTGATCCTGGCGTTTGCAACGCTAGGGTCAGACATAGTTTTACAGGTTTAGGTTATCGAATGTTGTGGAGTCCGAATATAAGTTTGAGAAGTCCAGACATAGGATTCATATTCTGTATTCCGTTGTGTATACGAGGACGGGTTGTGATAACTGTCCATATATATTGATGTATTCTGGTGTTTGTAAGTATTATTTTAAGCTCTCAATAAAGATTTATTTTTATTTTATATTTTGTTCCACTACGATGTGAGACTCTGATTCTGTTTTAGTTCTTCTTCTTATTTATTTTTCTTATATTTCTTTCTTTCTTATCTCACCCTCTGATTTCTTTCCATTAACGTCCCGGTATTTTCGATGCTTGAATAGTTGACATTATGGTTTGTGTTGATTTTCGAGGTCGAAAATCTCTTGGGTCATTACAGTGGTATCAGAGCATAAGATTTAGTGATAACCTGGGCTCTGTTGAGTAACCCCATCTCTATCAAATAATCTGGGTTAGTAATACTCCATATTGAGTTTAAGTATATATACGAGAGGGCATATTTGTAGATTTTATACAAATGTTTTGTATTATGGTGTTAGCTCAGTTCAAGTTGAACTGATAACTTTCACATTATTGTTTTGTGAAGAGGGAGAATGAAATAATTTTGCCCAAAATATTTTTTTTATAGAAAAGGAATAATTTTTTAAAATTATTGTGATATTGGTTTATTTGTTTGATTGATTGGATGGAATTCAAATTGGACTGAAAAATTAATTTTTTTAATATAACGGAAGGATTTCATATGTGAAACTAGTAAATAAGAATTTATTATGAAATCGAATGAATTTAACTAATGAAAGTTAAATACAAATAAAAGGATCATAATTTAACTAGAAGCCAAGCTAAATAAAATAGAATGGATTAGATGAAATTTTTTTGAATTAAAATTATAATTGTTTTTATTATTAAATCGAAGAGAACTAATTAGAAAATAAAGTCGTACTTGAATATGAAACTTAACATGGTTAAGTGGAGATAATTTCAGAATGGGTATAATAATGGAATTAAATAGATTTGGTGTTGGAAATTGAACAAATAATTAAAACCTAAAGAAATGAATTCTAACAGAATCAAATACGAAATAAGACTGAATACTTTAACCCTGTGTCTGTATTGGCATTGGATATTGAATCAAGTACAGGTTCGAAAAAGATAGAGCGGTTAGTTCCTATACTTGGTTATTGGAGCTTTGTTGCCCGACAAATGGGTAAACCTTAATATTAATGTCGGTGTTTGATTTTATACCTCTGATTTGGGTGGCCACTTGGCAATTGTTTTCTTTTGATTGGTACGAGGTTCGGAGTGGCATTTGTAGTTGTACTGAGTGAACCGCGCAGAGGAGATACTGATAATTTTTTCATAAACTTTAAGATTTAGAAATATTTTGATATAAATTTTAAAATAATTATTTTGAATATAATTAGATTTGGTGCATTCTTCTTACTTATTAATTTCGAGGATGAAATTCTTTTAAGGGGGAAGAATGCACAACGACCCTGATTTTTCGGTCATTTGAATTTGAATATTTAAACTTGCTTTAAATATTATATTTGAATGTTAATGAAGTTTAATATAGAATTTGTTATAAAACGATGATTGAACGTTTGTATTTATATTTATATTTATATTAAAACGAACTCGTAACGTCGCGGTAGTTCATAATTTATGATTTGAACTTCAATGGAATATACATAATCCGATATAAGTCACAATTTCGTGAAACAAGAAATATTTGAGTCTAGTTGATTATAATTTTTTAATAAAAGAGAAAAATCCAGATTTTACCTTATAGATTGTTAGTTATAGCTAAATCAAATTATTAAATAATCGATATGGAATCGTTAATAAACGATAACGTTTATTTAAAATAATTTAATAGGAATTTTTATATAATTCGAATATCGTTTAACTCGAAATATTAATATTAATTTATAACTCCATGTTGGTTATATGTGAAGTGATATATTGTTTTATTTGGATGTAAACGATAATAATAATTTATTATTATTAAATTTAATAGTTCAAGAATTTATTTAATATTTGATCAATATTTTACAAGCCCTAGGAATAGCCGTTTTTCAAACGACCTTCGTTTCCGACGAAACGAATTTTATTAGAATATGTATAACTAATTATTGATAGATTTCCAGTTTGGAGCCAATTTGTGTTGTTTTATCAGTGTGCGATATTTTAAACATGAACAGATGAATATATTGAATTTAAAAGAACATTGTTGTGCAAACGAAGTCGGAATTCAACGAAATTAATTCCATCGAATCCGGAATATCAAGACAAAACAGTGTGTCTAGTTTCGTTATTTGTTTGGATTCGTATGTAGCTATAAAAAATTAAAATGTTGATTTAATGATTAATGTATCTAATATATATTTTTTATCTAACCAAATTAAATTCTCACCATTCTTTGTGTTTTACTTGCGTGCCAAACAATCTGTTTTCTTGCTTGCCAAACCATCTCAAAGCCTTTCCTACCAAACACTTCACTTCTTTGTGTTCCAATGCACCTAAAAATACTTGACCGGCACGTTTTTGAAAGTCCTACCTACCCTTCCATCTGCACGTACTATTTTAGACTATGTGCCAACCTAATTTTTGTACCACTCGATTAAAGTATTATACCCACCTACCCTATTTGCCACAGCTAATTTTATGAAAAACCCCACCTACCTTGTACTACAAACCGTGATGCCCACGTATAATTCCCCATATAAATACACTGCTCCATCTTTCCTGTTTTCATTAGTTTTCAGCAATGGAAGACCTCATCTCCTTCAACCAAAATTATACCAAACTCGGAAATAAACTGAACAATTATTTCATAACAGAGCCCATGCCAACTTCCCCTTCTATGTATATATAAAAACTCAAAGTCTCCAGTTCTCAATATAAAAATCAAAACTCCATTCATATGCCTCGATCATTTCGAACTGGCCGATGGCCTTAGCTGGGAAACAAAAAGGGACTAGCGGCTCAAGTTTTGAGGAGAGGTGGCTGTGTTTTGGATCTGTGAATTGGGTGGTCGGATATCGGGGGTGTAGTGGCAGTTTGGAGGAGGAGGGAGTGTGTGTTCTTCTCTCCTCGTGTGTTTCAGAGCTTTTACGTGAGAGGGAAGTAGGGGGTCACCCAGGAGGTGCAATGGTGAGCGCAGAGGACAGGTGGCGTTAGCGGTTTGAACTGGTGGCATGCCATTCAACAGGTGAGGCAACTCGAAGTTTTGGGGTTTGGTTTTGGCGGTTGGGTGGTTCGTGACAGTGATGGGACGTGCTAGTAGGCGTGCTCGTATTTCGAGGGGAGAAGTTGGTGGCGCGGTGGTAGTAAATGGACGGTGTGAGGACGATGAGGGTGAGAGCTGAAGTGCGTAACAATGGAGAGAGTGGGATCGAAATTATATACAGATGTAGGGAGGAGAATTAATAACACAACATGTAGTTTCCACATGAGTAATCACTTTATCATGCCTAACCCGAAATTAGCATGGCCCGAATTAATCAGAAGTATATGTGGCCTACATTTTAATTAGGCCTGAGCAAAGCTTTCACCGAGCCCCATTTATATTATTTATTAAGTTATAATGTGCCATGGAGATTTATTTGTGCCTGCTCATTTTATAATATGATTAACCATGTGTATATATGCCTAAACCTATTTATGGAATGCGTAATCCAATTTACGAGACTAGTCATATGTATTACGTGACCAATTGTAATAGTGTATATAACATGCCTTGCCTATGAAAGTGCTTAACCCATTTGTTTACAGCATGCCAAATTATAATTATAATTATAATTGAGGTATTAGTTTGGTTAATTAAAATAGTGTATAACTTATATAATATATTATTTAGGTATTATTAATATTAATTTAATTAGTTAATAACGTTTAAAATCTATAACTCTGTCATATAGTAACGGTAATAGAACTAAGCAAAACTCAGAGCGTTGGAACCGTGTCAGCAAGCGCAAAATTGTAGAGCTGGTTTGGATAGAGTTTGGCGCAGTTGGAGATTTAAATTAAATTAAACACTTGTTTAATTTAATTTAAATGAATCATTTCAGCAAAAAACGAATCAAGGTGAGTTCAACTCACTTAGTTATCCCACTTATATTTTATATAAGTCGGGTTGAATATTTGTGTGTTATGTTTGCCAGTTGTTGAATGTTTTAATGTTTGTTTGAATATATGTTGAATATTTTCATATAACTAATTAAAATTAAATGTTCGTTCAATTTAATCAATTGATTTGAACCTAAATGTTATTTTTAATGATTATTTCCAATTGAGGTAACTTACCTTGTTGGTTACGTTTATAAAAATATGAACATATTAAATTTAATTGGATGCTTGTATCATTGTTAGTTGACCATTATTAGTTGAATTGATTATTCATGTTTATTATTGCAAATAACATATTATCGCATGAAATTGATTGTTTTATTTGAGTTAACCCATATTATTGGATGATTGACTTGATCACTGATCATTGAATCTAAATTCAACAATTGTTTTGTTATTAACCAATGGGCAGTTCTGGTTCAGTAATTGGCAGTATATGGCCTATAAATCAATCGTTTTATAAATATTAACTACCGTCAGGTGAATCGACAACGATGAAGTTATAAAAATTATTTTTATAACTGAAGATGGATTTTGAAATCTATTAATTTAAATAAAAGATTATAAAAGGAAATAAATATTATTATTTATTATTTAAGTTTCAAGTTATTATTAAATGGTTTTATAAATAAAATTCTAATGGTAATATGATGTTAAAAAGAAATTTAATATTTATCCCAGTTAATGATTGAAGTAAATCATTATTTTAATTAATAATAATTTAAATGATTACTCTAATTTTCAAATTGATTAAAAAGAAATCAAAGTTGAAATAAAATCTATTTGCATTGTGAAAGAAGTTCATGAATGAGTTTTTATAATAAAACCCAAGTTTTCAAAAAAGATATGAAAGGGATTTCAGTAGCATACGGTAGCTTAAATTAAATATTTACTTAATATTTGAATTAAATAAAGGGCTTTTGAGATAAAAAAAGGGTTTATATAAACCAGAGATATATAAACGAGATTTATAAAAAGAGATGAGGTGTTAAAGCGTTAATTTTAAATTAATGTTACTAAAATAATGAAATTAAGAGAAATGAATGGAATCGAAATAAGATTTCCAAGGTGGGAAATGGTTGAATGGATTAGAAAAAGGGGCTGTTCAAAGAAATTTTGGTAAAGGAGTGAGTAATGGGATTTTTGAACAAAAATCTAATTTATAAAACGAATTGTTTAAAGAAATAGAAGAAAAAGGTGATGTTTTAATAAGCAATTACTTATTCAATGAATTAAGAAATAATGGTTATATTCGAGAAGGAGTTTTCCGGAAGTAAGAAGGTATTATAAAAAACCACATTTTAAATAAAATGGATAAATGGGATTTGTTTTGATATTAGAATGAAATATCGATTTTTGAATTACAACTCATATCTATCTTGAGATAAGAACGTCGTTAACCAAGGTTTGAGAGGTAATTAAAATATCCCAACTTGGACAACTTCAGGATTATCTGAGGATGATTTAGTTTTTAATAGTAAAGTGGTTAGTAATAATTTATTATTTCCATTAGAGAAATAATAATGTAACATTATTAGTGAAAATTGAAGAATATAAAATGAGGTTTCCGAAGTAAAAAAAAAAAAAGATTTGAGGATATAAAATGTTGTTCCAAAATAAAGGAAAATAAATGGGGATTGCGTTGAAAATATAACGATATTTTCGAGTTAAAAGAAATGAAATGTTGAGTTTTGAAATAGGTTTATTCTATAAGAACAAGCATTGGTTATTGTTTTCAAGTAATGAAACAAAAGAGATTTCATAACATGGTTTTGCGAGGGATAAGTTGAATTGATTTCCCAATTATAGATAATGAAGAATGATGTAGCAAATGTGTCAAAAAGAGAGTTAAATCGAAATTGAATATGGTTATATGATATTTTTCTAAGTATAATAATGAGAGGGTTTTGAGAACATTATTATTATTAAAATAAGAAGTAAATACAGTATTTTAAAATATTGAAAGATTTCGAAGTTTTAATTAACCAGTCGGTGATTATTTTTAATGAAAGAGGCTAAGTGATGCTGTGTACTCAACAAGTGAACTCATTTTTGAATAATTTTTTATTTGATAGTTAAATAACCGACTATCTAAATTTGGCCTAACGCGTTGTTGTAACGGGAAGACCGGGATCGAATTTATATTCGAAAACCGTTCCGAACCAGCAAATACATGAAGATACCAATTGAAGATGGAGCAATTGAAGACCTTGGATCTTTATATGTGGGAGGATTACTTAAAATCACTGGTTAGATCCTAGAGAAAAACTGTAATTCTATCGTGGTCGGAATCTACAGATTGCAAGGACTACTCGCTACTGATCTATAGGGTGAATCCTAGGATGTGGTAGGAGAATGCCTTCGATTTATCCTGTTCCTGGATGACTTGTACGAACGATGTCTGACGAAGTATTTTGAAAGGATCACGTACATTGATTTATACAAACATACTTATATTAGTGGTGGAGGAATTTGTTCTTTTTGCTTGAATACCCAGAGTATTTTTGTCGACGTCATTTAGTGATATCTGGCGGATCTGACGATGTGGCATTCAAAGTTGATGGAGATGCGCTGTTCTGAAGTATAAGCTCAACCTCAAGCCTCATTAACCGGGAAATGGTTTAGAATCGGGCAGGTCGCATGGGTATGTGGGTCGCACCCATTAAAAGGGTATATCATTACCTGATCTGGATAAATCAAATGTCTTTGGTTGTTCCTTTATTTTTTTATGCTATCGGTTTGGTTGGCTGGCCCCAACCGTGGTAATGATATATTCGATACTCTTAAGCGAAGTGAAGGGTCGGTCATGTTTTGTCGGGTTGCAAAATGTTCTTATTGAACCCCAATGCATTCATCTCCAAAAGTACATTATCGGAAGGTGTTTCCATACCTTGTCAGGAAATCCATTCTCCAATAAGAGCCCGTGATTTTGATTGTAACCTATGTATGGGGAGCGTGAGATGCAGGTGTTCCGCTATATTTCTATTTACTTGTATTAGACACTATTACGGTATCATAAAAGTATTAATTTCAAAAATGTTTTGGGTTATCGTAAGGTAAAAATCGTCCGTATTTATGTGTGGATTTGGTCTTATGATTATCCTTTCTTTCGAAAAGATTTTAACTTTTAAAATTAAGTTGGATAATATCTTATACTTAGTGAGTTTTTTTCACGCTGGTTCACCAGATTAATCCTGGCATTTGCAATGCTCGGCTCATACCGAGTTTTATAGGTTCAGGTTATCGGATGCTGTGGAGTCCGAAGATAAGTTGGAGAAGTCCAGACATAGGATTCATATTAAGTATTCCACTTTGTATAATATATGAAGACAAGTTGTGATAACTGTCCAGATGAATTGATGTACTCTGATGTTTGTAAGTATTATTTTAAGGTCTTAATAAAGATTTATATTATATTTTATTCCACAGCGATGTGAGACTCTGATTCTGTGTTAGTTCTTCTTCTTATTCTTCTATTCTAATATTTCCTTCTTTCTTAGCTCACCCTCTGATTTATTTCCATTAACATTCTGGTATTTTCGATACTTGAATAGTTGACATGGTGTTTTGTATCGATTTTCCGAGTCGAAAATCTCTTGGGTGCTTTTGATATTGGTTTAGGCCTTTGGGACTTGTGCTTGGGAGATGTCAATGTCGAATAGAATGGTCTACGCTAGATAACTGATTGTTATGAGTGCACTGTTTGTTCTTAATTGATTGTTGTAAAGGTTATCACCATCGAATGTGGGGAAGACGGATGTGGGTTCTTCTCTATTGATGTTGGTAGGTTAGTTGTTAAATCTGCCTATTCTCATAAACTTTATTGATGATGTTAGATAGTTGTTTTATCGCTCACTAAGACTATTTCCTTACTCAAGGTTTTATGTTTCCCTCTTATTACCTTGGGTTGTTCATCCTGTTGTGGATGAGCAGACTAAGTAGCAAGTGACAGGTGATATCTTAGTGAGGACGATGATGCTGATCGATGGGGAGACGGAGGCTTACGTACTAGTTTACTACTATCTAGTATTTCTGTTTTCGCTGTTTGATATTTGTTCTAAGGGTTGTAGTGAGGCCAATTTGTACAGTGTTGACACCAAAAATTTGCACAACACCCGAAGAAAGAGTTATGTAGAGAATTAATAATGATAAATGATTGTAAAAATTGAAAATAGGAAAATTCAATCACAAATTTATAGTGGTTTTGTAACATCCCGTAATTTTTAACGATTTAGATTCCGATTTAAATCAAAATTTTATTTTGAAATTATTCTATCGTTTTCCATAACGGGAATTTGTAATTCAAAATACGTACAGTGAGATGTAGCAACTGTAAAAATTTCATCGGAAAATTTGATTGTTGTCGGTCGCGCAATTTTCAGTGCAAAGCTGCGCATATCAGTTCAAATTTTAACGATTTTAAAATTTGTGTATGTCTCGTCGCGCTGATTTCCACAATATATTCATTTTTCAGTTCTGGTGTTCGGTTCGCGCTGAAATTGTGAAAATGCTTGCACAGTTCATTTTTGAAACAGAGCCATTTGAGCTCGACGTGTCCCTATTTGGATTCAGTCTATTTTTCTAGCTATTTTGGGTCTGCAAACCCGATTGATAACTATCACAGTGCGCTTGAATGATCAAAAATGTGGAAGGAGACAAATGTTTCAAACCATACGTACATAAGGCCATTCTTTCATTCCAAAGTATTTGTGCCTTTTATTCCCATGAAACCAAACGTACATGTTCCAATTCAAATTATTCCATGCACCCATTATATTTCCGTTTCTTCTTTTTAAAATGCTAATCTATTATTTACCAACTCACATTCATTTTTCAAATCCATGCATGCACTACGTACACCACCTTCATTTTCAATCTCCCATGCCATGCGTCCCTTTTACATTTTAAAAGTCACTGCTCCCTTTTCGTTTGCCTACCTTTATTTATATATAAAAAAGTTTGTTGTCATGCCAAACCAAAAGCCGGAACCTCTTTCTCTCCATTCGATGCCTTTCAAAATATATAAAAAAATAAAAACAAAATAAAAATAAATGAAAGCTTGTTCAAATTCTGGAACGGTTCATCCCCACGTCATCTACAAGCCTTTTGAATCGCTCTTTCCCTTTTTATTCTCCCATCAGCTGCTTCTCCATTAAAATTTTCATCCCACCACTTTATTTTTCTTTCCTTATCTATTAATTTCGGAAAAAATAAGCACCCATTTCTTCCCTACAGTTTCTTTTTCTCCTGTGTCCATCGATCTTTCCATTTTGTTTTTCCCGTCAAGCCTCCCACCAACCAGCGTGTTCCCCGTTCTCACCTCGCAAGCCCCATAGTCCCTGTCCCCTCCGCGCTCAACAGCTCCGCCCTCCGCCTGAAGCCATGTCTCCAACCTTCCACCTCAGTCGAGCTTCGCCGCAGTTCAATTGCTCCACCCGAAGACGCACTAGACAACCCTTGCCGAACCTGAACGCCACCCACCAAAAACCGGTACCTTGACCCCTGTTTGCCTTGTGGTGAGTGCGTGAGTTAATGGGTAAAATTTTTGTATTTTGTGTTTTTGCTATGTGTGTAGTGTTGTTTTGCGTGCGTCCTATATTTAAAAATGTATATGTTTGTGTAAAGTATTACTGTGTAGATTTGGCGTGAGTTGCATGTATATTTTTGTGTGATTATGTGTAGAGGTTAGTGTATTGTGTGTGAACTTAGTTTTTATGTTTATGAGTGTGTTGTATATGTGTGAGTTCATATTTTGGGTGTGTTTATTTGATATGGCATTTATAAATAATTGATCCACTCGTCCGTTGGATTTTTAAAAATGTACGAATATTATAATATTTCTGTGTTAGGCGTGAGTATGTGTGCTGTGTGGATTGCATTTAGTTGTTTTCAAAGGAAAATATATGTTAGTACTGTGTTTTATTTAGGATGGTTCATATATAATAGATATGTATAATTTCGAGTGATGTTTACTTCATTTTGATTTGGTGTGTGTGTATATTTAGTTTAAAAAGGGAAATTATATAGTTTTAATGTGTATTATATTTTTGATGTGTTGTGTGGTGTGCGTGTTTTAATATATATTTTTACGATCGGTTTTTGGGGTGTGCGTTAAATTTCCAATATGTATATATATATATATTTTATTTTAAATTTATTGTGAGTTTACGTGTGTAAAAAAAATTATTTAATAATTTTGTAAAAGAATTTATTGTGTTATTTTGAGCCGGTTTTTGGTGTTGAGTTCCAATCATTTCAAAAACCCCATAGTCGTACTGTCCCAAACCAATAGCCGTACCAATCCATTTAAAATTCCCCTAGCCTCCTCTTGTGAAAATAAAATATATTGAGTGATAGCGAGTAGAATCCGTTCTGGATCGTGCTTGGAAGTTGTTTTCTCATTGGGTGTTAGTCCATTTGACGTCTCCGTTCTGTGCCACGAAAGGTGAGTTTATCTCACACCTGACTAACATTATTTCATGGATGTTAGATCAATAATGAACTGTTATTTGAAATGTATAGGTTGCTAGTAGAAATTGTTTGATTTGATATGTATGCACATTTCATATGCAACACGATATATTCATATGACACGTAGTTGCACTGATGATATATATGTGGTGATTGATACTATGTGATACCCTAGTTTTAGGAAAATCATTAAGGGTTGAAATGATACACACCCGAACGAACATTAGAATAAGGAAAAATCGTTATGGGTTGAAATGATAGATCTGAACGAATTTTATTGAATTTGGGATCGCGGGTTGAAATGATAGACCCGTAGAAATTTTATCAATTGCGGGTTGAAATGATAAATATCCGTATCACTTGACCATAGGGTAGAAAACTATATACAGACACCGTCGGTCATGTTTTCGAAGTAAAACGAGTTTTATTTTAAAATATTTACTTAAGACTTTATATTTATATATTTATATTTTATTTAAATTTAAATTGTTTTGTATATTTTAAATTATGTGTTCTAAAATGATTTTATTTGTAAATACGAATTTAAATGTTTATTTAAGATTTTACTTATAAATGTATTTATTTTAAACCATGTAATATATTCCTGTAAGTATTTTAGCCTTTTTATTTTATTATAAATATTTCTTTAAAACTATTTATATTATTTTAAACCTATATATGTTTATAATCTATTTCTAATTTATTTTAGAATTTTATAAACTTATATATATATATATACATATCTATTTTCAAAGTTAATTTTCTTATATATATATATATATATATATATTTATAAACTTTATTAAAGTCAAGATGGATAGGTTAGATTTCGCGATTTAAATTCGAAGTTTAAAGATGTAAATTTGTATAACGATGTTTGAATAATGAATGAACTCATATTATGTTATGAATTGGAACCGATACGAATTTTAGTAGAGATGAACTTGAATTGGTAAAATTAAGAAATTGAATTTGATTTGGTTTAAATTATGAACCTTGATAAGAAATGATTGTGAATTAGGTAAATTGATTTGTTTTAATTTACAATCGATATGAATTGAATTCAAGTTTTTAATTGATTAAACATGAATTGGAATATATATATAGATGTTATATGCGGAATTGGTTTTTATATTGTTTGGTTTGAATTAAGAATTTTGTTAAATTGATGCATAAGAATGGGTTTAAATAGTGATTCGTTTGAATGGAAATATAAGATTTTGATTCATAATGTAGAAGTAACAATTTTGAACTATATGACTTGAGTGATAAAGTACGATAAAATTTGTTTAATTTGAAATGTAATTTTGACTTGAATCGTATATTCGAATTCGAATCAAATGTCGGGTTTAAATGAATCGAATTGAAACGATTCCTTATGAAGGAAACAATGGCCACGGTGTGAAAAATGTAAACGATTGGTTGTTAAAGAGACCGGGATCGGCTATTGTCATACTGTCTGTCAATATCGAAAACCACTTTAACAACAGTGTACGCGGTGGAGTTCTGGACTGAAGGGGATAATTTGGCGAACGACTCCATTTTTTTTTTCATATTAATTACGAGACCCTGACTACCTTGAGTCAGCTTGATGTGGCTAAAACAGGAGCTATGCACGGACCAAGTGAGGTCATACCTCTTATTGAGCACACTTCTTCGATATTATTCTATTACTGTTGAGATTCGATTTGGGCCCTTCTGATTATGGGAGTGTGTATCGAGGTGGGCGGTAGTTGCTACTATGCGTTACCACCAGTCCGGCTCTGCAAACGGTGAATCCACCCTGGCATTCCTTGCGTGCCTTGTCAGATGCCTTATACGAGTCCACTACGATTTTGTTTTGTACTGTTTTATATGGAGTGCCGTCTGATCAACATCCAGTTTACGGAGGAATTACGGTACTGTATATACTATGGGAATATATGAACGGTGTAAGGGTAATCATGGTAATCCCGCTTACGCTATTTTGATATTTTACTTTACTGATAGACACTATTGTATATAGCGTATTATACTATATAGTATTAGTTTGACAGATCCTTAGAGGATGGTGATCCCAAACATCCTCTAAGTTACTGATTGCATTTCATCGAACATTTCATTTGAGTTGATTTACTTCCATGAGAATGTTAGTCCTGATCCGAGTTGTTTTGTTTTGCATTATTGCTCGGGTCAGATCGAGTATATCAGTTTTCGAGATTCACCTTTGGAGTTTGGAGCTTATATTGGATTTTTGATCACCTATATCTACATGTTGATCAGTTGTGCCAGTCATCCAATTATTTCTATCATTCTGTTTCAGATTGTCATCTATTAATCATTGTTTAAGTCTTCCGTTGTATTATATATGTAAACTCTGATGTAAATTTTTATTTAGTAGCTTCATGAACTACTATTGTATTTTGTAATTTCCGCTGTGGGATATTATGTTACTCTGTATATGTATCTGTGATTCATTCTATTTACCTCAGAAGCTAATAACAATCTGTTGTTTTGGACGTTCCGACTTAACATGTTTTGTCGATTCAGCACGATCAAAATGGCGGGTCGTTACAGTTGGTATCAGAGCTTTGATTTTCAAAGCTTTAGCCTATGGGGTAAAAAGCTCATTACAGATAGGGTAGTGATACTCTAGAATGAGTGGAATCAGTTGCAGAATCCTTCTTGAGAGAGCGTATTTTTAAAGTAAAAATAGTTTACAAAATGGTTTTAAAATGTTTTTAAATAAATATTTCGAATATAAAATTCTGTTTAATATTTAAATCTTCTTCTGAGTTTCCTTTCCATTTGAATCTATCTTCCTTCGTAGATCCTTTTGATTAGGTACTTTCGTCCGTTCAGCTTTTAACTCGAATTCTATTACTTATCCTTGTCCATCCCAAGGTAAGAAGTAAAAAGAGAGTATAAATCTCTAACGAATTCATCCTTACTAAATATTGGTTTGAAATTTATATTTTGAACGATATTATTATATAAGATCATCTTAATGTAATATTTAATTTGATATTTGTAAATGATTTGGTAATACCAATGGTTTGTAAAGATTTTTGTGTAATGTATTCATATGTTAACTTATAGAATTAATTAAGTGTTATAAGTTTAAATATTGATAACATGAATTTGAAAATATTTAGATATAGTATAGAATGATTTTGTTATATATTTGATTTAATAATAATATTGTTGTATATTTATTAAGAATTGTAATTGAATTTTAACAAATAAATGAGTGGGGGAGAGATACATTTTCCTTACTTGAAATTTTAATGATTTGAAATATATTATTTCTAATATATGATTTAAAATTTTGTATATGTTCTGTTTAAATGTAGAAAAATGTTTTGAGTACTTACCTGACATTAAAGTTGGCCTATCGAATACCTAGTGATTTGGATATACGTCTGATCAACGTATATGTTAAATCCTACGTGTGTTAAATAGATATAGAGTCACACCCTAGTCGCTTGAAAATGATTCTGGTGATGACCGCGGCATCATCGATATCTATTTTCGGGTTTCGAAAGTGGGATAAATGTATATAGCCAATTGTAACGTCGAGTGAATACTTGAAATGTTTGAAAATATTTTATCTTTTGATTTATATATATTTAAATTTATATATGTATATGGATAAATATGAACCATTGGTTTAAATATATTAATTATTTAATTACTATTTCCCTACCTCGTTCTTTTTCAGGGATGAAAAGGTTTGAGTGGGGGAGATTGTAACATCCCGTAATTTTTAACGATTTAGATTCCGATTTAAATCAAAATTTTATTTTGAAATTATTCTATCGTTTTCCATAACGGGAATTTGTAATTCAAAATACGTACAGTGAGATGTAGCAACTGTAAAAATTTCATCGGAAAATTTGGCCGTTGTCGGTCGCGCAATTTTTAGTGCAAAGCTGCGCATATCATTTCAAATTTTAACGATTTTAAAATTTCTCCAAAACCAGTTTGGACAAACATGAAAAATATTCTACTTGTTGTCAATAATCCAATGGTGAAATTCGTTTCGCGAAAATCGGACGTTTTGACCTCCGTTTTCCGTCCGCATTTTTACGTCAAAGGGGTCCGTAACGCGCTTTTGAACGGAGCATCCTGACACTGCAAATTATATATCGTTGTGTCTGTCTCGTCGCGTTGTTCCCCAATATATTCATTTTTCAGTTTTGGTGTTCGGTTCGCGCTGAAATTGTGAAAATGCTTGCACAGTTCATTTTTGAAACAGAGCCATTTGAGCTCGACGTGTCCCTATTTGGATTCAGTATATTTTTCTAGCTATTTTGGGTCTGCAAATGCGATTGATAACTATCACAGTGCGCTTGAATGATCAAAAATGTGTAAGGAGACATATGTTTCAAACCATACGTACATAAGGCTATTCTTTAATTCCAAAGTATTTGTGCCTTTTATTCCCATGAAACCAAACGTACATGTTCCAATTCAAATTATTCCATGCACCCTTTATATTTCCGTTTCTTCTTTTTAAAATGCTAATCTATTATTTACCAACTCACATTCATTTTTCAAATCCATGCATGCACTACGTACACCACCTTCATTTTCAATCTCCCGTGCCATGCGTCCCTTTTACATTTTAAAAGTCACTGCTCCCTTTTCGTTTGCCTACCTTTATTTATATATATAAAAGTTTGTTGTCATGCCAAACCAAAAGCCGGAACCTCTTTCTCTCCATTCGATGCCTTTCAAAATATATAAAAACAAAATAAAAATAAACGAAAGCTTGTTCAAATTCTGGAACGGTTCATCCCCACGTCATCTACAAGCCTTTTGAATCGCTCTTTCCCTTTTTATTCTCCCATCAGCTGCTTCTCCATTTAAATTTTCATCCCACCACTTTATTTCTCTTTCCTTTATCTATTAATTTCGGAAAAAATGAGCACCCATTTCTTCCCTACAGTTTCTTTTTCTCCTGTGTCCGTCGATCTTTCCATTTTGTTTTTCCCGTCAAGCCTCCCACCAACCAGCGTGTTCCCCGTTCTCACCTCGCAAGCCCCATAGTCCCTGTCCCCTCCGCGCTCAACAGCTCCGCCCTCCGCCTGAAGCCATGTCTCCAACCTTCCACCTCAGCCGAGCTTCGCCGCAGTTCAATTGCTCCACCCGAAGTCGCACTAGACAGCCCTTGCCGAACCTGAATGCCACCCACCTAAAACCAGTACCTTGACCCCTGTTTGCCTTGTGGTGAGTGCGTGAGTTAATGGTTAAAATTTTTGTATTTTGTGTTTTTGCTGTGTGTGTAGTGTTGTTTTGCGTGCGTCATATATTTATAAATGTATATGTTTGTGTAAAGTATTACTGTGTAGATTTGGCGTGAGTTGCATGTATATTTTTGTGTGATTATGTGTAGAGGTTAGTGTATTGTGTGTGAATTTAGTTTTTATGTTTATGAGTGTGTTGTATATGTGTGAGTTCATATTTTGGGTGTGTTTCTTTGATATGGCATTTATAAATAATTAGTCCTCTCGTCCGTTGGATTTTTAAAAATGTACGAATATTATAATTTTTCTGTGTTAAGCGTGAGTATGTGTGCTGTGTGGATTACATTTAGTTGTTTTCAAAGGAAAATATATGTTAGTACTGTTTTTTATTTAGGATGGTTCATATATAATAGATATGTATAATTTCGAGTGATGTTTACTTCATTTTGATTTGGTGTGTGTGTATATTTAGTTTAAAAAGGGAAATTATATAGTTTTAATGTGTATTATATTTTTGATGTGTTGTGTGGTGTGCGTGTTTTAATATATATTTTTACGATCGGTTTTTGGGGTGTGCGTTAAATTTCCAATATGTATATATATTTTTTTTTTAAATTTATTGTGAGTTTACGTGTGTAAAAAAAATTTATTTAATAATTTTGTAAAAGAATTTATTCTGTTATTTTGAGTCGGTTTTTGGTGTTGAGTTCCAATCATTTCAAAAACCCCATAGCTGTACCGTCCCAAACCAATAGCCGTACCAATCCGTTTAAAATTCCCCTAGCCTCCTCTTGTGAAAATAAAATATATTGAGTGATAGCGAGTAGAATCCGTTCTGGATCGTGCTTGGAAGTTGTTTTCTCATTGGGTGTTAATCCATTTGACGTCTCCGTTCTGTGCCACGAAAGGTGAGTTTATCTCACACCCGACTCACATTATTTCATGGATGTTAGATCAATAATGAACTGTTATATGAAATGTATAGGTTGCTAGTAGAAATTGTTTGATTTGATATGTATGCACATTTCATATGCGACACGATATATTCATATGACACGTAGTTGCACTGATGATATATATGTGGTGATTGATACTACGTGATACCCTAGTTTTAGGAAAATCATTAAGCGTTGAAATGATACATACCCGAACGAACATTAGAATAAGGAAAAATCGTTATGGGTTGAAATGATAGATCTGAACGATTTTTATTGAATTTGGGATCGCGGGTTGAAATGATAGACCCGTAGAAATTTTATCAATTGCGGGTTGAAATGATAAATATCTGTATCACTTGACCATAGGGTAGAAAACTATATACAGACACCGTCGGTCATGTTTTCGAAGTAAAACGAGTTTTATTTTAAAATATTTACTTAAGACTTTATATTTATATATTTATATTTTACTTAAATTTAAATTGTTTTGTATATTTTAAATTATGTGTTCTAAAATGATTTTATTTGTAAATACGAATTTAAATGTTTATTTAAGATTTTACTTATAAATGTATTTATTTTAAACCATATAATTTATTCCTATAAGTATTTTAGCCTTTTTATTTTATTATAAATATTTCTTTAAATCTATTTATATTATTTTAAACTTATATATGTTTATAATCTATTTCTAATTTATTTTAGAATTTTATAAACTTATATATATATATATACATATCTATTTTCAAAATTAATTTTCTTATATATATATATATTTATAAACTTTATTAAAGTCAAGATGGATAGGTTAGATTTCGTGATTTAAATTCGAAGTTTAAAGATGTAAATTTGTATAACGATGTTTGAATAATGAATGAACTCATATTATGTTATGAATTGGAACCGATACGAATTTTAGTAGAGATGAACTTGAGTTGATAAAATTAAGAAATTGAATTTGATTTGGTTTAAATTATGAACCTTGATAAGAAATGAATGTGAATTGGGTAAATTGATTTGTTTTAATTTATAATCGATATGAATTGAATTCAAGTTTTTAATTGATTAAACATGAATTGGAATATATATATATATATATATATATATATATATATATATATATATATATATATAGATGTTATATGCGGAATTGGTTTTTATATTGTTTGGTTTGAATTAAGAATTTTGTTAAATGATGCATAAGAATGGGTTTAAATAGTGATTCGTTTGAATGGAAATATAAGATTTTGATTCAAAATGTAGAAGTAACAATTTTGAACTATATGACTTGAGTGATAAAGTACGATAAAATTTGTTTAATTTGAAATGTAATTTTGACTTGAATCGTATATTCGAATTCGAATCAAATGTCGGATTTAAATGAATCGAATTGAAACGATTCCTTATGAAGGAAACAATGGCTACGGTGTGAAAAATGTAAATGATTGGTTGTTAAAGAGACTGGGATCGGCTATTGTCATACTCTCTGTCAATATCGAAAACCACTTTAACAACGGTGTACTCGGTGGAGTTCCAGAATGAAGGGGATAATTTGGCGAACGACTCCATTTTTTTTTCTTCATATTAATTACGAGACCCTGACTACCTTGAGTCAGCTTGATGTGGCTAAAACAGGAGCTACGCACGGACTAAGTGAGGTCATACCTCTTATCGAGCACACTTCTTCGATATTATTCTATTACTGTTGAGATTCGATTTGGGCCCTTTTGATTATGGGAGTGTGTATCGAGGTGGGCGGTAGTTGCTACTATGCGTTACCACCAGTCCGGCTCTGCAAACGGTGAATCCACCCTGGCATTCCTTGCGTGCCTTGTCACATGCCTTATACGAGCCCACTACAATTTTGTTTTGTACTGTTTTATATGGAGTGCCCTCTGATCAACCTCCAGTTTACGGAGGAATTACGGTACTGTATATACTATGGGAATATATGAACGGTGTAAGGGTAATCATGGTAATCCCGCTTACGCTATTTTGATATTTTACTTTACTGATAGACACTATTGTATATAGCGTATTATACTATATAGTATTAGTTTGACGGATCCTTAGAGGATGGTGATCCCAAACATCCTCTAAGTTACTGATTGCATTTCATCGAACATTTCGTTTGAGTTGATTTACTTCCATGAGAATGTTAGTCCTGATCCGAGTTGTTTTGTTTTGCATTATTGCTCGGGTCAGATCGAGTATATCAGTTTTCGAGATTCACCTTTGGAGTTTGGAGCTTATATTGGATTTTTGATCACCTATATCTACATGTTGATCAGTTGTTCCAGTCATCCAATTATTTCTGTCATTTTGTTTCAGATTGTCATCTATTAATCATTGTTTAAGTCTTCCGCTGTATTATATATGTAAACTCTGATGTAAATTTTTATTTAGTAGCTTCATGAACTACTATTGTATTTTGTAATTTCCGCTGTGAGATATTATGTTACTCTGTATATGTATATGTATCTGTGATTCTGTGATTTATTCTATTTACCTCAGAAGCTAATAACAATCTGTTGTTTTGGACGTTCCGAGTTAACATGTTTTGTCGATTCGGCACGATCAAAATGGCGGGTCGTTACAGGTTCAGCGTTGAATTCCACTTTGTAATCTCTTGTATAATCTTTAAACTATTAGGCAGAATAGTTACAACGACAATACAACAAGAGATCAACAAGTATTTGGAAGCTAGAGTATTTAAACTTCCAAAAGTCCCTTCTTCTAAGTCCAGAAGGGGTATTTATAGGTGATACATTGCTTGAGCTGGCTTTGACATGCGTTGCATTATCCAAAATAATAGTAAAGCCTGAAGAAGTGTTCTCCTCCTATGGAATTTGTACTCTTCGAATTACAGGTGATAGGTGGCAATCGATCCGACCAATTCTGATAGCTTGGGACGGGTAAGGTTAGGAGTGAGCTACTCTTTAGGTGGACATCGGGTTCGCAGTTGGGTGTGATATGGCTAAGTACATTGGACTACAGCGGGCTTCATTTGGACTGCGTTGGGTGTAGGTGATAAACTCAAGCGATGTGCCTCAATGGTTGGCCCACTCCTCGACTTTGGCTACCAACTTCGGGTATCCAAGGCACAGGCCTATGGAATTATCAAGCCTTTGATGGGCTAGCTAAATGGACCATCAACATACAGACAATTATATTGTAATTCAAGAATGTATGAATATTCTGCTAGATATTGTAGAAGTATTAAGTTTCTGTGCAATTATGTTTCACTATTATAACCTATGGTATATGTTATATTATATTTTACCCTTACACTGTGAGTTCTACGACAGGTTTCGCTTGTGTTATCATTTTATAATGGTTGTCCGCAGCTACCTGGCATGTCTTTTAGCGCATTACACTTTTTTAGTGCAGGAGTTGTGGGCGGTCGTCACATTTAGTATCAACGCTCTGGTTATCGATTTTAACCAAAGTTCAAAGACGTAATTACATACGAGAGATGTATTTGTAGATGTATGACGGATGTATACTATATAGAAGTATATAGTATAGTGGTGTTTGAACTTCATTAGCAGTTTTCTCCTAAGTGGTTGATCATTCTATATTGCAGATTTATAATGAGTCGACAAACCTCGAGACACACTACTGGGGAGAGGACTGTGACCATAGGAGGAAATGGCGGTATACCAGACTACTAGCTATGTTCAAGGCCATGGCGGCAACGATTATGAGAAAAGTGCCCGCTCCAGAGATAGCTGCGGTAGATGTAAGAGTTCAGGTGCCTAGTGCTTTGGATTTCGCCAAGCTGTGTAAGGACTTCACATCTCTAGGATGGAAGCCATTTAAAGGGACCGAGCTGACTGAATAGGTTTAGAGATGGCTAGATACTTGTATTCGTATTTTTGGGGACTTGGGCATTGATGATGCAACAAAGAGGAAGCTTGCATTGAGACCATTAGTAGGTAGTGGACTGGTGGAACTCTGTCATTCTTGAGACTCCTGAAGATGACATTTCATAGGAGCAGTTCCAAGTCAAATTTAAGGCAAAGATTATTTCTACCGTGCAAAAGTCTATTCTATTTAAGTGTTTTGTAGAGCTTAAACAGAATGATCGACTAGTGCTTGATTGTGTTTCTAACTTTAAAGCTTTGTCAAAGTATGCTCATTCTGGATACTCCTTACTAAAAGAACGAGAAGTTTGTTATGGGTCTGGATGAATATCTTGGGAATCGGCTTGTGGATCATCTAGATGACACTTATGAGAAGATGGTTGAGAAGGCTTTGAGGCATGAAAGTATGTTTCCCAAGAAAGAGATTGTTTTTGCAGCTAAGGAAGAACAGAAACCACAGTAGCATGGTAACAACAAGAAGAGGAAGCAGCAGCAGCAGCAGAAAGGGAAGGATGGCCAGAAGAAGCAGAAAGGAGGGGTGGTTTACTTTGACTACCAGTAGAAGGGCCATTATTCCAAGGATTGTAAGAATCCAAAAGTTGAAAGGAAGTGTCACAACTGTGGCAAGCATGGGCATCTCAAGAAGGATTGTCCAGAACTGGCTAAGGAAAAGTAGGTTGTGAAGGCGTATGCTTTGGAAGATGTGCCATCGTCTTCGGAAGCTCCTATGTAGAGGAGAAAGGAAAGGGTGTCGTTGCCTAAGGTACTCTTTCGGTTAGAGGAGTTTCAGTATGTGTGTCGTTTGATACTGGAGCATCACATTCATTCATTTTTAATGAACTTGTTTGTCGCTTGGGTTTGGAACAAGAGATTTGTGATAGGCCACTGATCGCGACTAATCCAGTTGGGGCTTCATCTAGTTTGTTTAGGATTTGTCGTGGTCTAGTGTTGACGAGTCATGGTTTTTCCTTTTTTGTGTGATTGCTCTGTTTTGAACTTCACTGGTTTGGATTATTTTGGGTATAGACTGGCTCAAGAGGTATGCAACAAGAGTGAGTTGTGAGAAGCTTGAGGTGAGAGTCAGGGATGTGGAAGGGCGAAAGTTTTTGATTAGATGTAAGCTCAAAAACGGGGTCTTCATGAGCTATTTATATTCACATGTGATTCCGTGGAAGGCTTGCCATCTGTGTTGGTCTCTAATGAGTTTAAAGATGTCTTTGACAAGGTCAAAGGGTTGCCGCCGCATCGTGAGATTGAGTTCAGAATCAATTTGGTCAAAGTTGTTAGACCTATTGTTATGCCTCTTAGGTGGATGGCGCCTAAGGAATAATGAGAGTTAGAGGTGCAGGTACGTGACCTTCTGGGAAAAGGATTCATTCGAAGAAGTGTTTCCAAATGGGGTAAACCAGTTATGTTTGCAACCAAGGCAGATGGCTCATTGAGATTGTGTGTGGACTATCGTGAGATGAACGAGGTGACCAAGAAGAACAAGTATCCATTACCGAGGATAAATCACTTGTTCGATCAGTTTCACAAAGCCAAAGTGTTTTCTCAAATGGATTTGGAAATGGGATTCCACTAGTTGTGGGTGGCAAAGAATAGTCTATCAAAGATTTCTTTTAGGACACCATCTGGTTTCTTCAAATGGTTGTTGATGCCATTTGGGTTGACTAACGCACCAGCGTATTTCGTGGATCTTATGAATATGGTTTTCAGAGATCAATTGAACAAGTTTGTGCTTGTGTTCGGGGATGATATTTTAGTTTACTCTCAGAATGAGGAAAAACATAAGATGCACTTGAGAGTTGTTTTGGAAATCTTGCAAAAGCATCAACTGAGAGCTAAGTTTTTGATGTTTCACTTCTAGAAGAGTGAAGTGAGGTTATTAGGCTATGTTGTTCCTGGAAATGGGATAGCAGTAGACCATTCCAAGGTGACAGCAATCAAGGACCGGGATAGACCTAAGAATGTGGCGGATGTTCATAGTTTCCTTGGGTTGGTCGGATATTATCGTCGTTTTATCAAGGATTTCTCTAGGATAGCTGCACCATTAACAAGATTAGCAAGGAAGAACCAAATGTTTGCATGGGATGCGAAGTGTGAGCTAGCGTTTGGAATTCTGAAAGAGAGATTGACGAGTGCTCCTGTTTTGATCATTTCAAGTGGGAATGAAGAGATGGTGGTATTTACCGATGCATGCGGTACTGGACTTGGAGAAGTACTGATGCAAAAGGGTAAGGTTGTAGCCTATGCAAGTCAACAGCTGAAGCCGCACGAGAGGAATTATCCAACCCATGATTTGGGGTTGGCAGCTATCGTGTTTTCTCCGAAGATGTGGAGACATTACCTCTTGGGAGTTTGATTCGAGTTGTTTATGGATCACAATTTGTTGAAGTATCTTTTCTCCCAAAAGGATTTGAATCTTCAACAACAAAGGTGGTTAGATATTCTGGCATTATATGATTTTGGTAAAGCCTATACTTCTGGTAAAGGTAATGCAGTGGCAGATGCGTAGAGTGGAAGGTACACAAGTTTGGGAGCGATGTTTTTGGAATGGAAGAGCCTCGATTACTTGGCAAGGTTTGATTTCCAACCATGGTGTGAGTTGGAACCTGAAATTTTGACAAGCTTATCGATAAGACCTACTCTCATCGAAAGGATGGGTGAGAGACAAAAGCATGACACAAATATTGTTAAGATTATCCAGAAGTTGGAACCAGAAAACAAGGAATTCGAGGTCGATCGAGAAGGCTGGCTTTGAAATAAAGGACGACTGGTTGTTCCTGATATTGACGGACTGAGATATGAGGTTTTGAGGGAATATCGTCACTCAAAGTTGACGATTCATTCTGGTGGTAACAAGATGTATCAGGACATGAAGAGAGCCTACTAATGGGAAGGTATAAAAAGGGATGTTGGAAAATTTATTTCCAAGTGTATGAACTATCAGTTGGTGAAAGCTGAACAAATGAAGCCGAGTAGTTTGCTTCAGCCACTGGAAGTTCCTACATGGAAATTGGAGCAGATATCGATGGATTTTATCGATGGACTACCTTGAACTAGGGCAGGAAACGAAGGAATTTGGGTCATTATGGATCGCTTGACTAAAAGTGCAAGATTGATTTCTGTCAAATCGACAAGGACAACATTGAAGTTGGTTGAGCTCTATGTTAAATGAATAGTTCTATTCCATGGTATCCCAAAGAGCATAGTAAGTGATCAAGATCCATTATTCACAAGTGGATTTTGGAAGAGTTCGCAAGAGACTTTGGGAATCAAGTTGTGTTTGAGTACGGCTTATCATCCCCAAACTGATGGTCAAACCTAGAAGGTTAACCAAGTTTTGTAAGATCTCCTATAGCTTGTGTATTAGACTTCGTAGGATCATGGGAAGACCATTTATATCTAGTCGATTTTGCATATAATAACAACTACCAATCGAGCAATTGAATGGAAACACATGAGGCATTGTATGGTAGACAGTGTAATTCTCCAGCATGTTGGTTAGAGACTAGATATAAGTTGATACTTGGGCCTGAGACGATCAGAGAGACCTCGGATTGTATCAAGATCGTTCGGCAACAAATGAAGGCAGCCCAAAATCGTTAGAAGATTTATGCCGATAACGTCGAAAAGATCTAGAATTTGACGTTGGCGATATGGTTTTTGTGAAGATTTCGCCGTTGAAGCACGTTATTTGGTTCGGAAGTAAAGGAAAGTTAGCTTCAAGGTTTGTTCGACCGTTTCTGATAATCAAGTGTGCACAATGTTTTCCATGTGTCGTTTCTACGGAAGTGCGTGCACGATTCGGATAAGGTGGTATCTCCAGAGCAATATGAAGACCTGAAAGTCGAGACTATAGTTATGAAACCTCGAAAGTCGCTTCATGTAGTGGGAATGACACGAAACAGCTTAGGAGGAGGACGGTTAAGCTAGTCAAAGTACAGTGGGGTGAGGATAATGACGATTGTACGTGGGAGGCGGAAGAGAGTATGAAAATGGCCCATCCAGAACTATTCGTCGGTATGACCCATATATATTGTGTCACCTTGCCTCATTGTAGCTTTTACTGATAGTGTTGTTGTTAGAATTCTATGTGCTAGGACAAAGCTATGATGCATGGCTTAATGGCTGCTTTTTGGGTGATAAAGTTAGCTGTTATGGATGACAGACATGTAGAATTGTTTTGATTGCTTGTGCTTGTTGGAATTTTGGGGACGAAACTCCTAAGGAGGGGAGAATGTAACAGCCCGCATTTTACGTATCGGAGGATCATAAAATATTTTAATTTAATTCCCTGAGGGTTGGTCATTCACATATTTGTATATGTTGGTTATTGAGATGTAAGACATTTCGATAATTTTTACCAATTTTATTTGTGACCATTTTGCCTATGTTAGTCTTGTATATGGGATAACTTTTGACTGCAATCGAATCAGGTGATGAAGACGGTCTCATTGGAAAGGAAATGGTGTTTCCAATTCCATAGAGTGGTCAATTAAAGATTTGGTTCAACGGTTCGGAAGGAACTGCTGTTTTAGCTTTCACAGTTCGTTGTTCATGTTTGGCTAGCCATAATGGGCTGATTTGAGGGGGCCCATTAGTTGGCTGGTGCGAGGCTATAAATAGGCGGTTAGAGGCATGGAGAATAGTTTAGTTTCTTCATTCTTTCATTTGCTTGAGGTCGTGATCCACCTTGCTCAATCAAATACACCTTTCCACCATTAAAATTCTACATCTACATAAGTGAATCAAAGATCTACATCGTTTGAAGATAGATCTACATCATTTGAAGTGAGATCTCATCAAATTAGAAGGTTTGAAGAGAGTTCTTTGTCGTTCGGATTTAATATTCAACATTGTAAAGCTTATTTGAAGAATTAGTGAGTGATATGCATCTCCTACGCGGACTCAATCAAGTATATGATCATATTTTCATTATTTTGAGTCATTTTCACCTAGATCTACAACATGGTAAGTCTTTTCATATGGATCACCAAAAGATCTAATCTAGAAACTTTAAACCAGTAATTCTTATGTTAATTCATATATTTATGCAAGTTAAATCCATCGTTTAAGTTTATACATTGATTTATCCTGATTTGGTGAATTTTATGTGAATATTGATGAAAATTGTTGTTTTTACGTTGTTGATGACTTTATATTAATCATTGAATTGGATGATTTGGATGAGTTGTTTGAATCAATGTTATCGTTTGGCGAAGATTTGATCAAGATTGAAGTTATTTTGGTCAGATCTGGAATCCGGTCGTTTTTCTTGAGTCTAGTCATGTAGCTTGTTCTTTAAGAAATGGACTTCGGTCGTTGGAAGGAAGCTTAGACCGTTGGGGAGTCAGGTCGTGGGGAATGACCTGGTGATTGATCATTGTCCTGGAAAGATGATGGGGTGGGTTGTGGGTCATAGGCCGATTACAACCTAAGGGACGGAACGACCTAAAAAGTAAAGAATATGCGAGATCTGGTGCTCAGGTCGTTAGAACGATCTAGGGAGTTGGGTTGTTGGTACAAGGCTAAGCAGGATGGTGTGAAACTTTTGACTTCAGGCCGTCAGGTCGTGGGACGACCTAAGAGTGGGACGACCTAAGGTGCATGAAATGTGTCAAGTTAGGCTGTGAATGATAGGTCATAGGACGACCCAGGGTGAATTACCTGATTATGTTGAACCTTATATTGATGTTGTTCGGTTCAACAATGGATGCATCTTAGAAAAATATTCAAGGTGAAATGTTCGAAGTGTGATGATATGTTCATTGATCGATGAAATACAACGAATACGCAGACGACTTAAGGTGGTGAGTTCGTGAATAATGGTTGCTCGATAAGGCACTTGAGCTTGTGAATAGTCGCCAATGATGACGACAAAAGGTGATGAAGCTCGAGAGATTATCGTTGTCGTAGGTTCTAGGGGACTCAAGGTGGGGGTATGGTTGGCAGTCACAATAGGCCTAGAAATACCCTGGGTAGTCATGATGGGCATAGAGATACGAGTCACGATGGCGTACAGGTTTTTGCTAGAACCGGGGTTTACCATTATCCCTTACCGGACGACAAGTGTAGAGCCGACAATGTGATCAACGATGGTTTCAAAGAAGGATTGGCGGTAATAGCCAGAGTCATGGATGATGATTGTTTTTCTTGTATCATCTTGTATATATTATTCGACATCGAGAGAGATATCTCTTGGGTGCTTATCTGATATCTATTTAGGCCTCTAGGTCTTGTGCTTGGGAGATGTCAATGTTGATTAGAATGGTCTATGCTAGATAACTGATTGTTATGAGGGCACTGTTTGTTCTTAATTGATTGTTGTAAAAGCTATCATTGTCGGATGTAGAGAAGATGGATGCAGGTTCTTCTCTGTTGATATTGGTAGATTAGTTGATTAATCTGCCTATTCTCATATACTTTATTGATGATGTTAGATAGTTGTTTTATCGCTCACTAAAACTGTTGTCTGACTCAAGGTTTTATGTTTCCCTCTTATTACCTTGTGTTGTTCATCCTGTTGTGGATGGGAAGACTAAGTAGTAGGTGACAGGTGATATCTTAGTGAGGACGATGATGTTGATCGATGGCGAGCTGGAGGCTTGCGTACTAGTTTACTACTATCTAGTATTTCTGTTTCAGTTGTTTGATATTTGTTCTAAGGGTTGTAGTGAGGCCAATTTGTACAGACACTTATATAGTGATTCAAGGATTTGTGGATATTATGCTAGACATTGTGGAAGTTTTAAGTTTTTGTGCAATCACATTTCATTATTATGAATTGTGTGGTATATGTTTTATTATAGTTTACCCTTGCATTGTGGGTTAAACGGCACGTTTCTCATGTGTTATCATTCTCTAATGATCATCCACAACTGCTTGGCACGTCTTTCAGCGCATTATTCCACTTGTTTAGTGCAGGAGTTGTGGGTGGTCGTCACACTCACCCTCAAGCTAATGGACAAGTCGAAGCCATCAACAAAGTCATCAAAACCATCATCAAGAAGCGTTTTGGAAAAGGCCGGAGGTAAGTTGGTAGATGAACTCCCTCTAAACATTGGGCTTTCCGAACAACCCATAAGTCAATGACCGACCACACTTGATTCACTTTCTCAAATGGATCCAAAGCTGTAATTTATGTTGAGCTTGAACTACAATCTCATCGAGTCACTTACTATGATCCAAAGACCAATAGAGATATCCTTTTGGAATCTCTTGGCTTTCTCGAAGATAAAAGGGGTGAGTCCAAACTCAGAGTAGCTACACATCGCCAATGGATCACCAAATACTTTAACGACAAAGTTCGTCCAAAACACTTTGACATCAGCGACCTCTTCCTCAAGAGAATCTTTTCCACGCCGACCAGACTTGGTCCTCATTGGGAAGGTCTTTCATCATTCAAAGGAGGCTTGGAGATGTAACTTTCACGCTAATGATCGTTGATGGTGCCGAAATGCCAAAGGCATGGAACTTGAGAGCGTCTTCTCCACTACTCACCTAGGTTATTGTGAAGACTTACTGCTTTCCACAAATATTTTGTTTTCAATACAAGGCATTGTAAAGAAAAGGCCATTACAGCCGACAGTTTATCAGTAAGGTTTTTGAGATCTCCATGTTCTTGGTGTGTTACTTTCTATGTAGTATGATGGAGCTATGATTATAACCGACTTGCATGCACGAGCACACAACATTAGATTGGAACCTTAGAGGTTGAAATCAATCCACCATACGTGCCTTTACTAAGACTCAAACCTTATGGAGTTGTCTGTCGTCCTCAATTCAACTCGAGTCTCGAACCAATGATAAGGTCGAGTATAAATAACTCGCAATGCTTTTTAAGTTATGTGCCCAACTCCACCCCTTAGTCTTCGGACTTGGGGATAACCAATAATCGAGTAAGTGCGATGTAGACTTCTTGTTTGTTAAGTCTAATCCATTGGGTTCAGACCCGGATGTAAAACAGACGAACCAGCGACATCCTCGGCTCTAACCCGAATGAAATAACGGGAGATTATAAAGGATGAAATAACGATGTCCACCTACCACTCCTTACGACTCGGAATCAACGACCGCAAGAAGGTCCCAAGTGTGGAGTTACCAAAATCAAATTTTGCACAACTCAAAAACAATGACTGAAAGGAGATCTTGGGAGAAAAGTTCCTGCACTTAGATTCCAAATGGCTCAAAATCAATGACCGAAAGGAGGTATTGGGAATGTAGTCGACACACTCGAACTTCACATGACTTGAGTTTCTCAAGAGTGAAGTCTCTAACAACATAGACTTGATTGTGGCATCAAGTTAATTTACATAAGTATAATATTGGAAATGTAAAGAACACTTGAACACTTAAGGCGACATGTGATATAAGCATAGGAAACTAACTTTCATTTACGAGTCAAAATACGTCTATCTTTCTAATGACACGATGTACATCAATACCATATCATTCCTCCAAAAGAAAGGTCATATTCATGTATTTTATCATTCTATAATCAAGACCTATCTACTTCTAACAATCACTCAGAAGGACCACTTTTCTGCTTCTTCTCTAATCCAGACTTGGGTGGCTCCTTCGTCTCCTTCTCCCCCTCCTTCTTCCTTTTCCTATTGAGGCTTCTCCTTACACATTCCTTCTGTCCCTTCTTTGGAGTAGGCTAGGGGAGTGGCCTTATCTCGAAATCCGAGTCCCCTTCAAGCAGTATTTCTTCATTGGAGTCGCCCAAAATCTCAGTGATGTAAGCTTCCACGTCGGGGACAGGCAGGACCCTCAGAGGTTTAGGTTAGAGCTCCATGGGAAGCACCAACACCACAGATTTAACCATCTTCACAAGGGCTGCTATCTCGGCTTCCTTGGTCTCCCTGTAAGCCTTCCTTCTAGCAACCCTCACGGCCTTCTTCCTAGCCTTCACCTCTACCTTCAACTTCGCCTCCCCTTCATCCTTTATCCTATAAAACTCCTTCCTTTTGGACTTCCTCAACCTTGGCCCGAGCATCTGCTTCGTCTTTTTACCTCAACACTCCTGAGCCTTGAGAATGCCTTCCTTATTGGCGCTATTCTTTGCCTCCATCTCCACTAACTTCATTGGCATTTGGGCTTTCTGTTATTCGACTAGTTCATGCATAGTCTGCCCTCCTCCCTCCGTCAGTCCGGTCGCCTAAGGATACGCCTCATACTTTCCTTTCTCCCCCGGGGAAAGCTTATCGAAGTCCTCCATTGCAATCTCTCCTAACTCGAGTCCTGGGAACGTATCCAGGTAACCGAAATCCTCTCCCAATTGCTTTCTATAATCCTCCACATCAAACCCAGGCAAGACAATCACTATTAGCTCATACTAAAATGACAACTCTACCCCCAAAAGAACTTGCACGATGACGAAGTAGAGAAGTTAGTCTACTTCGACTTCGTATTACCATCCTTTTGAGTATCGTTAAAGAAGTGGATTTAACTTACATCGCTTGCTGAGTGGCTTCGATGGGCATCGTGCTCTCGGTAGTTGGTGGAAGGGAGCATCCATGTTACAATCCCGGATTGTTGGGATTATATTATGTAACAACGAGAGTTGGCACGGATGAACGCCAGCAAAACCAAGCGGAATGACTTACTTTTGTTTGGAACTGCCACCGTCAAATTCGTGAGCAACTAACATGCTCTCGATAATAATGGCTTTCCCTTTCTCCAGTGTATGCAGCTCTACCTCCTCTGCCTCGGCGTATTCTATGAGGAAGGCTCAGCCTTTCACCAACATCTAGCGCTCTTTGTATGTTAAGTATTGAACCATCAGCGCTTCCTCGTCCATTTTTTCAACTTTCAGGATAGCAACTTCATTCTGCACCAACTTTTTCAAAGCTAGAGCCAGAGTGTGGGCATAGTATTTGACCTATGAGATTCCGTGGAATAGTAGTATCTTTACATAGAAGCCCCTTACCATTGGCTCCAGCTCCACCTACACCTTCTCCCGAGCCTCTTCCACTTCGGCTGTAAATATTTCCAACTAGGCCTCAACCTTGGCTTTGATGCCTTCTACACGTCCCAGCACTTCCCAATTCGAAGCCTCCAATACCTCTTTATCCTTCCTTGACTGTTCGAGCTCAGCATGATTTGACTCAAGAAGTTGTCAGAGCTCTTAGCTCTCCTTACTCAGGCGTTGCTCCCTCTCATTCTCCTCCCGTATCTTTTTAGTCTCTTTTGTGAAGGACTTATAGTTTTTCGAAGCTGATGCACTTCTTTGTTCTCCTACCGCAATTGAGCATTCTCCTCAGATACAGTTTTGTTGTCCTTCTCCGGCGTGGTCTGTCGAGCCGACACGGAGGCCAACACATCCTTGTGCTTATCTACATCCCTGACTATTGCTGATTTCACCTCCATTAATTCCCTCTTTTGCCCGTCTATTTCATTAATAGAGAGTTAGCATATAAACATGTTACTCGAATACACAGAAATAGATATGACTCATGAAATTGACTTACCCATTTCGATCTCTCGATTCTTACGACTCCCCCGCTCAAACTATAACTCGAGCTTCAAAACCCTCGATCTCAGCGTTCTTTTGAATGATAGCTCCAAGAGTCTCATGGCATACACATGCAATTATCAATGACGGTAAAAGATGTCGTATACCCAGGACCATTATATTCGTTGATATGATGTGGGATCTGATGCAGATTGGATATCCGTAGAAGGTCTTCAAAGTAGAAGCCTAGAAATGACTTCTTCAACATCTCCTTCTTATGAAAATCTGCACTTCTTAGAAACTACTTACATCTCTTTCTTTTGATCTTCGGTAACTTCTAGACCCTCAATCTCTATCACCATCTTGAGCCATTACACTTGCATGAAGAAAACATTGAGTCTGAAACAAACACCCCCCCCCTACACACACACAAATAAGTGTGTGTGTGTGTGTGTGTGTGTGTGTTCTAAGTGTTCCCACTACGAACAAGATTTTGGCCTGCTTGAAAGGGTAACATCCTTAACGCTCGAGAATATGCTCTTGAAGTTTTTGTCGCTGAACATAAAAGTAAAGTCTTGATGGGGACTATATCCTGGAACAAGAACTGATGCTCTACCTCAATCCACGTGGTGGTCTCATAGGTCATTGTTCGAGAAGTTGGTTTGAGACTTGCTCCAAACCTCGTCCCATCTTCCGAAGACTGAACAGAAGTAGGCATCAACTTATCTCCTCCAATGAATCTGTAACGACCTGGAAAAAGGTCGATCTTGGTTATCCGATATATAACACATATTGAACATCCAAGGATCGAAAATATCGGTAGTTAATGAAAGAAATTAGAGGGTGAGAATAGATAAGATAGAAACTTAGAATAGAAGAAGAAGAAGAAGAAGAACACAACATCAGAGTAACACAAACCTCACAGCGGAACGAATAACATATAATATATAACATAACTTTGAAATATAAATCTGTACTTAAATACACATATCATTTCCAAAGTACAACACTTACAACATAGCGGAAATAAACAATAGCTATATGATCCTGAAGCCTCCTGCTCCAGCTCTTCAAGTATCTGTAAATCCCGACTACTTGACTGCCCGAACAAAATTGGGCACCCAAGAGTTTAGGGAAAACAAAACAAAATAAACTCCGGGTCAGTCATGGGACTGGTATGAGTAACAGTTAAAAACAGTTTGAACAAGTAAACGATATCTCATAAGACCACGCCGTATAATGGAACAGGTTTTTCCCTTATGAGAATCCATAACATCTTTATATCAAAACTCATTGATATTATAATAGTGTCTATCAACCACAATATAATAACCATCTAGCAGAAACGCTTTCATCTCACGTTCTACATATATAGTATACAATCAAAACCGCAAGCACGTATTGGGTAATGGATTTCCAACTATGACAAGGTATGGAACCACCTTTCGCTAGTGTGCTTCTAGAGAGGAATACACTGGGTTCAACAAGAACATCTTGCAACCCAGCCACACATGACCGACCACTCATTTCGCTTGAGTGTATCGAATGTATATCACCAACAGTTGGGATCAACAACCATTTCCCGAATAGGACAACATCGACAATAGATTTTTAGAAGTAAATAAAACTCTAGACTAGGTGATTATACATCCTAATAGGTGCGACCTACATAGCCATGTTGCCTGCCCGATTTTTGTCATTTCTCGGTTGTGAGGCTAGAAGTTATGCTTATCTTTAACAGATCGCATGTTTATTCACTTTGAATGTCACATTGTCATACCCGCCAAATCATAAATTAATTTCCCCAAAAATAACACGGGTATACAACTTAGAGAAACGAATTCCTCCGCCACCAAACGTGAATACGTTTGAAGAGATCAACTTACGCGATCTATTAAATATACTCCGTCAGACATTCTTCCATACAGGTCGTCCTGGGACTGGACAAACCGAAGGCACTATTCAGTACAACCATCTTAGGAAATCTTTACCTAAGATTTATACAACAGCCCTTGCACTTTTCTCTGTCTTCAATTATCTTTGGCATATATGATTTGCAATGCTTATGCCAATACAGAGTGGTTCTTTAGATAATAATCCAACCGGTCTCTCCATATCAACAATGTTAAAATGATCAAAACATTGATAGTCTGTGATTTAACTATCAAAGAAAAACATGTGTGCAAACAACGATATTATTTCCAGATGGAAATTATATTGATCAATCATCATTTAACATATATATGTATATATATATATTCACATTGCCTTATTTTCTATGTTTAGAAAATATATGTTATTAACACTGGAAAACATTTCCATGGCTTAATTACGTATCAGTATCCTTTCACAACTATCAGACTCTAAATATAAACTAACAAGAGAAAAACTTCATAAATATAAACCTCGAAAGCCGAAACAAACATCAGATCGATACTCAGGAAACCATTCAACTTATTGATCTATAGCCAGTTTCTAATTTTTGTTTAACTCCATTTTGATTAACTATGTTCGATTAACTCCTTCCGAATAACTAAATTCAATTAACTCCTTCAAATAATAAATTCGATTAACTCCTTTTCATTAACTCTATTTATTTTCCCAATAAATCTTCCTTTCTTCTATTTATTTTCTAAATAAGCATTCCTTTATTTATTTATTTTATAAATAAATATTCCTTTATTCTATTTATTTTCTAGATAAATATTCCTATATTCTATTTATTTTCTAAATAAATATTCCTTTATTCTATTTATTTTCAATATACTTTGAAAATCCCCTTTTATACCTTCACGTATTTCTTACGGTATTTAAAATACTAAACAACGGTGATCAATATCATCCAAACACACATAATCATCAACAGATTATATATCACATCATACATTACAATGTACGAATAACAGTAAAATAAATGTTGAGGAATCCAGTTGGATTCCTCCAACTTGTTTCCCTGCATCACAGATGTTAAATAATATAATAAACATCGATTTCATTTCAATATGAAATATTCTACTAAACAGAATCAATATTTGATTAACGATTTATATCTATATCGTTATCTACAATTTCAACCAATACATAAGCAATTCAACCAAACAGTTAACACACAGCAATCAACAGATGATTAACAGTTCTAAATATACGTTATAAAAATAGAACTGTTCAGAGTTGGTGAGTTTTACTCACATTGGATGATCATCGTTAATAACGATTAACTGTCTTTGATTTGAATCAAACAATTTATTTCGCCATAAATTCAAACGAGCTCCACTCCCAGTCAGTTCCATTGGGTAGTGTCCGTCCATACGATCCCAACAGATCCAGTTTTGTCCAATTCCGATAATGTATCAATAAGATATTAGGGTTACAAGTTATACGAAGTTAATTTAAAACTAAACTTATAAAAAAACAAATTTATTTGGGCCTCACCCACACAAATACTCACGGCTCTTCTCCTTCCAAACCCGACCCGCCAATACTTCTTCCCCAATTTCATTTGCACGCTTCAGACCTTAACCGATGCCATTTTCAAATCCTCACACCCACCGTCCTCTTCCAATACTTCACTGTTTAACCAACGAACAACACCAATGATCTTCTCTTCCAGTCCTCATCATTTCCATACCCATCTCGCAAGTCTCGATACCCCTTTCTGGTTTCCGACAGTCCAGTACCTCCCAGTTTGCTCGACACTGTATCACCTCGAACCCACCCAACAACTCACCGCAAATGCAGTTTCTCACCACAAACACAAATCGAAACTCCATTTAAAAGATCGATGCTTCAAATTCTTGGAACAACAAACCCTAGCTACTGTACCAAAGAGGACAGCGGACCAAATGAAGTTCAAACGCCACAAAATTGGTATCAAAACGAAGAGGAGGTTCATAGGAGATCGAATATACATGTAAATGGATTTATAGGATTTTATTTAAGTTGTTTTGAATTTTTCTTGAGGAAGATTTTCACGTTTGGAAGAAAGGATGGACGGCGGTTTCAAGCGAGATTATATAAGGGGGGAAATATTTTGTGTGGCTGAAAGATTGAGTGTGTGGCTTACTTTTGATCACCCATTGGTTATTATATTTTTGTTTTATTTAATTTATATTGTCATATAAGTCTTTAAAAATCCCTGTGATCACTAGTGATACCCAAAAATCACCAAACTGGACAAACTGCTAGAGTTTGACATTATGGTCCCAACGAAACTGGTTTCGTCAAATTCCGACTCCGTTTGCTTAAACAGCGTATTTTTAACCATCAAAATACTGATTGTTTTTCACACTAAAATCTCGTACGGCCACATACTGACTTCAAAAATCACAGAAATTGAAATCTAACAATAATTTAACATTGCGGATCCAAAAAAATTAGTTTCGTCGTATTCCGAGGTCGTTTGCAAAACTGGCTATTTTTAAAGCCCTAAATAGCCCTTTCAAATATATAAATATATTTAAATATAATTAAATTAATTATTTATAAATAAATATTATCGTATATATTCACAACAGAATATCATACAACTCTAGAATATTCCTATATAAATTTCTAACTCGATATTTAAATCCTGATTTAAATCGATATTCGATTTATAATGAAATCCCTTTTTAAAATATAAATAATTCCTTTATAAATTATAAAGGAATTCCACAGTGACTTTTCTAAAATTTGATTTGGACATAAATCAAAATCTACACGACGAAATCTCGATTTTTCTCTTCCACTAGAAAAATATACTGCACTAGCTCCAAACGGTTCTTTTTTCACAGAAATCCAACTTAAAACGAACCCTGTACATTCAGTTGAAGTTCAAATCACCAATTAACGAACTGCCTCGCCATTTCAAGCTCGATTTTAATTATAATATAATTATATGTTCAAACTGTTGTTCAAATAATATATTCGTTATTCGAATTCAATTCTAAACTGAATTAAATATCACAAATGATCCAGTTCACACCATATCGCCATTTCAGCCAATTCTGATTATTTCAGAATTAAATATATTATTTAATTTATTATTTTAATTAAATATTCACCATTATTTAATAAAACGACCATTATATTCTCTTAATCACCTTTTAAATAATTAAATAAATTAATTATTATATCGTTGAAAAATGTGGGTCATTGCATTCTTCCCCACTTAAAATAACTTCGTCCTCGAAATTGATAAGGTAGAAAACAAACCCTATCAACCGGTTAGAACTTATTTGTTCATTTCTTAACTTCAGTTTCAACTGAACCAATTTAATTTCAATTAAAATATTAATTAATTCTTATCAACGAAAATTTTCAAAAATCCTGAAAATTTTCTAACGCCTTAACTTTTCAAAAAAATTCGCCAACACCTCCTTTGTATGGCTCAATCGGTATAACCACAACTCGCCTCTATAGGCCATCTCCAACTCAAAAGAAAATCGAACAGCCAAGAGGCTTGCCAAATCGGCTCATAAATCTCATGCTTATACCAAATATAAACTTGTACCTTTTTGTCGGGCATATCAACTCTATCACTTTCACCTTTTATCAATTCAACATATACCAGTGTTATCCCAATAAGACTCCAATCTATTTTTATCCACAATTTCAACCATTCGCTCATACCTAAGTCAAATTTTATTTCAAATTCGAGTTCCATTCTCGATTTCAAACTCTTAACTTCCCAATCCAATTTTCATTTCAGATTCTTATCTCGACAATCCAATTATATTCATGAACAAATTTTTCCTGATATCATTCAATTTCCATTTAGTTTTCACTTAACTGTTTCAATTCAATTCCATCTTACTTTCACAAATTTCTATTTAAATTTGTTCGTAATTCAAATAGTCTCTTCCTGGGAGTTTTAAACATCTTTGCTTTTCTAAAACAAAATATTCCTTTTTGGATTTCAAACAACTTGTTTCTCTCAAAACAATACAAAAGCAAAATCTTTTCGGTAGTAATCCGTCACTAACAACTCAAAAATGAATACTGATGATGTAGCTATCATCATCAGAATCTATTTTCTAGCGATGAAGTGAGTTCAATACTATAAAACCATTTCTAAACATTTCCACTTTGAAACTCATTTCAAAATATAATTCACATTGCTTGTAAAACAATTTAAAATCTCCCAGGATCTTAAATTTTCCTTATTTTTAATCCAAATCTATTTACAAACACTTATTCAAAATTCCAGGGTTTTAATTCCAATTCTGATTTAAATTTCAGACTTAACTCATCTAATTTCACGTATTTTACTTACATGAATTCTGGTTGGTTATTTACATAATCATTTCACATTTTAAAATCTTATTTGATTATAATCACAACCAATATATCCAATATATTATAATTCCAATATCCATACTTTGTTTATATCAAAATATAATTCGGGTAAAATTATTCTATTTACCCTCTTTTCAAAACATATCGTGTTGACCCATCCTATTCAAGTGTTTAGAAACTCCTATCGATATTGTGGTGCCCCACTATCGATAATAACTCATAAACAACTCAGCCAATAAATCTACTCAATATAAAACCATTTATATCAAATAACAAATATGTTCACTCGTATATATACACTCAAACTCAATCTAGGGTATTACTAACCCCATCTCTATTGAGTCACGCCAAAGAGCCAAGGTAATTCACTTAACATTAAGCTCTGATACCAACTGTAATGACCCGTAAAAAGGTCAATCTTGATTGTCCGATATACAACACATATCGAACATCTAAGGATCGAAAATACCGGTAGTTGATGAAAGAAATTAGAGGGTGAGAATAGATAAGATAGAAACTTAGAATAGAAGAAGAAGAAGAACACAACATCAGAGTAACACGAACCTCACAGCGGAACGAATAACATATAATATATAACATAACTTTGAAATATAAATCTGTACTTAAATACACATATCATTTCCAAAGTACAGCACTTACAACACAGCAGAAATAAACAATAGCTATATGATCCTGAAGCCTCCAGCTCCAGCTCTTCAAGTATTTGTAAATCCCGACTACTTGACTGCCCGAACAAAATTGGGCACCTAAGAATTTAGGGAAAACAAAACAAAATAAACTCCGAGTCAGTCATGGGACTGGTATGAGTAACATTTAAAAACAGTTAGAACAAGTAAACGATATCTCATAAGACCACGCCGTATAACGGAACGGGTTTTTCCCTTATGAGAATCCATAACACTTTATATCAAAACTCATTGATATTATAGTAGTGCCTATCAACCACAATATAATAACCATCTACCAGAAACGCTTTCATCTCACGTTCTCATATATAGTATACAATCAAAACCGCAAGCACGTATTGGGTAATGGATTTCCAACTATGACAAGGTATGGAACCACCTTTCGCTAGTGTACCTCTAGAGAGGAATATACTGGGTTCAACAAGAACATCTTGCAACCTGGCCACACATGACCGACCACTCATTTCGCTTGAGTGTATCGAATGTATATCACCAACGGTTGGGATCAACAACCGTTTCCCGAATGGGACAGCATCAACAATAGATTTTTAGAAGTAAATGAAACTCTAGATCAGGTGATTATACACCTTAATAGGTGCGACCTACATAGCCATGCTGCCTGCTCGATTTCTGTCATTTCCCAGCTGTGAGGCTAGAAGCTATGCTTATCTTTGACAGATTACACATTTTTCACTTTGAATGTCACAACGTCATACCCGTCAAATCACAAATTGATTTCCCCAAAAATAACACGGGTATACAGCTAAGAGAAACGAATTCCTCCGCCACCAAACGTGAGTACGTTTGAAGAGATCAACTTACGCAATCTATTAAATATACTCTGTCAGACATTCTTCCATACAGGTCGTCCCGGGAATGGACAAACCAAAGGCACTATTCAGTACAACTATCTTAGGCAATCTTTACCTAAGATTTATACAACAGCTCTTGCACTTTACTCCGTCTTCAATTATCTTTGGCATATATGATTCGCATCGCTTATGCAATACAGAGTGGTTCTTGGGATAATAATCCAACCGGTCTCTCCATATTAACAACGATAAAATGGTCAAAACATTGATAGTCTGTGATATAACTATCAAAGAAAAACACATGTGCAAACAACGATATTATTTCCAGATGGAAATTATATCGATCAATCATCATTTAACACACACATATATATATATATTCACATTGCCTTATTTTCTATGTTTAGAAAATATATGTTATTAACACTGGAAAACATTTCCGTGCCTTAATTACATATCACTATCCTTCCACAACTACCAGACTCTAACTATAAACTAACAAGAGAACAACTTCCTAAATATAAACCCCGAAGGTCGATACTAACATCAGATCGATACTCAGGAAACCATTTAACTTATTAATCTCTAGTCAGTTTCTAATTTTTGTTTAACTCCATTTTGATTAACTATGTTCGATTAACTCCTTCCGAATAACTAAATTCGATTAACTCCTTCAAATACTAAATTTTATTAACTCCTTTTCATTAACTCTATTTATTTTCCCAATAAATCTTCCTTTATTCTATTTATTTTCTAAATAAATATTCCTTTATTCTATTTGTTTTCTAAATAAATATTCCTTTATTCTATTTATTTTCAATATACTTTGAAAATTCCCTTTTGTACCTTCATGTATTTCTTACGGTATTTAAAATACCAAACAATGGTGATCGATATCATCCAAACACACATAATCATCAACAGATTATATATCACATCATATATTACAATATATTGAAAACAGTAAAATAAATGTTGAGGAATCCAGTTGGATTCCTCCAATCTGTTTTCCTGCATCACATATGTTAAATAATATAATTAACATCGATTTCATTTCAATATGAAATATTCTACTAAACAAAATCAATATTTGATTATAGATTTATATCTATATCGTTATCTACAATTTCAACCAATACATAAGCAATTCAACCAAATAGTAAACACACAGCAATCAACAGATGATTAACAGTTCTAAAAATACATTATAAAAATAGAACTGTTCAGAGTTGGTGAGTTTTACTCACATTGGACAATCATCGTTAATAACAATTAACTATCTTTGATTTGAATCAAACAATTTATTTCGCCATAAATTCAAACGAGCTCCACTCCACTCCTAGTCAGTTCCATTGGGTAATGTCCATCCATGCAATCCCAACGGATCCAGTTTTGTCCAATTCCGATAATGTATGAATAAGATATTAGGGTTACAAGTTATACGAAGTTAATTTAAACTAAACTTATAAAAAAAACAAATTTATTTATGCCTCATCCACACAAATACTCACGGCCCATCTCCTTCCAAACCCGACCCGCCAATACTTCTTCCCCAATTTCATTTGCACGCTTCAGACCTTAACCGATGCCATTTTCGAATCCTCACGCCCACCGTCCTCTTCCAATACTTCACTGTTTAACCAACGAACAACACCAATGATCTTCTCTTCCAGTCCTCATCATTTCCATACCCATCTCGCAAGTCTTGATACCGTTTTCTGGTTTTCGACAGTCAAGTCCCTCCCAGTTCGCTCGACACTATATCACCTCGAACCCACCCAACAACTCACCGCAAATGTGGTTTCTCACCACAAACACAAATCGAAACTCCATTTAAAAGATCGATGCTTCAAATTCTTGGAACAACAAACCCTAGCTACTGTACCAAAGAGGACAGCGGACCAAATGAAGTTCTAACCCACAAAATTCGTATCAAAACGAAGAGGAGGTCCACAGGAGATCGAATATACATGTAAATGGATTTATAGGATTTTATTTAAGTTGTTTTGAATTTTTCTTGAGGAAGATTTTCACGTTTGGAAGAAGGATGGCCGGTGGCTTCAAGCAAGTTTATATAAGGGGGGAAATATTTTGTGTGGCTGAAAGATTGAGTGTGTGGCTTACTTTTGATCACCCGTTGGTTATTATATTTTTGTTTTATTTAATTTATATTGTCATATAAGTCTTTAAAAATCCCTGTGATCACTATTGATACCCAAAAATCACCAAACTGGACACAATGCTAGAGTTTGACATTACGGTCCCAACGAAACTGGTTTCGTCAAATTCTGACTCCGTTTGCTCACACAGCGTATTTTTAACCGTCAAAATAATGGTTGTTTTTCACATTAAAATCTCATACGGCCACATAATAACTTCAAAAATCACGGAAATTGTAATCTAACAATAATTTAACATTGCGGATCCAACAAAATTAGTTTCATCGAATTCCGAGGTCGTTTGCAAAACCGACTATTTTTAAAGCCCTAAATAGCCCTTTTAAATATTTAAATATATTTAAATATAATTAAATTAAATATTTATAAATAAATATTATCGTGTATATTCACAACATAATATCATACAGCTCTAGAATATTCCTATATAAATTTCTAACTCGATATTTAAATCCTGATTTAAATCGATATTCGATTTATAATGAAATCCCTTTTTAAAATATAAATAATTCCTTTATAAATTTTAAAGGAATTCCACCAAAACTTTTCTAAAATTTGATTTGGACATAAATCAAAATCTACACGATGAAATCTCGATTTTTCTCTTCAAATAGAAAAATATACTCCACCAGCTCCTAGCGTTTCTTGTTTCACAGAAATCCGCTTAAAACGAACCCTGTACATTTTGTTGAAGTTCAAATCGCCAATTAATGAACTGCCGTGCCATTTCAAGCTCGATTTTAGTTATAATATAATTATACGTTCTATAACACCCCACGTCCGTTAGTGTCACTCACAAAGGGAATGCACTAAGTTCTGTGGAGCATTTAGGGTAAAAGATGCAGATAAATTATAAGACAGATAGAAATTAAACAGCGGAAAATAAAACTTTGCTTTATTGATAAAATAGTTTGTACAATGATTTCTTTACAATATCAGAGTATCATCTGTCTTACAAAATAAAGAAGCATAAAACAACATTTATATTCCCCAATTTTAGCAAGAGCCAGCCACAGCATCTGAAAAGAGAATCCAAGCAAAACTTCGGCAAATCTTCAAGCTGGGGAAAGAGTGACAGTCCAACTTAACCTGAGCTATACTATTCCCTCCTTTACTACCTAGGTGGGGAAACAGAAGAAAAGAAGACGAAAGAAAAACAGAGTCAGACATAAAGCCTGAGTAAGTTCGGTAACTTTTAGCATGTGAACATGGAAAAACAAACGACATGAATTAACTGAATCCAAGACTACACCATGATCATAGGGTCAGCAAGATTAGACAAGATAATCACAAGATATACTAAGATAAGATGAACTGGATATGCTCTAATACTTTCTCCGCTTCGCTATTTCCTTATTTTACTGGTTTCTATATCTCTGCACCAGCTAACTAATGTACCAACTAGTAACGCTAACGTGATCCCAATCCCTGTATTTTACATCGCCATCAGGCATCCATTTATTTATTTGTTACCTAGATTTAATCTAGGGTTTTCTACCAAGTGCCTTCTAGATTCAACTAGAGTTTACGTTATCTACCGAACGCTTCTCGGATTCAGGATTTATACCACCTAGTCCAATTAGTGCTACCTGTCGAACGATGCCCCCAAGTCTAGGACACACTACCTAGAGTGGTATATGTTCCTATACTTCCCCACGCATGTATCGCGAATCGTTATCGCTTGTCTAGATGCACATGTCCCATAATGTGCGGTTCGAGTCCTGTGTCAGGGCAAATCAAGGAATACAGAACTCGGTCGGGAGCTTTCAGATATCTGCCGATGCAGATGCTAAGGTTTGTTTTTGTTCCAGTGGCTGTGGTCCCACTTGACCCCTCCCTCAACTAATGAAAGGCACACCTTGAAAAATGAGAACTATACGCCGGCCCCCAGTGCCCCACTATCCTATGGCCATCCTCACCCATAACTAGATAGCAAGTATATGGTCTTTTGGAGTTCTCCGCCTTTCCGCTTCACGTATCTTGATTGACTGAAGATGGATGGTAGACGACGAGTCGCTATCACAGGGCTACCGTTTGCTCGCCGAATTACGCCGGTCCATCCTAGTCTTTAGGTTGCCATGTATTGCAACCAAGGCATACCCGTGGTTCTTCTACGCAGACCTTAACCTCTGTGGGCCCAGGCGAATCATCTGCAGCCTCACAGAGGGATACCAAGAGTACCCTCATGTCCCCTCGAAGCCTCGGGCTTCATAACCCAATTCGTTGGGGCCTTCTTTCTACTCAGACGGACATTCGCTCCTTCCTGTGTTATACTAAGAATTGCTACTTAGTTTTACTAACTAAGATTTACCACATAGTTTCCAGAATCGTTGTTTTCTTAACTAAGGTTTACTACTTAGTTCCCTTTCCCGTCAATTTGGATTGGTTAAGTGTCATTAGTCAATTCAAGCCAACTTAACCCTCTTCATTCATCCTGTTATACTGGTTAAGTTTATCGGTAATTCATGTTGACTTAACCCCACCACAAACCAAGTTATATTGGTTAAGTATTTCTTATTACTTAACCCTACCCATTCACCCTGTATTGGTTAAGTGTTCCTTTTTAACTTAACCTTGCCCGCCTGTCTTAACTAACATGTTATTAATGGTTAAGTATTATCCCTTCATGTTTTAGACTTAACCTCACTCTTTTATCACAACCTGATGGTTAAGTGTTCAGGTTTACTTAACCCTACAGTCTAGCCCAGCTAACATATCAAAATTGGCTAAGTGTATTAGATTTTACTTAACCCCAACCTCTAGTCTAGTTAACATATTAATTTGGCTAAGTGTATTAACTTTACTTAACCCCTACAAGTTTCGTTTTGCTACCTCGAGTTTGGTTAAGTGTCTCTATGGACTTAGCCCTCCCATTCTAGCTTAACTGTGACTAAGTTGGTTAAGTGTTTCTATGGACTTAACCCTCCCATTCTAGCTTAACTGTGTTAAGTTGGTTAAGTGTTCCTATGGACTTAACCCTCCCATTATTGTTCAAGCTTTAACTAAATAAATTAAAGCCACTACCACTCACATTAGACAGATATTGTTGTGAATACTGGATGTGCCGGTTGGTTCCGGGCAGGTTTACATCACAACTCAGTCTAACCTCGGGTTAGGCATATTCGTGTTTTCTAAGTTCAAAGGGGTTTTGATTAGTTTTCAAATAAGGTTTTGAAAGTAACCATCCCGTCCGTCGGATCAGTTAGGGATAGCCAGGGAGAGCAGGAAACTTGTATTTTCCAAACCCAAGCCTGGACACTATCCTCTCTGTCACCCTAGAACTTTCTGGAGTATTTATTAAAAGAGATGTCATTAATAAACCTTTCTTTTGTCTATAAATAAATTGTTAAAAATTTATCCTCAAAGTCCATTTTCTTTTCTTGTCTTTTTTTAAATAAATTTGGCCTATACTATATTCATTTGCCATGCCCATTAGTATACTTATATTCTAGGCCCAAGTCTTGACTTACCTATTATTTAACCCAACATGCAGTTTTAGGCCAACTTAGGTCTAATATTCTTATTTCATTGTCAAAACTAGATTTAATATTTTAGTTTATAATTTATGGCCAAAACTTAGTCTATGAACAATTTATCGTTTCTGACAAATTCTATAAGTAAATTACTCCTAATTTACTTATTCCATTATTACTCTTTTAATGTACATTGTCACATTTATTATTATGGCCCCTTTTTCCTATTTATCATATTTATATTTTTTGGTATGTAAATTATACCAGATTAAGTGTCACTAACCATAATTATTCTAAACATGACAATTACTCACAATTATGACTAAATTCAAAATTGTGCTAATATACTTATTATGCCAAATTAACTTTAATTTAGCCAATTCTGATTTAACAACCTAATTCACAGTTTATGGCAAAACTAGAATTATTATTCTAGTTTACAGTTTTATGCCTAAAATTTAGCTTACTTGAAATTACTAAATTTAATATGTCATATTCCATCATTTATGTCAAATTTCCCGACTTGCGTTTTAATAGGCATGTCATAATACACATTCCAAATTATGCCAATTAATATGAATTTCATGTTGTACCCAAATCGTATTCCCATCGTTCGTATAATCGTGATTCATCCTAGATTATAGATAAATCTAGGTTCGTGGAAAAAAAGGGAATGAACCAAAATGCCATGAAAAGATAAATATAGTAACTAGCATAGGATGATAATTTACTAATTTCAGATCTAACAAATTACACTGAATCAATTGATTTTAAGCATCGAAGGCCTATAGATCTGATAATATTATGACATGGAAAGGGTTGAATAAATAACATAGGTTCATGTATATGGGTATATCTAACTTAATAGACAAATTCCCATAATCAAGATCCAAAGATAATTAAGAATAGACTGAATCGATAATCAGGTTTAGATCCAATATCACAGTCATAATCCTAGGCAATAATATCATGTTCATGAATCATAGGTAATTATCCACAATTATCTGTGTCATAGTCATAGGCATTGGTTTATGTTCAAAGGCTTATGTTCATAGTCAAAGGTGTATGGTTTCAACGTCCATAGTTTAATAGTCATAGTCTTAGGCATTGGAAATTTAGTCACAATATGTTCTAGGCCAAAATCAAGAATCAGATCCAAAGGTATGTACAAGCACAGATTCAATGAAATGATAAGGCATATTTCTTATATCCATTAATTTAATGTCACAAACAAAAAAAGGCATTCAGATCTAAAAAGTAACCAACTTACAGAGATTAGATTCGTAGAAAAATAGTCGTTGAAGTCGTTTGAATCTTCACTTGAATCCTAGATTGTTTTGAATCTTCTCTTGAAAGATTTGAGCAGCATTTCCTCGTCTTATATTTATATTTTATTTTATTTATTTAATTTAGAGGAGGAGAAGAAGCCATGTCCAACGAGAATTTATGCATCATAAGGTTAGAGAAGAATGGTGTAAAGAGAATGAGGCTAGGGGCTGTTTATATAGAGTTGCAAGTAAATAAGAGCCGTCGATAAAGCCAAGATTAATTCTAGCCGTTCGTTCTAAAGAGAAACCAATTATGTTCACCATTTCTTTCTTAATGTACATTTACTATTATTTGTCAATCCATATAAATACGTACACATTAGATACATCCCCCCTTTTCACACTTATTATTATTTTTGTATGCACATTAGATACATCCCCCCTTTACACACTTATTATTATTTTTATATGCACATTAGATACATCCCCCCTTTACACACTTATTATTATTTTTGTATGCACATTAGATACATCCCCTCTTTACACACTTATTATTATTTTTGTATGCACATTAGATACGTCCCCCCTTTACACACTTATTATTATTTTTGTATGCACATTAGATACATCCCCCTTTACACACTTATTATTATTTTTGTATGCACATTAGATACACCCCCTTACACACTTATTATTATTTTTGTATGCACATTAGATACATCCCCCCTTTACACACTTATTATTATTTTTGCAACATTAGTGTTAACAGAAAATTCAGGGTGTTACATTCTCCCCTCCTTTTAGGATTTCGTCCCCGAAATCTTCAAGTTAGGAAGAATGTGTCCTGCCATCCAATCATCCAACTACTCAACCATTCAATCACAGGCATCCATTGTCCTTAAAAAAGACCTCTAATGCTTCATGATCATATGCATAGTGTGTGTACATGTCCTTATCTAATGCAAAATCAGGCGGTCTACTGATTCAGTTGACCTCCTTAATGCAATCCATGATAGTGCCATGCATCCATTATGTATGCAAAAGAACCCTAATGATACATATTATTTCTACATGCGTGCACAACCATTCATCCGAATGCAACATCCATATGATAACATAATCATCATACATCCATTAACGAAAAATAAACACGCATATATATGCAACATGAGGTGATTGAGTCGATCTAGTGCCTATGGTGTGTATATGCATCCACGAGTAACCACTTGCAACCATCAATCATAACATGTTTCAAATACATGTTTTCGTCCATTGGCTTCTACCTAAGGATCGATGATACGTCCTAGAGGGTATACTTTGGAAAGAGGGAAACAAGTATGCGTAAAGCTCCTACAAAAAGAAATCAAGGATGTACCCTAAAGAAAAAGGGTATGATGCGCGTATCTAGTCTTCAGTCTTCTAAGTCGCATCTTCTTGAGCTTCACTATTCTGTACCTTATCTAATTTAACTTCACGATTGTGAAGTTTCTGACCTCCATTTCCAAAATAAACAGATGTCAACCATGGTACCAAGTGTATATATACTAGGATGATCAGAGGTCTCTCCTCCTAGCTTATCCATCATGCCATAACTATGAGGGTCAAAAGGTCACTACGTACTTTTTACCTCTCTTAAGGTTAGTCTTTTTTTTTCTATTTAGAGCGCCTGCCACAACTATCCATCTTTCACGCAAACCATCCTAGTCGAACTCGACATTCCTCAAGTACAAGCCCCAAAGGCCTAAACCAATATCAGACAAGCACCCAAGGAATATCTCCTCCGAATTTAGACGATCTACGTGAGATGATATAAGCAAACTCGATAGCTACTCTCAAATCCCTACTAACCAAAAATAAATTGGTCGAACCACCAATTGGATTTGAGACTCTAGTGGGATCTTTCTACTATACAAGTACTAAGGTGCAGAGACTCAACTATGGAAGTAGACATGAACAAATGCGAAGCGCTAAAACTAAAAGAGTACGAACAGAAAAACTAGACTCTTCCAACATAACTTTACTACCTTTCTCCTAGGTACGCTTAGAGGTGAAAGTATGTACTTGCCCTTCTAAAAATCTTGTTCCTCATTCTTGCCCTTGTCCTTAATTATATGCCCTATTATACCCTAGTAAAGATACTTCCTCTTGTCTTAGGTTTTATAATTCCTCATTCTTGGGTTATGCTCCTTAGCCAAACTCCCCATCCTCTTCCGTGTGTAATCATGTTGACAAATCTCTCGAAAGTTGCCTCCATCGTGCAGAATCCCCTACAAAGCTTGAAAGAAAACTGGCCGCAGGTGAAACTACTACGGCTATAGATGGAAGTCGGGCACTACTTTGCCCTTCGATGAGGTTACCTCCCAGAAAGCCAGGAGCCCCAGAGACTCAAGAAAGAAGGAAACGAGGACTCAAACAGAGAATCAAAAGATAGTGCTTATAGCTTTGGGGTATATGCCTTTTAAAACAAAACTTTTCTTTTGAAAATGCTTCTTTAAAATCTGTTTTGAAAAATAATTTTTCAAATCTTTATCTGATCCGGTAACCTTCAGCTCTGATACCATGTGTAACACCCCACGTCCGTTAGTGTCACTCACAAAGGGAATGCACTAAGTTCTGTGGAGCATTTAGGGTAAAAGATGCAGATAAATTACAAGACAGATAGAAATTAAAAAGCGGAAAATAAAACTTTGCTTTATTGATAAAATAGTTTTTACAATGATTTCTTTACAATATCAGAGTATCATCTGTCTTACAAAATAAAGAAGCATAAAACAACATTTATATTCCCCAATTTTAGCAAGAGCCAGCCACAGCATCTGAAAAGAGAATCCAAGCAAAACTTCGGCAAATCTTCAAGCTGGGGAAAGAGTGACAGTCCAACTTAACCTGAGCTATACTATTCCCTCCTTTACTACCGGAGGGGGGGGGAACGGAAGAAAAGAAGACGAAAGAAAAATAGAGTAAAACATAAAGCCTGAGTAAGTTCAGTAACTTTTAGCATGTGAACATGGTAAAACAAACGACATGAATTAACTGAATCCAAGACTACACTATGATCATAGGGTCAGCAAGATTAGACAAGATAATCACAAGATATACTTAGATAAGATGAACTGGATATGCTCTAATACTTTCGCCGCTTCACTATTTCCTTATTTTACTGGTTTCTATATCTCTGCAGCAGCTAACTAATGTACCAACTAGTAACGCTAACGTGATCCCAATCCCTGTATTTTCCATCGCCTTCAGGCATCCATTTATTTATTTGTTACCTAGATTTAATCTAGGGTTTTCTACCAAGTGCCTTCTAGATTCAACTAGAGTTTACGTTATCTACCGAACGCTTCTCGGATTCAGGATTTATACCACCTAGTCCAATTAGTGCTACCTGTCGAACGATGCCCCCAAGTCTAGGACACACTATCTAGAGTGGTATATGTTCCTATACTTCCCCACGCATGTATCGCGAATCGTTATCGCTTGTCTAGATGCACATGTCCCATAATGTGCGGTCCGAGTCCTGTGTCAGGGCAAATCAAGAAATACAGAACTCGGTCGGGAGCTTTCAAATATCTGCCGATGCAGATGCTAAGGTCTGTTTTTGTTCCAGTGGCTGTGGTCCCACTTGACCCCTCCCTCAACTAATGAAAGGCACACCTTGAAAAATGAGAACTATACGCCGGCCCCCAGTGCCCCACTATCCTATGGCCATCCTCACCCATAACTAGATAGCAAGTATATGGTCTTTTAGAGTTCTCCGCCTTTCCGCTTCACGTATCTCGATTGACTGAAGATGGATGGTAGACGACGAGTCGCTATCACAGGGCTACCGTTTGCTCGCCGAATCACGCCGGTCCATCCTAGTCTTTAGGTTGCCATGTATTGCAACCAAGGCATACCCCTGGTTCTTCTACGCAGACCTTAACCTCTGTGGGCCCAGGCGGATCATTTGCAGCCTCACAGAGGGATACCAAGAGTACCCTCACGTCCCCTCGAAGCCTCGGGCTTCGTAACCCAAATCGTTGGGGCCTTCTTTCTACTCAGACGGACACTCACTCCTTCCCGTGTTATACTAAGAATTACTACTTAGTTTTACTAACTAAGATTTACCACTTAGTTTCCAGAATCGTTGTTTTCTTAACTAAGGTTTACTACTTAGTTCCCTTTCCCGTCAATTTGGATTGGTTAAGTGTCATTAGTCAATTCAAGCCAACTTAACCCTCTTCATTCATCCTGTTATACTGGTTAAGTTTATCGGTAATTCATGTTGACTTAACCCCACTACAAACCAAGTTATATTGGTTAAGTATTTCTTATTACTTAACCCTACCCATTCACCCTGTATTGGTCAAGTGTTCATTTTTAACTTAACCTTGTCCGCCTGTCTTAACTAACATGTTATTAATGGTTAAGTATTATCCCTTCATGATTTAGACTTAACCTCACTCCTTTATCACAACCTGATGGTTAAGTGTTCAGGTTTACTTAACCCTACAGTCTAGCCAAGCTAACATATCAAAATTGGCTAAGTGTATTAGATTTTACTTAACCCTTACCTCTAGTCTAGTTAACATATTAATTTGGCTAAGTGTATTAACTTTACTTAACCCCTACAAGTCTCGTTTTGCTACCTCGAGTTTGGTTAAGTGTCTCTATGGACTTAGCCCTCCCATTCTAGCTTAACTGTGATTAAGTTGGTTAAGTGTTTCTATGGACTTAACCCTCCCATTCTAGCTTAACTGTGTTAAGTTGGTTAAGTGTTCCTATGGACTTAACCCTCCCATTATTGTTCAAGCTTTAACTAAATAAATTAAAGCCGCTACCACTCACATTAGACAGATATTGTTACGAATACTGGATGTGCCGGTTGGTTCCGGGCAGGTTTACATCGCAACTCAGTCTAACCTCGGGTTAGGCATATTCGTGTTTTCTAAGTTCAAAGGGGTTTTGATTAGTTTTCAAATCAGGTTTTGAAAGTAACCATCCCGTCCGTCGGATCAGTTAGGGATAGCCAGGGAGAGCAGGAAACTTGTATTTTCCAAACCCAAGCCTAGACACTATCCTCTCTGTCACCCTAGAACTTTCTGGTGTATTTATTAAAAGAGATGTCATTAATAAACCTTTCTTTTGTCTATAGATAAATTGTTAACAATTTATCCTCAAAGTCCATTTTCTTTTCTTTTTTTTAAAATAAATTTGTCCTATACTATATTCATTTGCCATGCCCATTAGTATACTTATATTCTAGGCCCAAGTCTTGACTTACCTATTATTTAACCCAACTTGCAGTTTTAGGCCAACTTAGGTCTAATATTCTTATTTCATTGTCAAAACTAGATTTAATATTTATTTTATAATTTATGGCCAAAACTTAGTCTATGAACAATTTATCGTTTGTAATAAATTTTATAAGTAAATTACTCCTAATTTACTTATTCCATTATTACTCTTTCAATGTACATTGTCACATTTATTATTATGGCCCCTTTTTCCTATTTATCATATTTATATTTTTTGGTACGTAAATTATACCAGATTAAGTGTCACTAACCATAATTATTCTAAACATGACAATTACTCACAATTATGACTAAATTCAAAATTGTGCTAATATACTTATTATGCCAAATTAACTTTAATTTAGCCAATTCTGATTTAACAACCTAATTCACAGTTTATGGCAAAACTAGAATTATTATTCTAGTTTACAGTTTTATGCCTAAAATTTAGCTTACTTGAAATTACTAAATTTAATATGTCATATTCCATCATTTATGTCAAATTTCCCAACTTGCGTTTTAATAGGCATATCATAATACACATTCCAAATTATGCCAATTAATATGAATTTCATGTTGTACCCAAATCGTATTCCCATCGTTCGTATAATCGTGATTCATCCTAGATTATAGATAAATCTAGGTTCGTGGAAAAAAAGGGAATGAACCAAAATGCCATGAAAAGATAAATATAATAACTGGCATAGGATGATAATTTACTAATTTTAGATCTAACAAATTACACTGAATCAATTGATTTTAAGCATCGAAGGCCTATAGATCTGATAATATTATGACATGGAAAGGGTTGAATAAATAACATAGGTTCATGTATATGGGTACATCTAACTTAAAAGACAAATTCCCATAATAAAGATCCAAGGATAATTAAGAATAGATTGAATCGATAATCAGGTTTAGATCCAATATCACAGTCATAATCCTAGGCAATAATATCATGTTCATGAATCATAGGTAATTATCCACAATTATCTTTGTCATAGTCATAGGCATTGGTTTATGTTTAAAGGCTTATGTTCATAGTCAAAGGCATATGGTTTCAACGTCCATAGTTTCATAGTCTTAGTCTTAGGCATTGGAAATTTAGTCACAATATGTTCTAGGCCAAAATCAAGAATCAGATCCAAAGGTATGTACTAGCACAGATTCAATGAAATGATAAGGCATATTTCTTATATCCATTAATTTCATGTCACAAATAGAAAAAGGCGTTCAGATCTAAAAAGTAACCAACTTACAGGGATTAGATTCGTAGAAAAACAGTCGTTGAAGTCGTTTGAATCTTCACTTGAATCCTAGCTTGTTTTGAATCTTCTCTTGAAAGATTTGAGCAGCATTTCCTCGTCTTAGATTTATATTTTATTTTATTTATTTAATTTAGAGGAGGAGAAGAAGCCATGTCCACCGAGAATTTATGCATCATAAGGTTAGAGAAGAATGGTGTAAAGAGAATGAGGCTAGGGGCTGTTTATATAGAGTTGCAAGTAAATGAGAACCGTCGATGAAGCCAAGAATAGTTCTAGCCGTTCGTTCTAAAGAGAAACCAATTATGTTCACCATTTCTTTTTTAATGTACATTTACTATTATTTGTCAATCCATATAAATACGTACACATTAGATACATCCCCCCTTTTCACACTTATTATTATTATTATTTTTGTATGCACATTAGATACATCCCCCCTTTACACACTTATTATTATTTTTATATGCACATTAGATACATCCCCCCTTTACACACTTATTATTATTATTGTATGCACATTAGATACATCCCCCCTTTACACACTTATTATTATTTTTGTGTGCATATTAGATACATCCCCCCTTTAGACACTTATTATTATTTTTGTATGCACATTAGATACATCCCCCCTTTACACACTTATTATTATTTTTGTATGCACATTAGATACATCCCCCCTTTACACACTTATTATTATTTTTGCAACTTTAGTGTTAACAGAAAATTCGGGGTGTTACACGTTCAAACTGTCGTTCAAATAATATATTCGTTATTCGAATTCAATTCTAAACTGAACTAAATATCACAGATGATCCAGTTCACACCATATCACCATTTCAGCCAATTCTGATTATTTCAGAATTAAATATATTATTTAATTTATTATTTTAATTAAATATTCACCATTATTTAATAAAACGACCATTATATTCTCTTAATCACCTTTTAAATAATTAAATAAATTAATTATTATACCATTGAAAAATGCGGGTCATTAAAGAATCCCTCATCATTATTGCCTCCATGGCTATATAACTCCTTCTGAGCTCCTACGGCCTCCTCCTCGACTAGGCGCATAGCAGGATGCACGACGGGCGGCTGTTCCATCTATAGATGTAACACCTCATAAAAGATACCTAAAAATATGAATATTAACAATTAATAGAAATGAACAACTAAATACTCAAATATAAAAATGCTGAAAATTGAGATTTTGCAACATTAAGAATTTGGCTACGAAAATCGTTTATTTGGATTTGTGATGAAATTCTGAATCGTTTTCATATATAATATAATGAAAATGGTAGTCATATTAAGAAGTTAGAATCAAAAGAAATTAAACGGTAAACGCATATATATACATATGTATGTATGATTTAATAGATAATATATATCCAAGAAATAAAATAAATTGGATGAATTTGAATTTCAAAAGAAGATAAGAATGAGGGGACAAAAATAATATATATAAGGTAAGAGATAAGCCAAATAAATTAACGTTATATATAACTAATATCTCCAACCGCACATACCTTCATTGAGCAACTCAGGGACCAAGAGGTTGATCTCCCCTCTGGGAGGGGTGCCGACCATCGATCGACCGCTTGGCGGTTGAAACGCCCAATTAGGTCGGGTTAGGTTTTGGGGGCTTATTTATATAAATGGATGGCTAGGAATAAATCTTAATAATTCTACAGTCTTTTTTTACACAAGAAACTATAAATTGATCCCTATAGTCCATACCTAAAACCTACCCATCATCTCTATAGTGCCTCCACTCTTCTGCCATTGAATCCAGAGTAATTCAAAATAGGTTTTCTTGTTCTTCTACACGTCTAATCTTCTTTCTCTAATATTTTCTTATAGAAATTAGATTAGATTATTGGTCTAGAATCACATGGAATATATATATATATGTATGTATATATAAGAATTTTATTCAATTGATTCTTATGTATATAGATCTCTAGAGTTAAGGTTTACATTAAACAAGCACAACAATATCAGATCTACGACTTTTCCAACCATTATGAGTGGAATTTGTATTTTCTTAGTCATATCCTACATTTGTAGATTACTATATAGACTTGTAAACCTAAGGAGATTTGGTATAACGATAATATCAAACTACAAAAACCCCAAACTCATGTTTATAAGTATTTCGCAAGAATTTGTCAATTTATATTGGGTTTGTGAATCTTGTTTTAGCAATGGATGAAGGACAATTAGGTGATATACTTTTATTTATTTGATTTACCCCTTTTTCTTAACCTTTGATTGTAATGTAAAAAGGTTTAGATTTGATTTGATTTGTTATTTGAATAGGTTTGGGTTTCTATTCTAACTAGTGTGAACCTGTGCTACGCATACGGATTACAGTTATATGTATTGTGTTATGAAATTTTATTAAAGAACACTCAAAGATGTTAAAATAAGTAATTTAGGAATTTAAAAGTGAGTAAATTGCTTCATGAAAGAATCTATAAATCATATGCACATCAAAACTTTTGATTTTGACGATCAAGCATACTAAAATCTCTATAAATTAGTATCCTTTTTCCACTTCTTGCTAAAACTCGCCTTTAATTACATGGGAAATTAACCACTAAAACAATTCTAACTTAACATCAGTTACTAAATCCTCGACATTACAATTTTTTGATGATATTGCATATCATTTATATTATGAAGGAGCCTTTAAACAGTCCAATATAAATTATAATTGGTCAATGTATAAAATTTGGGAATTATCAGCCAATTAAATATACATTCAACATGATAGATAATTTGCAGACGATTAAATATTTGAGCCCTTCCTTTTGATGATGAGAGATCTCTACAAAAGAAATATAACCCATCTTCAAACTTCTTCTAAGGCACAACAGATTTTGCATCAATAGTTTTAAGAAATCATAGCGAGATGACCACGAATCATAAACACTTAACTGATAGAATCCCTTTCCCCGTCGAAGTTTTGCGTCTTCAAATGATGCTCCAGTTTGCCTTGAAATAGGATAAACATTTTCAATTATATATTCAATAAACACACATATATAATCAGTGAATTATTATATTACATGGATAGGCATTAAATAAATATAATCATATACATTAGAAATTTCACCCTTCTTTCACTTGCTACATTTGACATAATAATTGTGGAATGATATGGATGTTGACTGGAAAATACTTTAGGATGAGCCTATCAACTACATTTATCTTAATGTATTAGTTAATGTTGAAAATCAACTTCTGCCCATCCTCTATCAACGCATGCATCAGGTCCTTGGATGAAAATTGCAAGTATGCCATGTCCTTCTCAGTCACAGGACAACTCAAACTATGTAGATTTTAAACTAAAAATACCTACAAAAAGTAATGAGTGTTAGAAAGAAATAAAGTGGATAGCTTATAATTAATTTGAATATTAGTTGAGCAAAAACAGCTGATGGTTATGCAAGCTCAAAATAGGACATCCTAAAGGTTTAAAATATTCACATCCTTGTAGTTGAGCACATTTTCAATATTTTGAGCCTTCCTAAGATACAGTAATAGCTATAATATCATGTACATAGAATAAATAAATATATGTACCATATCAGAATGCATTCTCATGAAAGTTTCAGATTCCTTATTGAAATTAATGCAATAGAAATGAAACAAGACCAACATACTAAATGCATTTTAGCATTTATTAAAGGGGTTTTTAGGCACAAGGATAAAATTAACAAATTATTAGACATAAGGATAAGAGGGCTTAAATTTTAACCAATAAATTTTAGTGCAAAGAGAGGAATTCAGTGGTCCACTATTATTTCATGCTTTATACTAAAATTTGTTTTGATGGTTAAAATTTTAGCCTCTTGTTCTTACGGATAAAATTTTTGTTAATTTTGTCCTTCACAATATTTTTCTGTTTAGTTTATTAAATTATATAAACAAAAACAAAGATATTAGAAAAGAAGCATGCACTGCACATTCCTATTGGGAAAATTGTTATTTCTGAACCCACTAAACTATACATAAGCTATGAATTTTTCAATTCACTGCAGTTTTGCAACCATTCCTCCAAAGAAATGCATTAAATTAATAGGAAGATGTCATATGGAAAATTTGTAACTTGAGCGAATGAAAAATAAATCAGATTCCATTTGCAAAAGACAATAGTGTAGTTTAATAAAAGAATATGCTGATGTATTTGACAACTTGATCCTGTAAGATACAATGAAATACTAATATTAAACAAAATTTTAAAAAATCATAGAAAATAAATTTAATAACATGAACTTAATCTTAACTAAAATTATTACCGTAATAATAGCTAAATAGTTAACTCATATTATTAATCAAATACATGAAGTTCGTAATGTAAATTAATTACATTATCATTGAACAATTTTAAAACCTAGACATTATATGATATCCATCCGTATTTCCAAAGGAATTAATATTCGGTGATGTTTTCAAATGTAGATATGCAAATGAAATTATTCTCATTTGAAAATATTTGGAATGTTATTTTGTTTCATGAAAGAAACCAAAAAATTGAATCGTGGAAAAAGTATTATGTGCAGTTGAACCATGGCTTTGACAACATAATTGAAACATGAAAAGGGTATTAGCTAAATTAAAACTACACAATAAACAGATTAAATATCTAAAAACCAAAATATGGAGGAAAATATATTGAAACAAATCTAAAGTGGCCAAATTGTTATAATTTCTCCACACAAAAGGTTTGTTTGAGTTCTACCATTTTAACCATCTCTTACCATATTGTTTGTCACTTTATTATATAACCAACTAAGAAGACTATCACGAAATAAATGGAGTAAGAAAAGTAAATGAAACGACCCGCAAATCCGAGCTAACTGAGTTGACTAAATACACCACACGTCCAGCCCAAATAACACAGAAATACGAACCATTAATAGAAAGAAGTTAGAAGATGAGAAATAGGAAGAAAGAAATATTAGAATAGAAGAAAAACCGAAGATCACAAACTCACAGCGGAACGAATAAAATATATTTCATAATGTAACTCTTGAAATACAAATCAGTAACTTTGTATACATACCATCATCAGAGCACAACAGTCATTTTCTGGAACAGTTATAAACACCAGTTTCCAGATACAACATAGTACACAGCGGAATATATGATAGTCTATAGCTAACTGGTGAAGCCTCCTGCTTCCAGCTCCTCCAATCGAATCTGTGAAATCCCGACTACTTGACTGCCCGTACAAATTTGGGCACCCAAAAGTTTAGGGAAAACAAAACAAAATAAACTCTGGGTAAGTCATGGGACTGGTGTGAGTAAACTCCAACCATATGGTTTAACTTCAAAGATCTTTCGAAAGGAAAGGATAATAGTAAGACCAGTCCACACATAAATACGGATGGTTTTTACCTTACTATAACCCAAACCATTTTTGATATCAAAATCCAGTGATATTATAATAATGTCTAATCAAATAAATAACCAAATAGTAGAATGCTTGCATCTCACGCTCTACATACATAGTATAAAATCAAAAACCGCATGGCGCTTATTGGAGATTGGATTTCCAACAGGACAAGGTACGGAACCACCTTCCGCTAGTGTATCTCTAGAGAGGAATACACTGGGTTCAACAAGAACATCTTGCAACCCGGCCCACACATGACCGACCACTCATTTCGCTTGAGTGTATCGAATGTATATCACCAACGGTTGGGATCAGCAACCGTCTCCCGACTGGGACAGCATCGAATAGAATAAGAAATTAAATGAACCTCTAGATAGGTGATTATACACCCTAATGGGTGCGACCCACATAGCCATGCTGCCTGCCCGATTTTTGTCCTTCCCCGGTTGTTGAGGCCTGAGGCTACGAATACTCACCATTCATTGATAGCACAATCACTTTGAATGCCACATTGTCAGATCCGTTAATCACTAGTTGAGTTTGCACAAATATTCTGGATATTATGCTAAGGGAATAAATCCGTTGCAACCATATATATTCATACAGACCAACCCTTTTGATCATTGGAAATACTCTTTCAGACATTCGTCCATATACGTTCGTTCTGGGATTGAACGAAACCGAAGGCACTATTTCTATAAATAGAAAAGCCCTTGCACTTTACTCCGTCTTCAATATATTCAGCATACTTGGTTCGCAATGCTTATGCCGATACGGAGTGGTTCTTCGGATAATAATCCAACCGGTCTCCCCATATTGACAACGATGGTCAAAAACTTCGATAGTCTGTGATTTAACTATCGAATAAAAACAAGTGTTCATCCAAACATATCAACAAATCACTTGGCTCTTTAATTAATATTAAATCTCTTCTCCATTTCCTCATCAATATTTGTTAACCAAATATTTTCAATAACCATATTGGCCCTTATGCCATTTGGAAAACGTTTCCAAATATTAACTTCTTTTATTTTCTATGTATTAGAAAATGTCTCTATTTACAATTGAAAACAATTTCAATCACTTAACTCTATTCCGACTATTTTAATTATACTCAGGAAATATTTATTTGTTATATTCCCAAAATTCCATCACTTGGGTTTAAAACGAATGTTGTGTAAAACATCGTTACAACAACCCAAAATATTTTATTCTACTAACTCTTTTCAACCACTTCTCTTCGAGACTGGGTCTTGCTATTTATCCATTAAAAATGAAATCAATCAAGTTGGGGTAAAATTACCTCTCAGACCTTAACTGAAAACATCCTCAACTTCGAAACGGCCAAACCACTTACCTCGAATAAACACACTATACAATCCAATTGTTCATTTTTAAAACATGTATAAAGTTCGCTTTCTATTTCTAATTTATAGATTTCCCTTTTCGTTTACAATATTCGATTTTTATATTCACTTACTACATTTATCGATACATTGATTTATAACTATCAAATTATCTGAAAAATATTCTATCTCCTTAAATTCCCGGAAAAATTCGCCATAACCTCCCCTGTATCGTGAGCATCGGGAAATTTCAAATAGCTTCCCGGTATCTTCCTCAATCAAAAGAAAATGGAAAAAGCCAAGCGGCCTACCGATACGGCGCATAAAATCTCATATATGAATTAAACATGTACCTTTTTGTTGGGCACACAAATTAAAATCTTCATATACTTCACCATGTACCTGTCTAACACATGTTCACCTGTTTTCAACTCAATTCAACACTATCTAATCGTTTGAATTCAGTTCCGCCCATTTATTCTTTAAATCGGCCATTTTGCCTATTTTACTCCTTTGTTGAACATAACATGTTCAAAAATATTTAACTCGTTCATAACCAAATTGAATTTCAATTTCAATTCTAGTTTCCTTTTTGATTTCGAATATAAATTTTCAAATCGAATCCACTTATTTAAAGCCCAATATCAATTCAACATCTCATTTACTAATTCCTATTCGAATTAGTTGATTCTATTCAATAAATCAAAATCTGGTTTCTGTTCAAAAATTATATTCATTTACACAACTTGAATTCGCATATATTTTACAACTCAACTCTGAAATTTTCTAAATAGAAACTTCGGATTTTTACCTGCTTAAAATCCTTTTATAACATTAGATAAACCGTTATGGTTTTTAAATAGTTCTGGCGCTGTTTTTCTGAAAATTTGATTTTGACATAACTCAAAATCTATACGACGAAATTTATATTTTCCTCTTTCATTAGAAAACTATTATCAAACCGGTCCTGACGTTTCTTGTTTCAAAGAGATCCGACTCCCATTGAGTCCGGTATACTCGATTGAAGTTCGAATCGCTATTTTACGAACTGCAGCGCTGCGGCGAGTTCGTTTTATTTATATTTATATATATAAACCTTTAAACTTCTTTAAAATGAATTCAACTCCATTTTAACTCTATTTGAATTCCTGGATTCAAATTCCAATCTCACTTTTATTTGAATTCTATATTCAAATTCCAATTCCTTTTCTATCTGATATTCAAATTCAATACTTGAATTTCTATTTGAATTCCCTATATTCAAATTCTATGTTTGAATTCATTTGAATTCTCTTATTCAAACTCTATATTTAAATTCCATTTGAACTTCTATATTCCAATTTCTATATTTGAATTCTATTGAAATTCAAATATTCAAACTCCTTTTTAAATTCTATATTCAAAATTCCATAGTTTAAAACCCATTTGAATTTCATATTCAAATCCCAAAGATTAAATCCTATTTGAATTCAATTTGAATCTCTTATATTCAAATTTCATTTTCCATTTCCATTTTTATTCTAATATTCAAATTCATTTCCAACACCATTTGAATTCTAATATTCAAACTTATTTTTAACACCATTTGAATTTCTTCACTCAAATCCATTTGAATTCCCTTGAATTCAAATTCCATTTCAAAACCATTTGGATTTCCTATTTTGAAATCCTATTTGAAATTCTATTTCCAATTCTATTTTGAAAATCCTATTTCAAAGTTTATTTCAAATGCAAATCTCTATTTGAATTTCTTTATTCGAATTCCTTTGAATTCAAATTTTATTTTAATTCCTTGAATTCAAATTCTATTTTTCATTCTAATTTCGTCTATTCAAATTCTATTTGAACTTCTATTTGAATTTCTAATATTCAATCTCCTTTTAAAATTCAAATATTTAAACTCCCTTTAAAATTCAAATGTTATACTCAAATTTCAATTGAGTTATATATTTGAAATTTTCATTTCACATCCTATTTTGAAATTTCATTTCAAATTCCAATTTCACACTTGTATTTCTATTTCTGAATTATCAAATGATAATTCTTTTCACTTCATTTATAACTTCGTTATAAAAGAACTATTTATAAACTTCGTTTAAAAAGAAACTACTTGTTTTATTTTTCAAAACAAGTTTATATTTTATTTCCATTTAAAATTCAAATTCTATTTAAAAATAGAATTTTCCCTTTTTAAATCTCAAATATCCTTCCACGATATTTTTAAATATCATTACTTAAGCCCAGTGATATTTAAACACACAAAGCAACGAATTATTTATTTTTCTAACACATCATATATAACAATATATATGCAAACAAATAAACAAACAGATAATATATATTTGAGGAATCCAGTTGGATTCCTCCAACCTGTTTTCCTACATCCACAGATGTTAGCACATAAATAATACCCGTTCTGCTTCGTGGCAGAATATCGCGGTATAGAAGGTCATCCACTAATCATAGCGTGGGGCGTATAGGGTAATCATCCGCTATGAAACTGCGGGCATCCGCTAATGAGACTGCGGGAATTCAACCAATCAATCAACCCAATATATATATAATAGCCTAAATAACTAATATATATAAAACAACCAGAAAACATTCACACAAGCAACAGACAATTATTTTTAACGAAATAAAAATAATTCTAAAGGTGGGTGAGATTTACTCACCGTGGTTTTTGTTTGCGCTGAATATCCAATCTAATTCCATATTGTCTCGGCTATACATCCATTTAAATCATCAATCTTGAACCTATAATTTATTTATTTTATTATCAATTTAACATTTATTCATTTAGATAAATTAATTACTAACATAGACGAATTAATTATTCTATGAATATTCAAATTTCTTAAAACACATACCTTACGGCTATTCCCACTCTCGACTAATCCGTGAAACAAGTTCCGAATAGCTTCAATCACCGTTTATCAACCCTCAGTATCGAACTCCAGTTTAATTCATAACCAACGTTGACTTATCTCAGCCTCAGATTCCATTATCAGTTTATCGCGCTCCTTTCACTGCCTTAACCAGTGTCGTCCTTCACCCCGTTCATCCATCGGACCATTCGAACTCCACTCTGTCGCATCCAACACAGCTCCGCCCTTCCAGAAATTGAAATCCCCTACTGCACTCAAGAACTACCGTCGGCCTCCCAAAACCACGATGTCCCAAAATTCACCAAACAAGAACCCCTCGTACACCACATCGCGACCCCCTTCATCTTACCGCCGAGCGTCAGGGAGATCCAGGGTTTATCGCGATATGATTTCGTGATTTCTGATTTGATTTTACTCATTTTTTTCTTTTTTTCTTTTTGTGGTTTCGATTTCTGGGAGGTAGAACGAAAGAGGGAAAGGGATTGAACGGGTATACGAAGTTGATAGGCTAATATATAGAAGCGAAAACAGACAGAATGTCTGCGGCATTAAATTTGGCCATTAATTTGTTGTTTTGTTGATATTGAATATGGAAGACAGATTATACAGCTCGAGAAGAAGAAAATTAGCTGTGCGATTAACTCCTTAGGTCTGCGAAACGAAATAATATAGGTAGGACGGCTGATTTAAGTGATATAGGGTGGCTATTGATTTGATTTTATTTTAATTGAAAACTGAAATATCTCACCGACCCTTATTTAAAAATCATGAACCGCTATTTAGTCGGAACGACCGACGTTTTCAAGATTATACGATATTTTTAACTTAACAGAATCGGTTTAAAATGGAATACACTATTAAATTAAATTAAACCGTTTTAAAATGTAAATCGATTTCTGAACAAATAAATTCATTGAAAATAGATTATTATTATCGTTTTAAGTCAATATAGAATTTATATTAGTCAACTGAATTGCTCTAATTTAGTTTTTACACTTCGAATTCGATTGTTACTATTACGGTAATTAAATATATTTGATATTAAATCGTATATCGATTATTAAATCGATAAATCCAATAAAAATTCATTTATATTATATATTCAATATCTAAAACCATACTAAATATTTAAAATATACTGTTCAAAAATCTGGGTCGTTACATTCTTCCCCCCTTAAAATAATTTCGTCCTCGAAATTGCTACGGTTGAAAAATGGTACAAATCTATTACTTTTCAAAAATTCACTTATGTTGAAACGCAACTCCTCATATTTCAACAAATTTAATTCTACCTAAACTTTTGGTCTTCCTTCGTTTATTCGAATGATTTATGATCAATCCATTTATATCCAACCTATGTTCCATTAAACCTATTCGAATTGATCCTAGTTAATTGATTCACTTCCATCCATTTATCTAGCTTAAATTAAATTCCCCTTCCAGAATCCAAATCCCAGGGTTTTCATTTCAAATTCTTCTGAAATCACATACATATATACATATATTCATTTCCATCTCAAATTCAAAACATTTGAATATTCAAACCAATTTGTTTTCTTTCAAACAAATTTCTATCAAAACTTTTTCTAAGGTAGCAATTCATCACTTAGAAACTCGGAAATGAACACTGATGATGTTGCAATCATCATCAGAATTATTTCCCAGCCACTGAAGTGAATTCAGTGCCTTATTATTTCAAAATCCACGATTTTCTTTCAGATCCTTTAAAACAAATCTATATTATTTTAATATACTTTGAAAAATATTTTTCAACTTCCTAGGATTAAAATTCCAAATTCTGGTTTGAATTAAATTCTAATTCATCTCATTTGTATATTTAATTCCTATACAAATTCTATTTGGTTATAAATAACCATTCTAATTTTATAATCTCATTTGATTATAAAATCAACATCCAACACATCCATATAATAATAATTCTAGAAAATTATTCTTTCTATATCAAAATAGATATTTTGGGTAAAATTATTTCATCTACCCACTTAAAAACAATATCATGTCGTATTTTCTGTTCTAGTGTTTAGAAATCCCTATCGACTTCGTGGCGTCCCACGATTCGATCAGAACTCATAAACCACTCAACAGACTAGCCAACACAATATAAAACAACTTTTATATCAACTAACAAATACGCTCTCTCGTATCTATATACTCAACTCATTCTAGGGTACTACTGACCCTATCTCTAATGAGCACATGCCACACAAGCCTAGGTACTCGCTCAACCTAAGCTCTGATACCAACTGAAACGACCCGCAAATCCGAGCTAACTGAGTTGACTAAATACACCACACGTCCAACCCAAATAACACAGAAATACGAACCATTAATAGAAAGAAGTTAGAAGATGAGAAATAGGAAGAAAGAAATATTAGAATAGAAGAAAAAACGAAGATCACAAACTCACAGCGGAACGAATAAAATATATTTCATAATGTAACTCTTGAAATACAAATCAGTAACTTTGTATACATACCATCATCAGAGCACAACAGTCATTTTCTGGAACAGTTATAAACACCTGTTTCCAGATACAACATAGTACACAGCGGAATATATGATAGTCTATAGCTAACTGGTGAAGCCTCCTGCTTCCAGCTCCTCCAATCGAATCTGTGAAATCCCGACTACTTGACTGCCCGTACAAATTTGGGCACCCAAAAGTTTAGGGAAAACAAAACAAAATAAACTCTGGGTCAGTCATGGGACTGGTGTGAGTAAACTCCAACCATATGGTTTAACTTCAAAGATCTTTCGAAAGGAAAGGATAATAGTAAGACCAGTCCACACATAAATACGGATGGTTTTTACCTTACTATAACCCAAACCATTTTTGATATCAAAATCCAGTGATATTATAATAATGTCTAATCAAATAAATAACCAAATAGTAGAACGCTTGCATCTCACGCTCTACATACATAGTATAAAATCAAAAACCGCATGGCGCTTATTGGAGATTGGATTTCCAAAAGGACAAGGTATGGAACCACCTTCCGCTAGTGTATCTCTAGAGAGGAATACACTGGGTTCAACAAGAACATCTTGCAACCCGGCCCACACATGACTGACCACTCATTTCGCTTGAGTGTATCGAATGTATATCACCAACGGTTGGGATCAGCAACCGTCTCCCGACTGGGACAGCATCGAATAGAATAAGAAATTAAATGAACCTCTAGATAGGTGATTATACACCCTAATGGGTGCGACCCACATAGCCATGCTGCCTGCCCGATTTTTGTCCTTCCCCGGTTGTTGAGGCCTGAGGCTACGAATACTCACCATTCATTGATAGCACAATCACTTTGAATGCCACATTGTCAGATCCGTTAATCACTAGTTGAGTTTGCACAAATATTCTGGATATTATGCTAAGGGAATAAATCCGTTGCAACCATATATATTCATACAGACCAACCCTTTTGATCATTGGAAATACTCTGTCAGACATTCGTCCATATACGTTCGTTCTGGGATTGAACGAAACCGAAGGCACTATTTCTATAAATAGAAAAGCCCTTGCACTTTACTCCATCTTCAATATATTCAGCATACTTGGTTCGCAATGCTTATGCCGATACGGAGTGGTTCTTCGGATAATAATCCAACCGGTCTCCCCATATTGACAACGATGGTCAAAAACTTCGATAGTCTGTGATTTAACTATCGAATAAAAACAAGTGTTCATCCAAACATATCAACAAATCACTGGGCTCTTTAATTAATATTAAATCTCTTCTCCATTTCCTCATCAATATTTGTTAACCAAATATTTTCAATAACCATATTGGCCCTTATGCCATTTGGAAAACGTTTCCAAATATTAACTTCTTTTATTTTCTATGTATTAGAAAATGTCTCTATTTACAATTGAAAACAATTTCAATCACTTAACTCTATTCCAACTATTTTAATTATACTCAGGAAATATTTATTTGTTATATTCCCAAAATTCCATCACTTGGGTTTAAAACGAATGTTGTGTAAAACATCGTTACAACAACCCAAAATATTTTATTCAACTAACTCTTTTCAACCACTTCTCTTCGAGACTGGGTCTTGCTATTTATCCATTAAAAATGAAATCAATCAAGTTGGGGTAAAATTACCTCTCAGACCTTAACTGAAAACATCCTCAACTTCGAAACGGCCAAACCACTTACCTCGAATAAACACACTATACAATCCAATTGTTCATTTTTAAAACATGTATAAAGTTCGCTTTCTATTTCTAATTTATAGATTTCCCTTTTCGTTTACAATATTCGATTTTTATATTCACTTACCTATCGAATTCTACATTTATCGATACATTGATTTATAACTATCAAATTATCTGAAAAATATTCTATCTCCTTAATTTCCCGGAAAAATTCGCCATAACCTCCCCTGTATCGGGAGCATCGGGAAATTTCAAATAGCTTCCCGGTATCTTCCTCAATCAAAAGAAAAAGGAAAAAGCCAAGCGGCCTGCCGATACGGCGCATAAAATCTCATATATGAATTAAACATGTACCTTTTTGTTGGGCACACAAATTAAAATCTTCATATACTTCATCATGTACCTGTCTAACACATGTTCACTTGTTTTCAACTCAATTCAATACTATCTAATCGTTTGAATTTAGTTCCGCCCATTTATTCTTTAAATCGGCCATTTTGCCTATTTTACTCCTTTGTTGAACATAACATGTTCAAAAATATTTAACTCGTTCATAACCAAATTGAATTTCAATTTCAATTCTAGTTTCCTTTTTGATTTCGAATATAAATTTTCAAATCGAATCCACTTATTTAAAGCCCAATATCAATTCAACATCTCATTTACTAATTCCTATTCGAATTAGTTGATTCTATTCAATAAATCAAAATCTGGTTTCTGTTCAAAAATCATATTCATTTACACAACTTGAATTCGCATATATTTTACAACTCAACTCTGAAATTTTCTAAATAGAAACTTCGGATTTTTACCTGCATAAAATCCTTTTATAACATTAGATAAACCGTTATGGTTTTTAAATAGTTCTGGCGCTGTTTTTCTGAAAATTTGATTTTGACATAACTCAAAATCTATACGATGAAATTTATATTTTCCTCTTTCATTAGAAAACTATTATCAAACCGGTCCTGACGTTTCTTGTTTCAAAGAGATCCGATTCCCATTGAGTCCGGTATACTCGATTGAAGTTCGAATCGCTATTTTACGAACTGCAGCGCTGCGGCGAGTTCGTTTTATTTATATTTATATATATAAACCTTTAGACTTCTTTAAAATGAATTCAACTCCATTTTAACTCTATTTGAATTCCTGGATTCAAATTCCAATCTCACTTTTATTTGAATTCTATATCCAAATTCCAATTCCTTTTCTATCTGATATTCAAATTCAATACTTGAATTTCTATTTGAATTCCCTATATTCAAATTCTATGTTTGAATTCATTTGAATTCTCTTATTCAAACTCTATATTTAAATTCCATTTGAACTTCTATATTCCAATTTCTATATTTGAATTCTATTGAAATTCAAATATTCAAACTCCTTTTTAAATTCTATATTCAAAATTCCATAGTTTAAAACCCATTTGAATTTCATATTCAAATCCCATAGATTAAATCCTATTTGAATTCAATTTGAATCTCTTATATTCAAATTTCAATTTCCATTTCCATTTTTATTCTAATATTCAAATTCATTTCCAACACCATTTGAATTCTAATATTCAAACTTATTTTTAACACCATTTGAATTTCTTCACTCAAATCCATTTGAATTCCCTTGAATTCAAATTCCATTTCAAAACCATTTGGATTTCCTATTTTGAAATCCTATTTGAAATTCTATTTCCAATTCTATTTTGAAAATCCTATTTCAAAGTTTATTTCAAATGCAAATCTCTATTTGAATTTCTTTATTCGAATTCCTTTGAATTCAAATTTTATTTTAATTCCTTGAATTCAAATTCTATTTTTCATTCTAATTTCGTCTATTCAAATTCTATTTGAACTTCTATTTGAATTTCTAATATTCAATCTCCTTTTAAAATTCAAATATTTAAACTCCCTTTAAAATTCAAATGTTATACTCAAATTTCATTTGAGTTATATATTTGAAAATTTCATTTCACATCCTATTTTGAAATTTCATTTCAAATTCCAATTTCACACTTGTATTTCTATTTCTGAATTATCAAATGATAATTCTTTTCACTTCATTTATAACTTCGTTATAAAAGAACTATTTATAAACTTCGTTTAAAAAGAAACTACTTGTTTTATTTTTCAAAACAAGTTTATATTTTATTTCCATTTAAAATTCAAATTCTATTTAAAAATAGAATTTTCCCTTTTTAAATCTCAAATATCCTTCCACGATATTTTTAAATATCATTACTTAAGCCCAGTGATATTTAAACACACAAAGCAACGAATTATTTATTTTTCTAACACATCATATATAACAATATATATGCAAACAAATAAACAAACAGATAATATATATTTGAGGAATCCAGTTGGATTCCTCCAACCTGTTTTCCTGCATCCACAGATGTTAGCACATAAATAATACCCGTTCTGCTTCGTGGCAGAATATCGCGGTATAGAAGGTCATCCACTAATCATAGCGTGGGGCGTATAGGGTAATCATCCGCTATGAAACTGCGGGCATCCGCTAATGAGACTGCGGGAATCCAACCAATCAATCAACCCAATATATATATATATAATAGCCTAAATAACTAATATATATAAAACAACCAGAAAACATTCACACAAGCAACAGACAATTATTTTTAACGAAATAAAAATAATTCTAAAGGTGGGTGAGATTTACTCACCGTGGTTTTTGTTTGCGCTGAATATCCAATCTAATTCCATATTGTCTCGGCTATACATCCATTTAAATCATCAATCTTGAACCTATAATTTATTTATTTTATTATAATTTAACATTTATTCATTTAGATAAATTAATTACTAACATAGATGAATTAATTATTCTATGAATATTCAAATTTCTTAAAACACATACCTTACGGCTATTCCCACTCTCGACTAATCCGTGAAACAAGTTCCGAATAGCTTCAATCACCGTTTATCAACCCTCAGTATCGAACTCCAGTTTAATTCATAACCAACGTTGACTTATCTCAGCCTCAGATTCCATTATCAGTTTATCGCGCTCCTTTCACTGCCTTAACCAGTGTCGTCCTTCACCCCGTTCATCCATCGGACCATTCGAACTCCACTCTGTCGCATCCAACACAGCTCCGCCCTTCCAGAAATTGAAATCCCCTACTGCACTCAAGAACTACCGTCGGCCTCCCAAAACCACGGTGTCCCAAAATTCACCAAACAAGAACCCCTCGTACACCACATCGCGACCCCCTTCATCTTGCCGCCGAGCGTCAGGGAGATCCAGGGTTTATCGCGATATGATTTCATGATTTCTGATTTGATTTTACTCATTTTTTTCATTTTTTTCTTTTTGTGGTTTCGATTTAAGGGAGGTAGAACGAAAGAGGGAAAAGGATTGAACGGGTATACGAAGTTGATAGGCTAATATATAGAAGCGAAAACAGACAGAATGTCTGCGGCATTAAATTTGGCCATTAATTTGTTGTTTTGTTGATATTGAATATGGAAGACAGATTATACAGCTCGAGAAGAAGAAAATTAGCTGTGCGATTAACTCCTTAGGTCTGCGAAACGAAATAATATAGGTAGGACGGCTGATTTAAGTGATATAGGGTGGCTATTGATTTGATTTTATTTTAATTGAAAACTGAAATATCTCACAAACCCTTATTTAAAAATCATGAACCGCTATTTAGTCGGAACGACCGACGTTTTCAAGATTATACGATATTTTTAACTTAACAGAATCGGTTTAAAATGGAATACACTATTAAATTAAATTAAACCGTTTTAAAATGTAAATCGATTTCTGAACAAATAAATTCATTGTAAATAGATTATTATTATCGTTTTAAGTCAATATAGAATTTATATTAGTCAACTGAATTGTTCTGATTTAGTTTTTACACTTCGAATTCGATTGTTACTATTACGGTAATTAAATATATTTGATATTAAATCGTATATCGATTATTAAATCGATAAATCCAATAAAAATTCATTTATATTATATATTCAATATTTAAAATAAACTGTTCAAAAATCTGGGTCGTTACAGTAAAATTTATATAAAAGAAGAAAACCATGGTTATTTTATTAATATATGTGTACATTTTATCATTATTAGTTATTGGTAAGGATAAAAAGTGATCTGTAAGAAATGGAAATACAACGAAGGGATCATGGCTATCTTTGCTTGACGGTTGTACTGTACAGATTTTAACTGAAAACGCAACAAAAGAAAAGTACTTAGGCTTATCATTAACAACTATTAAACGTAAATTATTTCAAAAAAAGGAAGGGTGTCAGGACATATATGCCAAAAAGGATGTGATCAACATACTGTATTCATGATTTTCTTACATTCAGTCAAATCGATGGGTGTCTAGAAATATAAATTAAAATGCAGTCTACCATAGAAGAAATAATAAATGTTAAAATAAATTAAAAAAATAAATGTTAAAACCCATCAAAAAATCATGAGAAGAAAGAATCATCCTTAGGATTACGATTGATAATAATTGGTGCCTATCGAAGAAAGTTTAACCTCTAAAGTGAAGCTGAAATGAAGAAAAAGGAAAAAAAATCAAAACGAAACTACACCTACAAACAGAAGAAAGTTTAACAAAACAAATAGGTTGATAGGCTGAAAATAGTATGCATTGCAATGTGAAATAATACAAACAACATAACTCAGTAAACATCAGAAATTCATTTGTTCAAATTATCAAACAACAGATAAAATAAGATGCAAATGGTAGGCGTTTAAAGATTAAAGTCCATTTAAAGAAGCAATTTTTGATAACCAACAACCCAAATATATAAATATTTAGCACAACGAGAATCTTCCGTGGCATACCAGTTTATACTAGATGGTGGACATGGGTTAGAAGGGTTTAAATTGTAGGCCTTTTCTTCTTTCCTTTTAATAAATTGATTCGAAAAGGCTACTGGATCTGGTAAAAAAAAATTCCATAACTACTCGTCAACATGTTCAATCCTAGCATACGTTCTTTTTTTCCACGGGTTGCTGTGGAAATAAAAGCGAACAAACCTTTTATAAGACGGGTAAAAAATGTAGAAATGTCTAAAACTGCAACAACTACTCATGACGTAGTCAGTAAATAGCTTTAAAGAAAATTAGCAAAATTGAATCCCAAATGGAAAGGAAAAAAAATCAACATTGAAGGTGACATGATTCATAGCGGTATAAAAAATTAAATGCAGTAATAAAATTAAAAATCGAACTGCAATTTATCGTGAAATTCTCACCCGGATTGAAGCGGATGCCTGTCTAATCAGGTGGAGCAATGCTAGTATGAAACGCCAGGTGGAACAAATACCGGCTGAAGATTATTATTAGCAAGCAAACAGTGAGAATTTGATGAATTTGAAGACTAAAACAAAAACTTCACCTGAAGGAAAGGCGCAAAGGGGATGCTCAACATGTACGAAAACATAAGCGATTTAGCCAAATAGGAATTTAGCCAGATCAGGCCAGGATGACGTCAGATGAGGAAGCACAAATTTTTTAGAAGATGGCGAAAAAGGGATATGAGTAGAGGGCGACACAAGGTATTTTGTTACCTGGGTTTAGAGAAGTCTTTTTAAAGGGTCTAAGCGGTAATCGAAGAGGTAATTACGGGTTTGCAAATGTAAGGGGTAATTGAAGAGGTATGTAACGATCCAGAATTTTTAACTAATTTAAATTTTTAATTTAAATTTGAATTTGAATTTGACATAAAAATATATGGTTAAGAATATTTAATAATTTTGATAAGTTATATGATAGATTTTACTTGAATTATAAATGAGAATGATTATTAATAAGTTTGGATTTATTGATACTATTGTCGTTCGATCGGATTTGTCAAACTATAACATGAATTAGTAGCATTAGAATTAAGTGTTGCCCTTAGTTTTCATAGCATTTAAGGGAAAATGCTACCAAAAGTTCACCTTCTCTTCTTAAGACAATTGTATGGACACTTGTAATTTTGCATGTAAGCTTTCATGCATGCCTTCCATGTGCCCCCTTATGTGTCATCACCTCCTTAACTCTCTATTCCTATATAAGGAGACCTTTTCTCCATTTTCTTACCATTCCATTCCATTTCCTCCTTTCCACCTTCTTCTTAAAGCTTATGGCCATGGTTTCCATGGCATAAGTCTTCCTCTTTTCCACCAACACCTTGCCAAAGCTCGTCATTCTCCTCCTCCTCTTATAATATATAAAGAGATATTAGTATATATATATTATATTATATATATTTTGATAAAGAAGACGGTGCGCCGAAATACTGTCCGACGGTTCACTCAGCTAGGTTACCGTGATGATTGGAAAGCTGTTTGGTGAGAACTCTTTAACCACGGTTTATTATTTAATTAGTAGTTAGACTAATTTAAATATAGTAATGAATTATTAATGGTTAATGATAGTTGATGTTTGTTATGATGGATGCGTAGTTTAGAACACACACACTATTAAGCGTTAGTGTTATAACGCTTGTGCACAGTTATGATTTATTTAATCATGTTGATGATGGTTGCTATGGATGTTTAAATAGTTGTTGATGTTGTTTTGCAAACACTATGACACAACAGTTATGGTATCACATTGGTGATCGGCAAATCTCCTTCGTAATTAGAAATAATATCATTATTGAAATTGAAGGCTAATAATCGGGAAAGACCGTATTCGTATATGTGGATAAAATTCTTTAAATGAATAAATTAATACCGGAACATTTTAGGATGACAGAGAGGATAGTGTCTAGGCTTGAGTTTGGAAATGAAGTTTCTTGCTCTCCCTGGCTATCCCTAACTGGTCCGACGAATGGGATGGTTAATTTGAAGTTACTTGAATTTATAAATGAATTGGAATTTGATTTATTAAGTAAAAAGTAAAAGTTGAATTTTGAACCCAAAATAAATTTGGAAAGTCAATGTAAATTACTTTAAATGGTTTGCAAAAGTATATAATTGTGACGGCAAGGAATTTCGCTCGGTCCGAACCAGTCGCTAAACCGATCCAGGCCGTTCGAAATGCCCTATCGTTTGAGAACAGGACAAAACAGAACGCATACAGAAGAACATTTCATTGTATATTACAACAATGCATCAGATTACAAGAATATACAGAGTAAAAATGAATATTACACAGAAATATCAGAGATTTAAATTACATTTAAATACATAGCAGCGGAAAATAATACAATACACAACTAGAAGAGATATACGGATACAAAGCTTTCCGGATATCGTTCCAGCTGTAAACCAGGATCCTGTGAATATAAATCTGCAAAACCAAAACTACTAGCTGCCCGTGTCAAAATAGGGGCACCCAGAGTTTAGGTTAAAACAATAAACTCCAGGTCAGTCATGGGACTGGTGTGAGAACTAAAACAGTTATTAATCTTTATTTTTAAAGTCAGGTAAATCAAGGGACCACGCCGTATAACACGGAACGGGTTTCCTCCCAAGAATACCAGTGCATAAAACAAACAGCGCAATGCTAAATAAAGAAAAATGAAGCTGTTATAAGACCCAGGTCCCATCACACAATGCAACGCAGTCGAGGATAGGGTTTTCCCTTATAACAGCCAAAGAATGCTTGATACGTTTTAAAACAAATCATTTGATACTATAATAAGTGCATAGTGCATAAAACAACTTCAAATCATAAGTATCAATCATAGGTGGCATGAGCGCCCCATCCCACTATGTCACCATATATAGGTTTACAAATAAAACCGCAAAGTCACGTATTTGGAAATTGGATTTCCGTCTATGAACCGAGGCAAAAGATAGTCCTCAACCGATTCGAGACAATCTAGCCCATGTCTCAGGATCAGAACGCATCAACCCTTTAGATCGTCAGGGCCGGTCCACCGATGTGGATTATTATGCCTGAACAATACGTCTCTCCGCCCTTTGGGGCGTAAGTCTGGTCCGTCAGCCGACCAGAATGCATTCGGCCGAAACCGATATAACCGAGGCGCCTCGCAACAGCAACAACCACATAAGTCAAACTCGTCAGGGCGTGTAAAACCACTGACGCCACTTCTAGCTAGAAAGAAACGCAAGTCCTCCCTGAGGTCCGTCTCCCGTTTTTGGTTCATACCGGGTGCGAAACACGCGAGGTAAACGTTACACAAAGCTACGCCACAAAGGCCGTGCTTTGATCATCACCACAAGACTTTGCTTTTCAACAGAAGCCTTGATCATTTGCATCTTAGCATGCCACACAGGCAAACCATCCTATGCAACCGATATCAGTCACACAGAATGAAATCCGATGTCAGACACACAGTCCATTTACAAGTCCGTTCTGGGTCTGAACGAAACCGGGAGCACCTAGTACCCCGCATATCCATCGATCTCCAAGTACGTCTGGACGATCACTAACTGTTTCCATCTTCTTGGGTGTACAGCCCAATCAAGATCATCAGTTATCACCCAAACGACGTGAAGACCTCCGGTCTTCGACCATCGTCTTCATCTTCGACTTATCGTCGTATCAGTTATTCAGAATGGGATAAACCCGGTCTTTCCGAATAACTCGCGTATATTTTAAATAAGTGTTACACAAACACAACATACGCCTCATTCCAATTCATTAGTCACTAACCGTAAATTAATCAAGAGAATAATTCCCCAAATATTAACCCCGAAGGCCGAAACCAACATCAGATCAATATCCAGAAAACCATTCTGCTTGGCTAACCGGCAGTTAGTTTCTAAATTTCACGTTCAAATCTAATTAAAGATTTAACTATCGCCAGGAGCAAAACTGGTGATACTCCATTCTCGATCTTTTCAATCTAATTAAAGATTCATTAAAACTCCACTTAGTTTTAATCATTATCTGGGTTAAAGAATCAGTGTCATTTAAAACACGGTTCACGATAAACCCAAAATCACATTCATTAATTATCGGGTTAAAGAACGAGTGTTATTTAAAACACTGTTCACGATAAACCCAAAAATCAATATCAATTCAATTCCAATTAAATATCATTTAATTGGTACACTTCATTAAATCTAAATAAAAAGATTTAATCTTTCCTCTACTGGGTTCAAGAACAGTGTTAGTGAAGACACCATTCACGACAAACCCAAATCACATTTCATTAATTATCGGGTTAAAGAACAAGTGTTATTTAAAACACTGTTCACGATAAACCCAAAAATCAATACCAATTCAATTCCAATTAAATATCATTTAATTGGTACACTTCATTAAATCTAAATAAAAAGATTTAATCTTTTCTCAACTGGGTTCAAGAATAGTGTTAGTGAAGACACCATTCACGACAAACCCAAATCACATTCCATTAATTATCGGGTTAAAGAACAAGTGTTATTTAAAACACTGTTCACGATAAACCCAAAAATCAATACCAATTCAATTCCAATTAAATATCATTTAATTGGTACACTTCATTAAATCTAAATAAAAAGATTTAATCTTTTCTCAACTGGGTTCAAGAACAGTGTTAGTGAAGACACCATTCACGACAAACCCAAATCACATTCGATTAATTATCGGGTTAAAGAACAAGTGTTATTTAAAACACTGTTCACGATAAACCCAAAAATCAATAACAATTCAATTCCAATTAAATATCATTTAATTGGTACACTTCATTAAATCTAAATAAAAAGATTTAATCTTTTCTCAACTGGGTTCAAGAACAGTGTTAGTGAAGACACCATTCACGACAAACCCAAATCACATTCAATTATTCAATACAAGGCTCTGAATAGAAAATATATCGGCTTATATTCAATATCGAATTCTACGACTAACAAATGTCGTATTGGAAATAACGATATGAATATATATCTTTCAAATTTCCATAACAACACCTGTATAATCACGAATTCCAACATCGAAATATTCCGAAGACAATTTCGATTCAAATCCACTCCAATGCATTCATTGGAAATTTTGGTTATTTTCAAACCCATTTCGAATTCAATTTATTTATTTAAAAATAAATAGAATTATAATTCTAGTTCAAAACTAGTTCATTTCGATAAAAATCTATTTTTATCTTTTCAAATATGGAGTTTTTCATCCCAATTCTTTCTAAATCATTTCTTATGATTTTACACAAATTATTACTATTTTTAATAATTTTATCAAGGCCCGTTCAGTCGATTTCCAACAATGGCCATCGAACTGCACTTACAGCGACCTTTTTCGAATTTGATTTGGACATAATTCCAAATCCAACCGTTAGATTTCTAATTTCTAATATTCTTTAGAAAGCTCTTTTCGATACGAACCCAACGGTTCCGGTTTTAGGAGAATCCGACGGTCGGATCTCCCGTAATGTCCGTTTGAAACAAATGGTCGAAATTCGCGAACTGCCGCAGCGCGGCGCGTTCTATTCAGGCCATTATATTATATATATAATATATATAATATATATTTCGTCGATTTCTATTTAAAACGAATTATATAAATAGTTTTAAATTCGTTTCAAATTCTATTTCAACTTCTATTTCAATTCAAAGCCTAAAATTGAATTCTTCTTTATAAATTCGTTTTAAAATTCATTTCTATTCAATTCGAATTTCAATTCAATTTGAATTCATTTCAATTCACTTTCAATTCAATTCGAATTCGTTTTCAATTATTTCGAAATCGTTTTCAATTCATTTCGAAATCGTTTTCAATTCAATTCATTTCGAAATTGTTTTCAATTCAATTCATTTCGAAATCGCTTTCAATTCAATTCATTTCGAAATCACTTTCAATTCAATTCACTTTGAATTCGTTTTCAATTCAATTCATTTCGAAATCACTTTCAATTCAATTCACTTTGAATTCGTTTTCAATTCAATTCATTTCAAATTCGTTTTCAATTCACTTTGAATTCGTTTTCAATTCAATTCATTTCGAAATCGTTTTCAATCGATATAAATATCGTTCACGTCAAAATGGCGTCAATCTAATCAACACGGCTTCATAAATTTCTATTTTCAAAATAGTTGTTATTATCAAAATATTTCGTTCAACACATGACCAATCTCAATGGATGAGTACTGTCAACACATGAACTTTTATTTTATATATTCTTTATTTTTCAAATTGGAATGAGGCCCAATCAATTACCATATAATGTTAATTATATGGATTTTCTACAACACATGCATATATCAACAACGATGAATAATCAACCATCATCCAAAGTGCATTCTACACTGTATAAGCATCAAATATAAATATTCAACGCTTATAACAGTCTGTCAATCAATCGATCGACACACAACTAAACAATCGGGATTAGTGTACGTCAAATATCATCCCAACACCCGTGTAGGGTTTCAAACAATCAAACACAGATTCTATTTGTGCAGTTGGGCGATGTGTAAAATTTATCGACCCATTCAATGTCCTTCAAATAAGTGTACATAAACAAACCATCTGGTTTGCAAATGAATATTTTATTTATTCACATTCACGTTAAAATTTATATTTTTAACGACAAAACATTTTATTTCAACATATGAATTTCTCTTCAGTTCATTCTTTAAATAAAATGATATTTTTGTTTTTCTAACATATTTTAGAAAATTTCGGCGGCATAACGGCACGATCCTAGAAACGGGACAAGGCCTAGCCTTATCCCCGGTCTAGTGAAGGCCCACGCCATTCACACATCAATCAATCCATTCATTTCACCCAACAATTCAATTCATTTCATTATGCAAACCACAAAATTTGGAGTAAGGATCTAACCTAGCCTTACTCCTTCGCCTTATAACGGCGCACGTCTAATCCTAACCAATTTATCGATTCGATTTTTCACACCACAAACCACATTCAAACCAATATCGCAATCAATCACCAAACAGTCAAACAAACAAGTCCATGGTCTGTGGACGATTGTGTCGGGTGCTACTAAGCACCGTCTGCATCCTAGTATAAATATATAACTAGAAAAGAAATAGAAAGGTGAGAAATTCTCACATATAGCTATCCAACCATCTCGACTCTTCTTTTGCAGGAGTCTTCGTCGTTTCGCCTTTTTGTCACCTTCGTTGCCCAAGGCCACTATATATATAAAAATTGAATTTTTATTTCTTCTACCCAATAAAATTTCGCCTTTTCTATTTTAAAAATATGATCTTTCCTATTCAAAAAAAAAAAAAAAAAAAAAAAATCGAATTTTTATTTCTTTTTCAAAATCAAAGTATTTTGTATTCCCTAAACAAAGCTTTAATCATTTTAAAAACAAGCTATATGTATTTTAAAAATCCTATTTTTTTTCCAACAATGCTAATTTTTATATTTGAAATCAATTCCAAATTATATTTTAAAACACTTCAAGTTTATACTTTCTTCCATGCCAATTTTATTCTTTTCAAAGACAAAGATTTTTATTTTATTAGTAATGCAAATTATTACCTTTCAAGAGGCAATGTATATTTTTCTAAACAAAATAGATGTATATACTTTTCTAAACAAAACATATGTTTATATTACAAAAGAAATCCTATTTTTATATTGCTACCCAATATATATATATATAAAATTATATTTTTCACCTTATTTTTACAAACTTATTTTATTTTTAAAAGGAATGCTATTTTTTTCTTAAAAACAAGGTCTATTTTTTCCTTTTTAAAACGATGTACCTTTAAGCAACCATGCAATACATATCATATATATATATATATATATATATATATATATATATATTTTAAAATAATTGATATGAAAATTTGAACTTTAATTAAAATTAGAAGAATTACACTTCCTTAATCACTTAATTACATACATTAACAATGCTTAGAGAAAGAAATATACGCTGCAGTCTTCATCTTCTTTCTGCCGTCCTCCTGGAACCTTCTTCGATGGCTAGGGTTGGTCATCGCGCCTCCACGTCGCAGCTTGGGTCTGATCAGAGTACATCACCTCGTCGAGCATCACGAGCTGCTCCTCCGCCAGTCCCCAGCGTCGAACTCGATGCAGCTCCGCCCCTGGAAATCGCGCCCAAGCGCCAGGACTTTGGACCCCAAATTCGAGAGTAGAGAGGGGGTAGGGGCTCTAGGAGGGGGTGCGACGTCGGTCAAGGGGGGGGAAGAACGTCGGCGGCTCCGTCGATGGGTTAGGGCAGCTCGATTTTCTTTTTTTTTTTTTATTTTTTTATTTCTGATTAATGAAATTCTAACGGGGGGGGGGGGCCAGCGTATAATATGGGAGAGAAGATATTTTTTTTTATTTTTATTTTATTTTATTTTATTTTAATCTCCATAGTTGACTTTTCTTTTGAAGTCGAAACGAGACCCACCGACCGTCGCCCATAGCGTTTTACCCCTATTCTGAACCCAATGGGATATGTATCACAAGCTGGTTTGATCGTTCGAATTAGTTTCCGTTGAATTTACATTTAAATCATTATATTGAATTTTAAACGTACCTTTCAAATTACCGGGGTCACATATTAACTCTAAAAATTCCAGAAAAATATTTTCTAGCTTCGTATTGACGATACGGTCCTAACAAAACTAGTTTCGTCTAATTCTGAGACCGTTGGAAAAATGGCCAATTTCCAGTCGATTAAAATCAACTGAAACTGGTCAAACGCGTTTTCTTTTGCCACGCTCACATATTGATTCGAAAAATTATGAAATTTAAAACCTAGCAATAACTTTACATCACGGACCCAACAAAACTGGTTTCGTCGAAATCCGAGGTCGTTTGCAAAATTGCTATTTTTAAGGGCCTTATATATATAAAAATATATATAAATTCCACAGCGACTATTTCTAATTTTTAACTGGACATATCTTATCATTTCTAAGATGAAATCTCAGTTTGTTAACTTCGTTACAAAGATATAGTTATGCAGATTCAACTATTTCTTGTTTCGTTCAATTCTGACTTATATTGAATTCTGTATATTCATTTGAAATTAGAAATCGAATTTTCGAACTACCGCGCCATTTTCAATTCCTTTTATAATTATATATAATTATATATATTCTAACGACGACGCGTATAATATATACGATCGAATTCTATTCAAAATAAATTTTTCGTCGATATTATCTAAAATAATTCATTTTAAATAATCAAAACTCGCTAAAATTGCCAAAATAAAAATTTCAAACTGGCTCGCATTTTACGGGTTGTTACAATCTCCCCCACTTAAAACTTTTCGTCCCCGAAAAGGAACAAAGTCGAAAGTGGTTTGATTATTCAACTCTACGTTCGATCTGGCTTCCATTCTTTAACTTTTTAGTTTCTGAGAATTTTCAAAATTTCAAAAATTTGGCTAACACCCTAAATTTTCGAAAAATTTCGCCATAACCTCCCCTGCAATGGGAGCATCGGGGAATTTCAAATAGCTTCCCCGGTCCTTTAGATCTCAAAAAGAAAAAGAAAAAGCCAAGCGGCTAGCCAATAGGCTCACAAAATCATCATCACCCAAACAAAACAGGAAATTATGTAGTAAACATGTACCTATTTGTCGGGCAAACAAATTTTATTCTCTGGCTCTAGCCTCCTTGCTATGACCTGTTCAATGATATATATGTATATGCAAACAGATGCAACCAATTTTCAATACAATTCAATATGTGTTTAATTAGGCATAAAGGTTCAAAATTAGCAAACAAATGAACAAACAACACAAACATCAATCAATTAGTGAATTAGAGTCAAATTCATAATTTTGATACATATACAAAAATCAGATTTTTGATGCCAATTCACAACAATGTATTCTAGCTATGTATAAGTTTTGGTTCTCACACCAGCCTAATGGAAATATATAGAAAATCACACCTTCGAAACACGAACATAAATACGGATGATGTCATGACAATCATCAGTACCATCTCCGGGCGACTAGAATGTGATTCCATATCTATCCAGTATATTAAAACTTTGAATATACGTTTGCAAGGCGTATATGCAAACTCTTTATATACTGAATTGTCCAAAATCAATATAAACAAATAATCAAATACGAATAGTTGATTTAAATTTTCAAAACAAAAATGTTTTCATTTGAAAAATATACTCTTCACACTCGTTCTAGGATACTACTGATCCTATCTCTAACGAGTCATTCCATTGGATATCGCTAATCCAATATCTGATGAATTCTTTCGTATGGTTCTAATGTGTCTTGTTCTCTGAGCTTTGTAAACCAAAGCTCTGATACCAACTGTGACGGCAAGGAATTTCGCTCGGTCCGAACCAGTCGCTAAACCGATCCAGGCCGTTCGAAATGCCCTATCGTTTGAGAACAGGACAAAACAGAACGCATACAGAAGAACATTTCATTGTATATTACAACAATGCATCAGATTACAAGAATATACAGAGTAAAAATGAATATTACACAGAAATATCAGAGATTTAAATTACATTTAAATACATAGCAGCGGAAAATAATACAATACACAACTAGAAGAGATATACGGATACAAAGCTTTCCGGATATCGTTCCAGCTGTAAACCAGGATCCTGTGAATATAAATCTGCAAAACCAAAACTACTAGCTGCCCGTGTCAAAATAGGGGCACCCAGAGTTTAGGTTAAAACAATAAACTCCAGGTCAGTCATGGGACTGGTGTGAGAACTAAAACAGTTATTAATCTTTATTTTTAAAGTCAGGTAAATCAAGGGACCACGCCGTATAACACGGAACGGGTTTCCTCCCAAGAATACCAGTGCATAAAACAAACAGCGCAATGCTAAATAAAGAAAAATGAAGCTGTTATAAGACCCAGGTCCCATCACACAATGCAACGCAGTCGAGGATAGGGTTTTCCCTTATAACAGCCAAAGAATGCTTGATACGTTTTAAAACAAATCATTTGATACTATAATAAGTGCATAGTGCATAAAACAACTTCAAATCATAAGTATCAATCATAGGTGGCATGAGCGCCCCATCCCACTATGTCACCATATATAGGTTTACAAATAAAACCGCAAAGTCACGTATTTGGAAATTGGATTTCCGTCTATGAACCGAGGCAAAAGATAGTCCTCAACCGATTCGAGACAATCTAGCCCATGTCTCAGGATCAGAACGCATCAACCCTTTAGATCGTCAGGGCCGGTCCACCGATGTGGATTATTATGCCTGAACAATACGTCTCTCCGCCCTTTGGGGCGTAAGTCTGGTCCGTCAGCCGACCAGAATGCATTCGGCCGAAACCGATATAACCGAGGCGCCTCGCAACAGCAACAACCACATAAGTCAAACTCGTCAGGGCGTGTAAAACCACTGACGCCACTTCTAGCTAGAAAGAAACGCAAGTCCTCCCTGAGGTCCGTCTCCCGTTTTTGGTTCATACCGGGTGCGAAACACGCGAGGTAAACGTTACACAAAGCTACGCCACAAAGGCCGTGCTTTGATCATCACCACAAGACTTTGCTTTTCAACAGAAGCCTTGATCATTTGCATCTTAGCATGCCACACAGGCAAACCATCCTATGCAACCGATATCAGTCACACAGAATGAAATCCGATGTCAGACACACAGTCCATTTACAAGTCCGTTCTGGGTCTGAACGAAACCGGGAGCACCTAGTACCCCGCATATCCATCGATCTCCAAGTACGTCTGGACGATCACTAACTGTTTCCATCTTCTTGGGTGTACAGCCCAATCAAGATCATCAGTTATCACCCAAACGACGTGAAGACCTCCGGTCTTCGACCATCGTCTTCATCTTCGACTTATCGTCGTATCAGTTATTCAGAATGGGATAAACCCGGTCTTTCCGAATAACTCGCGTATATTTTAAATAAGTGTTACACAAACACAACATACGCCTCATTCCAATTCATTAGTCACTAACCGTAAATTAATCAAGAGAATAATTCCCCAAATATTAACCCCGAAGGCCGAAACCAACATCAGATCAATATCCAGAAAACCATTCTGCTTGGCTAACCGGCAGTTAGTTTCTAAATTTCACGTTCAAATCTAATTAAAGATTTAACTATCGCCAGGAGCAAAACTGGTGATACTCCATTCTCGATCTTTTCAATCTAATTAAAGATTCATTAAAACTCCACTTAGTTTTAATCATTATCTGGGTTAAAGAATCAGTGTCATTTAAAACACGGTTCACGATAAACCCAAAATCACATTCATTAATTATCGGGTTAAAGAACGAGTGTTATTTAAAACACTGTTCACGATAAACCCAAAAATCAATATCAATTCAATTCCAATTAAATATCATTTAATTGGTACACTTCATTAAATCTAAATAAAAAGATTTAATCTTTCCTCTACTGGGTTCAAGAACAGTGTTAGTGAAGACACCATTCACGACAAACCCAAATCACATTTCATTAATTATCGGGTTAAAGAACAAGTGTTATTTAAAACACTGTTCACGATAAACCCAAAAATCAATACCAATTCAATTCCAATTAAATATCATTTAATTGGTACACTTCATTAAATCTAAATAAAAAGATTTAATCTTTTCTCAACTGGGTTCAAGAATAGTGTTAGTGAAGACACCATTCACGACAAACCCAAATCACATTCCATTAATTATCGGGTTAAAGAACAAGTGTTATTTAAAACACTGTTCACGATAAACCCAAAAATCAATACCAATTCAATTCCAATTAAATATCATTTAATTGGTACACTTCATTAAATCTAAATAAAAAGATTTAATCTTTTCTCAACTGGGTTCAAGAACAGTGTTAGTGAAGACACCATTCACGACAAACCCAAATCACATTCGATTAATTATCGGGTTAAAGAACAAGTGTTATTTAAAACACTGTTCACGATAAACCCAAAAATCAATAACAATTCAATTCCAATTAAATATCATTTAATTGGTACACTTCATTAAATCTAAATAAAAAGATTTAATCTTTTCTCAACTGGGTTCAAGAACAGTGTTAGTGAAGACACCATTCACGACAAACCCAAATCACATTCAATTATTCAATACAAGGCTCTGAATAGAAAATATATCGGCTTATATTCAATATCGAATTCTACGACTAACAAATGTCGTATTGGAAATAACGATATGAATATATATCTTTCAAATTTCCATAACAACACCTGTATAATCACGAATTCCAACATCGAAATATTCCGAAGACAATTTCGATTCAAATCCACTCCAATGCATTCATTGGAAATTTTGGTTATTTTCAAACCCATTTCGAATTCAATTTATTTATTTAAAAATAAATAGAATTATAATTCTAGTTCAAAACTAGTTCATTTCGATAAAAATCTATTTTTATCTTTTCAAATATGGAGTTTTTCATCCCAATTCTTTCTAAATCATTTCTTATGATTTTACACAAATTATTACTATTTTTAATAATTTTATCAAGGCCCGTTCAGTCGATTTCCAACAATGGCCATCGAACTGCACTTACAGCGACCTTTTTCGAATTTGATTTGGACATAATTCCAAATCCAACCGTTAGATTTCTAATTTCTAATATTCTTTAGAAAGCTCTTTTCGATACGAACCCAACGGTTCCGGTTTTAGGAGAATCCGACGGTCGGATCTCCCGTAATGTCCGTTTGAAACAAATGGTCGAAATTCGCGAACTGCCGCAGCGCGGCGCGTTCTATTCAGGCCATTATATTATATATATAATATATATAATATATATTTCGTCGATTTCTATTTAAAACGAATTATATAAATAGTTTTAAATTCGTTTCAAATTCTATTTCAACTTCTATTTCAATTCAAAGCCTAAAATTGAATTCTTCTTTATAAATTCGTTTTAAAATTCATTTCTATTCAATTCGAATTTCAATTCAATTTGAATTCATTTCAATTCACTTTCAATTCAATTCGAATTCGTTTTCAATTATTTCGAAATCGTTTTCAATTCATTTCGAAATCGTTTTCAATTCAATTCATTTCGAAATTGTTTTCAATTCAATTCATTTCGAAATCGCTTTCAATTCAATTCATTTCGAAATCACTTTCAATTCAATTCACTTTGAATTCGTTTTCAATTCAATTCATTTCGAAATCACTTTCAATTCAATTCACTTTGAATTCGTTTTCAATTCAATTCATTTCAAATTCGTTTTCAATTCACTTTGAATTCGTTTTCAATTCAATTCATTTCGAAATCGTTTTCAATCGATATAAATATCGTTCACGTCAAAATGGCGTCAATCTAATCAACACGGCTTCATAAATTTCTATTTTCAAAATAGTTGTTATTATCAAAATATTTCGTTCAACACATGACCAATCTCAATGGATGAGTACTGTCAACACATGAACTTTTATTTTATATATTCTTTATTTTTCAAATTGGAATGAGGCCCAATCAATTACCATATAATGTTAATTATATGGATTTTCTACAACACATGCATATATCAACAACGATGAATAATCAACCATCATCCAAAGTGCATTCTACACTGTATAAGCATCAAATATAAATATTCAACGCTTATAACAGTCTGTCAATCAATCGATCGACACACAACTAAACAATCGGGATTAGTGTACGTCAAATATCATCCCAACACCCGTGTAGGGTTTCAAACAATCAAACACAGATTCTATTTGTGCAGTTGGGCGATGTGTAAAATTTATCGACCCATTCAATGTCCTTCAAATAAGTGTACATAAACAAACCATCTGGTTTGCAAATGAATATTTTATTTATTCACATTCACGTTAAAATTTATATTTTTAACGACAAAACATTTTATTTCAACATATGAATTTCTCTTCAGTTCATTCTTTAAATAAAATGATATTTTTGTTTTTCTAACATATTTTAGAAAATTTCGGCGGCATAACGGCACGATCCTAGAAACGGGACAAGGCCTAGCCTTATCCCCGGTCTAGTGAAGGCCCACGCCATTCACACATCAATCAATCCATTCATTTCACCCAACAATTCAATTCATTTCATTATGCAAACCACAAAATTTGGAGTAAGGATCTAACCTAGCCTTACTCCTTCGCCTTATAACGGCGCACGTCTAATCCTAACCAATTTATCGATTCGATTTTTCACACCACAAACCACATTCAAACCAATATCGCAATCAATCACCAAACAGTCAAACAAACAAGTCCATGGTCTGTGGACGATTGTGTCGGGTGCTACTAAGCACCGTCTGCATCCTAGTATAAATATATAACTAGAAAAGAAATAGAAAGGTGAGAAATTCTCACATATAGCTATCCAACCATCTCGACTCTTCTTTTGCAGGAGTCTTCGTCGTTTCGCCTTTTTGTCACCTTCGTTGCCCAAGGCCACTATATATATAAAAATTGAATTTTTATTTCTTCTACCCAATAAAATTTCGCCTTTTCTATTTTAAAAATATGATCTTTCCTATTCAAAAAAAAAAAAAAAAAAAAAAAATCGAATTTTTATTTCTTTTTCAAAATCAAAGTATTTTGTATTCCCTAAACAAAGCTTTAATCATTTTAAAAACAAGCTATATGTATTTTAAAAATCCTATTTTTTTTCCAACAATGCTAATTTTTATATTTGAAATCAATTCCAAATTATATTTTAAAACACTTCAAGTTTATACTTTCTTCCATGCCAATTTTATTCTTTTCAAAGACAAAGATTTTTATTTTATTAGTAATGCAAATTATTACCTTTCAAGAGGCAATGTATATTTTTCTAAACAAAATAGATGTATATACTTTTCTAAACAAAACATATGTTTATATTACAAAAGAAATCCTATTTTTATATTGCTACCCAATATATATATATATAAAATTATATTTTTCACCTTATTTTTACAAACTTATTTTATTTTTAAAAGGAATGCTATTTTTTTCTTAAAAACAAGGTCTATTTTTTCCTTTTTAAAACGATGTACCTTTAAGCAACCATGCAATACATATCATATATATATATATATATATATATATATATATTTTAAAATAATTGATATGAAAATTTGAACTTTAATTAAAATTAGAAGAATTACACTTCCTTAATCACTTAATTACATACATTAACAATGCTTAGAGAAAGAAATATACGCTGCAGTCTTCATCTTCTTTCTGCCGTCCTCCTGGAACCTTCTTCGATGGCTAGGGTTGGTCATCGCGCCTCCACGTCGCAGCTTGGGTCTGATCAGAGTACATCACCTCGTCGAGCATCACGAGCTGCTCCTCCGCCAGTCCCCAGCGTCGAACTCGATGCAGCTCCGCCCCTGGAAATCGCGCCCAAGCGCCAGGACTTTGGACCCCAAATTCGAGAGTAGAGAGGGGGTAGGGGCTCTAGGAGGGGGTGCGACGTCGGTCAAGGGGGGGGAAGAACGTCGGCGGCTCCGTCGATGGGTTAGGGCAGCTCGATTTTCTTTTTCTTTTTTTATTTTTTTATTTCTGATTAATGAAATTCTAACCGGGGGGGGGGGGCCAGCGTATAATATGGGAGAGAAGATATTTTTTTTTTATTTTTATTTTATTTTATTTTATTTTAATCTCCATAGTTGACTTTTCTTTTGAAGTCGAAACGAGACCCACCGACCGTCGCCCATAGCGTTTTACCCCTATTCTGAACCCAATGGGATATGTATCACAAGCTGGTTTGATCGTTCGAATTAGTTTCCGTTGAATTTACATTTAAATCATTATATTGAATTTTAAACGTACCTTTCAAATTACCGGGGTCACATATTAACTCTAAAAATTCCAGAAAAATATTTTCTAGCTTCGTATTGACGATACGGTCCTAACAAAACTAGTTTCGTCTAATTCTGAGACCGTTGGAAAAATGGCCAATTTCCAGTCGATTAAAATCAACTGAAACTGGTCAAACGCGTTTTCTTTTGCCACGCTCACATATTGATTCGAAAAATTATGAAATTTAAAACCTAGCAATAACTTTACATCACGGACCCAACAAAACTGGTTTCGTCGAAATCCGAGGTCGTTTGCAAAATTGCTATTTTTAAGGGCCTTATATATATAAAAATATATATAAATTCCACAGCGACTATTTCTAATTTTTAACTGGACATATCTTATCATTTCTAAGATGAAATCTCAGTTTGTTAACTTCGTTACAAAGATATAGTTATGCAGATTCAACTATTTCTTGTTTCGTTCAATTCTGACTTATATTGAATTCTGTATATTCATTTGAAATTAGAAATCGAATTTTCGAACTACCGCGCCATTTTCAATTCCTTTTATAATTATATATAATTATATATATTCTAACGACGACGCGTATAATATATACGATCGAATTCTATTCAAAATAAATTTTTCGTCGATATTATCTAAAATAATTCATTTTAAATAATCAAAACTCGCTAAAATTGCCAAAATAAAAATTTCAAACTGGCTCGCATTTTACGGGTTGTTACAATAATGGTTTTCTAAGGTATTTTGAAGTATTGAAGAATAATTTTTATTGCGGTCAAAATAGGGCTTGTTGCACAACGGCAATTAGTGTATTTTAGATGCAAACTTTAAACGCTTATAACTTTTGCAATCTAAATCGGATTTGCATGAAACGAAAAACATTAGATTTATATTAACAAGAGCTTTAAAATGAGTGAAAGCAGATTTTAATTTTGAGTTATAATTTTCAAGATATGCTTAAAACCATTTTGGGGAAAGGTCGCTATAAGAGAAGTTATCGACCATAACTATAAATAGCTATTTTTAATGTTTCTAAAATATGGTAAAAAATTGTAAAATCATTATTAATTATGTAAAAGTGTTTTGAATTGTAAAGTTTAAGTTTTGACCAAGATAAATGATATTTGATCAATGTAGTTGAGATAACAATTTGTGACGCTTTTGTAACACTTTCGAAACACTGTTGTAACGCTTTCTTTGAAATAATCTATTTTGAAGTTTTTAAACCACGAACTAAAAGAAATCATTTGTAAATGATTGGTGGAATGTTTTCAAAGGTTCAAATGTATTGGAAATACTTTATATGGGATTCAAATTGATTTATTTAATATTAAAACAGGTTTTTAATAGTTGGATATGGTTGGAGATAAATCTTCAGATGTTTGATATTAATCCGGTAGATGATGACTCTTACTATTGGAGGGATTTAAAAGGTAGTTCACCGTTATTCCGCTTATAGTGTGAGTTGGATACAGAGATTAATATTAAGTATAAGTGGATGATATTTCTATCCAGATCTAATGTCAAAGGTTTGGATAAATCTTTAAATTAAGATACGAGTTTCCCAATTTGATTGGGATAAGTTGGATAGAAATAATCTTCGGATATTTGGTATGAAATTCTTTGGTGTAAACGTATACTATTTGAGGAATTTGGAAGATATTATTATATCGTTATTCCACTTATAATATTCATTGATTATGAGAATTGATATCAAATATAAGTAGATACAATTTTTGTGTAACTTATGTTCAATATCAATTGATTTGGGTTTTGTCCTAAATCATATCTTCAATAATATCATTATTGAAACCCCATGAGATTGAGTTATGGAAATTCATATCGTAATTTGAGAATTCAATCAGATCTTTGATTTGAGAAATTAAAAATAAGAAACTGGAAAGAAAGTATAATCTTTTAGTTAGGATTAAAGAATGGAATGTTGGAAAATCAATTCAATTGGAAACTATGGTTGAAATGTGGATTAAGGATTTTCAAAGGAAACTGGATTTTGATAACAAGTTATCAAACGGAAAAATAATTAAGGCATTAAGGCTAAACCATCTTTGATTTAAAGGATGTGTTTTAAAAGAGAAAGGTTAAATATGGATTTCGTAATAATTTGAGAACGGGTTTACAGAAGTTTAATTTTGACAAAATCCAAGATGGAAGGAGATTGGTAGAAAGCCTGTGTGTTCTATAATTGTTTTTTTTAATTGCGCCTATTATTTGGAAAGACGGGGATCGGATGTATGTCTGAAAACCATTCCAAGTAATAATACGACGTTATAAAGCAATTGAAGACTTCGAAACCACCAAGTAAAGCCTGGGAGTTTTCGAATCATTAGGGTTGAATGCCAGTATCTCGGACTGGTCTGTACAACCAAACGAGGAGTGGCACGATATCTGAATGTATTTGGAGATTTTTGGATGATGTTCATTCAGACCCAGAACGGACATTTATGGATTGTGTGTCTGACATAGTAATTAACTGCGTAACACTGTTTTATCAATATATATCTGTTTGGTGGCGGAGAATTATTCTCTTGCTTAACACCCTTCTCTAAGACATATGAGCTTAGAGGTTATATATTGGAAATCAGTGATGCGTTGTTAATGGATAATGTGGCATACTTAAGATATGTGGTGAGCTATGGATTATCAAAGCATGGCTTATGTAACATCCCAAAAATTTCAGTACATTTGAATTCCAATTTAAATTAAATAAATTGTAATATATTAAGAAAAAATCAAATTTTGTTGGATTTAAATGTTGGTAATTATGTGAAGTTAGTATAAATAGAGTTTCAAATTTTAGTTCTATTTAATAAGACTATGATTTGAATTTAATATTTAAATAATTAAATTTAATCTGAGTGGTTAATTTAAAGGTAGAATTCAAATTTAAATTAAAAATGGTGAAATTCTAAGTTGTGAATAATAATCGGAATTCAAAGCAGAAATTTTAAATAACCAAACTTAAGAACTTAGAATTTGTGGAACCGATTTATAAACTTTATTTAAGTTGTAATTTGAGTTAAGTGGGATTTTGAAATATTTAAGTTAAAAAGGAATTCAGATTTGAATTGTTAAACAATGGATTTTTATTTGTTTAAATTTAATTTGAAATTCAAATTTCAAATTTGAAATATAATCAAATATGGAACTTAAAAATTGTGAAATAAGTTTATAGAATTTATTTAAGTTAAAATTTGGTTTAAATTTGAATTTATAAATATTTAAATTTGAATTTGAAACAGTTAATCGAATAATTGAATATTTATTTAATTAATTTACTGTAGAATTTAACGGTTTTGACGACTGTCTCGGAATTCGACGAAACTGGCACCATCGGAACCGGAACGATGAATTATGCTAAGAGTCCAATTTGCGTTGAAATCCGACTTACCGGTTGACCGTACGAGAGAAGTTGTGAGCGAGATCCTTGTAAGCTGATAATAGGGTGTTTATCTGAGTTGGGCCTCCTTTTGCATATAAATAAATTCCACCTCCTTCCTTCAGCCCATTCTCTATTTCCCATGCTGCCCTCCATCAAAATTTCATCGTTAATGGCAGAAATAAAATTTAAATCATAATTCCAAAACAAAAATTCACCTCAAATTAAAATCTCTCAAAACCCTATCATATTATATACTAAATCGAAGAGCTCGACGATACGAACTCGCGGGTGGTCTCAGATCTGACATGCAGTGAAAGATGTGGCCGGAAATCGCGGTCAAAGCTCAGAATTTTCGGAACCCTAAAGCAAATTTTGGGGGTTTTTGATTCGGGATGAAATCGCGAAATCGGGGGACTGGGTATTGATGAGAGGAAGCATACGAATTCATTGATGGTGTTCGTTGGTTTTATTGTGGTATAGATCGTTGGATTTTCACGTTTTAGGGTCTAAAACCCGGTTTCGTTCATGGGTTCGCTGCGACGGAGGAGGACATCGGGGCTGTCGGGATTGGTAGGGGAGGTGCGCCTCGGTCAGGCGAGAAGGTGGGAGGCGGTCTTGGGTTGAACGATGGCCGGAGTAGGGAGTATTGGATGGTCAAAGTCGGCGGAATATGGGTTTCAACGTCGATTCACTGTAGCGGTTCGAAGAGGAGCGGGAAAGGGGTGCTGACGTGTCCGTATATGATTGGGTGAGTAAGATATTTTATTTATTTTTATTTCTAATATATTCAAAATTTTCAAACGCTAAAACGTGAATAACTTTTACATACGGACTCGGATTTGGACGCGGTTTGTTGCGTTGGGATCGTGGCGGAATTGCGGACGTTTTGGCACTAACCTGGCTGCATTTAGAGACCGTGAAATTTTGGGCTATGGTTGGACGTTCGATCCACCAAGGACCCAAAGGTGAGTGATTTTCTCACTCACGAAATACTGAATTATTCCCATATTTATTGAATTAAATTATGAAATAAGTTTGGTTGCATTGGATTGTTGATGTGTTGTTTAAATTTGACATGCAAGTGTGTTAACATGCAATCTAAGTAAATGATTAGTTATTTAATTTAATTTAAATCTCTAGTTGAAATTCGAACCCTTGTAAATCCTGGAACAGTTAATGCTGATCAGTTGAATGAAATGATATGATGGATGTTTGGTTGAATTTTATTACTGAATTGATATTGTCACTGCTTATGCCCATATTCAGTATATCGTATTGCATGTTGGTTTTGACGATAAATCTCATTTGTACCCTTGATGTTGCGGGCATCTAATGAACCCGGGATTTATCGATAAAATGAATTAAGAACACAGAGTGAAATGATAAATCTCTGTGACCCTGATTTGGATTGAAATGATAGATCCATCCCCGAAATATCGAGAAATTAAATATTAAATCACTTGGCCATTGGATAGATAATTATATACAGACATCGGTTGGTTAAATGATTTTAATATTTGAAATTTTATTTGATATAATTTCACATAAAAGAATGTGTCGATACTCGATTTTAAATTCTTTAAAGATTCTGAACTGGGATGATGATAAAAGGGTTGAAGGAATTTTCCAAACCAAAATAGAAATATCTAAATTGGGGTTTGAATATGAATTGAAACTTTCCAAATAAGAGTTGGATTAGAAGGAAAAATTCTTATAGAAATCAAATGTTGGGGAAATTAGAAATCAAGAGTATCTGAGTTGTTTTAACCCAGTTGGAATATATATCTCGGAACTCTTGAAATCAAGTAGTTGTTTGAACAAGGTTGAAACGAGACAAGGAACTAAGTGAACTCCGTTGAGACCGGAGGATAAAATTCAAGTATTGAAATTTGGAAGGAAGAAAGGTTTGATTTGAGAAATTGATTTTTAATTTTTTTTATGCATTGATTCTAAATAATTATTCTAGCTTTAAAACTATTAATTATTTTTACTTAATACTATTGTATTTAAATAATTTCCTTATAATTCATTGTTCAAAGGCTCTAGTAATTCTTATTTTAAATATGTATATATAATATTTAAATTACTAATTTATCTTAACTATGATATTCTATATATATACATCTATATATATATTTATTATATAAAAAAAATTATTATTATTATTACTATTATTATTATTATTATCATTTTTATATGAACATTTAGTTTCAAGTATGTGAAATTTTAAATTCCTTCCGAATGGAAATGCTTGAATTCGAACCACTGGTTCAGATGGAGTTGAGATAAAAATATGTGATAGTTGACATCTTTGGGATAAATTATATTCTATTTGAATATAAGTCATTTTGAAAATATTATGTGGTTTAATATAATGATATGAAATATATTCTAGTTTTGGAGTAAATCGGTTGGGTATGGTTATGATATGTCGATATGAAAATCTATTCGTCTGGGTATAATTGGGTTCGAAAAAGAAGATGATATTTTTTTGATATGAAAAGCGAACCTTTATCAAATATAAAAGAACCGACCGATGTGAAAAGATGTAAGCGTTGGTTGTTAAAGAGACCGGAGTCGACATAAGGCATACTCTCTGTCAGTGTCGATACCACTTCGACAACCATGAACGTTTGACGTATTCTGTGAATGTAGCGACGTATCCAGAATAGATTATGATGACCTGGAGATGATTGTTGAAGCGATGGAGATGAACAGAACGAAATAGCCCTGACCTTCGGGTCAGAATTAAAATGACTAAAACAGGAGCTATACCGTGACTAATTGAGGTAGCACCTTTGATCGGACTCACTCCTTCGATACTATCTCTATGGCTATGATGATGATTATGATGATTTGGGCCCATTTGTGACTTTAGGAGTGTGTTCCGAGGTGGGCGGTAGTGGCTGCTATGCGTTACCACCGGTCCGGGAGTGCAATTGGTAGAATCCTACCCTGGGCATTGCCTCGAGTGCCTTGTCATATTTATCCCTATCGAGCCCATACGATTTTGATTTAGCATTGCCTTCTACGGAGTGCCCTCTGATAACACCAGTACGGTGAATTTACGGTACTGTATAGACCGTTGATGCCTATAAACTGCGTAAGGGTAATATGGTAATCCCGCTTACGCTATTTCAGTACTCATACTTTACTGTGTAGGAACCATAAAGATAATAGCGTATTATACTATGTATGTATTAGTTTAACGGATCCTTGAGAGATGGAGAAATCCCGTAACATCTCTTGAGTTATTGCACCCATGATATCCAGATTTATTTCCTGTTTAATTTGACTAATATGAGATGATTTAGTGCTGATCCGAGTGTTTGTTGTGTTTTCTTTTATGAAATACGCTCGAGTCAGCAGACGTGTGCAGTTACCGAAGGTGAAAGTGCTTTGGAGATCGAGTGCGAGGATGGATATGCGTATCTTCTACATATGGTATTTTTCCGCTGCATTTATTCCGCTGTCATGTTGAGAAAGTTGTATATGTATAACTCTGATGTCATGATATATAAATATTTAGTTTGTTTTACTGGTATTTAATTATTATATGTTGTCCTTCCGCTGTGAGACTCTGTGTTTGTTTTTCTTTACTTTTCTTTTCTTTCTTTCTTTTCTTCTTTTCCCAATAACTACCTGCATTTGCGATTTGTTTGGGTCGACATGTGTGGCTTATTGTCGATTTTTAAACGGTCAAAAATATGGGTCGTTACAGTTGGTATCGGAGCAATGGTTAGCGATAACCTTGGCTCTGTTGGGAATTAACTCATTAGAGATAGGGTTAGTAGTGCCCTAGAATGAGTTGAGTGATATGAGAGAGCGTACTTGTGTTTTGATATAAAAATAGTTTTATTGTGTTGGCTTGTTCTGTTGAATATTTATGGGTTCTGGTCGATATATGGGACGCCATCATATCGATAGGAATTTATAAATAATCGAACAGGATGGATCGACATAATATGGTTTTCATTCATATTATAAATATTTATATATCAAATATAATATTGGTTCAAGTATATGTGAAATCGTTTTAGTAGGTGGTAGTATTAAGTTATCACCTAATATGGTTGATTCGATAATAAATTTAATAAGGTAAATTCAAATGGTCTAGGAAACAAATTGAAAATGAAATGATACCTTTAAGTATCATTAGGGAGAAAAGTTGTGATTGAATATAGGAATGAACTTGAAATTTGATCCTGGGTGCAATTGAAAGAGTTTTGCAAAAGTTTGAAATAATGTTATATCATAAGAAATAGTTCTGGAAATGGTTCCAAATAATATTAACGAGTGTATAATCCCTTGCTCGGATCTTCGAAATAGTCTTGATAATGAGTGCACGCATTATCGATGGTTATTCTGAAGAGTTTAAGTGGGGGAGAGATCACTCAATGGTTATTATAAATTGTTTTGACAAAAGATTTTGGATTTAACTCCATATAGTAAAAATTTTATATAAAGATATTAATATATAATATTTAAAGGGTTGAATTTGAATTTTAAACCAGGATTTAAATTTTAGTTCTTTGTTAATTAAAGTTTTGGTTTTAAAATGGTATATAGTGTTTTTCTATAAAATAAAATAAGTATATATGTATGTTATTTTAAACTTGATTGAAAACCCGGAATCGAGTATTGAGTTTACCTCAACTAATAACAACTATAAATCTATTTAAAGCGAAATTTGAATTCTAGATTTATAAAAATTTATATTACGAGCCTGAAATGGCGCGGTAGTTTGAAAATTCGATTTCTAACTTTGAATAAATATATAAAATTCAATATAAGTCGGAATTGGATAAAACGAGAAACTCTAGGATCGAATTGACCATATCTTTCTAATGAATGTAAGAAATTTAGTTTTCACTTTATAAATGGTAAGTTATGACTAAATTAAAATTTAGAAATAGCGCTATGGAATTTATATATATTTTATTAATATATAAGCTCTTCAAGATAGAAATTTACAAACGGCTTCCAGAGTTCGATGGATTCAAATTTAAGGAAATCAACTTAAGGGATTTAATGAGTTGTTTAGAATTCATGTGAATGGTTAGATTTAGTGAGAACAATTTGATTTGTGCTAGCGACTAATGTTATGTAAGTTAAGGAAGCTGAATAAACAGGATGAATAGAATGATTTATATAAACCATAGCGAACCTTAATCCATTTATATGGATTCGAAGATAAACAAATCGAGCGAGCAAGTGAAATAAACTGGAATTTTAAAATATGGAATTTATATATATGTAGTTATATATATAATTTACTGATACATACATATATAAGCTTGAAAGTGGAAATCATGCAAACGGTTTCTGAATTTGATGGAACCACTCTCGATGGATTTGCGCAAACATGAAATGAGGTCATAGGAATATTTAAATGGTTAAACCTCATTTGGAAGATACATCGAATATGAATTTAAACATGAATTATGAAGGATATGGAACATAACTCAAATTTGAGTAGAAGAAAAAAAATCGAGTTAAATAAAGGTTTAACTTAGGAAATGGAAAAAATGGTTTGAGAACCGAGTATAAAACTTGGGTTGTGAATAGTTCTTAACTGAAACTCATGATTCGAGAGACTAATAAATGAATCGAGTTGATAGAGTAACCTCAAAAGGAAAATGGGAATAAGCGAATGAGGGAAGGATTAAAGTTATGAATCGTAGTGCCAGACAAATGAAATAAAATTCAAAAGTAAATTGGCTTATTCGGAATAATATCATGTTAAATGGATTCTAATCTGAGGTTCTACATATTGAAGTGTGATATAAAATAAAATAATCCGAATTTGGTGGATTTAATAGAACGAAATCAACTCGGGAAAATTTATATAAGTCGAATCCGAATTTAATAGACACTTGGGTTAAGTAAATAAACTCGATCCATTTTAATGAATTAAGAATGTAATATAACCAAGCAAGCTAAAAGTTAGAATGAATTCAAGTTCATTTGGAATTAAATGCTTGGAATGGAATTTGCTTAATATAAAGGAAAGTGAAAACTTTTATCAAACAAACAAACATGGATATGTTAAGCAATAAAAGCATAAGTCACATTTTGGCATAAGGGAGCGATAATTTCTTTTAGATGATCGATCTTTGTTGAAGTATTAGAGTCCGGAAGGTTTAAAAACTTTATATAAATCAATGGTTATGCGAAAACCTGAAAATGTCAATAAGCTGAAACTAATATAGCCATAACTTTTGAATGGATGATCGGAATCGGACGATTCCGAACTTTTCGGAAACCTTAGAAACCGAGCTAAAACTTTCGTTTATATAGCCCTGTCGAATTCTTATGTTTACTAGGCTGAAATGCGAGTTTTAGTCGTAGTGTATGTGCAGAAAATTAAAAATCTGAAGCGGATACCTATATTGTTTGACCATAACTTCCTAATGGAGCGTCGGATTTTGATGTGCGAGTACAATTCGGGAAGGCCAGAATCTGAACTAAAACTTTTCTCTAATATGCTTGTTGGAATTTTGCTATCTAAAGGGTTAAAACTGGGTTGAACAACTCAGATCTGCATTTTTCTGTGTATGGGCTGAGGTGTTCGCCTTCACTAAAATAGTCATAACTTTTGAGCGAATTGTCGAAATTCGACGAATCCGGACAATTAGGAAAGCTTGAAAACAAATACTACAACTTTTTCTTAGGGTGGCTTAAGCAAATTTTATCATTTATAAAGTGATAATCTATGATTTGTTTGCTGGTCTGTTGCTATCATGTGTGTTTGTAGTTGAAATGTTGGATATATGTTGTATCAATTATATGCAATAGTTATGTATTGTTGTTTGTTGGGTTCTTATGCCTATTTGAGTGTTTTAGTAGGTGCAAGGGATGGCAATTACGCTTGGAGCTCGCTTATGCTAAATGCTAAGGTAAGGATAAATGCATATAAACGCTAAAAGAGGTACGTTTTGGGGATTGTATTGGTTTTGGGGTTTTGTTTTGTATTTTCCCCATTTTGGGATGCCTCATCGATGATGAGATGTATGTTTTGGGTTGATATATGTATCGGGATTTTTCCCGGGGCCCTCCGTACAGGGGAAATGCTGCCGAAATTTTTCCGTGATTTCGGGAGTTAGAAATTTCATAGGATTACAACTATGTAACTTATTTTATAAAGTTTATTTTAGGTATGGGTTTAAAATGGATATGTGTTTAATATCGTTTCGTTCTCTTTTCGAGGACGAAAAGATTTTAAGTGGGGGAGAATGTAACATCCCAAAAATTTCAGTACATTTGAATTCCAATTTAAATTAAATAAATTGTAATATATTAAGAAAAAATCAAATTTTGTTGGATTTAAATGTTGGTAATTATGTGAAGTTAGTATAAATAGAGTTTCAGATTTTAGTTCTATTTAATAAGACTATGATTTGAATTTAATAGTTAAATAATTAAATTTAATCTGAGTGGTTAATTTAAAGGTAGAATTCAAATTTAAATTAAAAATGGTGAAATTCTAAGTTGTGAATAATAATCGGAATTCAAAGCAGAAATTTTAAATAACCAAACTTGAGAACTTAGAATTTGTGGAACCGATTTATAAACTTTATTTAAGTTGTAATTTGAGTTAAGTGGGATTTTGAAATATTTAAGTTAAAAAGGAATTCAGATTTGAATTGTTAAACAATGGATTTTTATTTGTTTAAATTTAATTTGAAATTCAAATTTCAAATTTGAAATATAATCAAATATGGAACTTAAAAATTATGAAATAAGTTTATAGAATTTATTTAAGTTATAATTTGGTTTAAATTTGAATTTATAAATATTTAAATTTGAATTTAAAACAGTTAATCGAATAATTGAATATTTATTTAATTAATTTACTGTAGAATTTAACGGTTTTGACGACTGTCTCGGAATTCGACGAAACTGGCACCATCGGAACCGGAACGATGAATTATGCTAAGAGTCCAATTTGCGTTGAAATCCGACTTACCGGTTGACCGTACGAGAGAAGTTGTGAGCGAGATCCTTGTAAGCTGATAATAGGGTGTTTATCTGAGTTGGGCCTCCTTTTGCATATAAATAAATTCCACCTCCTTCCTTCAGCCTATTCTCTATTTCCCATGCTGCCCTCCATCAAAATTTCATCGTTAATGGAAGAAATAAAATTTAAATCATAATTCCAAAACAAAAATTCACCTCAAATTAAAATCTCTCAAAACCCTATCATATTATATACCAAATCGAAGAGCTCGACGATACGAACTCGCGGGTGGTCTCAGATCTGACATGCAGTGAAAGATATGGCCGGAAATCGCGGTCAAAGCTCAGAATTTTCGGAACCCTAAAGCAAATTTTGGGGGTTTTTGATTCGGGATGAAATCACGAAATCGGGGGACTGGGTATTGATGAGAGGAAGCATACGAATTCATTGATGGTGTTCGTTGGTTTTATTGTGGTATAGATCGTTGGATTTTCACGTTCTAGGGTCTAAAACCCGGTTTCGTTCATGGGTTCGCTGCGACGGAGGAGGACATCGGGGCTGTCGGGATTGGTAGGGGAGGTGCGCCTCGGTCAGGCAAGAAGGTGGGAGGCGGTCTTGGGTTGAACGATGGCCGGAGTAGGGAGTATTGGATGGTCAAAGTCGGCGGAATATGGGTTTCAACGTCGATTCACTGTAGCGGTTCGAAGAGGAGCGGGAAAGGGGTGCTGACGTGTCCGTATATGATTGGGTGAGTAAGATATTTTATTTATTTTTATTTCTAATATATTCAAAATTTTCAAACGCTAAAACGTGAATAACTTTTACATACGGACTCGGATTTGGACGCGGTTTGTTGCGTTGGGATCGTGGCGGAATTGCGGACGTTTTGGCACTAACCTGGCTGCATTTAGAGACCGTGAAATTTTGGGCTATGGTTGGACGTTCGATCCACCAAGGACCCAAAGGTGAGTGATTTTCTCACTCACGAAATACTGAATTATTCCCATATTTATTGAATTAAATTATGAAATAAGTTTGGTTGCATTGGATTGTTGATGTGTTGTTTAAATTTGACATGCAAGTGTGTTAACATGCAATCTAAGTAAATGATTAGTTATTTAATTTAATTTAAATCTCCAGTTGAAATTCGAACCCTTGTAAATCCTGGAACAGTTAATGCTGATCAGTTGAATGAAATGATATGATGGATGTTTGGTTGAATTTTATTACTGAATTGATATTGTCACTGCTTATGCCCATATTCAGTATATCGTATTGCATGTTGGTTTTGACGATAAATCTTATTTGTACCCTTGATGTTGCGGGCATCTAATGAACCCGGGATTTATCGATAAAATGAATTAAGAACACAGAGTGAAATGATAAATCTCTGTGACCCTGATTTGGATTGAAATGATAGATCCATCCCCGAAATATCGAGAAATTAAATATTAAATCACTTGGCCATTGGATAGATAATTATATACAGACATCGGTTGGTTAAATGATTTTAATATTTGAAATTTTATTTGATAGAATTTCACATAAAAGAATGTGTCGATACTCGATTTTAAATTCTTTAAAGATTCTGAACTGGGATGATGATAAAAGGGTTGAAGGAATTTTCCAAACCAAAATAGAAATATCTAAATTGGGGTTTGAATATGAATTGAAACTTTCCAAATAAGAGTTGGATTAGAAGGAAAAATTCTTATAGAAATCAAATGTTGGGGAAATTAGAAATCAAGAGTATCTGAGTTGTTTTAACCCAGTTGGAATATATATCTCAGAACTCTTGAAATCAAGTAGTTGTTTGAACAAGGTTGAAACGAGACAAGGAACTAAGTGAACTCCGTTGAGACCGGAGGATAAAATTCAAGTATTGAAATTTGGAAGGAAGAAAGTTTTGATTTGAGAAATTGATTTTTAATTTTTTTTATGCATTGATTCTAAATAATTATTCTAGCTTTAAAACTATTAATTATTTTTACTTAATACTATTGTATTTAAATAATTTCCTTATAATTCATTGTTCAAAGGCTCTAGTAATTCTTATTTTAAATATGTATATATAATATTTAAATTACTAATTTATCTTAACTATGATATTCTATATATATACATCTATATATATATTTATTATATAAAAAAAATTTATTATTATTATTACTATTATTATTATTATCATTATTATATGAACATTTAATTTCAAGTATGTGAAATTTTAAATTCCTTCCGAATGGAAATGCTTGAATTCGAACCACTGGTTCAGATGGAGTTGAGATAAAAATATGTGATAGTTGACATCTTTGGGATAAATTATATTCTATTTGAATATAAGTCATTTTGAAAATATTATGTGGTTTAATATAATGATATGAAATATATTCTAGTTTTGGAGTAAATCGGTTGGGTATGGTTATGATATGTCGATATGAAAATCTATTCGTCTGAGTATAATTGGGTTCGAAAAAGAAGATGATATTTTTTTGATATGAAAAGCGAACCTTTATCAAATATAAAAGAACCGACCGATGTGAAAAGATGTAAGCGTTGGTTGTTAAAGAGACCGGAGTTGACATAAGGCATACTCTCTGTCAGTGTCGATACCACTTCGACAACCATGAACGTTTGACGTATTCTGTGAATGTATCGACGTATCCAGAATAGATTATGATGACCTGGAGATGATTGTTGAAGCGATGGAGATGAACAGAACGAAATAGCCCTGACCTTCGGGTCAGAATTAAAATGACTAAAACAGGAGCTATACCGTGACTAATTGAGGTAGCACCTTTGATCGGACTCACTCCTTCGATACTATCTCTATGGCTATGATGATGATTATGATGATTTGGGCCCATTTGTGACTTTAGGAGTGTGTTCCGAGGTGGGCGGTAGTGGCTGCTATGCGTTACCACCGGTCCGGGAGTGCAATTGGTAGAATCCTACCCTGGGCATTGCCTCGAGTGCCTTGTCATATTTATCCCTATCGAGCCCATACGATTTTGATTTAGCATTGCCTTCTATGGAGTGCCCTCTGATAACACCAGTACGGTGAATTTACGGTACTGTATAGACCGTTGATGCCTATAAACTGCGTAAGGGTAATATGGTAATCCCGCTTACGCTATTTCAGTACTCATACTTTACTGTGTAGGAACCATAAAGATAATAGCGTATTATACTATATATGTATTAGTTTATCGGATCCTTGAGAGATGGAGAAATCCCGTAACATCTCTTGAGTTATTGCACCCATGATATCCAGATTTATTTCCTGTTTAATTTGACTAATATGAGATGATTTAGTGCTGATCCGAGTGTTTGTTGTGTTTTCTTTTATGAAATACGCTCGGGTCAGCAGACGTGTGCAGTTACCGAAGGTGAAAGTGCTTTGGAGATCGAGTGCGAGGATGAATATGCGTATCTTCTACATATGGTATTTTTCCGCTGCATTTATTCCGCTGTCATGTTGAGAAAGTTGTATATGTATAACTCTGATGTCATGATATATAAATATTTAGTTTGTTTTACTGGTATTTAATTATTATATGTTGTCCTTCCGCTGTGAGACTCTGTGTTTGTTTTTCTTTTCTTTTCTTTTCTTTCTTTCTTTTCTTCTTTTCCCAATAACTACCTGCATTTGCGATTTGTTTGGGTCGACATGTGTGGCTTATTGTCGATTTTTAAACGGTCAAAAATATGGGTCGTTACAGCTTATTTAAGCGTAGCTTTGTGTGTCGTGACCTCGCAAGCCTCACAACCCGGTAAATGGCTAAAACGGGATAAATGCAGCGAGGTTAAGGGTAGTCATTTCCTTCTAGATAAAAGGTGTACTATGGTATGGAGCCCAGGTATTAACCTATGTGGATAACTTCTATTTTTATGGATGTTGATGTTGCGAGGCCTCGGTTTAAAGGTTGGTAACGACCGGGAAGTGATATACTCAGGTGTGCTCTAAGTTACCCAATTAAGGGGTAACCCGGCTTCGTGTTGGCAGAGAGCCCGATTTGGTTCTCGGGGCATCCTCTAGAGGCGTACCCATCGGTTTGGTAAGGAAGTTCCTTTGCCTGGTCATTTGTTGGAAATTCAATTTTCCACTATGAGCCCGTACGGTTTTGATTGTATAGCCTGCTGGTTACCGGCAGGACTGTCAGTATAATGGGATGGGGCATTATGCTGGCTAGGTTTAATATATTTAATTGCGAAAAGGTTTTCCACACTATATAGTAGTGAAAGAGGATTTTCACGTATGAATGCATTTTAGGTTATCATAAGGCAAAACTCGCTCATCTGGTGTGCGCTTGCATTGTGTGATGTGGGACGAGCTTATGATAGCTTCATTTTTTTCAAAAGATCATTGCGGATTTCTATGCACTTGTATCCACATGGAGTAAACCCATTCCGCATTAGTGGCGTGGTCTGAAGAATTACCTAACTTTAAAATAAACCCTAAAAATAACTGTTTTGAGTTCTCACACCAGTCCCACGACCAACCTGGAGTTTATTGTTACCTCACCTAAACTCTGGGTGCCCATAATTTTTACACGGGTAGCCTAGTAGTTTGGCTCACAGATTTAGCCTTGGAGTTGGTTGGAGCAGGATTCTGGTTTTAGCTGAAGCTATTATGACTTGGAGCATTCGCATTCTTCCGCTGAGTTTAGTATCTTTTCCGCTGTGCAATCGATGTACTCTGATGTATCTCTTGTAACTCTGATGTAATATTATTGTAATGATAATGGAAAAGTTCTTTTTATTTTGTGCAAATGTGTAAGTACCCCTAACAATTCGTCTTTATGAACGGTTTAAGTTGGATTAATTACCGGCGAAAACCGAGCAAAAAGTCGGGTCGTTACAAGGTAAGTACAGTTTTGCTAATGTAAGGCCAAGATTGAAATGCTATACACGTGTCGGCTTGTGAATTTTTTGGAGGATCTGGATCTGAAAAGTCTCCAGAGAAGGATTGTGCTTTCAAATAATATAATAGATTAGATAATCCGAACGTATTCAGATTTGAAACCAATAAATAAAATGAACGTTTTTATATACAATATAAGAAGGTGTAAATTAGGTAAATAAGAGTTTGTACATATGTGTGTTTATATATATATATATATATATATATATATATATATATATATATGGATATGTATGATTTAAGAAATTTACATCTTATTCTTGATTCGTTGCTAAAATTTTCCTTACAAACCTAGGATGCAAGTTTTAATTGTATGTTGTATCTTTCCATTATCGCTATCTATAATTATGCAATTATGTCATTATGCCATGAATGTAGCAACTGAATGTAACATCCGGTATTTTGGTAGTCGAATATTTATTTTATTTTATTATTTCAAATATTTAATTGGAAATATAATAATGAATTTGTTAATTAAATGACATATGAATGTTTAATTTATAATTTAATTATAAAACAAGCTGCAGCAGCATTGTAATTCATAATATAAAGTTATAAACTTTAATTGGATGTACATGATCCACTAAAAGTTGGAATTTCTCAAAACAAGAAACGTCCAAATCTACTGGATAATATTTTTCCAATGGAAGAGAAAAATCGAGTTTTATATTGTAGATTTTATTTTATGTCCAATTCAATTTTTCAAATAGTCGCTACGGAATTCAGTTATAAATTATAACATTTATTTATATATAATAAAATGGTTTTTATTCTATTTTATATCATTTTAGCTTGGAATTCAACCCGAGATATTTTATTATGAAACTATATGAAATTCTAGTCGAGTATGGCCAATAATAATATTTTATTATTATTATATTGAGGTATTTCAAAATTGATTTATTTTAATTTAAATTGAACCCTTAAAAGGGAACTTTATTCAAACGAACTCTATTTTCAGCAAAACAAATTTTATTAAGACCGTAATAGTTAATTATTGCTAGCTTTCTAGTTTTGCGTCAATTGAAGTAAATTTGTGAGCGGAGCAAAATTTAAATGCAAATAAAACGACCATTTGGACTCGAACGAGTGCCGTTTGAGCAAACAGACTCAGAATTCGATGAAACAAGATTCGTTACGATCATAACGTCAAATTATACTATGACGTCCATTTTTGTTATGAACAGAGTTCGTATGTGAGCGCAGAAATTAATAAACATCCTTACGAAACGGTGATAGGTATGGAAAATCCTTGTTGGTCACCTCAATAAAATATCCTTTGTTTTTTCAAGATAATAAAATTAAAATAGTAAAACAAAATAAAAATATCACTGATTCCATCGTCCTTTTCTGACAACTCTCAAACGCGCATTTATTTTTCTCTACTTTTCCCATTTCTATATATTAGAACCCAGTATCTTTGTTCTATCTCAATTCTCAGCTCAACAAACAAAATTATATGCTTCGTCCTTCTTCTTTACTCAATGCAGTGTATTTGTATCCCAAGTTTTCTTCTTCTATTTATAGAACAAAACTAACCGACCCATCTTTGAGTCGCAATTTCATCTCGACGCCACAGACTCAAAGGTGGTTTCCGGCACAATGGAGATGTCAGGAGTAGATGGGGTCTGGAGAGGGAACGTCGGGGAAAGGAAGATGAGTCGAGAGGCTTCAGGTTTGGCGTGGGGAGGAGTCTACGGAGGAGATTCTGAGATCGCCGGAGAGTTTCTGGTGCAATACGCTTTGGTTGACGGGGTCATATGGACTAGTGTCTGAGGCTCAGATGCTGGTGATGCGAAAAGATGATGTAGTGCAGGAGGTAAAAATTGAACTGGTGTGGGCGTGTTCAAGCATCAGGATAAGGAGAACAGATCAAGTATGAAGGTTGATGACCATCACAGGTTGACAGAGGTGGTGCAGTGATCTTGGAAGTGTTAGGGTTGGTTTTAGTGTATAACGCAGGAGCTGTGTTCTATCTTGTATGTGGAGAAGAAGTGTGATGGGTAAAGTTTTCGAAGAAGAACTGTAATAACACGGAAATCTGGGCCAGTTTAAAATTTTTATTTTGGCAATTTTAGCGAATTTTGATTATTTAAAATGAATTATTTTAAATAATAACGACGAGAGATTTATTTTGAATATAACTCGAACGTATATATTCGTTTGAATCGACGATAGAATATAAATATTTATTTATATTTATAAAAGGAATTGAAAATGGCGCGGTAGTTCGATAATTCGATTTCAAACTTCAAATGGATGTGCAGGATTCAAAATAAACCGAATTTTGACGAAACCAAAAATATTAGAATCTATTTGTGAAAATCTTTCCAACGAACCCGAAAAATCCAAATTTCATAGCGAGGATCAAAAGATATGTCCATTTAAAAATTCAGAATAGTCGCTATGGAATTCAGGCCCTTGAAAATGGAAATTTTGCAAACGACCTCGGATTTCGACGAAACCACTTTTGTTGGAACCGTGATGTCAAGTTATTGCTAGGTTTCAAATTTCATAATTTTTCGAATCAATATGTGAGCGTGGCAAAGGAAAACGCGTTTGACCAGTTTAAGTTGATTTTAATCGACTGGAAATTGACCATTTTTCAAACGGTCTCAGAATTTGACGAATCTAGTTTCGTTGGGGCCGTATCGTCAATACGAAGCCAGAAAATATTATTCGAGAATTTTTTGAGTTAGTATGTGACCCCAGTAAATTGAAATGCGTGTTCAAATTCAATATATAGAGTTATATGTGTATTTTGACGAAAACTGATCGAAACCGTCGAATCAGCTTACGATACATAACTCATTGTGTTCGGAATGGGGGTAATTAGCTACGGACGACAGGCGGTGGGCCGCGTTTAGAGTTCAAAAATAAAAGTTGCTTTTTGAAATCAATAAATAATTAAATATATATATTTTATATAAACCCCCCATTCCCTCTTCTCTCTCTCCGATGACCAGTTTGCAATTGAAATAAATTATAAAAAAAAGAAGAGGGATGATCGATCGAAGATGGCGCCTCCAGGCTGCCTCCGCACCGCGCCCCTTCCACCGCCGCTTCCACCTCCATCGCCACCCCCTTGGTCGGAAACTCCCACCCTCGACACATCGTTCCCTCTCCCCGTTCAGCGCTTTGCGCGAGCCCTACAATCCACGCCCAAATCGGGAAAGCCATCACCTAACCCTAGTGCCACTGAACCCCGCCCCAAGGCCACCACCCACTGTCGAGGCTTCCCCCTCCTCGTTCCCACCTCCACCCCCCTTTCCCCCTCTGTAAACCGCGACTCCCCCCTCCGCCTGTAGCACTCCGACGCAGCAGCACCCTCCCCCATCTCAGATGACCACCAGCGAGCCCCCCCCCCCACGCTGTAAGCTTTATTTAATTGTTTTATCGTTTTTCATTCTATTTCTTTCTTCTTTTCTCTGATTTTTGTTAGAAATAAAAACTGATAAATTAAACAAAGATAGATTTTTAATGTGAATAAAGATAGATTTTTAATTTGAATAAGGATAGATTTTTAATTTGAACAAAGGTTGGATTTTTAATTGGAACAAAGGTAGGATTTTTAATTTGAAGATGAAGTGGAAAAAAACCCGATTTTTAAGATAATAAAGAAGTGATTTTTCATTTTATAAAGAAGTAAAGATAAAATTCTTGTTTAAGTAAAAATATAATTTTTAGATTATAGAAAGGTTAAAAATATAATTTTTATCTGATAGGAAGATTAAAAATATGGTTTTTATAATATAGAAGTATTAAAGATTCGATCTTTATTATGTAGGAGATATAAAAATATGATTTTTATTCAGGTAGGGTGGTAAAAATATAATCTTTATTAGGAGAAGAGCAATATAAAAATACAATTTTTATAACGAAGTGAAAGTAAAAATTCGATTTTTATATATTGAATAGCGAAGTAAAAATTCGATTTTTTTTATATATATTGAATAGCGAAGTAAAAAAGTGATTTTTATATATGTAGAGAATACGGGCAGTGAAAATTGACAAAAGGGCGAGAACGACGAAGATTTCTACCTAAGAAGAGTCATGGCGTTGGATTAGCTATTCTGTGAGAACTTCTCACCTTTTAATTTGTTTTCTAGTTAATAATATATACTAGGATGAAGACGGTGTTTAGTAGCACCCGACACCCGTCGTCCACAGACCATGGACGGCTTGTATGCTTGTTTGTTTGATTTTGATGTGTAGTTGATTGTGTGATGTGATGTGAAACGTAATAAAATATTTTATAGTGGAAAATATTTTATAGTTAAAAATAGAATTTTTAACGTGTATATGAAATTAAATAAATTAATATAAACAAATCGAATGATTTGTTTATATACACACATTTGACTGATATTGATTGGGACGATAAATTTTACACATCGCCCAACTGCACAAATAAAATCTGTGTTTGATTGTTTGAAACCCCACATGGGTATTGGGATGATATTTGACGTACACTAATCCCGATTGTTTAGTTGTATGTCGATCGATTGATTGACAGACTGTTATAAGCGTTAAATATTTATATTCGATGCTTATACAGTGTAGAGTGCACTTTGGATGATGGTTGATTATTCATCGTTGTTATTGTATACATGTGTTGTAGAAAATCCATATAATTAACATTATATGGTAATTGATTGGGCTTCATTCAATATTTGAAATAGAAATATTTGAATGGAAATATTTGAAAAAGAAATATTTGAATAGAAATATTTGAAAAAGAAATATTTGAAATAGAATATTTGAATATAGAAATATATGAAGCCGTGTTGATTATTGATGCCATTTTGACGTGAACGATATTTATATCGATTTTATTCATTTTATAATGAATATTGATTTAATTCATTTTATAATGAATATCGAAAGTGATTTCAAAATCTGATATTTTGAAAAGAATTGAAATTCAAACTGAATTTGAATTGAATTTAATAGAAAACGAATTCGAATCGAATTGAATAGAAAACGAATTTGAATTGAATTTAATAGAAAACGAATTTGAATTGAATTTAATAGAAAACGAATTCGAATTGAATTGAATAGAAAACGAATTTGAATTGAATTGAATAGAAAACGAATTCGAATTTAATTGAATAGAAAACGAATTTGAATTGAATTTAGTAGAAAACGAATTTGAATTGAATTGAATAGAAAACAAATTTGAATTGAATTTAATAGAAAACGAATTTGAATTGAATTGAATAGAAAACGAATTCGAATTGAATTGAATAGAAAACGAATTCGAATTGAATTGAAAATGAATTGAATAGAATAGAAAACAAATCTGAATTGAATTGAATTCAATTGAAAATGAATTGAAATAGAATTGAAATTGATTTGAATTGAAATCAAATAGAAGTGAATGTAAAAAAAGGGAAAATTCAATTTTGATTTGAATTTGAAATAAAGGTTGAAATTGTTTTTGAAACAAATTTGAAATGATTTATAAAATTCGTTTTAAAAAGGAAATCGACGAAATACATATAATATATATATATATATATATATATATTATATATATAATGGCCTGAATAGAACGCGCCGCGCCGCGGCAGTTCGTGAATTTCGACCATTAACTTCGAACGGACATTGTGGGAGATCCGACCGTCGGATTCTCCTAAAACCGGAACCATTGGGTTCGTATCGAAAAGAGCTTTCTAACGAATATTAGAAATTTGAAATCTAACGGTTGGATTTGGAATTATGTCCAAATCAAATTTGGAAAAGGTCGTTGTAAGTGCAGTTCGATGGCCGTTGATGGAAATCGACTGTACAGGCCTTGATAAAATTATTAAAAATAATAATAATTTGTGTAAAATCATAAGAAATGATTTGTGAAGAAATGGGACGAAAAACTCCATATTTGAAAGGATAAAAATAGATTTTTGTCGAAATGAACTAGTTTGAACTAGAATAATAATTTATTTAATTTTAAAATAAATAAAGTGGATTTGAAATGGTCTTGAAAATAACCAGGATTTCCAATATATAGATTGGAAATGGATATGAATTGAAATTGTCTTCGGAATATTTTGATGTGGGATTTTGGGATTATACAGGTATTGTTATGGGAAATTTGAAAGATATATTTATATCGTTATTTCCAATACGATATTAGTTGGTCGTAGAATTTGATATTGAATATAAGCCGATATATTTTTTATTCAGAGCCTTGTATTTAATATCAAATCGGATTTTGGGTTTGTCGTGAATGGCGTCTTCATTAACGCTGTTCTTAAACCCAGTTGAGGAAAAGATTAAATCTATTTTTTTAGATTTAATGAAGTGCACCAATTAAATAATATTTAATTGGAATTGAATTGGTATTGATTTTTGGGTTTATCGTGAATAGTGTTTTAAATAACACTTGTACATTAACCCGATAATGAATAGAATGCGATTTTGTGTTGTCGTGAATGGTATCTTCAATAATACTGTTCATAGACCCAAAGGAGTTAAGAAAATCAGAAACTAACTGGAGATTAGTTAAGTTGAATGGTTTCTAGGGTATTGATCTAATGTTGGTTTCGGCCTTCGGGGTTAATACTTAGGGAATTGCTCACTTGCTAATTTATGGTTAGGGTCTGATTGAAATGTAATGTGATTTCGGGTTTATAATGAACCGTGTTTTAAATGACACTGGTTCTTTAACCCAGTTAAAGATTAAAACTAAGTGGAGTTTTAATGAATCTTTAATTAGATTGAAAAGATTGAGAATGGAGTATCACCAGTTTTGCTCCAAAGCGATAGTTAAATCTTTAATTAGATTTGGACGTGGAATGGTAATTAATTTTACCGATAACACCGTGGTATTAGATATGGAGTATTACCAGTTTTTCTTCATGGGATGAATAGGTTGGGATTGGGAAATAAAATAAATAATTACTTCGGTGTGGTTCGCTAATCCCGACTAGTTTGGAAAACCATAATTTGGTTTGAAATGATATCCAAAGGAAGATTAAAGAATAAATTTTAAAGAATTTATCTTTGATAAAATTAATGGGAACCTTTCCCTAAGAACGTGAAATTTAGAAACTAACTGTAGGTTAGCTAAGAAGGATGGTTTCCTGGGTATTAATCTTATGTTGGTTTCGGCCTTCGGGGTTAATATTTGGGGAATTGTTCTCTTGCTAATTTACGGTTAGTGACTGATGAATTGGAATGAGGCGTAATGTTGTGATTGTGTAACATTTGTTTACTATATACGCGGGTTGTTCGGAAAGGCCGGGTTTATAACCATTCTGAATAACCGATTCGACGATAAGTCGAAGATGATGACGGTGGTCGAAGACTGAAAGTCTTCACATCGTTTGGGTGATTACTGATGATCTTGATAAGGCTGTACACCCAAGATGAGGGAATCAGTTGGTGGTCGTCCAGACGTACTTGGAGATCGACGGATGTGCGAGGAAAGTGCCTCCGGTTTCGTTCAGACCTAGAACGAACTTGTAAATGGATGGTGTGTCTGACATTGTATTCCTTTATATTGTATTCGTTGATCTCTGCTAAATATATATCTGTTTGGCGGCGGAGAATTTATTCTCTTGCTTAACGCCCTTCTCTGAGACATACGAGCTCAGAGGTTATATATTGGCAGAAATCAGTGGTACGATATGGATTGATAGTGTGGCATGCTGAGATGCAGTGATCCAGACTTTTGTTCAAAAGCAAAGTTTGGTGGGTGATGATTAAAGCACAGCTTTAATATAGCATGGCTTTGTGTATAGCGTTGATTCGCGAGCCTCACACCTCGATATGGTGGTAAACTGATGGTTTGATCAGTATGCTTTTTAGTGGATGGGCACCTTAGTGGTGTCGTGGATTCGATCGACCGAGATGAGCTTAGTGCTCAAGGATATATAGAGTAAGTGGTGTTTTCTCTCGCTGGGACGTAAGCCGCGTTGATACTCTGGTCCCAAAAGTGTGGATGTGCAGACGGTGTTTTCTCTTGTTGGGACGTAAGCCGTGGGGAAATGCATTACGCGATCGATCTTTCGAATTAGGAGTCACCATGATGGAAATCCAATTTCCAATACGTGTATTTCGGTTTTATTTGTAGAGCCTAGTATGGCGACATAGTGGGATGGGGCGCTTATGCCGTCTATGATTGATACTTATGATTTGAAGATGTTTTATACAATATGCACTTATAATAGTATCAAATGATTTGTTTTAAACATATCAAGCATTCTTGGCTATTATAAGGTAAAAACCCTATCCTCCGGCTTACGTTGCAATGTGTGATGGGACCTGGGTCTTATAATAGCTTCATTTTTCTTTATTTAGCATTGCGCTGTTGTTTTATGCACTGGTGTTCTTGGGAGGAAACCCGTTCCGTGTTATACGGCGTGGTCCCTTGATTTACCTAACTTTGAAAATAAAGATTAATAACTGTTTTAGTTCTCACACCAGTCCCATGACTGACCTGGAGTTTATTGTTTTAACCTAAACTCTGGGTGCCCTTATTTTGACACGGGCAGCTAGTAGTTTTTTTTTTTTTTGCAGATTTATATTCACAGGATCCTGGTTTACAGCTGGAACGATATCCGGAAAGCTTTGTATCTGTATATCTCCTTCAGTTATGTATTGTGTTATTTTCCGCTGCTATGTATTTAAATGTAATTTAAATCTCTGATATTTCTGTGTAATATTCATTTATACTCTGTATATTCTTGTATTCTGATGGTATTGTTGTAATAAACAATGAAATGTTCTTCCGTTTGCGTTCTGATTTGTCTTGTCCTCACAGTAATTCGTTCTTTCTCATCTCTTCGGAGACCAGGGAAGTTCGGGTCGCTTCATTTGGTATCAGAGCTTTGGTTTACAAAGCTCGGAGAACAAGACACGTTAGAACCATACGAAAGAATTCATCAGAAACTGGATTAGTAACATCCGATGGGAATGACTCGTTAGAGATAGGATTAGTAGTATCCTAGAACGAGTGTGATGAGTATATTTTTAAAATAAAAATGAAAACAAATTTCGTTTTGAAAATTTAAACCAATTATTCGTATTTGATTATTTATTTATATTGATTTGGACTATCCAGTATATATAGATTTTGCGTATACGTCTGATCCGCGTGTTTTCGAAATTTTAATATATTGGGTAGATATGGGATCACACTGTAGTCGCCCGGAGATGATTCTGATGATTGATCGATCATCATCAGAATTTATGTTCGAGTTTCGAAGGTGGAATTTCTATATATTTCCTATTGGCTGGTGTGAGAACCAAAATTAGATAGGGCTGATTGTTGTGATTTTTTTATCAAAAATGTGATTTTTTTGACTCAATATCAAAGTTATGAATTTGAAATGATAATTCACTAATTGATTGCTGTGTTGTTTGATTATTTTTTGATGAATTAAATGTTGAACATATAACCAAATTGAATCAAATATTGAGTTGTATAGAAAATTAGTCGCATTTGCTTGCATATACATGTACTTACATGGAACAGTCATAGCAAGGAGGCTAGAGCAGAAGAATAAAATTTGTTTGACCGACAAATAGGTATATATTTATCATAATTTACTGTTTTGTATGGGTGATGATTTTATGAGCCGATTGGCTAGCCGCTTGGCTTTTTCTTTTTCTTTTTCTTTTTCTTTTTGAGATCAGAGGGCCTGTATGGCAATTTCGGGATTTTCCTGTGCTCCCGGTGCTGGGGAGGTTATGGCGAAATTTTTCGAAAATTTAGGGTGTTAGCCAAATTTTTGAAAAATTCTTAGAAACTGAAAAGTTGAAGAACTTAAGCCGTAGTCAAAACATTGAAAGTTGAGTTGATTAGTTAAACAACTTTTGGCTTCGTTCCTTTTCGTGGACGAAAATTTTTAAGTAGGGGAGATTGTAATAACCCGAAAATCTGGGCCAGTTTAAAATTTTTATTTTGGTAATTTTAGCGAATTTTGATTATTTAAAATGAATTATTTTAAATAATAACGACAAGAGATTTATTTTGAATATAATTCGAACATATATATTCGTTTGAATCGACGATAGAATATAAATATTTATTTATATTTATAAAAGGAATTGAAAATGGCGCGGTAGTTCGATAATTCGATTTCAAACTTCAAATGGATGTGCAGGATTCAAAATAAACCGGATTTTGACGAAACCAAAAATATTAGAATCTATTTGTGAATATCTTTCCAACAAACCCGAAAAATCCAAATTTCATAGCGGGGATCAAAATATATGTCCAGTTAAAAATTCAGAATAGTCGCTATGGAATTCGGGCCCTTAAAAATGGAAATTTTGTAAACGACCTCGGATTTCGATAAAACCATTTTTGTTGGAACCGTGATGTCAAGTTATTGCTAGGTTTCAAATTTCATAATTTTTCGAATCAATATTTGAGCGTGGCAAAGGAAAATGCGTTTGACCAGTTTTAGTTGATTTTAATCGATTGGAAATTGGCCATTTTTCAAACGGTCTCAGAATTTGACGAAACTAGTTTTGTTAGGACCGTATCGTCAATACGAAGCCAGAAAATATTATTCGGGAATTTTTCGAGTTAGTATGTGACCCCAGTAAATTGAAATGCGCGTTCAAATTCAATATATAGAGTTATATGTTGATTTTGACGAAAACTGGTCGAAACAGTCGAATCAGCTTATGATACATAACCCATTGTGTTTGGAATGGGGGTAATTAGCTACGGATGACAGGCGGTGGGCCTCGTTTAGAGTTCAAAAATAAAAGTTGCTTTTTGGAATCAATAAATAAATAAATAAATATATATTATATAAACCCCCTCATTCCCTCTTCTCTCTCTCTGTTGACCAGTTTTCAATCGAAAAAAAGAGAGGGACGATCGATCGTAAATGGCGCCACCAGGCTGCCTCCGCACCGTGCCCCTTCCACCGCCGCTTCCACCTCCATCGCCACCCCCTTGGTCGGAGCCTCCCACCCTCGACGCGTCGTCCCCTCTCCCCGTTCAGCGCTTTGAGCGAGCCCCACAATCCACGCCCAATTCGAGAAAGCCATCACCTAACCCTAGCGCCACTGAACCCTGCCCCAAGGCCACCACCCGCTGTCGAGGCTTCCCCCTCCTCGTTCCAACTTCCACCCCCCTTTCCCCCTCTGTAAACCGCGACTCCCCCTCCGCCTGTAGCACTCCGACGCAGCAACACCCTCCCCCATCTAAGATGACCACCAGCGAGACCCCCCCCCCCCCCCCGCTGTAAGCTTTATTTAATTGTTTTATCATTTTTCATTCTTTTTCTTTCTTCTTTTCTCTGATTTTTATTAGAAATAAAAACTGATAAATTAAACAAAGATAGATTTTTAATGTGAATAAAGATAGATTTTTAATTTGAATAAAGATAGATTTTTAATTTGAACAAAGGTAGGATTTTTAATTGGAACAAAGGTAGGATTTTTAATTTGAAGAATAAATGGAAAAATACCCGATTTTTATGATAATAAAGAAATGATTTTTCATTGTATAAAGAAGTAAAGATATAATTCTTGTTCAAGTAAAAATATAATTTTTAGATTATAGAAAGGTTAAAAATATAATTTTTATCTGATAGGAAGATTAAAAATATGGTTTTTATAATATAGAAGTATTAAAGATTCGATCTTTATTATGTAGGAGATATAAAAATATGATTTTTATTCATGTAGGGTGGTAAAAATATAATCTTTATTAGGAGAAGAGCAATATAAAAATACAATTTTTATAACGAAGTGAAAGTAAAAATTCGATTTTTATATATTGAATAGAGAAGTAAAAATTTGATTTTTTTATATATATTGAATAGCGAAGTAAAAATGTGATTTTTATATATGTAGAGAATACGGGCAGTGAAAATTGACAAAAGGGCGAGAACGACGAAGATTTCTACCTAAGAAGAGTTGTGGCGTTGGATTAGCTATTCTGTGAGAACTTCTCACCTTTTAATTTGTTTTCTAGTTAATAATATATACTAGGATGCAGACGGTGTTTAGTAGCACCCGACACCCGTCGTCCACAGACCATGGATGGCTTGTATGCTTGTTTGTTTGATTTTGATGTGTAGTTGATTGTGTGATGTGATGTGAAACGAAATAAATTATTTTATAGTGGAAAATATTTTATAATTAAAAATAGAATTTTTAACGTGCATATGAAATGAAATAAATTAATATAAACAAATCGAACGATTTGTTTATATACACACATTTGACTGATATTGATTGGGACGATAAATTTTACACATCGCCCAACTGCACAAATAAAATCTGTGTTTGATTGTTCGAAACCCCACACGGGTATTGGGATGATATTTGACGTACACTAATCCCGATTGTTTAGTTGTATGTCGATCGATTGATTGACAAACTGTTATAAGCGTTAAATATTTATATTCGATGCTTATTCAGTGTAGAGTGCACTTTGGATGATGGTTGATTATTCATTGTTGTTATTGTATACATGTGTTGTAGAAAATCCTTATAATTAACATTATATGGTAATTGTTTGGGCTTCATTCAATATTTGAAATAGAAATATTCGAATGGAAATATTTGAAAAAGAAATATTTGAATAGAAATATTTGAAAAAGAAATATTGAAATGGAATATTTGAAAATAAAAATATATGAAGCCGTGTTGATTATTGACACCATTTTGACGTGAACGATATTTATATCGATTTTATTCATTTTATAATGAATATCGATTTTATTCATTTTATAATGAATATCGAAAGGGATTTCAAAATCTGATATTTTGAAATGAATTGAAATTCAAACTGAATTTGAATTGAATTTAATAGAAAACGATTCGAATTGAATTGAATAGAAAACGAATTTGAATTGAATTTAATAGAAAACGAATTTGAATTGAATTTAATAGAAAACGAATTCGAATTGAATTGAATAAAAAACGAATTTGAATTGAATTGAATAGAAAACGAATTCGAATTGAATTGAATAGAAAACGAATTCGAATTGAATTGAATAGAAAACGAATTTGAATTGAATTTAATAGAAAACGAATTTGAATTGAATTGAATAGAAAACGAATTTGAATTGAATTTAATAGAAAATGAATTTGAATTGAGCTGAATAGAAAACGAATTTGAATTGAATTGAATAGAAAACGAATTTGAATTGAATTGAATTGAAAACGAATTTGAATTGAATCGAATAGAAAACAAATCTGAATTGAATTGAATTCAATTGAAAACGAATTGAAATAGAATTGAAATCGATTTGAATTGAAATCAAATAGAAGTGAATGTAAAAAGAATTTATAAGGGAAAATTCAATTTTGATTTGAATTTGAAATAAAGGTTGAAATTGTTTTTGAAACAAATGGATATGATTTATAAAATTCGTTTTAAAAAGGAAATTGACGAAATACATATAATATATATATATATATATATTATATATATATATATAATGGCCTGAATAGAACGCGCCGCGCCGCGGCAGTTCGTGGATTTTGACCATTGACTTCGAACGGACATTGCAGGACATCCAACCGTCGGATTCTCCTAAAACCAGAACCGTTGGGTTCGTATCGAAAAGAGCTTTCTAACGAATATTAGAAATTTGAAATCTAACGGTTGGATTTGGAATTATGTCCAAATCAAATTTGGAAAAGGTCGTTGTAAGTGCAGTTCGATGGCCGTTGATGGAAATCGACTGTACAGGCCTTGATAAAATTATTAAAAATAATAATAATTTGTGTAAAATCATAAGAAATGATTTGTGAAGAATTGGGATGAAAAACTCCATATTTGAAAGGATAAAAATAGATTTTTATCGAAATTAACTAGTTTTGAACTAGAACAATAACTTATTTATTTTTAAAATAAATAAAGTGGATTTGAAATGGTTTTGAAAATAACCAGGATTTCCAATTTATAGATTGGAAATGGATTTGAATCGAAATTGTCTTCAGAATATTTTGATGTGGGATTTTGTGATTATACAGGTATTGTTATGGGAAATTTGAAAGATATATTTATATCGTTATTTCCAATACGATATTAGTTGGTCGTAGAATTTGATATTGAATATAAGCCGATATATTTTCTATTCAGAGCCTTGTATTTAATATCAAATCGGATTTTGGGTTTGTCGTGAATGGCGTCTTCATTAACGCTGTTCTTAAACCCAGTTGAGGAAAAGATTAAATCTTTTTTTTTAGATTTAATGAAGTGCACCAATTAAATAATATTTAATTGGAATTGAATTGGTATTGATTTTTGGGTTTATCGTGAACAGTGTTTTAAATAACACTTGTTCATTAACCCGATAATTAATAGAATGTGATTTTATGTTGTCGTGAACGGTATCTTCAATAATACTGTTCTTAGACCCAAAGGAGTTAAGAAAATCAGAAACTAACTGGAGATTAGTTAAGTTGAATGGTTTCTGGGGCATTGATCTGATGTTGGTTTCAACCTTCGGGGTTAATACTTAGGGAATTGCTCACTTGCTAATTTATGGTTAGGGTCTGATTGAAATGTAATGTGATTTTGGGTTTATAGTGAACCGTGTTTTAAATGACACTGGTTCTTTAATCCAGTTAAAGATTAAAACTAAGTGGAGTTTTAATGAATCTTTAATTAGATTGAAAAGATTGAGAATGGAGTATCACCAGTTTTGCTCCAAAGCGATAGTTAAATCTTTAAATAGATTTGGACGTGGAATGGTAATTAATTTTACCGATAACACCATGGTATTAGATATGGAGTATTACCAGTTTTGCTTCATGGGATGAATAGGTTGGGATTGAGAAATAAAATAAATAATTACTTCGGTGTGGTTCGCTAATCCCGACTAGTTTGGAAAACCATAATTTGGTTTGAAATGATATCCAAAGGAAGATTAAAGAATAAATTTTAAAGAATTTATCTTTGATAAAATTAATGGGAACCTTTCCCTAAGAACGTGAAATTTAGAAACTAACTGTAGGTTAGCTAAGAAGGATGGTTTCCTGGGTATTGATTTGATGTTGGTTTCGGCCTTCGGGGTTAATATTTCGGGAATTGTTCTCTTGCTAATTTACGGTTAGTGACTGATGAATTAGAATGAGGCGTAATGTTGTGATTGTGTAACATTTGTTTACTATATACGCGGGTTGTTCGGAAAGGCCGGGTTTATACCCATTCTGAATAACTGATTCGACGATAAGTCGAAGATGATGACGGTGGTCGAAGACCAAAAGTATTCACATCATTTGGGTGATCACTGATGATCTTGATTGGGCTGTACACCTAAGATGAAGGAATCAGTTGGTGGTCGTCCAGACGTACTTGGAGATCAACGGATGTGCGAGGAAAGTGCCTCCGGTTTCGTTCAGACCTAGAACGGACTTGTAAATGGATGGTGTGTCTGACATTGTATTCCTTTATATTGTATTCGTTGATCTCTGCTAAATATATATCTGTTTGGCGGCGGAGAATTTATTCTCTTGCTTAACGCCCTTCTCTGAGACATACGAGCTCAAAGGTTATATATTGGCAGAAATCAGTGGTACGATATGGATTGATAGTGTGGCATGCTGAGATGCAGTGATCCAGACTTTTGTTGAAAAGCAAAGTTTGGTGGGTGATGATCAAAGCACAGCTTTAATATAGCATGGCTTTGTGTATAGCGTTGATTCGCGAGCCTCACACCCCGGTATGGTGGTAAACTGATGGTTTGATCAGTATGCTTTTTAGTGGATGGGCACCTTAGTGGTGTCGTGGATTCGGTCGACCGAGATGAGCTTAGTGCTCAGGGATATATAAGGTAAGCGGTGTTTTCTCTCGCTGGGACGTAAGCCACGGTGATACTCTGGTCCCAAAAGTGCGGATGTGCAGACGGTGTTTTCTCTTGTTGGGACGTAAGCCGTGGGGAAATGCATTACGCAATCGATCTTTCGAATCAGGAGCCACCATGATGGAAATCCAATTTCCAATACGTGTATTTCGGTTTTATTTGTAGAGCCTAGTATGGCGACATAGTGGGATGGGGCGCTTATGCCGTCTATGATTGATATTTATAATTTGAAGATGTTTTATACAATATGCACTTATAATAGTATCAAATGATTTGTTTTAAATGTATCAAGCATTCTTGGCTATTATAAGGTAAAAACCCTATCCTCCGGCTTGCGTTGCATTGTGTGATGGGACCTGGGTCTTATAATAGCTTCAGTTTTCTTTATTTAGCATTGTGCTGTTGTTTTATGCACTGGTGTTCTTGGGAGGAAACCCGTTCCGTGTTATACGGCGCGGTCCCTTGATTTACCTAACTTTGAAAATAAAGATTAATAACTGATTTAGTTCTCACACCAGTCCCATGACTGACCTGGAGTTTATTGTTTAAACCTAAACTCTGGGTGCCCTTATTTTGACACGGGCGGCTAGTAGTTTTGGTTTTGCAGATTTATATTCACAGGATCCTGGTTTACAGCTGGAATGATATCCGGAAAGCTTTGTATCTGTATATCTCCTTCAATTGTGTATTGTATTATTTTCCGCTGCTATGTATTTAAATGTAATTTAAATCTCTGATATTTCTGTGTAATATTCATTTATACTCTGTATATTCTTGTATTCTGATGGTATTGTTGTAATAAACAATGAAATGTTCTTCCGTTTGCGTTCTGATTTCTCTTGTCCTCACAGTAATTCGTTCTTTCTCATCTCTTCGGAGACCGGGGAAGTTCGGGTCGCTTCATGAACGCATGGCGAAGTATGAGGAGGTTTTTGGGATACCAGTTCTTTTTCCTGTAGCAGGTGTGAGAAGTGGCACATGGTTTTAATGGGAGGTGACGTCTAGAGGTCATGCGCAACTGTCGGCGATGACAGTGGGATCTCCTGTGATGTTCACGAGTGGCGGTTGTTTGAGGGGTGGCAAAGGAAGTAGTCTTAGTGGTGGTCTTTTTATGACGGGAGGAGGAGCGTAAATGGCGTCGAGCTATTTTTCCTGGAGCAAGAATAAGAAATCGGGAAGGAAGAAAAAGTATGGAAGGAGAAGAAAGTGATATCGCGTATAGGAGAAGAAGAAAGTAAATAGGATCGGGCTGAGCATCTATGTGGGCTTGGGCCTTGGGGAAAAATAAATTAAAAATGGAGATAAAAGGGCCTCAGCAAGTAAAACGTAAAGGAGAAACCAAGGGGGATTATGACATATCAGTACGTGGAGGGCCAATTCTTCTATACCCAAATTGCATGTCCCGCGTGTGCCCCCCAATCAAATCTCCTTATTTCCGGTTTTTTGCATTTAAGTTCCTGGACAATTAAAGGATTTAACTGCAAAATATGGAAATTAGGGGGCTGTGATTGGTGGGCACACATGGGGACAGACAATTTCGGTACAGAACAATTCATGCGCAGTACGTGCATGAAGTAAGACGATAGACAATTAATGGAGTAGTTTCAAATGCTAATGACGTGTTTAGCCCATAATTGCATGATTAGAGAGTAAACTAATGACCGGTAGTCAAAGGATTATTAAATAATTTATATTCATTTAATTTAAGTTAAATACTGAGTTAATTATAACTTTTGCGCACGTTAACAGAATCATGCGAAAAGGGATCCGTTGAGATCATGACGACAAGTACTTCACAGTCAAGCTGGTTTGGTTGGAACTGGATGTGACTGGTTTAGCGTTTAAAATTAAACATAATAACACGAGATCGTTAATCAAAATAAATGGTCAGTTAACTCTCACACCTTCTAGAATTCTATGATGTGTTAAATTCATATAATTATAATTTAACGTTGATAGTATAAATTGGTTGACTGGTTGCCTTGGATGTTATTTGTCTGTTATTGGTTGACGTAAAATATATTTACATCATTTGAAATGTATTGGATGAAATTCCCATTATTATTATTATAAAATATTATAATGAATTATGATGCAGGGAAGAACAGGTTGGAGGGATCCAACCGTATTCCTCAAATATTGTGTATGTTGTTTTGTTTCCATATTATTTATATATGAACAAATTGGACCCCAATGACATTGAAAACCTGTTTGGATGTTGATGGTGAATAAAAATTCAACGTTGTTGTGTTTTAAATCAATAAATGGTATTGATTGAGGGATCAGCAGTAAATAGCCTAAATCCATGTTTTTGTTAGAAATGTTGATTTATCGTCCGGCGGATTGACGAAGTCAAGTTATAAATTTTGTTTCATAACTAAAGTAAGATTTATAATTTTATTCCATATATTATAATGAAGTTTTAAAGTTAAAAATAAGCGACGTTTATGAATCAGTTTTATAATTATATCTTGAAAAGATTTTCTAATAGAATGTGATGTGTAAATCAATTTTATAAGTGAATAATGTTATAGTTAACCTACAGGTTAATATTTTGGATAATTATTTTGAAGTAACAATTGAGCAGTACTATTAGATTAATTATATTTATCTAATAGGAAATGATGAATTGAAAACGGTTCACGAAATAACCGATGGTTTAAAATTGATGAGGTCAACTGTTTTGATTGAAATGGGTTATTAATGAATAATTATTTAATTTTATAAGATTTCTAATTTTTAATTTACTTTTAATTTTGTAAATGTTTAAAGATTTATAATGAAATCAGTTATGGTTTAATAATAATTTCAAAGGTAATTCACTAATTTGTGAAGAAGTAAACTGTTTTACGACAGTAAATTAGGAAGAAATTATTATTTTTAAGGCGACTATTTCTTTGATAGAATCCAGTTAGTAAAGCAATTCAGTTTGTAATAAGTTAAAATTGGATATTCATAAAAGTTCTGTAAAAGGATTTTATCATAAATCCAATGTTATGAAAAGTTTTTTTAAAGGGAAATGAAAGTTAAAAGTATAAGAAATGTTCAAATAGAAAAGAGATGTCGGACGAGGCAAGAACGAAGTATGTAAATGTTTTATGTAAGAAGTGATAAATGGATTTTAGTTATGAAATTCCAAGAATTTGTTTTGTAATATGATTTTGGATGGGATGTTGGAAATGGATTTGTCATAGTAAAATTTTGTAACGAAGTTATAGAGAATAGTTAATATTAAATACAATGGTCAGAATTCACCAAGATTTTCAAGATAAAGATACAGTTTATAAAACCATAGTTATATAAAGAAGAGTAATAAGATTTGATTGATATTATAAATACGATGGGTTTTCGAGTTATGAACTTCTATCTATTCTAAGATAAGAACGTTGTTGATCATGGCCTGAGTGGTAACTAAAATATCCCAACTTGAACGACTTCACTATTATCGAGGAATGATATTAATTTGTAACGGTAAAGATGTTGAGATTAGTTTAATATTTCCATTAAGAAATATTGTAATGATAATTATGAGAATTGAATATAAGTAAATGCAACACTTATTGCGAAGTATTGAAATGTAAATAAGATTAATTGGTTTTTAAATAACAACTGTATAATTTACATTATTTGGCCATATAGAATTTGTAATTGATTTCGTACAAATGGATTTATGTATATACACTAACACTTTTTGAGTACAAGAGAGATAAGGAGGTTCTGAGAATATAAAATATTAATTCCAAGAGAAAGGGAAAGGAAAAGGAAAAGATTTAAATATAAATGAGGTGATATTGGCAAATTGGAGTTTGCTAAATGAAAAAAAATTATGTGTTAAAACATAGAAACAAAAGTGATTATCGTGGTAAGTAAATCGATTAAATGATGTTAAAGATCGATAATAGTTTTCAAGAATGATTTTAAGTAAAAAGATCGAAGCTGCCATGAACTTAAACGTACTGTTATTAATTGATAGTTAAAACACCGACTATCAATGAGATATTACTGGACCTTTTTGACATGTTGTTTCGAAGAGACCAGGATGGGAACTAGACCAAAAACCACTTCGAATCAATGTTGCGTATGAAACTATCTACAAGGATATGTATAAAGATGGAGAATTGAAGGCCGTAAATCTTCATGAGCGGAAGAACTACTTGTTGGATTTCTCTAGCTGATCCCTAGAGATATTTCGATAGTGATTCTGTCGTGATTGAAATCTATGGATTGCAAGGATTACTAGCTAATGATCCTTTGGTTGATTCCAAGGATGCAGTAGGAGGGTGCCTTCGGTTCATCCTGTTCTTGGATGACTTGTATGGACGAATGTCTGATAGTATTTCCTGAAAACTCACGTACGTTGATTTTTACTAATACAAAAAGTTTGGTGGCGGAGAAATTCTCTTGCTTAACGCCTAGAGTATATTTATGGGCGTCAATTAGTGATTTGACGGATCTGACGATGTGACATTCACAATGATGATGTGATGTTCTGAAAAGTTAAACGTTACCTCAAGCCTCATCAATCGGGAAATGACAAAAATTGGGCAGGCAGCATGGCTAGGTGGGTCATTCCCAAGTACGGTGTATTGTCACAATCTATTGAAAATTCATATTTGTTCTTCCTTCATTTCTGTATCTCCACGGAAGTATGGCAGCACCATAAAACCATATGGTGACAATACATTCGATACACTCAAGTTAAATGAGTGGTCGGTCATGTATGGTCGGGTTGTAAGATGTTCTTGTTGAACCCCCGTATATCCCTTCTAGAGTACACTGATCAAAAGGTGGTCCCATACCTTGTCATAGTTGGAATCCAATCTCTAATAAGCGCCTTGTGGTTTTTTGATTTTATAATAATTATGTAGAGTGTGAGATGCAAGCATTCTACTGATGATTATTTATTTTTGATTTGATAGACACTATTATAATATCAATGGATTTTGATATATCAAAAATATTTTTTGTAACACCCCACCTCCGCCAGTGCCACTCTTGCAAGCGCACTAGCATTGGAGGGGCATTAAACGAGGTAAACATGCATATTATATCACAATACAGAACATATACGTAAAACAGAGTAAATAAAGCAGCGGATAAAACTACTATTTCAAAACCATAGTCAAGTTACATCAAAGTACTTAGTCATTATTTTCCAACTACTACAAGTCTAGAAACATAAACTGAAAACTGGAAATAACATAAAGTAAACTATCCCCAAAGTAGTGGTAAAGCCATAGCGAGCTCAAGTCCAAACCGTACATGAGCTATCCAGAAAGCAAGCTAAAGATCCAAGCTAGGTGTTAGTGTTCCCACCCTGAGAACCTGGGGGGGGGGGGGGGGAAACGGAAGAAAAGAGGCGAAAAAAAACGGGTCAGTCAAAAAGACTGGTAAGTCCTACCTACTATTAGTATAAAAACTAATAAAGTTAACTGGACATGCAAAACAGAGATGAAACATAAGATGATAACTGGCATGGTGAAAAGTTAACAAGACAGATCAAGTGTGGCATCGCACATACAAGGTTATGTTTTTGCACCAGGTGTACTAGTATTCCAATCCATGTCAAGTATAAACAAGAAATGATCCCTTAGCCCAATATTGGCCCTACATCATGAGATGACCTAAGTCCAGGTCCAACTACACGGTCTAGTCGATCGGCTCCCTGTAAGCCTAACTCGTCGTGTATCGGTGTCATACGGCTTAATCGTGAAATGTAGTTAACTGTGCAAGGTCCATCCTAGGGTGTATCCAGCCCTAAGGTGTAAACCACAGACACAATTCAAGCACGCACAGTCTAAGCCTACTGGTGCCCATGTTCAACTCCGGACTTAATGTGCACGACCATGGTCCGCCTGAACAACCGGTGCACCTTTCAGCCGTCTCTTTTGGTCTCTTACAATCAGTCCAGTAATCGTGCCCCACCCTAGCCTAGTCCAGGGTATCCATGATACTTCTTGTGGTTACGGCTGAAAAGGACCACGCAACTAGGATTTCAAATGGGTTAAGTGTGGTTAACCCCATCCTAACCATGTATTGAGTTGGTTAAGTGTGTTCAAGTAATTCATGACTTAACCCTATCAATACATCAGGTTTAATTGGTTAAGTATTCAAGTAGTCCATGACTTAACCCTACCAATCCATCGTGTTTAATTGGTTAAGTATTCAAGTGGTCCATGACTTAACCCTACCATGTGGCATTAATTAACTTAATGCACCCCAACCTCTCACATTAGACTTTGTTGTGGTTACTAGTTAAGCCGGGCGGGTCCGGGTAGATTTACACCACAACTTAGTCTAACCTCGGGTTTTAAGTGCGACATGGCCAACTACTCACATTGGGTCCTATTGCTTGTAGCCACTAGTTAAGCCGGTCGGTTCCATGTAGATTTATGCTACAAACTCAACCCAACCTCGAGTTGGCCATTCTCATGTTTTCTAGAAGTCATGTCCAAGTTCATGTTCATGTTCCAAGCATAATCACATGTCAAACTTTCATGTCATATTTTAAAGTCATGTTTTCATGTTATTTAAGTTTGCCCAATTACCCATGACGTATTCCCATCGCACGTAAATTCGCATCAACGCAAATAGATCAAAGAGGGAACATAAAAATATGACAAGTTGGGCATAAGGTGGCAAAGTCTATCACAAGTTAAACACGGTGATATTTGAGGCCAAAGGGGGTTCAACATACTAGCATATGGCCTCAACATGTATGATAGCATAAAAGGTGACTTGGCCTCAAACGTATCAAATAGCATATGGGTGTTTTGGCCTCAAGCATGCATAATAGTATAAGGGTGATTTGGCCACAAGCATGCATAATAGAAAATAGGTTCAATATCATCATATGCATGTTAAGGAACATGAGGGGTCAAGGTTTGTTAACATGCATAAGCCATAATCCATTTCATAGCACAAGGTCAACATGAACGGTACTAGGTTCATGATAGGTCCACAATCATAAATCAAGAGAGGCATGACTAGATCTAAAAGGGGGAACTTTAGAAGCATGACATAATTAATAAGGTTTGGCCATAAGTTAAACATGGTGGCATATGAGGCAAATGTGTTCATAAGCTTGCATATTACATTATAAGCCCCAAAACATGCATGATATCAACTTTAGCAAAATAGATGAAACATGGTCATAAATGACATAGGATGATAGCAAGTGATTCGCATATAACATCATATGCAAGATAACATAAGGTTTATGAGAGTTTCTATGTTGCTTTATGAAACATTTCAAATCAAGGCTCATAGCTTTTTATGCACAAAGTCAAGGTGATAGCTTTACAAACATGCATAGAATAAATCTATGCATAACATGATAGAATCAAAGCTCATAGCTTTCTATGTACAAAGTCAAGGTGATAGCTTTACAAACATGCATAGAATAAATCTATGCATAACATGATAGAATCAAAGCTCATAGCTTTCTATGCACAAAGTCAAGGTGATAGGTTTACAAACATGCATAGAATAAATCTATGCATAACATGATAGAATCAAAGCTCATAGCTTTCTATGCACAAAGTCAAGGTGATAGCTTTACAAACATGCATAGAATAAATCTATGCATGACATGATAGAATCAAAGCACAAATCATACTTAGGCCCAAACTCAACTTGCACATGTCATACTTAACTTCATAGTTAGAATCTAAGAGTAGAATAGGGCTTACTATGCTATGAAGACCTATGAAATAAAATAAGATTGAGACGAAGCCACTAGCAACTCTAAAAACCCGCAATCGCATATAAGCTCCAAGTTGTTTTGAGAAACAATAAGCTCCTTTGATTTGTATGAAGAAAGATCCTTGTTTTGATGAAGAAAGGTGGCTCTTTTACTAGCTTAGAACACTCAAACTTTCATGAAGAGGATGGAGGCCATGTTATGAAGATGGAGGCCATGATCAAGAAGCATTTTGGCATAGTTTAGTTGTAGGAATGATTAATGAGGGTTTAGCCTAGGTATTAGGGTCTTTTTATAGAAGTTTAGGTTAGTTTAGGCCATAGGATTAACCCTAGTTTAGATCCTAGCCATCAGAATTTGTCACAAGGCCAGAAACATGACTCAAGTGGACAAGCAGGTGCACCAAGCAAGACTGGGCCGACCGCCCAGGTCGACAGGGGTGTCAACTGGGCAGTCGACACAGCCTGGGGTATGTCGACTCCCAAGTCGACTCCCCAGTCGACTTGGGGCCTGGGCGGGAAATTTTCCCGCCCAGTCTGTTTGGCTCCAGATTTGAAATTTGAACTGAATTTTGAACTTGAAATTTTCTGAAAACTTCTATGGGCCATAACTGGGTCATACGGACTCCGATTCTCGAAAACTCGGACTCTATTTTGCGTATTTTTCCGAGACGAACGCAATGGCACAGCCCGTTTCCCTTGATTCAGATTTTATTAATTAATTCTGCCTTGATTTACGTTATAACATGTTATTCAAAATACGGGTTGTTACATTCTCCCCACCTTAAAGGATTTCGTCCCCGAAATCTTCAAGTTAGGAAGAACGTATCCTACCATCCATCATCCATCTACTCAAAACATCATCCACGAGCAGTCACTGTCCTTAAAAGATTCTAAATGTTGTATGATCATATGCAAAGGTGTGTGTATATGTACTTATCCAATGCGAAAATCAGGTGGTTACTGATTCAGTAAACCTCCTTAATGCAAAGTATGTTAGTGAAATGAGTCCATATGTATGCAAAATCCTAGCATAATTCATAATCTCTATATGAGTGCACATATCATTTATCCATATGCAACATCCACGTGATAGCATAACAAGTTTCAACCATGAATAAGCATAAATACTCATGCATATGCAATATGAAAGTGTGTGAGCCAATCTTAGTGCCTAATGTGTTTCATGCATCCACGAGTATCCACTTGCAAACACTTGCAACCACTTGCAAACATCAAGCATAACATGTTTCATCCAAAGGGTTTCTACCTAAGGTTCTCATGACAAGATTTACGAAATAACAAGATAAACGTGGATAGCAAAAGAAAGATATGCTGACTCAGGAAAGAGATTGAGAAAGTACCCTTGAAAAGAAAAGGATAAAGCCTACGCATCTTCTCCTCGGTTTCCCAAGTTGCGTCTTCTTCGGCTTCATTCCACTGAATCTTGACTAACTTGACTTCTTGATTCCTCAGCCTCTTGATCTCCGTTCCCAAGATACGGATCGGAGCTCGTCTCAAAGTTGCCTCTTTCTCTATCTCCACATCTTCAAGAATGCTAGGTTCGACCACCTCAGCGGACTCATGTAGGCACTTTCGAGATGCGAGACATGAAAGACACTGTGCACTCCGGCCAGCTTCTCGGGCAATTCCACTCTATAAGCCATCTTCCCAACTCTCTCTATGATAGGGAAGGGTCCTACGAACCTTGGTGCCAGCTTCCTAACTGTTCCAAAACGAACCACATTCGCAAAGGAGAAACCTTCACGAAAACCAAATCTCCAACTTTGAATTCCAAATCTGTCCTTCGCTTGTCAGCATAGGATTTCTGCCTGTCTTGGGCCGTTTTCATCCGTCTTCGGATCAACTCAACCTTCTCGGATGTGCCCCATATCATGTCGGGCCCGAGTATAAGCTCATCCGTCGCCTCCCACCAACATGTTGGTGACTTGCACGACTTCCCATACAAAGCTTCGAATGGTGCCACACCTATGCTAGCTTGATAGCTATTATTATAAGCAAACTCTACAAGAGGAATGTGGTCTTCCCAAGTACCGCCAAAGTCAAGAATGCATAGCCTCAACAGATCTTCTAGTACCCTATTCACCCTTTCGGTCTGATCATCCGTCTGTGGGTGATAGGTCGTACTTATATTCAATTGCGTACCCAACGCTTCTTGCAAGATATTCCAAAATTGGCTAGTGAAGATTGGGTCACGATCGCTGACTATGCTAGAAGGGACTCCATGCAATCGTACTATCTCTTGAAGATAAACAGATGCTAGCCATGATGCGGTCTTCTTGCTCTTTACCGGAATGAAATGGACGCTCTTCGTGAGTCTATCCACTATGACCCATATTCCATAAAGCCCAAATAGTTTGGTCAACTTGACAGACATCTTCACCCCAACTATATATCACAAACAGGCGAGTCATACTCCTTATGGGGTTGGCAACAGAACTGAGATTGAGAATAGGACCGAGAGGATATACTTAAAAGATAGCATGCGAGTAAGCTCCACAGAATAATAGGGATCAAGGATATACTCTTAAAAAGAGATATAATGCGCGTATCTAGTCTTCAATCTTCTAAGTCGTATTTTCTTGAGCTTAATCCCATCGTGCTTTGACCGTCTTTTAACTTCACAATTTTGTAGCTTCAAAATATGAGTTGGAACTCGTTTCACCGTTGCCTCTCGTTCCACTTCCCCTTATTCTTTTCCAAAAATACTTGGCTTAAACATAACTGCGTGCTCATGGTTTCATGCAAGCTTTCCAAAATTCGTTAGTGAATCCTGGATCTCGTTTTCATACTATACGGTATTCCACGCAGAATAACTATCTCTTGAAACAAGTGCCAATCCACGTTGACAAATGTACTTACCAGGGTGATTTCTATAACCCATGCTTAAGCGAAATGGACTATCTGCCTTAGTGGCGAACACTACTCGATTGGATTACAAATTTCCAACAAAGGTGCCAAGGGATTCTAGATCATGACGGAACCCTAAGGGCACACGAGATTTCGAGGGTATTACCGAGGCGAGTCATGAGCCTCGCAACCCTATGTTCGAAGTCAAGGATGGCTCCATAACTGGACAACCAACCCATGCCCAAAATCAACCTGTATCCCATAAGCCCGAGAACATGAGCATCACACATGAATTCTACGCTCGAGATAGAGACTTTCAAATCCATACAAATCATAGATAGATGGGCGGAACCCCCGAATTGGATTTGAAACACTAACGGGATCCTCAACTAAACTAGTACTTAGGTGCAAACTTTCAACAAGATCAGAAATAAAACTATGCGATGCGCCAGAATCGAATAAGGTACGAACAGGAAAGTCAGAAATGTAAACAAGGCTTTCTACAGAAATACTACCTCGATCAAGAACTGGAGCGGTGTTGAGAGCATGCACTTGCCTTCCAGAAGGTCCTGCTTGCTGAGTCCGTCCTTGCCCCTGTCCTGGCTTCATAGGGCAATCCTTTCTATAGTGTCCAGACTTTCCACAATGAAAGCATTCACCCAACTTCCTTTTCTTCTTCCTAAAGTCTTTGGCTATGTGCCTAGTGATCCCACAGAAGTTGCACTTCCTCCTTTTGACTTGTTGTCCCTACTGTTGTTGTTCTTGCCTCCTTTTCCGGAATCTACCTTCTCGCCTTGAGACTCATTTTCCTTGACCTCCTTCTTGCCACTCTTATCTTCCTCTTGAAGCAGGGCCATATTCACCAAACTCTCGAAGGTCGCCCCTATGGGTATATGAGACATGGACAAACCGTGCAATGGCTCATTCAATCCTAGAGCAAAGCGTAGGGCCTTCTTCTGAGCTGTGTTAACCAAGTCTAGACCGAACCGAGCAAGTTGATTAAACTTATCCACGTATTCCCTAACGGTCATGTCCCCTTGGTTTAGTGATAGGAACCTCTCCACCTGAAGGTTCTCTTCTGTTGATGATAGAAACCTCAGTCCAAACCTTCTCCTAAAGTCGTCCCAAGTCTGAATTGGCCTAGTAGTGGTGGTGACTACCCACCAATATGCAGCTTCCTCTTTCAATAACCATACCACCAACAGAACTTTCCTACGGTCTCCTATATCCAAGATAGCAAAGAGGACTTCAGTTTCCTTTAACCAGTTTCTTACCTCCACGTAAGTCTCTGTCCCAACAAAGTTCTTGCCACCCATCGCCTTAAAGTCCTTGCAAATCTTCGCGAAATCCGCTTGTGGATGCTGAGGAGTAACCTCAGCTGCGGGAGGAGGAGGGATATTCGTGGGGCCGGCTTCATTCGCCCTTGCCTCCATGTACCTTCTAAACCAAATAGGTACTGGTACGCCCTCCAGAATGGCAAAATTATCGGCCATACTGAAACGAAGAAAAAGATAGATTGAGAACGAGGAAACAAAGGATAATGCTAATGGCTTTTGGGGAATAGCCTTTTAAAATAAACTAGACTTTTCTTGGAAAAATACTTGATTGGTTTTGAAAATAGTTTTTCAAAAGGTAAGTTTTAAAAACCTTTTTCTCAGATCTTGTAAACCTTATGCTCTGATACCAAATGTAACACCCCACCTCCGCCAGTGCCACTCTTGCAAGCGCACTAGCATTGGAGGGGCGTTAAACGAGGTAAACATGTATGTTATATCACAAGACAGATCATATAAGTAAAACAGAGTAAATAAAGCAGCGGATAAAACTATTATTTCAAAACCATAGTCAAGTTACATCAAAGTACTTAGTCATTATTTTCCAACTACTACAAGTCTAGAAACATAAACTGAAAACTGGAAATAACATAAAGTAAACTATCCCCGTAGTAGTGGTAAAGCCATAGCGAGCTCAAGTCCAAACCGTACATGAGCTATCCAGAAAGCAAGCTAAAGATCCAAGCTAGGTGCTAGTGTTCCCACCCTGAGAACCTAGGGGGAAACGGAAGAAAAGAGGCGAAAGAAAACGGGTCAGTCAAAAAGACTGGTAAGTCCTACCTACTATTAGTATAAAAACTAATAAAGTTAACTGGATAAGCAAAACAGAGATGAAACATAAGATGATAACTGGCATGGTGAAAAGTTTACAAGACAGATCAAGTGTGGCATCGCATATACAAGGTTAAGTTTTTGCACCAGGTGTACTAGTATTCCAATCCATGTCAAGTATAAACAAGAAATGATCCCTTTGCCCAATATTGGCCCTACATCATGAGATGACCTAAGTCCAGGTCCAACTACACGGTCTAGTCGATCGGCTCCCTATAAGCCTAACTCGTCGTGTATCGGTGTCATACGGCTTAATCGTGAAATGTAGTTAACTGTGCAAGGTCCATCCTAGGGTGTATCCAGCCCTAAGGTGTAAACCACAGACACAATTCAAGCACGCACAGTCTAAGCCTACTGGTGCCCATGTTCAACTCCGGACTTAATGTGCACGACCATGGTCCGCCTGAACAACCGGTGCACCCTTCAGCCGTCTCTTTTGGTCTCTTACAATCTGTCCAGTAATCGTGCCCCACCCTAGCCTAGTCCAGGGTATCCATGATACTTTTTGTGGTTACGGCTGAAAAGGACCACGCAACTAGGATTTCAAATGGGTTAAGTGTGGTTAACCCCATCCTAACCATGTATTGAGTTGGTTAAGTGTGTTCAAGTAATTCATGACTTAACCCTATCAATACATCAGGTTTAATTGGTTAAGTATTCAAGTAGTCCATGACTTAACCCTACCAATCCATCGTGTTTAATTGGTTAAGTATTCAAGTGGTCCATGACTTAACCCTACCAAGTGGCATTAATTAACTTAATGCACCCCAACCTCTCACATTAGACTTTGTTGTGGTTACTAGTTAAGCCGGGCGGGTCCGGGTAGATTTACACCACAACTTAGTCTAACCTCGGGTTTTAAGTGCGACATGGCCAACTACTCACATTGGGTCCTATTGCTTGTAGCCACTAGTTTATCCGGTCGGTTCTGGGTAGATTTATGCTACAAACTCAACCCAACCTCGAGTTGGCCATTTTCATGTTTTCTAGAAGTCATGTCCAAGTTCATGTTCATGTTCCAAGCATAATCACATGTCAAACTTTCATGTCATATTTTCAAGTCATGTTTTCATGTTATTTAAGTTTGCCCAATTACCCATAACGTATTCCCATCGCACGTAAATTCGCATTAACGCAAACAGATCAAAGAGGGAACATAAAAAATATGACAAGGTGGGCATAAGGTGGCAAAGTCTATCACAAGTTAAACATGGTGATATTTGAGGCCGAAGGGGGTTCAACATACTAGCATATGGCCTCAACATGTATGATAGCATAAAAGGTGACCTTGCCTCAAACGTATCAAATAGCATATGGGTGTTTTGGCCTCAAGCATGCATAATAGTATAAGGGTGATTTGGCCACAAGCATGCATAATAGAAAATAGGTTCAATATCATCATATGCATGTTAAGGAACATGAGGGGTCAAGGTTTGTTAACATGCATAAGCCATAATCCATTTCATAGCACAAGGTCAACATGAACGGTACTAGGTTCATGATAGGTCCACAATCATAAATCAAGAGAGGCATGACTAGATCTAAAAGTGGGAACTTTAGAAGCATGACATAATTAATAAGGTTTGGCCACAAGTTAAACATGGTGGCATATGAGGCAAATGTGATCATAAGCTTGCATATTACATTATAAGCCCCAAAACATGCATGATATCAACTTTAGCAAAATAGGTGAAACATGGTCATAAATGACATAGGATGATAGCAAGTGATTCGCATATAACATCATATGCAAGATAACATAAGGTTTATGAAAGTTTCTATGTTGCTTTATGCAACATTTCAAATCAAGGCTCATAGCTTTTTATGCACAAAGTAAAGGTGATAGCTTTACAAACATGCATAGAATAAATCTATGCATAACATGATAGAATCAAAGCTCATAGCTTTCTATGCACAAAGTCAAGGTGATAGCTTTACAAACATGCATAGAATAAATCTATGCATAACATGATAGAATCAAAGCTCATAGCTTTCTATGCACAAAGTCAAGGTGATAGCTTTACAAACATGCATAGAATAAATCTATGCATAACGTGATAGAATCAAAGCTCATAGCTTTCTATGCACAAAGTCAAGGTGATAGCTTTACAAACATGCATAGAATAAATCTATGTATAACATGATAGAATCAAAGCACAAATCATACTTAGGCCCAAACTCAACTTGCACATGTCATATTTAACTTCATAGTTAGAATCTAAGAGTAGAATAGGGCTTACTATGCTATGAAGACCGATGAAATAAGATAAGATTGAGACGAAGCCACTAGCAACTCTAAAAACCCGCAATCTCATATAAGCTCCAAGTTGTTTTGAGAAACAATAAGCTCCTTTGATTTGTATGAAGAAAGATCCTTGTTTCGATGAAGAAAGGTGGCTCTTTTACTAGCTTAGAACACTCAAACTTTCATGAAGAGGTTGGAGGCCATGTTATGAAGATGGAGGCCATGATCAAGAAGCATTTTGACATAGTTTAGTTGTAGGAATGATTAATGAGGGTTTAGGCTAGGTCTTAGGGTCTTTTTATAGAAGTTTAGGTTAGTTTAGGCCGTAGGATTAACCCTAGTTTAGATCCTAGCCATCAGAATTCGTCACAAGGCCAGAAACATGACTCAAGTGGACAAGCAGGTGCACCAAGCAAGACTGGGCCGAACTCCCAGATCGATAGGGTTGTCGACTGGGCAGTCGACACAGCCTGGGGTGTGTCGACTCCCAAGTCGACTCCCCAGTCGACTTGGGGCCTGGGCGGGAAATTTTCCCGCCCAGTCTTTTTGGCTCCAGATTTGAAATTTGAACTGAATTTTGAACTTGAAATTTTCTGAAAACTTCTATGGGCCTTAACTGGGTCATACGGACTCCGATTCTCAAAAACTCGGACTCTATTTCGCGTATTTTTCCGAGACGAACGCTACGGCCCAGCCCGTTTCCCTTGATTCAGATTTTATTAATTAATTCTGCCTTGATTTATGTTATAACATGTTATTCAAAATACGGGTTGTTACATTTTTGGTTATAGCAAGGTAAAAACCATCCGTGTTTATGTGTGGGCTAGCCTTACTATTATCCTTTTCTTTTGTAAATGATATCTAAAGTTAAGTAAGTTGTTTGCTATGTAATTTATCATTGAAAGCATTCCAAATTGATCTAGGTGAATTTTTCTTTGGTTCAAATGTGCTCGGGTCAGACCGAGTATATTTCCATGTTTGGTTTCGCTTGGAGTTCCAGAGAAGTAGTTGAAGTCGAAACGTGTTACATATATTTATTGGTACCAATTTATTTCCACTGTGTGTATTGATTGAAATGAATGTATACTCTAATGTTGTACTATATACAGTTTTTTGTATAAGGTATTTGACATATTATATTTTGTCTGTTCTGCTGTGAGACTCTGATCTTCTTATTCTTCTATTCTAATATCTCTTTCTTTCTTCTCTCACACTCAAACTTCTTTCTATTAACAATATGGGATTTAATACTTGGATTTTTGGCAAGTAATACAGAGATATATATATTATTGTCGAAAATTCGAGCGTCAAATTTTCCTGGTCGTTACATTGAATATGGAATTTTACTTATATGCTTTAATTAGACCAAATTGACAATTTTACTTCGTTAAGATGTTTCGTCGTTCGTACGAAAATTAGCGTCATATATGCGTATTAAATATTCTATTTATATAGTGTAATCAATGTAATTCAAATGTAATAATGACATAATAAATACATTAGAATAAGGTTAGAATTTGAAATGTTCTCATATATACTAATTTCTTGTGTGCGTATAGAATGGCTTATGTATATATTAAATAATGACACATAGACACAAGGTTAGTTCCTATTTATAGTAGAAATCTATGTGGAACCGACCGACAAATCCATCAACCACAAGTAGGTCTGACTAATGTGAAAGGTCTGGGTGCCATGGGCCATTCAAATTTAGTATACAATGACACGAGCTTAAACTTACTTGTAGTGGAAGTCTGCCCAGAACCACACGACATATCCAACATCTACAGGTAGACGGTTTAATGTGAGAGGTCTAGTATATATGTGTGTGTGTATATATATTGTGTGTGAAAATAGGCAGGGTTACCATGCCTTGGGAAGGTCTTAAGTGGCTGACTCTCTTCTTATCTAGTTTGGGTCTTAAGTGGTTAGGACTAGGATCCTCTCCGAAGGTTTATTCCTTGGATAGGTACCATAGTCATGGGACCCACCCTTATTAGATTGAAAGTAAGTCAATGGGTCCTCCTTCTCTAAAAGTAGTTAGGCATAGCAGAAATGGAGTAGGGTAGATCACGGGGGATGTCCACTTCCTCTAGAGGCTTGCAAAGGCTAAACTAGGGACATGAGTGGTTTATATATGATACGTGGCCATAGCATGCTCACCAGCTGTTTATGGGGAGTCTTAAGCGACATAGGTGTTCTACTGTAATATCAATTAAGTAGTAATGTTAACGATACTATTTCCCATATTACTTTTGAGAGTATAGATTTAGGAATGTTGACATATTAGGACGGGATCTTAAGGTGCTAGGTCTGCCTCAGGATTATAAGAGATCATAAGAATCCACCTTTAGTAGGGAAATAAGTGACCAAGGATGCCCACCTCATTTGGTCTTTACCCTTAATGCACTAATGAAGGTCTTAAGAGATTGACTCAGATATCCACCTCATTGGTTAGATATTTGGTGTTTATGTGAATGTTTGTGTGTTGCGTAGACATACTTTGATATATATAACCTGCTAAATCTATGGTATGGTCTTTAAGAAAATTCTATATTTTAGTCACACAATACTTTATGTTCTGACCCCTCTCCTTAAGTATCCAACAGTTCAGTAAGTTGGGTAGATTCAATAAATGAAACATTGATGGAGACCAAAGACGAAAATGGAGAGATTATGCTATTATTATTTATCATTGTTGTATTTCTTATGGAAACTTTTAATGATGAATTTATTGATGTATCTTTGGAATAATTGTATCTTGACAATCTATGTTTGAATTATCTGGTTTTTATAAAATGGTACATCTTATTTGGATATTATATTTTCTCCTTTCGCTATGTGAGATTCCACAACGCGATGTCTATATATTATTCTGTACAAATTTAATTCCTTATGGGAACCAACAACCCATTTAGAATGGCTCTAACTTTCGATGTGCCTTTTCTGGGTCGAAATTTAGGCTCATTCGGGCGGGTTGTTACATTTGGTCCGGAGCCTAGGTTACCCGATTATAGGGAAATATGTACATATGATAGACGTATTTGTATTTTGAAAAGGTTTTAAAACTATATATGTATGATATGTACCTACCACAATAAGCGTACGCATCTATACTACGAAGCTTTATCATTTTCTTCCCTTTTTAGCTTAAATACTATCTCAGGAGTATCCATTGAAGAAAATTTCTTTTCTTTTCAGATAGTAAAATGGCTAATAATCCTTCCAAACAGTGAAGCTAAGCAAGGCCTAGGTATTTTCTAGAATGGTTCCAACACTATCTTTGTACTATGGAACAGATTCCTGTTGCTAATCCCACCCCAGTGGTGCCAGCAGCTCCTATCGCTGAGGTAGCCTTTATTTTGTTCTCGTTTATGTAAGAGCTTAGCAAACCTTGGAGGGCAATCATTCACATGAAAGGAGTGTTTTACCAACGCCCAAAATTGGATAGCGGACCACGAAAGGATTTTTGAAGCTGCGGGATGGCCAGATGAAGTAAAAATGAGAATTGCGGCCCGACACTTGAAAGAGGAGGCCCTTGAATGGTGGAACTCAGTATTTGGAGAAAACGGGGGGCGGATATTTTCATGGGCCGAATTCAAAATCCGCTTCAAAGTAAAGTTTTTTCCAAAAGCCGAGATGACAATCTAGTTAGAAAAGTTTATTCATCTCAAGAAAGGGAGTTTAAGTCTACAAGAGTATCTGGCCAAGTTCATCGAACTAAGTAATTTTGGTAGGGGTTAGTGTATACCCCAATGAATAAATAGTTGAGATTTGTAAAGAGGTTGAACCCCCCATTGAAGGACCCCTAATTAGCACAAGTAACATTTGGACCAACTTCCGAGACCTTATTGGAGACGGCTATTCTATGTACGACAGAAGGCTCCAAGGAGAATAAGAAGGGTGCGAAGGGGGAAGGAAGTTCCAATAAGAATAAGAAGAAGGAGTGGTGGAGAACAAGAAGAAAGGAAGCAAATTACAGAAGGAAGCTAAGACTTGTACAAGATGCAACCGCAAGGGCCATGAGACCAAAGATTGCGGGGTTTCTTTGGCAAAGAAAGAATTTATAAGAAAGCATTTCAACTATCACGAGGAAGGACACATGCCTAAGGACTTCCCAAAGCCTAAAGTTATCAGAAGTGGCCATAATTATGCAATAAAGGCAGCACCCATACTAAGTCGACCCCCAAGAGACCAAGATCGACCTGCACATGAAGGTATAACTTCTGTTTTGGGAATTTATGTACCTTGTTTAATTCTAGAGCAACCCATTCTTTTATCGCTAAGAGGCTAGTTAATCTATTGAACCTTCCCTTATCTATCTCTAGTAATCCGATAGAGGTGGCCAAACCTAACGGAGGTGCTAAGTATCTTGAGTTGTTTTGCAAAGACATAGTATTGGAGATTGACGATATCGAATTTCTATGCGAAGCTAATGCATTGGATTTTATGGGGTATGACCTTATCCTAGGTATGGATTGGCTATCATTTTATGGGGCCATCCTAGATTGCAATAAGAGAGTCATTTGTCTTAGGAGCCGAGGAGGACGCAGTTTGAGTATTCCTTGTAATGTTAGAAACAAGGATAAAGCCTTATTATATTCCTTATCTCCTAGTTCAGAAGGACCATCTTAGATCCCTATAGTATGTGAGTTCTTGGATGTTTTAAGGAAGTCACTAGACTTCCACCCCCACAGAGAAATCTCTTTTCGTATTGACCTAGAGAAGGACGCTATACCAGTTGCTTTACCCTTGAGGCATATGGCATCTAAAGAAAGAAGAGAATTGGAAGAGAAGATTCCATAGTTGCTACAGAAAGGATTCATACGGTGAAGTACCTCTAAATGGGGTGCACTTATCGTGTTTTCCACCAAAGCGGACGGATCCCTAAGACTTTGTATGATTATAGTGAACTTAATAAGTTAACCAAGAAGAGTAGGTACCCTTTACCTAGAATTGATGATCTTTTTGACCACTTGGGAAGATCCCGAGTATTTTCCTAATTAGACCTTGTCACTTGATTTCACCAGTTGAGAATTGCAAAGGATGGTAAGGATAAAATCGCGTTTAGGATGTCGAATGGATTGTTCTAGTAGGAAGTAATGCCTTACAGACCGACGAATGCACCTGCCTTCTTTGTTGATCTCATGAGTAGGTGTTTAGGGGCATTCTAAATAAAATTGTGGTAGCCTTCATAGATGATATCCTTGTATTTTCAAAGTACCATAAAGAAAATTAAAGTCACTTATGACAAGTGTTAACAATATTTTTTGTCAACACTGGAAATGGATCAACAGGGGGAAATCTTAAGGGAAAATCAGGTGGATTGTTTCTCTTTCCCATTTGATTTCAATGGTGGATTGGGATGTTAAGGTTATTAAACGTAGGCTCGCTGTGATCTACTAGATTGGATCTAGGCTCAGCGAATGGAATTCGGTCGCCACTCAAGAGTGTGATGGGTGTAAACCTGAGCTCCTCTACAGAATGGATAATAGATCACGATGACAAGAATTAGAGAAATAAATATGCGCACTTATAGAGAAATATTCATCAAGAAGTTCTCCCTTTATTAAGCTTTTAATGAGAATACGTAGATGTCTTAGAGAAAGAATTCTCCATTGATGATTTTCTAAGTTATTTCTAAGGATACAAAAAGTAAGGAAAAAGTCCCCCTTTTAATGTGGCAACCAGGGCGTTATTTATAGTGGTTCAGGACTCCTTTCGTCGATGGGCTGGTGGGCCCATAGGGATCCTTGCTGATCGCTTCATTCTTGGCTTCAGGTGTGAGATCTTTGGCCGCCTTCGGTGCATTGGTCATGGTCCCTGAAAGATACTTGATTCTCTGGAAGTGACTCGTGAATGTAGGCTTGCGGATATAAGCTTCCAGATGTAGGCTTTTGGCTTTATCATGAATACGTGGAGGGACTGGGCCTCGTGGTGTACATTGATATATGCCGGTTCGAAACCGCCACGGGTTTTGGTACTAAGTGAATTAGTACGGGTAGCCTGTGTATCCGCTTTGGTCTTGGTTGACCTTTCGGTGGGGTTTCCGTGGTAGCCTGGATTCCCGAGGGACGGCTTCCGACACTACTCCTGTTATTTGTGACTTCATCCTTTCGGTGTCCATAAGGCAGGTGCTCCTGGAGTTGGTTCCGGGTAACTGAAACACCCTACCTCACAAGGGAATGCATTAAATTTGGTGAAGCATTATAGGTAAAAGATACAGATAATTTACAAGACATACATACAAACACCGGAAAAATTGAAATCATTTCATAAGCAGCGTGGTTCAGTCAAAACATCACGACCATTGTCTTAAATCCAACTTCCAAATCATTACAATAAAACCTCTGTCTTGATTAAAAACTCCAAATACATGAAGAAGCATAACAGTAGTAAAGCAGCATGAATCCCCAATAAAAGTGTAACCACAGCCATAGCCCAAGAAAAGAGAATCCAAGCAATACATCTACTGTCTTTAAGCTGGAAAAGGTCTTAACTAACCTGAAGTATTCCCTCCCTGTGGACCTGGGAGGGAACGGAAGAAAAGAAGACGAAAGAAAATGGGTCAGACATAAAGTCTGGTAAGCCCAGTGATTTTCAGCATGTAAACAAGAAAAAGAATCATGACATGAATAAATTGAAAATAAGACAATACCATAGTAATAAGATAACATAAGACAAGATAAGGCAAGATAAACTAAATATGCGATCACACCCATTTCTATTTCTCTGCACCTACTAACAATTGTTTCAACTAGCCTCTTGTGTTCATAATAAAATGACCCCTTTATCGATCGGCTTCTACTCGCACGTGTTTATTACTTGTGTCATTCAGCCCCGCTTGTTTGTAGGTACCTGTGCTGGTCCCACCATGGGGTGTATCAATCCCTATGAAGGCAACCTGACACAATTCAAGGTGCACAATGTATAACTACTGGTACCTAGTGCCTGATTTTTCAACTCTAGAGAACGTGCACGCCCGTACTCCGTCAGAACCTACACTGACGCACCACCCGCTACTATTTTGACCACTTATAATCATCCCATTAATCGTGCCCCACACTTCCTATTTCAGGGTACCATAATACATCTATGTGGGTTTCCGCTGAAATGGGTCCCTGTTACTAGGGTTTCCTAACCAACATGTTATAATAGTTAAGTGTTCACAATTTAACCAAACCCCACCCATCTGTTTAATTAACATGTTGCATTGGTTAAGTGTTGCCTACGTTAGCTTAACCCTACAATTCCTAACATGTCTGTTCATTAGCATTAATTGATCTATTAATACACCAACCTCTCACATTAGAACTGTTGTTTGCGGTTGCTGGATGTGCAGGGCGGTTCTGGGCAGACTTCTACCACAAAATCATTCTAACCTTGTGTTTTGGGCTTAATTCGCTAACCTCCCACATTAGATCTTTTGTTACGGTCGCTGGATGTGCCAGGAGGTTCCGAGCATCCTTACACCGTAGCTCAATCTAACCTCGGGTTATGCATGTTCATCATTTAGCCAATTAACATATTTACAAACATGTCAAAGTCTATATGTCAATTATCCACAAGTGCAGTCAACTCAAGTTATATCACATTTACTTGTTATGCCCAAAATTACTCAATTAAGTTATACCCAATTCCCCGCGCTACAATTGCACATACAACAAGATTCAAACTAGGTTTCCAAATGAACCTAGTGTTCGTAAAATAAAATGAAAAGGGGAATAGAGAAGAAACGCAAGAATTGATATAAGAGAATAAGCATGTAAAGGTGTACCAAACACAAGAATCATGGTTCCAATAGATTTGTTGTACATTAACAATAAATATGAGCAAACTGAGCAAGTTACATCATAGGAATAAAGATTTGATAGAACTGAACACAAAAGAATCACCAATTTGACGTACAATAAGATAGATTCAATTGTATCTCTAGTAACAGTCTCATAGGCATAGGTAATCTCAGATTTGACAAAGTAATAAGAATGAATCAGAACTGGTTATCATTACAATTAGGCATAGTTCTAGATTCGATTCGTTACAGTCATGATTTCTGTAACATCCCAGATTTTTCTGCCATTTGATTAGAATATTTAAATTTGTTTAAATATTATATTGGGAATATAATGGATTTTTAATCAAATTTATATATTTAAAATTAAAGTTCGAATATATATATTTATATATTAACTAAAACGAGCTCGAAACGACGTGGTAGTTCGTAATTTACGATTTGAACTTTAACTGAATATACAGGATCCGGTATAAGTCGGATTTCTATGAAACGAGAAACGTTGGAACCGTGTTGATTAGAATTTTCGTATGAAAGAGAAAAATTCAGATTTCGTGTTATAGATTGTTAATTATGGCCAAATCAAATTTTAAAATAGACGCTATGAAAACGCTTATAAAATATAACGATTTACATTTGAATAAACAAGGATTTTTATATGATTTAGATATTGTTTGAACCCAAAAATTTGAATTGGGTTTAATTCCATATTTTTTGAACATGAAATTATATGTCACTCCATGAATAATGATAGTAACTTATTTTCGTTAAAGCATATCGTTTTGAAATTTAATATATTTTATACTGTTTTGGCAGCTAGGGAAAAAAATAGAGATAAAGTACAACACCAAACTAATTTAAAGACACCAACACTTATATAAAGAATCAAAACAATAAACATTGTATTCATTTTATTTTTTCTCTTCTTTTTATCGGCAATATAAAGTCCCTCACTTTTTGACTTTTCTACAACTTAATACATCAGCAACACAGAATTTACACCTTACAAAATATACATGTATAGTCTTTTCAAAATCTACAATTTGCACAGGCCTAATGCCTGTGTACAAACAACCTATGAAGTACAAGCAGCCCAACTGTTGTCTTTAATGTCCTCGTTCTGTTTTTTTCCAACAGTAAAAAAAAATCCCAATGCAGTTGTATCCATACGGCTACCCAAGATAACAATATATAGTCCATCTAACCTATAGACAGTAAAGAGAAAGGAAAATCTTAAGATTTTTACAACACAAAACATCGTACAGTTAGCATGACTGTTCAAGTCGAGGAAAGAAAACAAGACATAAGCAAATATGAAATAAAAACAGAGAATCAAATCTATGTATTTATTGAGACATCAGATCATAGACATAGAAAATGAAACAGCTAATCTATTCATATGAACAGCTAAGCAAACAGTGTGGTGTACAGTTCAAACAGTATATAGATCTGAATAAACTAGTACAAGAAAATCCAAATTATATATATAGATTTGAACATCAATGGATACAGTAAGGGTACACTGTAAATATATATGTTTATGATCGAATCTCATATGCAAATCTATATACAGAAATGGAAATAAATATATTATACACAAATTGTATAGTCAAATCAAACAGCTAGAATACAGAAAATTTATTTCGAAATTCACTGTTTTCATACGTTGAAAAACCCAAAATAGAACCAATAATACTGATCGAATCACAAAGTAGATTTACAATACAGTGTCTAGTTCGATCACTATCTTTTTTGAATAGACCAACTGCATTGATATACAAGACTAGACTTATCAAATTGTCTGCCAAAACCATCACATAAACATTTGAACACCAAATCTATACATATCAAACCATATCTTTTTGAACAAAAATGATACGGGAATCAACAATTAAATCTATGTAAACCATCACACAACGATCGTTTTCTATAACCAGTACACAATCTGAAAAGAGTAAGAAAATCCAATGGCTTAAGCCTATAGGGACCGAACCTATAAGTTGTGATGGACGTTCTGATTATCAAAAAGTTTCAGCTATAAATAAATGCACCACATTTGTTTGTCCATAACTCAAAACAATAAAGAAGTAAAATGGGTTTCGAACCACTGATAAATCAAAATCGAAATTAAAATTTATAGCAACTAAAATTAGTAGAGTACTTATCTGAGTTTACGCGTTTCCGATCTGATGAATGGCCTAATGTTTGGATCGAAGCCATGTACCTAAGGGGTTCGGAAGTCATCGGATTGAAGCATGGAAGCTTCAAGTTGTTTTGGGTACAGACTGAAGGGAAGCTGGGTGGTTTGAAGTTTGCTCGACGAGGCGAGCCGTCGCGGGATGAACGTAATCGGGGCTTGGGTGAATCGAGAGGAGCTAGGAGGCGAGGTGATAACGGGGATTAGTGGCATAGGGGGGTTGCGGGGTAATTACGCTTGAGTTTCGACGTAGAACGGAGGAAGGAGGATCGGATTTCTGCCATGGAAAAACAGTTTTGGAGGCGGTGGATTTTTGTGGATAGAGTAAAGCGATGGTAGGGTTTTATTTGGGTAAGTGGGCTGGGCCGCCAATCCAAGGTAAAGGCCAGGTTTTAAAATATAAAATCATGTTTTATTTAAATAAATTACTTTATAAATTTGTTAATAAGGTATCTCGCACATATCTTATCAGAATTAAACACTGTTAGTCTCGTTTGGACCGTAAAGACGAGATCTTCGAGATGGAGCAGGGGTTGGTCAGAATCAGGAACAACTGAGAATTTTATTCGAAATAAACGATAGTTTAATTTGACTAAAAATCAAATAGTTATTGACGGATTCAAAACCAGGTGAGTTAATCTCACTCAGTTTTCCCATTTATATTTTATATAAATTGGGTTTCTATTTTTGTGTGCTTTGTTTGCTGTTAATTGACTGTTTGTTAATTATTGATCCATGTGGTGATTTAATTGATGAGATTAAACTGTTGATTAATTTCAGTAAATTAACAAACCGTTATTCCAACGATTCGACCAAATAGAGGGAACTTACCCTGTGGGTCACGTTTGTTTATAAACATGTTTAGTAGTTTGAATTGGTTGTTTAATTGGCTTATGTTAAACAGTAGTTATTTATTTTTATAGAATTTATCGATTAAATGGATTTATTTGATTAGTGATCATGGGTTGGGAAATTAACCTGTGTTTGGTTTAACCAAAGAGCAATATTGGTTGAGTAATCGGCAGTACATGGCCTGAGATTAAACCATTTTGTTATATTGGTTTACCACCCGGTGAATCGACAGAACTAAAGTTATGAAAATTATTTTATAACTAGAAGTAGATTTCGAAATATATTATTTGGAATTATAAGTTTATAAGAAGGAAAAAAATGGTTTATTTAATATTTGATTTATTATTTATTAATTTTACAAAGGCAACTCTGATTTTAATCATGAACGAGTATGAGAAATAAATCGAATGATATGGTTTTAATTTTAATAAGAGTTTAAAAGGGAAATTAACTAAAGGAATTAACTACGGTAGTAGTTAACGACCAAAGTAAATTATTAAAATATTTTAATAATTTAGAGAAATACTTTTTAAATTGAGGTTCATAAAAAAAATACTCGGAAGCTAAAAGGGAATCCAAATGAAATGGTAATTACGAACGAGTTTTATATTAAAAACCAGAAATTGTATAACAAGTTATAAAAGGAACTTTTAAGCGAATGTGATAGCTTAAAAATGAATGACTTAATTATTTGAGTTAAGTGAATGGAAAATTTTGATCAAAAAGATTTATAGTAAACCAGGGTTATGTAAATGAGGTTTAAATGCGTAAAAGTGTTAATCGTACATTAAAGTACTTAATAATGGATTAAGTAAAAAGGGAAGGGATTAAAAGAAGATTTCAAAGCAAGGATTGTCGAATGGGTTTGAAAGGAATTAGTAAAAGAGAATTTGGTAAAAGAAGCAGATCATGAGATTTTGTAACCAAATTCGAATTATAAAAATGAGTTGGTTGAAGAGGCAGAATTAAAAGTGAGATTACTTAATTAGTGAATTATGAATTTATGGTATAGTAGAGAAAGTGATTTTCAAAAGGAAAGAAGGTTTGTGAAACCATTTTTTTGAACAAAATAATTGAATGGAATTTGCGTTGAGATTAGACGAGATATGGGTTTTATATTACAGCCCGTATTTATCTTTGGATATGAAAGTTGTCGATCAAGGTCTGAGAGGTAATTAAAATACCCTAACTTGAACGACATCAGGACTATCTAAGGATGATATTAGTTGTAATGGTAAAAGGGATTCGTGATAATTTATTTCCATTAGTGAAATGACAATGTAAAAGTTGGGTTTTATTCAACAGGAATAAGCACTGGGTACTGTCAAGAAATAATTAAAAGATATTTCGTAATGTCATTTACGAGTTGTTTCAAAGGAAAAATATAGAAAAATGGATATGATATAGGGTTTTACTTAGTATAAGAATGAATTTGTTTTAAAGTATAATCTTATGATAAATAAAGAAGCGAGAAAATTTATTTATAATATCGAGAGCTTTAAATTTACAGTTTTGTTTAATTTAAAAGGCCAAGTGATGTTGAATACTGAACTAGTGAACTCATTTGATTGACATAATTGAAACATTGTTTATTTTGATAGTTAAAACACCGACTATCAAACTTGTCCAATACGATTGTTGGTTCGGAAAGACCGGGATCGAATTTATATTCCAAAACCATTCTGATCAGCAAATACGTGGAAATATTAGAAGATGATCGAGATGGAGCATCAAAGACCATAGATTTTCGTAAACGGAAGGACTGCTAATAATCTCTGGTCTGCAGCCAGTGATATACTGTGGTTCAGTCGTGGTCGGAATCAACGGGTTGCAAGGACTTCTCGTTACTGATCCTTGGGGTGATTCCTATATGAGATGCAGTAGGAGAGTACCTTCAGTTCATCCTGTTCCTGGATGACTTCTATGGACGAGTGTCTGACAGAGTATTGCCAAAGGATCACATACGTTGATTTCTTCAAACGTACCTGGGTAGCTCCGAAATAGAGTATGTTTAGGGACGTCAATTAGTGGTAACTGGAGGATCTGACGATGTGGCATTCAAAGTGAATGGTGGCCAGGTGTTGTAAAGGAAATTCCGACCTCAATCCTCACGACCGGGAAATGACAGAAATCGGGAAGGCAGCATGGCTATGTGGGTCGCTCCCATTAGGGTGTATAATCACCTATCTAGAGAAATTCCTTCTATTTCTTACTCTATCGATTCTGCCCATTCGGGAAACGGTGGTTTGAGTCCAACCGTTGGTGATATACATTCGATACACTCAAGCGAAATGAGTGGTCGGTCATGTGAGGGTCGGGTTGCAAGACATTCTTGTTGAACCCAGTGTATTCGCCTCTAGAGATGCACTATCGGCAGGTGGTCCCATACCTTGTCATAGTCAGAATCCCATTTCCAATAAGCGCCCGCGGTTTTGTTTGTATACTATATATGTAGAGCGTGAGATGCAAGTGTTCTACTAGATTCTAATTTCTTGTATTTAGACATTATTATAATATCAAACAAGATATTGATTTCAAAACTGTTTTGGGTTATCGTAAGGTAAAAACCGTCCATGTTTACGTGTGGATTTGGTCTTACGATTATCCTTTTCTTTGAAAGATTTTAACTTTAAAAATCAAGTTGTGTGATCCCCTTAAACTCAGTGTGTTTATCTCACTCTGGTTCACCAGATCGACCCGGTGTTTTGTAAATGCTTGGATTAGCCCGGGGTGTACAGTTTCAGGTTATCAAAAGCTGTGAAGAGACGAGCTGGAAGAATCCAGACGTATGATATTATATGGTTACTTTTCCGCTATGTGTTGTGTATAGGGCAGATCATTATAACTGCCTGTGGATGTTGATGTACTCTAATATGGTAAGTTTTATTTAAAGCTCTCAATAAAGTTATTTCTTTATTATATTTTGTTCCGCTGCGATGTGAGATTTTGTGTTGTGTTGATTCTTCTTCTTCTTCTATTCTAATATTTCTTTCTTCCTTTCCTCAACCTCTAATTTCTTTCAAATAACGTCCAGTGTTTTCGGTGTTTGGAAGGTCGGCATGAGTACAGTAAGGGTATTTATGTCGTTTTTCAGGGTCGAAAATGCCTGGGTCGTTACAGTCGTATCAGAGCTGGTTGCTTAATTGGTACGGATGGTAGGGGGTTCTCGCTTCGCGTTAGGTGGCGAACGGGAGACTCTTACCCCTACATCTCCCGATAATGTGGGTTGGTCGAGTCGCGAGGCTGGCCGTAAAAGCAGTTCTGAGGTACCTCTGTAAGCCACGGGGGGAGGTTAGCCCTCTGCCTTGGGGGAGGAGAGGATGGTTGAAAAGCTTACTCGAATTCCCGGGTCGTTACAGTGGTATCTGAGCTATTGGTTTAGTAATAACCTTGGCTCTATGGTGTAACTCGATAGAGATTGGGTTAGTAATACCCTAGATCGAGATTGAGTGTGTATATATGAGAGTGTATTTGTAAATTTTTGTATACAAATGGTTTGTATTGTGTTTGTTGATCAGTTCAAGTGTTGAGAAGCATAGAACCGGCAATGGATACTGTAGTGTTTTGAAAAGAAGGTAAATGAAATAATTTTACCCAAACTATATTTTTGTATGGAAAAGATATAATTTTATCAAATTTTGGAGATACTATTGTGTTTGATTTATTTGAAAGGAATTCAAATTGGATTGAAAATTTGAATTGAAACTTAACTTTGTTAAGTGAAGTTAAATTAAAATAATACCGAAATTTAATAAAACAGATTTGGAAATTTGAAATTAAATGCATAAATAATAATCAAATCTGTGAAACCAAAATAAAATATTAATATTGAATATGAATTTAGTTGATTTGGTTGATTTGTTGTGTATTGATTGTTGATTGTGAATTGGTTTTTTGATTTATAATAAATTAGATTTGGAAAATTAACGGGGTTGTAACGTCCTTTCTTACCTTTGCAATTTCGAGGACGAAATTATTTTAAGAGGGGAAGAATGTAACATCCCAGATTTTTCTGCAATTTAATTAGAATATTTAAATTGGCTTAAATATTATATTGGGAATATAATGGATTTTTAATCAAACTTATTTATTTAAAATAAAAGTTCGAATATGTATATTTATATATTAATTAAAACGAGCTCGAAACGACGCGGTAATTCGTAATTTTCGATTTGAACTTTAACTGAATATACAGGATCCGGTATAAGTCGGATTTCTGCGAAACAAGAAACGTTGGAATCGTGTTGATTATAATTTTCATATGAAAGAGAAAAATTCAGATTTCGTGTTATAGATTGTTAATTATCGCCAAATCAAATTTTAAAATAGTCGCTATGAAATCGCTTATAAAATATAACGATTTACATTTAAATAAACGAGGATTTTTATATGAATTAGATATTATTTGAACCCAAAAATTTGAATTGGGTTTTAATTCTATATTTGTTGAACATGAAATTATATGTCACTCCATGAACAATGATAATAACTTATTTTCGTTAAAGCATATCGTTTTGAAATTTAATATATTTTATACTGTTTTGGCAGCTAGGGAAAAATAAAAAAATAAAATAGAGATAAAGTGCAACACCGAACTAATTTAAAGACACCAACACTTATATAAGGAATCAAAATATTAAACATTGTATTCATTTTATTTTTTCTCTTCTTTTTATCGGCAATACAAAGTCCCTCACTCTTTGATTTTTCTACAACTTAATACATCAGCAACATAGAATTTACACCTTACAAAATATACATGTATAGTTTTTTCAAAATCTACAATTTGCACAGGCCTAATGCCTGTGTACAAACAACCTATGAAGTAAAGCGGCCCAAATGTTGTCTTTAATGTCCTCGTTCTGTCTTTCCCAGCAGCAAAAAAAAACCCGAATGTAGTTGTATCCATACGGCTACCCAAGATAACAATATATAGTCCATCTAACCTATAGACAGTAAAGAGAAAGGAAAATCTTAAGATTTTTACAACACAAAACATCATACAGTTGAGCATGACTGTTCAAGTCGAGGAAAGAAAACAAGACATAAGAAAATATGAAATAAAAACAGAGAATCAAATCTATGTATTTATTGAGACATCAGATCATAGACATAGAAAATGAAACAGCTAATCTATTCATATAAACAGCAAAGCAAACAGTGTGGTGTACAGTTCAAACAGTATATAGATCTGAATAAACTAGTACAAGAAAATCCAAATTATATATATAGATTTGAACATCTATGGATACAATAAGGGTACACTGTAAATATATATGTTTATGATCGAATCTCATATGCAAATCTATATACAGAAATGGTGTGACGGCCGGGAATTTCGTCGATCCGAATCAGTCGTTAAACCGATCTAGACCGTTCAAAACCTCTGATCGTTTGAGAACAGGACAAATCAGAACGTAGACGGAAGAACATTTCATTGTTATTACAACAATTCCATCAGATACAAGAATATACAGAGTATAAATGAATAAATTACATTCGATAAATATCAGAGATTACAATAAATTACATAGCAGCGGAAAAATATACAAAACACAACTGAAGGTGATATAAGGATACAGAGCTTTCCGGATATCATTCCAGCTGTAAACCAGGATCCTGTGAATATAAATCTGCAAAACCAAAACTACTAGCTGCCCGTGTCGAAAATAGGGGCACCCAGAGTTTAGGTTAAAACAATAAACTCCAGGTCAGTCATGTGACTGGTGTGAGAACTATAACAGTTATTTAAAACTTTACTTTAAAAGAGAGTAATTCAAGGGACCACGCCGTATAAAACGGAACGGGTTTCCTCCCAAGAATACCAGTGCATAAACATAAACAGCGCAATGCTTTTTCAAAAAATGAAGCTATTATAAGACCCAGGTCCCATCACACAATGCAACGCAAGCCGGAGGATAGGGTTTTACCTTATAACAGCCAAACATGCTTGGTACGTTTAAAACAAATCATTTGATATTATAATAGGTGTATAGTGTCAAAACAATTTCAATCATAAATATAAATCATAGACGGCATAAGTGCCCCATACCACTATGTCACCATACTAGGCTCTACAAATAAAGCCGAAATATACGTATTGGAAATTGGATTTCCGTCATGAGTCGAGGCAAGGGGCAAGCTCCTCTCCACTTTCGAGACACTCTAGCAAATGTCTCAGGGCTACGCACTCTGGGCAACCCTGGATCTTCAGGGCCGGTCCTCACTTACGTTAGAGGATTAACAGTTCCTGAACACACGTTTCCCGGTCCTTACAGACCTAAAATCGAGGCGCCTCATCCAACAACCACATAGGTGAAAAGTATATAAATGCCAGGGCTGGTAAGTCACTGACGCCACCAAAGCTAGAAAGAAACGTCGTGCTCTCCCTGTAGTCTGTATCCCGTTTTTGACTCATACCGAGGTGTGAGGCTCGCGAATTCACGTTATACACAAAGCTATGCCACAAAGGCCGTGCTTTGATCATCAACCACAAGACTTTGCTTTTCAACAGAAGCCTTGATCTATGCAACTCAGCATGCCACACAGGCAATTCATGCCATGCGATTGATATCTATAGATATATAACCTCTAAGCTCGTACGTCTCAGAGAAGGGCGTTAAGCAAGAGAATAAATTCTCCGCCACCAAACAGATATATGTTTAACAGAAATCAATCAACACAGAATAAAATCCAATGTCAGACACACAATCCATTTACAAGTTCGTTCTGGGTCTGAACGAAACCGGAGGCACTTTCCTCGCATATCCATCGATCTCCAAGTACGTCTGGACGACCACCAACTATTTCCATCCTCTTGGGTGTACTGCCCAATCAGGATCGTCAGTAATTATCCAAACGATGTGAAGACTTCCGGTCTTCGACCACCGTCTTCATCTTCGACTTATCCTTCAATCGGTTATTCAGAATGGGTGTAAACCCGGCCTTTCCGAACAACCCGCGTATATTAAAAACAAATGTTACACAAACACAACATACGCCTCATTCCAATTCATATTCTCAGGGAAAGGTTCCCATTAATTTTATCCACGATAAATTCTTTAAATTTATTCTTTGATCTTCCTTTGGATGTCATCTCAAACCAAATTATGGTTTTCCAAACTAGTCGAGATTAGCGAACCACACCGAAGTAATTATTTATTTTATTTCCCAATCCCAACCTATTCATCCCATGAAGCAAAACTGGTAATACTCCATATCTAACACCACGGTGTTATCGGTAAAATTAATTACCATTTCATGTTCAAATCTAATTAAAGATTTAACTATCGCTTTGGAGCAAAACTGGTGATACTCCATTCTCGCTCAATTTCTAAATTTGATAATTTAAATTATCAATTTACATTTCAATCTAATTGCAGATTCATTAAAACTCCTTTTTCTGGGTTAAAGAACTAATGTCATCTAACCCAAATCACATTCTATTTATTAGCGGGTTAAAGAACGAATGTTATTTAAAACACTGTTCATGATAAACCCACAGATCAATTCTATTTAAAACCCATTTCAAATCCAATTTATTTATTTAAAAATAAATGGGTTTTAATTTTAGTTCAAAACTAGTTTATTTTGATAAAAATCTATTTTTATCTTTTCAAATGTGGAGTTTTTCATCCCAATTTTTCCCCAAATCATTTCTTATGATTTTACACAAATTATTACTATTTTTAATAATTTTATCAAGGCCCGTACAGTCGATTTCCAACAATGGCCATCGAACTGCACTTACACCGACCTTTTCCAAATTTGATTTGGACGTATCTCCAAATCCAACCGTTAGATTTTAAATTTCTAATATTCGTTAGAAAGCCCTTTTCGATACGAACCCAACGGATCTGGTTTTAGGAGAATCCGACCGTCGGATCTCCCGTAATGTCCGTTCGAAGTTAATGGTCGAAATTCGCGAACTGCCGCGGCGCGGCGCGTTCTATTCAGGCCATTATATTATATATATATATAATATATATTTCGTCGATTTCTATTTAAAACGAATTATATATGTTTTAAATTCGTTTAAAAAACAATTTCGACCTCCATTTCCAATTCAAATCAAAATTGAATTTTTCCTTATAAATTCGTTTTAAAATTCATTTCTATTCAATTCAAATTTCAATTCAATTTGAATTCATTTCAATTCGTTTTCAATTCAATTTGAATTCGTTTTCAATTCAATTCAAATCAAATTCGTTTTCTATACAAATCAAATTCAATTCATTTTCTAATTAAATCAAATTCAATTTGTTTTCTAATTAAATTCAAAAACGAATATAATCGATATAAATATCGTTCGCGTCAAAATAGCGCATCTCTAATCAACACGGCTTTATATTCAACAAATGGATCTATATTTTTGTCAACACACGACTAATCTCAACGAATGAGTACTGTCCACGTGTGACTATTTTTGTTATTCACTATATTTTATGAAAATTAAGGTATCTATCGTTTGATATTAAACCAGACTCCAACCGTAAATTAGTGAGAGAACGATTCCCTGAATATTAACCCCGAAGGCCGAAACCAACATCAGATTAATATCCAGGAGACCACTCATCTTATCTATTTTCCAGTTAGTTTCTAATTTTATATATGATAAAGATGTAAATATTATTGTTAAAATCTTTCGTTCAACACATGACTAATCTCAACGGATGAGTACAGTCAACACATGAACCTTTACTTTATAATATTCTTTATTTTCTAAATTGGAATGAGGCCCAATCAATTATCATATAGAGTTAACTATATGGATTCCATTCAACACATGTATATAATAGCAACGATACATAGTCAACCATCATCCAAAGTGCACTACACTGTATAAGCATCGAATATAGATATCTAACGCTTATAACAGCCTGTCAATCAATCGATCGACATATTTTATCAATCAGGATGAGTGAACTTCAAATTTCATTCCAACACCCGTGTGGGGTTTCAAATCAACAAACACAGATTTCATTTGTGCAGTTGGGCGATGTGTAAAATTTATCGTCCCAATCAATGTCCTTCAAATAGGTGTACATAAACAAACCGTCTGGTTTGCAAATGAATATTTATTTATTCACATTCACGTTAAAAATTATATTTTTAACGATAAAATATTTTATTTTAACACATGAATTTTTATTCAGTTCATTTACAAAATAAAAATGATATTTTTATTTTTCCAACTTATTTTAGAAAATTTCGGCGGCATAACGGCACGATACTAGAAACGGGACGAGGCCTAGCCTTATCCCCGGTCTAGTGAAGGCTCACGCCATTCACACATCAATCAAATCAATTTCATTTTACCAAACAATTCAATTTAATTCAAATAATCTAACCAACTACACAGCCAAACAAACAAGTCCATGGTCTGTGGACGATTGTGTCGGGTACTACTAAACACTGTCTGTATCCTAGTATATATATATAACTAGAAAAAGAAATTAAAGAGTGAGAAGTTCTCACCAATAGCTATCCCAATTCCATGGCACTTCATTTATAGAAATCTTCGTCGTTCTCGCCTTTTTGTCATCTTCGTTGCCCGTATCCTCTACATATGTAAAAATCGAATTTTTACTTCACTATTCAATATATAAAAATCGAATTTTTACTTTGCTATTCAATATATAAAAATCAAATTTTTTACTTCGCGATTCAATATATAAAAATCAAATTTTTACTTCGCTATTCAATATATAAAAATCGAATTTTTACTTCGCTATTCAATATATAAAAATCGAATTTTTACTTCGCTATTCAATATATAAAAATCGAATTTTTACTTCGCTATTCAATATATAAAAATCGAATTTTTACTTCGCTATTCAATATATAAAAATCGAATTTTTACTTCGCTCTTCAATATATAAAAATCGAATTTTTACTTCGCTATTCAATATATAAAAATCGAATTTTTACTTCGCTATTCAATATATAAAAATCTCGCCTTTTCAACTATAAAGATTTCTCCTTTTCAAATTTATCATTATAAAAATCACAATTTTATTTTGCTATACATATAAAGATGATATTTCTAATATTCCTATCATGTAAAAATTATATTTTTAATTCTCTACCTAAACAAAAATCATATTTTTACATCTTCTACTTAATAAAGATTATATTTTTAATACTTTAAAAATATAAAAATCATATTTTTAATTCTTTAAAAATATAAAAATCATATTTTTATTCCTTTTTATTGTGCTTCATATAAATAAAAAAAATACTGAAAATAAAAAGTAATTTAAATTCACTTACAGTATATCAGCGAAGGGAGGGGGTGTTGAGGCTTGTTGTGGCGCGCGGGGCCCAGGGTGCGGCGCAGGGGGTGCTGGAGGTGGCTAGGGGCGCGCGGCCATAGTCTGTGGGTTGGATTCGGGTGGTAGCGGTGGATTTTGAAGAGGGTTCGGGTTCGGTCTACACAGAAAGGAGAGGGAGAAAGGGTACGGGGGAGGGGGGTGGCGACGTGGGTGGCTCGCGATGTATGGGGTTCGGTGGTGCTCGGTGGTTCGACGATCGGTTTCTCCTTTTTTTTCTTTCTTCTGTGAAATGAAATCGGGGGGGGGGGGGGGGGGGGGCAGAAGTTAAAGAAGGAGAAGGGGAGAGATTTTTAATTATTTAATTATTTAATTTCTAAAAAGGTACTTTTACATACGACCTCTAAACGAGGCCCATCGCCTGTCGCCCATAGCTAATTACCCCCATTCCGAACACAATGGGATATGTATCGCAAGCTGATTTGATCATTTCGATCAGTTTCCGTCAAAATCAACATATAACTCTATATATTGAATTTGAACGCGCATTTCAATTTACCGGGGTCACATACTAACTCGAAAAATTCCAGAAAAATATTTTCTAACTTCGTATTGATGATACTGTCCTAACAAAACTAGTTTCGTCGAATTCTGAGACCGTTTGAAAAATGGCCACTTTCCGGTCGATTAAAATCAACTAAAACTGGTCAAACGCGTTTTCCTTTGCCACGCTCACATATTGATTCGAAAAATTATGAAATTTGAAACCTAGCAATAATTTGACATCACGGATCCAACAAAAGTGGTTTCGTCGAAATCCGATGTCGTTTGCAAAATGTCTATTTTTAAGGGCCTGAATTCCATAGCGACTATTCAAAATTTTCAACTGGACACATCTTTTGATTCCCACTATGAAATTTCGATTTTTTAGATTCGTTGGAAAAATATTATCAATTAGATCCTATTGTTTTTGGTTTCACTAAAATCCGGATTGTTTTGCACCCGGTACATTCAATTGAAGTTTGAAATCGAATTATCGAACTACCACGCCATTTTCAATTCTATTTATAATTATATATAAATATTTATATTCTAACGATGATCTATATAACTATATACGTTCGAATTATATTCAAAATAAATTTCTCGTCGATATTATTTAAAATAATTCATTTTAAATATTCAAACTTCGCTAAAATTGCCAAAATAAAAATTTTAAACTGGCTCAGAATTTCCGGGTTATTACAATCTCCCCCACTTAAAACTTTTCGTCCCCGAAAAGGAACAAAGTCGAAAGTGGTTTGATTAATCAACTCTACGTTCGATCTGGCTTCCATTCTCCAACTTTTCAGTTTCTGAGAATTTTCAAATTCTTCAAAAATTTGGCTAACACCCTAAATTTTCGAAAAATTTCGCCATAACCTCCCCTACACCGGGAGCCATGGGAAAATCCCGAAATTGCCATATAGGCCTTCTGATCTCAAAAAGAAAAAGCCAAGCGGCTAGCCAATCGGCTCATAAAATCATCATCACCCAAACAAAACAGTAAATTATAGTAAACGTGTACCTATTTGTCTGGAAAACAAATTTTATTCTCTGCTCTTGCCTCCTTGCTATGACCTGTTCAATGTAAGTATATGTATATGCAAGCAAATGCGACCAATTTTCAATGCAGTTCAATATTTGATGCAATTAGGCATAATGGTTCAAAATTATCAAACAAATAAACAAACAACACAAACATCAATCAATTAGTGAATTAACGTTTCAAATTCATAATTTTGATATATATAGTCAAAAATCCTGTTTTTGATGCCAATTCACAACAATGTATTCTAGCTATATTGGTTTTGGTTCTCACACCAGTCTAATGGAAATATATAGATATCATACCTTCGAAACACGAACACAAATTCTGATGATGATATATCAATCATCAGAATCATCTCCGGGTGTCTAGAATGTGATCCTATATATATCCAGTATATTAAAACTTCGAATATACGTTCATGACGCGTATATGCAAAACCTTTATATACTAGATTGTCCATATCAAAATAAACAAATAATCAAATACGTTTAAAACGATTTAAATTTTCAAAACAAAATCATTATAACTGCCTTGTTCTCTAGCTCTGTAAACCAAAGCTCTGATACGAAATGTGACGGCCGGGAATTTCGCTCGATCCGAATCAGTCGTTAAACCGATCTAGACCGTTCGAAACCTCTGATCGTTTGAGAACAGGACAAATCAGAATGCAGACGGAAGAACATTTCATTGTTATTACAACAATTCCATCAGATACAAGAATATACAGAGTATAAATGAATAAATTACATTCGATAAATATCAGAGATTACAATAAATTACATAGCAGCGGAAAAATATACAAAACACAACTGAAGGTGATATACGGATACGGAGCTTTCTGGATATCATTCCACCTGTAAACCAGGATCCTGTGAATATAAATCTGCAAAACCAAAACTACTAGCTGCCCGTGTCGAAAATAGGGGCACCCAGAGTTTAGGTTAAAACAATAAACTCCAGGTCAGTCATGTGACTGGTGTGAGAACTAAAACAGTTATTTAAAACTTTACTTTAAAAGAGAGTAATTCAAGGGACCACGCCGTATAACATGGAACGGGTTTCCTCCCAAGAATACCAGTGCATATACATAAACAACGCAATGCTTTTTCAAAAAATGAAGCTATTATAAGACCCATGTCCCATCACACAATGCAACGCAAGCCGGAGGATAGGGTTTTACCTTATAACAGCCAAACATGCTTGGTACGTTTAAAACAAATCATTTGATACTATAATAGGTGTATAGTGTCAAAACAATTTCAATCATAAATATAAATCATAGACGGCATAAGTGCCCCATACCACTATGTCGCCATACTAGGCTTTACAAATAAAGCCGAAATATACGTATTGGAAATTGGATTTCCGTCATGAGTCGAGGCAAGGGGCAAGCTCCTCTCCGCTTTCGAGACACTCTAGCAAATGTCTCAGGGCTACGCACTCTGGGCAACCCTGGATCTTCAGGGCCGGTCCTCACTTACGTTAGAGGATTGGCAATTCCTGAACACACGTTTCCCGGTCCTTACAGACCTAAAATCGAGGCGCCTCATCCAACAACCACATAGGTGAAAAGTATATAAATGCCCGGGCTGGTAAGTCACTGACACCACCAAAGCTAGAAAGAAACGTCGTGCTCTCCCTGCAGTCCGTATCCCTTTTTGACTCATACCGAGGTGTGAGGCTCGCGAATTCATGTTATACACAAAGTTATGCCACAAAGGCCGTTCTTTGATCGTCAACTACAAGACTTTTCTTTTCAACAGAAGCCTTGATCTATGCAACTCAGTGTGCCACACAGGCAATCCATGCCATGCGATTGATATCTATCGATATATAACCTCTAAGCTCGTACGTCTCAAAGAAGGCATTAAGCAAGAGAATAAATTCTCCACCGCCAAACAGATATATATTTAACAGAAATCAATCAACACAGAATAAAATCCAATGTCAGACACACAATCCATTTACAAGTTCATTCTGGGTCTGAACGAAACAGGAGGCACTTTCCTCGCATATCCATCGATCTCCAAGTACGTCTGGACGACCACCAACTATTTCCATCCTCTTGGGTGTACTGCCCAATCAGGATCGTCAGTAATTATCCAAACGATCTGAAGACTTCCGGTCTTCGACCACCGTCTTCATCTTCGACTTATCGTCGAATCGGTTATTCAGAATGGGTGTAAACCCGGCCTTTCCGAACAACCCGCGTATATTAAAAACAAATGTTACACAAACACAACATACGCCTCATTCCAATTCATATTCTCAGGGAAAGGTTCCCATTAATTTTATCCAAGATAAATTCTTTAAATTTATTCTTTGATCTTCTTTTGGATGTCATCTCAAACCAAATTATGGTTTTCCAAACTAGTCGAGATTAGCGAACCACACCGAAGTAATTATTTATTTTATTTCCCAATCCCAACCTATTCATCCCATGAAGCAAAACTGGTAATACTCCATATCTAACACCACGGTGTTATCGGTAAAATTAATTACCATTTCACGTTCAAATCTAATTAAAGATTTAACTATCGCTTTGGAGCAAAACTGGTGATACTCCATTCTCGCTCAATTTCTAAATTTGATAATTTAAATTATCAATTTACAATTCAATCTAATTGCAGATTCATTAAAACTCCCTTTTCTGGGTTAAAGAACCAATGTCATCTAAAACACAGTTGACGATAAACCCAAATCACATTCTATTTATTAGCGGGTTAAAGAACGAATGTTATTTAAAACACTGTTCACGATAAACCCACAGATCAATTCTATTTAAAACCTATTTCAAATCCAATTTATTTATTTAAAAATAAATGGGTTTTAATTTTAGTTCAGAACTAGTTTATTTTGATAAAAATCTATTTTTATCTTTTCAAATGTGGAGTTTTTCATCCCAATTTTTCCCCAAATCATTTCTTATGATTTTACACAAATTATTACTATTTTTAATAATTTTATCAAGGCCCGTACAGTCGATTTCCAACAATGGCCATCGAACTGCACTTACAGTGACCTTTTCCAAATTTGATTTGGATGCATCTCCAAATCCAACCGTTAAATTTTAAATTTCTAATATTCGTTAGAAAACTCTTTTCGATACAAACCCAACGGTTCCAGTTTTAGGAGAATCCGACGGTCGGATCTCCCGTAATGTCTGTTCGAAGTTAATGGTCGAAATTCGCAAACTGCCGCGGCGCGACGCGTTCTATTCAGGCCATTATATTATATATATAATATATATAATATATATTTCGTCGATTTCTATTTAAAACAAATTTTATATGTTTTAAATTCGTTTAAAAAACAATTTCAACCTCCATTTCCAATTCAAATCAAAATTGAATTTTTCCTTATAAATTCGTTTTAAAATTCATTTCTATTCAATTCAAATTTCAATTCAATTTGAATTCATTTCAATTCGTTTTCAATTCAATTTGAATTCGTTTTCAATTCAACTCAAATCAAATTCGTTTTCTATTCAAATCAAATTCAATTCATTTTCTAATTAAATCAAATTCAATTTGTTTTCTAATTAAATTCAAAAACGAATATAATCGATATAAATATCGTTCGCGTCAAAATAGCGCATCTCTAATCAACACGGCTTTATATTCAACAAATGGATCTATATTTTGTCAACACACGACTAATCTCAACGAATGAGTACTGTCCACGTGTGACTATTTTTGTTATTCACTATATTTTATGAAAATTAAGGTATCTACCATTTGATATTAAATCAGACTCCAACCGTAAATTAGTGAGAGAACGATTCCCTGAATATTAACCCCGAAGGCCGAAACCAACATCAGATTAATATCCAGGAGACCACACATCTTATCTATTTTCCAGTTAGTTTCTAATTTTATATATGATAAAGATGTAAATATTATTGTTAAAATCTTTCGTTCAACACATGACTAATCTCAACGGATGAGTACAGTCAACACATGAACCTTTACTTTATAATATTCTTTATTTTCTAAATTGTAATGAGGCCCAATCAATTATCATATAGAGTTAACTATATGGATTCCATTCAACACATGTATATAATAGCAACGATACATAGTCAACCATCATCCAAAGTGCACTGCACTGTATAAGCATCGAATATAGATATCTAACGCTTATAACAGCCTGTCAATCAATCGATTGACATATTTTATCAATCAGGATGAGTGAACTTCAAATTTCATTCCAACACCCGTGTGGGGTTTCAAATCAACAAACACAGATTTTATTTGTGCAGTTGGGCGATGTGTAAAATTTATCGTCCCAATCAATGTCCTTCAAATAGGTGTACATAAACAAACCATCTGGTTTGTAAATGAATATTTATTTATTCACATTCACGTTAAAAATTATATTTTTAACGATAAAATATTTTATTTTAACACATGGATTTTTATTCAGTTCATTTACAAAATAAAAATAATATTTTTATTTTTCCAACTTATTTTAGAAAATTTCGGCGGCATAACGGCACAATACTAGAAACGGGACGAGGCCTAGCCTTATCCCCGGTCTAGTGAAGGCCCACGCCATTCACACATCAATCAAATCAATTTCATTTTACCAAACAATTCAATTCAATTCAAATAATCTAACCAACTACACAGCCAAACAAACAAGTCCATGGTCTGTGGACGATTGTTTTGGGTGCTACTAAACACTGTCTGTATCCTAGTATATATATATAACTAGAAAAAGAAATTAAAGAGTGAGAAGTTCTCACCAATAGCTATCCCAATTCCACGGCACTTCATTTATAGAAATCTTCGTCGTTCTCGCCTTTTTGTCATCTTCGTTGCCCGTATCCTCTACATATGTAAAAATCGAATTTTTACTTCGCTATTCAATATATAAAAATCGAATTTTTACTTTGCTATTCAATATATAAAAATCGAATTTTTTACTTCGCGATTCAATATATAAAAATCGAATTTTTACTTCGCTATTCAATATATAAAAATCGAATTTTTACTTCGCTATTCAATATATAAAAATCGAATTTTTACTTCGCTATTCAATATATAAAAATCGAATTTTTACTTCGCTATTCAATATATAAAAATCGAATTTTTACTTTGCTCTTCAATATATAAAAATCGAATTTTTACTTCGCTATTCAATATATAAAAATCGAATTTTTACTTCGCTATTCAATATATAAAAATCTCGCCTTTTCAACTATAAAGATTTCTCCTTTTCAAATTTATCATTATAAAAATCACAATTTTATTTTGCTATACATATAAAGATGATATTTCTAATATTCCCACCATGAAAAATTATATTTTTAATTCTCTACCTAAACAAAAATCATATTTTTACATCTTCTACTTAATAAAGATTATATTTTTAATACTTTAAAAATATAAAAATCATATTTTTAATTCTTTAAAAATATAAAAATCATATTTTTATTCCTTTTTATTGTGCTTCATATAAATAAAAAAAATACTGAAAATAAAAAGTAATTTAAATTCACTTACAGTATATCAGCGAAGGGAGGGGGTGTTGAGGCTTGTTGTGGCGCGCGGGGCCCAAGGTGCGGCGCAGGGGGTGCTGGAGGTGGCTAGGGGCGCGCGGCCATGGTCTGTGGGTTGGATTCGGGTGGTAGCGGCGGATTTTGAAGAGGGTTCGGGTTCGGTCTACACAGAAAGGAGAGGGAGAGAGGGTACGGGGGAGGGGGGTGGCGACGTGGGTGGCTCGCGATGTATGGGGTTCGGCGGTGCTCAATGGTTCGACGATCGGTTTCTCCGTTTTTTTCTTTCTTCTGTGAAATGAAATCGGGGGGGGGGGGGGGCAGAAGTTAAAGAAGGAGAAGGGGAGAGATTTTTAATTATTTAATTATTTAATTTCTAAAAAGGTACTTTTACATACGACCTCTAAACGAGGCCCATCGCCTGTCGCCCATAGCTAATTACCCCCATTCCGAACACAATGGGATATGTATCGCAAGCTGATTTGATCGTTTCAATCAGTTCCCGTCAAAATCAACATATAACTCTATATATTGAATTTGAACGCGCATTTCAATTTACCGGGGTCACATACTAACTCGAAAAATTCTAGAAAAATATTTTCTGACTTCGTATTGACGATACGGTCCTAACAAAACTAGTTTCGTCGAATTCTGAGACCGTTTGAAAAATGGCCACTTTCCAGCCGATTAAAATCAACTAAAACTAGTCAAACGCGTTTTCCTTTGCCACGCTCACATATTGATTCGAAAAATTATGAAATTTGAAACCTAGCAATAATTTGACATCACGGATCCAACAAAAGTGGTTTCGTCGAAATCCGATGTCGTTTGCAAAATGTCTATTTTTAAGGGCCTGAATTCCATAGTGACTATTCAAAATTTTCAACTGGACACATCTTTTGATTCCCACTATGAAATTTCGATTTTTTAGATTCGTTGGAAAAATATTATCAATTAGATCCTATTGTTTTTGGTTTCACTAAAATCCGGATTGTTTTGCACCCCGTACATTCAATTGAAGTTTGAAATCGAATTATCGAACTACCGCGCCATTTTCAATTCTATTTATAATTATATATAAATATTTATATTCTAACGATGATCTATATAACTATATACGTTCGAATTATATTCAAAATAAATTTCTCGTCGATATTATTTAAAATAATTCATTTTAAATATTCAAACTTCGCTAAAATTGCCAAAATAAAAATTTTAAACTGGCTCAGAATTTCCGGGTTATTACAAATGGAAATAAATATATTATACACAGATTGTATAGTCAAATCAAACAGCTAGAATACAGTAAATTTATTTCGAAATTCACTGTTTTCATACGTTGAAAAACCCAAAATAGAACCGATAATACTGATCGAATCACTAAGTAGATTTACAATACAGTGTCTAGTTCGATCACTATCTTCTTTGAACAGACCAACTGCATTGATATACAAGACTAGACTTATCAAATTGTCTGCTAAAACCATCGCATTAACATCTGAACACAAAATCTATACATATCAAACCATATCTTTTTGAACAAAAACGATACGGGAATCAACAATAAAATTTATGTAAACCATCACACAACCATCGTTTTCTATCACCGGTACACAATTTGAAAAGAGGAAGAAAATCCAATGGCCTAAGCCTACAGGGACCGAACCTATAAGTTGTGATGGACGTTGTGATTATCTAAAAGTTTTAGCTACAAAATACACACACCACATTTGTTAGTCCAGAACTCAAAATAGTAAAGAAGGAAAAAGGGTTTCGAACCACTGATAAATCAAAATCGAAATCAAAATTTACAGCAACTAAAATTAGTAGAGTACTTATCTGAGTTTACGCGTTTCCGATCTGATCAATGGCCTGATGTTTGGATCGAAGCCGTGTACCTAAGGGGTTCGTAAGTCATCGAATTGAAGCATGGAAGCTTCAAGTTGTTGTGGGTACAGATTGACGGGAAGCTGGGTGGTTTGAGGTTTGATCGACGAGGCGAGCCGTCGCAGGATGAATGTAATCGAGTATTGGGTGAATCGAGAGGAGCTAGGAGGCGAGATGATAACGGGAATTGGTGGCGTAGGGGGGTTGCGGGGTAATTACGCTTGAGTTTCGACGAAGAAGGGAGGAAGGAAGATTGGATTTCTGCCATGGAAAAACAGTTTTGGAGGCGGTGGATTTTTGTGGATAGGGTAAAGCGATGGCAGGTTTTATTTGGGTAAGTGGGTTGGGCCACCAATCCAAGGTAAAGGCCGGGTTTTAAAAATATAAAATCATGTTTTATTTAAATAAATTACTTTATAAATTTGTTAATAAAGTATCTCGCACATATCTTATCAGAATTAAACACGGTTAGTCTCATTTGGACCGTAAAGACGAGATCTTCGAGATGGAGCAGGGGTTGGTCAGAATCAGGAACAACTGAGAATTTTATATTAAAAGACAGTTTAATTTGACTAAAAATCAGATAGTTATCGATGGATTCAAAACCAGGTGAGTTAATCTCACTCAGTTTTCCCATTTATATTTTATATAAATTGGGTTTCTATTTTTGTGTGCTGTGTTTGCTGTTAATTGACTGTTTGTTAATTATTGATCCATGTGATGATTTAATTGATGAAATTAAACTGCCGTTTAATTTCAGTAAATTAACAAACCGTTATTCCAACGATTCGACCAAATAGAGGGAACTTACCCTGTGGGTCACGTTTGTTTATAAACAAGTTTAATTGTTTGAATTGGTTGTTTAATTGGCTGATGTTAAACAGTAGTTATTTATTTTTATAGAATTTATCGATTAAATGGATTTATTTGATTAGTGATCATGGGCAGGGAAATTAACCTGTGTTTGGTTTAACCAAAGAGCGATATTGGTTGAGTAATCGGCAGTACATGGCCTGAGATTAAACCATTTTGTTATATTGGTTTACCACCCGGTGAATCGACAAAACTAAAGTTATGAAAATTATTTTATAACTAGAAGTAGATTTTGAAATATATTATTTGGAATTATAAGTTTATAAGAAGGAAAAAAATGGTTTATTTAAGATTTGATTTATTATTTATTAATTTTACAAAGGCAATTCCGATGTTAATCAAGAACGAGAATGAGAAATAAATCGAATGATATGGTTTTAATTCTAATAAGAGTTTAAAAGGGAAATTAAATAAAGGAATTAACTACGGTAGTAGTTAACGACCAAGTAAATTATTATTTTAATAATTTAGAGAAATACTTTTTAAATTGAGGTTCATTAAAAAAAAATACTCGGAAGCTAAAAAGGAATCCAAATGAAATGGTAATTACAAACGAGTTTTATATTGAAAACCAGAAATTGTATAACAAGTTATAAAAGGAACTTTTAAGCAAATGTGATAGCTTAAAAATGAATGACTTAATTATTTGAGTTAAGTGAAGGGAAAATTTTGATCAAAAAGATTTATAGTAAACCGAGGTTATGTAAACGAGGCTTAAATGCGTAAAAGTGTTAATCTTGCATTAAAGTACTTAATAATGGATTAAGTAAAAAGGGAAGGGATTAAAATAAGATTTCAAAGCAAGGATTTTCGAATGGGTTTAAAAGGAATTAGTAAAAGAGAATTTGGTAAAAGAAGCAAATCATGAGATTTTGTAACCAAATTCGAATTGTAAAAATGCGTTGGTTGAAGAGGCAGAATTAAAAGTGATATTACTTAATTAGTGAATTAAGAATTAATGTATAGTAGAGAAAGTGATTTTCAAAAGAAAAGAAGGTTTGTGAAAGCATACTTTTGAATAAAATAGTTGAATGGAATTTGCGTTGAGATTAGACGAGATATGGGTTTTATATTACAGCCCGTATTTATCTTTGGATATGAAAGTTGTCGATCAAGGTCTGAGAGGTAATTAAAATACCCCAACTTGAACAACATCAGGACTATCTAAGGACGATATTAGTTGTAATGGTAAAAGGGATTCGTGATAATTTATTTCTATTAGTGAAATGACAATGTAAAAGTTGGGTTTTATTCAACAGGAATAAGCACTGGGTACTGTTAAGAAATAATTAAAAGATATTTCGTAATGTCGTTTACGAGTTGTTTCAAAGGAAAAATATAGAAAACTGGATATGATATAGGATTTTACTTAGTATACGAATGAATTTGTTTTAAAGTATAATCTTATGATAAATAAAGAAGCGAGAAAATTTATTTATAATATCGAGAGTTTTAAATTTACACTTTTGTTTAATTAAAAAGGCCAAGTGATGTTGAATACTGAACCAGTGAACCCATTTGATTGACATAATTGAAACACTGTTTATTTTGATAGTTAAAACACCGACTATCAAACTTGTCCAATACGATTGTTGGTTCGGAAAGACCGGGATCAAATTTATATTCGAAAAACATTCCGATCAGCAAATACGTGGAGATATTAGAAGATGATCGAGATGGAGCATCGAAGACCGTAGATTTTCGTAAACAGAAGGACTGCTAATAATCTCTGATCTGCTGCCAGCGATGTACTGTGGTTCTGTCGAGGTCGGAATTTACGGGTTGCAAGGACTTCTCGCTACTGATCCATGGGGTGATTCCTATATGAGATGCAGTAGGAGAGTACCTTCGGTTCATCCTGTTCCTGGATGACTTATATGGACGAGTGTCTAACAGAGTATTTCCAAAGGATCACGTACGTTGATTTCTTCAAATGTACCTGGGTAGCTCCCAAATAGAGTATGTTTGGGGACGTCAATTAGTGATATTTGGAGGATCTGACGAGGTGGCATTCAAAGTGAATGGTGGCCAGGTGTTGTAAAGGAAATTCTGACCTCAAGCCTCACAACCGGGAAATGACAAAAATCGGGCAGACAACATGGCTATGTGGGTTGCTCCCATTAGGATGTATAATCACCTATCTAGAGAAATTCCTTTTGTTTCTTACTTTATCGATTTTGCCCATTCGGGAAACGGTGGTTTGAGTCCAACCGTTGGTGATATACATTTGATACACTCAAGCCAAATGAGTGGTCGGTCATGTGAGGGCCGGGTTGCAAGACGTTCTTGTTAAACCCAGTGTATTCGCCTCTAGAGATACACTATCGACAGATGGTCCCATACCTTGTCATAGTCGGAATTCAATTTCCAGTAAGCGCTCGCGGTTTTGTTTGTATACTATATATGTAGAGCGTGAGATGCAAGCGTTCTACTAGATTCTATTTACTTGTATTTAGACATTATTATAATATCAGACAAGATATTGATTTCAAAACTGTTTTGGGTTATCGTAAGGTAAAAACTGTCCATGTTTACGTGTGGATTTGTTCTTACGATTATCCTTTTCTTTGAAAGATTTTAACTCTAAAAATCAGGTTGTGTGATCCCCTTAAACTCAGTGTGTTTATCTCACTCTGGTTCACCAGACTGACCCGGTATTTTGTAAATGCTCGGGTTAGCCCGGAGTGTACAGGTTCAGGTTATCAAAAGCTGTGAAGAGACGAGATGGAAGAATCCAGGCGTATGATATTATATGGTTACTTTTCCGCTGTGTGTTGTGTATAGGACAGATCATTATAACTGCATGTTGATGTTGATGTACTCTGATATGGTAAGTTTTATTTAAAGCTCTCTATAAAGTTATTTCTGTATTATATTTTGTTCCGCTGCGATGTGAGATTCTGTGTTGTGTTGATTCTTCTTCTTATATTCTAATATTTCTTTCTTCCATTCCTCACCCACTAATTTCTTTCAAATAACATCCAGTGTTTTCGGTGTTTGGAAGGTCGGCATGAGTACGGTAAGGGTAGTTATGTCGATTTTCAGGGCCGAAAATGCCTGGGTCGTTACAATCTCTTTTATTTGTTCAAATCTGAATAATAACTGAATTTATAGCGATAGGATTAGAAAAGAGAATTATTTGACGTGGTAGCGATTCTAATCTCCTTTTATTGATTGAAGTGGAAAACCTTTACTTTAATTGAAGCTCTCCAATTTGATTTCTAGTTTGGAGAAGAAGAAGGCTAGGCTAGTTTAGAGACAGACAGCATGATGACATCATAGAATAGGGTTATGAGATTAGGGTTTAGGTTTATATGTTCTTATATAGATGTGTAGGATTAATTAGAGCCTTTAGATCAACATAGGATCCATCCAAACCATCCAGTCCAAGAAAAATGCGTCATCAGGCCAATCAGAAGTTGCCACGTATCCCTAAGACTAAGAAAATTGTCACTGTCGAGAACAGTCAGCAGGGGTCGACCCCTACAGGGGGGTCGACACCTATGTCGATACCCCTATAGGGGCGTCGACATCTGTGTCGACACCCCTTAAGGGGGTCGATACCCTCTGGAGGGAATTTTCCTGCCCACTTCTTTTTGCTGGTTTGAATTTCGAATTTTGATTTATTAATTATTTATTTAATTCTAATTTAAACTTAAATCTTCTAACCTCCATAACTTCTTCGTATTGTATCCGTTTTACGCAAACTCGAACTCAATCTCAAGCAGAATTCCAAGACAAACGCAATGGCGCTACCCATTTTACTTGATTCCCACTTTTAAAATTAAGCATTCTTTAATTCGTTATTTTTAATATTCATAGAAAATATGGGGTGTTACATTCTCCCCTCTTTAAAGGATTTTGTCCCCAGAATCTCTGAGTTAAGAAGAATGTATCCTAATAACCAACATCCATTTACTCAACCATCAATTACAGGCATCCATTGTCCTTAAAAAAAATTCTAATGCTTTCATGATTATATGTATAGTGTGTGTATATGTCCTTATCTAATGCAAAATCAGGTGGTCTATTGATTCAGTTGAACTCCTTAATGCAAATTATGTCAGTGCCATGAGTCAATCATGTATGCAATTATTCCTAATCGTACTTTATAACTTCTACATAAGTGCACAATCATTCACACAAATGCAACATCCATATGATAACACATCAAGTTTCAATCCATATACAAATACATATATCCATATGCAATATGAAAGTGACTGAGCCGATCTAGTGCCTAATGTGTGTGTATATGCATCCACGAGCAGCCACTTGCAACCATCAGTCATAACATGTTTCAATTACATGTTTACATTCATTGGTTTCTACTTAAGGATCAAGAATAGGACCAAGGAGATATACTTAAAAGATAGATACAAGCATGCATAAGCTTATGGAAAAAGAGATCAAGGATGTACCCTCAAAAAGAAAAGGGTAGGTTGCGTGTATCTTGTCTTCAGTCTCCCAAGTTGCGTCTTCTTTAGCGTCACTCCATTGTACTTTAACTAGCTTGACCAGATGACTGCGTAGCTTATTAACTTCTGTTCCCAACATACGAGTTGGAACTCTTCTCACCATCGCTTCTCGTTCCACTTCTACTTCCTCTAGTATGCTCAGCTCCACAACTTCCACAGACTCATGTAAGCACTTTCGTAGATGAGAAACATGAAAAACATTATGAACTCCAGCCAATCTTTCTGACAGCTCTACTCTATAAGCCATCGTCCCAATCCTCTCAATGATAGGAAATGGCTCTACAATTCTTGGTGCCAATTTTCCTGCGGATCCAAAGCGAACGAAATTCTTAAAAGGAGATACTTTAAGGAAAACTCTGTCCCCAATCTCAAATTCAAGGTCTGTCCTTCTTTTATCTGCATAGGACTTCTGTCTATCTTGTGCAGTCTTCATTTGTCTCCGTATCACGTCCACCTTCTATGAAGTTTCTCTGATCATGTCGGGCCCAAGTACGAGCTTGTCTGTAGATTCCCACCAACAAGTCGGTGATCGGCATAGTCTTCCATATAAAGCCTCAAAGGGTGCCATGCCTATGGTGGCTTGATAGCTATTGTTGTAGGCGAACTCCACCAAAGGAAGATGATTGAAACACCCCACCTCCGTTAAGGTCACTCACACAGGGAATGCATTAACTTTGGTGAAGCATTTTAGGTAAAAGGCATAGATAATTTACAAGACAAACATATATAACAGCGGAAAACTAAAAACATTTCATAATAGCGTGGTTCAGTCAAAACATTACAAGCATTGTCTCAAAACCCAATTTCTAAATTATTACAATAAAACATCTGTCTTGATTTAAAACTCCAAGTATATAAAGAAGCATAAAATAGTAGTAAAGCAGCATAAATCCACAATAAAAGTGTAACCACAGCCATAGCCTAAGAAAAGAGAATCCAAGCAATACATCTTCTCTCTTCAAGCTGGAAAAGGTCTGCACTAAGCTGAAGTATTCCCTCCCTGCGGACCTAGGGGAAACGGAAGAAAAGAAAACGAAAAAAATCGGGTCAGACATAAGTTTGGTAAGTCCAGTGATTATTCAGCATGTAAACAGGTAAAAGAATCATGACATGAATAAACTGAACATAGGACAATACCATAGAAATAAGATAACATAAGATAAGTCAAGATAAATTGAATATTCTATCGCACTCATTTCCCTTTTCTATGCACCTACCAACGAATGTTTCAACTACCATCATGTGTTCATAACAAAGAGATCCCTTTTCCGATCGGCTTCTACTCGCATGCATTTCTTACTTGTGTCATTCGGCCCCGCTTGATTGTAGATACCTATGCTGGTCCAGCCGTAGGGTGGATCAATTCCTATGGTTGCAACCTACCACAAAATCTAGATGCGCAGTGTATACTACTGATGCCCAGCGCCTGCTTTATCCACTCCAGAGTACGTGCACACCCATACTCCACCGGAACCTACACTAATGCACAACCCACCGCTATTTTAACTGCTTATAATCAGCCCAGTAATCCTACCCCACCCTGCCTAGTTTAGGGTAACGTGATACATCTATATGGGTTACTGCTGAAATGGGTCCCCGTTTCTAGGGTTTCCTAATCAACATGTTATAATGGTTATGTGTTCTCAAATTTACCTAACCCCACCCGTCTGTTTAATTAACATGTATTGGTTAAGTGTTTCCATAACTAACTTAACCCTACCATTCTTAGCCTATCTGTTTCTTAGCTTTAATTCATTCATTAAAGCACCAACCTCTCACACTGAATCTATATTGTTGCGGTTGCTGGATGTGCCGGGCTATTCCGGGCAGTCTTACACCGCAACTCAATCTGTCCTCAGGTTTTTTGGGCTTAATGCGCTAACCTCTCACATTAGATCTATATTGTTGCGGTTACTGGATGTGTCGAGCGGTTCCAAGCAGTCTTACACCGCAACTCATTCTAACCTCGGGTTAGGCATGTTCATATTTAGTCGATTTACATATTTGTCTCCACGTTTATGTCTTTTTATGCCAATATTCCCCCAACTGTAGTCAGTACAAGTTTTATGCCACATTCACATGCTATGCCGAAAATTTATAAATAAAATTATAACCAATTTTCCCCGCGTTATAATCTCATGTACAACGAGATTCAATCTAAGTTCTGAGTGAACTTAGTATTCACAAAAGCAAGTAAAAAGGGAAAAATAGAGAAAGGGCATAAGAATTGACATAAGGAAAAATAGGCATGTAAAGATGTACCCGATTCAAGAATCATGTTTCAATGTTGTACATTAACGATATGTGTAGACAAGCTAAGCAATTTACACCATAGGTATAAAGATTAGATAGAATTGGACTTGAGAGAATCACTAATTTTGATGTACGACATAATAAGTCCCATTATATCAATCATAATAGTTTCATAGGCATAGGATGTACAACATGATAGGTTCCATCATATAAATCACAACAGTCTCATAGGCATGATGGGTTCCATTATGTCAATCCAACAGTCTCATAGGCATAATTGTTTTTATTATGTCAGTCACAACAGTGTCATAGGCACGATAGGTTCTATTATGTCAGTCCAATAGTCTCATAGGCATGATAGGTGTCATTTCATCAATCACAATAGTCTCATAGGCAAAATCAATTTAGATTTGACAAAAGGATAGGCACGAATCAGAATTAGGCATCGTTCTACATCCGATTATTATAGTCATGATTTCTACAAGGTGTTTAAATCTAAACAATAACTGAACTTGCAGAAAAAGGGCGGATCTTATATTCTGGGATCTGATTTATGAATTTGTTTAGCTATCCTTTGATGTAGACGTTTGATTTGAAGTTCTTTTAATTGATTACTAGTTTGTATTTGATTTCCTAGTTTGGAGAAGATGAAGGAGGCTAGGCTAACTTGTAGACAACAACATGATGACACCATAGTTTTAGGATTATGAGGTTAGGGTTTAGGTTTAGCTACGTATATATAGATGTCTAGGATTAATTCTAGCCTTTAGATTAGTCTAGGAGAAAACAGAGCCATCAAACCAAAGAGATGTGTCATCCAGCCAACCATAGCACGACACATAAGCCATAATACCTCAGAAATTAGACATCGGCCAATCAGAGAAGGCCACATCAGCTCAGGGTTAAAAAAATCATCATAGGAACTGGATCTCAAAGGGGTCGACTCCTTTAAGTGGGGGGGGGGGGGGTCGACACCTATGTCGACAACCCCTATAGGGGGTTGGCACCCCTGGGCAGGAATTTTCACGCCCAGCTATTCTGACCGATTTTTTTTTGAATTTTAAACTGAATTTATTATTTAATTATTATTTTATGTTTAAACTAGAAATCTTCTAACCTCCATAACTTACGAAGTCCGATTCACGCAAACTCGGACTCTATCTCAAGAAGGATTCCAAGACGAAAGCAATGGCATAACCTGTTTCACCCTATTCTTCTTTTAAAAATTAAGTGTTATTAGATTTGTTAATTTTAATATTCACAGAAAATACGGGGTGTTACATTCTGCCCTCGTTAAAGGATTTCGTCCCCGAAATCTCTAAGTTAAGAAGAATGTATCCTAACATCCATCTACTCAACCATCAATCACAGGCATCCATTGTCCTTAAAAAAAATTCTAATGCTTTCATTATCGTATGCATAGTGTGTGTATATGTCCTTATCTAATGCAAAATCAGGTGGTCTACTGATTCGATTGACCTCCTTGATGCGAATCATGTCAGTGCCATGAGTTGATTATGTATTATTCCTAATCATACTTTCTACATGAGTGCACAATCATTCATACAAGCGCAACGTCCATATGATAACACATCAAGTTTCAATCAATATATAAATACATATATGCATATGCAATATGAAAGTGACTGAGCCGATCTAGTACCTAGTGTGTGTGTGTGTGTGTATATGCATCCACGAGCAACCATGAGCAACCACTAGCAACCACTTACAACCATCTATAATAACATGTTTTAAATACATGTTTACATCCATTGGTTTCTACCTAAGGATTAAGAATAGGACCGAGGAGACATACTTAAAATATAGATGCAAGCATGCATAAACTAATGGAAAAAGATATCAAGAATGTACCCTAAAAAAGATAAGGGTAGGCTGCGCGTATCCTGTCCTCAGTCTCCCATGTCGCATCTTCCTCAGCATCACTCCATTGTACTTTAACTAGCTTGACCTTACGATTGCGTAGCTTTTTAACTTCTGTACCCAAGATACGAGTTGGAACTCTTCTCACCGTAGCTTCACGTTCCACTTCTATTTCCTCTAGTATTCTTGGCTCCACAACTTCCGCTGACTCATGTAAGCACTTCCATAGATGAGAGACACGAAAGACATTATATACTCCAGCCAATCTTTCGGGCAGATCTATAATATAAGTCGTCTTCCCAATCCTCTCAATGATAGGAAACAACCCTACAAATCTTGTTGCCAATTTTCCTATGGACCTAAAGCGAACGACATTCTTCAAAGGAGACACTTTAAGAAAAAATATGTCTCAACCTCAAACTCAAGGTCGGTCCTTCTTTTATCAGTGTAGGACTTCTGACTATCTTGTGCGATCTTCATTCGTCTTCGTATCAAGTTCACCTTATCAGAAGTTTCTCTGATCATGTCAGGCCCAAGTACGAGCTTGTCTATAGAATCCCACCAACAAGTTGGTGATCGGCATGGTCTCCCATACAAGGCCTCAAAGGGTTCCATGCCTATGGTGGCTATTGTTGTAGGAGAATTCCACCAAAGGAAGGTGATCCTCCCATGTTCCTCCAAAATCAAGAATGCATAATCTCAGGAGATCTTCTAATACTCTGTTCACTCTTTCCGTCTGACCATCGGTTTGAGGGTGATAGGTAGTGCTTAAGCATAGCTATATGCCTACAGCCTCTTGCAAACTCTTCCAAAACTCGCTCGTAAAGATAGGGTCTCGATCACTTACTATTCTAGAGGGTATTCCACGCAGTCGAACTACCTCTTTAAGATAAATGGATGTTAATGATGAGGCAATCCTCCTACTCTTAACAGGTATAAAGTGAGCGCTTTTAGTGAACCTGTCCAGTATTACCCAAATACTGGTATTTCCCCTTCTTGACCTTGGCAACCCATCAATAAAGTCCATCAAAATGTTATCCTATTTCCACTGTGGGACCTCTAGAGGATGAAGTAGACCACAAGGCTTCTTCTGCTCTGCCTTGACTTGCTGGCATATCAAGCATTTAGAGACAAACTCAGCTACATCCTTCTTCATTCCATTCCAGAAGAAAACCCTTTTTATGTCTTTATACATCTTATCCCCACCTGGGTGTATTGTCAATTTAGAATGGTGCGCTTCTTCGAGAACGGTTTTCACCAAATCCCTTGCTTGTGGGACATATAAGTCTTCCATCCTGTCTCAACCAACACTTGTAATCGATGGTGCATCTATTGAGGTGAAAAGAAGTCTCACCTCTAATTAGCTTATCCATCACATCAACTAGCTGAGGGTCTTCACGTTGCGTGGTTCCTATTGAGTCCATAAGAGTAGGCCACACCTCTAGCGATGCTAACAAACCAGGTACAAATTCAAAGGAGGGTCTAATGTCAAAGTTTTCTATGTACTCCAAGCTTTGCCTTTCTGTAAAGAGAGGATTTAAGGTTAGCTTTTTCCTACTTAAGGCGTCTGCTACAACATTGCCCTTGCCAGGGGTATAAGCAATCTCAAAATCGTATGAGGCAAGAAATTCCATCCACCTTTGCTGTCTTAAGTTAAGACCTTTTTGTGAGAAAAGGTATTTTAATGATTTATGGTCAGTAAACAATTCAAACCTTTCTCCGAGCAGGTAATGATGCCATGACTTAAGAGCGAAAACAATGGCAGCTAGCTCTAAATCATGAGTTGGGTAGTTTTTCTCATGTACCTTCAACTGCCTTCCCCCGTAACAAACTACTCTGCACTCTTTCATCAAGACAGCGCCCAATCTTGTACCGCATGCGTCTGTGTATACTGTAAACTTCTTACTCCCATCAGGAAATGTCAGAACCGGGGTTGTTGTTAGAGCACTTTTCAATCGTTGGAAAGCAACATCACAATCCAAATCATAGGAAAACGTTAGGTTCTTCTTTTTCAACCTAGTAAGTGGGGCTGAGATCTTTGCAAAGTCCTTAATGAACTTTCTGTAAAGCCTGCTAGCCTGAGAAAACTTTGTACTTCGGTTGCATTCCGTGGAATCTTCCAATCTTGCACTGCAACTACTTTTGCGGGATCCACAGCTATTCCTTCTTTGGACATCACATGTCCAAGAAACCTTACTTCTTCTCTCCAAAAATGGCATTTGGAGAATTTTCCTTTTAGATGATGTGCATGAAGAGTATCCATAACTTCCTTTAAATGCAGAGCATGTTCTTCCTCACTTTTTGAGAAAATCAAAATGTCATCCACGAAGACCACTACAAATTTATTAAGAAACTCTCTGAACACCCTACCCATCAAGTCTACGAAGTAGGCGGGTGCGTTTGTCAAGCCGAAAGGCATGACAAGCTATTCGAAGAAACTATCCGAGGTCCTGAATACGGTCTTATCTATGATATCCTCAGCCACTCTTAGCTGATGAAATTCGATGGCTAGATATAGTTGGGAGAAAACCGAGGCACCTATAAGCTGGCCGAACAAGTTGTCTATTCTAGGAAGTGGGTGCCTATTCTTCTTGGTCAACTTGTTTAGCTCCCTATAGTCCACACACAGGCGAAGTGAACCATCCACTTTGGTTGCAAACACCACTGGAGCACCCAATTCAGAAATATTCCACCTTATGAACCCCTTTCCAAGCAACTATTTAACTTTCTTGCTGATCTCTTTCCTTTCCCTTGAAGCCATGTGTCTAACGGGTAAAGCAACAGGTTTTGCATTATCAACAATGTATATGTCAAAGTCTATCTCTCGCTTCGGAGGTAAACCCTTCACCTCTTCAAAGACATCCGAGTATTCATGGACTACTCTAATAGATTGCAAGTTTTCAACAGACGCATCAAGCGATTCTAGGTAGCTAAGCATAACAAAATTCATGGGATTACAAGAGATTTCGAGAGTGTTACCGAGGTGAGTCATAAGTCTAACCACTCTCCTTTCACAATCAAGGACGGCACCATTACTGGACAACCATCCATGCCTAGGATCAACCCATAGCTCGTGAAACCCAAAACATAAGCATTACATCTAAACCCAATGCTTAGTATTGAAATTTCCAAATCCAAACAAATCATTGACAAATAAGCCGAGCCCCCAATTGGATTTGAAACAACCATGAGATCCTCTACTATACTAGTATCTAGGTGCAGAAATTCAACTAAAGCAGTAGATATAAAAGAGTGTGATGCGCCAGAATCAAAAAGAGTACGAACTGGTTGATCAGAAAGATAAACTAAACTCTCAATAGAAATATTTCTACCTCTTTCTTGTGGAGGTGCAATGAGAGCGTGAATCTGCCCTCCAAAATAGATCCACTCCTCTGCCCTTGCCCTTGCCTTTTTGGGAAATCCTTAGCCATATGTCCTGTCTCGCCGCATTGAAAGCAACCACCCATCTTCCTCTTCTTCTTCCTGCAATCTTTAATTAGATATCCAGGTATGCCTCAAAATTTGCACTTCCTCTTGTCATGGGGTTTGTTATTCTTCCCGCCTTTCTTGGAGTCCGTCTTCTTATTCTGCAATCCCTCCACTTTCTTGTCCATAGGTTCTTCCACCTTTGCCCCTTTTTTGTCATCCTTGTCTTCCTCCTGTAACAGTGCCATTTCCACCAGTCTCTCAGAAGTCGCACCTATAGGTATATGGGACATAGCTAGGTTATGTAGTGGCTCATTTAACCCTTTAACGAATCGGAGAGCCTTTTTATTTGGAGTGTTTACTAACTCCAGTCCGAATCTAGCCAGATGGTTGAATTGGTTGACGTATTCCTTAACCGATAGGCTCCCCTGTTTGAGTGCTAAGAACTTCTCCATCTGTAGGCTTCACTCAGCTTGCGAGAGGAACTTCATTTCAAATCTCATCCTGAAATCCTCCCAAGTTTCAACTGGTCTCTAAGCATTAGTAACTTCCCACCAGTAAGAGGCTTCGTCCTTAAGTAACCACACAGCCAATTGTATCTTATGCCTACCGTCCACTTCGAAGTAACAAACAAATGTTCTGTTTCCTTAAGCCAGCTTCTTGCTTCCACAAATGACTCAGTCACATTAAAGTTCTTTCCGCCCATAGCTCGAAAGTCTCTACATACCTTCAAGAAAGCATTCACACACGGAGGAGGAGGAACGGCTTCAGCTAGGGGAGGAGGAACGTTTGCTGGGCCTACGCCATTAGCCCTAACCTCCAGATACCTTCTGAACCAACTAGGTATCGGTACGCCCTCGGAAAGATTAAGATCCACGGACATGCTAAAACGAAAAGAAAAGGTTTAAAACAAAGGATAAAAAGATAGTGCATATGGCTTTGGGGATTATGCCTTTAAAATAAAACAACACTTTTCTTGAAAATGCTTCTTTAAACTTCTTTTTTATGAAAAATAGTTTTCAAAATTTTTTAACTGATCTGGTAAACCATCACTCTGATACCAAGTGAAACACCCTACCTCCTTAAGGTCACTCACAAAGGGAATGCATTAACTTTGGTGAAGCATTTTAGGTAAAAGACATAGATAATTTAAAGACAGACATATATAACAGCGGAAAACTGAAAACATTTCATAAATAGCATGCTTCAGTCAAAACATTACAAGCATTGTCTCAAAACCCAACTTCTAAATTATTACAATAAAACATTTGTTTTGATTTAAAACTCCAAGTACATAAAGAAGCATAAAATAGTAGTAAAGAAGCATAAATCCCCAATAAAAGTGTAACCATAGTCATAGCCCAAGAAAAGAGAATCCATACAATATATCTACTCTCTTCAAGCTGGAAAAGATCTGCACTAAGCTGAAGTATTCCCTCCCTACGGACCTAGGGGGAAATGGAAGAAAAGAAGGCGAAAAAATAGGGTCAGGCATAAGTCTGGTAAGTCCAGTAATTATTCAGCATGTAAACAGGTAAAAGAATCATGACATGAATAAACTGAATATAGGACAATAACATAGAAATAAGATAACATAAGATAAGGCAAGATAAACTGAATATTCTATCGCACTCATTTCCCTTTTCTATGCACCTACTAACGAATGTTTCAACTACCATCATATGTTCATAACACAGTGATCCCTTTTCCGATCGGCTTCTAATCGCATGCATTTCTTACTTGTGTCATTCGGCCCCGCTTGATTGTAGATACCTGTGCCGGTCCCGCCATAGGGTGTATCAATTCCTACGGTGGCAACCCAAAACAAAATCTATATGCACAGTGTATACTACTGATGCCCAGCGCCTGCTTTATCCACACCAGAGTATGTGCATGCCCATACTCCACTGGAACCTACACTGTTGCACCACCCACCGCTATTTTCACCGCTTATAATCAGCCCAGTAATCCTGCCCCAACCTACCTAGTTCAGGGTACCATGATACATCTATGAGGGTTACTGCTGAAATGGGTCCCCGTTTCTAGGGTTTCTCAATCAACATATTATAACGATTAAGTGTTCTCAAATTTACCTAACCCCACCTGTTAGTTTAGTTAACATGTTTTATTGGTTAAGTGTTCTCTTAACTAACTTAACCCTACCATTCTTAGCCTATCTATTCCTTAGCTTTAATTCATTCATTAAAGCACCAACCTGTCACATTAGATCTATATTGTTGCGATTGCTGTATGTGCCGGGCTATTTCGGGCAGTCTTACACCGCAACTCAATCTAACCTCGGGTTTTTAGGGCTTAATGCGCTAACCTCTCACATTAGATCTATATTGTTGTGGTTGCAGGATGTGCTGGGTGGTTCCAGGCAGTCTTACACTGCAACTCAGTCTAACCTCGGGTTAGGCATATTCATATTTAGCCGATTTACATATTTGTCATATGTGTCCTAGTTTATGTCTTTTTATGCCAATATTCTGTGTAGTCAGCACAAGTTTTGTGCCACATTCACATGTTATGCCGAAAATTTACTAAATAAAATTATACCCAATTTTCCCTGTGTTATAATTGCACGTGCAATGAGATTCGATCTAAGTTTCGAATGAACTTATTATTCACAAAAGCAAGTAAAAAGGGAAAAATAGAGAAGGAGCATAAAAATTGACATAAGGAAAAATAGGCATGTAAAGATGTACCCAATTCAAGAATCATGTTTCAATGTTGTACATTAATAATATGTGTAGACAAGCTAAGCAATTTACACCATAGGTATAAATATTAGATAGAATTGGACTTAAGAGAATCACTAATTTTGATGTACACAATAATAAGTCCCTTTATATCAATCACAATAATTTCATAGGCATAGGATGTACAACATGATAGGTTCCATCATATAAATCACAACAGTCTCATAGGCATGATAGATTCCATTATATCAATCCAACAGTCTCATAGGCATGATAGGTTTTATTATGTAAGTCACAAAAGTCTTATAGGCATGATAGGTTTTATTATGACAATCCAACAGTCTCATAGGCATGATAAATGTCATTTCATCAATCACAATAGTCTCACAGGCATAAGCAATTTAGATTTGACAAAAGGATAGGCACGAATCAGAATTAGGCATCGTTTACATCCGATTATTACATTCATTATTTCTATTAGGTGTTTAAATCTAAACAATAACTGAACTTACAGTAAAAGGAGGATCTTGTATTCTGGGATCTGATTTCTGATTTTGTTTAGCTATCCTTTGATGTAGACATTTGATTTGATGTTCTTTTAATCGATAACTAGTTCGGATTTGATTTTCTAGTTTGGAGAAGATGAAGGAGGCTAGGCTAGCTTGTAGATGAATAGCATGACGGCACCATAGTTCTAGGGTTATGAGGTTAGGGTTTAGGTTTAGCTATGTATATATAGATGTCTAGGATTTATTCTAGCCTTTAGATTAGTCTAGGAGAAATCAGAGCCATCAAACCAAAGAGATGTGTCATCCAACCAACCATAGCACGACACATAAGCCCTAATACCTCGGAAATTAGTCATCGGCCAATCAGAGAAGGCCACATCAGCTCAGGGTTAAAAATCGTCATAGAAACTGGATCTTAAAGGGGTCGACTCCCTACAGGGGGGTCGACACCTATGTCGACACCCCTATAAGGGGGTTGACACTTATGTCGACTACCCCTGGGGGGAGGTCGACACTTATGTCGACTACCCGTGGACTGGAATTTTCCTGCCCAGCTATTATGACTGATTTTTTTTTAACTTTAAACTGAACTTATTATTTAATTATTATTTTCTGTTTACACTAGAAATCTTCTAACCTCCATAACTTCTTCACACGGAGTCCAATTCACGCAAACTCGGACTCTATCTCAAGCAGAATTCCGAGATGAACGCAATGGCATAACCCATTTCACCTAATTCTTCTTTTAAAAATTAAGTGTTCTTAGATTTGTTAATTTTAATATTCGTAGAAAATACGGGGTGTTACAATGATCTTCCCATGTTCCTCCGAAATCAAGAATGCATAATCTCAAAAGATCTTCTAATACTCTGTTCACGCTTTCAGTCTGACCATCGGTTTGAGGTGATAGGCAGTGCTTAAGCATAGCTGTGTGCTAACAGCCTCTTGCAAACTCTTCCAAAACTCACTCATAAAGATAGGATCTCTATCACTTACGATGCTGGAGGGTATCCAATGTAGTCGAACTACTTCTTTAAGATAAATGGATGCTAATAATGAGGAAGTCCTCCTACTCTTAACAGGTATAAAGTGAGCGCTTTTAGTGAGCCTGTCAACTATTACCCAAATACTGGTATTGCCCCTTCTTGACCTAGGCAAACCATCTATAAAGTCCATTGAAATGATATCCCATTTCCATTGTGGGACCTCTAGAGGATGAAGCAGACCACCAGGCTTCTTCTGCTCTGCCTTGACTTGCTGGCATATCAAGCACTTAAAGACGAATTCAGCTACCTCCTTCTTCATGCCATTCCAAAAGAAAACCCTTTTTATGTCTTTATACAACTTGTCTCCACCTGGGTGTATGGTCAACTTAGGATGGTGTGCTTCTTCAAGAACTGTCTTCACCAAATCCCTTGCTTGTGGGACACATAGTCTTCCATCCCGTCTCAACCAACCCTTGTCATCGATGGAGTATCTATTAAGGTGGCTAGAAGTCTCACCTCTAATTAACTTATCCATCACATCAACTATCTGAAGGTCTTCACATTGCGCGGCTCCTATTGAGTCCAAAAGAGAAGGTCGCACCTCCAGCGATGCTAACAAACCAGGTACAAACTCAAAGGAGGGTCTAAAGTCAAAGGTTGCTATGTACTCTAAGTTTTTCCTTTCCATGAAGAGAGGACTTAAGGTCAGCCTTTTCCTACTTAAGGCGTCTGCTACCACATTGCCCTTACCAGGGGTATAAGCAATCTCAAAATCGTATGAGGCAAGAAATTCCATCTAACTTTGTTGTCTTAGGTTAAGACCTTTTTGTGATAAAATGTATTTTAATGACTTATGGTCAGTAAACAATTCAAACCTTTCTCCTAGTAGGTAATGATGCCATGACTTAAGAGCGAAAACAATGGCAGCTAGTTCCAAATCATGGGTTGGGTAGTTCTTTTCATGTACCTTCAATTGCCTTCCTCCATAACAAACTACCTTACCTTCTTGCATAAAGACAGCGCCTAACCCCATGCCTCATGCGTCTGTGTATATTGTAAACATCTTACTTCCATCAGGCAACGACAGAATGGAAGCTATTGTCAGAGCCCTCTTCAATCGTTGGAAAGCAACATCAAAGTCCAAATCCCAAGAAAAAGTTAGGTTCTTCTTCGTCAATCTAGTAAGTGGTGCTGAGATCTTTGCAAAATCTTTAATGAACTTTCTGTAATAGCTCGCTAGTCCGAGGAAACTTCGTACTTCGGTTGCATTCCTTGGAATCTTCCAATCTTGCACCGCCACTACTTTTGCGGGATCCACAGCTATCCCTTGTTTGGACACCACATGTCCAAGAAACCTTACTTCTTCTCTCCAAAAATGGCATTTGGAGAATTTTGTTTTCAGCTGATGTGCTTGAAGAATATCCATAACTGCACTTAAATGCAAAGCATGTCCTCACTTTTTGAGAAAATCAAAATATCGTCCACGAAGACTACTACAAATTTATTAAGGAACTCCCTAAACACCCTACTCATCAAGTCTACGAAATAGGCGGGTGCATTTTTCAAAATGAAAGGCATGACAAGTGTAACACCCCGCGAATTCTATAACTGTGAAATTCACAAATTAAAGTATAATTAATTTCAAATCAAAGAACTGAGGGAAACGGGATACGCCATTGCGTTCGTCTCGGAAAAATACGCGAAATAGAGTCCGAGTTTTCGAAAAACGGAGTCCGTATGAAGAAGATATGGCCTTCGGAAGTTTCTGAATTAAGTTTAAAATTCAAACAGAATAAAATAACTCAGAAAATCAGGTTTAAATTCCAAAATGGGGCCCAATGGGCCAGGGCGGAAAAACACCCGCCTAACGCACCCAGGTCGACTGGGCTGTCGACCTGGTCTAGCCAGGTCGACAGGGCTGTCGACAGGCATGTCGACCTGGTCCAGAGCCAGGTCGAACCCAGTCCAACCTGGCTGGCCTATTCTATGTTGGTCGATTTTCTGTAGTCTGCTTTGTCATTAGGGCTAGGTGGCAGGCTCTAATTGGTCTCTCCTTAGGATGAATGGCTACGATCAATCCAAGCAACATCAATGGTCCTAATCAGTTCATTACCCCTATAAAAAGGACCTAGACTCAACCCTAATCTATTCATTCAAAAATAAGAACAAAGCCGCCATGTTGCTGAGGAACGACTAGGGGTAGCCACCAATTGGAGAGAGGATTAGGAGACAAATTCTAAGGCATAAAGCAACTCAATCAAATCAAACTGCATCTTCAAATCCCTAAATTTGAGAATTCGCCTCACCATTGTAAGTAGAGTATTATTTTGGTATGAACAAATAACTGTGTTGGTTTGTATACTTGATTGTGGTGATAAATAATTCATAATTTGTGCGTTACTATGATTCTTATCGATTTGGAATATTGTATACGTTTGGATATTCTCGAATTATGTTATACAGTTATGAAAAACTACATGCGGTAGTTTTATGCAAGTATACGTTTGGAATATTCGCAAATTATGTAATCCTTGTTGAAGCTACATGTATGTAGTTGTTTAATTGAAACTCATGCAAGTTTGGGGTTTTGCTACTATGCCATCATGATGTATATTTTTGTACATAAATCATTTTGTACGTAATTGGAACAAGTTTGGTTGTTATAGTTCATATGAAACTATGTTGAAATTTTGGCACCATGATTTATGTATTAAGACATGCTTTTGTACTAGAAAACCTATTTGCAAACTTATGAATATGACTAGGCTATGATTGATATTTTGCATAATTAAGTCTATATTGTTTACAAGAATTATATGATGACATATGTGGTACATAGCTAGGTTAGATTCAAAATCCCTTTTTGCAAGTTTGCATGACTAAAGTAAAAATCATGATTTCATGTTAGAAATATTTATGCCATGGTTAGGTGAACAAATTTAACTATACTTTTGTATTAATCACAAAAGTAGGCACCTTTGTAAACATGTAGTAGTCTTATGAACGTGATTTGCTTATGTTTGACATTATGCCTGAATAAAAATATAGGTTTATGTTGTATAGTGATATTCTTAACTTAACTACAAGTTTACATGGTTTGATTCATGTCACTTATGCTTTATGACCAAAGTATATGTCACTACTATGCAAGTACACCAGTATCTATTTTGTATTTCCAACGTCATATTGCAAGTTCATGCGTTCACATTCCCCTTTTCGTGTATGTAATCACGCTTTAAGCCTCCCCTTTTCGCATGGCTAAGTTGGGCTTTAAAAGGCTAAGCCCAACATATATATAAAATAAACGGACGAGTTAAACGGGGGAAAATAACGTTGGGTTAAAATTACTAATGAATGAAAATATAAAATAGAAGGGCCCAAATTCAAGTATGGGTTGGGCCCATGATTGGTGTAACCTTTACACCATTAACTTAATAATGGGCCGCAAATATTTACATATAAGAAAATAAAGAAGAAAGACAAAATATGTAAATGTAGAACATACGATGTGTTTAACCCGAGGTTGGATTGAGTTGTGATGTAAACCTGCCCGGAACCGCCCGGTTGTCCAGTAGTCACAACAATACCTATCCAATGTGGGAGGTTAAACATGGAGCCCAATAAGGACCCGAGGTTAGACTGAGTTGTGGCGTAAGACTGCCCGGAACCAACCGGCAACAGGCAGCCACAGCAATACCTGTCTAATGTGAGAGGTCAAGGCTCTAATAAGACAATTAAGGCTGAGTCAGGATTGTTAGGATTAAGTGAACTAAAGACTTAATCAAAATGGAACATACTAAACTAAACGGACTGGTGGGGGTTAGGTTAGAAAACACTTAACCAACTTAGCATGTTGGCTAGAGATAGAAAACCTAGTAACGGGGGACCCTTTTCAGCAGTAACCCTAGAAGGTGTATCAGGATACCCTGAAACTAGGCAGGGTGGGGCACGATTACTGGGCTGATTGTAAGAGGTCAAATCGACTGCGGTGGTGTAGCAGTGTAGGTTCTAACGGGGTGCGGGCGTGCACACACTCCGGCGCAGAAAAATAAGGCACTGGACACCAGTAGCATACCTGTGCATCCTAGGATTGTGTCGGGCCGCTACCATGGGACTTGATACACCCCATGGTGGGACCAGCATAGGTAACTACAACATCGGGGGCCGTAAGACACACGTAACTATGCGAGTAGGAGCCGATCATCATAGAATGGATCACATCACCCTGATTATGGGGTGCCAGTTGGAAACTAGTTTATATGGGTTCAGAGATTAACATGGGGTACGATAGCACATTCGACCCTAGACAACTTAACCAAGTTTATAGTGCTTTCCCACTTCTTGTTTATACTTATCATACCCAGTTCTTTATTCATAGACAAAATAGTACTAGACTTACTCAGGCTTTATGTCTGACTCTACTTTTCTTTCGTCTTCTTTTCTTTCGTTCCCCCCCCCCCAGGTCCACAGGGAGGGAACACTGCAGCTTGACCAGCCTTAACATCCAGCTTGAAGAAGAGAAATGTATTGCTTGGACCTTTTCGTTTGAAACTATGGCTTTGGACAAACTCTATGGGGCTTTTGCAGTTTATCTATGTTTTATTTATGCTTCTTTAAATAATGTAATCAAGACAGATTATGAAAGTGTTATGTTATGTTTTGAAAAAAGATGTAAGACAATTATGGTGATGTTGTTGTAACACGTATTTGCTTTTATGAAATAAAAGTTGTTGATTTTCCGCTGTTTACAAATATGTGTTCTTATATCTGTCTTGTATATCTGTGACTTATACTTATAAACCTCCACCAAAATTAGGGCATTCCCTTTGAGAGTGACCCTAACGGAGGTGGGGTGTTTCACTTGGTATCAGAGCATAGGTTTACCAGATAAGATAAAAAGTTTTGAAAAAATTATTTTCAAAAAGGGAATTTTAAAGAAGCATTTTTAAAAGAAAAATATTATTTTATTCTAAAAGGCAAAGTCCACCCCCCAAAGCCATAGGTACTATCTCTTATCCTTCGTTTTGAATCTATCCTTTTTGTTTCAGCATGTCCGAAGATCTTAACTTGCCAGAAGGGGTGCCAATACCTGGTTGGTTTAGACGGTTCTTAGAAGCAAGAGCCACTCAGCCAGGTCCTACCATTCCTCCTCCTCCAGCTGCAGGAAGTCATCCAGCTGCAGCGGCACCTTTTCCTCCACCTCCTCCGCGGGGAAACACATTTGCTAAGATATGTAAAGATTTTAAAGCTATGGGAGGAAGGGATTTCCATGGAACTGAGTCCTTCGTGGCAGCCAGAAATTGGCTGAAAGAAACTGAGGACCTATTCATCATCTTTGAGGTAGAGGATAGACAAAAAGTACAATTGGCAGTGTGGCTATTGAAGGGCGAGGCTTCCTACTGGTGGGAAGTCACTAATGCTGAAAGACCAGTGGAGACATGGGAGGACTTTAGGGCTAGGTTTGAGACTAAATTTCTCTCAGATGCGGAAAGAAGTTTGCAGTTGGAAAAATTCTTATTTCTTAAACAAGGGGACAAGACAGTCAGAGAATATGTGAATCAGTTCGATGAGCTGGCTAGGTTTGGGCTTGACCTAGTCAACACCCCGCACAAGAAGGCTCTCCGTTTCGTCAAAGGGTTGAATGAGCCATTACACAGTTTGGCCATGACCCATATACCCATGGGAGCCACGTATGAAAGATTGGTGCAAATGGCATTGCTGAATGAAGAGGATAAGGGCAAGAAGGAGACAAAGGCAGAAAGCTCTCAAGGGAAGAAAAAGGGTTTGCAGCCTAAGAAGACAGACTTTAAGAAGGGCGGGAAAGGCAACAAAGAGAAGAGGAAGTGCAATTTCTGTGGCAAAGTGGGGCACTTAGTAAAGGACTGCCGGAAAAAGAAGGCCAAGGAGAACGGTGGGTGCTTTTCTTGCGGTGAGACAGGCCACAGGGCTAAGGACTGCCCAAAGAAACGAGGACAGGGGCAGAGGGCTGGATCCACCCCAGGGGCACAGGTTCATGTGCTGGAAGCGCCACCTCTGCAACAGCGAGGTATAAATACTTCTGTAGAAAGCGTAGTTTATCTTTATGATCACCCCGTTCGCACTTTATTTGATTCTGGCGCATCACACTCCTTTATCTCGTCTGCTCTAGTAGAATCTCTGCACCTAAAAACTAGTATGGTAGAGGACCCCTTAATTGTTTCAAACCCAATTGGGGGCCCAGCTCATTTGTCTATGATCTGTTTGGGATTGAAAATTTCTATTCTAAGTGTAGAATTTCAATGTAGTGCCTTTGTTTTGGGCTTTTCGGGTTATGGTTTGATCTTGGGTATGGACTGGCTATCCAGTAATGGGGCCATCCTTGATTGTGAGAAAAGGGTTGTTAGGCTCCTAACCCAGCTCGGTAATACTTTGGAAATTTCTTATAATCCCTCGTATGCGGTTATGCTTAGTTATCTTGAATCACTAGATGCCTCTGTTGAAAATTTGCAATCAGTTAGAGTGGTCCGGGAATATCCGGATGTCTTCGAAGAGGTAAAGGGCTTGCCTCCGAAGCGGGAAATAGACTTCCGCATATATCTTGTAGATAATGCAAAGCCCGTTGCGTTTCCCGTTAGACACATGGCTCCACGAGAAAGGAAAGAGCTCAGTAAACAGATTAAAGAGCTTCTAGAAAAAGGGTTCATTAGGAGGAGCATTTCAGAATGGGGCGCTCCAGTGGTGTTCGCTACAAAGGCGGATGGATCACTCCGTCTATGTGTTGACTATAGGGAGCTAAACAAGCTAACGAAAAAGAATAGGCACCCTCTCCCTAGAATTGACGATTTATTTGACCAGCTTGTAGGAGCATCTGTTTTCTCCCAGCTCGATTTAGCAACAGGTTTTCATCAGCTAAGGGTGGCTGAAGATAGCATCGATAAAACGGCGTTCAGAACCCCAGACGGCTTCTTTGAATGGCTTGTCATGCCTTTCGGCTTGACAAATGCACCTGCTTACTTCGTGGACCTAATGAGTAGGGTATTTAGAGATTTCCTCAACAAGTTCGTAGTGGCCTATAGAATAGAGCTACCCGAGAAGTTGGCTGGAGTCCACAACGTTTTTCACGTTTCACATCTCCGAAAATGTCTACATGAGTCTGCTGAAGTGGTAGAGCCAAATATCCTCGAAGAGGCCGAAGTGGAACGCGAAGCAACCATAAGGAAAGTTCCAACCCGCATATTAGGAACGGAAGTGAAGAAGCTACGCAACCGTGAAGTCAAGCTCGTCAAAGTTCAGTGGAGCGACGCCGAGGGAGACGCGACTTGGGAAACTGAAGCTAGAATACGCACTGCCTACCCTTTTCTGTTCGAGGGTACATCCTTGATCTTTCCTTTTCCTTAAGTTGCGCTTTTATCTATCTTATCTTTTAGGTAGAAACCCTTTGGATGGAAACATGTAGTTGAAACATGTTATGGATGATGGTTGCAAGTGGTTGCAAGTGATTGCTAGTGGTTGCTCGTGGTTGCATATACACACACAATCTAGGGTTTAGATCGGCTCAGTCACTTCATATTGCATATGCATATATGTTTGCATTCATATATGGTTGAACTCTAATGTGTTGTCATGTGGATGTTGCATTTGTATTGAATGATTGTGCACTCATGTAGAGTCATGAATAGGAAAATTTGCATACATAATGGATTCATGGCACTTACATAATTCGCATTAAGGAGGTCAACTGAATCAGTAGACCGCCTGATTTTGCATTAGATAAGTACATGTACACACACATTTCACATATGATCATGAAGCATTAGAAGTCTTTTAAGGACAATGGATGCTCGTGTTTGATGGATGAGTAGATGGATGATTGGATGTTAGGATATACATTCCTCCTAACTTGAAGATTTCGGGGACGAAATCCTTTTAAGTGGGGGAGAATGTAACACCCCGCGAATTCTATAACTGTGAAATTCACAAATTAAAGTATAATTAATTTCAAATCAAAGAACTGAGGGAAACGGGATACGCCATTGCGTTCGTCTCGGAAAAATACGCGAAATAGAGTCCGAGTTTTCGAAAAACGGAGTCCGTATGAAGAAGATATGGCCTTCGGAAGTTTCTGAATTAAGTTTAAAATTCAAACAGAATAAAATAACTCAGAAAATTAGGTTTAAATTCCAAAATGGGGCCCAATGGGCCAGGGCGGAAAAACACCCGCCTAACGCACCCAGGTCGACTGGGCTGTCGACCTGGTCTAGCCAGGTCGACAGGGCTGTCGACAGGGCTGTCGACAGGCATGTCGACCTGGTCCAGAGCCAGGTCGAACCCAGTCCAACCTGGCTGGCCTATTCTATGTTGGTCGATTTTCTGTAGTCTGCTTTGTCATTAGGGCTAGGTGGCAGGCTCTAATTGGTCTCTCCTTAGGATGAATGGCTACGATCAATCCAAGCAACATCAATGGTCCTAATCAGTTCATTACCCCTATAAAAAGGACCCTAGACTCAACCCTAATCTATTCATTCAAAAATAAGAACAAAGCCGCCATGTTGCTGAGGAACGACTAGGGGTAGCCACCAATTGGAGAGAGGATTAGGAGACAAATTCTAAGGCATAAAGCAACTCAATCAAATCAAACCGCATCTTCAAATCCCTAAATTTGAGAATTCGCCTCACCATTGTAAGTAGAGTATTATTTTGGTATGAACAAATAACTGTGTTGGTTTGTATACTTGATTGTGGTGATAAATAATTCATAATTTGTGCGTTACTATGATTCTTATCGATTTGGAATATTGTATACGTTTGGATATTCTCGAATTATGTTATACAGTTATGAAAAACTACATGCGGTAGTTTTATGCAAGTATACGTTTGGAATATTCGCAAATTATGTAATCCTTGTTGAAGCTACATGTATGTAGTTGTTTAATTGAAACTCATGCAAGTTTGGGGTTTTGCTACTATGCCATCATGATGTATATTTTTGTACATAAATCATTTTGTACGTAATTGGAACAAGTTTGGTTGTTATAGTTCATATGAAACTATGTTGAAATTTTGGCACCATGAATTATGTATTAAGACATGCTTTTGTACTAGAAAACCTATTTGCAAACTTATGAATATGACTAGGCTATGATTGATATTTTGCATAATTAAGTCTATATTGTTTACAAGAATTATATGATGACATATGTGGTACATAGCTAGGTTAGATTCAAAATCCCTTTTTGCAAGTTTGCATGACTAAAGTAAAAATCATGATTTCATGTTAGAAATATTTATGCCATGGTTAGGTGAACAAATTTAACTATACTTTTATATTAATCACAAAAGTAGGCACCTTTGTAAACATGTAGTAGTCTTATGAACGTGATTTGCTTATGTTTGACATTATGCCTGAATAAAAATATAGGTTTATGTTGTATAGTGATATTCTTAACTTAACTACAAGTTTACATGGTTTGATTCATGTCACTTATGCTTTATGACCAAAGTATATGTCACTACTATGCAAGTACACCAGTTTCTATTTTGTATTTCCAACGTCATATTGCAAGTTCATGCGTTCACATTCCCCTTTTCGTGTATGTAATCACGCTTTAAGCCTCCCCTTTTCGCATGGCTAAGTTGGGCTTTAAAAGGCTAAGCCCAACATATATATAAAATAAACGGACGAGTTAAACGGGGGGAAATAACGTTGGGTTAAAATTACTAATGAATGAAAATATAAAATAGAAGGGCCCAAATTCAAGTATGGGTTGGGCCCATGATTGGTGTAACCTTTACACCATTAACTTAATAATGGGCCGCAAATATTTACATATAAGAAAATAAAGAAGAAAGACAAAATATGTAAATGTAGAACATACGATGTGTTTAACCCGAGGTTGGATTGAGTTGTGATGTAAACCTGCCCGGAACCGCCCGGCTGTCCAGTAGTCACAACAATACCTATCCAATGTGGGAGGTTAAACATGGAGCCCAATAAGGACCCGAGGTTAGACTGAGTTGTGGCGTAAGACTGCCCGGAACCAACCGGCAACAGGCAGCCACAGCAATACCTGTCTAATGTGAGAGGTCAAGGCTTTAATAAGACAATTAACGCTGAGTCAGGATTGTTAGGATTAAGTGAACTAAAGACTTAATCAAAATGGAACATGCTAAACTAAACGGACTGGTGGGGGTTAGGTTAGAAAACACTTAACCAACTTAGCATGTTGGCTAGAGATAGAAAACCTAGTAACGGGGGACCCTTTTCAGCAGTAACCCTAGAAGGTGTATCGGGATAACCTGAAACTAGGCAGGGTGGGGCACGATTACTGGGCTGATTGTAAGAGGTCAAATCGATGGCGGTGGTGTAGCAGTGTAGGTTCTAACGAGGTGCGGGCGTTCACACACTCCGGCGCAGAAAAATAAGGCACTGGACACTAGTAGCATACCTGTGCATCCTAGGATTGTGTCGGGCCGCCACCATGGGACTTGATACACCCCATGGTGGGACCAGCATAGGTAACTACAACATCGGGGGCCGTAAGACACACGTAACTATGCGAGTAGGAGCCGATCATCATAGAATGGATCACATCACCCTGATTATGGGGTGCTAGTTGGAAACTAGTTTATATGGGTTCAGAGATTAACATGGGGTACGATAGCACATTCGACCCTAGACAACTTAACCAAGTTTATAGTGCTTTCCCACTTCTTGTTTATACTTATCATACCCAGTTCTTTATTCATAGACAAAATAGTACTAGACTTACTCAGGCTTTATGTCTGACTCTACTTTTCTTTCGTCTTCTTTTCTTTCGTTCCCCCCCCCCCCCCCCCAGGTCCACAGGGAGGGAACACTGCAGCTTGACCAGCCTTAACATCCAGCTTGAAGAAGAGAAATGTATTGCTTGGACCTTTTCGTTTGAAACTATGGCTTTGGACAAACTCTATGGGGCTTTTGCAGTTTATCTATGTTTTATTTATGCTTCTTTAAATAATGTAATCAAGACAGATTATGAAAGTGTTATGTTATGTTTTGAAAAAAGATGTAAGACAATTATGGTGATGTTGTTGTAACACGTATTTGCTTTTATGAAATAAAAGTTGTTGATTTTCCGCTGTTTACAAATATGTGTTCTTATATCTGTCTTGTATATCTGTGACTTATACTTATAAACCTCCACCAAAATTAGGGCATTCCCTTTGAGAGTGACCCTAACGGAGGTGGGGTGTTTCAACAAGCCATTCGGAGAAACCATTCGGAGTCTTGAATGCAGTCTTATCTATGCTGTCTTTAGCCACTCTTAGCTGATGAAATCCGGTAGCCAGATTTAGTTGGGAGAAAACTAATGCACCAATAAGCTGGTCGAACAAGTCGTCTATTCTTGTAAGTGGGTGCCTATTCTTCTTGGTCAACTTGTTTAGCTCCCTATAATCCACACATAGGCGAAGTGAACCATCCGCTTTGGTTGCGAACACTACTGGAGCACCCCATTCAGAAATACTCTGCATTATGAACCCCTTTTCGAGCAACTCTTTAACTTGCTTGTTGGGCTCCTACCTTTCCCTTGGAACCATGTATCAAATGGGTAAAGCAACTGGTTTTGCATTATCAAGTAGGTATATGCGGAAATCTATCTCTCGCTTCGGAGGTAAACCCATCACTTCTTCAAAGACATCTGAGACGGACTAATCTAACAGATTGCAAATATTCAATAGACACATCAAGAGATTCTTGGTAGCTAAGCATAAAAAAATTCATAGGATTACAAGAGATTTCGAGAGTACTACCGAGGTGAGTCATAAGTTTAACCACTCTCTTTTCACAATCGAAGATGGCACCATTACTGGATAACCTATCCATGCTTAGAATCAACCCATAGCCCGTGAAACCCAAAATATAAGCATTACATCTAAACCCAACGCTTAGTATAGAAATTTCCAAATTCCAACAAGTCATTGATAAATAAGCGGTACCCTTTGGATTTGAAACAATAATGGAATCCTCTACTACACTGGTATCTAGGTGTAGAGATTCAACTAAAGCAGTAGATATAAAAGAGTGTGATATGCCAGAATCAAAAAGAGTACGAACAGGATGATCAGAAAGATAAACTAAACTCTCAACAGAAATATTTCTACCTCTTTCTTGCGTAGGTGTTGTGAGAGCGTGAACCTTCCCTCCAGAAGTAGATCCAGTCCTCTGCCCTTTCCCTTGCCCTTGCCTTCTTGGGCAGTCTTTGGCTATATGTCCTATCTCGCCACACTGAAAGAAACTACCCATCTTCCTCTTCTTCTTTCTACAGTCCTTAATCAGATGTCCGGGTATGCCATGAAAATTACACTTCCTCTTATCACGGGGTTTGTTATTCTTCCCATCCTTCTTGGAATCCGTCTTCTTATTCTGCGATCCCTCCACTTTCTTGTCTATTGGTTCTTCCATCTTCGCCTCTTTCTTCCCATCCTTGTCTTTCTCATGTAACAGTGCCATGTCCACCAGCCTCTCATAAGTCGCGCCCATAGGTTTATGGGACATATCTAGGCCGTGTAGTGGCTCATTTAACCCTTTAGCAAAATGGAGAGCCTTTTTATGTGGAGTATTTATCAACTCCAGTCCGAATCTAGCCAACTGGTTGAACTTGTTGATGTATTCCTTAACCGATAGGCTTCCCTGTTCGAGTGCTAAGAACTTCTCCATCTGTAGGCTTTGTTCAACTTGCGAGAGGAACTTCATTTCAAAACTCATTCTGAAATCCTCCCAAGTCTCAACTGGTCTCTCAACATTAGTAACCTCCAACCAAAAAGAGGCTTCGTCCTTAAGTAACCATACAACCAATTGTATCTTCTGCCTATCGTCCACTTCGAAGATAACAAACAAATCTTTTGTTTCCTTGAGCCAGTTTCTTGCTTCCACGAATGATTCAGTCCCATTAAAGTTCTTTCCACCCATAGCTCGAAAGTCTCTGCATATCTTCGAGAAAGAAGTCACATGCGGAGGAGGAGGAACGATGGGTACGGCTGGAGGAACATTTCCTTGGCCTTCGGCGGGTGTCGTGGCCTCCAAATACCTACAGAACCATCCGGGTATTGTGACTCCCTCTGGATAGGAAGATAGTGCATATGGCTTTGGGGAATATGCCTTTAAAATAGAACAACACTTTTCTTGAAAATGCTTCTTTAAAACTTCTTTTTGAAAAATAGTTTTCAAAAACTTTTATCTGATCTGGTAACCATCAGCTCTGATACCAAGTGAAACACCCCACCTCCATTAAGGTCACTCACAAGAGAATGCATTAACTTTGGTGAAGCATTATAGGTAAAAGATACAGATAATTTACAAGACAGACATACAATCAGTAGAAAAATTGAAATCATTTCATAAGCAATGTGGTTCAGTCAAAACATTACAACCATTTTCTTAAACCTAACTTCCAAATCATTACAATAAAACCTCTGTCTTAATTAAAACTCCAAATACATAAAGAAGCATAAGGCAGTAGTAAAGTGGCATAAATCCCCAATAACAGTGTAACCACAAACATAGCCCAAGAAAAGAGAATCCAAGGAATACATCTACTCTCTTCAAGCCGGAAAAGGTCTGAACTAAGCTGTAGTATTCCCTCCTTGTGGACCTGGGGGGAACAGAAGAAAAGAAGATGAAAGAAAACGAGTCAGACATAAAGTCTGGTAAGTCCAGTGATTTTCAGCATGTAAACAAGAAAAAGAATCATGATATGAATAAACCGAATATAAGACAATACCATAGTAATAAGATAACATAAGACAAGATAAGGCAAGATAAACTGAATATGCTATCGCATCCATTTCTATTTCTCTGCACCTACTAACAACTGTTTCAACTAGCCTCATGTGTTCATAATAAAATGACCCCTTTATCCATCAGCTTCTACTCGCATGTGTTTATTACTTGTGTCATTCGGCCCCGCTTGTTTGTAGATACCTGTGCTGGTCCCACCATGTGGTGTATCAACCCTTATGATGGCAACCCGACATAATTCAAGGTGCACAGTGTATAACTACTGATGCCGAGTGCCTGATTTTTCCACTCCGGAGCACGTGCGTGCCAGTACTCCATCAGAACCTACACTGACGCACCACCCGCCGCTATTTTGACTACTTATAGTCAGCCCATTAATCGTGCACCACCCAACCTAGTTCATGGTACCGTGATATATCTATGTGGGTTACTGCTGAAATGGGTCCCCGTTACTAGGGTTTCCTAACCAACATGTTATAATGGCTAATTGTTCTCAATTTAACCTAACCCCACCCATTTGTTTAATTAACATGTTACATTGGTTAAGTGTTGCCTACGTTAACTTAACCATATCATTCTTAGCATGTCTGTTCACTAGCACTAATTGATTTATTAATGCACCAACCTCTCACATTAGAACTGTTATTTGCGGTTGCTGGATGTGCCGGGTGGTTCCGGGCAGACTTCTACAAGAAACTCATTCTAACCTCGGTAAGGCATGTTCATCATTTAGCCAATTAACATATTTACCAAACATGTCCAAGTCTATACGTCAATTATCCACAAGTGTAGTCAATTCAAGTTATATCACATTTACTTGTTATGCCCAAAATTAGTCAATTAAGTTATACCCAATTCCCCATGTAACAATCACACGTATAACAAGATCCAAACTAGGTTTCCAAATGAACCTAGTATTTGTAAAATAAAACGAAAAGGGGAATAGAGAAGAAACGCAAGAATTGACATAAGAGAATAAGCATGTAAACATGTACCAAACACAAAAGTCATGGTTCTAATAGATTTGTTGTACATTAACAATAAATATGAGCAAAATGAGCAAGTTACATCATAGGGATAAAGATTCGATAGAACTGAACACAAAAAATCACCAATTTAATGTACAACAAGATAGATTCAGTTGTATCTCTAATCACAGTCTCATAGGCATAAGTAATCTCAGATTTGACAAAAGACTAAGAATGAATCAGAATTGGTTATCATTACAATTAGGCATAGTTCTAGGTTCGATTCATTATAGTCATGATTTCTACTATGTGTTCAAATCTGAATAATAACTGAACTTACAGTGATAGGATTAGTAAAAGAGAATTATTTGGCATTGTAGCGATTCTAATCTCCCTTTTTTTATTGAAGCGGAAAACCTTTACTTTAATTTGAAGCTCTCCGATTTGATTTCTAGTTTGGAGAAGAAGGAGGCTAGGGTAGTTTAGAGATGGACAACATGGTGGCATCATCGAATAGGGTTATGAGATTGGAGTTTAGGTTTATGTGTGCTTATATAGATGTGTAGGATTAATTAGAGCCTTTAGATCAACACAGGTTCCATCCAAACCATCCAGTCCAAGAAAATACATCATCAGGCCAATCAGAAGTCACTGCGTAGCCCTAAGACTCAGAAAATCGTCAAAGTCGACCCATACAGGGGGTCGACACCTATGTTGACACCCCTATAGGGGAGTCAACACTTGTGTCGACACTCCTTAAGGGGGTCAATACCCTATGTAGGTAATTTTCCAACCCACTTCTTTTCGCTGGTTGAATTTCGAATTTTGATTTATTAAGTATTTATTTAGTTCCGATTTAAACTTAAATCTTCTAACCTTCATAACTTCTTCATATTGTATCCGTTTTATGCAAACTCGGACTCTATCTTAAGCAAAATTCCGAGACGAACGCAATGGCGCTCCCCGTTTTACTTAATTCCCACTTTTAAAATTAAGCATTCTTTAATTAGTTATTTTTAATATTCACAGAAAATACGGGGTGTTACAGTAACCCTCGTGCTCCTTTGGTGTAGTATTTTCAATGCTTTCGCCTTTGGATGTATCGGTGTATGGATATGTTATTATTGAAGATTTTCTCTTGGGATTTTTCTATTGGGTTTATTTCCTTTGATTTCCTTAGCTCTAGGTCAGAGTGGTTCTTTACACGGACCCTTTCATTGAGCCGATACAGTCAAAAGAGTGTTGTTGGAGTGACTTTAGCAGAGGGGTGCCTGACGATTAAGCTCCCTAGTTTTCTTTTACGACTTTCCCTTTTATAGGGAATGAAATAGGAAGGTTGCTTTTAATACAGTCTTTTGGATTACGCCTTCCTACCTTTGCTCTTTTTGTTGCCAGACCTTACATTTTGCTAAGCCCTTTCTTAAGCTTTTTGTTATCGGAACCCCTTCGCTGCCGATTTTTATTTAATGTTGGTTTTGGTAGGAACAACAGATTCAAGAGATTAAGAAAGAACTAGTTAAAAGCAAACTTCTCGAAGTACCATTTTTAGAGGGAAGAAGTTTGATTTTTAGGACTAGTTGTGTCAGGCAGAGGCTTGGCAGTAGATCCCGCAAAGGTCGAGGCAATTAAGGAATGGAGGATACCTTGAATTGCTAGGGAAGTGAGGAACTTCCTTGGATTTGTTGGGTATTATCGAAAATTCATTAAAGACTTTGCAAAGATTGCTACTCCTTTAACCCAACTGACAAAGAAGAATTTGGTGTTTTCTTGGAGTAACAAATGTGACATGACCTTCAAGAAATTAGAGGAAGTATTAACTAGTGTGCCAGTCCTTATTATACCCGATGGTTCCAAGTTGCTTACAGTTTACGCCGATGCATGCATGACTGGTTTCGGAGTGGTCCTTATGCAAGAAGGAAGAGTAGTTGCTTACACTAGTAGACAACTCAAGGATCCCGAGAAGAGGTACCTAGTTCATGACCTTGAGTTAGCCATAGTATTGTTTACCTTGAAAATACAGTGGCATTATCTTTTAAGTGAGAGATTTGAAATTTTTACTGACCATAAATCCCTAAAATATTTATTTTCTCAATGTGACCTGAACTTGAGAAAGCAACGGTGGGTAGAATATATTGCCTCATTCGATTTCATGACCCAATCTACCCCAGGAAAGGGGAATGTCATGGAGGATGTGTTAAGTAGGAAGCATGCAAATTTGAATGCAATCTTGGAATGGAAACAATTAGAATTCCGCTCTAATTTTAATTTGCAACCCTTGCTAGGAACTTCTAATGGTTTTCTTGAAGCTATGATCATTAGGCATACTCCAAAAGAAATGATTTGAAGTACACAAGACCTGATGAAGAAATTAGGGATTTGAAAGAAAGTGGGAAAGAAGAAGACATTTCCCCACTTGGTTGGGTATTCATTAGGCAACGATGGAAGTTTACTTAGGGATGAACGACTTTACATCCCTAAAGATGAAGGATTAAGGAAATAAATTCTAGGGGAGTGCCATAGGTCAAAGATGATCATACACTCCGGTGGGGATAAAATGTATAAAGATATGAAAAGGAATCTCCATTGGGAAGGGAAGAAGAGAGATGTAGCAGAGTTCGTAGCTAATTTTTTGATATGCCAAAAAGTAAATGTGGAGTAAGGGAAGCTGGAGGATTGCTATTACCTCTAGATATTCCCATGTGGAAGTGGAAAAATATTTCCATGGATTTTGTTGATGGGCTTCCTAGAAGCCAAAGGGAAATGAGGCTATTTGGGTTGTGGTAGACCATTTGACTATAAACGCCCATTTTATACCAATCAAAAAAGACTAGGACTACTGCCTCATTAGCCCAGTTATATGTCAAAGAAATAATCAGACTACATGGTATCCCATCCAGTATCGTGAGTGATAGAGACCTTACCCCCTATTCATGAGTGAATTTTGGAGAATCCTACAAGAAGCATTGAGAATGACCCTCAACCTAAGCAAGGCCTATCATCCGCAAACAGATAGCCAGACAGAAAGAGTCAATCAGATATTGGAAGACTTGCTCAGAGCTTGTATCATCGACTTCGGAGGAGTATAGGAGCAGCACCGACCACTCGTAGAGTTTGCATATAATAATAGTTTTCAAGGGACGATTGGTATGACCCCTTTTGAAGCGCTTTTTAGGAGGCCATGCAAATCGCCAACTTGTTGGTGGGAAACTATCAACAAAGTTCTACTTGGACCAGACTTCGACCGTGATTCCACAGAGAAGATTTTTTATTTTTTTGGTTAGGCAGAGGATGAAAGCAGCCCAAGACTCTCAGAAATCATACGTTGATAAGCGAAGGAGAGAACTAGAGTTTAATGTTGGAGACTTGGTATTCGTAAAGGTATCCCCTCTCAAGAAGACTGTTTGGCTTGAAAAGACTAGGAAGTTGGCTCCTATATTTATAAGGCCTTTTCACGTCATCGAGAAGATTGGATCTTTGGCTTATCGAGTGGATCTCCCAGAATGTCTATCGGGAATCCATTATGTTTTTCATGTATCTCATCTGAGGAGATGCCTTCAAGATTCTGCTATCAGACTCAAGCTTGATGAAATTGGGGACATAGGAAAACTCAAGTTGGAGTCCAGGGTTCCCCGTGCCAATGTAAAGATTACAAAGCATGGAATTAAGAGACTCCGCAATAAAACTGTTCGCCTCGTCCGAGTACAATGGGGAAATGATCTTGCAGAAAGCACATGGGAGACTAAGGATAAGATGAGACAGACCCACCCAGAGCTTTTCTCGGGTAATTTTTCCTCTAAAAATACGTTTATGGATGCATCAAGGATGCTAGATTGGATGTTAGGAAATGGATGCAACACAATTGCACAGAGCACTCATATAGGAATATATGCATATTTGGATGTTTAGCATACATACAACATCACTTATTACACATACACGTTAATATTGAGTTCACTATAGTAAGTATGCAGTTCATAACCACTGTGAGTCATGGATGAATTAATAATAACATAGGTGTAAAACATGGATGTTAGAGCGAGTTGTGTTTTTCACCCCTTCAAAAAGATTTCGAGACGAAATCTTTTTTAAGGGGGGAGAATGTAACACCGCATAAGAGATACCTAAAAATATAAATTTTACTAATTAATATAAATAAGCAAATAAATAATAAAATATAAAAATGCTAAAAAACAAATTTTTGCAGCATTTAGAATTTTGCTACGAATATCTTTTATTTGGATTCATGGCGAAAGTATAAATCGTTTTCATACATAATTTAATGAAACGGTAATCGTATGAAAAAGTTGCAATCAAATGAAATTAAATGGTAAATGCGCATATATATATTGTTTTAATAAATAATATATATCAAAGAAACAAAATAAATTGGATGAATTTGAATTTCAAAAGAAGAAAAGAATAAGGGGACAAAAACAATATATAAAGGTAAGAGATAAGCAAAAAAAATTAACGTTTTATATAATTAATATCTCCATCCCCGCATACGTTCATTGGGCAATTAGCAACCAAGAGGTTGACCTCCCCTCCAGGAGAGGTGTTGACCGTCGGTCGACCGCCCTCCTAGAGGGGAGGTTAACCGCTTAACGGCTGAAACATCCAATGAGGCTGAGTTTGGTTCGGTTTTGGGGATAATTTGTATAAACGGATAGTTAGGATTAGATCTTAGTAATCTTACGGTCCTTGCTTACACAAGCAATTATAAATAGACCCCTAGACTCCATACCTAAACCCTAGTCATTCCTTTTACTGTGCCTCCACTCTACTGCACTGATTCTAGAGGAATTCAAAATAGGATTTCTTCTTCTACTGCACATTTATTCTTATTTCTCTAATCTTTTCTTATATAATTTAGTTTAGATTATAGGTCTAGAATCACATGAAATATATATAATAATTTTAATCAATTGATTTTTATGTCTATATATCTCTAGAGTTGGAGCTTACATCAAACAGGCACAACAACGTCAGATCTACAACCTTTCCAACCATTGTAAGTGGAATTAGTATTTTACTAGGCATATCATACATTTGTAGATTACTATATGGATTTTTATGCCTAAGGAGATTTGGTATAATGACAATATCAAACTACAAAACCACCAAATCTCTTGTTTATATGTAATTCATAAGAATTGTCAATTTATATTGGGTTTGTGGATCTTATTTTAGTAATGGATAAAGGACAATTGGGTGATACAGTTTTATTTATTTGATTTACCCCTTTTTCTAAATCTTTGATTGTAATGTAAAAAGGTTTAGATTTGATTAGATTATTATTTGAATAGGTTTGGATTTCTTAATAAGATAATCTTAAAGTATTCAATTTTGAAGCCAATCAAAACTGAACATTTTTATGTACAACATAAGAAGCTGTAAAGTTGGTAAAAAAGAGTTTATGCATATGTGTGTGTATTTACACACACAAATTTGCGTGCGCACACACACACAACCACACACACACACACACACACACACATATATATATATATATATATATATATGGATATGTTCGATTTAAGAAATTTACATCTTCTTCTTTCATTGCTAAAATTTTCCTTACAAGCCTATGACGCAAGTTTTAATTGTATGTTGTGTTTTTCACCTTATAAGGAGCAAGGTTTCATATTACTTTTGAGAGTATAAACTTAGGAACATTGACGTATTAGGACAGGGTCTTAAGGAACTCGGTCCGCCTCAAGGTTATAAGAGATCATAAGAATCTACCTTTAGTAGGGTAATAAGTGACCAAGGATGCCTACCTCAATGGTTCTTTACCCTAAATGCACTACTGAAGGTCTTAAGCAATTGACTCCGATATTCACCTCATTAATTAGATACTTGGTGTTTGTGTGAATGTTTGTATGTTGCGTGTACATACATTGATATATATAGCCTACTAAATCTATGATATGGTCTTGAATAAAATACTATATTTCAGTCATACAGGACTTTATGGTCTGACCCCTCTCCTTAACAATCCAACATGTCAGTAGGTGGGGTAAATTTTATGGACGAAGCAATGATGGAGACCGAAGACAAAAATGGAGAGATTGTGCTATGATTAGTCATCATTGGTGTAATGCTTATGGAAACTTTTAATGTTGAATTCTTTGATGTACCTATGGAATAATTATATCTCGAAAATCTGTGTTTGAATTCTGTGGTTTTTATAAAATGATACATCTTATTTGGATATTATATTTTCTCCTTCCATTGTGTCATATTCCATAATGCAATGTCTATATATTATTATGTACAAATGTAATTCCTTACATGAACCAACGACCTATTTATAATGGCTCTAAGTTTCGAAGGGTCTTTTCTAGATCGAAATTTAGGCCCATTCTCGGTGGGTTGTTACAAAGGACCTGGAGGAGCCACTCCACCCTCAGCTTCTTCTTCCTCCTCTTCTTTGTCGTCATCCATATGATTTGTTGAATAACCTTTGAGAAGTAAGCCTGACAGGTGGAGGAGATGGTCCGACAGCAGAGTTTATGTGTTACGATATGTGTTAGTCACATTCATCAGCTCCAAGAATCACTCAAAATATATGTTGTCTCTCGGAATTTGGGAGATACCTACTACATAAGTTTCAAGTTAGTTTAGAGCTTATGAATCAATTAACTTGAAATTCAATGTATGTTTTGAAACACTTATAGCCCGTGCTCCATCACCTCACAAATCCTACAGGGCATCGGACGAAGACCATTTGTGCTTGAAGCAGCTATGATTATTCCATGCCCCTAAGATGATGTGAATGTTGTCCTGTGCCTCTTAAAACACAAGGAAAGGTATGGTACTTATTCCCTTCATAGAGTAAAGATATCGTACGTCTTCCCTGGTCGGTTCTATGCCCAACCACTTGATGAATCGTATGTAAGTGTCGAGCAAGAATGCATACATGTTCGGATGAAGCTACGTCGGCTATAAGCAGAAGTGCAGAATATCCCAGATATACGAGCATGATGGAGGTACACACCCAACATAGTACATATGCCCATTACGGGCAGTAGAGCCTTCCGGGGGTGCGTGCACCGTATTGTCCCTTTTGAGAACTAGAACATCGTCCTTGGTTTTTCGGTAATTCACATAGATGCACCTCAGCGAAGCTTTATTGATTTTCCAAACAACCGAATCCAATAGAGTGTGTAGAATAATGGAATCTACCATCAAGTCCGGTGCCGTAATAATGCCTTCTTGCTCGCATCCAACATTCTCGCCTCCATGTGGTTCTACTTCCACGGGTTTTGCCTCTCCGTGGATGACTGGTTTTCCTGCATGCTCATCCAAATGTTGTAATCCTTTTGGTTTTACCTCATGGTCTTACATGTTGTGAGGGCTCATTTGATAAAAGAGGTGGAATCCATGGAAATCTTAAGCTCGCTGCCTTTGGGGGTGGAGTGGTATGAAGACTTGGAAGAACCTGACAATAATTCGGCGATTTCGGCTTCCAAGCCTTGAAACTGTATGGAGCCTCTTTATGTCATTGCAAATTATACTCTCAATATAGTTGCGTTATTAACTACACGAAGACCTGTACCTCTTGTGTTGATGTAAACTAACGTGGAACGTGCATTGTCGTGCATGCTGAGGTATTTATAGTAAGACATGTTGGAATGCGATGATGATTCCTAGTTTCGTAAACTTAAACCATCATCATCGCTAAATGAGATCGTCGAATTTGCATCGAGTCGCGATTATGTCGGGATCAGGTTGAAAATCAAGTTTAAGAGTTGGTATTTCAGTCATTTTTCCATAATTCGAGATTAAGCTCTAATCCTACATGCATGACCAAATTATCAATCCAAGCAGGTTCGTCATTCGAGCACTAACGTGTTATATGAAGATACATTCGTTCAGTTGTCAAACCGATTGCACGACATCGTGGAATGACTCGAATTTGTGAAGTTGAGTTTCGGAGTCAGAAATTTTATTAGGTTCTTAGAATATGAAATTTTATTTCGTATCCCCGCACTCAAGAGATTTTCTGTCCCCGAAAACCAACTTCGAGAAACAACAAAGTCCTAGGATATGAAAAATGATTTTGTACCTTCGCGATATTCGCGTCCTCGTCTCTACCAATCCACCTCTTCCTGCATTTCATCTTCCCGCTTTATACATCCCAAGATTCAAGATTCAGGGATACAAAATTAAATTTCATATCTCCAAACTTAACAAATTTTCCCATTTCCCTATTTCGTATCATCCTTCATCTTCCTTCCTCTCCCTTCCGACACCACAATTTCATATTCCCTCCTCCTCCGACACTTCAAACCCAACAATCGTGGCCACCCTCTCCATGCTATGGCCAATTCTCCATCTCCACACTCATCATACCTTCTCACACACATTAATCAAAGTGAATCAACCAAAGAAATCATAAATTTGCGAAATCAAACCTACCTGGGTTAGAATAATGAGTTTTTAAGAGTTCGTAGTAATGCTGGGGTGTTAGAAACTTGAGCTATTTCTAAGTCTGGAGTATGAAACAGACCAGTAAAAAAAGAGGAGTAAGTTCGGATCTAGCTTTCATAGGGAGAGGAAACACAGAAACAACGAAAATTTGTTAAGTATTTCGAGATCAGTGCCGACCTTGTTTACATAATAAAAGAGAGAAAGGAAGATAAAGAAATGGGAAGGAGAGAAGATAAAAGATACAACATATTAAGAGATCGGCGAAGCTTCCAAAAACTCATAACATTGCGATGACCATGCATACATGGTTCAGAAATCGTCGAAACTGACTCGACTCGCTAACCAATCGCATACACACGAACTTAAGTATTCTTGTATATGCGCCAAGAGATCGAATTTCCGACTTGTTAACGTTTCGGAAATCAACTTTCACGGTTGCATGCCCGAAACATACCATTTTGATTACGATTTACTATGAACTCCGACGGCATCGTGCGAACTATTGTATCTAACAATTTTATGATTTTTGTTTGATGATAACAAACATATGTTTATTATTATAAATGTGTTTATAATTGTACTATTATACTGCATCACAGACAGAACATAATATTTATATTAAAATAGAATAGTACTGCACAAGAATTTAAATATTCAAACAGTATTTTATTTAAATATAATATTTTATTTCAACATTTCAAACAGTACAAATTAATAACTCCAATATTTGTACATTACTCTGAAATACAATACATTCACATTCAATTTCATATATACACAGTTCCTCACTACAACTCTCAGTCACTCAGTTAAACTTCACTCAGTTGTACAGATATTCATACATACACTCACTTCTGTCTTATATCTCTCTCTTCATTGTCAGTCCAGTCTTTTGTTAACCTGTCACAAAATAAACACGCACACACTAATCTAGAAGAAATATTTTATATTCTAGCAAATATATTTATTTGCCTCAGAATCTTTGGTGTGTTCTCATCATTTTTCCTCAAATCGATCATCAAAGTAAGCCACAAGAGTACGGAGCCACAAAGATTCAATTCCTCAAATCAATCATCGAGAGTTGGAATTCATGAAGAAAACCCTAATACCATTAAGCCGCCATTTTTTATTTTCCGAAATGGACTAGCAATCGAGCTAAAGAGATAATTGATAAAAGGGTGGCCAGCCTAGTTTCATATAGAAAGGGAGTTTTCTATTTTTGTTTAAATTGTTTTGTTTGAGTTTAAATTTGTAAAACAAATCAAAGTTTTCTACTTTGTATGTAAAACTAGGGTTTTGTTATAGGGTTTGTAACGGGGAAAAATCCGATTTTGGGGTTAAAATTGGTACACTGTTTTAAGCGTGGATTTAGTGCAACTAGAGCGAGATTGTGAGGCCTTTTGTGTAGCATCTATTGGAAACTTGGGGATAAGTTTTGAGCATAGGGTTAGGACATTTAGGCTAGGAATTGTCGTGAGTTTACAAGTGTTGTAAGCATTGTAATAGTTGACTAATATCTAGTAGAAACCTTAGGGAATGCAACAGTATGCAGGGCTTGCTGAAGCTAGGTGAAATCTCTGTGTTATTTAATTCTACATTTATTTTATCTGCAGCAATCTGTTCTATGATTTGTTTCAATATCTCGAATTATTTTAATAAACCCTTCACCCCCCTCCCTCTACGGTTAATCAAGATCCAACAAGTGGTATCAGAGTAGGTAATTCATTAACTCTAGAGTAATGGTGTTCCCTAGTTGTCAGTCTACTGAGAGTCAGTCTTGTGATATTTCAATTATTTTCAATAGACCAGATTTTTAATTTGGACATCAAAAATCGAATTCTATGTAAAATTTGTAAATTTAGAATATTGAAATATTATTGAAAATTTGGGATATATGTTAGATAAGAGGTAAAAGGTTTTCAATGCTAATGCTATGCATATTATCTATTCCTATCTTGGTAATGATCAATTAAAATTTATCTCTCATTGTTCAACTGCATAGGATATCTGGAAAACTCACTACGAGCTGTACGGAAAAGATGACAACTGCTCAAAATCCCAGAATGCCAACTCAGATTCAGATCTATGCTTGAAAGGAGATACAAATAATATTTAAGATGGATAAGGCGATGGAGATTCAACAGATGACGAGACAGAAAATTTCTCTTATGAAGATTTAGTTTATATATGTGCCGATTTAACTAAATCTATTGATAAACTCCAACTGAAAAATAAATCTTTGAAAGCTAAAAATCTTGAGTTAACAAGCAAAATTCATGATTTGGAATTAAAACTTGAAAACATCGGGAAATTTAAAAATTTTGGTTGTAAATTTTTTTTGAAATTGAAAATCAATCTTGCTCATCTCAATAAAAATATTCAAAAGCTTGAGAATGAAATTCTGATCTTTAAAAAGAACGAGATTGAGTTATTAAGTCGAACAATTCATTGTAAAAGGAATTTGAAAATTTTAAGATGGTTGAAATTTCCAAACATGATTTTGCTAAAAAACAAAATTTTCTGAAAAATAGATTTGATCTTGAATGAACTTGAAAGTGAGATTGAAAAAATCAACATTTTTGAAAAACTTGAATCTGAAAAGTAATAACATTTTGAATTTGAAATTTCTGAATTTCAAGCCAAAATTAAATTACTTGAAAATGGGAATTTGATTTTGAAACAACATGATACTGAAAGAAAGATCATTAATAATCGTTGTTCAGATTTAATTAAAGAAAATAGTGATCTTAAATCCAAAATTCAACAACTAGAATCAACTTTGGAAAAATTCTCTAATGGGGAAAAATTGTAGAATATGTTGTTACAAAATCAAGTTTCCATTGGAAATAAATAGGGTATTGTCTTTGGGAAAAATAATGTTTTTGGAAAACGGAATCCAATGGATTTTAAAAATTCTTCAAATTTCCTTGAAAGAATCGAATTGATAATTTGAATTTTGATAATATTTTTGAATCACGAACGAGATAAAAATTTGTTTAATAACAATTTATTCAATCCATTTTGGAACCCATAAAGAAATAAAGTGAATTCATCTAAATTCAAACAAGTTTGGGTTCCTTAAGGTACAAAGGTAAATTCAGATGGATTGTTATACAAGCAAGTCTAGGTACCAAAACGTGTGAACAAAACTGTGAGTGGTTTTACTAATTTTTTTAGACCACTCGATTCTCAAAATTCGTAGGTACCGGAGGAGGCTGAGGAACTGCTTTGCAAAGTAAATTGAATTCAAGCCGTTCTGTTATTCTGTATCATTCAGAGTTCCTTACCCAAGTATGTTGAGTTGGAGATTCACAATGTTTAATGTAAATCTGGTATGAATTCAAAACTCAACTGTGTAAATATTCTCTATTTTTATTTTCTTTGTTTATTCCTCCTTCTACCCCTTCTATTTATTTTCCTTTTATTATGATGATTTGATTTGACACTGCCGTATTATTATTTTTCTATGTGGGGCTTTCTTAACTTCAAATTGTAGAATTCATGATTTTCTGTAAATTCGCTTCGTTTGAATAAAACTCTCATGTTTTAATCATTTCCAGATCTTGATTTCAAATCTGTAAATTTCTGCAATTATTTTGAAGTTTAATTTTTTTTCTTCTGATTTCTAAATTCCTAACAGTGCTGATGCGTTCTTGTTATATCTTGAACACTGTTAATTTTGAATTCTAAATTTTTGAAGATCTGATAAATTAATAAAATTTCACACTTCTCTACTATTTTCAGATTCTTCCAATACATTTTGAAAAGACTTGAAATATTATACTCATTACAACACATTAGTATTTTTCAGTTGGGATAATTTCATTGGTTTTTGGATTGGCTTGAATATTTCTGAACTGAATAACATTTGGCTTGAATCACTATGTTACATCTTGGAATTCATTATTATTATTCATGATCATCTCTTGTTGAACATTTGGTTGCTTGAAATCAACTGAAATTTATGATATTTTGAATCTCACACAATTCTTAGATTTGAAATTATTAATCTCGTGTAATTGATTCATTATATCTCAGTATTCACATTTATTCAACTGATTTCAAATAAATTATTTTCTAATTTTGTATCATTTATATCTCTCAAACTTGATGTAAATATTCTGAAAATTTCTTTTGTGGTTGTCAGAAATAATTGTGAAAAATTCTTTGAAAATCTGGTCCTGAAAACTCACTTTTATTTCATTACCATTTGATTTTAATAATTGTTTGTTTGAAATCAATTGAAATTATTAAGCCATGAATCTCACACAAATCTTGGAACTGTAGTTTATAATATGGTGTGATCGATTCATTGAATCTTGAGATTTTCATATTCCTTCAAATGATTTAAAATAAATTATATTTTTTTTATCTTAGGTCATGAATCATCTTATGTGACTGTCAGAAACATTTATGAAAAATTCTCTTGACAAATCTGCTTTGAAATTGACTGTTGTGCCGCTTTGATAAAATAAATAGCATTGAAAATGTTTTTGTTTAACTGCTTATTTTGTCATCATCTACTGATCTAGTAAAATGGTCTGAACTGAATCATAATTCGTCCTCTTAGACTTGTTGAAAAATTTCTGAAAACTTTCTTGTGAAACTCGTTATGAATTTTTCTTGCTACTCAGGTAGATGGAACTTATTTGTTAGATTTAATTGTTTAGGCTTTATATTTGGATATTGTTGTCTGAGATACCCTTGTTAGCCACCAGTGTCATACTAAAATCCCCGTTGATAGAGACAACAAGTGCTACTAGAAGTGTTTAAAATTTTCCCACGCATCTGTTTGATTCTTTGTACTTTTTTCATTTTGTATACATCACTTTATATTCGTCTTGTCCTGTTCCCTTTTGTAATTGATTTTTCAATTTTAAAATCATTTATTGATTATATATTCAGAAGTTGAAATTAATAATCAAAATGAAATGTATTTAGAACTCATCAAAATTATTATCAGCTTATTGAAATTGTGATGAGTTGTGACTATAGTATATTTCACAAGAAGAGGAAATTTTATTTAAATTTTCATAATGATTGAACAAATTTTATAATATCTTTGAATTGGTGTTTATTTCACGAACATCTCCTTATCTACCATTATTCTACCATCCATCATGATTTTATATTAATATGGAGAGTTTAATATTTTTTTAAATCATCTTGAATAAACATAGGAAATATTTATTATGGAATCGAGATTGTATTATTTTTTCAGAATTAGTGATAAATGAAAATTTTCAAGAATACCGGTACAGTTATGAACATTTCATAATATTATTAATTTATAAATTTATTTCATAAACCATTTCTGTACTTACCATATTTTTGTCATCCATATTGGATTTACAGACTGTGGAGTTTTTCTTTTTGGGACTGAAAATAATAAAAAATAATATTCATAAGTGTTTCTCTAATGTCATTTAAAAATCCAACCTCTGGTTTTGCATGGTTACGAGATTACTTATATTTAAGCTGCAACTGACCTCATTTAAAAACCTAAGATCTAGTTATGCATGGTCAGTGTGCTCTTAAATTAAAAAAAGAAAAAGAAAATAAATTGAATAAATAAAAATTTATATGAAATTATCCTTTTTCTTTTATTGTCTAAAACCAACTAGTTATACATACAAATAGAATTTATACATAAAAATAGAGCATAAAAATATTTTTATTCTCCTTGGTGTATCATGTATAAAATTATAGTTATGGTTTTACATAAAAATAGAGCATAAAAATAGTGTATAAATTATAGTCCAAAACCATCACTATTTTTATGCTCTATTTTTAATAAAATTCTTTTTAAAATAATTAGAAGTACAATTTTTAACTCTCCATTTTTACGAAATTCATCGTAAATCCATAATTCTACAATGTGAAATTCGCCACTAGTTCTTAGAATATTATGAGTTTTGTTTGATTGATTGAGATTTATGATGATCGTTCTTCCTCTTAAGCTGAAATTATATTTTTAGTCTATTTTTCACCATTTTTCTAATTTCTGTATCCTTTTGATGATAACAAGAGGGGGAGAATGGTTAAGATTTGGATTTATGAGTGAATATTCTATAAATATTTTAATATTGAAATTTCAATTATTACTTCTCACTCATGCACATATCTAAAGGGAGTTTTTGTTGTAGGGGGAGCATTCAAATCGGGGGAGTTCAATAATTCACTATCAAACATAGTTATAATAATTATATTCAAATTCTCATTTTATGTTTGTCATCATCAAAAGGGGAAGAATATTGTATCTAACAGTTCTATGATTTTTGTTTGATGATAACAAACATATATTTATTATTATAAATGTGTTTGTAATTGTACTGTTAACACAGACAAAATATAATATTTTTATTTAAATAGAATACTGGCACACAAGAATTTAAATATTCAAATAGTATTTTATTTAAATATAATATTTAATTTAAACATTTCAAACAGTACAAATTTATAACTCCGCTATTTGTACATTACACTGAAATACAATACATTCACATGCAATTTCATATATACATAGCTCCTCACTACAACTCTCCGTCACTCAGTTACACTCCACTCAGTTGTATAGATATTCATGTTAGAGTTTGTGCCCTAGAGGCAATTCATTTGATGAGATTGATAACACTGTTGATGTTATTATTTTATTTGGAATAAAATATTATTCTATTATATTGTATTTACTGCGTGATTTAAATAATAATATAATAGAAGTCCTTAGAATAATAATACGGAATTATATAGTTCGAGTAAGACTGAATTTGAGATTATATAATTATTAAGTATTATAATTCTTAAAAGGTCCCTAGTCAGGTTTTATTGTTTATACAGGACAACAATAAAGCATTGAGACTAGTACATTGATTGACTGATGATCACATCTCATTGATCATTAATATACGTGATATTAAAGTCAAAATATAAATACGTATTGGAGAATAGCATATTGGGCTGACCCACCGTGAGATAACTCCATGGATTATAATTAATAGTATCATAAGTTATTCTCATAGTGACAGTGATGTAATGGTCCTCAGACCTGAAATCATTATAATTTTATTCGACAATATTTGTGTTTTGATATCATCTAAAGTTATTTCGTAACAGAGTAATGATAACGGTGATTATTGGATATATTTAGAATCGAATATAAATTATGAATGATCTAGATGGAATTTAACCCTACGATATATTCGTAGTGATATCCATGGGCCTCTTGATTGAGTGAGACTGTGAAATGCATGGCCGTGCTCAAATATTGATTTGTTTTGAACAGTCTACTCATCGATCAAGATAAAAGGATTAAATAATAAAGAGGATGATACGAACCATGCATTGGGTTTAATCCTGGATATATTGGATAAAAGGATTATATTACATTGACACACTGGTCACGGAAAGGTTGTATCGAATCGATTATATTATTATAACTTGGGTAGCAGCGACGTATTGCTAGATGCCAATCACTGTTTATGATTTTAAATACGATTTAAAATCATTGCCAACGTTGTAATAACCTATAGGGTCACACACCTAGAACATTGTGAGGAGAATACTGGTTTTAATTTTGGGATAAAATGATATGTCAATTGTTGATGTCTTGTTTGAATGGGTAAAGGAAATGGTTCCTTAATTAAAGGTACACATTTAAATGATAAAAGATACTTACTTCTTTTATAAAATAATACGTGTACACGTTCAATTGTTTTATCCCGACCCTTCTAAAACCCTAGAAAAGAAAAACTAGAAATGGCGGCTAGCACCTCAAATACTCTCCTCCGATTCAATCGTATGACGATGGAATAAGCAAGTTCGTGTGGATACTTATGGAGGCAAGGCACTTTTGTTTTGCTCAGATTCGACGCTCCAGTTCCTCGATCTAGAGATGAATTCGGCTTCGAAGGTAATAAACCCTAAATTTAACTAATTTAAGTCTTTGATTTATTCATTTCCGCATAAGATCCTATTTTAAGTTGTTAAAATATAATTAGGGTTTCGATTTTGAATGATTCGAAACCTTCAGTGGTATCAGAGCTACGTTTTTGCGAGAAATTAATAGATTGAACTTTAATTTTGCCCAATTCGTCATTGATTAATCATTTGTTCGATAGTATCTGTTATACAAATATGTTTTACGACTGAAATGATTAGTTTGATTTGGTTTGTTGATTTATCTTGAAATGAAAAACAGTTTCATGTAGATACGAATTAATATTGGATATTTATGTATTCACTACATCTTATACAATAAATACGGATTTATATCTGAGACCATGTTTTAATCTGTTTATTATAATGGATTAAGTACTATGAACATTAATATGCATTGATAAAAGACCTGGAACATGATTTCATTTTGATATAAGTTATTTCTTCAAGGATAAAATTTTGTGTTAATTTCAATTCTTAAAAGGTGATTTACAGATTGATATTGGATATCAATTTTATTGCCAATTCCTATTCAGTTAATCTTTGTTAACTGGGTTAGTTATTGTGGGCTTAAATTTCAAATTAAACCTCTTATTATAGAATACAGTCATAGAAAATGACAATGTTTTTGTTTGATTTGAGAAATCAAAAGGGTTTTACTTATTCCATCAAGCACACAGTTAATTCAATGAATTTAAAGGTGTTTGAATCAAGTAATGTAAGCCCTATTAGAATATATGACTCGGTTTGTTGCATTTCAAAATCTTATATTGATTAGCAGGATGTTTTAAATATTTTAAAACATGTAAAATGTTTATTTGCTGAAATTCAGGTTCAGTCCAGTATTTCCTTTTATTTTATTATTAAAATGTTAATCAGTCTATGGCTTAATTTTATAATATTTGGATTCACAAATGTATAATAATTGGAGAACTGGTTTTAAAACATAATTCCTGAATATGATATTGATCATAAACACAAAATAACCTTCAGGTCAGTGTATATATATATGATATATGCGGAAAAGTCTGTTTTGAAATATAACAGATATAAGAAATCAATGCAACCTGTACATGGTTATGTAATTTACATTATAGTGTATAGAATAGAATGAGTTCTATTTACCTCAAATGCATTCGACATATTTTTTTTGGTTTTATGATCTATACATGAAACCAAATAAGCAGAGCTATGAAAAGTTATTAAGTTCTTTTGATTTGATACTGACATGGCTTTCACACTAGTTGTACATAAATGGTATATGAATCTGGTATTTAAAACTTTATAAACTGGATTCTATGATAAGTTAAAATCTGATTTTAACTAAGATATCATTTTTTTTCCTGTCAGTTTATCATAATTCCCAGTGATAAATCAAAAACCCAGTTATGATTTATCATGACACCTGACAATCTTATTATAATTTTGAGATGCCGATTTCAAAAATTATATATATATATATATGTATATTTGATCATATAAGAATTCATGACTATATTTATACTTATCAGCATAAAATTTGTACACTTATCAAAGTATATTTAAATTTATTCTTATCTGTTAAGTTAATAACTTGATGAATAGTCATTAGATGAATAATCATCAAAGTATGAGTGATAACAGATTTGAAGTCTAAAACATTGTTGATAATTTGTATGAAAATCGATCAATGAACACTATCAATTCAATAATCAAAATGTTTGATTAAACTGAGTACAATATTATGTTAGACTGAATTACACGTATAGTTTACTTTGAATTCAATCCTGGTTTTAATGCTTTGACCTTTCAGTCTTTTGGTTTTAATAACATTTAATTTAATGAAATTAACTATTATTATGACTAGTTTATTGTTATATATATATTTATTTATTATGATAAGTGTGTATATATATATATATATATATATCAAAGTCTGATTTCAGTATTACTGCAAATTTGATTTCTTGCTTACGTATACAGATAGATATATTAAGTGTACTTCAAACAAAATTAACATATATGTGTTGACATATATGAAATAACCTGCTTTATAAAACTGCATATGTACATGTATAAAACTAAATGTATACTTATGATGATAAGTATACAATATATAAACCTCTTGAATTATAAAATAGGTTATTTACACTTTGAATTTTACTAGGCTAAATAAGGTCTAAAAATAGGTTATTTACACTAATGTACTAGTGCACATAAAGTCGTGTTGTAGTATATAACTTATTCTATGTAGTATACCTTGAAAATCAGGCTATTTATACTATTCTCTCGTGATTTCATATAACAGAAATATGATTTCCTGATTTTAGTTTTATGCTACTTGTATTGGTTATTGTAACATGATACTAATTATTTCATAATTGGCTACTCATGATATACTGATGTCATGACACCTTGATATGCTGATATTATAAATCTGAGTAATTAACATAGTTTATTGATGTAAATTGGGGTTTAAATGAATCATACCTTATATATGATGACATGTGTTTATATGGTTAATACCTTATATGTTGTTTAATATTAAAATCTGGATAGATTAAACTGTCTAAAACAGAACAGTCTAAAATATTTTAATATGGAATTATTAAGATGTTTAAATTTGCACAGTTTACATATCTTAATCTAGGTAGTCTAAAGTGTTTAGATCTGAACAGTATAAATACTTATATCTGGGGATACCTTAATATGTTTGAATCTGAGAGGTTCAGTGTTTGTATTCTAATTTTTAGGTGCACTGGCCATAGCAAATATGATTTGCTAATATTTTATCCTCATTTTAAACTTTTTCATCATATACAATCTGTTTTAAATGTTAATCAGATATTAGTTACCTGGATAATGTATATACAAGAAAATGAACAATATGAACAGAAATGAACTAACACACTGGCCATTGTTCCAATATATATATTAAATACATATGATGTATTTAACTCTGCTTAAACCAATGGACCATGAATGAAATTGTTTCATACATGCAGGCATAATGGTTGCTGAAATTGTTTCGGCTCGGAAAGAAGATCAACTCGACAGGACACAATTCCTAAGTTGCAAATATTACAGATTTCTGTTACAATTGAAAATGTACAAGTTTGTAAAAGCAAATATTTGTAAATGTTATTAAATATTTATAAACTTTGAACTTGTATGTATAAACATGTATTGACGTAGAGCAGTTCTGTAATGATATTGTACTAGTCTGATCCTTAATTTATATGTATTTGAACATATATATTTGTATAATGGATGCAAAGTAAAACAAGTATGACTTGTTTTGGGACTGATCTGTATGTAATTATTATACATATCTAGTTGATATTATAAAGAACTAATGTTGTTCGTAAGGATTGATTGCATATACATGTTAGTGATATGTATAATGGTCTAATATATGGAACTGGGTCTGACCCTATATATCTGGTGCTAGCTTAAATTTGATCATGCTAAATATTTATGGGTTTTGATTTATAGTATGGAGCGTGACGCTCTGTAAATTGAAAAGTGACCTGATATGATAATTTTATATATGTTTGAATCTAAGTTTGGTCATGTTCATTTACTTATTCTAGTGTGTGTGTGTATTGCTACAACAGTTCATTAGAAATCATATGATCATGAATACAGTGTACAAGTCCACATATTTATGAGTTTCTTCACGATAATTTAATTATGATTACTGTCATTTTGAAGTGTTTAAATAAGCTGGCAATATATATGTATTACATTGAATTTAAATATATATATATATATATTTCAACTTTATTTAAGTTTCGCCAACATTACTGATGTGAAATACATATATTTTGATATATGTAAACAACTCTGATATCGTTCGCCACTACGAATTATAAATTTCCTTTATAGCAAATTTTGTTATATTAAGTCATGGTGAAGTCTTCCAATAGTACACCCATCAATGTCCAATCTCATTGGGTGTAGGTAACGCCAAAGCGTTGTGCATCCTCTTATATTGGTTATATGCGGTAGGAGTAATTGTGGTGCTTCGACTGTATTATTGGGTCTGATTTAACTAAGGTTGCATAATAGGATTATGGCCTTAGAGATAATAGCGTGAATTATTCCATATTTGAGCAAACGAATAATACTGAACAAAATGTTCATCATGCGATCCAGGAATTATATACACGATATAATTGACATAAGATGTCTACCTAAAAGGTTGTGTTTTGGGTTTAGCCAAAGCTGGGTCAAGGCACGACTAGATATGGATCTTGGAACACCATTATATGTATATAATGATATGCATATATAAACAGAGGGATGCTAATTTGAGTGGGAGCGTATTTTAGTTTAAATTACATATTTATGTTAATATAAATTTTGATTATCAAAATTTGTGATTAAATAAATATTACAAAAATCAGTTATTATTTTATCTAATGTAGATATTAAATAATAAATAACTCGATAATTTAAATTAATCCTTAAGAAGGATATAAATTGAATTAAATCAAATTTCTTGACTAACATTGAAATTTGAGGATTATCCTCAAACAAGTCAAACGTAATTGTTATATATACATAGAGGATCTAAAATGGAAGGTTGAGGTATGACTTCAACCGAATAATATATAAATGTTATAGCAATCTACTTATACATTTCTAGTATTAGATACTAGATATAAATCACATAAATGTATGTTAATTTACAGAAATTGCAAAATAAGTAGAAATCTGATAAAATGACAAGTGGACTTACGATTGGAAATGAAACAAAAGTTGCTGGATTATCCATAGAAAGTTGATTCTTGTTGTGCATACTGGCTTAATAAAATTAATAAAATAATTGTTATCATGAAATTCCATTTAAAATAAATGTTATTATAAATCTTGTTCAGACAAGTTTAAATTTCATTTGTAATAAAAGAACAATTGTAATTCATTTTATTTAAATGAAATATCTTATGGAATTTCACAAATAGTTAATGATCTTTATAAATTGTTAACTATAATGTACTTGACATTAATATTGAGTGGATTGAATTTAGTGATTTAAATTCAATATACCTTTAGTATTACCGGTTAGCCCAGCAAACAAGAAAATATATCAAAACTCCATAATGATGGAATTTTGAAATCATTTGATTTTGAATCATATAAAGAATGTGAATCTTGTTTATTAGGCAAAATAACTGAATCACCTTTCGCTTGAAGCAGTGAATGAGTGATATGTATTGGGTCTCATACATAATGATGTATATGGAGCAATGGATACATAAGCTAGAGGCAGGTTTTATTACTTCATTATATTTACTGATGATATTAGTAGATACAGATATGTGTATCTTATGAAACACATATCAGAATCCTTTGAAAAGTTCAAAGAATTCAAAATGGGGATTGAAACCAATTTTAAAAGAAAATTAAATACTTTTCGAACAGATCGAAAAGAATATTTAAGCCAATTAATTAATGACTGTTCATATGAGTTTGAAATTGTTTCATAACTTACTCCATCTAGAAGACCATATTCAAATGGTATTACTGAAGGAGATATCGTACCTTATAAGATAAAATACGATTAATGATAAGTCATATAGATCTTCCAATAAATTAAATTGAGAACAATTAAATTAATCCTACTAAAACAAAGCTTGAGACGCCATATAAGATATGGATTAGGAAATGTCCTAGTATGTCTAAATGCGCAGATTTGGGATGTATGGCAATTGTTAAATGTCCTTCCACTGATAAGATCGGACCCAAATCAGATAACCATTTTGTGGAATATCCAAAAGAAGTAAATGGATATTATTTCTATAAACCCTCTGAGAATAAAATGTTTATTGGTCGAATTGGTATCCTTATAAAGGAGAGTCAGTCTCTAACATACCGATGAGAATAAAATAGAATCCGAAATGTCTCGGAGACCACAAAATACCATTGAATCATGTATAGACAAGAAATTGAGTGGGAGTGACACAATAATTACAATGTTATATATTGATAACACATTAATTATTGTGAATAATGTTAGTTTTAAAACAAGAAATAAATACTGATTCTAAGAAAGAAAATGTTTGGATTAAGAAGTTCATGATTGAACTTAATTCATTGTTGATCCAATGATTTACATTGCGATAACAGTGTGGCTACTGCTCAGGCCTAAAACATTAAACTCATAATCGATCCAAACATATATTTAAGAAATATAATTCTTACGTGAAATTGTTCACAGAGGATATGAACATATCTGCAAAGTTGCAAAAGCTGTAATGTTGCAGACCTACTGAATTAAACTCTGTCGCAGCAGAAGTTTAATAGTCACATTAGTTTCATAAGTATATGATACGTAAATGATTGAATCTAGTGCAAGTGGGAGATTGTTAGAGTTTGTGCCCTAGAGGCAATTCATTTGATGAGATTGATAACACTGTTGATGTTATTATTTTATTTGGAATAAAATATTATTCTATTATATTGTATTTACTGCGTGATTTAAATAATAATATAATAGAAGTCCTTAGAATAATAATACAGAATTATATAGTTCGAGTAAGACTGAATTTGAGATTATATAATTATTAAGTATTATAATTCTTAAAAGGTCCCTAGTCAGGTTTTATTGTTTATACAGGACAACAATAAAGCATTGAGACTAGTACATTGATTGACTGATGATCACATCTCATTGATCATTAATATACGTGATATTAAAGTCAAAATATAAATATGTATTGGAGAATAGCGTATTGGGCTGACCCACCGTGAGATAACTCCATGGATTATAATTAATAGTATCATAAGTTATTCTCATAGTGACAGTGATGTAATGGTCCTCAGACCTGAAATCATTATAATTTTATTCGACAATATTTGTGTTTTGATATCATCTAAAGTTATTTCGTAACAGAGTAATGATAACGGTGATTATTGGATATATTTAGAATCGAATATAAATTATGAATGATCTAGATGGAATTTAACCCTACAATATATTCGTAGTGATATCCATGGGCCTCTTGATTGAGTGAGACTGTGAAATGCATGGCCGTGCTCAAATATTGATTTGTTTTGAACAGTCTACTCATCGATCAAGATAAAAGGATTAAATAATAAAGAGGATGATACGAACCATGCCTTGGGTTTAATCCTGGATATATTGGATAAAAGGATTATATTACATTGACACACTGGTCATGGAAAGGTTGTATCGAATCGATTATATTATTATAACTTGGGTAGCAGCGACGTATTGCTAGATGCCAATCACTGTTTATGATTTTAAATACGATTTAAAATCATTGCCAACGTTGTAATAACCTATAGGGTCACACACCTAGAACATTGTGAGGAGAATACTGGTTTTAATTTTGGGATAAAATGATATGTCAATTGTTGATGTCTTGTTTGAATGGGTAAAGGAAATGGTTCCTTAATTAAAGGTACACGTTTAAATGATAAAAGATACTTACTTCTTTTATAAAATAATACGTGTACACGTTCAGTTGTTTTATCCCGACCCTTCTAAAACCCTAGAAAAGAAAATCTAGAAATGGCGGCTAGCACCTCAAATACTCTCCTCCGATTCAATCGTATGACGATGGAATAAGCAAGTTCGTGTGGATACTTATGGAGGCAAGGCACTTTTGTTTTGCTCAGATTCGACGCTCCAGTTCCTCGATCTAGAGATGAATTCGGCTTCGAAGGTAATAAACCCTAAATTTAACTAATTTAAGTCTTTGATTTATTCATTTCCGCATAAGATCCTATTTTAAGTTGTTAAAATATAATTAGGGTTTCGATTTTGAATGATTCGAAACCTTCAATTCATACATACACTCATTTCTGTCCTATATCTCTGTCTTCACTGTTAGTCTAGTCTTTTGCTAACCTGTCACAAAAGAAACCCACACACAGTAATCTGGAAAAAATGTTTTATATTCTAACGGATATAATTTTTAATTTAAAAATTTATTTACCTCAGCATTTTTGGTGTGTTTCTCATCATTTTTCATGACTTGATCTGATTTTTATCAGTATATCCATCTGTGTCTAAACAGCTTATGATATTCACAGTGATACACTGTAAATACCACAAGGTAGACAAATCGTCTGTAGTGCTCACATATTCTCTGTACATATACTATACATGTATACACATACATATGTATGTATATACACATATTTGTACAAGGAAAATACAGTCAGTAAGGGACACACACATGTGATACAAAAAAACTGGACTGGGAGCACAAGCAACAGTGCAAATGCACATATACGTACTCAAAGGTACATGCATATGTTTGGCCAGAAAACAATGGTTAAAATGGTCTAGAATCGATTTCAGTAAACATGCAGTGAAAAATATACAACAACTTATTTCTATAGTTTTCTTTTAAAGGGGATTGGACAACAATTATTTTATGAATTTTTTTTTATTCAAGAGTATTTTGGGCAATAACATTTTTAATGTGTTTCCTAAAATCACATGATTTAATCTCGGCATCAAACCAGGCAATAATTTTTTTTAAGATTATAGACAAAAGAAATGAGACAGCATGGAGCAATTTTTCAGAAAAATCAATTCTCGATTACAAATCTATTTTCAAAAATACTCAAGCTTCATTTTCCAGAAAATTGCATCTCTATGTTTATACAAAGAAATCAAAATTTGATTTTTCAAAGTTAATAATGTTTCCAGAAAAGGCAAAGTCTTTTAATTATTTCTAGAAAGGGAAATGTTCTATCTCTTATTTTACTAGAACATGTCAAAATGACCAACAATGTTTTCACAAATGAATGGCAAGAGTTGTTTTTTCCAGAAACTAAAAAAATTGATTGGAAGGCGATTTTAATCTGTTATGAAATCAATTCAATGATGCACGCATGGAAAATCAGATTTCCAGAAATCATGCATGTAACAGCAAGGTGCAAGTTGAAAAATAAAATGGTAAATATCAATAGTGTTCAGAAATGAACATTTTGTTTGGCAAGAAACAATATCAAAGCTACCAGAAATTCAGTGGGAAGTTTTCCAAATATACAGTGGGATTACTCAACATTTTACTTGGGCAACCAATCAAATTTCAAGATTGTACATATATGGCATACAAGTTCTCTGAAATGATTTATTCAATTAAGTAAATCAGAGAGCGTATATAAATATATATATATATATATATATATATATATAGCAACCAAAATCACACTATCACGGCATAATTTAAAGGGGGGTTAGGTGATCAAATAAAAGCTTCCCAAATTTCCTCAATCATTTTCAGCAAGAAATGAAATCATTCAAGAGAAATTGAAATCAATTCAAATTGTTTCCAAAGCAATAATCATGTAGAGACTACTTCTAGAAAATTCATTCAAGTCGTGGAAACAAAGGGGATAAATCACTTAAGATCGGAAAATTAGATCAATCATATAAGGAAATCAGAGTAATTAATAGGATTTAGTTATCCTATTTAAACACAATTCATCACTGGCAAATGGTATGATCAAAAACCAAGCAGCACAAACTCTAGATCAAATCGAAACATCAAATAAGAATTCTCACAAAGTTTTCGATTGTTAGAAAATCCCAAATCAATCAACAAAGCAAGCCATAAGAGTACAGACCACAAAGATTCAATTCCTCAAATCAATCGTTGAGAGTTGGGATTCACGAAGAAAAACCTAATACCATTAAGCCGCTATTTTTTATTTTCCAGATTGGATAAGCAATCAGGCCAATGAGATAATGGATATAAGGGTGGTTGGCCTAGTTTCACATAGAAAAGGGGTTTTCTATTTTTGTTTAAATTGTTTTGTTTGAATTTAGATTTGTAAAACAAATCTAAGTTTTCTAATTTGTCTATAAAATTAGGAAATTTTTTATAGGGTTTGTGACAGGGAAAAAAAATGATTTTGGGGTTAAAATCGGTATAGGGTTTTGAGCATAGAATTAGTGCAACTAGAGCGGGATTGTGAAGCCTTTTGTGTAGCACCTAGTAGAAACTTGAGGATAAGTTTTGAGCGTAGGGTTAGGACATTTAGGCTTGGAATTGTCGTGAGTTTACAAGTGTTGTAAGTGTTGTAATAGTTGACTAATATATAGTAGAAACCTTGGGGAATGCAGCAGTAGGCAGGGTTTGTCGAAGTTAGGTAAAATCTCTATGTTATTTATTTTCTGCGTTTATTTTATCTGCTGCAGTCTATTATGTGATCTATTTTAATATCTTGAATCATTTCAATAAACCTTATTCACCCCCCGAGGGTTAATCTAGATCCAACACAAACGTGTGAGCTCATACATGACACTATGCCGACAACGACTCGTATAAATTTTGACAACAGCAAGAGTCGACGACTAACGTTCGATTCCTTGAATCGAAGAGAATTAGATACTCACTTGAGCAATCTGGCAGGATTTGTCCTAAGCATCCAAGTTCAAAGCAACTAAAATTCAACAATGCTAAAATTGCACATTTGTGCCAATGAGCTACGACAAGGCGTCACAGCTACTCAACGTAATTGTCGCGACCAATTGCTTGACATGACTTAGAAATCTTTCCGGTTTCTAGAAATATTTATCTCAACTCAAAACATGTCATGCTAGCATAAGACATCCATTGGGGGAGAAAGTGTTACACAGCCTTTCGGCCTGGATACCAGAAGCACTCTAGGCCTATGCAACTTTGCACATCGCTCCGTTAAACAACCCAAAAGTGTCGCTAAGATACCCAGGAACAAAGCTCGGATGGAGTTGTAGAAGTATAGACATCACAACTCGTCAAAACATCTCAATTTCACCTAAGTATTCAGGGGTCGGCATTCACCATTCATCAACAACTCGTATCCCCAAACACGACTCCCGGGGTCAGTATAACCTTACTCATCATATTTCGTACCATGAAGTTCTCCCCGATTTCGTATCCCAATACATGACTCCCCGGACCGGTGTATTGATCTTTGTATCCCTTAAATTTACTCCAACCCCTTCACATTGTCAAGGTCGATATGATGGATTTCACATTACGGAGTGTGACATTACCAGAGAAGCTGAAGAATTCAAGACTTCGAGAAGCAGAGTAAGGGTAGAAGCCAGACTTTAGGGTACGTACCAACTTCGAGGTACAAAATTTATGGCATGTGCTTCCTAGCCTTCGCTCCCTAACTGCTCCTACCTTTTCCTCTACCTATAAATACCCTTCAACCTGCTATAGGACAAGGGCTGGAATTTAGCTCGTTTGACGCTTTTGCAAGGAGATATTAACTCTTAGGCACCATAGACAACCTTGAATATTTAGGAAGACAATCTTACCTCCTTCTTAATGACTTTGACTCTTTGGGCTACAAAGGAATTTCGAGAAGGAGGACTCGGAATCTACTTTGGACCTAAAAGAATCTATCATGTTTGCCACTATTGCCTTTGTAACCAATTGTAACTATGGTTCCTACCATTGTATTTTGACAAGAAGTGAATAAAACGAGAAAAATCTTCAAACTGGATGTAGGTTCTCGCGGACCATACCACTATAAAATACCGTGTTATTTACTTACTTTCATAATTTCCATACCGCAAGATGACAACAACAATGAAAAGAAAAAGGTAATAACCAAGTGGTTGTTCCTTGATAATGGCGACTAGATCCATTCCATTTCTTCACCTCTTCCATTTTCGATCTCCTTTCTGTCATCCCCTGCTTCTCTTTTTCCCTCTCTTCTTGCTAGCATTCACCATGCCTAAGTAACACCGCTTTTATCTTTGATTTCCCCCTTTTCCTTGAACTCTCTGCTCAATTGATCCTCTAGGGTTTTGATTACTACGTGGTTTCAAGGATACTATATAGTTTCATTTCTAATTTGCGGCCTTCTTTTGCCTCATACAAGACTTATAATATCTGAACTAGGTCGGATTTGGGGTCTCTCTTGGCTCTGTTGCTAGTGAGGTTCGTTGTTTTTTGTGACTTTCATTTCCTATTGGTATGCATCAATTTGAGTTTAGGCTTATGTGCTTTTTGTTATTTGCATGGTGTTTGGGGGAGCTGGAATGTGCTTCTCCTTTGTAATAGCTCTGTAACACCCCGTAATTTTAAAGAAAACTATAGCGATAAACTAAGGAATACGTAATTAAATATTTATAATTAAGTAAATTGGACTGCGTCATTGCGTTCATCTCGGAATTATGGTTAAGATAGACTCCGAGTTTGTGTAAAACAGACATTGTATGAGAAAGTTATTGAGGTTAGAAGTTTCTATACGTATAAGAAGAATATATGTAAACAAACATAATCCAGAAGTCATAATAATTTGAAAAAAATATGGAAAGGCGCGGGAATTCGTCCAGTTGGGGGTCGACCCCATGCCCTAGGGGTGTTGACCCATGGGTCGACACCACAATAGGGGTGTTGACCTCTATGTCGACCCCGGGGTCGACCCTTCCGGAAGAATATGGAGTTGCTGCATGTCCTTGTTCCTTGGCTAATGGCTATATAAAGGACCTTAATCCCATTGTTTTATTCATCTAGATCAATGGCGACAATGAGGTGATGCCCCAACTCAGTCTATTATAGCCTATTCTTATTCAACAACAAGTTATATGTATTCAACGGTCTGTGCTACAACATCTACAATCAATCTTCTGTTCTTTAGATCTAATCGTAGTGATTTTATGTTGCTTTTAGATATAAACACCTAAAATGTTATCTTGACATGTTTATAAGTATGGATCTAAGCCTATGTCTGTTAGTAACCTGAATCATAATAGATCGGCCATTACTTGTACAACTGATCTATTGATTAGTACCTATATGCCTATTCATGACATCCCTACTCTGTTAGTTTTCCTAATCATGTCACCTTATGCCTACTATGTCAGTTTTCCAAATTATGTCATCGTATGCTAGTTTTATTTACTATGCATATTCTTGTTCGCTTTGCCCCCTTTCCCTTTTGGTTTTTATAGTCAGCCTACATTCGACCCTAGGCCTATTGCTGAAATATGCGAACGCATGAAATTAGGAATGATTGGGAATGATTAATTTGGGACATAATTCATATTTTAAACATGATTGGGAATTTTTGGCATAATTTGTACCTTGAGCCAAAACTTGGGGTTTGGGAGCATAATCTATATCTTAATCTAAACCTAAATCTGGGGTATAACCTGCACCGTAAACAAAAATTAAAAATTTGTTAGTAAGGAAAATGCCTAGATTTGCAATAATTAGATATTGTAACCACGCTTAGACACAAGGTTAGATTACACTTGTGGAAGAAGTCTGCTCGGAACCGCCCGGCATATCCAGCGTCCACAGGTGGTGAATCTAATGTGAGGGGTCGAAGTGCATAAACATATGTTGAACGGTGCTAAGATACGAGGTTAAGTCCGACTTGTGGAAGAAGTCTGCCCAGACCCAACCGGCATATCCAGCATCCACAAGTTGTAGACTTAATGTGCGAGGTCTAGCACATTATAACCATAAATGAATGAATGGCGAGGAACTAGTAATGCTTAACCTATTTGAATCCATAAGGATTACATGAACCAGTTAACTTGAGTAGGGGTTAAGTAAACTTGCTTGAAACAATTGGAGGGTTAAGTTAATTTTGTTAGATATGTAGGGACGGGTTATATGTATGAACCCATCAAAGTTAACTTTTGGGGTTATGCAATCTTGTTAAACTAGTAGGCATAAACTATTGAAATCCTAGTAGTGGGGATGCAAGGCTAGGGGGAAGCTTGTATCATTTGTTGTGTGGGACCCATTCAGTCGGTAACCCATCTTGGTACCAAACGGGGAAGCCAAAACTAGGTTGGGGTCTGGGCACGCTTACTGAGATGATTATAAGAGGTCACTTGAGTGAGGGTGTTGATGGCACGTTCCAACGGGGTCATGTGCATGCATATGTCTGGTTGCTAGGGAAGATAAAACTTTGTGACATCAGTAGATATGGTTGTGCACAACTTGTAAACAATGGGTTGTCACTTTAGGAGGTGATACATCCTACTATGGGGCCAGCACAGGGTATCTACGATTTAGGGAGCTGATCTATTAGGGTAATAATTAGGGTACATCTAGTCTTGCTTGTTTAGGAGCCCGTTACTATCGTTGGGGGTTACCTCATGTTAGTTCTATTGGTCTACCTGTTATTGTATGGGGTGAAACCTTTCACTGGAAGTACACCTATGTCTACCATCTTGTACTTATTGGGATTATCTTGTTATTGTTATACTAGTATTGGTGCAAAGAAAAGTATTAGAGAAGCGTAATACATGTCTGTTCTGTTTATCCTGTTTAACTAGTTATACGTCCCTTATGACATTGTTATCTCTCTTCAACTTGTATGTCTGTCATGATGCTTTTACTTATTTATATGCTAAAAGTAAATGGACTCGCCAGACTTTATGTCTTACCTATTTTGTTTCCTCTTCTTTCTCTTCCATTTATCCCCCAGGTTCTCAGGGTGGGAATACTCAAGCTTGATCAGGATTCTTCTTTCCTTCTGCTTGGAGCTGCTTAGATGTATTGCTCAATTTCGTATCTGCTCTACTATGGTTATATTTTGGGGATTATGCTCTTTTTATGTATTATTGTACTCTGATGATGATTTTTGTACAAGGCAGAAGTTTTATGTTTTCAGTATTCCAGACTTATTATGTAATTGGGTTTGAACCATAAAAATTTTCTATTAAATAAAATTTTAATTCCGTTGTTATTTTATATCTGTCATATAATGTTTCTGTTTCTTTTTACCTATACGCTTCATGAAACTTTATGCATTCTGATAAAGAGTGACATTAACAGATGTGGGGTGTCACATTTGGTATCAGAGCTAAAGGTTACCAAATCGGAGAAAATATTTTGAAAATTGTTTTGAAAAAGTTTTAAAAGAAACATTTTCAAAATAAAATGTTAGTTTTGAAAAACATATTCCCCAAAGCCATATAAAATATCTCTCGATTCTCCACTTGAGTCCCTTTTCCTTTTATTTTTAGCATGCTTGTGGAACTGATCCTTCCCGAAGGGTGTCCCCATTGGGCATGGTTCCGTAGGCATGTTAAAACTACAACACATGTCGAAGGGTAAGGAATTGCCCAACCTCCATCTACAGCCGCAGTAGTTTCACTTGCGGCTAATTTTCTCTCAAGCTTATTAAGGATTTCCATGCGATGGAGGCGGCTTTCGAGAGATTTGTTAGCATGTTACACATGGATGAGAAAAAGGATAGCCCAAGAAGGGAACATGGATGAGAGAAGGGAAGCATAATAAAGTTCAAATAAAGGAAAAAAGGAATGTTATGATTGTAGGAACTTGGGTCATTTGATCAAATATTGCAAGAAAAGGAAGAACGCTTGTCTTTATTATGGAGAGTTCGTACAACTTATTAGGGAGTGCCTTAAGAAGCAAGGAATAGGCCAAGGATCAAAGATTGCAAGAAAAGGAAGAACACTTGTTTTTATTATGGAGAGGTCGTACAACTTATTAGGGAGTGCCCGAAGAAGCAAGGAAAGGGTCAAGGGGCAGGATCTTCTGGAGGGAAAGTGCATACTCTCGTGGCCGGTGTACCAGATAGAGGTAGGAAAGTTTCAGTTAAAGGTTTGGCTTCTCTTTCCAATCGTCTTATTAGAACTCTTTTTGATTCTGGCTCTTCGCATTCTTTTATATCTGATTCTGTGGTTGAGTCTCTACACCTTAGTACTAGTATGGTTTTGGATCCCATTGTTGTCTCAAACCCAATTGGTGGTACGGCTCATTTATCTATGATTTTTCGGGGTTTGGGAATATCTGTGTTAGGCATCGAGTTTAAGTGCAACGCATATGTGCATGGTTTAATGGGCTATGATTTGATTCTAGGGATGGATTGGATAGCCATATATGGTGCCATTCTGGAACTCGAGAGGAGGGTCGTTAGAATTTTGACTTGCCGTGGGATGACCCTCGAGATTTCTTGTGACCCTAAAGGGTTTTTCACGCTTAGCTTCCTGGAGTGGCTTGACGCATCTATCGATGATCTACGATCTGTACCAGTAGTCTGTGAGTATGCTGCTGTTTTTAAGGAGGTTTGGGGCTTACCTTCGAGGTGCGAGATTGATTTCTGTATATACTTGGTGGACAATGCAAAACAGCTGTGCGCCATATGGCTCCAAGAGAAAGGAGGGAGCTCAGCAACCAAGTAAAGAAGCTACTTGAGAAAGGGTTTATTAGGAGAAGTATATTTGAATGGGGTGCTCCAGTAGTATTCGTCACTAAGGTAGATGGTTCGCTTCACTTATGTGTGGATTATAGAGAGTTGAATAAACTCACTAAGAAGAATAGGCACCCACTTCCAAGGATAGATGATCTGTTTGACCAACTTGTTGGTGCATATGTTTTCACTTAGTTAGACTTAGCCACGGGGTTTCATCAGTTGAGGGTGGCCGAGGACAGTATAGACAAGTCCGCTTTTAGAAATCCAGATGGTTCTTCGAGTGGCTCGTTATGCCTTTTGGGTTGACGAAAGCACCTGCCTATTTTGTTGATCTGATGAGTAGGGTGTTTCTGGAGTTTTTAAATAAGTTCATTGTGGTCTTTGTTGATGACATCTTGATTTTATCAAAGAACAAGGAAGAGCATGCCCTACATTTGAGGGAGGTTATGAAAACTCTTCGTGCGCACCAGCTTAAGGCGAAATTCTCCAAATTTCGTTTTTGGAGAAAAGAAGTGAGAATTCTAGGGCATGTGGTCTCTAAAGATGGGATTGCAGTAGATCCTGCGTAGGTAGTTGCAGTTCAAGATTGGCAGATCCCAAAGACTGCAATGGAGGGGAGGAGTTTTCTTACATTAGTGGGATATCATAGGAAGTACATTAAGGACTTCGCAAAGATATCAGCCCCACTCACCAAACTGACGAAGAAGAATCTAACATTTTCTTGGGATATAGATTGTGACGATGCTTTTCAGCAATTGTAGAAGGCTCTGGCAATAGCCCCAGTCTTGACCTTGCCCGATGGGAACAAAGTGTTCACATTATAAATTGATGCATGTGGTATTGAGATTGGTGTGGTTCTGATGCAAGAGGGAAGGGTAGTATGTTAGGAGGTAGACAGTTATGAGATCATGAGAAGAACTACCCTCTCCATGACTTAGAGTTAGCTGCCATAGTATTTGCTCTTAAGACTTGGCGCCATTATCTATAGGAGAGAAGTTCAAGTTGTACATCGATCATAAATCTCTTAAGTACTTTTTCTCACATAAGGATCTTAATTTAAGGCAACAAAAATGGATGGAGTTCCTAGCGTCCTATGACTTTGAGTTTACTTATACCCCCGGCAAGGGTAATGTAGTGGTGGATGCATTGAGTAGGCAGGGGACAAGTTTTAGTCCTTTGTTTGTGGAGAGGAAAAGCTTGGAGTTTATGTCGATTTTTGATTTTAAACCCTCCATCGAGTTTACACCTGGTTTATTGGCATCATTAGAGGTGCGACCTACTCTGTTGGACTAGATAGGGACTTCGCAGCAAGAGGACCCACAGCTAACAAATATCTTGGATAGGCTCAGTAGAGGGGAGACTTCTAGTCACCTCAGTAGATATTCCACGGACAATAGAGGGTGGTTGCGACGAGATGGAAGGCTTTGTGTTCCCCGAGTTAGGAGTTTGTTAAAGACAGTCCTTGAGGAAGCCCATCATTCTAAGATGACTATTCATCCCGGTGGTGATAAGATATATAAGGATATGAAATGGGTTTTCTTTTGGGTCGAAATGAAGAAAGATGTAGAAGAATTTGTTTCTCGATGTTTGATCTGCCAGCAAGTCAAGGCTGAGCAAAAGAAGCCTGGTGGTTTACTTCATCCTTTGGAAGTCCCACAGTTGGGAGAGCGTTTATATGGATTTCATTGATGGTTTTCCTAGATCGAGGACAAGAAACACTAGTATGTGGGTTGTAGTTGACAGGGTTACTAAGAGTGCTCATTTCATCCCTGTTAAGAGTAAGAGAACAGTAGCATGGTTGACATCAGTTTATCTTCGTGAGATTGTCTGTATGGAGTCCATTATTGTGAGTGATCATGACCCCATATTCACCAGTGAGTTTTGGAGGAGCTTGCAAAAAGCATTAGGTACACAGTCGTTTTTTAGCACCTCTTATCACCCTCAGACCGATGGACAAACGGAGAGGGTGAATAGACTTCTTAAGGATCTTTTAAGACTGTGTATCCTAGACTTCGGAGGAACTTGGGATGAGCATCTTCCTTTAGTAGAATTCGCCTACAACAATAGTTATCAGGCTAGTATTGGCATGGCACCCTTCAAAGCATTGTACAGACGACCCTATAGATCACCGACTTGTTGGTGGGAATCTACAGAAAGGCTTCTACTTGGACCTGAGATGATTAGGGAGACTTCATAGAAGATTGATCTTATTCGCAGGCGTATGAAACAACTCAGGACTGGCAGAAGTCCTACGCAGATAAGAGAAGGACTGACATTGAGTTTGAGGTAGGAGACATAGTTTTCATTAAGGTATCACCTTTGAGGAATGTGGTTCGTTTTCGATCTGTAGGGAAATTGGCACCAAGGTTTGTAGGGACATTTCCCATAACAGAAAGGATTAACTAAATGGTCTAAAGAGTAAAGCTACCAGAGAGACTGTCCGATGTTCGTGATGTTTTCCACGTTTCTCATTTAAGGTAATGCTTGCATGATACCGTAGAAGTAGTTTAGCCGGGTATGCTTGAGGAAATAGAGGTGGAACTGGAGGCGACAGTTAGACGAATTCCTACCCATATTCTTGGATTAGAGGTTAAGAAGGTATGCAACAGAGAGGTCAAGTTGATGAAAATTTAGTGGGGAGATAACCAAGAGGATGCAACTTGGGAGACTGAAGACAAGATTCATGCTTCGTACCCTTTTCTTTTCAAGGGTATGTTATTAACTTCTTTTCCAAAGCTTTTATTTGTACTTGTTTCGATCGTTTAAGTACATCCTATCAATCAAATCTTCGACCTTTAGGTAGGAAACCTATGTACGTAAACATGTGTTTGAGACATGTTATGGTTGATGGATGCAAGTGGATGTAAGCGTTTGCTGGAGGTTGCTCGTGGATGCATACACACACATTAGGCACTAGATTGGCTCAATCACTCTCATACTACATATGGATGCGTGTGCATTTTTCTTCTTTTAATGGATGAAAGTGGGTGTATCATCATATGGATGTTGCATTTGGGTGAATGATTGCGCACACATATAGAACTTACATGTTATAGTAAGATTGTTTGCATACATGTTGGATTCATGGCACTAACATATATTGCATTAAGGAGGTCAAATGAATCAGTAGACTGCCTGATCAATCACATTAGTATAGGGACATATAAATACACCTTTGCATATGTTCATATAAACATTAGAAATCTTTTAAGGATAATGGATTCCTGTGATTGGTGGATGAGTAGATGGATGATGGATGCTAGGATATACATTCTTCTTAACTTAGAGATTTCAGGGACGAAATCCTTTAAGTAGGGGAGAATGTAACACCCCGTAATTTTAAAAAACAGTATAATGATAAACTAAAGAATACTTAATTAAATATTTGACATTAAATAAAACGGACTGTGCCATTGCATTCGTATCGGAATTCTGCTTAAGATAGACTCCGAGTTTGCGTAAAACGGACATCGTATGAGAAAGTTATCGAGGTTAGAAGTTTGTATACGTATAAGAAGAATATATGTAAACAAATATAATCCAAAAGTCATAATAACTCGAAACCAGAGGCGAGAAGGCGTGAGAATTCGACTCGTTAGGGGTCGACCCTATGCCCAAGGGGTGTCGACCCATGGGTCGACCCCACAAAAGAGGTATCGGCCCAGGGTCAACCCCCTCCCCCTCCGGACGAATCTGGACCTTCTGCATGTCCTAGTTCGTTGGCTGATGGCTATATAAAGGACCTTAATCCCACTGTTTTATTCATCTAAATCAATGGCGACAATGAGGTGTTGCCCCAACTCAGTTTGATCTAGCCTATTCTTCTTTAATAACAAGTTATATGTATTCAAGGATCTGTGCTACAACATCTACAATCAATCTTCCGTTCTTTATATCCAATCACAGTAAGTTTATGTTTCTTTTAGATATAAACACCTAAAATGTAATGTTGACATGTTTATAAGTTTGGATCTAAGCCTATGTCAGTTAGTGACCTAAATCATAATAGATCTTCCATTGTTTGTCTACCTGATCCAGTGCCTATAACACTCCGTAACTTTGTTAACATTAAAGAGGATAAATTAATGAATAATTAATTTAATATTAATAATTAAGGGAAACTGACTACGTCATTACATCCATCTCGAAATTATGGTCAGTATAGACACCTAGTTTGCGTAAAACGGATAACATATAAAGAAGTTACGGACGATAAAAAGTTGAAAATCAAAACTAGGTACAACTGGCACACTTGCCAAGTGCGCCAAGGCAATTTTGCACTGGCACACCTGTAAAGTGCACCCAGAACATTTTTTAGGTACTCGGGCCTTTTCCTAAATGGGGAGGCGGCCCGCGACCTGATTTACACTAGGGCTTATGTGGTAGTCGGTTCCAGAGTGTTCTACAGCTGTAAATATATAGCTATTTCACATATTTCTTCATTAGAAATTATGGCGGCCAAACTCTGTCGGAGTCTGACATTTATATTAATTGGTTAGGATTGGATCTAAACCTTTATATTAATTGTAACTTTTATGACATGCTATGATGTGGATGTGTATAGGTCTACTTCTAAACTATTAGATCTAATTTATATGGGCATTGAAACTGTTAGATAGATCAAGATTATCACCTTATGTTATCTTGTTAGATCTATTTTATGTGATCTAAATTATCACCATATGATATCGTTTTAGATCTATTTTATGTGATCTAAATTGTCACCTTATGATATCATGTTAGATCTATTTTATGTGACCTAAATTATCACCTTTTGTTATCATGTTAGATCTATTTATGTGATATAAATTATCTCCTTGTGTTATCATGTTAGATCTACTTTAACCTCTAGATTTGAATTATGTGATCTAATTTATCACCTTGTGATTATCAGTTAGATCTAAACCGACTGGACATCTAAATTTCTAATTTAGATCTTGTTATGCTTATTGTGACATCATAGTTATTGATTGCCAACCGTTCTTCAGTTTTATGTCCACCTTGTTATGATGACAATTTCATGTCCACGCCAGTATGTATGTTCACCTTATTATCATACAAGTTTATATTTATGCCAAGATGATTATTTTAGTTATATTTCCATTATTTTTCCTATTATCGTTTATGACTAGGTTATTGTCTAGCCTAGGCATGCTACCAATTTTGTGAGGGCGCTAGTTAAGGAACAGGGGAAAAGGATTAAAAATGGCATAATTTGAATATGAACATTTTTGGACATGTAATTCAAATTATTAGGTAAAATAGGTATTGACACCTATAAAAGGAAAGGATTAATTAATTTATTAATTAAAAATGGAATGTCTAGGAATTACAATTAGGAATTGTAATTGTACTTATGACACGAGGTTAGGTTGCATTAGTGGTGGAAGTCTGCCTGGACCCGACCGGCATATTCAGCAGCCGCTAATGTTGAACCTAATGTCGGAGGTCTAAGTACATAAATACGAATTGGACTATGACACGAGGTTGGGCCCAGCTGTGGAATAAGTCTGCCCGGTCCCGACCGACATATCCAGCATCCACATGTTGTAGGCCTAATATGGGAGGTCTGGCCCATTATAAAACATAAACGGACATGGTAATGAATTGGACTACTTAACCTAAGTTAATCCATAGGGATTATATGAACTTAAATTTAAGTTGGGGGTTAAGTAAATATGGTTGAGTGGTGGGTTAAGTAAGTCTGAAGAGGAGGATAGGTAATATTCACATATAGGCCCAAAAACTTAATTCATTAAGGTTATATAATTAAAAACACCTAGTGGTATACATAACCGGAAATAATAACGTTATGTAATTAAAGACACCCTTTAGGGTAAGCATAACCGGTAGAAATAAATAAGGCTATGTAATTAAAGACACCTAGTGGTATACGTGGTCGGTGAAAACCTTGTGGTGGATACAATACAAAGGGGAGAGCTTGTATCATATTGTGTGGGACCCATTTCAGTCAGTAACATGGAGTAGGTATTAAACAAAGTACTCCGTACTAGGCGGAAAAGGGGCACGCTTACTGATTGATTGTAAGAGATCCAAACGTAGAGGACAGTGTGGGCGGTGCAAAACCGACCAAGCCATGTGCGTGCACGAGCTGGACAGAAGGGGATAAGACGACCGTGACACTTATAGATATAGTTGTGCACATTATTACGATAAGGGGTTGCCACTTTAGGAAGTGATACCTCCTACTATGGGGCCAGCACAAGGTATCTACGAGGGTTAGGGAGCCGATCGATCAGGGTAGTAGTTAGGATACATTTGGACGTATACCAAAGTCTACCACCTTATAGTTGAAGTGATCATCTCTTTTTGTATATACTTGTAACATTGCAGAGTAATCATTAGAAGCATATACACCTTATCCTGTCTACCTTAATACACCTGCAATTTATGTAGCGGTCTCCCTTATCCACTTTATATGCTTATCATGTTGCTTCTATTTATTTACTGGCTAAAGTAACTAGAATCGCCAGACTTTATGTCTGACCCTTTTGTTTCTCCTTCTTCCTTCTGTTTCCCTCCAGGTTCTCAGGGAGGAAACACCAAACTTAGTCAGGACTTAGATATCACCTTGTTAGGAGCTACTTCTGAAGTATGGCTCAAGTTCTTGTCTCTACTATTTCTTAGCTTTTTCAATTGGGGAATTATGGTTTTATATTCTTATGTACTCCGATGATGCAAGATAGAAGTTATTTTATTGTAATGATTTTTGTGACTTATGGTATTGTGGACCACGACATTTTAATTTATGTTGAAATAAAAAATTAAATTTCCGTTGCTATCTTATTTATATCTATCTTGTAATTATACTGTATCTGGTTACCTATAACGCTTCACTGAACTTAATGCATTCCCTTAGTGAGTGACATCAACGGATGTGGGGTGTCACACTTGGTATTAGAGCTGAAGGTTACCAGATTAGGTAAAAGTTTTTGAAAATTATTTTCAAAGAGGTTTTAAAAGAAAGCATTTTCAAAAAAAAAAATTCTGTTTTGAAAAACATTTTCCAAAAGGACATACTTAGTATCCTTCAGTCCGTTATCTAAATTCTTCCTTTTCCCTTTTTCAGCATGTCCGGGGAACAAAATATTCCTAATATACCAGAGGGCATCACTATACCCGGATGGTTCCGTAGGTACTTGGAGGCCACAGCACCGGCCGAAGGCCAAAGAGACGTTCCTCCCCCAGCTGCACTAGTCATTCCTCCTCCTCCCCCTCTAAGAGCAGATAATTTCGCCAAGATCAGCAAAGACTTCCTTGCTATGAGAGGGAAGCCATTCCATGAGAAAGAGACATTCGTAGAAGCTCGGAATTGGCTCAAGGAAACCGAGGATTTATTTGTAATCACTGAAGTGGAGGACCGAAGAAAGATTCAGTTAGCTACTTGGCTAATGAAGGACGAAGCCTCATTTAGGTGGGAAATCACCCAAGCGGGACGTCCGATGGAAACTTGGGAAGATTTTAGACAGAGGTTCAAAATGAAATTTCTTTCCAATTGAAAGCAGCATGCAGATGGAGGGATTCTTAGTACTCAAACAAGGATACTTGATGATGAACAAGTATGTGAACAAATTCAACCAGCTAGCAAGGTTCGGGTTAGAGTTGGTGGATACGCCGCACAAAAAGGCTTTGCGGTTTGCTAAAGGGCTGAATGAAACCTTCATGGGTTAGCCATGTCCCATATTCCAATGGGGGCCACTTTTGAAAACTTGTCGATATGGCCCTGATACATGAGGAGGACAAGGGAGAGAAGAAGGAGGTCAAGGCTATGGGGACATCGCAAAATAGGAAGGTGTGGCCTAAGAAAGGGCAACAGCAACAGCAAGAACAACGAAGAAAGGAGGGAAAATGATAAAGGCAAGGATAAGAGAAAATGTTGCCATTGTGGAAAGGAAGGTCATCATGTTAAAGACGGTAAGCGAAGGAAGAATTATCGCTACACTGTGGAGAGGCCGGACACTTTGCTAAGGAGTGCTCGAAGAAACGGGGATCACAGGGACAAGGTCAAAGGGCAGGAAATTCTGGAGGGTAGGCGCATGCTCTCGCGACCAGTGCTCCTGATAGAGGTAGAAAAATTTCCGTGGAAGGTTTAATTTCTCTTTCAAACCATCATATTAGAACATTTTTTGATTATAGTGCCTCACATTCATTTATATCAAGTTCTGTAGTTGAATCTCTGCACTCAATTACTAGTATGGTAGTGGATCCCGTAGTTGTTTCAAACCCCGTTGGTGGTTCGGCTCATTTATCAATGATTTGTCGTGGTTTGCAAATATTTGTGTTAGGCATCGAATTTGAATGCGACGCATATGTGCTCGGGTTTATGGGCTATGGGTTGATTCTAGGAATGGATTGGCTTACCACGTATGGTGCCATTCTGGATTGTGAGAAGAGGGTTGTTAGGCTTCTAAATTGTCATGGGAAGACCGTCGAGATTTCGTGTGACCCACAAGGGTCAGTTATGCTTAGTTACCCAGAGTATCTCGATTCATCTATCGACGATCTGCAATTTGTTCCATTATTCTGGGATTTTTCCGATGTTTTTGATGAGGTTTGAGGTTTACCTCCAAGGCGCAAGATCGACTTTCACATATATCTGGTGGACAATGCAAAGCCAGTTTCATTAGCAGTGCGCCACATGGCTCTAAGGGAAAGGAGGGAGCTGAGTAAGCAAGCAGGGGAGCTACTTGAGAAAGGGTTTATCAGACGAAACATATCTAAATGGGGTGATCAAGTAGTATTCGCAACTAAAGCGGATGGTTCGCTTTGTTTTTATGTTGATTATAGGGAGCTAAATAATCTGACTAAGAAGAATATGCACCCACTTCCGAGGATTGATGATTTATTTGATCAGCTTGTTGGTGCCTCGGTATTTTCCCAGTTAGACTTGGTCACGGGGTTCCATCAGTTGAGGGTGGCTGAGGATAGCATAGATAAGACTGCCTTTAGGACTCCGGATGGTTTCTTTGAATGAATAGTTATGCCTTTTGGGCTAAATGCACCTACCTATTTTGTCGATCTGATGAGTAGGCTGTTTCGGGAGTTCCTAAATAAATTTGTTGTAGTCTTTGTCGATGATATTTTGATCTTCTCCAAAAGCTTAGAAGAGCATGCCCAACATTTGAGAGAAGTTTTGAAAACTCTCCGTGACCGTCAGCTTAAAGCAAAATTCTCCAAATGCCATTTTTGGAGAAAAGAGGTGAGATTCTTAGGGCATGTGGTCTCCAAAGAAGGGATAGCTGTAGATCCCGCGAAGGAAGTTGCAGTGCAAGATTGGCAGGTTCCTAAAAATGCAACCGAGCTGAGAAGCTTTCTTGGGTTAGTAGGTTACTATAGGAAGTTCATTAAGGACTTCGCAAAGATATCAGCCCCGCTCACCAGGATGATGAAGAAGAACTTGGCATTCTCATGGGATATAGAATGTGACATTGCTTTCTAATGACTAAAGAGGGATCTGACAACAGCCCCAATCTTGACCTTACCTGACGGGAATAAAGTGTTTACCGTTTACACTGATGCATACGGTACAGGGCTTCATGCGGTTCTAATGCAAGAAGGGAAAGTAGTGTGTTATGGGGGTAGACAGCTGAGAGTTCATGAAAAGAACTACCCCACCCATGATCTAGAGCTAGCTGCCATAGTGTTTGCATTAGAGACGTGGCGTCATTATCTACTTCGGGAGAAGTTCAAGTTATACACCGATCATAAATCTCTCAAGTATCTGTTCTCGCAGAAGAATCTCAATTTAAGGTAACGGAGGTGGATGGATTTTCTAGCTTTTTATGATTTTAAAATTTTTTATACCCCTGGCAAGGGCAATGTGGTGGCAGACGCACTAAGTAGGTAGATGGTGGTCCTGAGTCCTCTGTTTGCGGAAAGAAAGAACTTGGAGTTCATATCAGCTTTTGATTTTAGACCCTCCATCGAGATTTTGCCTGATTTGTTTGCATCCTTGGAGATACGACCTACTCTTATGGATCAGATAGAAGCCTCTCAACAAGGTGACCCATAGATTCTAGACATCATAGATAAGCTCAGAAAAGGGGAGACTTCTAGTCACCTCAGCTGATATGCCATAGATGAAAAGGGATGGTTGCGACGAGATGGAAGGCTTTGTGTTCCTCAAACTGGAAGCTTGATAAAGGCAGTCCTAGAAGAAGCCAACCATTTTAAGATGACCATACATCCAGGCGGTGATAAGATGTAAAGGGACATGAAGAGGGTTTTTTTTTGGGCTGGGATGAAGAAAGATGTGGCCGAATTTGTTTCCCAATGTTTAGTTTGCAAGCAATTCAAAGCTGAGCAAAAGAAGCCCGGTGGTTTACTTCATCTTTGGAGGTTCCTCAGTGGAAATGGGAGAGCGTCTCCATGGATTTCATAGATGGTTTGCCTAGATCGAAGAAAGGAAACACCAGTATCTGGGTTGTGGTACATAGACTCACTAAGAGCTCTCACTTTATTCCAGTTAAGAGTAAGAGGACGGCATCATGGTTAGCAGAATTTATGTCCGAGAGATAGTTTGTCTTCATGGAGTCCCTTCCAGCATCATGAGCGATCGTGGACCCATCTTTACCAGCGAATTTTGGAGGAGCTTGTAAGAAGCATTAGGTACACAGTTGCGCTTGACCACCGCTTATCATCCTCAGACTGATGGGCAAACGGAGAGGGTGAACAGAATTCTAGAAGATTTTTAAGTCTGTGTATCCTATAATTCGGAGGGACTTGGGAAGAGCATTTTCCTTTAGTAGAGTTTGCCTATAACAAAAGCTATCAGGCCAGCGTTGGCATGACACCCTATGAAGCATTGTATAGATGACCCTTTAGATCATCAATTTGTTGGTGGGAATCTACAGAAAGATTATTACTTGGACCAGATATGGTTAGAGAAACGTCCAAAAAGATTGACCTTATTCGACAACGGATGAAAACAACTCAAGATAGGCAGAAATCCTATGCAAACAAAGAAGGACTGACCTCGAATTTGAAGTAGGAGACTTGGTTTTTATCAAAGTGTCACCTCTGAGGAATGTGGTTCGCCTCAGATTGGTAGGGATGTTGGCACCTAGGTTTGTGGGACCATTTCCCATAACCGAGAGGATTGGCCAAATGGCCTATAGAGTAAAGCTTCCTTAAAATCTATCTGGTGTTCATGACGTTTTCCATGTTTCTCATCTGTGGAAGTGCTTACATGACACCGCGAAAGTTGTTGAGCCGAGTATATTGGAAGAGGTAGAAATGGAACGGGAGGCGACAGTCGGGCGAGTTCCTTCCTATGTACTTGGATCAAAAGTTAAGAAGCAACGCAATAAAGAGCTCAAGTTGCTAAAGATTCAATGGGGAGGTAACTCAAAGAATGAGACTTGGGAGACCGAAGACAAGATTCGTGCTTCGTACCCATTTCTCTTCGGGGGTATGTTCTTAACTCCTTTTTCCAAAGCTTTATCAGTACTTGTTTCTATTCATTTGAGTATATCTTATCCATAGTATTTTTTGACCTTTAGATAGGAATCCTATGGATGTAAACATATGTTTGAAACATGTTATATTTGATGGATGCAAGTGTTTGCTAATGGTTGCCTGTGGACGCATCCACACACACATTAGGCACTAAGATCGGCTCAATCAATCTCATACTGCATATGGAAGTGTGTGCATTTTCTTTTCTTTAATGGATGGAAATGTATGAACTAGCATATGGATGTTGCATTTGGACAAATGGGTATGCACACATGTAGAGTTTATATGTTATAATAGGCTGATTGGCATACATATTTGATTCAGGGCACTAACATACATTGCATTAAGGAGGTCAACTGAATCAATAGACTGCCTGATATTGGCATTAGTGTTGGGACATATACACACACCTTTGCATATATTCATGAAAGCATAAGAAATCCTTGAGGACAATGGATGTCAGTGATTGATGGATGAGTAGATGGTTGATGGATGGTAGGATATGCATTCTTCTCAACTTGGAGATTTCGGGGACGAAATCCAATAAATAGGGGGGAATGTAACACCCCGTAATTTTGTTAACATTAAAGAGGATAAATTAAAGAAAAATTAATTTAATATTAAGAATTAAGGGAAACTGACTACATCACTACGTCCGTCTCGAAATTCCGGTCGGGATAGAGACCTAGTTTGCATAAAACGGATAACATATGAAGAAGTTACAGACGATAAAAAGTTGAAAATCAAAACTAGGTATAAGTGGCGCACTTCCCAAGTGCGCTAAGGCAATTTTGCTCTAGCGCACCTGTAAAGTGCGCCCAGAATAGTTTTTGGGTATTCGGGCCTTTTCCCAAATGGAGAGGCGACCCACGACCTGATTTACCCTAGGGCTTATGTGGAAGTCGGTTTCAGAGGGTTCTACAACTATAAATATATAACTATTTCACATATTTCTTCACTAGAAATCATGGCGGCCAAACTCTGCTGGAGTCTGAACTGAACTACGGTGCTCATCTCCTTCTATCAACTAAAGCATATCAAATTCTTAAATTCAAGCATAAACTTAGCACCAACTTCTTTTCTATCATCTTAGCAATCCAATCACAGTGAGTTTCTAGTTGCTTTTAGGTTTAGATAAATAAAGGTGAATTATGAAAGACAGTGATTCGGATACGTTGTAAACCTTAAATCTATGTTATTGTTAGATCTTATGCTATGTCAAGATACATCTATTTCTCTAGATCCAATTCAAATGTGATTGTTCTACTATATTATTATTGTGGATCTTAGTTTGTAACTATATTGCAGCGGATGTAGATCTGTTAATTTGGACAGTTATATCATTGGATAGATCTAATCATTTACGTAAATCATGAATATATGTCACCTTGAATTGGTTAGGATCGGATCTAAACCTTTATCTTAATAGTAACTTTTATGACATGTTATGATGTGGATGTGTGTAGATCTATTTCTAAACTAGTAGATCTAATTTATATGGGCATTGAAACTGTTAGACAGGTCTAGATTATCACCTTATGTTATCATGTTAGATCTATTTTATGTGATCTAAATTATCACCTTATGATATCATGTTAGATCTATTTTATGTGATCTAAATTATCACCTTATATTATCATGTTAGATCTATTTTATGTGATATAAATTATCACCTTATGCTATCATGTTAGATCTATTTTAACCTCTAGATCTGAATTATGTGATCTAATTTATCACCTTGTCATTATCATGTTAGATCTAAACCAATTGGACATCTAAATATCTAATTTAGATCTTATCATGCTTATTTTGACATCATAGTTAATAATTGCCAACCGTTCATTAGTTTTATGTCCACCTTGTTATGATGACAATTTCATGTCCATGCCAGTATGTATGTTCACCTTATTATCATACAAGTTTATGTTTATGCCAAGATGATCATTTTAGTTATATTCCCATTATTTTCCCTATTATCGTTTATGACTAGGTTATTGTCTAGCTTAGGCATGTTGCCAATTTAATGAGGGCGCTGGTTAAGGAACGGGGGGAAAAGGGTTAAAAATGGCATAATTTGAATATGAACATTTTTTGACATGTAATTCAAATTATCGGGTAAAATAGGTATTGACACCTATAAAAGGAAAGGATTAATTAATTTATTAATTAAAAATGGAATGTCGAGTAATTACAATTAGGAATTGTAATTGTACTTATGACACGAGGTTAGGTTCATTAGTGGTGGAAGTCTGCCCGGACCTGACCAGCATATCCAGCATCCACTAATGTTGAACCTAATGTGGGAGGTCTAAGTACGTAAATACGAATCGGGCTATGACACGAGGTTATGCCCAACTGTGGAATAAGTTTGCCCGGACCCGACCGGCATATCCAGAATCCACATGTTGTAGGCCTAACATAGGAAGTTTGGACCATTATGAAACCATAAATGGACGTGATAAAGAATGGGACTACTTAACCCAGGTTAATCCATAGGGATTGTATGAACTTAAATTTAAGTTGGGGGTTAAGTAAATATGGTTGAGGGATGGGCTATGTAAGTCTGAAGAGGGGGATGGGTAATATTCACATATATTCCCATAAACTTAACTCATTAAGGTTATGTAATTAAAGAAACCTCGTGATATATATAACCAGAATAAATAATAAAGTTATGCAATTAAAGACACCCTTTAGGGTATGCATAACTGGTAGAAATAAATAAGGCTATATAATTAAATACACCTAGTGGTATACATAGTCAGTGAAAACCTAGTGGGGGATACAAGACAAAGGGGAGAGATTGTATCATATTGTATGGGAGCCATTTCAGTCAGTAACCTGGAGTAAGTATCAAACAAAGTACTCCATAATAGGCGGAGAAGGGGCACGCATACTGACTGATTGTAAGAGATCCAAATGTGGAGTACGGTGTGGGCGGCGCAAACCGACCGGGCCGTGTGCGTGCATGAGTCGGACAGATGGGGATAAGATGACCGTGACACCTGTAGATATGGTTGTGCACATTATTACAATAAGGGGTTTCCACTTTAGGAAGTGATACCTCCTACTGTTGGGCCAGCACAAGGTATCTACGAGGGTTAGGGAGCCGATCGATCAGGGTAGTAGTTAGGATACATTTGGACGTATACCTAAGTCTACCACCTTATAGTTGAAGGGATCATCTCTTTTTGGATATATTAGTAACAGTGCAGAGTAATCATTAGAAGCACATACAACTTATCTTGTCTACCTTTACACACTTGCCATTTATGTAGTGATCTACCTTATCCACTTTATATGCCTATCATGTTACTTTTATTTATTTACTGGCTAAAAGTAACTAGGATCGCCAGACTTTATGTCTGAACCTTTTGTTTCTCCTTCTTCCTTCCGTTCCCCCCCTCCCCCCCCCCCCCCAGGTTCTTAGGGAGGAAACACCCAAGCTTAGTCAGGACTCAGATATCACCTTTCTAGGAGCTACTTCTGAAGTATGGCTCAAGTTCTTGTCCCTACTATGGCTTAGCTTTTTCATTTGGGGAATTATGTTTTTTATTCTTATGTACTCTGATGAAGCAAGATAGAAGTTATTTTATTGTAATGGTTTTTGTGACTTATGGTATTGTAGACCACGGTCTTTTAATTTATGTTGAAATAAAAATTTAAATTTCCGCTGCTATCTTATTTATATCTATCTTGTAATTATTCTGTGTCTGTTTACCTATAACGCTTGGCGGAACATAATGCATTCCCTTAGTGAGTGACATTAATGGACGTGGGGTGTCACAGTGCCTATATGCCCGTTCATGACATCCCTACTATGTTAGTTTGCCTAATCATGTCACCTTACACCTATTATGTTAGTTTGCCGAATTATGTCATCATATGCCAGTTTTATTTATTATGCCTATTCTTGTTCTCTTCTCTCCCTTTTGTCCCTTTTTTCATTTTATAGCCAGGCTACCTTCGAGCCTAGGCCTATCACAGAAATAACCAAACACACGAAATTGGTAACGATCGGGAATGATTAATTTGGGGCATAATTCATATTTACCTTGAGCCAAAACTTGGGGTTTGGGGGCATAATCTATTTCTTGATCTAAACCTTAATCTGGAGCATAACCTATATCATAAGTCAGACATGGATTTGGGACATAATAAAACATGAAAATTGATTAGTAGTGAAAATGCTTAGATTTACATTAATTAGAAACTGTAACCGCGCTTAGACACGAAGTTAGATTACACTTGTGTTGGAAGTCTGCCCGAAACTGCCCGGCATATCCTGCGTCCACAAGTGGTGAATCGAATGTGAGGTGTCTAAGTGCATAAACATATGTGTAACAATGATAATACATGAGGTTAAGTCCGACTTGTGGAAGAAGTCTGCTTGGACCCAACCGACATATCCAGCATCCACAAGTTGTAGACTTAATGTGGGAGGTCTAGCGAATTATTACCATAAATGAATGAACGGTGAGGAACTAGTAATACTTAACCTTTTTGAATCCATAAGGATTACATGAACCTATTAACTTGACTAGGGGTTAAGTAAACTTACTTGAAACAATGGGAGGGTTAAGTTAATCTTGTTAAATATGTGGGGACGGGTTATACGTATGAACCTGACAAACTTAATCTGTAGAGTTATGCAATCTTGTTAAACTAATAGGCTTAACCTGTTGAAATCCTAGTAGTGGGGATGCAAGCCTAGGGGGAATCTTGTATCATCTGCTGTGTGGGACCGTTCTGTCAGTAACCCATCTTGGTATCAAACGGGGAACCCCAAACTAGGTCGAGGTCTGGGCACGCTTACTGAGCTGATTATAAGAGGTCACTTGAGTGAGGGTGTGGGCGGCGCATTCCAACGGGGTTATGTGCGTGCTTGGGTCTGCTTGCCAGGGAAGATAAGACGCTATGACATCAGTAGATATGGTTGTGCATATCTTGTAAACAAAGGGTTTCCACTTTAGGAGGTGATACATCCTACTATAGGGCCAACACAGGGTACCTACGAGTTAGGGAGCTGATTGATTGGGGGTAATAATTAGGTTACATCTAGTCTTGCTTGTTTAGGAGCCCGTTATTGTCATTGGGGGTTAACACCTGTTAGTTCTATTGGGCTACCTGTTATTGTATGAGGTGAAACCTCTCACTAGAAGTACACCTACGTCTACCATTTTATACTTGCTGGGACCATCTTGTTCTTGTTATACTGGTATTGGTGTAGAGAAAAGTAGTAGAGAAGCGCAACACATGTTCTATTCTGTTTATCCTGTTTACCTTGTTATACCTGCCTTATGACAAAGTTATCTCTCTCCAACTTATATGTCTGTCATGATGCTTTTACTTATTTATATGCTAAAAGTAACTGGACTCGCCAGACTTTATGTCTAACCCATTTTGTTTCCTCTTCTTTCTCTTCCGTTTCTCCCCCAGGGTCTCAGGGTGTGAATACTCAAGCTTGATCGGGATTCGTCTTTCCTTCTGCTTGGAGCTGCTTAGATGTATTGCTCGATTTTGTATCTACTCTACTATGGCTATATTCTGGGGATTATGCTCTTTTTATGTATTATTGTACTCTGATGATGATTTTTGTACAAGGAAAAAGTTTTATGTTTTCAGTATTCCAGACTTATTATGTAATTGGGTTTGAACCATGAAGCTTTTCTATTAAACAAAGTTTTAATTCCGCTATTGTTTTATATCTATCTTGTAATGTTTCTGTTTACCTATAATGCTTCATGAAACTTAAAGCATTTTGATAAAGAGCGAAATAAACAGACATGGGGTGTCACAAGCTCCTTTTTATTGGCTTACTAGAGATAGCTGTAACGAACCGCAAATCCATACTATCTGAGTTGACTACATACATCGCACGTCCAACCCAAATATCACATAAATACGAATCATTTTTTAGAAGAAAAAGGTAGAAGAAGAACAGAAATAACAACACAGAATGTCACATCGCAGCGGAACAAAATATAATATATCATAATTTTTGAAATACAAAATTTTAACTGTATAACATGCAATTATCAGAGTACGACACTTACAACATAGTGGAAATAAAAATACTATATACCTAACGCAGAAGCCTCCTGCTTCAAGCTCCTTTAGATAGATCTATAAAATCCTGAACTACATGACTGCCCATACAAATTTGGGCACCCAAGAATTTAGGTAAAACAAGACAAAATAAACTCTGGGTCAGACATGGGACTGGTATGAGTAAACAATTTAAAACAGTTTGAGAAAATAAAACGATATCTCGTAAGACCACGCCGTACAAAACGGAACGGGTTTTTCCCTTATGAGAATCCAAAACACTTGATTTAACTTTCAAATCCTTTTGAAAGAAAACGATAATCTTTATATCAAAATTCTTTTGATATTATAGTAGTGTCTATCAACCATAACTAAATAATCATTTAGCAGAACGCTTTCATCTCACATTCCACATACATTATATATAATTAAAAACCATGGGCGCTTATTGGGTAATGGATTCCAACTGGCAAGGTATGAGACCACCTTACGATAGTGTATCTCTAGAGAGGAATACACCAACTGGCAAGGTATGAGACCACCTTACGACAGTGTATCTCTAGAGAGGAATACACCGTGTTCAATAAGAACATCTTGCAACCCAGGCTAAACATGACCGGTCACTCATTTCGCTTGAGTGTACCGAATGTATTATCACCAATGGTTGGGATCAGCAACCGTTTCCCTAAAGGGACAGCATCGAAATAGATTATAGAAGTAAATGGAATTTCTCTAGATCAGGTGACAATACACCATAATTGGCAGCTAACCAATTAGCCATGCGACCTACCCGATTTTATACCATTTCCTGGTTGTTGAGGCTTGAGGCTACAATTGCTTACCATTCATTGATAGCACAATCACTTTGAATGTCACATTGTCAGATCCGTTAATCATTAATTCATTTGCACAAATATTATGCTAAAAGAATAAATTCTCCGCCACCATATATATATATATATATATATATATATATATATATAACAATGTATGCGATCATTGGAAATATTCTGTCAGACACTCATTCATACACATCCGTTTCTTGGATTGAACGAAACCGAAGGCACAATTTCTATTAATAGAAAAAGCCCTTGCACTTTACTCTGTCTTCGATTATCTTCATACAATTTGATTCGCAACACTACTGCCAATACGGAGTGGTTCTCGGATAATAATCGAACCGGTCTCTCCATATTGACAACGATATTGGAAAATACTTCGATAATCGGTTATTTAACTATCGAAGAAAAACAAACAAACATTCATCCATAACATCAACAATCACTTGGCCCCTTAATTAATATTTCATTAATTAAATCACTTCTCCATTTCCTTATCAATATTCGTTAACATGATATTTTCTACTATCATCTTGGCCTCTTACACAATTTGGAAAACATTCCATATATCGACTTGTTTTATTTTCTATACGTTTAAAATATCTTTTATTTATAATTGGAAAACATTCCAATTATTTATCTCTTTTCCCAACTCATTTATCTCCATACTTAGGAAATATTCATTTTTATATTTCCAGAATTCCACTTTCTTGGGTTAAAACAAATGTTGTGTAAAACATCGTTACAACAACCCAAAATACTGAATTCAACTAAATTTCTTTAATCATTTATCTTCGACATTGAATCTTGCTATTTATCAATTAATAACGAAATCAATCAAGTTGGGGTATAATTACCTCTCAGACCTTAACTGAAAACATCTTTAACTTCATAACTGATAAGACTACTTACCTCAAATAATCCACATCACAAAAACCAATTATTCATTTTAAAACATATATATATTTCTCTTTATATTACCAGATTACCGAATCCTTTTTGTTTATAATATTCTATCTTAAGTTCGTTTCATTATCGTATTCTATATATATCAATATATTGATTTCTTGTTATCAGATATTCTTAAAATATCCTTACTCCTTAAATTTCCAGAAAATTTTGCCATAACCTCCTTTGTACGGGTCACTCGGTACAACTACAAAGTGTCTCCTTAGGCCCTTTCCATTCAAAAAGAAAATCAAAAAGCCAAGCGGCTTGCTGATTCGGCACATGAAACCTCATATGGAATTTAAACATGTACCTTTTGGTCATGCATTTCAATTTATATCTCTTCGTATACTTCATTCCAAACCTGCTTAACACATATCCAAATATTCCCATTTGGTTTCAACTCAATTCATTCGTCTTAACCCAATTCTCTAATTTATTTTCTAATTAACTATTTTTCCTATTTCACTTCTTTGTTTGAACATAACATGTTCAAATAAAATATTAACTTGCTTACAAACAAATTGAATTCCATTTTCAATTCAAGTTTCCTTTTTGATTTCGAATATAATTTCTCAAATCACCCCTACTTATTCAAAGCCCAATTTCGTATCAAATTTCGATTAACTAATTATTATTCAAATTATTTAGTTCTCTTCAATAACTAAAAATCTGATTTTTGTTTCAGAAATCATTTCACTTAATTTAATGGAGTTCATATTTATTTTATATCTCCAGTCTGGATTTTCTAGAAAAAATTCAGATTTTATTTACTGAAAATCCTTTTATTTATTTAAATAAACCGTTATGGTTTTATAATGGTTATGGTGCTGTTTTTCTAAAAATTTGATTTTGACATAACTCAAAATCTATAAGACGAAATCCAGATTTTTCTCGTCTATTAGAAAACTATTATTCAATCGGTCCTGATGCTTCTTGTTTCAAAAAATTCCGACTTAAATTGAGTTTTATATACTCAATTGTAGTTCGAAACGCCAATTTATGAACTGTCGCGCTGCGGCGAATTTGTTTTAATTATATCTAATATATAAACATTTTAAACTTCGTTTATATATAAATTCTAACTTCATTCTAATATATTTTAAATATAAATTAAACTGGTTTTCCAAATCTAACTTTAATATTCCGATTATCTCTAATCGTCGATTATTTCATAACTTGGTTATAAATTCAATTACCACTCTATTTATTTTATGTTCATTTCTAATTCCCTCAGAAATGTATTATTATATAGAATTCATGAAATCGAATTCCATATATATATCCTTTGGATTTTCCCAATTCAGTTTATATTCCGAATTCTAAAAAAACCCATCGTTCCCTTTTCGAAACGATTTCCAATTCACTTTCACATTCATACTTGAATTTATAATTCCATATTTATCCCATGATAATTATTCCACTTTGTAAACATCGTTTATAAATTTTCTTCCTAGTTTTATACATTAAACAAGTTCCATTTCAAAACCAATTTGAAACCAAATTTCTATATTTGGAGTACTTTATTTATAATAAATTATATATATATATATGTATAATGGATTTATTTTCACATTTAAAATTTAAACTTCTATTTAATATAATCCAAATATTTTTCTTTTCACAAAATTATTTATTTAAATCAATTTGATCTATTCGAATTCAAATCAAAAATCCATACGGAAATATTTTAATTCAATTCTCATTCCAACCATTGGAATAATTTCCTCGTTCCTTATTAACATGATTCCCAATCCTCAATTTAAATTCATTTTTGAATTTAAATATATAAATTATCCAAATGATAATTTTTCCATTTCATTATAAACACCGTATTTTAATTCGCTTTAATTCTCTGCGTTATCCAATGAAAATCATTCCATTTTATTTATAAACACCATTTATAAATTTACTTCAATTTCCTGCGTTATTTAATTTCTGAACGTCGTTTATAAATTTATCATTTCAATTTCCTGTATTATTTAATTTATAAACATCGTTTATAAATTCAATACTTGTTTTATTTATTCAAAAAAAATTAATATTTCTAGTCCATTTGAAATTCGAATTCTAGTTTTAGAAAAATAGATTTCCCTTTTAAATCTCAAATATATCCTTTTATGATATTTTTATAAATCAATATTCAGGCCCCAGTGATATTTAAACACCCCAAAATACTCAGTTGTCAATCATAGGCTTTCTAACACATCATATATATGATAATATATGTGAAACAAACAAATAATATTTTTTGAGGAATCCAGATGGATCCCTCCAACCTGTTTTCCTGCATCCACGGACGTTAGCCAACATAAATAATACCCATTCTGCTTCAAGGCAGGATATCGCGGTATAGAAGGTCATCGACTATCATAGCGTGGAGCGTATAAGGTCATCCGCTAATGATACTGCGGGCATCCGCTAATGGCACTACGGGAACTATCCAATCACCAATATATATATATATATATATATATATATATATATAATAAACACAAACACCAATCCTAAGTAACTAATATATATTTAATAATAGCCATAGTAATATTTTAATGCAACCAAACAACCATCAATTATTTTTAATGACTAAAAATAATTCTAAATAATAAATTTAGTGAAATTTGCTCACCATGACTTATTTATCATAATAGCGATTCTGTTTTTGATTAAATTAAATAGTGTTTAATTTAAAAAATGCTCCAGCTGGCTCCAAATCAGTTCCTAACCATAGTAACCTTCCTTATGATTCAACATAATTGATTTTGCCTAAATCTGGTACCCTACGAGATATATATATGCATTTATAAATCTCAAATGAATTAAATGATCATTACTAGTAAATTAACGATTTATTATACCTTAATCCTTTCTCCCAATCAAAAGATCACGCTCTAGTAACACCACCAAAGTCGGCTTCTTTTCTGTATTGTCGCTTTCCTTTATAGCCGTTGCAACTTCTTATTCCTTCCTCTCAGTCATTTCTTCATTAAAGGTGTACAATCTTCACCACAACTCCCCATAACCAACAGCATCTACCCAGTCCTGAAAGTAGCGACTTCCTCTAGACCTCACCACAACTCCCCATAAACAACTCAACCACCCAGTTCTCATTCATCACCATCATTCGTATTCAAAACTAAATCTTTTACCTTACTATAAATCACAAACTAATCTCACCTCTTCAAATTTGCGAGTTCAAAACAGTGCCTTTATCCCAGTATCGCATACCATATTTGAATATTTCCACGATCGCCAGACTATCCCACATTTTCTCCCAGTAGCAGACCCGAGATCCTATCGCTTCTAACAATTTTGCTCTTGCAATCCTCCTCCTATAGTTTGAAATAACCACTTGCTCCATCGCCAAAGTTGCACTCGAGCCTACCAAAACCACCACGACTACTATCTCCAAGATTCGAATGAACCGTAGATCGAACATCCCTTTGCTTGAGATCTAGCTTCCTCTTCCATTGCATTACTGGAAATCGCAACCTCCATTAACCCCAATCATCATCGCGACTTTAACTTTGAACTTGAAATGAAACAGTAATGCTCATCACTCATGGTATCGCGACGAATTAGTTTAGGAATTACGGTTTCTTTTTTTTATACGAGAAAGGTTTTAGTTGAAGGAAGCAAGAATTTGATTTTGATTTGTATTTGAAAAATGAAATTTTTGAGGCCTCTATATGATTCGAATGAATGGAAAACAAATACAAAGGGAACCACGATTTATGTTTCCTTCTGTTGAAAAGGGAAATGAGATAGGAGGAACTGCATATTTATAAAGAAGAACGCTTAAGCATTAAGGAATAGGTAAGTAGCTTAGCTGCAATGTAATTAATTTTGATTTGATGTTAATTTAATGCGATTTGATTTCTTTGAGGTGATTCCATACTTATCTATTTAAATTTTATAATAATATAAATTCAGGGTTCTGAACTCCAATTCGAGCGCAACAACCGACGTTTCTAGTTTTTTACCACTATTCTGGACACACCGGGACATGTTCCGAATCCCCATTTCGATCATATTAAGAAGATATAAATTTAGATCGATATAAATTAAATTCAAAACAATAAATTCTTCAATAATAAACTAATATTATAATTCTAATTTAAACAAAAGTTTGTGCTGATCATCTGAAATGTTTTCAATTCAGTTTTAAATTTTGAATTCAATTAAATTCATTTTCGTATTATGATGATTATATATATTCGAAATAAATCGTATTTCGGTTATTAAATCGATAACTTAATATAAAAATCCATTTATATTATCAACTCACACTTAATATATTTAAAATAATATTAAATATTCAAAATTATTCGATTAGACAAATCTGGGTCGTTACAATAGCTCTACTACGGATTTAGCTGGTTGTTTTAGTGTTGTTTACATTTTCTCGTTTGCATCTCCTTCTTATGTAAGTTACTTCGCTATGGTTTCACATTCTTGGTTGGTGAAGTTTTATGTTGCTTTCTTATTATGGTACTTCTTTATTGCTTGGATCATTTGCTTTCATGCCTGCTTTCATTTGACCGAGACTATAAGTTTCTTTTGCTATGGAATGATGTTCATGTCAATTATGCTTGGAGTCATTTGTTCAACTCAAATCCATTATCTGTAGTGTTATAGTTGTTGGGGTTGTGGTGCTTATGTTGAAGAGGGGTTAGTTGGATACTGTCAGATCTGATTGTTATGTTTTGGCACTGCCTCTGGCTGAGTCTTTCTTGCTATGTCAGGTATCGTATTTTCGACGTTGATAATTTTGAGTCTGCAATTTTTTGTTGAGATGGCTTGTCGAATTATGTCAAATCTCCAGACCTACATGTGTTGGTGAAACACCCCACCTCCGTTATGGTCACTCATAAAGGGAATGCCTTAACTTTGGTGGAGCACTATAGGTAAAAGACACAGATAATTTACAATGCAGACATAAATAAGCAGCGGAAAAACTCAATTTATTTCATACATGGTTCATAACAAAAACATTACAGCAAACTGTCTCAAAATAACTTCCAAATCATTACATCAAAATCTCTGTCTTGATTATAACATAAAGAAGCATAAAAAACAATAAAACTGCATAAATCCCCAAGTAGTAGTGTGTCCAAAGCCATAGCCAATGATAAGAGGTTCCAAGTTGTACATCACAGAGTCTTCAAGCTTGGAAAGATGAACGGTCCAAATTAAGCTGAGTTATTACCTTCCTGGTTACCTGAGGAGGGGGGAACGGAAGAAAAGAGAGCGAAAGGAGAATGGGTCAGACATAAGTCTGGTAAGTCCAGTGATTATTCAGCATGTAAAATGGTAAGAGAACCATGACTTGAATAAACTGGAGGCAGGACAATAACAAAGAAATAAGGTAACATAGGATAACGCAATATAAACAAGGCAAGATAAACTAATCATACTATCGCACTCATATCCATATTTTCTGCACCTACTAGATATTTCAACCATCATCATGAGTTCAAACCCAGTATCCCTTTTTATCGATCGGCTCGTACTCGCATGCATTTACCACTTGTGTCATACGGTCCCGCTCGATTGTAGATACATGTGCTGGTCCCACCATGGGGTGTATCAAATCCTATGGTGGCAACCCGACATGATTCAAGATGCACAGTGTATAACTACTGATGCCCAGTGCCTGCTTTTTCCACTCCAGAGTACGTGCACGCTCGTACTCCATCGGAACCTACACTGATGCACCAACCGTCGTTGTTTTGACTGCTTATAATCAGCCCAGTAATTGTGCCCCGCCCTGCCTAGTTCAGGGTACCATGATACATTTATGTGGGTTACTGCTGAAATGGGTCCCCGTTACTAGGGTTTCCTAATCAACATGTTAAATTGGTTAAGTTTCCAAGTTAACCTAACCCACCCATCAGTTTAGTTAACATGTTGTATTGGTTAAGTGTTGCCTTAATTAACTTAACCCTAGCATTCCTAACTTAGCTTTAATTCATTCATTAAAGCACCAACCACTCACATTATACAGGTATTGTTGCGGTCACTGGATGTGCCGGTCGGGTCCGAGCAGTTTTACACCGCAACTCAGTCTAACCTCGGGTTCTTTTGGGCTCGATGCTCTAACCTCTCACATTAGATATATACTGTTATGGTTGCTGGAAGTGCCGGGCGGTTCCGGGCAGTCTTACACCGTAACTCAATCTAACCTCGGGTTAGGCATATTCGTATTTTCTAAATTTACATATTTACCTCTTTACATTTATATGTAAATTAATTTTATTCAAGTCAAGCCCCACTTTCTCTTTAAATCAAGTTCATAATTTTAGGTATAAAAATTTATACCACTTTATGCCATAAAACATTTACATATTTATGAGCCAAAAATGCCAATTATATGTAATTTCTTGTTTTTCCGCAACGTTACCCGCGTTAAACGTTCGCATATATCACATAAAATGTTAGGCTCGATACATAGCCCAACTTATATACAAAAGGGGAAAAAAGAGGAACATGTAATAATTCCAACATCATAAAAATATGGATCTAACCGCACATGTGTCATATGGATTTGGCATAGAACAATATACATTTAATTATGAACTTGCAAATTTAGATCTACTCAACATGAATCGTGAAATAGGGGTTTTACATAGAAATACATAAACTTAAAATTAGGCATGCTGTTGTGAACTTGCAAATTAGCATGTCGTTCTAGTCATATATGTGAACATGGTTGAACTTGCATAAACATAGGAAAATTCCCAAATTGTCATACAACATATAGGTGTCATTACCAAATCATACAACTTGAAATGTCATTGCCAAATTATACAACATGGTATATCATCGCCAAATTACACAATATGATAAGCCATTGCCAAATTATACAATATGGTATGTCATCGCCAAATTACACAATATGATATGCCATCGCCAAATTATAATATGTCATCTCCAATTTATGTCATCGCCAAAGTATACAACATAATATGTCATCGCTAAATTACACAACGTATATGTCATTAGCGAATTATACAACATATGGATTCATTGCAAAGCATTAACATTTATCATCAAATTACATACAACATGATCACAAACTTAACATGATAAGAGTCATAGTCTAAATCAATTCAGTTTTAACAGAAAAGGATAGGCATAAATTTACATTAGGCGTTGTTCTACATCCAGTTATTTAGTCACGATTCTAATATCATTTAGGTCTAAATGATAACTGGACTTACAAAAAAGGAGACTAGTCTTGTGTTCTGGGATCTATATTTTGAATTTGAATAGCTCTCCTTTGTTGTAGATGTTGAATTCTCTTAGTTGAATTAGATCTGATTTGTAATTTCTACTTGCTTTCTAGTCGAAGGAGAATGGCGGCTACTCTTGGCTGAGTATTGACAGCATGACGGTCTTAGGAATATTTTTGTGTGGCTTAGGGTTTAGATTTAGGTTGCTTATATAGAAGTTTGATTTAATAGGAGTCGTTAGATCAACCTAGGGAAAATCAAAGTCATTCAAACCTAAGAGAACCAACCGGAACTTGCCACACAAGCCCTAATGCCACAACAAATCGTCACATAGAGAAATACGTCAGATTTTAGATCTGACCCAAGGGAGAGGTCGACCCCTTGGTCGACCTGTATGGGGGGAGGTCGACCCCCTAGTCGACCTCCTGGTTGACCTGGCCTTGGGCGGGAAAATTCCTGCCCAGCCCGCTTCTACTTCTGATTTTGAAATTTGAATTCTCTAAACTTTAATCTGAGCTGTTTATTTAAATTCTCGAATCTTCTGAAGGTCATAACTCCTTCATATAGAGTCCGATTTATGCAAACTCGGACTCTATCTCAAGCAGAATTCCGAGATGAACGCAATGGCGTAACCCATTTCCCTTAATTCTCAAATTTGTAATTATTTATTCTTTAATTCGTTACTTTAACGTTTTCAGTAAATATGGGGTGTTACAGTTGGTGCAGCTAATATTTTCTTTACCCATTTCCATGTCAAGTTGTTGTTGTTGATGGTACTGTGCAGTGTTGTATTGATGGATCTTGCTTCTGTGTACTTTGTAAATTTTGATGTAACTTTATAGTTATGACACTTTTGTTTTAAAGTATGAAATCTATATGCTATGCCTTTTGGCAAGTCACTCCCTACGTGGAGTTGTGATAGTAGTATAGGTCTTAGGCCTAGCTCTTGTACTATTAGCTATTATTAGCGCGGTGGATGGTCCACCTAGAAAACCGATGTAGTAGGTTGGTAATGTGCCAATCTTCTGTTATATTTGTAATTATTATTTGTTATAAGTGTTTATGGCCACTATAAAAACCTGTTGTCTCTGCCAAAAAAATCCCCTTTGGACTTTAGTTTCATTATCTTGAAACCCATTGGGTGTTGTTACCAACTTTTGCGCATCAACTTATATAACAAAAAATGATAAGTTTATTTATCATTTTCCTATAAATTGTCCTTAAAACTAATTTTTCACAATTGTTATCGTACAATATAACTACTCTGAACAAATAATCACCTTAACAAAATAATTAAAATTTTGTTACCTTTTAGAAAACAACTATTCTTCCTCTTAGCATATCATTACCTCGGAATTACAAAGGTTTGCATGTTATTAACTTTTATAAATAATTCTGTATAAAATTAATAGCTTATATGGAAATGAATAAAACCTTACTTTCTAACATTATGTAAACGAAAGACCAATATTTATACAAATAGAGTTGAATCGAATAAACCTTTTTTGAATTATGAAGAAAATTATCACTATAGCTTACACAAATTTATATTACTAAGTTTAACATATGTCACTATTCAAAGGCTTCTTTTAAACCTTAATATGTTTATAATCTTTTTACCAAAAGGAGTTTAGTGTCCAAAATAAAATATGATTCAAATAAAAAAAATTAAACATATCTTAGAGTTACTATGCTACATTAGTTACTTGTCAAAATCTATAAAATTCATATTCAACCGAATTTTTCCCAGACCTTTTTTTCCTTATTCGCTTGTATCAATTAGCATGGTATTTAAACCTCTGCTACAAATCAAAATAGGATTTCACTTTCAAATTGTTGGAAATATTAATGGGCAGGAACAAGGAAGAGGGATTGAATAAGTTGTACTACGGATGAGACCAATGCCTTGAAACCAAAATTTGACATGACTAAGGTGCAATTGATAATTATCATTCGCTCCCTAAGGTTAACACTATCAACCTTTAAAGTTGTGCGCTCAGGGTTGAATTATAGAAAATTGAAAACAGGAAGATGAGGATGAGAAGATAATTCTCCATAAATTTTTGGGACTTTCGATGAAAAGAGAAAATGAAGAATAAAACGTATTTAATCTATTTAGTCAATTAATTTCAATAAATAAATCCTTCTAAAAATGTTTTGTCACCAATGAGGAACATAAGAGGACTCTGAAAACCAATGGACATGGTTTTTGTTTTAGTTATTCAACATATATACACATATATGTATGTATGTATGTATGCATGCATGCATGCGTGTATGTATATATAGGGGTTATATGGCACCCCTTTTTCATCTTAATTATAGCCACTCGATTATATTAAGATAATGTATGAGTGGGAGGAAGGGTTGGTGAGAGAAGAGAGAAAGTTGATTGTATGGTGGAAATTAGAGAGACAAAAGGTGTGACAACCATCATTCACCATCGGTGCTCATATACCTAGTAGAGCGTTGTACATGCAACAAATCAATGCATGACAATGGTCAAGAGAAAGAAATTGAAAAAGAAGGAAACTAGATAATAGAGGAAGAGAATAAAAGAGAAGAAGAGGAAAGTAACACCATACACGAATACAAAACCTATCGTATATCTCACGACGCATCAGATAAAATATAATATATATCATTTAGATAGAACAAGCGAGACAATAATAATTATATAACCAGAGTATACTAGAGATACATATACTCACCAAAAAACTGTTTTAGAATAAGCAGCCAACATTGCCATGGCTCCACTCGTACAATGGAATAATCAATAATACAAATATAATGTGGGAAGACACCATCTCCTACTAATCCATATACGCACCTCCAGATAACATCGACACTTGCCACCTAGTCTAATCATTGGTGTATTTGATAGTAACCAAGGTAATAAATCGAAACACAAAACCTTGAGTCATGCAACTTTCTGGTGTGAGCGATAAACGCTCTCAAAAAACTATAGAAGTCGTAATGATAATTGGACCAAAAGTATGGAAATCCATACATGACCTGTCCCTGCATCCGTAGATTTAGCACAAAAAATGTATACACTAGTCTATAATAATAATTTAGGTGTACCATACGTTAGAGTACTGGAGTGCCAAAATATCTACATCTACACTATCTATATTTGTGTCAATGATTACCTACATTTTAGTGACATCCATGAGCGTGATAAACAACTAAACAAACAGAGAATACACCATCCATCCTCACATCCAATCACTCAATGCATTGGATATATATAGTGCATTTGGTTTCATGGAAACTATACCCTATCCGAGCCGAAACAGTCCATGTCGGAATGACAACCTCTGTTTGGTTGATAATAAGCATAAGTGGTATTCAGGAGTAGCCCTTGTATTAACCACCTATATCCGACACGCAATCTCTAAACTGGCTGACAAACTACATCAGGTTGAAGACCGATAGACGCTCAAGCCTTAGCTCTTCAAGTACCTGCTCGAACCTACATACAGAAGAACCTTTTTTCATACGTATCTCCATTGAAGACTCAATGGCGATTACTTTAATCATACACTTGACCAAAACAGGTTAAGTACGCGTAAGTTGAAAATGTTTGGCATTCGTTGCGAAATGCAAGTTTATCGTCAAGTTCACTTTCCATCTTCGAATCCATTGCCATGCTCTAGTGCTGCTCCAACTATAGTTTTGTTCATACGCCTACCACTGCTTCACAAATTTATCTCATTTTGATCAAGTCTTATCCATGCAGTTAATCAATGTGCACGAAACTTTTTGTGCGTTTGATCGATAAACACTGGCAACTCTAGAAGATGAGATATTCATACTACTAAGTCGCCCACGAATGGCGTTGTAACTAAGTAAACAAACAATCCTCCATGCAACCAAAAATGATATAATTACCAAAATTAGCAAACAAACATCCATAATATCATCCACAAAATAGATAAAATATATCTAAAAGGAATGGTGATGACTTGGTGTCAAAATAGCTCAATTACAGAAATAGTGTCTAAAAAGCACGCAATAACGCTTAGATGGGTTAAAATGTAAAATTTAGGTTTAAACTAACCAAAATATATTTTAATTACTTTACTTAGTATTAAATGGGTTCAACAATCCTAGAAAATGTATTTTAAGATTATAAATCACCTAGAAATATCAAAATTTTAACATACAAACAACTACAGTCCAGTGAGGGAAAATATCACCCACCTTAGCAAAATCAACCAAAACTAGTGTCAAAATGTAGAGCTCACCAGTATGAGTCCAATGCCAAAAACCACATTCAAATTTGATGTCGTATGCTAAAGCTATGAATTTAGTTTGCAGATAAAATTGGAGATCAACAAGTTTAATAAAATAATTAATATTATAATCACCTTTCATAATCTCTTCTTCCTGAATCAATTCCCTTGTAACATACACGCAAGGAAACCCATATCATCGTGTACCTCCATATGATGATATGGAGCTACGCTCCACCATTTCAAGTACCTCTTCTCCGATGAACTCCTCTCTGCAAGCTCGATATGCTCACGCCCTTAAAACAAGGTTCTACCTTCCTAGACAAATGCGTACTCAGCCCTATCACACTGCTCCAAAAAGTCGCGACCCCTATTGATCACCGCACTCTCCATAAATTATAGCATAGGTGTTATTTGCATTGAGAAGAACAATAGCCAATGGTGGCCTCCAATTCGCGAATCGTCGCTTGTAGCTCCAACGAACTCGAGCCCTAGGTCACTACCCATAAAATCCATCCACCCTAACAACCATCGCACCCATCAAAAATATCATTGGCTTGTAGAGATAAGAATTCTAGGAATTTAGGAAGTGGTTTCATGATTTTAGGTGGAGTATATCAATGAGAATTAATTCTTGAAGATGGAGAAAATGATCGACATTATTTTTGAGAAGAGGATGGCAGCTACACTATACGGCTAATGACCAACTAGGGTTAATAACCAGTTAGATGGATATTTATAATTTCATAAGGTTCATCCATCAAAAGTTGTGTGTCCAAAACACACAAATGTTTTAAGATCGTACAACCAAATGGTACATTCATTTGATATAAAACTTGACACCATGAAACAACTTTCTGTGGCGATTCCAAAAATATAAAATTTCATCGTAATCCAACATTGTGTCCAAAACGTCAATTCTCGTGCGTATTTCAAGACTATTTTGCCCTTGGAGCATCAAATCTCGAAATATAACAACCCGTACACTTTTTCTCTACCTAAAAAACTATCTAAACTCAATGGAAATAGTCTCAAGTTCCGATTCTATCATTTATGAAAAATATTACATTGGGACCGTAAAATAGCTAACGATCAATATTTAAATATAACATATAAATATTGAATCATCAAAATACTGGTTGTTACGTTCTTTCCCCTTATAGGATTGCGTCCTTGGTATCCGCAATGACCAAACAACACAACCCCGCACTCTCGCATAAGTGACGATCCAAGACAAATCGTACTCATTGATGTCGCGCATAAGTGACTATCCAAGACCAATCGTCACTCGTCGCTTTCAAAAACAACTATTGAAAGTGATCACTACAAGGAAATAGACTCATATTTTTGAATGAAACCAATATTACCATTCCTAAGTACGATCTCCATCAAAATTAAAGATCAATATAACTAAGCCAAACACCCACATTTTCACTTGTTTCCAAACGAACAAACAATGGAGTATATAAGTGATGACCCTTAGTTGGGAAACAACTTGAATAAGCAACTCCTCTCCCAACTCTGGCTTAGTTCATGGAAAATTTTGACTTTATCTCATTTGTGCAGTTTGATCCGAAAAACCGTAACTATCCACAACTGGCTCAATATAACAAAAGCCCAAACTGGCCTCTTAAAGGGAATTAAATCATCAAAAATGCACTTAGAGTGAAACCCCAACTCAAAACAACCTATGTTGCCAAGTCATGTTTGGAAACAAAGAGACTAAAAGTCAATGCTATCCTACATGTCTATCAACCATATAAGTATATGTGGTCATACGAACATCAACAATCAAATAAATAGGTATATGAACCGTAAGAGCATAATCAATCAAATATACATGGAAAAACAATTACAATCAAAAAGATAATACCTGAGCTCACCTTAGCATGTACGATATGTAACATCATGTAAAAATAAACTTAAGTTGATTTAATTTAAATTAAACAATAATAACTAATAATAATTTAATGGGCTGAAAATGGAATTCTAGATAATTGGCAATTGGGACAAGAAATTATTGTAGTTGCATTCGTGGCGAGATTCTGATTCTTTTTAATATTTTATTCACTGAAAATGGAGTCAGTATGCAAAAGATATTAGTTAATTAAGTTTTGCGTATATATTAACGTACAAAGTTTGAATTTCAAATAAATAAATAAACAAACCAATAATATATTAATTTGGGTAAGCATGAAAAGAATGTTCCTTTTGAATTCAAACTTGTGTGTATATATTTATACACAGTAGGGAACAAGAATAATTAATACAAGGCAAGAAATAAACCAAATTAATCGGTAAACAAAAAAAGTAATGTACAGGAGAAAATTTCTCCTAGACTCGACCTAAAAAGAGGGTCGACCGCCCCTCTAGGAGGAGTGTCGACCCCCCGGTCGACCTCCCTTCTATAGGAGTGGTCAATCGCCCTCATGTAGGGGAGCCCAATAAAGGTTGTTTTATATAGGGACTTATTTATAGTTTTTTATGAAATGAACTGCTCAGATTTAATCTATTGAATCTAACAGCCTACATACACGATGTCAACTATAAATAGGGCCTCAAACCCTCACTCCATACCCTACAACCATTCTTCTTCGCCCCTCCATGTTGAATTTCTATCATCTCTAATTCCAGAAAGAAAACGGGATTAGGTTTTATTCTATCTCCCTAACATATGCTTTCTCCTTTATTCTATTCTAACATAGTTTAGTTTTCTTTTGGAATTCAGATTCGTATATATATGATTATAATATGTGAGTCTTATATATATATATATGAAATGTTGGAGCATGTTTGTTCACGAAGGCCAAATCCAAATCTTATTCTATTCAATCTTGTTATTGCGCTCCCTAATAGCACTATGAGTGGAATCCATCTGAGTTTTCTATTTTCCTATAATTTGTTTGTTTAAGACTCGGATTATTATGCCTAGGATGATTTTAGTTCATACGAAAAGAACACAACATTAAAACCCCCTAAACCTTCCATTCTGTTCATGTTTTTACAATGAAATTGTCAATTTGAACACAACATTAAAACCACTCAAACCTTCCATTTTGTTTATGTTCTTACGATGAAATTGTCAATCTAATTGTGTTTGTAATTTTAGCTTTATTGAATTAGTGAAAGAAAAGCATGATCAATGTTGTTTGATTTTCTACGTTTGTCAGATTCATCTTGTTTCATTCTTATGCAATTTCATTTGCATGTTTTTTGTACAAAAGGTTAAGATTTAGATGGGATTGTAAACTAAATACGTTTAAATCTCTATTTCTTCTAAAATAGAGTATTTGAACATTTTATTTACAAGATATTCAAATACTAAGGTTTTGTAAAACATAGATAAAAAGTAAATTCATTACAAAATAGGAATAATATACAGATTGGGTATATGCACTTTGTTCATCTTTTATCAACTTAATAATCAAGTCAAAACTAGGTTGCAAGTTCTATGTTGTTATTAATATTTTTGCCATTTTGATTACTACATGTTAATATGTACATTTATGCCTCGATTGAAATAAATATGGAAAATAAGAACTTTTATACCCTTAAGTGGAAATATGGTTGACATTTTCAAAACGTGGCTATGACTTTAATTGTGTTCTCTTAATTCATACTTATATGTATTTAATGTGTAATAAATACCGTTAAATTAGGAATTTGAATTAAAATGTCTCCATAGGAAATTATATGTTTGTGTGTGTGTTAATGGCCTTAGATATATTAATGACACATAGACATGAGGTTAACCATTACTTATAATAGAAGTTTACACAGAACCAACCCGCATATCCAATATCTACAAGTAAATCATGTTTATGTTAGGAGTCTAAGATCCATGGGACATTATATTTAATACACTGTGATATGAGGTTAGGCCCAACATGTAGTATAAACCAGCCCAGAACCACCCAGCAAATCCAGCATCTACAAGTAGTCGGCCTAATGCGGGATGTCTAGCGCATGTGTGTGTGTGTATATATATATTGTGTGTGAAGTAGGCCTTCCTTAGGAAAAGGTATTAATTCGCCGACCTTTCTCTTGTTTGGTATTAAGTGGTTAGGACTAGATCTGTTCCTAAGGTTCACTCCTTGGTTCAGTACCCAGGTGATGGGACTCGTCCTTCGAGGATTTAAATGGTTGTTGGGTCCGCCTTTCTCCTACAAAGGTATTAAATGGTCTTATTAGACGATGATGTGAGTAAATTAGTTCTCCATGTAATGTCTGCTTCTTATCTAGGGGCTAGTAAGGGCTGGCCTTAGGACGATGAGTGTGTGTGTGTGTTTGTGTATGTGTGTGTATATAGCCAAAAAGGAACCACCGTCTAAGGAAATTATGAAGTGGTTAGGAGTTCACCCGTCAGGACAACTAGATAGTAAGAAGAGGAGGGAGGGTTCTCTTAAAGTGAGTTCCTGACCATAACCTGATAGTAAGTGGTTGTTACTATTTCTCGACCGACAAAGAGAGTATATACATTATGATGTTAACGTTAGAGACGATGTCTTTAGTGGTTAGGGATCCGCCATACAGTATATTAAGTGACTGTAGGAATGCCCACCCTTAATAAATTAAATGGCCTTAAGTGACTAAGAATAACCTGCCTCGTGGGGGTACTAAGTGACTATAAAGAATGTCCGCCCTTAAGCTATCTTGTGGGATTCAGGTGACCATAAGTACGTTTGCCCTTAGATTTACATATAGGCCTTTAGTGACTGTTAGGATGTTCACCTTATATGTTTGATTGTGTGTATGTTTGTTACATAGACATAACATGAAAAGTTTATACGGCTGAATTTTTCGGAATAGTTATTCCAAAATTCATGTGTATTTCATTCACCATAACTTTATGTTCTGACCTCCCTCCTTTCATCATTAACAAGCTAGTAGGTGAGACTATTGACCTAGGATGGGGAACAATTTCTTTGAGGAGGATTCGCTCAAAGACTTAGTTATAGTGGTAGTATCTTTATTGTTGTTGGTGTTATGTAATTGAGATAATGAATAATTGTTGTACCTTGCACCTTGTTGAGACTTATTGTATTATGAAATTGTGGTCTGTAATAAATTGGACATCTGTTTTATGCTATTATATTTTAGGGGCATTTTACCGTAAGGGCCTCCTTTCATCCGCAAATTAGTTTCTAGGACATGGCTTTAAAATAATTATTTACCAGGACAATATTTATTCATTTATTTCTTCCTGTTTTTCATTTCCATATGCATTCTAGAAGCTAAAAAAACCAAATCGATTTCAAATCTGCTTTCTTCTTCATCTTTAGTTTCGCTTTGTCATCTTCCAATTAAAACGATTCGAACTCATTACTTTCTCACTCGGCGAACCTTTTCACCGAAAATCTTTATCAATTCACTAAAAACCTAAACCCTAAAGAATTTCAACGATCCATCTACGCCACCTTTCTTCAGCAGATGTTAATCGCCTCACCTTTGTTCAGCTGAAGAAACTACGACGCGATTTCTATTCACTATTTGTAAGACACGATTTTCGGTTCACTAGTTGTTAAACAAGTAAGTGCTTGTTTATCTTCGTTGTTTGTTGTTCATCGATTATTTTTGTCTGCTATATATCGATGGTTTTTGTTGCTAAAGTAAGTAGTCATTCACGTATTGATTTTATTTTCTCCATATGGGTTGTTTGTGCTTGTGTTTGAACAAGTAAGAAATAAGTTATATAAGGTAGTTATTCCCTAAATGATTTTGTTTGCTGTTTATAGGTTTTTGTGTTTGTGCTTGAAAAAGTAAGAAGTAAGTACTATTACTTGTTCAATGATTGATTATCTTCGTCATTTATGGATTGTTTGTGTTTTTGTTTGAATAAGTAAGAAGTAAGTTCAGTTTTATTCCAACTTTCCTATTTATGCATGTATGGTGTTTATTGTTTTGTGATTGTAACGACCCTCCTTCTTGATCGATCCAAATCGATCGTTAAACCAACTTAAATCGAACCAAAAAGGCGGATATGCTAACTTTGGACATGCAACATATCAGAACAAACAACATAAGACTTTTATAAACTTCATAATAATGTTACATCAGAGTATAGAATATCATAGTATTGAAAATAATATACAGCGAAAAATAAATTTTCAATAAATGTAATACAATACTATAATGACCGGGAATTAGCTCGATCTGAATCAGTCGCTAAACCGATCAAGACCATTCGAAACGCCTGATTGTTCTAGGAACACGACAAAATAGAACGCAGACAGAAGAACATTTCATTGTTAATTACAACAATTCCATCAGATTACAAGAATATACAGAGTATGAATAAATATTACACAGAAAATATCAGAGATTTAAATTACATTTAAATTCATCGCAGCGGAAAATAATACAATACACAACTAGAAGTAATACACGGATACAGAGCTTTCCGAGTATCGTTCCATATGTACATCAGGATCCTATGAATATAAATCTGCAAAACCAAAACTATTAGCTGCCCGTGTCAAAATAAGGGCACCCAGAGTTTAGGTTAAAACAATAAACTCCAGGTCAGTCATGGGACTGGTGTGAGAACTAAAACAGTCATTAATCTTTATTTTAAAGTTAGGTAAATCAAGGGACCACGCCGTATAACACGGAACGAGTTTCCTCCCAAGAACACTAGTGCATAAAACAACAGTGCAATGCTAAACAAAGAAAAATGAAGCTATTATAAGACCCAGGTTCCATCACACAATGCAACGCAAGCCGGAGGATAGGGTTTTTACCTTATAATAGCCAAGAATGCTTGATACGTTTAAAACAAATCATTTGATACTATTATAATTGCATAGTGTCAAAACAATTTCAATCATAAATATCAATCATAGACAGCATGAGCGCCCCATCCCACCATGTCGCCATATATAGGATTACAACAAAAACCGAAGCGTCACGTATTGGAAGTTGGATTTCCATCTATGAACCGAGGCAAAAGATAGTCCTCTACCGATTTGAGACAATCTAGCTCATGTCTCAGGACCCAGACTCAGGTGGGCCCTTGGAGCGACAGGGCCGGTCCACCGATGTGGATTAAAATGACTGAACACTGCGTTTCCCCGCCCTTTGGGGCGTAAATGAGCCAACGAATGACTCCATCGGCTTCACATAGTCACCGATATATCCGAGGCACCTCGCAACAACAACAACCACATAAGTCAAACTCGTCAGGGCGTGTAAAACCACTGACGCCACTTCTAACTAGAAAGAAACTCATGTCCTCCCTGAGGTCCTCTCCCGTTTTTGGTCCACCACCGGGGTGTGAGGCTCGCGAATCAACGTTACACAAAGCTACGCCACACAGACCGTGCTTTGATCATCAACCACACGACTTTGCTTTTCAACAGAAGCCTTGATCCATTGCCACTTAGGCATGCCACACAGGGAATTCATTCCACGCGATGGATATCCATCAATATATAACCCCTGAGCTCGTACTTCTCAGAGAAGGGCGTTAAGCAAGAGAATAAATTCTCCGCCACCAAACAGATATATATTTAATAGAAATCAATCACACAGACTGAAATCCAACGTCAGACACACAGTCCATTTACAAGTTCGTTCTGGGTCTGAACGAAATCGGAGGCACCTAGTACCCCGCATATCCATCGATCTCCAAGTACGTCTGGACGATCACCAACTAATTCTCTCCTCTTGGGTGTACGGCCCAATCAAGATCATCAGTAATTATCCAAACGACGTGAAGACCTCTGGTCTTCAACCACCGTCTTCATCTTCGACACCACGTCGAATCAGTTATTCAGAATGGGATAAACCCGGTCTTTCTGAATAACTCGCGTATATAATAAATATGTGTTACACAAACACAACATACGCCTCATTCCAATTCATCAGTTACTAACCGTAAATTAGTAAGAGAATAATCCCCCAAATATTAACCCCGAAGGCCGAAACCAACATCAGATCAATACCTAGGAAACCATTCTGCTTAGCTAACCTACAGTTAGTTTTTAAATTTCACATTCTTAGGGAACTGTTCCTATTAATTTTATCAAAGATAAATTCTTCTAAATTTATTCTTTAAACTTCTTTTGAATATAAATTCAAACTAGTCGGGATTAGCGAACCACACTGAAGTAATCATTTATTTTATTTCCCAATCCCAACCAATCCATCCCATGAAGTAGAACTGGTCATACTTCATATCTAACACCACAGTGTTATCGGTAAATTCAATTACCATTTCACGTTCAAATCTAATTAAAGATTTAACTATCGCCTGGAGCAAAACTGGTGATACTCCATTCTCGATCTTTTCAACTTAATTAAATATTCATTAAAACTCCACTTAGTTTTAATCTTTAACTGGGTTAAAGAACCGATGTCATTTAAAACACGGTTCACGATAAACCCAAAATCACATCATATTTCAATTCCAATTAAATATTATTTAATTGGTACACTTCATTAAATCTAAATAAAAAGATTTAATATTTCCTCAACTGAGTTTAAGAACAGTTTCAATGAAGACACCATTCACCACAAACCCAAATCACATTTGATATTAAATACAAGGCTATGAATAGAAAATATATCGGCTTATATTCAATATCAAATTCTACGACCAACAAATATCGTATTGGAAATAACGATATATATATATATCTTTCAAATTCCCATAACAATATCTGTATAATCACGATATCCAACATCGAAATATTCCAAAGACAATTTCGATTCAAATCCATTCCAATTCAATTATTGGAAATTTTGGTTACTTTTAAAACCCTTTTCAAATTCAATTTATTTATTTAAAAATAAATAGAATTATAATTCTAGTTCAAAACTAGTTCATTTTAATAAAAATCTATTTTTATCCTTTCAAATATGGAGTTTTTCACCCCAATTCTTCACAAATCATTTCTTATGATTTTACACAAATTATTACTATTTTTAATAATTTTATCAAGGCCCGTACAGTCGATTTCCATCAACGACCATCGAACTGCACTTACAAAGACCTTTTCCAAATTTGATTTGGACATAATTCCAAATCCAACCGTTAGATTTCTATTTTCTAATATTTTTAGAAAGCTCTTTTCGATATGAACCTAACGGTTCCGTTTTTAGGAGAATCCGATGGTCAGATCTCCCGTAATTTCTGTTCGAAGTCAATGGTCGAAATTCACGAACTACCGCAGTGCGGCGCGTTCTATTCAGGCCATTATATTATATATACAATATATATAATATATACTTTGTCGATTTCCTTTTAAAAAACGTATTTTATAAATCGTTTAAATTCGTTTTCAAAACGATTTCAACTTCATTTCAAATTCAAATCAAAATTGAATTTTTCCTTATAAATTCGTTTTAAATTCATTTCAAATTGATTTCAATTCAAATCGATTTTTAATTCAATTTCAGTTCGTTTTCATTTCAATTCAATTTCAATTCGAATTCATTTCTATTCAATTTCAATTCGAATTCAATTCTATTCAATTTTCAATTCGAATTCATTTTATTTTCAATTCAATTCGAATTCTAATTCGTTTCAATTCAATTCGAATTCTAATTCGTTTCAATTCAATTGGATTTGAATTTCATTTCAAAATATTCGATTTTGAAATCACTTTTCAATATTCATTATAAAAACGAATATAATCGATATAAATATCGTTCGCGTCAAAATAGCGCATATCTAATCAACACGGCTTTATATATTTCTATTTCAAATATTTCGTTTCAAATATTTCTTCTCAAATATTTTATTCAAATATTTCTCTTCAAATATTCTATTTCAAAACTGGAATGAGGCCCAATCAATTACCATAGATTTTATTTCTATGGATTTCCATACAACGCATGTATATATCAACAATGACAAATAATCAACCAACATCCAAAGTGCATTCTACAGTGTATAAGCATAAAATATAAATATTTAACGCTCATAACAGTTTGTCAATCAATCGATCGACATACAACTAATTATTGGGATTAGTGTAAGTCATATATCATCCCAATACCCGTGTGGGGTTTCAAACAATCAAACACAGATTTTATTTGTGCAGTTGAGCGATGTGTAAAATTTATCGTCGTAATCAATATCAGTCAAATGTGTGTATATAAACAAATCGTTCTATTTGTTTATATTAATTTATTTCATTTCATATACACGTTAAAAATTCTATTTTTAACTATAAAAATATTTTTATTTCAATCCACATCATATAATCAACTATACATCAAAATCAAACAAACAAGAATTCAAGCCGTCCATGGTTTGTGGACGATGGGTGTCGGGTGCTACTAAACACCGTCTGCATCCTAGAGTATATTTTAAACTAGAAATAAAAATAAAAGTGAGGAGTTCTCACATTGGGTTTCCATTCCTTCTGTTTTAATTTCTGAATTCAATACAGTCTGGATTTTAATTTTGCTTGAAATTCTGATTTGCTCCCTTTTCGATCTAGTCAGTCTCATGTTGTAGAGCTTTCTGATACGAATCCAATGCAAGTGAAATCGCTGAAATCCGATCTCGTATGAAAGAGTTACGATATTTTAAAGGTTAATAATTTAATTATATAATTAAATATAATTAAATTTTCCTTAATTTCATCCAAACCCTTAATCACCGTTATTAGGCTAATTAGCCTTCATTCCCATCGTCCGCTTCAGGAGCCCAAACCCTCGATCAAAGAAGACTGTCGCCGCCCCTGTTCTTCACGTCGGACCTCGATCGGAGGGGCCCACAACGACCGCCCCTCCGCCACCTTCCTGCGCTTGGCGGCGTGTTCATCTCGGTGGGCCCACGCCCTCCGAATCAGCCCACGAACGAGTGCCCTTTGTGGCTTGAAATTGAATGAAAAACTCATCAATGAATGTAGAATGTGGTATGGATATGTAGATCTAAGAGCGTACTTCGATTTCATGTATGAATCATAAATTAATTCGAAGTGAATTTCGAGATCGAAGGAGATAATTTCGTGAGTGTTTCCGCCTTCAAAAGGAAAGAAGCAGCTTTGGAAATTTTGATCGTGTACTGGCGTTGACTTAGGGCTTCTAGGGTACTATATAAAATATTATTATTATTATTATTTAATTCATTAATTATTTAAATGTGAAGTTTATCGATTCGAACTCTAAATCTGTAGTAACCAGGATTTTGAGCGACTTTGGTTATCGACGTAAGCTCGACGTCGATAACCAAAAAGCATCGAAAAATCCCGGTAATTAATGAAAGAAATTAGAAGGTGAGAATAGATAAGATAGAACTTATAGAATAGAAGAAGAAGAAGAACATCATCATCAGAGTAAACACGAATCTCACAGCGGAACGAATAAAATATAACATAACATATCTTTGAAATAACATCAGTATATGTATACAATAACACTTATCAGAGTACAACACTTACAACAACAGCGGAAATAATAATAGCTATAGAATCCTGAAGCCTCCTGCTCCAAGCTCTCCAAGTGTATCTGTAAAATCCCGACTACTTGACTGCCCGTACAAATTTAGGCACCCAAGAGTTTAGGGAAAACAACAAAATAAACTCCGGGTCAGTCATGGGACTGGTATGAGTAAAACAATTTAATACTTGATTAAATAAAGGATATCTCACAAGACCACGCCGCATAACGGAACGGGTTTTTCCCTTATGAGAATCCAAATAACTTTTCAAAGCAATATCAATCTGATATTATATTAATGTCTAAGTACAAATAAATATCAATCTAGCAGAAACGCTTGCATCTCACGTTACTACATATACGGTATACAATCAAAATCGCAAGCACGTATTGGATGATTGGATTCCCAACTATGACAAGGTATGGAACCACCTTACGATCAGTGTACTCTAGGAACGATACACTGGAGTTCAACAAGAACATCTTGTAACTCAGCCACACATGACCGACCACTCATTTCGCTTGAGTGTATCGAATGTACATCACCAACGGTTGGGATCAGCAATCGTTCCCGTATATATATGGGACAGCATTGATAGATTTTAGAAACAAATGAATATTCTCTAGATAGGTGATTATACACCCTACTTCGGTGCGACCGACTTAGCCATGCTGCCTGCCCGATTTCTGTCATTTACCGGATGATGAGGCTAGAAGCTACGCTTTATCATTACATCAGATTCACTTCGAATGCTACATTGTCAAATCCATCGAAAATCACTAATTGACGTCTACAACAGTACATTACGTGTTATCTAAAGAAGTTTCCTTCTCCGCTTCCACTCTTGGTATAGTTGAAGAAATCAATGTACGTGACCGTCTGGAAATACTATGTCAGACATCCATCTTCATTCACTTAGAAATGTCACATCGTCATACCCGCCAAATCACAAATTGACTTACCCAAAAATAACACGGGTATACAGCTAAGAGAAACGAATTCCTCCGCCACTAAACGTGAATACGTTTGAATAGATCAACTTACGCGATCCATTGGATATACTCTGTCAGATCTTCGTCCATACAAGTTGTTCTGGGACTGGACAAACCGAAGGCACTATTCTGAAAACAGGGTATCCCTTGCATTTTACTCCGTCTTCAATTATCTTTGGCATATATGATTCGCGACGCTTATGCCAATACAGAGTGGTTCTATGGATAATAATCCAACCGGTCTCTCCATATTAACAACGTTAAAATGGTCAAAAACTTCGATAGTCTGTGAGTTAACTATCAAATAAAAACAAGTGTGCAAACAACGATATTATTTCCAGATGGAAATTATATCGAACAAACATCATTTAACATTAATCTCTTTAGTTCATTTATTTACTTATCTCCTGTTTCCCTATATTCTAAATTCTTATTTTCTTTTATCAGAACATTTCTGATTCTCATTTGGAAAACATTTCCAAAACTCCTTTACGATCAAACCTTACCATTTCTTAGTTAAGAAGGAAGTCACTCAAGTTGGGGTAAAATTACCTCTCAGACCTTAACTGAACAACGTTATAACTTCAAAATGGTCAAAGTTTATCTTTTAATCTTTAACAACTTCTTTACGCCTTTCTCGGATCCAATTTTACTAATCCACTTCTATATTTAAAACATTGGTTATAACGATAACGTTAAAATCCCTACTTTCGAATTATCTAACTTTAATTATAACTTTTATTCTTATTAGTGAATAATTAACCTGACATTTATTTATTTATAAATAAATAAATCTCTATTTAGACACTGGAAAGTATAAGTACTTTCCCGAATTCGCCGATTAACTCTCTTCGAGAAATCTCTATTTGATTAACTCTTCTTTGAATAACCTATATTCGATTAACTCCTCCTTTTCAAATATCTCATATTTGATTACTCCTTCTTGAATAAACGATATTCGATAATCTCTCTTCGAATAACAAATATTCGATAACTCTTTTTTCTTCAAATATCTCATATTTGAAATTCTAACTTTCGAATAAACTATATTCGATAATCTCTTTTCGAATACCATATTCAATAAACTTTATTCACTTTATAAAGATTTCCTTTCCTTTTTAACAACGTTTTATTCATTTGAAAAGATTTACTTTTAAATAACGGTTCTACACTTTAAAAATGATTTCCTTTTTATAATGTTCCCTTTCCAATTCTGTTTGTAAATAGTTTACAAATATTCCCTTTTCAAATTTATTCTTGAAAATATTCTAACTCCTTAAATTCCCGGGAAAATTTGCCATAACCTCCTTTGTATCGGGAGCATCGGGAAAATCCCCAAACTCGCCACATAGGCCTTTCCATTCAAAAAGAAATGTTTGAATTTATTTCCTTTTTAAAATATCTCATATTTATAAATATTCCCATTTATAAATATTTCTTATTTATAAATATTCCACTTTATAAATATCTCTTATTTATAAATATCCCATTTTTAAAAATATTCTATTTTCAATATCACTTTGAAAATTCCCTTATCTACATTCCGTATGTTATAGTATTCAATCATATCAAATCACGATGTTCAATATCGTCCAAACACATATAATCGCCAACAGATTATATATCACAATATATAAATCACAGTAAAATAACTGTTGAGGAATCCAGTTGGATTCCTCTAACCTGTTTCCCTGCATCACAGATGTTAGACAATAAAGATAACATCTCTTTCAGTTCCATCTGATATATTCTGTTAAACAGAATCAACATAGAAATTTAACTAACTGACTAGCAGTTCAATCAAACAATCAACACACAGTCAAACAGACAATTTTAACAGTTCTAACAATACAACATGAAATCATAAACTGTTCAGAGTTAGTGAGATTTACTCACATTTGCGCGTTAACCGATAAATATAGGTTTGCGTTCATTGATTCAGTCGAACAATTTATTTCGCCATAAATTGTAACGAGCTCGGATTGACTCGCGGTCAGTTCCATTGTGTTGCTCCCGTCCATACGATCCTAACGCAACTTACGGTTCGTCAATCTGATTTCATATGACCCAGATATAGCGGTTACAAGTTTAACACTTATTGAAAATGAATTAAAACACACATAAAAACTTTGTTGGGCTTTAACCTTCTCTTAAGGCCCACATACCCTTTTAAAAGCATGGACCGTGACAAATGCTTCTTCCCCAAAGTGAATTCCCGATGTCCTCCTGCTCCTCACCATTTACACAGACCATGACCGAATAACCTTCACCGAGTTCACCATCGAATCCACAAAACTACCACCGTCGTAATCTCCTTTAACTTCCGAACCTCTCCACCTCAACTCGACACTCCCCCAGCCCTCATTTGAATCCCGTCGACAGCAGGTTTCACAAAAAAAAGATCGAACCTTTTTGTAACTGATTCTCTAAAAAAACAACAACGAGATGCTATTCTCCCCGACGAAGATGAATACCACCATAAAAACCTCAATCGATGCATCAATACCTCGAAATCCCTAACCCTAATCGATGCTATCGAAAAACCCATTCCTTGAACGGACGTCGCACCCATGAACGAGCACACCAGATCGAAGAGCACTCTATTCTGAACTCGAATATATACATGTTTTGATTTGTGGAATTTTATTGTATTTGTTCTTGATTTCTAAAGCCCCATTTTTCTCGTTTTCAAGTCTGAGTGGCGGCTACCAGGAAGACAAATAGGGAATTAGGTTTTAGGATAAAATTTTGGTATTTATAGAAGGATTTTATTATTTTTATATTTATTATTTTATTAGTTTCTAATCAAACGCTGTTTGTTTTGGTCCTCTAAAATTCCTGCGAGCACATACGATATCTAAAAATCACCAAACTGGACATGTAGCTACAGCTCGACATTACGGTCGCAACGAAACTGGTTTCGTCGAATTTTGACTCCGTATGCTCACACAGCGTATTTTTAACTATCGAAATACTGACTGTTTCTCACTCTAAAAATCCGTACGACCACACAGTGATCCTAAAAATCACGAAACTGGAAATCCAACAACTATTTGATATTGCGGATCCAACAAAACTAGTTTCGTCGAATTCCGACTTCATTTGCAAAAGTGGCTTATTTTTACACCTCTAAATGACCCATTTTTCTATATAAATATATTTAAATATAATGAAATTAAATATAAATAAATTTATATTATCGTATCTCTTCACACATGATATCGTACAGCTCCAGAATTCATATCAGAATTTACAGTTTGACATTTCATATTTTAGATTTATCGATATTCAGTTTATATCCAAAATCCTTTTATAACGTATATAAAGCGTCGCAAATTATAAAGGAATTCCACAGCGACTTTTCTTAAATTTGATTTGGACGTAACTCAAAATCTACACGACGAAATCCCGATTTTTCTCTTCCACTAGAAAGATATACTCCACCAGCTTCACACGTTTCTTGTTTCACAGAAATCCGGCTTAAAACGAATCCTGTACATTCAGTTGAAGTCTGAATCGCCAAATAGCGAACTGCCGCGTCGTTTCAAGCTCTATTTTAATTATATTATAATTATACGTTCAAACTATCGTCGATTGAATATATTCGTTATTCAAATTCAATTCCAAACTGAATTATACCTTATATATAACCCAATTCACACTGTATTGTGAATTCAACTATATTTTGACTATTTCGACATTATAATATATTTTATTATATTATAATTATAAATTAAATATTCAATATTATTTAATTCACGTTCTCGATATCGATAAATCGATATTTAATAATTAAATAAATTAATTGTTCAACAGCTAAAAAAGCGGGTCACTACATTCTTCCCCACTTAAAAAAATTTCGTCCTCGAAATTGCTAAGCTAGGGGACGACCCTACCTACTGGGTAAAAATTTATCTGTTTACCTCTTATCTCCGGTTTCAACTGAACCAATTAATAACGACTAAAATATTAATTTATTCTGACTAACTAAATTTTCAAAAATTCTGAAAATTTTCTAACACCTTAACTTTTTGAAAAATTTTGCCAGCACCTCCTTTGTACTGGTCAATATCTCAAACTCCAACTCGCCTCTCTGGGCCTTCTTTAACCCAAAAGAAAATCAAACAGCCAAACAGCTTGCCAATTCGGCTCATAAATCTCATATCCATATATAATATAAACTGGTACCTTTTTGTCGGGCATATCAACTCTATCACTTCCATATGCTATCAACTCAGCATATACCAGTGTTATTTCCATCAAATTCCAATCAGTTTATATCCTCAAAACCAAATCGAATCTCATTTGAACCCCAATATCAAATTCCAAATTATTGACTTATCAATTTGGTTCCATTCTAGATTATCTCTAATCCAATTCAGTTTTATTTAACTCAGTTCAAGTTAAAATTTCAATTTATTTCTACTATCTTATTCTATTTAACTTCATAGGTTAAATTTATATTCCAGAATTTAAATTCCTGGGTTTATTTCAAATCAATTTGAAATCATACTGCCAATTCAAAACCTTTGAATTTTTAAACACCTTGTTTTCACAAAAAAATTCGAAAACAAAACCTTTGGTAGTAATACGTCACTTACAACTCGAAAATGAACACTGATGATGTCGCGATTCATCATCAGAATCTATTTTCCAGCTATCGAAGTAAGTTCAATACTATATCACCTTCAGTTTGAAAAACGTTTTCAAAATCTCCCAAGAACTTAAAATTTCCTTATTTTAATTCCAATCTGATTAAATTCAGATTTTTCTTCATTTTATTTCATATACTTTACCTATATGAATTCTGATTAGTCATTTATAATCATTTTACCTTTTTATAATCTTACTTGATTATAATAACAACTAACACAACCAATATACTATATTATTTTCAAAACATACCATGTCGGTTCATCGTATTCAAGTGTTTATAAAACTCCTACCGATACAGTGGATCAAACTGATCGACCAGAATTTATAAGCCACTCAACCAATAAATCTCCACAATATAAATCACTTTATATTAACTAACAAATACGCACTCGTATATATATACCCTCAACTCAGTCTAGGATATTACTAATCCCATCTCTACGGAATCACGCCACAGAGCCAAGGTAATAACTAAACTTCAGCTCTGATACCAACTGTAGTAACCCGGATTTTGAGCGACTTTGGTTATCGACGTAAGCTCGACGTCGATAACCAAAAAGCATCGAAAAATCCCGGTAATTAATGAAAGAAATTAGAAGGTGAGAATAGATAAGATAGAACTTATAGAATAGAAGAAGAAGAAGAACATCATCATCAGAGTAAACACGAATCTCACAGCGGAACGAATAAAATATAACATAACATATCTTTGAAATAACATCAGTATATGTATACAATAACACTTATCAGAGTACAACACTTACAACAACAGCGGAAATAATAATAGCTATAGAATCCTGAAGCCTCCTGCTCCAAGCTCTCCAAGTGTATCTGTAAAATCCCGACTACTTGACTGCCCGTACAAATTTAGGCACCCAAGAGTTTAGGGAAAACAACAAAATAAACTCCAGGTCAGTCATGGGACTGGTATGAGTAAAACAATTTAATACTTGATTAAATAAAGGATATCTCACAAGACCACGCCGCATAACGGAACGGGTTTTTCCCTTATGAGAATCCAAATAACTTTTCAAAGCAATATCAATCTGATATTATATTAATGTCTAAGTACAAATAAATATCAATCTAGCAGAAACGCTTGCATCTCACGTTACTACATATATCGTATACAATCAAAATCGCAGGCACGTATTGGATGATTGGATTCCCAACTATGACAAGGTATGGAACCACCTTACGATCAGTGTACTCTAGGAACGATACACTGGAGTTCAACAAGAACATCTTGTAACTCAGCCACACATGACCGACCACTCATTTCGCTTGAGTGTATCGAATGTACATCACCAACGGTTGGGATCAGCAACCGTTCCCATATATATATGGGACAGCATTGATAGATTTTAGAAACAAATGAATATTCTCTAGATAGGTGATTATACACCCTACTTCGGTGCGACCGACTTAGCCATGCTGCCTGCCCGATTTCTGTCATTTACCGGATGATGAGGCTAGAAGCTACGCTTTATCATTACATCAGATTCACTTCGAATGCTACATTGTCAAATCCATCGAAAATCACTAATTGACGTCTACAACAGTACATTACGTGTTAGCTAAAGAAGTTTCCTTCTCCGCTTCCACTCTTGGTATAGTTGAAGAAATCAATGTACGTGACCGTCTGGAAATACTATGTCAGACATCCATCTTCATTCACTTAGAAATGTCACATCGTCATACCCGCCAAATCACAAATTGACTTACCCAAAAATAACACGGGTATACAGCTAAGAGAAACGAATTCCTCGCCACCAAACGTGAATACGTTTGAATAGATCAACTTACGCGATCCATTGGATATACTCTGTCAGACCTTCGTCCATACAAGTTGTTCTGGGACTGGACAAACCGAAGGCACTATTCTTAAAACAGGATAGCCCTTGCATTTTACTCCGTCTTCAATTATCTTTGGCATATATGATTCGCGACGCTTATGCCAATACAGAGTGGTTCTATGGATAATAATCCAACCGGTCTCTCCATATTAACAACGTTAAAATGGTCAAAAACTTCGATAGTCTGTGAGTTAACTATCAAATAAAAACAAGTGTGCAAACAACGATATTATTTCCAGATGGAAATTATATCGAACAAACATCATTTAACATTAATCCCTTTAGTTCATTTATTTACTTATCTCCTGTTGCCCTATATTCTAAATTCTTATTTTCTTTTATCAGAACATTTCTGAATCTCATTTGGAAAACATTTCCAAAACTACTTTACGATCAAACCTTACCATTTCTTAGTTAAGAAGGAAGTCACTCAAGTTGGGGTAAAATTACCTCTCAGGCCTTAACTGAACAACGTTATAACTTCAAAATGGTCAAAGTTTATCTTTTAATCTTTAACAACTTCTTTACGCCTTTCTCGGATCCAATTTTGCTAATCCACTTCTATATTTAAAACATTGGTTACAACGATAACGTTAAAATCCCTACTTTCGAATTACCTAACTTTAATTATAACTTTTATTCTTATTAGTGATTAATTAACCTAACACTTATTTATTTATAAATAAATAAATCTCTATTTAGACACTGGAAAGTATAAGTACTTTCCCGAATTCGATATAAACGAATTCGCCGATTAACTCTCTTCGAGAAATCTCTATTTGATTAACTCTTCTTTGAATAACCTATATTCGATTAACTCCTCCTTTTCAAATATCTCATATTTGATTACTCCTTCTCGAATAAACGATATTCGATAATCTCTCTTCGAATAACAAATATTCGATAACTCTTTTTTCTTCAAATATCTCATATTTGAAAATCTAACTTTCGAATAAACTATATTCGATAATCTCTTTTCGAATACCATATTCGATTAACTTTATTCACTTTATAAAGATTTCCTTTCCTTTTTAACAACGTTTTATTCATTTGAAAAGATTTACTTTTAAATAACGGTTCTACACTTTAAAAATGATTTCCTTTTTATAATGTTCCCTTTCCAATTCTATTTGTAAATAATTTACAAATATTCCCTTTTCAAATTTATTCTTGAAAATATTCTAACTCCTTAAATTCCCGGGAAAATTTGCCATACCTCCTTTGTATCGGGAGCATCGGGAAAATCCCCAAACTCGCCACATAGGCCTTTCCATTCAAAAAGAAATGTTTGAATTTATTTCCTTTTTAAAATATCTCATATTTATAAATATTCCCATTTATAAATATTTCTTATTTATAAATATTCCACTTTATAAATATCTCTTATTTATAAATATCCCATTTTTAAAAATATTCTATTTTCAATATCACTTTGAAAATTCCCTTATCTACATTCCGTATGTTATAGTATTCAATCATATCAAATCACGATGTTCAATATCGTCCAAACACATATAATCGCCAACAGATTATATATCACAATATATAAATCACAGTAAAATAACTGTTGAGGAATCCAGTTGGATTCCTCCAACCTGTTTCCCTGCATCACAGATGTTAGACAATAAAGATAACATCTCTTTCAGTTCCATCTGATATATTCTGTTAAACAGAATCAATATAGAAATTTAACTAACTGACTAGCAGTTCAATCAAACAATCAACACACAGTCAAACAGACAATTTTAACAGTTCTAACAATACAACATGAAATCATAAACTGTTCAGAGTTAGTGAGATTTACTCACATTTGCGCGTTAACCGATAAATATCGGTTTGCGTTCATTGATTCAGTCGAACAATTTATTTCGCCATAAATTGTAACTAGCTCGGATTGACTCGCGGTCAGTTCCATTGTGTTGCTCCCGTCCATACGATCCTAACGCAACTTACGGTTCGTCAATCTGATTTCATATGACCCAGATTTAGCGGTTAAAATTTTAACACTTATTGAAATTGAATTAAAACACACATAAAAACTTTGTTGGGCTTTAACCTTCTCCTAAGGCCCACATACCCTTTTAAAAGCATGGACCGTGACAAATGCTTCTTCCCCAAAGTGAATTCCCGATGTCCTCCTGCTCCTCACCATTTACACAGACCATGACCGAATAACCTTCACCGAGTTCACCATCGAATCCACAAAACTACCACCGTCGTAATCCCCTTTAACTTCCGAACCTCTCCACCTCAACTCGACACTCCCCCAGCCCTCATTTGAATCCCGTCGACAGCAGGTTTCACAAAAAAAAGATCGAACCTTTTTGTAACCGATTCTCTAAAAAAACAACAACGAGATGCTATTCTCCCCGACGAAGATGAATACCACCATAAAAACCTCAATCGATGCATCAATACCTCGAAATCCCTAACCCTAACCGATGCTATCGAAAAACCCATTCCTTGAACGGACGTCGCACCCATGAACGAGCACACCAGATCGAAGAGCACTCTATTTTGAACTCGAATATATACATGTTTTGATTTGTGGAATTTTATTGTATTTGTTCTTGATTTCTAAAGCCCCATTTTTCTCGTTTTCAAGTCTGAGTGGCGGCTACCAGGAAGACAAATAGGGAATTAGGTTTTAGGATAAAATTTTGGTATTTATAGAAGGATTTTATTATTTTTATATTTATTATTTTATTAGTTTCTAATCAAACGCTGTTTGTTTTGGTCCTCTAAAATTCCTGCGAGCACATACGATATCTGAAAATCACCAAACTGGACATGTAGCTACAGCTCGACATTACGGTCGCAACGAAACTGGTTTTGTCGAATTTTGACTCCGTATGCTCACACAGCGTATTTTTAACTATCGAAATACTGACTGTTTCTCACTCTAAAAATCCGTACGACCACACAGTGATCCTAAAAATCACGAAACTGGAAATCCAACAACTATTTGATATTGCGGATCCAACAAAACTAGTTTCGTCGAATTCCGACTTCGTTTGCAAAAGTGGCTTATTTTTACACCTCTAAATGACCCATTTTTCTATATAAATATATTTAAATATAATGAAATTAAATATAAATAAATTTATATTATCGTATCTCTTCACACATGATATCGTACAGCTCCAGAATTCATATCAGAATTTACAGTTTGACATTTCATATTTTAGATTTATCGATATTCAGTTTATATCCAAAATCCTTTTATAACGTATATAAAGCGTCGCAAATTATAAAGGAATTCCACAGCGACTTTTCTTAAATTTGATTTGGACGTAACTCAAAATCTACACGACGAAATCCCGATTTTTCTCTTCCACTAGAAAGATATACTCCACCAGCTTCACACGTTTCTTGTTTCACAGAAATCCGGCTTAAAACGAATCCTGTACATTCAGTTGAAGTCTGAATCGCCAAATAGCGAACTGCCGCGTCGTTTCAAGCTCTATTTTAATTATATTATAATTATACGTTCAAACTGTCGTCGATTGAATATATTCGTTATTTAAATTCAATTCCAAACTGAATTATACCTTATATATAACCCAATTCACACTGTATTGTGAATTCAACTATATTTTGACTATTTCGACATTATAATATATTTTATTATATTATAATTATAAATTAAATATTCAATATTATTTAATTCACGTTCTCGATATCGATAAATGGATATTTAATAATTAAATAAATTAATTGTTCAACAGCTAAAAAAGCGGGTCACTACAAAATCAAACCCTACGACTACCGCCCCTAGCCAAATACCCCCATTCCGGACACAATGGGATATGCCCGGTAAGCCAATTCGGCTGTTATGACCAGTTTTTCTTTAAATTACAATGTAAATCAATATATATTTAATTTAAACGTATATTTCTATTTATTGGGGCCATATACTCGCTCTAAGAATTCCAGGAAAATTATTTCTAGCTTCGTATTGACGATATGGTGCCAACAAAACTAATTTCGTCGAATTTGAAGACCGTTTGAAAAATGGCCATTTTCTGGTCGATCCAATTTAACTGAAATCAACCAAACACATTTTCCTTTGCCACGCTCACATATTAACTTCAAAAATTAGGGAATTTGAAACCTAGCAATAATTTGACATCCCGGATCCAACAAAAGTGGTTTCGTCGAATTCTGAGGTCATTTGCAAAATTTCCATTTTCAAGGGCCAGAATTCCATACCGACTATTCTAAATTTTCAATTGGGCATAACTTTTTATCCCCGCTATGAAATTTTGATTTCTCGGATTCGTTGGAAAGATATTCTCAATTAGATTCAAATATTTTTGGTTTTACTAAAATCCGGTTTATTTTGCACCCGGTACATTCATTTGAAATTTGAAATCGAAAAATCGAACTACCGCGCCATTTTCAATTCCTTTATATATATATATATAAATATTTATATTCTAACGACGACGTATATAAATATATACGTTCTAATTCTATTCAAAATAAATTTCTCGTCGTTATTATTTAAAATAATTCATTTTAAATAATCAAAATTCACTAAAATTGCCAAAATAAAAATTTTAAATTGGCTCAGATTTCCGGTTTATTACAATTACAATGGAAAGAAATAAACTAACACAGCGGAGGACTACCAATGCTCTGGACACAGCTTTAAGCTTCAATCCAGAATCATGCTAAATGAAATAATCTGCAAAACCAAAACTACTAGCTGCTCATACGGAAAATATGGGCACTCAGAGTTTAGGTTAAAACAATAAACTTTGAGTTGGTCATGGGACTAGTGTGAGAACTCATTCTCACTAAATTATATTTTATCATGTTATTGTATTCATGTATAAAAATGTATAGAATTGCCAGTGTAGATTTTTATCAGTTTTAATCACTATAAATTGTATACGGTGCCTGTTAGCTCACCTTCCTCGTCCACAGAACATTGATGATTTAATTGACTGTACTGTGTTGTGATTGCGATGTGAATAAAATATATATATGTGATTTGAATAAAATATATAAATATATGCGATGTGAAAAATATATGTATGCGATGTGAATAAATATATATGTGATGTGAATTAAATATATATATATATATATATATATATATAATGTGAAAAATATATATGATTTGAAAAATATATATACGTTGTATAAATTAGAAATGGATAAAATGGTCATGTATTGAAATAAATATTTGTTCGCTAAAAAAATAATTTTTAACATATATATGCACTGTATAAAGTTGTCATATAATGGAATATTCAATTTTGATTTAAAATTGAAATGAAAGTTAAAATCGTTTTTGAAAAGAATTTATAAACGGTTTATAAAATACTTTTTAAATGGAAATTGACGATATATATTATATATATTTACTGGTAGAACGCGTCACGCAGCGACTGTTCACGAATTCCAACCATTAACTTCAAATTATGTAACGGGAGATCGGACCGTCAGATTCTCCTAAAACCGGAACCATTGGGTTCATATCGAAAAGATCTTTCCAATGAATACAGGAGATTTAAATTTGAATGGATAAATTTAAAATATATCCAAATCAATTTTGGAAAAGGTCGCTATGGATGTATTTTGGTGGCCGTTATTGGAAACCGACTGTAAGGGCCTTAATAAACAATCAATAATAGGGGGGAAATGTGTAAAATCGTTATAAATGATTTGGAAAGATTTGGATGAAAAATTCCAAGTTTGAAAAGATAAAAAGGTATTTTTTTCGAAATGAACTAATTATTAACTAGAATAAAAATCCAATGTTTTTAAATAAATAAATTGGACTTGAAAATGGGTTTTAAAATAATCAGAATTTTCCATTGAATAAATTGGAATGGATTTGAATGGAAATAATCTTCGAAATATTTCGATATTGGATTCCGTGATTATACGGATATTGTTAAGCAATTTGGAAGATATATATATCGTTATTCCTAATACGATATCGGTTGGTTTCAGAATTTGATGTAGTATATAAGCCGATATTATTTCTACTCAAAGCCTTATAATTAATATCAAATTGGGTTTTGGGGTTTATAGTGAACAATGTTTTAAATAACAGTCGTTCTTTAACCTGATTAACAATGAAGATATGATTTGGATTTTATAAATCTTATAATTAGGATTTAATGAAAAATTTCCAAAGTAAAGTTTTCCAATTTAATATATTAAATTGGAATTGAATGGAATTCGATTTAGTGATAATCGAGATTAGGTTATGTGAAGGAAGACCATTACTATATATGGAATTTAAAAGGCTTTACCATTATTCCACTTATAGTATTAGTTTGGTATGGAAACTTATATCGATTATATACTGATCGGATTTCCGTGAAGGTTCCATATTAGTTGGAAGATGATTTTGGGTTTACCGTGAATTGTGTTTTAAATAACATTGTTCTTTAACCCAGTTAAAGGTAGGATTAATTTCCGGAAGTTGAATAATCATTAAGTAATGATTTTAGAGACTAAAACTAAGTAGAGTTTTAATAAATCTTTAATTAGATTTAGAATGAATAGATGGTAATTAAATTTACCAAAACATGAGATGTGATATAAACCAAATACACTTGGTTGTTAATATTGATTGTGATTGATTAATTGTTTGGATTGTGTTCGACTAGTTTATGAGCAAATATACTTTTACATTTAACATTGGGTTAGGTAGAAATATTTGTATGCTAACACCTTGTGAAACACTTCATGATTTGACTATGAGATGTGTAGCGATGTTGTTGAGTTCATTTCAAATTCAATGGATGATTTTGAAATGATACTTTTCTTAAGTGAAAAGAAATGTATTCCCGATTTTGGATAGGGAAAGTTTTATAAAAATGTTTTATAAAACAGAAAGGATTTCGAGGGCTAAACCTGATGTTGTCGAAATGATTTCGAAATGTATTATGTATTTGACATTGTAGTTCATCACATAACCAATTAGTTGCTACTGATGATATATCCGTTTGGTGGCGGAGAATTTATTCTCTTGCTTAACACCCTTCTTTGAGACATACGAGCTTAAAGGTTATGTGATTAGTAGTGACTGATCATATGTGTGAATTGCTAATGTAAAGTACTATATTTTGGAAAGTACTTTTGATTATTATGTTTTGAAATGATTTTCCCTGCTTTAGTATATGAAATGGTTTAGTATGTGGCTAAAGATTCAGGTAACCCTGGACGACTAAAAGTGTGAGGGTGGTGTATTTTCCCCGAAGGCGTGGGATGTTTCACCGTCAGTGTAGCCTGCTCCATAGTGGGAGGTACATATATATATATATATATATATATATATCGTGTTGGTGAGGCGCGTACAGCCTTGTCTGAGGGCTGAATACCTCCCGATATTTGGTTGCATACTTGTTTGTATGCATTGTGATGTTTTGGAATTCATATTTCCAAAGATTTTGGTTTGAGATCCCAAAGTGAAATCTACTTTGATATAAAGCTAGATATGTATTTCAAATGATTTGGAATAAGAATTCGGGAATAAAGTCCAAAGAAATAATTTCTGTAAAGTGAATTGGATTTCGAAAAATCTAAATTTGGGATTAAGCCTAAATGGGTAGGTTGAGGAATTGCATGTTGTATAATGTTTCGTAGATCCATATGACTATTACTGGTTATTGTTTATGCACTAGTATTCATTGAGGTTAACCCGTTCCATGACATGCGGCATGGTCCTGTGATTTATCTTATTTTAAAGTAAACTGTTTTGAGTTCTCACACCAGTCTCATGACTGACTTGGAGTTTATTGTTTTAACCTAAACTCTGGGTGCCCATATTTTCCACACGATTAGCTAGTTGTCTTGGTTTTGCAGATTATTTCATTTAGCAGGATTCTGGATCAAAGCTTAAAGCTGTGTCCAGAGCATTGATGGTCTTCCGTTGTATTGGTTTATTTGTTTCCGCTGCATTGTATTACATTTATTGTAAATTAAATTTCCACTGTATATTATTTTCGATACTCTGATATTATGAACTCTGATGGAACATTATTATGATGTTTATAAAAGTCTTTGGTTGTTTGTTCTGATGTGTTGTGCGCCCAAAGTTAGTGTATCCGCCTTTTTGGTTCGATTTAAGTTGGTTTAATGATCGATTTGGATCGACCGAGTTGGAGAGTCGTTACAGTGATGATATAACATAATATGAAACTATTTGGTTAATCATACATATATATTCAGTGGTTGTTGTTATTTTGTTTGATAGCTTAAAAAGATAAAAGTGTTTATCTTTTGATTTGAATGATTTAATTACGTATTAAACCTTAGTAATATTTGATAATTACTGATGCATGTTAAACATATTTGTTTTTTGTCAATCATACGTATATATTTAGTGGGTTAATCATATGTAATATGAATCAATTTATAGTGATGATATAACATAATATGAAATAGTTTGGTTAATCATACGTGTATATTCAGTGGTAGATGCTATTTTGTCTGACAGCTTAAAAAGATAAAGGTGTTTATCTTTTGATTTGAATGATTTAGTTACGTATTAAACCTTAGAAATATTTGATAATTAATGATACACGTTAAAAGTATTTGTTGTTTTTCTTATAATTTGGATTTATTATGATAAAAGCATTTAAGTTTCTAAGTACATGATTTAAATACAAGATACTGCATATGATTTAAGTTCATTTAAGTTCTTACACAACAAGTGGTTAAATGTTTTAAACACTACAACAGGTATAAACCCTATGTACCCCCCTTTTTTAATATATATATATATATATATATATATATATATATATTAAGCTACTTTTAATCATTTGATATTTTGCTCTACCATAATAGTTCGTGTGCATAACCTTAACGATTTTCGTTTACTGCTCTTTATTGTTTGAAAACAGAGTTTGCAGCTATACAATCAAATAATTAGCAAATCTTTAATCACAAAGTATAGTAAACGTTACAGTAAATTAGTTTATCATTTTAACCAATTTATATTAACAAATAAGAAAAGGATAAATACAATTATCTTTTTAAATAATTGTGATCTTTACACAGTCATATATAAAATTTAGTTTTTTATATAAAAGAATCCTTAAGTCATTAAGGAAGAAATGTTTATACACAATTATCTTTATTAATTGCTGATACTTTTGAAGCTATAATTGAAGTAGTTTAAAAAGATAAACAAGCTTATCTTTTTGGAGAGATTTTATATTTTAAAAAAAAGCATACAAACATTAGCTTTTTAATCGACATTTTGTACGAGTATTAAACAAACATTTGTTTAATATGTTTATCATTTATATTATTGTGTTTCTCTAATAATATAAAAGAATTAGATAACGAGGATAAATATATTTATCTTTTTAAACAAACATTATTATTTTTTACTATAAGATTTACAATCATATATACAAAATTATATCCACAAGGTTTGTTGCTGCCTGTGCTGCCATATTGTTTTATAAACAAACATTATTTTGTTACACTGGTTTTCTTTGTGAGCATAAAAATGGTGTGTTTGTTGCTTCCTATGCCACCATATTGGAAAATGATTACATTGTTTTGGTTTAGAATTTAGAACAAGTGAACCTTCGCAGTTAACATCATTATTGAAAATCTCTAGCTTCACCTTTTTCGAATAGAAATCATAAAGAAACAGAATAGATACGACCACAAAGAATAAGACTGCAATACCTTATATAGTAGGATCTTCTAGCAAATTCCATGGGCTGAGAATGAGACTGTACAAAGTACAATGTTGTTTGTATAGAAGCTTTTAGTTTATATTCTATCAGAGTGCATATTTCAGAACTAATTCCAATACCAGTCTAAACACAATGCCAGTCATTTTTGGAACACAACTTGGGTTCAGTTTTTATGAACTTGAATATCATAATCAAGTAATTAACCAAATATAATGTGATTAAGATGGACTTTTCTATAACTGAAGCAGCATGGAAGTTTTGTCACTGCACTTGGACCTACAATTTAGGTTGTCTTGGATTTCATTTTGCTTGGGAACATCAAATAATGGCCAATCAGTGATGGATAATGAATCGCTAATAACTCCATTTCCACCATTTGTTTTTACACCACTCAAAGGTTAGTTTATTTGTTTAAGACAATTAATTGTTAGCAAACTTATAATAGTATCCTTAAATTATTAAGGAAGAAATGTTTGAACACAATTATCTTTATAAATTTTTGATATTTGGAAGTTAGAATTAAAGTAGTTTAGAAAGATAAACAAGTTTATCTTTTTGAAGAGAGGTACTTTTATATAAAAGCATTCAAATACTATCTTTTTACTTAAAAAAATTAGTCTTAAGAAATCATATTTTAAATATGTTTATCATTATAGAGATGTTGTATTTTGAAAAAAAACATATAATCATTAACTTCTTAATTAAAATTTGGGTAGAGTGTTGAGTAATAATTGTTTTAAAAATGTTTATCATTTGTATTGATGTGTTTTTTTAATAATATAACTGTAGCAAAAAAGATAAATATATTTATCTTTTTAAACAAAAAGTGTTTTTAACCAAGTTACATTATTTTATACATGCAATAAGTAATTTACATGTGTGCTTTTTGATCTAAAATTTTAATGTTTTTTAACCATACTAGCGTATAATGATTAATTGATTTATCAATATAATTAATTTATAGTGAAAAATAGTAAAAACATAAATAAAATTATAACCATAAATTATTTATAAATCCAATAAATAATTTACACATTTTCTTTTTGACGTAATACTATATTGTATTTATCATATGTTTTCATGTATTTGACTTAAGAGAACTTATCATATGTAGTAATAAAGAAGCTTAGATGATCATATAATTTTAATATGTTTATTATTTCCAAAAGATAAATACATTTAACCTTTTAAACAGTTTACATATTGTTTTCACACAATATAATTTACGTATGATATTTTTATTATATGTTTTTATATAATTATGAGTAAGTGAATTTATCATATGTTGCAATTAAGAAGCTCAAACAATCATATGATTTGGATATGTTCCTTATTTTAAAAAGATAAATACGTTTATCTTTTTAAAGAAGTTATATGTTTTCATGCAATATAATATATATATTATATCTTTATCATATTTTTTCATATTATCATGAGTAAGATAATTTATCATATGTTGAAAAAAAGAAGCTTATATGATCATATGGTTTTAATGTTTATATTATTTTGAAAAGATAAACACATTTATCTTTTTAAACAATTTATATGTTTTCACCAAGATAATATACATAATATATCTTTATCATATGTTTTCATATTATCATGAGTAAGAGAATTTATTTTATGTTGAAACAAATAAGTTTAGACGGTCATTTGATTTTAATGTTTATATTATTTTAAAAAGATAAACACATTTATCTTTTTAAACAATTTATATGTTTTCACAGAAGATAATATACACATTATATCTTTATCATATGTTTTCATATTATCAAGAGTAAGAGAATGTATCGTATGATGAAACAAATAAGTTTAGATGGTCATTTGATTTTAATATTTATATTATTTTAAAAACATAAACACATTTATCATTTTAAACAATTTATATGTTTTCACACAAGATAATATACATATTATATCTTTATCACATGTTTTCATATTACCATGACCAAGAAAATTTATTGTATGTTGAAACTAAGAAGTTTAAATGATCATACCATTTTAATTTTTATACTATTTTGATAAGATAAATGCAATTATCTTTTGAAATAAGTTATATGTTTTAATAAAACTAATATTCATATTAATTTTTTGATGAAAATTGCGAAATTATAATTTTGTATATACTTACAACTTTTTTAAATATCTATTTATTTTTTAATGTATATTTGATTTTCAACATTACTTTATGCAATAAAGTAGAAAAAATATAAATATATTTATTGTTTTAAACAGTTTATGTTTTTCCATACATTTTGTGCATATTAGTATTTTCAATAAGATTGTAAATCTATTATACTTTATGAAATATGTTTATTACTTTAAATACTTTATGGAATAACTTATTTTTCCAATTAAAAACAAGTAGACCAAAAGATAAGTATATCTATCTTTAAAAATAATTTTTATTTCAAAATACCTTGTACTGTTTTGTTCAATCATTTCCTTTTTGCTTCAAATTAATTGATTAAGCAGATGGTCATTAATTTTTTTATTTTAAAGCTGCACTTATGTTATGATGTTTTCCAAGTGTTATTCAAGACTTGTGTTATTAAAGGGGGAAAATGGGGGAAAAAGACTTACAAATATGTGAGTTTATTTTTCAAATTTTTTTAAGGATATATTCATGTTGGAGTAGGAGTTGAAGACAAAATATGAATTAATTGACAAGAAAAAGCAGCTGATTTCAGGGTGAAGGGATGAAGTTAAAGCTCACCTCGATAAACATGTCAGGGAAATGGAAAGAGTCTGAAATATTTTGTTCCTTGTAATTATAGTTGTATTCTAATTATTTCTGTACGTCCAGCGAAATATTTCATGTAAATGTAGAGAATTTGTAACGACCCAAAATCCCCCTTACGGGAAATCACGGATTGAGTTGAGAACAAGTCACATTAGAACACAAACAGAAGAGCATTTCATTGCTTATTACAACAATTCATCAGAATACAAGAATATATAGTGTATTAAGAAATAATATACATTATAAAATATCAAAGATTACAATATATTACATAGCAGCGGAAAATAATACAATACATAACTAGAAGTAATACACGGATACAGAGCTTTCCGAGTATCGTTCCAGCTGTAAATCAGGATCATGTGAATATAAATCTGCAAAACCAAAACTACTAGCTGCCCGTGCGGAAAATAGGGGCACCCAGAGTTTAGGTTAAAACAATAAACTCCAGGTCAGTCATGTGACTGGTGTGAGAACTAAAACAGTTATTAATCTTTATTTTAAAGTTAGGTAAATCAAGGGACCACGCCGTATAACATGGAATGGGTGTCCTCCCAAGAATACCAGTGCATAAAACAATAGCGCAATGCTCAATAAAGAACAATGAAGCTATTATAAGACCCAGGTCCCATCACACAATGCAACGCAAGACGGAGGATAGAGTTTTTACCTTATAATAGCCAAAAATGCTTGATACGTTTAAAACAAATCATTTGACACTATTATAAGTGCATAGTATATAAAACAACTTCAAATCATAAGTATCAATCATAGACGACATAAGTGCCCCATACCACTATGTCGCCATACAAAGCTCTACAAATAAAATCACAAATGTCACGTATTGGAAGTTGGGTTTCCATCTGTGAACCAAGGCAAAAGATAGTCCTCACCGATTCGAGAGCCTCTAGCCCGCCCCTCAGGACCCAGACTCAGGTGGGCCCTTGGATCGTCAGGGCCGGTCCACCGATGTGGATTAAAATGCCTGAACACTGCGTTTCCCTGCCCTTTGGGGCGTAAATGAGCCAACGAATGACTCCATCGGCTCCACATAGTCACCGATATATCCGAGGCGCCTCGCAACAACAACAACCACATAAGTCAAACTCGTCAGGGCGTGTAAAACCACTGGCGCCACTTCTAACTAGAAAGAGTCGCATGTCCTCCCTGAGGTCCTTCTCCAGTTTCTGGTTCACAACCGGGGTGTGAGGCTCGCGAATCAACGCTACACAAAGCTTTGTCATACATGTCGTGTTTTGATCATCAACCACAAGACTCTGCTTTTCAACAGAAGCCTTGATTATATTGCCACTTAGGCATGCCACACAGGCAATTCACTCCATGCGTTTGATACCCATCAATATATAACCTCTGAGCTCGTACGTCTCAGAGAAGGGCGTTAAGCAAGAGAATTAATTCTCAGCCGCCAAACAGATATATATTTAATAGAAATCCATCACACAGAATAAAATCCAATGTCAGACACACAGTCCATTTGCAAGTCCGTTATGGGTATGAACGAAACCGGAGGCACCTTGTACCTCGCATATCCATCGATCTCCAAGTACGTCTGGACGACCACTAACTGATTCCCTCCTCTTGGGTGTACGGCCCAATCAAGATCATTAGTAATCACCCAAATGACGTGAAGACCTCCGGTCTTCGACCACCGTCTTCCTCTTCGACACCACGTCAAATCAGTTATTCAGAATGGGATAAACCCGGTCTTTTTGAATAACTCGCGTATATTATAAACAAGTGTTACACAAACACAACATACGCCTCATTCTAATTCATTAGTCACTAACCGTAAATTAGTAAGGGAACAATTCCCCAAATATTAACCACGAAGGCCGAAACCAACATTAGATCAATACCCCGGAAACCATTCATCTTAACTAATCTTCAGTTAGTTGCTAAATTTCACATTCTTTGGGATAGGTTCCCATTTATTTTATCAAAGATAAATTCCTTAAATTTATTCTTTACTCTTCTTTTGAATATCAATTCAACTAGTCGGGATTAGCGAACCACACCGAAGTAATCATTTATTTTATTTTATTTCCCAATCCCAACCTATTCATCCCATGAAGTAAAAATGGCCATACTTCATATCTAACACCACGGTGTTATCGGTAAATTCAAATATCATTTCACGTTCAAATCTAATTAAAGATTTAACTATCGCCTGGATCAAAATTGGTGATACTCCATTCTCGATCTTTTCAATCTAATTAAAGATTCATTAAAACTCCACTTAGTTTTAATCTTTAACTGGGTTAAAGAATCAATGTCATTTAAAACACGGTTCATGATAAGCCCAAAATCACATTCCGTTCTATCAGCCTTTAACCGTAAAATAGCAAGTGAGCAATTCCTTAAATATTTACCCCGAAGGCCGAAACCAACATCAGATCAATACCCAAGAAACCATTAAACTTAACTAATCTCCAGTTAGTTTCTGATTTTCTAAACCCCGTTGGGTCTAAGAACAGTATTATTGAAGATACCATTCACGACAACCCAAAATCACATTTGATATTAAATACAAGGCTCTGAATAGAAAATATATCGGCTTATATTCAATATCAAATTCAACGACCAACAAATATTGTATTGGAAATAACGATATAAATATATCTTTCAAATTCCCATAAAAATATCTGTATCATCGCGAAATCCAACGTTGAAATATTCCAAAGACAATTTCGATTCAAATCCATTCCAATCCAATTATTGGAAATTCTGGTTACTTTTAAAACCATTTCAAATCCACCTTATTTATTTTAAAAATAAATAGAATTATAATTCTAGTTCAAAACTAGTTCATTTCGATAAAAATCTATTTTATAATTTCAAATATGGAATTTTTCATCCCAATTCTTCACAAATCATTTCTTATGATTTTACACAAATTATTACTATTTTTAATAATTTTATCAAGGCCCGTACAGTCGATTTCCATTAACGGCCGTCGAACTGCACTTACAGCGACCTTTTCCAAATTTGATTTGGACATAATTCCAAATCCAACCGTTAGATTTCTAGTTTCTAATATTCGTTAGAAAGCTCTTTTCGATACGAACCCAACGATTTTGGTTTTAGGAGAATCCGACGGTCGGATCTCCCGCAATATCCATTCGAAGTCAATGGTCGAAATTCGCGAACTGCCATGGCGGGCGCGTTCTATTCAGGCCATTATATTATATATAATATATATATAATATATACTTCATCGATTTCTTTTTGAAACAAATTTTATAAATCGTTTTAAATTCGTTTTCAAAACGATTTTAACTTCATATTCAATTTCAAATCAAAGTTGAATATTCCACATCATCGATATACAAATGATAATTTTTCAAAACATTATATTTTGAAATCACTTTCTTTTCTACATTCATTATAAAAACGAATAAAATCGATATAATTATCATTCACGTCAAAATGGCGTCAGTCTAATCAACACGGCTTTTATTCAACACATGAAATTATTTTCTATTTAACACATGAATTTATTTTCTATTCAACACATGAATTTATTTTCAATTCAACACATGAATTTATTTTCAATTCAACACATGAATTTATTTTAAATTCAACACATGAATTTATTTTCAATTCAACACATGAATTTTTTTCAATTCAACACATGAATTCATTTTCTATTGGAATGAGGCCCAATCAATTACCATATAATGTTAATTATATTGATTTTCTACAGCACATGTATATAATAGCAATGGTAAATAATCAACCATCATCCAGAGTGTACCACACAACTGCACAAGCATTAAATATAACTAATTAACGCTTACATAGTATGTCAATCCATCAATTGACATACAACTAAACAATTGGGATTAGTGTATGTCAAATCTCATCCCAATACCCGTGTGGTATTTCAAATCAACAAACACAGATTTTATCTGTGCAGTTTGGTGATGTGTAAAATTTATCGTCCCAATCAATATCAGTCAAATCAGTGTATATAAACAAATCGGCCGATTTGTTTATAAATATTTATTTTATATACACGTTAAAAATTATATTTTTAACTATAAAATATTTTCCACTATAAAATATTTGGTTTCATTCCACATCACACAGTCAAATTTCACAACACAGCAATCAAACAAACAAGTCATCTATGGTCTATGGACGACGGGTGTTGGGTGCTACTAAGCACCGTCTGCATCCTAGTATATATTTCAAACTAGAAATAAATTAAATGTGAGGAGTTCTCACCGATAAGCTAATCCAAACGCCACGACTCTTCGTACGTAGAAAAACTTCACCGTTCTCGCCTTTTGTCAATTACATTGCCCATAGCCACTGCATATATAAAAATCCCATTTTTATATTATTGCTATGCATATAAAAATCACATTTTTATAATCACTCTATTGTGGATTAAAATTTTTATTTTTATATCGCTACTATATAGATAAAAATTCTATTTTTATACCGCTACTATATAGATAAAAAATATATTTTTATACCGCTACTATATAGATAAAAATTATATTTTTATTACTCTACATAAATAAAAATCATATTTTTATTCTTCCTATGATATAAAAATCGTATTTTTACTTCGTTAAAAAAAATCATACCTTTAAAGTGTTAAAAATCATAACTTCATATGAATAAAGATCTAAACTTTATATCGATAAAAATCTCGCCTTTTTACTTTATAAAAATCTGAACTTCCTGTTTTCAAAAATCAAATCTTTGTATAACTAAAAATCAAACCTTTTATATACAAAAATCCTTTCTCTCATAGTATAAAATCATATATTTTTTTACAAGTAAAAATCGTATTTTTAACACTAATCTATCTATATACGAATCAGATTTTAAATTGATTAAACTAAGCTAAATATTTAAAATAAATTTAAACAAAACATATAAAGTAAAAATAAAAAGAAGGGCTTACAGCGAAAAACGGGGGGATTGGCGTCGGAATTCGCTACAGGGGGGTGGCGCTCCATCTCGCGGTGGTTCCAGAACGGAGGCGGCGGGTTTCTCTAGTGGGTTTGGAGGAGAGAGGGCACGAGGGGAGGGAGAGAAGGCGAGGAGGGGTTGTGAGGTAGGAGGAGGAGAGGGTCTCGATGGTAGGCGGCGGCCGTTGGGGCGAGGTCTGGCGCGATAGATCGGAGGGTTCGGTGGAGGGGGGCCATCGGGTTTATTATTTTTATTTATTTATCTTTTCTTCGTTGACTTGAATGAACGGGAGGGGGTTGGGGAGAGATAAAGGGAGTGTGAAGGGAATAATAGAACTTATATATTTTATTTTATTAATTTTATAATCCTTAAAGTCACTTTTTATTTCGACCTCGAAATCAAGCCCACCGACTGTCGCCCATCGCTAGTCACCCCCATTCCGAACACAATGGGATATGTATCGCAAGCCGGTTTGGCTGTTTCGATCAGTTTTCGTCAAAATCAAAATATAAATCTATATATTGAATTTGAACGCACATTTCAATTTACCAGGGCCACATACGGACTCTAAAAATTTCAGAAAAATGTTTTCTAGCTACTTATTGATGATACGGTCCTAACAAAACTAATTTCGTTAAATTCTAAGATCGTTTGAAAAATGGCCATTTTCTGGTCGATCGAAATTGACTGAAACTGTTAAAACACGTTTTCTTTTGCCAGGCTCACATATTGATTCAGAAAATTACGAATTTTGAAACCCAGAAATAACTTGACATCACGGATCCAACAAAAGTGGTTTCGTCAAAAACCGAGGTCGTTTGCAAAATTTTCATTTTTAAGGGCCAGAATTCCATAGCGACTATTATGAATTTTCAATTGGACATAACTTTTTATCCCCGCTATGAAATTTCAATTTTTTATATTCGTTGGAAAGATATTCTCATATAGATTCAGATATTTTTGGTTTCGCTTAAATCCGGTTTATTTTGAATCCTGTAAATTCATTTGAACTTTGAAATCGAATTTTCGAACTACCGCGCCATTTTCAATTCCTTTTATAATTAAAAATAAATATTTATATTCTAACATCGATTCAAATAAATATATACATTCTAATTCTATTCGAATTAAATTTCTCGTCAATATTATTTAAAATAACCCATTTTAAATATTCAAAATTCGCTAAAATTGCCAAAATAAAAATTTTAAATTGGCTTGGATTTCCGGGTTATTACAGAATTGGAGAGTCATCAGAAAATATTTCGTGTTTATGCTATTATTAGTTCTGAGCTTAGCTGCAGCAGCAATAGATGACATGAATCATGATATGTTACCTTATTTACATTCATCTTATTCACTTTGATGATGAATTTTTAATGTCTAATGTTAACTAGTGAGCTGTAACACAATTGATGTTAATTTGATGATGAAAGTCTAATAAATGATCATGAATTTTCAATAACCAATTGGATTATAATGCTCAGTTAAGAAAGATAAAAGCATTTATCTTTTGTTGAAAATATGTTATTGCTGCATATTATTTTTTGAATATTACCACATATTATTTATATTTCTTCATAGAGCATTACAAAAAAATAGTAACATGTGATAGTACATGAAATATCCTCATGTAGATACAATATATTGTTAATAACAAATTATGTCATGACCTTAAAAATATTATCAATAAAACATTAAATGATTTATCTTTCTTCAGAAAGTAGTAGAACCATATTACACATTACAAACTCATGGTCAGTTATCTAAATAACATCATCAGCCATTAGAAATTCATTATAAAATTCATCATTGAATTTCAACTTACCCTTACAAAATCATCAGTAAATTTAGTTAAATTAAAAATATTATCAATAAAAGATAAAATGATTTATCTTTCTTAAAAAGCAGTGGAACCATATTACATGTTATAAATTCATGCTCAGTTATCTGAATAACATTGTCAGCCATTAGAAACTCATTATCAAATTCATCGAATAACAACATCATCAGCCATTAGAAATTTATCAAATATCTACATTAGAACTTTATCGTTCATGAAATTGAAATTACTCCTTCCGTCGGCCAAAGTTCGAAGGAGTCTGACCCTCTAAATTTTTCCTTCCAATGCTTTTATTAATATCTTCGATGAAATTACTGATTCTTACGCATTGGTTAAAAAAAACTAATTTAGATCCCAATATTCTCCCTCCTTTGAAGAAATCAAAATTTTCTGAAGTAAAACCTCTAACCAAACATGTTCATATCCATAATAAATAATTGCCTGACAAAATGAATATAAACAATAAAAAAATGAAATCGAATAATCGTACAAATAAATTATCTAATATACACGACAAATGAAATCACCTGACAATAACGGAACTAAAAATCATATCTTCAAATAGGAATAATCGAATCATGAGATACGAAGAAAATCAACTCTTTTACTCGATTCGTTTGAAGCATGAGAAGTTTTTGAAAATTTCTGTTTGACGAAGATCACTTTTTCAAATTGAGAAAGAGGCAAATAGGTTTGTGAAATAAGGATTGCATTATTGTAATAACCCGGAAAATCTGGGCCAGTTTAAAATTTTTATTTTGGCAATTTTAGTGAATTTTGATTATTTAAAATGAATTATTTTAAATAATATCGACGAGAAATTTATTTTGAATATAATTCGAACGTATATATTATACGCGTCGTCATTAGAATATAAATATTTATATATAATTATAAATAGAATTGAAAATGGCGCGGTAGTTCGAAAATTCGATTTCTAATTTCAAATGAATATACAGAATTCAATATAAGTCAGAATTGAACGAAACAAGAAATATTTGAATCTGTATAACTATATCTTTGTAACGAAGTTAGCAAACTGAGATTTCATCTTAGAAATGATAAGATACGTCCAGTTGAAAATTCAGAATAGTCGCTATGGAATTTATATATATTTTATATAATATATAGCCCTTAAAAATAGCCGTTTTGCAAACGACCTCGGATTTCGACGAAACCAGTTTTGTTGGGTCCGTGATGTTAAGTTATTGCTAGATTCCAAATTTCATAATTTTTCGAATCAATATGTGAGCGGGGCAAAGGAAAACGCGTTTGACCAGTTTCAGTTGATTTTAATCGACTGGAAATTGGCCATTTTTCCAACGGTCTCAGAATTCGATGAAATTAGTTTTGTTAGGACCGTATCGTCAATACGAAGCTAGAAAATATTTTTCTGGAATTTTTAAAAGTTCGTATGTGACCCCGGTAAATTGAAATGCACGTTGAAATTCAATATATAGAGTTATATGTAGATTTTGACGGAAACTGATTCAAACGATCGAATCAGCTGACGATACATATCCCATTGTGTTCGGAATGGGGGTAAAACGTTAGGGATGACAGGCGGTGGACCTCGTTTCGAGGTCGTATGTAAAAGTACCTTTTTAGAAATTAAATAATTAAAAATAAAAAATAAAATTCCTCTCCCTCCTCCCTTTATCTCTCTGCCCCCCCCCCCCCCCCGTTTGTTTTATCAGATCAGAAAATCGATAAAAGAAAAAAAAAACGAAATTGCGATCGAGCTCAGCCCTAACCCGACGCGCCACCGCTCCTGACCTCGTCGCCGACCTCCCCTAACACGCGCCTCCACCTCCTCTTCCCCCCCCCCTTCTCTTCGCGATCCCCTTCCTCCTCCACCCCTGTCGAAGGCCTTTCCCCTCCTCCAATGGTGAGCGCGAGCCCCAAACTTCAATGCCGCAGGTCCCAACCACCGCATCTAGGCGCCTCCCGTGGCCTCGCCGACCCCCTCGAACCCAACTCCCTCAGTTCGACGCAAGGCGACCCCCCCTGCTGCTCGGCGACGCAAGACGACCCCCCCCCTTCTTCAAAATCCTGTAAGTATTTATTGTATTTTATTTTTATTTTAATTTCGATTTTAGGTTTAAAACAGATTTTTAAGAAAGGTATAAAACTGATTTTGTTTTAAAAGTTAAAACTGATTTTAGGAATTTTAAAAACTGATTTGAAAAAGGTATTTAAAACTTTAAATAGAAAAAGGTTAAAACTTTAAATAGAAAAAGGTTAAAACTTTAAATAGAAAAAGGTTAAAACTTTAAATAGAAAAAGGTTAAAACTTTAAATATAAATTTGAAATGATTTTTAAATATAAAAATTAGCATTGTTGAAAATATATCTATATCGCAAGGTTTTGAAAATATATGGGAATGTTTTAAAAATATATATCATAGGATTTTTATATATTGAACTTCGAAATAAAAATAGAATTTTTATATATTGAACTTCGAAATAAAAATAGAATTTTTATATATTGAACTTCGAAATAAAAATAGGATTTTTATATGTTGAACTTCGAAATAAAAATATGATTTTTATATATGAAATAGCGAAGTAAAAATTCGATTTTTACATAGGTAGTGAAAGCGGACAACGAAGATGGCGAAGATGCGGTAGCAACGAAGGTTTCTGTCAATGAAGTGTCGTGAAGTTGGATAGCTATCGGTGAGAACTTCTCACCTTTCGATTTAATTTTTCTAGTTATATTTATATACTAGGATGCAGACGGTGCTTAGTAGCACCCGACACAATCGTCCACAGACCATGGACTTGTTTGTTTGGTTGCATAGATTAGTTAGATGATGTGATTTGAAATTGAATTGTTTGGTGAAATGAATGGATTGATTGATGTGTGAATGGCGTGGGCCTTCACTAGACCGGGGATAAGGCTAGGCCTTGTCCCGTTCCTAGTATCGTGCCGTTATGCCGCCGAAATTTTCTAAAATAAGTTAGAAAAATAAAAATATCATTTTATTTAAAGAATGAATTGAATAGAAATTCATATGTTGGAATAAAATGTTTTATCGTTAAAAATATAATTTTTAACGTGAAAGTGAATAAATAGATATTTATAAACAAATCAGCCGATTTGTTTATATACACCGATTTGACTGACATTGATTGGGTCGATAAATTTTACACATCGCCCAACTGCACAAATAAAATATGTGTTTGATTGTTTGAAACCCCACACGGGTGTTGGGATGAAATTTGAAGTTCACTCATCCTGATTGATTAAATATGTCGATCGATTGATTGACAGGCTGTTATAAGCGTTAGATATCTATATTTGATGCTTATACAGTGTAGTGCACTTTGGTTGATGGTTGATTATTTTTCAATGCTATTATATACATGTGTTGTATGGAAATCCATATAATTAATTTTATATGGTAATTGATTGGGCCTCATTCCAATTTGAAAAAAATAAAGAAAATTTGAAAATAGAAATTATGGAGCCATGTTGATTAGATTGACGCCATTTTGACGTGAACGATATTTATATCGATTTTATTCATTTTAAAATGAATATTGAAAAGTGATTTCGAAATCGACGATTTCGAAATGAGATGAATTGAAAACGATTTCGAAATGAATTGAATTGAAAACGATTTCGAAATGAATTGAATTGAAAACGATTTCGAAATGAAATGAATTGAAAACGATTTCGAAATGAATTGAATTGAAAACGATTTCGAAATGAATTGAATTGAAAACGATTTCGAAATGAATTGAATTGAAAACGATTTCGAAATGAAATGAATTGAAAACGATTTCGAAATGAATTGAATTGAAAACGATTTCGAAATGAATTGAATTGAAAACGATTTCGAAATGAATTGAATTGAAAACGATTTCGAAATGAATTGAATTGAAAACGATTTCGAAATGAATTGAATTGAAAACGATTTCGAAATGAATTGAATTGAAAACGATTTCGAAATGAATTGAATTGAAAACGATTTCGAAATCGATGATTTCGAAATGAAATGAATTGAAAACGATTTCGAAATGAATTGAATTGAAAACGATTTCGAAATGAAATGAATTGAAAACGATTTCGAAATGAATTGAATTGAAAACGATTTCGAAATGAATTGAATTGAAAACGATTTCGAAATGAATTGAATTGAAAACGATTTCGAAATGAATTGAATTGAAAACGATTTCGAAATGAATTGAATTGAAAACGAATTCAAATTGAATTGAAATTTGAATTGAATAGAAATGAATTTTAAAACGAATCTATAAAGAAGGATTCAATTGTGATTTGAATTGAAAAGGAAGTTGAAAAATGTTTTTGAAACGAATTCAAAACTATTTATATAATTCGTTCTAAATAGAAATCGACGAAGTATATATTATATATATTACATATATAATATAATGGCCTGAATAGAACGCGCCGCGCCGCGGCAGTTCGTGAATTTCGACCATTTATTTCAAACGGACATTACGGGAGATCCGACCGTCGGATTCTCCTAAAACCGGAACCGTTGGGTTCGTATCGGAAAGAGCTTTCTAGCGAATATTAGAAATTAGAAATCTAACGGTTGGATTTGGAATTATGTCCAAATCAAATTTGAAAAAGGTCGCTATAAGTGCAGTTCGATGGCCATTAATGGAAATCGACTGTACGGGCCTTGATAAAATTATTAAAAATAGTAATAATTTGTGTAAAATCATAAGAAATGATTTGTGAAGATTTGGGATGAAAAACTCCATATTTGAAAAGATAAAAATAGATTTTTATCGAAATGAACTAGTTTTGAACTAGGAATATAATTCTATTTATTTTTAAATAAATAAATTGAAATTTGAAAAGGGTTTTAAAAATACCAGAATATCCAATGATTGCATTGGAGTGGATTTGAATCGAAATTGTCTTCGGAATATTTCGATGTTGGAATTCGTGATTATACAGGTGTTGTTACGGAAATTTGAAAGATATATATATTTATATCGTTATTTCCAATACGACATTTGTTAGTTGTAGAATTTGATATTGAAAGAAGCCGATATATTTTCTATTCAGAGCCTTGTATGGAATATCGAATGTGATTTGGGTTTGTCGTGAATGGTGTCTTCACTAACACTGTTCTTGAACCTAGTTGTGAAAAGATTAAATCTTTTTATTTAGATTTAATGAAGTGTACCAATTAAACGATATTTAATTGGAATTGAATTGGTATTGATTTTTGGGTTTATCGTGAACAGTGTTTTAAATAACACTTGTTCTTTAACCCGATAATTAATGGAATGTGATTTTGGGTTTATCGTGAACCGTGTTTTAAATGACACTGATTCTTTAACCCAGTTAAAGATTAAAACTAAGTGGAGTTTTAATGAATCTTTAATTAGATTGAGATGATCGAAAATGGAGTATCACCAGTTTTGCTCCAGGCGATGGTTAAATCTTTAATTAGATTTGAACGTGAAATGGTAATTGAATTTACCGATAACACTGTGGTGTTAGATATGAAGTATTACCAGTTTTACTTCATGGGATGAATAGGTTGGGATTGGGAAAATTAAATAAATGATTACTTCGGTGTGGTTCGCTAATCCCGACTAGTTCGAATTGATATTCAAAGGAGATTAAAGAATAAATTTAAAGAATTTATCTTGGATAAAATTAATGGGAACTTTTTTCCAAAGTATAGGAATATTTGAATAAAAGAATATTCTGAATTGGAATGAGGCGTATGTTGTGTTTGTGTAACACTTTTATAATATATACGCGAGTTATTCAGAAAGACCGGGTTTATCCCATTCTGAATAACTGATTCGACGTGGTGTCGAAGATGAAGACGATGGTCGAAGACCGGAAGTCTTCATGTCGTTTGGGTGATTACTGATGATCTTGATTAGGCTGTACACCCAAGAAGATGGAAACAGTTAGGGATCGTCCAGACGTACTTGGAGATCGATGGATATGCGGGGTACTAGGTGCCTCCGGTTTCGTTCAGACCCAGAACGGACTTGTAAATGGACTGTGTGTCTGACATTGGATTTTAGTCCGTGCGATTGATTTCTATTAAATATATATCTGCTTGGCGGCGGAGAATTTATTCTCTTGTTTAACGCCCTTCTCTGAGACGTACGAGCTCAGGGGTTATATATTGATGGATATCAAACGCATGGAGTGAATTGCCTGTGTGGCATGCCTAAGTGGCAATAGATCGAGGCTTCTGTTGAAAAGCAAAGTCTTGTGGTGATGATCATAGCACAGCCTGTGTGGCACAGCTTTGTGTAACGTGAATTCGCGAGTTTCACACCCGGTATGAACCAAAAACGGGAGATGGACCTCAGGGAGGGCCTGCGTTTCCTCCTAGCTAGAAGTGGCGTCAGTGGTTTTACACGCCCTGACGAGTTTGACTTATGTGGTTGTTGCTGTTGCGAGGCGCCTCGGTTTGATCGGACGATCCGGGTCCGATGAAGTCATTCGTTGGCTCATTTACGCCCCAAAGGGCGGGGAAACGCAGTGTTCAGGCATTTTAATCCACATCGGTGGACCGGCCCTGACGATCCAAGGGTCACTCGAGATCTGATCCTGAGACTCGGGCTAGGCAGTCTCGAATCGGTTGAGGACTATCTTTTGCCTCGGTTCATAGATGGAAATCCAATTTCCAAATACGTGACATTTGCGGTTTTATTTGTAAACCTATATATGGCGACATGATATATGGTACCCATGCCGCCTATGATTGATACTTATGATTTGAAGTTGTTTTATACACTATGCACTTATAATAGTATCAAATGATTTGTTTTAAAACGTATCAAGCATTCTTTGGCTGTTATAAGGGAAAACCCTATCCCCCGGCTTGCGTTGCATTGTGTGATAGGACCTGGGTCTTATAACAGCTTCGTTTTTCTTTATTTAGCATTGCGCTGTTTGTTTTATGCACTGGTATTCTTGGGAGGAAACCCGTTCCGTGTTATACGGCGTGGTCCCTTGATTTACCTAAGCTTTAAAATAAAGATTTATAACTGTTTTAGTTCTCACACCAGTCCCATGACTGACCTGGAGTTTATTGTTTTAACCTAAACTCTGGGTGCCCCTATTTTGACACGGGCAGCTAGTAGTTTTGGTTTTGCAGATTTATATTCACAGGATCCTGGTTTACAGCTGGAACGATATCCGGAAAGCTTTGTATCCGTATATCTCATTCTAGTTGTGTATTGTATTATTTTTTTCCACTGCTATGTAATTTATTGCAATCTCTGATAATTCTGTGTAATATTTATTTATACTCTGTATATTCTTGTAATCTGATGCATTGTTGTAATATAGCAATGAAATGTTCTTCTGTATGCGTTCTGTTGTGGCTTGTTCTCGAACTATCCGTCACTTTCCTTTACGGGGAAGTTACGGGTTTTTACAGTTGGTATCAGAGCTTTGGTTTACAAAGCTCAGAGAACAGGGCACATTAGATCCATACGAAAGAATTCATCAGATATTGGATTAGTAATATCCAATTAGAATGACTCGTTAGAGATGGGATCAGTAGTATCCTAGAACGAGCGTGAAGAGTATATTTTTAACATGAAAACAAATTTTGTTTTGAAAATTTAAATCTATTATTCGTATTTGATTATTTATTTTATATTGATTAGGACAATCCAAAATATAAAGATTTTTGCGTATGCGCCTAGCTAGCGTGTATTCGAAGTTTTGATATATTGGATAGATATAGAATTACACTCTAATCGCCCGGAGATGATTTTGATGATGGAGCTCCATCATTAGAATTTATATTCGAGTGACGAACGTGTAATATCTATATACTTCCTATTGACTGGTGTGAGAACCAAAATTAGATAGGGCTTATTGTTGTGATTTGGCATCAAAAATCTGATTTTTGACTATGTATCAAAATTATGAATTTGAAACTCTAATTCACTAATTGATTGATGTTTGTGTTGTTTGTTTATTTGTTTGCTAATTTTTAGCCATTTAGCCTAATTGAAACAAATATTGAATTGTATTGAAAATTGGTTGCATTTGCTTGCATATACATATATATCATTGAACAGGTCATAGCAAGGAGGCTAGAGCAGAGAATAAAATTTGTTTGCCCGACAAATAGGTACATGTTTACTACATAATTTCCTGTTTTGTTTGGGTGATGATGATTTTGTGAGCCTATTGGCTAGCCGCTTGGCTTTTTCTTTTTCTTTTTGAGATCTGAAGGACCGGGGAAGCTATTTGAAATTCCCCGATGCTCCCGGTGCAGGGGAGGTTATGGCGAAATTTTTCAAAAATTTGGGGTGTTAGCCAAATTTTTGAAATTTTGAAAATTCTCAGAAACTAAAGAGTTGGAGAATGGAAGCCCGATCGAACGTAGAGTTGATTAATCAAACCACTTTCGACTTTGTTCCTTTTCGGGGACGAAAATTTTTAAGTGGGGGAGATTGTAATAACCCGGAAAATCTGGGCCAGTTTAAAATTTTTATTTTGGCAATTTTAGTGAATTTTGATTATTTAAAATGAATTATTTTAAATAATATCGACGAGAAATTTATTTTGAATATAATTCGAACGTATATATTATACGCGTCGTCGTTAGAATATAAATATTTATATATAATTATAAATAGAATTGAAAATGGCGCGGTAGTTCGAAAATTCGATTTCTAATTTCAAATGAATATACAGAATTCAATATAAGTCAGAATTGAACGAAACAAGAAATATTTGAATCTGTATAACTATATCTTTGTAACGAAATTAGCAAACTGAGATTTCATCTTAGAAATGATAAGATACGTCCAGTTGAAAATTCAGAATAGTCGCTATGGAATTTATATATATTTTATATAATATATAGCCCTTAAAAATAGCCATTTTGCAAACGACCTCGGATTTCGACGAAACCAGTTTTGTTGGGTCCGTGATGTTAAGTTATTGCTAGATTCCAAATTTCATAATTTTTCGAATCAATATGTGAGCGGGGCAAAGGAAAACGCGTTTGACCAGTTTCAGTTGATTTTAATCGACTGGAAATTGGCCATTTTTCCAACGGTCTCAGAATTCGATGAAATTAGTTTTGTTAGGACCGTATCGTCAATACGAAGCTAGAAAATATTTTTCTGGAATTTTTAAAAGTTCGTATGTGACCCCGGTAATTTGAAATGCACGTTGAAATTCAATATATAGAGTTATATGTAGATATTGACGGAAACTGATTCAAACGATCGAATCAGCTGACGATACATATCCCATTGTGTTCGGAATGGGGGTAAAACGTTAGGGACGACACGCGGTGGACCTCGTTTCGAGGTCGTATGTAAAAGTACCTTTTTAGAAATTAAATAATTAAAAATAAATAAAAAATTCCTCTCCCTCTCCCTTTATCTCTCTGCCCCCCCCCCCCCCCCCCCCGTTTGTTTTATCAGATCAGAAAATCGATAAAAGAAAAAAAAACGAAATTGCGATCGAGCTCAGCCCTAACCCGACGCGCCACCGCTCCTGACCTCGTCGCCGACCTCCCCTGACACGCGCCTCCACCTCCTCTTCCCCCCCCCCCCCTTCTCTTCGCGATCCCCTTCCTCCTCCACCCCTGTCGAAGGCCTTTCCCCTCCTCCAATGGTGAGCGCGAGCCCCAAACTTCAATGCCGCAGGTCCCAACCACCGCATCTAGGCGCCTCCCGTGGCCTCGCCGACCCCCTCGAACCCAACTCCCTCAGTTCGACGCAAGGCGACCCACCCTACTGCTCGGCGACGCAAGACGACCCCCCCCCTTCTTCAAAATCCTGTAAGTATTTATTGTATTTTATTTTTATTTTAATTTCGATTTTAGGTTTAAAACAGATTTTTAAGAAAGGTATAAAACTGATTTTGTTTTAAAAGTTAAAACTGATTTTAGGAATTTTAAAAACTGATTTGAAAAAGGTATTTAAAACTTTAAATAGAAAAAGGTTAAAACTTTAAATAGAAAAAGGTTAAAACTTTAAATAGAAAAAGGTTAAAACTTTAAATAGAAAAAGGTTAAAACTTTAAATATAAATTTGAAATGATTTTTAAATATAAAAATTAGCATTGTTGAAAATATATCTATATCGCAAGGTTTTGAAAATATATGGGAATGTTTTAAAAATATATATCATAGGATTTTTATATATTGAACTTCGAAATAAAAATAGAATTTTTATATATTGAACTTCGAAATAAAAATAGAATTTTTATATATTGAACTTCGAAATAAAAATAGGATTTTTATATGTTGAACTTCGAAATAAAAATATGATTTTTATATATGAAATAGCGAAGTAAAAATTCGATTTTTACATAGGTAGTGAAAGCGGACAACGAAGATGGCGAAGATGCGGTAGCAACGAAGGTTTCTGTCAATGAAGTGTCGTGAAGTTGGATAGCTATCGGTGAGAACTTCTCACCTTTCGATTTAATTTTTCTAGTTATATTTATATACTAGGATGCAGACGGTGCTTAGTAGCACCCGACACAATCGTCCACAGACCATGGACTTGTTTGTTTGGTTGCATAGATTAGTTAGATGATGTGATTTGAAATTGAATTGTTTGGTGAAATGAATGGATTGATTGATGTGTGAATGGCGTGGGCCTTCACTAGACCGGGGATAAGGCTAGGCCTTGTCCCGTTCCTAGTATCGTGCCGTTATGCCGCCGAAATTTTCTAAAATAAGTTAGAAAAATAAAAATATCATTTTATTTAAAGAATGAATTGAATAGAAATTCATATGTTGGAATAAAATGTTTTGTCGTTAAAAATATAATTTTTAACGTGAAAGTGAATAAATAGATATTTATAAACAAATCAGCCGATTTGTTTATATACACCGATTTGACTGACATTGATTGGGTCGATAAATTTTACACATCGCCCAACTGCACAAATAAAATATGTGTTTGATTGTTTGAAACCCCACACGGGTGTTGGGATGAAATTTGAAGTTCACTCATCCTGATTGATTAAATATGTCGATCGATTGATTGACAGGCTGTTATAAGCGTTAGATATCTATATTTGATGCTTATACAGTGTAGTGCACTTTGGTTGATGGTTGATTATTTTTCAATGCTATTATATACATGTGTTGTATGGAAATCCATATAATTAATTTTATATGGTAATTGATTGGGCCTCATTCCAATTTGAAAAAAATAAAGAAAATTTGAAAATAGAAATTATGAAGCCGTGTTGATTAGATTGACGCCATTTTGACGTGAACGATATTTATATCGATTTTATTCATTTTAAAATGAATATTGAAAAGTGATTTCGAAATCGACGATTTCGAAATGAAATGAATTGAAAACGATTTCGAAATGAATTGAATTGAAAACGATTTCGAAATGAATTGAATTGAAAACGATTTCGAAATGAAATGAATTGAAAACGATTTCGAAATGAATTGAATTGAAAACGATTTCGAAATGAATTGAATTGAAAACGATTTCGAAATGAATTGAATTGAAAACGATTTCGAAATGAAATGAATTGAAAACGATTTCGAAATGAATTGAATTGAAAACGATTTCGAAATGAATTGAATTGAAAACGATTTCGAAATTAATTGAATTGAAAACGATTTCGAAATGAATTGAATTGAAAACGATTTCGAAATGAATTGAATTGAAAACGATTTCGAAATGAAATGAATTGAAAACGATTTCGAAATGAATTGAATTGAAAACGATTTCGAAATGAATTGAATTGAAAACGATTTCTAAATGAATTGAATTGAAAACGATTTCGAAATGAATTGAATTGAAAACGATTTCGAAATGAATTGAATAGAAAACGATTTCGAAATGAATTGAATTGAAAACGATTTCGAAATGAATTGAATTGAAAACGATTTCGAAATCGACGATTTCGAAATGAAATGAATTGAAAACGATTTCGAAATGAAATGAATTGAAAACGATTTCGAAATGAATTGAATTGAAAACGATTTCGAAATGAATTGAATTGAAAACGATTTCGAAATGAATTGAATTGAAAACGATTTCGAAATGAATTGAATTGAAAACTATTTCGAAATGAATTGAATTGAAAACGAATTCAAATTGAATTGAAATTTGAATTGAATAGAAATGAATTTTAAAACGAATCTATAAAGAAGGATTCAATTGTGATTTGAATTGAAAAGGAAGTTGAAAAATGTTTTTGAAACGAATTCAAAACTATTTATATAATTCGTTCTAAATAGAAATCGACGAAGTATATATTATATATATTACATATATAATATAATGGCCTGAATAGAACGCGCCGCGCCGCGGCAGTTCGTGAATTTCGACCATTTATTTCAAACGGACATTACGGGAGATCCGACCGTCGGATTCTCCTAAAACCGGAACCGTTGGGTTCGTATCGGAAAGAGCTTTCTAGCGAATATTAGAAATTAGAAATCTAACGGTTGGATTTGGAATTATGTCCAAATCAAATTTGAAAAAGGTCGCTATAAGTGCAGTTCGATGGCCATTAATGGAAATCGACTGTACGGGCCTTGATAAAATTATTAAAAATAGTAATAATTTGTGTAAAATCATAAGAAATGATTTGTGAAGATTTGGGATGAAAAACTCCATATTTGAAAAGATAAAAATAGATTTTTATCGAAATGAACTAGTTTTGAACTAGGAATATAATTCTATTTATTTTTAAATAAATAAATTGAATTTGAAAAGGGTTTTAAAAATACCAGAATATCCAATGATTGCATTGGAGTGGATTTGAATCGAAATTGTCTTCGGAATATTTCGATGTTGGAATTCGTGATTATACAGGTGTTGTTACGGAAATTTGAAAGATATATATATTTATATCGTTATTTCCAATACGACATTTGTTAGTCGTAGAATTTGATATTGAATATAAGCCGATATATTTTCTATTCAGAGCCTTGTATGGAATATCGAATGTGATTTGGGTTTGTCGTGAATGGTGTCTTCACTAACACTATTCTTGAACCTAGTTGTGAAAAGATTAAATCTTTTTATTTAGATTTAATGAAGTGTACCAATTAAACGATATTTAATTGGAATTGAATTGGTATTGATTTTTGGGTTTATCGTGAACAGTGTTTTAAATAACACTTGTTCTTTAACCCGATAATTAATGGAATGTGATTTTGGGTTTATCGTGAACCGTGTTTTAAATGACACTGATTCTTTAACCCAGTTAAAGATTAAAACTAAGTGGAGTTTTAATGAATCTTTAATTAGATTGAGATGATCGAAAATGGAGTATCACCAGTTTTGCTCCAGGCGATGGTTAAATCTTTAATTAGATTTGAACGTGAAATGGTAATTGAATTTACCGATAACACTGTGGTGTTAGATATGAAGTATTACCAGTTTTACTTCATGGGATGAATAGGTTGGGATTGGGAAAATAAAATAAATGATTACTTCGGTGTGGTTCGCTAATCCCGACTAGTTTGAATTGATATTGAAAGGAGATTAAAGAATAAATTTAAAGAATTTATCTTGGATAAAATTAATGGGAACTTTTTTCCAAAGTATAGGAATATTTGAATAAAAGAATATTCTGAATTGGAATGAGGCGTATGTTGTGTTTGTGTAACACTTTTATAATATATACGCGAGTTATTCAGAAAGACCGGGTTTATCCCATTCTGAATAACTGATTCGACGTGGTGTCGAAGATGAAGACGATGGTCGAAGACCGGAAGTCTTCATGTCGTTTGGGTGATTACTGATGATCTTGATTGGGCTGTACACCCAATAAGATGGAAACAGTTAGGGATCGTCCAGACGTACTTGGAGATCGATGGATATGCGGGGTACTAGGTGCCTCCGGTTTCGTTCAGACCCAGAACGGACTTGTAAATGGACTGTGTGTCTGACATTGGATTTTAGTCCGTGCGATTGATTTCTATTAAATATATCTGCTTGGCGGCGGAGAATTTATTCTCTTGCTTAACGCCCTTCTCTGAGACGTACGAGCTCAGGGGTTATATATTGATGGATATCAAACGCATGGAGTGAATTGCCTGTGTGGCATGCCTAAGTGGCAATAGATCGAGGCTTCTGTTGAAAAGCAAAGTCTTGTGGTGATGATCAAAGCACAGCCTGTGTGGCACAGCTTTGTGTAACGTGAATTCGCGAGTTTCACACCCGGTATGAACCAAAAACGGGAGACGGACCTCAGGGAGGGCCTGCGTTTCCTCCTAGCTAGAAGTGGCGTCAGTGGTTTTACACGCCCTGACGAGTTTGACTTATGTGGTTGTTGCTGTTGCGAGGCGCCTCGGTTTGATCGGACGATCCGGGTCCGATGGAGTCATTCGTTGGCTCATTTACGCCCCAAAGGGCGGGGAAACGCAGTGTTCAGGCATTTTAATCCACATCGGTGGACCGGCCCTGACGATCCAAGGGTCACTCGAGCTCTGATCCTGAGACTCGGGCTAGGCAGTCTCGGATCGGTTGAGGACTATCTTTTGCCTCGGTTCATAGATGGAAATCCAATTTCCAAATACGTGACATTTGCGGTTTTATTTGTAAACCTATATATGGCGACATGATATATGGTACCCATGCCGCCTATGATTGATACTTATGATTTGAAGTTGTTTTATACACTATGCACTTATAATAGTATCAAATGATTTGTTTTAAAACGTATCAAGCATTCTTTGGCTGTTATAAGGGAAAACCCTATCCCCCGGCTTGCGTTGCATTGTGTGATAGGACCTGGGTCTTATAACAGCTTCATTTTTCTTTATTTAGCATTGCGCTGTTTGTTTTATGCACTGGTATTCTTGGGAGGAAACCCGTTCCGTGTTATACGGCGTGGTCCCTTGATTTACCTAAGCTTTAAAATAAAGATTTATAACTGTTTTAGTTCTCACACCAGTCCCATGACTGACCTGGAGTTTATTGTTTTAACCTAAACTCTGGGTGCCCCTATTTTGACATGGGCAGCTAGTAGTTTTGGTTTTGCAGATTTATATTCACAGGATCCTGGTTTACAGCTGGAACGATATCCGGAAAGTTTGTATCCGTATATCTCATTCTAGTTGTGTATTGTATTATTTTTTTCCGCTGCTATGTAATTTATTGCAATCTCTGATAATTCTGTGTAATATTTATTTATACTTTGTATATTCTTGTAATCTGATGCATTGTTGTAATATAGCAATGAAATGTTCTTCTGTATGCATTCTGTTGTGGCTTGTTCTCGAACTATCTGTCACTTTCCTTTACGGGGAAGTTACGGGTTTTTACAATTATTTTTTGTCCTTAATACTTATTCCGACGAAGTCGTGTCTTGGAAAATAAATTGGGCCACAATGGTAAGCCTACCACAAATTTCCACTATGTTTTATCCCTTTCGATATGTCAGAATCTGATTATCGGTTATACTGCTTAATGATGCCTATTTAGTATATCCTTATAGGAATCAATGATCCGTTTAGAGTGGCTCTAAGTTATGATGGTCCTTTTCTGGATCGGAGGGTAGGTTACATTTGGTATTAAAGCCTACGTTACTCGATTACGGGAAAATATACGAATGAGAGACGTAGTTGTTATTTGAAAAGGTTTTCAAAACTATATTTATATATATAAATACTATACCCCAAAACATACGCAGTTACACTAAGCAACCATATCTTTCTATCTTTTAGGACTTAACTCTATCGTAGGAAATTCATTGAAGGATTTTCCTTTTTTAGATGGCAGAAGTGGCTGATAATCAGCCCGAGTAGGGAAACCCGACAGAATCTCATTACATGGCAGAATGGTTCCAATAGTATCTTAAGATTATGGAACAATTCCCTACTTCCAATCCTTTCCCAGCGGAGCCAGCAGCTCGGCCCGCTGAAGGGGCCCTCAACTTCCCTTGCCTTTAAAAAGCTTTTATAAGTTTAGGAGGCAAGTCAATTTTAGGAACTAAGAACTTCGTAGAAGCTAAAGAGTGGATCTCCTAGAGTGATAGGATCATTGAAGCTACTCGATGGGATGATCAACTTAAGCGTAGGGTAGCAGTTTGGCACTTTAAAGGGGAGGCCCTCGAATGGTGGAACCTGATTTCACAAAAGAATGTAAGCGCGTGTTTACTTAGGTAGAGTTTAGAACCTGTTTTGAGGCCAAGTTCCTAATTAATGCTGAGAAAAGTTTGCAATTAGAAAAGCTAATCCAATTGAAGTAGAGGATTTGGATTTAAAAGAGGATGTGGCGAAGTTTACAGAATTATCTAAGTTTGGAAGGGGGTTAGTGGATACCCTAATGGATAAAGCCCTTAAGGTTGTTAAAGGATTAAATTCCCCATTAAAGGAGATGCTTTTGGCCCAACTTATGTTTAGAGCTACAATTGAAGCCTTGGTGAGGAGGCTATCTTACATTCATCTGTGAATGTTAAGGAGGTTAAGACTAATAAGGAAGAAGGCACTTCTAGTTATGGAAAGAACAAGTAATTCCGGGTTAAGAAGAAAAAGGGAGGCAAATTCAACAGGGATGCCAAGACGTATTCTAGATGCCATAAGAAAGGACACGAAGAGAAGGACTGCAGAGTGAACCTAGCAAAGGTAGAATTCAAAGGAAAGTTCTTTGACTGTCATGAGGATGGGCACTTAACGAGGAACTTCCCTAAGTCAGAGGTTGTGCAGAGTGGACAAAACTACGCCTTTGAAGTAGTGTCGATTAGTAGTAAGCCCCATAGAGATAAAGGGCAGCGTGCATTGTAAGGTATAGTTTTTATCCTAGGGATTTCTTTGTGTACCTTATTTGATTCGGAAGCCACTCACTCTTTCATTGCTAGGAAGATTGTTGATTCTTTGGAACTTCCCTTATTCCTTGCTAGCCATCCGATAGAGGTGTCTAAACCTATCGGAGGGACTATGCAACTTTATGTCATTTGTAAAGACCTATTATTGGATATTAGTGATGTCAACTTCTTTGTGATTTATATGCACTTAAATTTGAGGGGTATGGTCTTGTTTTGTGAATGGATCGGCTACCACTTTATGAGGTCGTCCTTAATTGCAATATAAGAGTAGTTTGTTTAAGAAGCCGTAGAGGCCGCACCTTTAAGATTCCATGTACGACGAGGAATTCAGATTCAGCTTTATTTTCCTTATCTTCTAACTTAGAAGGACCATTTTCACTACCGATAGATGTGAGTTTCCCAATGTTTTTGAGGAGTCATAGGACTCCTACCCCATTGAGAGATATCTTTACAATAGACCTCGAAAAGGACGCAAGACATGTAGCATTTCCTTTGAGGCACATGGCTCGTAATGAAAGAAGAGAGTCTGATAAACAAATCTCAGGATTATTTCAGAAAGGGTTTACTCATAGAAGTACCTCTGAATGGGGTGCACCAGTAGTGTTTTCCATAAATTCTGATGGATCTTTAAGATTATGTGTGGAATATTAGGAACTTAACAAGTTGACTAAGAAGAAAAGATATCTCTTGCCAAAGATTGATGACTTATTTGACCTTTTGGGATGATCCCAATTATTTTCCCAATTAGACTCAGCTACTGGATTTCACCAATAAAGGATTTCATAAGAAAGTAATCCAAGATCGTATTTAGGACACCAGATGGAATATTCGAATGGGAGGTTATGCCTTTTGTTTGACAAATGCCTCGGGTTTCTTTGTGGACCTTATGAGTAGGGTATTTCGAGCCACATTCAAAAAGATCGTGGTAGTATTTATAGATGATACCCCTATATTTTCCAAGGACCATAAGGAACATGAGGATCACTTGAGAAGGGGCTAAGGAAGTCTTATAGAGAACTAACTTAAAGCTAAATTCTCGAAATGCCACTTTTGGAAGAAAGAAGTTGAATTTCTAGGGCATGTTGTTTTGGGGAAGGGATTAGCAATAGACCCCACAAAAGTAGGGGCGGTCCAAGAGTGGAGGATACCTCGCAATGCGACAGAGGTAAGGAGTTCCCTTGGGTTAACAGGTTACTATTTGAAATTTATCAAGGACTTCGCAAAGAATGCAACTACTCTAACCAAATTAACAAAAAAATATCATAAGTTTGTGTATATGGAGAAATGTGGAATTGCCTTTGAGAGATTGAAGGAATCTCTCACAAGTGCACATATTCTGATTATCCTAAATGTCAAAGATGTTTACTGTTTTTACATATGCATGTGGGACCGATTTAGGAGCAGTACTCATGCAATAGTGTAGAGTAGTTGCATACGTAAGTAGAAAACTCAAGGAGCATGAGAAATGGTATCCTATACATGTTTTGGAGTTAGCGGTAGTGGTTTTTGCTCTTAAAATGTGGATGCATTATCCTCTTGGCGAAAAGTTTGAATTTTTCACTGATCAAAAGTCTCTTAGGTATTTATTTTCTTATAGAGATCTGAACCTTTGACGGTAGAGAAGAATGGAATATCTTGCATCTTTGGATTTTTCATTCAGTACACCAATGAGAAGGGTAACGTCATGGCCGACGCTTAGAGTTGGAAGCATGCTATCCTTAGCGCGATCATCGAGTCGAGACAGTTAGAGTTTCTCCCTAGTTTTAATTTGCAACACCAGCTCAAGGATTTCTTGGAGCAATGGATATTAGGCTAGTTTTGATGGAAAGGATCAAGGTTAAGCAAAACCATGATGATGAGTTAAAGGAATTAAAAGAAGAAGCGTTGAGGGGAGAATCATTGCCTTATTCTAATGTTAATGGTAGTGGTAGCTTGAGGTGAGATGGTCGGGTTTGTTTCCCTTTGAGTGTGGAACTTAGGGAGGAAATTCTTGAAGAATGTCATAGGTCAAGGAAGACCATACACCCCAGAGGTGACAAAATGTTTAGGGACATGAAGAGAAGCTTTTATTGGGAAGGAATGAAAAGAAATGTGGAAGAGTTTGTTTCGAGGTGTTTAACTTGTCAAAGAGTAAAGACAAAACAAGGGAAGCCTGGAGGACTTTTGTTACCCTTGGAAATTCCTACTTGGAAATGGGAACGCATTTCTATGTACTTTATTGATAGACTTCCTAGGAGTAAGAAGGGGAATGAAACTATTTGGGTGATAGTGGACCAGTTAACGAAAAGTGCCCATTTTATTCCCATTAAGAAGAATAGAACCGTCGCCTTGTTACCCAGTCATACGTTAAGAGATCATTAGACTGCATGGGATTCCAATTGCTACAGAAGTGATAGAGATCCGCTATTTACTAGCAAGTTTTGGAAGAGTCTGAAGGAAGCCTTGGGAACGACCCTGAGCTTAAGTACAACTTATCGTCAGCAAACAGAAGGCTAGACAGAGAGAGTCAATAGAGTTTTGGAGGATCTACTCAGAGCATGCAGAGCTGATTTCGTAGGAGCTTGGGAGTAGCACTTACCTTTGGTTGATTTTTTGCAAATAACAATTAGCAAGCAGCGATTGGTATGGCCCCTTACGAAGCTTTGTATGGGCGGCCATGCAAAACGCCATCTTATTGGTGGGAAATTATGAACAAGGTTTTACTCGGACCATACCTTATCCGTGAGTCTACGGATTCATTGCTTTGATTTGGCAGAGTACGAAGGTTGCCCAAGACTGGTAGAAGTCGTATGTATATAGAAGGATGGAAGAATTGGAATTTGATGTTGGAAACTTGGTATTTGTTAAGGTTTCTCCTCTCAATAAGACAGTATGATTTTGAAAGACTGGGAAGTTAGTTCCAAGGTTTATTTGGCCTTTTTGGATAGGATTAGGAAGATGGCTTACCATGTGGAGCTTCCCGAGAATTTTTCGAGGGTCCTCAATGTTTTTCATGTTTCTCATCTTTGCAAATGCCTTCATGATTCAGTTGATAGACTCGAGCTTAATGATATCGGGGACATAGGAGCTTCGAGTTGGAATCTAGGGTTCCTCATGCCACAACAAAGATCGTGGAGCACATAATTAAATGACTCTGCAACAAGTCTATTCTCCTAGTTCGAGTTCAGTGGGGAGATAACCCTGTAGAGAGCACCTGGGAAACTGAGGAAAAGATTAGGCTAATTCACCTAGAGCTTTTCTCAAATAATTATTTTCCCCTAATTTTTCTTTTTTGGTTGCATTGTGGTTGTTAGATTGGATGGTAGGTGATGTCTACAACACAGATGCACAATGCACTCATATAGAATTATATGCATATTAGGATGTTTTGCATACATATTTCATTACTCATTGCACATACACGCTAGGACTGAGCTAGTTATTAGCAAGTTTACAGTTCATAATCACTATGAGTTATAGATGTACATGGATGTTTATAAATAACAGGTTGTACACATGGTTGCTTAGAGCGATTTCTGGACTAAATCTTTAATAAGGGGAAGAATGTAACAAACCGAAAAAATATACTTAAGTTAATTTAATTTAAAATAAATAATAATAATTAATAATAATTTAATGGGCTGAAAATACAATTTTGGAAAATTGGGAATTGAGCCACGAAAGTATTGTAGTTGCATTCGCGGTAAGATTCTGATCCGTTCTCATATTTTATTTACTAAAAATGGAGTCTGTATGCAAAAGATATTAATTAATTAAGTTGTGCGTATATATTAACGTATAAAGTTTGAATTTCAAATAAATAAATATACAAACCGGGAATATATTAATTTTGATAAACATAAAAAGAATATTCCTTTTAAATTCAAACTTATGTGTAAATATTTATACATGGTAGGGAACAAGAATAATTAATATAAGGCAAGAATGAATCAAATCTATTAATAAATGCATAAAAAGTAATGTACATGAGATATTTCTCCTGGGCTCGACCCCGGATGGGGGTGTCGACCGCCCCGGTCAACCTCCGCGGTCGACCGCCCTCCTATAGGAGCGGTCAACCACCCTCTTGTAGGGAAGCCCAGTGAAGGTTGTTTTATATAGGGACTTATTTATATTTTTTATCAAATAAACCACTTAGATTTAATCTATTGAATCAAACGACCTACATACACGATGTCAACTATATATAGGGCCTCAAACCCTCACTCCAAACCCTACAACTACTCTTCTCCATGCCTCCATGATGCATTTCTACCGTCTCAAATTCCAGAAAAGAAAAAGGGTTTCTATTATATTCTAACACAGATTTAGCTTTCTTTTGGAATTTAGATTCATTTATACATACATATATATATATAAGATTCTAATATGTGATTCTTATATATACATATACTCTTCCTCTCTTTCCAATGGAGTGAGGAAGAGCAATTCTTCAAGCAACCAAAACTCTATGGTTTCAAGCAAAATCCACTATTTTCAGCGTAAATTTAAACGAAACTTTCGCTTCCAATGACAAGCCTTCTACCTAAATCCCTATTCCTATCAGAACATTAACCATAGATCTATAATTTCTTCAAATTTCTCTCACCTTCGTTCTTCGTGAAAGCCATGTTGACGCAGCTCAACGTTTCCAATCTTCAGATCGGCTATGGGATTAGGCGGATTTGTTCGAATTACAATGAATCAAGACCTCAGGGCTCTTGGGTTCGACATCTCTAGCGCAAGCAACAAGCTTACAAGTTCCCAAACTGATTCTACTGGTAGTTCGAATTTTGTCTCCTACAGTGTGCTGCCGATTTCAATTTACATGGTTTGCTTTCGGTTTTCCTTTTCGTTGTTAAGAATCGGGGGTGACAGTTTCGCATCTTAATAAATTTCCACCCTACTGATAACTAGAGAAGGAGTTATAACTGATTTACATCTTCAATCTGCTGGATGTAAATATAAGGTTAGGTTTCTAATCACATCCCAAAAAAGTTTATTGGCTCCTAGAGATTCAAAAACAACCCTTTACAATCATTTGTTATAAATTTTAGAGGCATATTTTGTTGGGTCTGTTTTTAGATTATATTGTTCTTTGCTTTTTGGATTGAAAATTCAATGAATACCAGTTCTAAAATTAATTAGATGAAGGTGATCGTTTTGAAGGCTAATTTAAATGTTCTGTTATTTGTGAATTATTTAGTTCTCAGTCGGTTTTTGGATATAATTGATCAACCAAGATGCCTATGTGAAGTTCACAGAGATGCTGTTATAATTATGATACGTTGGGTATGTTTGGAAGCATGTTGAGTGCGATGTTTCTTATGCTTTTTTCTGCAAATTCAGTAACTTATTTTGGTTACTATAAGTCAAGATATTACATAAGCTTTTAATTTGGGATTCCATTTATTAAACTTTTGGTGTAAAACGTTCAACTGTTTCGTTTCTTTAACCATTTGATATTGGGTAATCCGGCAAACTACTATTTCGAAATTTCTAAAGAAGGTGAAGGAGTGCAGTTTAATAAGCATCTTCATGATTATATGAAGCCTACAGTTATTTCAAGTGATTCGGTACTTTGATATGTGGTTCAGACTCACATCCAATTCCTTGGGTTTTTTCTGTTACTGTTTTTCTACATCTTATATACCCTTTAAATGCTGTAGAAACAGTAGATAGTTAAAAGTCCATAGTTGGATGATTGATTCTCTTCTGGGTATTAGTTACTGGGAGTACCACTTGAATACTTCTTGGAATAGCATTAAGTTTGGAATGTCATATCAAGAATATGTCCATGCTGCTTTAAGTTATTATAACTATATTCACATTTCAGCATGGCTGTGAGCAGTTTTAGGCATGAGTTGGAGACAATGGGTCCAACATCACTATCCACTACAAAAAAAAAATCCTTTTCGGAAAATTCAGTTATTTTCACATAACTGAAAGCCAGGCTACTCAACACTGTAAGAATTGGACGTTAACACAATAGGACTGTATAAAGCCAAAACATAAACCAATTTCTTTTCAAGAGTTGAAGTGCAGCGAGATTGCACTTGTGGTTTGGAGAAGTTGACCTCATCATGGGTCCTTTTTTATTTTATTTGTATCTTACGTAGTAAATCTAGTGTTCCTTTTCTTTTATGTATATTTGCTTTTGTATTTAGGTTAGTACGCTAACCTTTCTGTGTACTTTGTTTTATATTAATAAATGCATACCAATTTTCAATATATATATATATATATATATGAAAGGTTGGAGCGCGTTTGTTCACGAAGCCAAATCCAAATCTTATTCTACTCAATCTTGTTATTGCTCTCCCTAATAACACTGTGAGTGGAATCCATCTGAATTTGCTATTTTCCAATAATTTGTTAGTTTAAGACTTGGATTGTTATGCCTAGGATTGTTTGAGTTCATACGGAAAGAACAAAACATTAAAACCCCTCAAACCTTCCATGTTGTTCATGTTCTTACAATGAAATGTCAATCTAATTGTGTTTTTGGTTTTGGGTTATTGAATTAATAAAAGCAAAGCATGATTAGTGTTGTATAATTTTCTATTTTTGTCGGATTCATCTTATTTCTTCTTATACAATTTCATATGTATGGTTTTTGTATGAAAGGTTAAAATATGGATGGCATTGTAAATTAAATAGGTTTAAATAATTATTTCTTCTAAAATAGAGTATTTGAAAGTATTTACAAGATAGTTAAATATTAAGGTTTTGAATGTAAACATACATAAAAAGTGAATTTGTTATAAAATAGGAATTATATGCATATATTGGGTATATGCACTTTGTATATCTTTTATTAATTTAAAATTCAAGTCAAAACGAGGTTGCATGTTCTATGTTGTTATTGTTATTTTTCCCATTTTGATTACAACATGTTAATATGTACATGTATGCCTTGATTGAAGTAAATATGGGAAATAATAACTTGTACACCTTTAATTGGAAACAGGGATTGACATTACCAAAACATGGCTAGGACGTTAATTGTGTTTGCTTAGTTCACGCTTATATGTATATATATCTATAGCGTAAACAACGTAATAATTATACGTATTTAGTGCGTAATAAATATGGTTAAATTAGGGATTTGAATTAAAATGTCCCCATAGGAAATTATATATTTGTGTGTGCGTTAATGGCCTTATATATATTAATGACACATAAACACGAGGCGTAACAACCTGAATTTCGACAGACCAATTTTTTTTCTCATAAATCCCAATTTATCGAAGCCCGAGTTGGCTCGTATGGTAACCTGCAGAAAAGACAGAGATAATAAATATATCATAGCTCGATAAAATATCTCACATTGGATTGGAAATAATATAATAATCAAATATAGGCTTACCAAACTAATAACACTGTCTAACAAGTGTCCAAGGGCTACCAAATCTCTGCCATTTTCTAACCTGCGAGTATGTTATGAGGAGAGGGTTAGAACACAAAGTTTTGGTGAGAGGATAATTTATGCATTCTGAAATAACCCTCCATATACCATTTGGTTACATTTTTTATTATTAGGTTATTCGGGTTAATAGCACTCAAGGCTCTGCATTCACATTGTACTCATCTACTCCCCAGTAGATTAAACCTAATATAATATATGTATGCAGCTATACCCAACATGTCAAGGTACTTTCCATAGTGCCCTCCTCGTACGATCCCCGCCGTCACACCATGGAAGTGTATACAGTCTCCATCCTACGTCAAAACGCATATGGAAATCTATATCATTACACCATGTATTGCACAGAATTGACATCACTATGCCACGTAAGCGTATGGATCCTCATATCTGAAATCCTCGGTTAAATCACATCTCAACACGAAGTAATGCCGTAATGTCTACAATACACTACCCAGTGCATGTATCTAGACTCTCACTCTAATGTACTGCCTACTGTAACAAAGTCCCATGATAGGGTTGCATTCAATGCACGGAATTCGGTCGGGAGCTTTCAATATCTATAAAGGACAGCTTCGTTAGGCTTACAATACAGGTATTTACATATGGTCTGTTTCTTTCCAAGGTGGCTATGGCCATACCCTGGCCCCTTCCTCAACTAGTAAAAGACTACATCAATAGCTAATGACATGACCCTAACAACCAATCCAGCATCCAATTTGGCATGTCCCTCACCAACGCCTCGATAGTGAAAGAACGTTGTTTGTTGGTTTAGCTCTTAGTCTTTCCATATCCCACTCACTGCCGATGGCAGGTATCTAACGACTACTATCCTTAATTTAGTCCTGACCAACCTCCTTCTAGAGAAATACAAATCGCCGAATCACCCAACGCCATATGCCACAGCCTTTTGGCTGTCACTCCATAGTTGTAGTCAAGGTATACTCACGGGATGGTAGCATACAGACCATTCCTCTGTGGGTACAGCCTAAAGCCTACCGCATACGGACCATCACAGAGTACTATACCACCTCTTGCAGAAGCCTCGTGCCTCCCTCCAGTCCCATAGAATAATCAGTTGGGCGTGCTCCTTTCGTGTCTCCAGACACCGCGACCCCTTTGGGTTCTTCCTCTCCATACGTATGGACTGGTTCCAGCGCGTCACGCCATCACATTATTAGATCATATGTCTAATATTTTAATCCTGCGCTTGCTTTATCTCATCACATTGCTAATTAACTTGATTATCCATATATTCACATTTTATTCAAGTTATTTGGTTCATTAGCTCACAATTAGCTGCTTACTTTCTTTAATTAGCCATATGCCATTGGAGTGGACTTCTGCTTATTATTTATTACATTTAATAGACTTGATACTTCTAATTATAAGTCTACTAATAATAAGCCTACTTTATTCTTTCTTATTAAATTATAACCTTAACTTGCACTTTACCACAACCATTGTTGTGAGTTTGCTTATCAACTTAGTTCCCTTAACTAAGGTTTATTAATAAGTTCTATACTGATTATAACTTATGTTATGATTCCACTCTTACCTAGGAAAAGCCTACCTACTATATTTCATTTTTATTCATATAATCAATTATCATGGGTTATATTCCTCATTCATCACATTTTCCTTAGGTTCCTTAATATTCAACCAAACATTTGTTGTTGTAACTTTCCTTTATTTTCTATCCTGTACATTCTTACTACTTCGGGAGAATACTTCGCACACTTCATTACATCGTTAACGGAAAGATATAAAGATATATTTTCATAATGTACATCAATTAAGATCCGCAGTTGCAAGCTATTTTTTTATTTTCATTGTGGACATATAATTTGATTCGTGTGCAGTATGGTAAAAGAACCTCTATTTCACACTAATCCCTTTTTTCTTTCTTTTATTGAAACTACGTTATCAATAATTTTACCATTATGGATATATATCCATTTTTCCCAAATCCAACTAACTCAGTCCACTACCAATTTTTCCTTTTTATTTTCTGAGTTAGATGTTAATTCTTGTTTTTCATACGCCATTTCTTGTTAGTGTAAATTTCCATATAAAATTAGGCATACCAATTCTTTTTAGTTATTTCTAGAATTCACTGTAATTCCTTTTTCAACACATGCAATTTACCATTGAATAACAACCTTAAGAATATAGGCATTATTATTGTAAATTTCACAATTTCAGTATTACGGTAATTCTCAACTCAAATAGAAAAGTTATAGAACAGATTTGTACAACAGCAATATTCTTAACATACTCAAGGAATAGTTTATATCACAAGTACCACATGTTTCAATGATTTATCACGTTAAGAATTACGGGGAATGTAAATGATAAATATACTGTTATCAAAAGGTATAATTCAAATCCAATCACCTGACTGCTTTCCAATCCTTGAATCGGATTCAAATCTCTATTATGTGGTCTTTCTAATTGAATCTAGTATTGAGATGACCACAGATTTACAAATATGATGCTAAAAAGAAAGAAAACTTAATAATTCATATATAATGAGATTAGTGGTAAATGATAAAAAATACCCCAACTTGAACAACTTCATGATTATCAAATGATGATATTAGTGGTAATGGGGAAGATGTTAGGGTAATTTATTTTAGGAAAATAACAGTGTAACGTAATTTGAAGGGAATTGGGTATATGTATATATAATGAGATTCCGAATAAAAGGAAGTAAAAAAGAAGGCTTGATGGTATGAAATGATATCCCCATAAATAAAGAAATAAAAGGAGACTGGGGTTAGTATAATGGTATGTTCAAAGTTATGAAATGAGATTTAAATAGGTTTATTCTAAAAGGATGAGTGGTGATTTTGGTGTTCAAATAACGAATCCAAAGAAGATGTCATAATAAGAAATATCATAGCAGTGTTTTGAAAAGTTAGTTAAAGGTTAAGTAAGATATGATTTTCAGATATTTTCTAGATGCGTAGGTAAAGGATTTGATAATATTAACATACTTAAACCAATATATATTGGATATTTCAACTGATGTATTCTTAATGGCCAAGTGATGTTGTGTAATAAGCCAATGGATCTGTTTATTTTTATGGTTGTTTATTTTGATAGTTAAATAACAGACTATCAAAATCTGACCAACATTATTTGTACGGAAAGGCAGGGATCGAATTTATATTCGAAAACCATTCCGACCAATAAATACGAATACGTCGAAGATACTGATTGAAGATGGAGCAATTGAAGACCGTAAATCTTCATGAGCGGAAGGATTATTGTTAAACACCTCTAGCTGAACCCCAGAGTTAACGATGATTTTGTCGTGATTGGAATCTACGGATTGCAAGGACTACTCGCTATTGATCTATAGGGTGATTCCTAGGATGGTAGGAGGGTGCCTTTTTTCATCCTATTCCTGGATGACTTGTATGGACGATGTGGATGGTGGCCAGATGTTCCAAAAGTTGATTATAACCTCAAGCCTCACAACCGAGAAATGACAAAAATTAGGCAGGCAGCATGGCTATGTGGGTCGCACCCATTAGGGTGTATTGTCACCATCTAGAGAATATTCATATTTGTTACTTCTTTTCATTTCTGTATCTCCCGGGAAAACGGTAGCTGCGCAGCCATAAGGTGAAAATATATTCGATACACTCAAGAGAAATTAGTGGTCGGTCAGGTGTGGGCTGGGTTGGAAGACATTCTTGTTGAACCCAGTGTATTCCTCTTTGGAGATACACTATCGGTAGGTGGTTCCATACCTTGTCATAGTCGGAATCCAATCTCCAATAAGCGCCCGCAGTTTTGATTGTATAGTATATATGTGGAGCGTGAGATGCAAGCGTTCTGCCAGATTCTATCTACTTGTATTTAGATACTATTATAATATCAGAATAAGATATTGATTTCAAATCTTTTGGGTTATAGTAAGGTAAAAATCGTCTGTGTTTATGTGTGGGCTGGTCTTGCTATTATCCTTTTATTTCAAAAAGGATTTTCAAAGTTAAGCAAGTTGTTTGCGTTATGAATTTATCATTGAAATTATTCTAGACTGTTCCGGGTGAATTTTGCTTTGCTTCAAATGTGCTCGGGTCAGACCGAGTATATTATCAGGTTAGGTATCGCTTGGAGCATCAGAAAAGGAGTTGAAGTCGAGACGTATTCCATATATTTACTAGTACTAGTTTATTTCCATTGTGTGTTGCATTGATCTAAATGTATACCCTGATGGTGTAATCATATATACATACATATATATATAATTCTTTTTGTATAAAGTATTATTGATTGTTATACATTGTCTATTCCACTGTGAGACTTTGATCTTCTTATTCTTCTATTCTAATATTTCTTTCTTTCTTTTCTCACCCTCTAACTTCTTTCTATTAGCTTTCTGGGTTTTCGATACTTAAGTTTGGATACAGGATGTATTAGTGTTGAATTCGATTGTTGGAAATTCCGGGTCGCTACAAAAACCATTTACAAATCCAATTTATTTATTTATTTAAAAACATTGGATTATTATTCTAATTAATAAATAGTTCATTTTGATAAAAATATATTTTTATCTTTACAAAATCGGAATTTTTCATCCGAATTCTTTTCAAATCATTTATTATGATTTTCCATATTTTTAATAATTTTATTAAGGCCTTTACAGTCGGTTTCCAATATCGGCCACCAAACTGCATCTATGTCAACCTTTTCTGAAATTGATTTGGACATAATTCCAAATCTATTCGTTATATTTCAAATCTCTTATATTCATTAGAAATCTCTTTTCGATATAAACCCAACGGTTTTGGTTTTAGGAGAATCCGACGGTTGGATCTCCCATTACATTAATGTGAATACAATGGTCGAAATTCACGAACAGTCGTTGCGCGACGCGTTCTATTCAGGCCATTAAATATATATAATATATATTATATATATATTGTCGATTTCCATTTAAAACGTATTTTGTAAAATATTTATGAATTCGTTTTCAAACGATTTCAACTCCATTTCCAATTTTAAATCAAAATTGAATATTATATATCTTTATCATATTAAAATGATAATATTTTCAAAATATTAAAATTTGAAATCACTTCTTTTCGATATTCATTTTAAAATAAATAAAATCGATTGGTAAACCCATTCGGGTTAAAATACCGTTTACTACATAACTCGGCTTCACATTTCAATATTTTTGTATCCATCCAAAAACGAACATCAAAATCATAGTTTTATTCTTCACTGAATATTATTTTAAGATATTCGTTATTTTAAAATATTCTTTGTTTCAAAAGATTCTTTATCTTAAAATATTCTTTATTTCTGAATCGGAATGCGACTCAATCAATTACCATATAATTTTAGTTATATGGATTTCATACATCGCATGTATTCAACAATAATGATAAATAATCATTAAACAGTCCATTCACATCAAAAGTGAAATTTACAACTATGTAAGCATTAATATAAATAAGTAACGCTAAACACACCTGTCAACCCATCAATTGACATACAACTAAATATTGGGACTAGTGTATGTCAAATATCATTCCAATACCCGTGTGGGGTTTTCAAACAACAAATACTGATTATTATTTGTGCAATTGGGCGATGTGTAAAATTTATTGTCCCAATCAGTATTAGTTAAATGGGTGTACGTAAACAAACCATCCAATTTGTAAATGTATATTTATTTTATTTTCTTTTCATGATTATTTTCATATAAATAATTTTATATATACAACAATATCAATCAATAACAATCTCAATCACAATACAAACAATCAATAATGGTTTGTAAAATAAATAGTGTCGAGTGCAACAAAGCACCGTCTACATCCTAGTATATATTTAACTATAAAATAATTAGAGTGAGAAGGAGTTCTCACCTTCGTTTCCACTCTACCAATTTTTATTTCTAAATTTCTGAACAGTTTGGATTTGCTCAAGCACGTTGTATTCTTCAACGTGATTCCAACGTAATCTGTTTCACGCAGTTTGTATTAAAAATCACATTTTTAATAATGCTTTATATATTTAAAAATCACATTTTTAATACAATGCTATAATATAAATCTGATTTTTATTCAATGTTATGTATATTAAAAACTTCATTTTAAAACCGCTTTACATAAATTAAAAATCCTATTTTTATTCTATGCTAATATATATAAAAACCACATTTTCATAATTCTACGATATATATAAAAATCATATTTTTATATATTTTAAAACTATGCTATATATATATTTTTAAAACCATATTTTAAAAATAAAGTTATATATAAAAAATCATATTTTTATATATTTTAAAACTATGCTATATATATATATATTTAAAATCATATTTTAAAAACAAAGTTGTATATAAAAAATCATATTTTTAACACGATGTTTATATTTTTAAATCATGCTATTTAATAAAATTACTTTTTTAATGACGCTACATATATAATAAAAATCCCATTTTTATTACAAAGCTTTTCATTTCAAAAATTATAATTCTAAACAAATGCTATAATATATAAAAATTACAATGTTATATATTTAGATAAAAATTAGATTTTTATACAATGGTATTATATATTAAAAACTGATTTTTTTTCTCATTGCTTATGTTAAACAAAATAAAAAAACAAAACTTTCCTTCTTCGTTTCTGATTGAGTTTCTTCCATGTTGTAGAGTTTTTCACCACAATTCCAAAGAACCCGGATTTGCTAAATTTTAATGTCATATGATCGAGTTATGGCAATTTATACATTGATCACTTTAAATGCAAATTAACAAATAATTAATTTTGATTTATAACCTTAACTCTCCCATTTATTATCTTCCCGTTCATTCACTGGTTCAGGAAACCCATCGCCCTACATTGAACTCCCGCGGTCGCATCTCCCATCCGACCCTTGACCGATGATCTGAAACCACCCTCCGATGCCCCTTCGGCTGCGCCACCTCTGGCCAGAGCCACTCGAAATCAGATCTCCCCGTTGGCCACAAAAACCTATCCAATCGCAGCGCCTTTAAGGCCGAAATCCGATTGCCACGGCTCCCTATACCCAATCATGACCGCTCAAGTTATTGATTTCATTGAGAGGAAGAAGTCTAGAGTTGAAAGATCCTCATTTTAATTAGTGGATTTGGCAATTTTGTGGGAGGAATCCTAGAAGACGTCGGCCATTGAATTCTTTAATTGGCGGATCAGGAAGATAATGATTGTTTTAGGGTTTGGTGAAAATAATTTTTATATATAAATAATATTTTAATATTTAATTAATTTCAATAATACTCGTTTATTGATTTGAAATCCAAATTAATCCCAACAACTGTCGCCCCTAGCTAATTACCCCCATTTCAGACACAATAGGATATGTTTCGTAGGCCAATTCGACGTTTTCGATCAGTTCTTACCAAAATTAAAATATAATTCAATATATATTTAATTCAAGCATACAGTTTAATTTACCGAGGCCACATAGTGACTCCAAAAATTCTAGAAAAATAAATCTAGCTATGATTTGACGATACGGTCCTAACAAAACTAATTTTGTCGAATTTGGAGACCGTATGAAAAATGGTCATTTTCTGGTCGATCCAATTTAATTGAAATTGACAAAACACGTTTTCCTTTGCCACACTCACATATTAATTCCAAAAATTATGAAAATTGGAATATAACAATAATTTGATATTCTAGATCCAACAAAAGTGGTTTCTCGAAAACGGAGGTCGTTTGCAAAATGGCTATTTTTAAGGGCTATATATTTAATTAAAAAATATATAAATTCCATAGCGACTATTCTAAATTTTAAACTGGACATAAATTTCAATTTATATTATGAAATCTAATTTTTTCACATTCATTAAAAAGATATAAGTAAACAGATTTAAATTTTTCTGGTTTTACTGAAACCCATTTTATTTTGAATTATGTACATTCATTTAAACTTTAAAATCGAATTTTCAAACTACCGCGCCATTTCAGGCTCTATTTATAATTAAAATAAATTTATACATTCTAACTTCATTTAAAATAAATTTTTAGTCATTATTATTTAAAATAAATTATTTTAAATATCCAAAATTTATTTAAATAGCAAAAATAAAATTTTTAAATTGGTTCAGAAATTCCGGGTTGTTACAATCAACGTACGTGATTCTTAAGAAATATTCTGTCTGACATTCATCCATACGAATCATCCAAGAACAGGATGAACTGAAGGTACCCTCCTAGTACATCATAGGTATCACCCTATAGACTTGTAGCGAGTACTCCTTACTATCCGTAGATTTCAACCACGACAGAACCCTCATATATCTCTGGGTCGAATCAGAGATTTGAAGTGGCTCTTCCGTTTTAGAATATCCATGGTCTTCGATTGCTCCTTCTTGATCGACATTTGATATCTTCTACACTTTCGTATTTGCTGGTCGGAATGGTTTTTTGAATATAGATTTGATCCCGGTCTTTCTGTACAAACAACCGTATTGGTCAAATTTGATAGTCGGTTATTTAACTATCAAATAAACAACCATTCAACCATAAAAATAAATAAATTTACTAGTTCAGTACTCAACATCACTGGGCTTCTTTATTTAAAAATAATTAAAAAATAGTTTAAAACTCATAAATCTTTCCCGTTACTTCAATATTCATTGGTCTCTGACTGTAAACTGGTAAGAGAATAATTCACTAAGTATCAACCCCGAAGACCGAAATAAACATCAGATTAATACTCAGAAAACCACTCAACTCAACCAATCTCCAATTTGATTCCAATTAATATCTTAAGTCGTTATCAACTTATTGTATCTCACTTACAATCTATTCAACCCTTTTCCACTTTGAAAATCTCATTTCAATTTCGTTTACTTCACTTAATTTCATTAAATCTCGCCAATTCCAAATTAATACTTTGATTTCACATCTCCTTTATAAACCTTGTTTATAAAATCTAAGGTTTTAATATAAACCCCTTTTATATCTTGATTTCTTTTTACTTAATTTAAATGTTAAGTAAATATCTAATTTAGGATATCGTATTCGCTTAAAAATCCTTTTATAACTTAGTTATAAAAACTGGGTTTTAATATAAACCCATTCATTACCTCCTTTCAAACCCTAACTGTATTTCATTTCAAACCTGATTACATACTTAAATGAATTTCATTTAAATAATAATCACTTAAGCCCTTATAAATTAGAATAATATTTTAATTCATTATTAACTATTGTATAAGTAGTTAAATTCTTTATTAACTAAATAAATAATAAATTTCCTTTTAAAGTCTTATAAAAATTAAAACAACTATTTGTTAACTGTTCCATTTGATTAATTAAAAGTAAATTAATCAAATAACCCATTCTAACTGAATTAGTCAACTCAACCCATGATTATCTCGTTAATCAATTCAAATTAATTCCTCCTTTAAATTAATTAATAATATAATTAACTTAAATATCCCTTTAATTGTTTCTTAGACACAATTATTAAAATTCTTAATTGCTATATTAATTTATGCTCATATGCTTATAATTTTTATTAACATATGAATTTGATTTATTAAATTACTTAATAATTTCTTATAAATTTAAATAATAAATATTAAACATTTATTTCCTATTTAATAAACTTCCATTCCGAAAGAATATATTTAAAAATCTTTTTTCAGTTATAAATTGTATAACTTCTTTTCAGTCTATTTACCTGATGGTAAATCCATGTTTATAAACCGATTGATTTCCAAGCCATCTGATGCCATTTACTCAACCAATATAACCAATTGGTTAAAACCACACAACCGTTGAATTTTCAATCAACAATCACAATCAATTCAATTGTCCAATCCATATTAGTGAAACAGTTCATATAATTGTAATATGGAAATAACAATAAATTTCGAGGAATTCACTTGGATCCCTCCAACCTGTTTCCCAGCATCCTAATACGTTACTTCAAATAATATTATCCAATTTAAATAAACAGATACAATATTTGATAAACAACCAATAATAGCAATTCAAGCACTCAAATTTAAATTCAGTACGTTTATATTGTTATAAACGTAACTAACAAGGTAAGTTACCTCGTTTGGAAAAATTCGTTAAAATAACGATTTGATTTCGTTTTGAAATAAACGAATGTTTAATTCAACCAATTCATTCAATATATAAATATTATTCAGCACATAGAAAACAATTATCAACTATAGCACACAAAATAAAGCCTGACTTATATAAGATATAAGTGGAATAAAAACCGAGTGAGTAAAACTTACTTTGATTTGATTCGTTGAACGGTTTGTTTATAGTCAATTAAACAATCGTTTACTATGAATTCTAGTCGTCTCCTTCGCAGTCCAAATTAATTCCATATTGTTCTATTTGACAACACGATTCCGGCAGATCTTGTTTTGTTCCATTCTGTTAACATGGGTACCAGATATAAACATTTATGTTTACTCTAATTCAATTATAATAAGTTACTTAGCTAATAGTTAGAACTCTAAACTAGTTACATTAATTAGTTTATACTGTTTTCTTGATCCTGCATCATTCAAAAATAAAAACCAACAGTCCCTCCATCTTAAACTTTTGCTTCGTTGTTTAAATAGCCCGCGTTGACTTCATGCTCCAAACAAAATACGTGTTGACTTCAAATTTCCATGCTGGTTCACTCACACCAACTAACCAACGGCTTTGTAAAATTGTGTCATTTATCTTCCAAATTACACAGCATCTTCTCCACTGTTCTTTGAAACGTGCCCAACCATCCTTCCATGTGTCCCTCCTCCAAAACTGTAAAGACCCGTAACTTCCCCGGTGAGGAAAGCGCGGATAGTTCGAGAACAAGCCACAAAAGAACGCGCACAGAAGAACATTTCATTGTTAACTACAACAACTCCATCAGAACACAAGAATATACAGAGTATAAATGAATATTACATTTGATAAATATCACAGATTACAATACATTACATAGCAGCGGAAAATAATACAATACATAACTGAAGGAGATATACGGATACCAAGCTTTCCGGATATCATTCCAGCTGTAAAACTGGATCCTGTGAATATAAATCTGCAAAACCAAAACTACTTGTTGCCCGTGTCGAAAATAAGGGCACCCAGAGTTTAGGTTAAAACAATAAACTCCAGGTCAGTCATGGGACTGGTGTGAGAACTAAAACAGTTATTTAAAACTTTACTTTAAATCATATATATCAAGGGACCACGCCGTATGACACGGAACGGGTTTCCTCCTAAGGATACCAGTGCATATGACAAAACAGCGCAATGCTTTTTGGAAAAATGAAGCTATTATAAGACCCCAGGTCCTATCACACAATGCAACGCAAGCCGGGGGATAGGGTTTTCCCTTATAATAGCCAAACATGCTTAGTACGTTTAAAACAAATCATTTGATACTATTATAAGTGCATAGTGTATGAAACAACTTCAAATCATAAGTATCAATCATAGACGGCATGGGTACCATATATCATGTCGCCATACTAGTTCTACAATTAAAACCGCAAAATCACATATTCGGAAGTTGGATTTCCATCTATGAACCGAGGCAAAAGATAGTCCTCTACCGATTCGAGACGCTCTAGTCCGCCCCTCAGGAACAGCCGCAACTACCCCTTGGATCGTCAGGGCCGGTCCACCGATGTGGATTATTATGCCTGAACACTACGTTTCCCCGCCCTATGGGGTGTAAGTCGGGTCCGTCTGCTGACCAGAATGCATCGGCCCAAACCGATATAACCGAGGCGCCTCGCAACAGCAACAACCACTTAAGTCAAACTCGTCAGGGCGTGTAAAACCACTGACGCCACTTCTAACTAGAAAGAAGCGCATGTCCTCCCTGAGGTCCGTCTCCCGTTTTTGGTTCATACCAGGTGTGAAACTCGCGAAGTAAACGTTACACAAAGCTACGCCACAAAGGCCGTGCTTCGATCATCAACCACAAGACTTTGCTTTTCAACAGAAGCCTTTATCATTCGCCACTTAGGCATGCCACTTAGGCAATTCACTCTATGCGTTTGATATCCATCAGTATATAACCCCTGAGCTCGTACGTCTCAGAGAAGGGCGTTAAGCAAGAGAATAAATTCTCCGCCGCCAAACAGATATATATTTAATAGAAATCAATCACATAGACTAAAATCCAATGTCCGACACACAGTCCATTTACAAGTTTGTTCTGGGTCTGAACGAAACCAGAGGCACCTAGATACCCGCATATCCATCGATCTCCAAGTACGTCTGGACGACCACCAACTGTTTCCATCTTCTTGGGTGTACATCCCAATCAAGATCATCAGTAATCACCCAAACGATGTGAAGACCTCCGGTCTTCGACCACCGTCTTCATCTTCGACTTATCGTCATATCAGTTATTCAGAATGGGCTAAACCCGGTCTTTCCGAATAACTCGCGTATATTTTAAATAAGTGTTACACAAACACAACTTACGCCTCATTCCAATTCATCAGTCACTAAACGTAAATTAATCAAGAGAATAATTCCCCAAATATTAACCCCGAAGGCTGAAACCAACATCAGATCAATATCCAGAAAACCATTCTGCTTAGCTAACCGACTAAATTTCACATTCATAGGGAAAGGTTCCCATTAATTTTATCAAAGATAAATTCCTTGAATTTATTCTTTAATCTTCTTCTGAATTTCGATTCAACTAGTCGGGATTAACGAACCTTACCGAAGTAATCATTTGTTTTAATTTCCCAATCCCAACCTATTCATCCCGAAGTAAAACTGGTAATACTTCATATCTAACACCACAGTGTTACCAGTAAATTCAATTACCATTTCACGTTCAAATCTAATTAAAGATTTAACTATCGCCTGGAGCAAAACTGGTGATACCCCATTCTCGATCATTTCAATCTAATTAAAGATTCATTAAAACTCCACTTAGTTTTAATCTGTGACTGGGTTAAAGAATCAGTGTCATTTAAAACGCGGTTCACGATAAACCCAAAATCACATCACATTTCAATCAGTCCCTAACCGTAAAATAGCAAGTGAGCAATTCCCTAAGTATTAACCCCGAAGGCCGAAACCAACATCAGTTCAATACCTCAGATACCATTCAACTTAACTAACCCTCAGTTGGTTTCTGATTTTCTTAACTCGTTTGGGTCTAAGAACAATATTATTGAAGATACCGTTCACGACAACCCAAAATCACATTCCATTAATTATCGGGTTAAAGAACAAGTGTTATTTAAAACACTGTTCACGATAAACCCATAAATCAATATCAATTCCAATTAAATAATATTTAATTGGTACACTTCATTAAATCTAAATAAAAAGATTTAATCTTTTTCTCAACTGGGCTTAAGAATAATGTTAATGAAGACACCATTCACGACAAACCCAAATCACATTTGATATTAAATACAAGGTTCTGAATAGAAAATATATCGGCTTATATTCAATATCAAATTCTACGACCAACAAATATCGTATTAGAAATAACGATATATATATCTATATCTTTCAAATTTCCATAACAGCATCTGTATAATCACGAAATCCAACATCGAAATATTCCGAAGACAATTTCGATTCAAATCCATTCCAATGCAATTATTGGAAATTCTGGTTATTTTCAAAACCATTTCAAATCCAATTTATTTATTTTAAAAATAAATAAATTACTATTCTAGTTCAAAACTAGTTCATTTCGATAAAAATCTATTTTTATCATTTCAAATATGGAGTTTTTCATCCCAATTTTTCACAAATCATTTCTTATGATTTTACACAAATTATTACTATTTTTAATAATTTTATCAAGGCACGTACATTCGATTTCCATCAACGGCCATCGAACTGCACTTACAGCGACCTTTTCCAAATTTGATTTGGACATATTCCAAATCCAACCGTTAGATTTCAAATTTCTAATATTCGTTAGAAAGCTCTTTTCGATACGAACCCAACGGTTCCGGTTTTAGGAGAATCTGACGGTCGGATCTCCCGCAATATCCATTCGAAGTCAATGGTCGAAATTCGCGAACTGCCGCGGCGCGGCGCGTTCTATTCAGGCCATTATATTATATATAATATATATAAAATATACTTCGTTGATTTCAATTCAAAACGTGCTTTATAAATCGTTTTAAATTCATTTTCAAAACGATTTCAACTTCATATTCAATTTCAAATCAAAATTGAATATTCTAATATAAATTCGTTCTAAATTCATTTCAAATCGATTTCAATTCAAATTGATTTCTAATTCAATTTCGCTTCATTTTGAATTCAATTCAATTTCAATTCGAATTCATTTATATTCAATTTCAATTCGAATTCATTTCTTTTCAATTTAATTCGAATTTCAATTCTTTTCTAAATATCAGATTTTGAAATCACTTTCGATATTCATTATAAAATCGATATAAATATCGTTCACGTCAAAATGGCATCAATCTAATCAACACGGCTTCATATATTTTTATTTTCAAATATTCTATTTCAAATATTTCTATTTCAAATATTTCTTTTTCAAATATTTCTATTTCAAATATTTCTTTTTCAAATATGGAATGAGGCCCAATCAATTACCATATAATGTTAATTATATGGATTTTCTACAACACATGTATACAATAACAACGATGAATAATCAACCATCATCCAAAGTGCACTCTATGATGTATAAGCATCAAATATAAATATTCAACGCTTATAACAGTCTGTCAATCAATTGATCGACATCCAGCTAATTATTGGGACTAGTGTACGTCATATATCGTCCCAATACCCGTGTGGGGTTTCAAACAATCAAACACAGATTTTATTTGTGCAGTTCGGCGATGAGTAAAATTTATCGTCCCAATCAATATCTGATTGACATAGAAATGTGTTTATTTTATGCTCTTATATCTTATCTTTTGTATATAAATAAATATTACTTGGGTATTGTTTTGTTACTTTTACAGATATTCCAACCCAGCCCGCATGCAACCAGAAATGTAGAGAAATAGAGATCAATTTGCTGTGTAATTGCAGTTTGAAGAATTGTAGATGAAGATCTCACATCTAGTTGTTGTTGGACAAGAAAAGGATTGATAAAAAGGCTTTGAACATCACAAATCAATGAAGAAATGTCAAGGAAGCAAGAGGAAAAAGAGAAAAGGCCCAAATTTGCTTCATTTATCTAAGGCCCATTTATGTTCTCATTGTAAACTAATTAGTGATGTAATGACCAGGCCCATTTATCATTAGGGTTAGGGTTAGGGTTTGGCTATCTACCCTATATATACCCTTGTAATAACCTTGTAGCCACCATCCTATCTCATCTCTTATTCCATTGTTCTAATAAAAGTTCTTCTTTCTCTTTTATTTTCTGCATTTTTTTGTTTTCTTAGCAACTAGTGTTGTCTATACGATTAGATTCGGTAGAACACTATTTGTATTTTGCACTTGTTTGCATTAGTGATTTACCGTCTGATTAGATTCAGCGGAAATCCTAATTTTAATTCTTGTTTTTTATTTCAATTTCTGCAATTTCAATTTCTGCTTTTTATTATTTTCTTAGGTCAAATTGGGTTTGATTAGATTCAAATCTAATTCATAGTTTCATTTGCTTTCCATTGAAATTGTGATTTGATCGTCGGTTCAGTTAGATCTGTTCTGAATCAAATTACAGTTTTAATTTTGTTTTGTTTTGCAAAATCAACCTCCAAAGTTCGTCTAACACGCCCACGAAACATATAAATAATAAAATTTAACTTTCCTCCCTATGTTCGACCTGTATGCTACACACCTGTATGCTTGCAGAATTTATTACAAATGTCGCGCTTTTCTAATTCATAGACTAGCGTCGATCAAGTTTTTGGCGCCGTTGCCGGGGAGGTAACGATTAAATTTTATTATTTATTTAATTTTAGATTCGTGTTAGCTTTTATTTTATTTTTTATTTTATTTTCTTCTATGTATATATAAAAAATCTTGATTAATGATTTGGTATATCAATTCTATTGGTGTTATCATCCATTAAGCAAGAGAAAAAATTACCATTTTTTTCTCAAATTTCTTTCTATCTTTCCTCTGCCTTAATTGTCAAATTTCTTTCCCTCCTGACCTTCTTTTTACAATTTGATTTCTTTCCCTAAAAAACAAACAAAAAAAATCTTGTCAAATTCTGTTTAAATTCTTTCTTTTTTCTCTCTCATCTATTTCTCCTTTCTCTATCACCTTCTCTGTTTTCAATACATTTTTTTTAATAAAAAAAAATTACCAAATAAAAAAAAGTTTTTATTTGTTTTCTTGTGTATAGATATAGGAAAAAAAATCTTGACTGATTGATTTGTTATTATATACTGTAATCATCTAAATCAAGAAAAAAAAAATCATGCCAATTTTTGTTTAGTTTGTTTCCCCTTCTTCCATCTATTTCTTTCCTTTCCTTGTACATTTTTTTCTTCTTCTGTACAACTCTCAAGAAAAAAAAAACAACTTTCAATTTTCCTTTATTCTTTCCATCTTTCCAATCATCTACATTCTTTTTATTTTTACAAATTTCAAAAAAAAAAAAAGATTCCTCTTTTGCAATTTTTTTTCCTTTCTTCTTTTGTCCTTCTTGTTCTCAATACATTTGATTTCTTTTCTTCTCTTACAAATTTCCTTTCTTTTCAAAAAAAAAAAAATCCACTTTGATTTCTTTCCTCTTTATTCCTCCTTTCCAATTTTCAATACAATTACTTCTCATTCTTCTTTTACAAGTTCAAAAAAAAAAACTTGCCATTTTTCTTTTGTTTCTTTCCTATTTTCAACCTCTTTCCCCTTTCCCCTTTCTTTCATTTATTTGTTTCCCTCTTGCAAATTCATTCCTACTTTAGACAAATAATAATAATAAAAAAATAGAACTTGCCAAATTCTCTTGATTTTTTTTTTCCTTTTCATTTTTATTTTTCCTTTTATATTTTTTTTTCTTTCCCTCTTCATCTATTCCTTCTTTCCAATTTTTACTTTATTTTTATTGTTCATTATTGTTGTACATTTAATTTGCCAAATTTTCTTCAATTGGTTTCCATTTATTCCTTCCTTCCTTTTAATTCTTTCCAATTGTCAATACACTGGTTTCCATTCTTTTACAACAATAACCAAAAAAAAAAAAACTTGCATTTTTTAATCGATTGCTTTCTAATTACAACTCTCTCTCACTTCCTCTAATCTTTCTTTCCATCTTTCTACCACCTTGTTGATTTTCACATTTTTCTTTTCTCTTTCCTTTTCTTTTTATTTGTTTCCATCTTTTGTCTACAATTTTCTAAAAAAAAAAAACTTTTGCATTTTCTTCTCTGTCTACGTTGATTTCTTTCTTGTTTTTGTCTGCTTTTATTTCTTTCCTCCATTCCTTCTACCCTTCCTCTCTACTCAAAAAAACCTTGTTTTTTTTTCCTTATTACCTTCCTTTTTTTCATTTTTTTTCCCTTTTTTGTTTTTCTTTTCTCATTCATTTCTTTCCCTTTCTTCTTGTTCAAAATTTCAAAAAAAAAAATAAAAAAAAAAAACTGCATTCTTTTCTTTTTATTTATTTCTTTCCAATTGCATTTCTCATTCACCTCCTACAATCTCTCTGTCCATTATTTCATTTATTTCTTTCCAGCTCTCTCCTTCATAATTTTTTTTTTCTTTTCTCTCTTTTATTTCTTTTGTTGATTTTGTTACCTTTCTCTCTCTCTCTCTCAAAAAAGAAGAAGAAGAAGGGGTGAAATTCAAATCAAAGGCCAAAGGAAGGAACGAATTCAAGCAACGAACAAGGATTCAAAGGTCAACGGATTTGCAAATAATGGATTTCAATCATTAATACTGCTCAATTTTTCTGGACAGATTGCCATACAGCGCTGTAATATTTTATAAACTCTACAGGTGCTTTGCTGCAAAGAAAAAATATAGAAATTGTGTGTAAAAATCTTCTGCAGGGGCAGCGGCTTGCTATGTACAATTTTTAATTTTCTGCAATTTATTCTGTGACTGTTCTATGACTGAATTTTCTGAATATATTTGGTGAGAAACGAATTTCCATTGCTATTATCATCAATCTCATCGTTTTTCAACAATAAAATTTTGATTTTTCAAAATAATATAATTGAAAAGTGGTGTTTTGTGAAGTTGACTGTCTCGTACAATTGGATCGCGGATATATATTAGTTCAATTTATTGAACTTTTAGCAAAAGAGGTTGCATACTACCCGTAAAACATTGGTAGTATCCCTTAGTTTTATACTATACGTGAACGGCCATAAGACCCTCTTCCCCCTTCCAATTGAGTCAGTTAATTAATAGAGCACAACTCATTCTTTTATACTATTTTGAACTAAGAATAATTTCTGTCTTCTCTTGATTGCATTCAAATGTCTGATTCAAAAAAATCTTTGAGAGAAATGTGGAATCATAACCTGAGTAGACGTCCTCTTGAAGAGTATGAGTATGAATTACAACTCATAAAGCAAAATTTTCCGAATTTTTGTGAGTCCAATGCCAACAATTTTCAAAATTTTCCAACTGACCAACATTTTCAACATCATGAATATAATCGAAATGGCGATTTCAATTCAAATTTCAATAATTTCGATTATGGGCCACATCCGTATCAAAACGACTTTGAATCCCAATATAGCTTTGATCCACAACAATATGGGGTTGGAAACCAATTCGAAAATAATTTTGAAAATGATTTTCAATTCGATCAGAATTTTCAAAATTACAACCCATATCCACATCTTGAATATGACCAAAATCGCAATTTTTCCTCGAATTTCGACAGCTTTGGTTACGAACCTAATTTTCAAAATCAAAATGATTTCCAACATCATTATCATCTTTCTGAAAATTCAAATATTTTTGAGAATCAAGGAATCCAAAACGATGGCTCTCAATTCGACGATTCTGAAGAATATCATCTTAAAATTCTTAGAGAGAGGGCAGACGAACTTCTTTGTTTACTGACATCTTTGAAAGAACAACGAGAGCAACAAAATCAAATTCAAACAGGCGATGAATCAGGAAATAATCCATTCTTTGCTGACATTGAAAATTTTCAAATAACGACTTTTGAAATTGAGGATAATCATCTTGATGAAGTCTTTCAAAATTCAACCAATGATTTGAACTTCAACTCTTTTCAAGAAGAAGATTTAAGCTTAAATTTTGATCTTCCTCTTTCAGGCTATGAGAAACTTGAAATTTTTGAAATTGAACCAACTGAAAATGTTGAATTTTTCAAAAACTCAGAAGTGGAAATGGATTTTAATGAACAGGAATTTCTTGATTTGTACGAGGATGAATTGCCAAATAAGGAAGAAGTAGATTTACGTCACGAGTTTGAAAATTTTAACTTTGAGAAAATCTCGAACGAACTTGAAATTGTCAGTGTCGAAAATACGTTGTCAGTTAATGATGAGAAATGTGATCACACAGTCTTGAACACCACTCAGATGTCAAATTTCACTGAATTTTCATACGATCACAAATTTTTGAAAAATTACACTGACAAATTTGTTGAATACATGAACTATTTTTGGAATGTTAGTTTTGTTGAAAAACTTCATGTTAGGACGACCCTAGACATTTATCTCCTGGACTATAAATCTAGGTTTAAAGATGATATGGTTTTCAAAAACTCTTGCTTGTTAGAAAACATGTCTAGACACAGTGGGAATGGGACTCATAGGGCTAGAACCAAGTGTGGGGGGAAAAGTTGGTGGAACTCTTTGCATCGCATACATCGCAAACACATATATCATTGTACATATGATCCATCCCTACATATAGCTAAACTACATTTCATTCTTCAAATTATTTTGCTTTTGATACACCTTTGGGTACTATCTTTCAAATATAGAAAAAAATTACAGTGTGGACACTGTTTAGTTCAAGTGTGGGGGGAGTCTGCATTTCATCCATTTTCATTTTTCTTTGTTTTTATTTCTTTTTATTTTCAGCCATCTAAGTAGGACCATCATGCATTTTAGACTGTAATAACATGCCATTTTTTTTTTTTGAAACATGACTCATTTTAGATTTGATACAGCAAAATAAGTTTACAATTTTTAGCCAGTTGATAGTATTTTTCTCTCTCAACTTAGATCGAATAGGAAATATAATGAAAAGTTTAATTTTGAGGGATAATAGTGTAACCGGTACATAGGGAGATTCTTAGGTGATGGCCATGAAATCTATTCTATATTGTAGACTTTGTTTAAATAAGTGGAGGACTTAAAATACTTATATTGGCTTTTCAAATCTTTAAAACTAAGTTGTGTTAAGTTGAATTCGCGTAACTCTCTTTTGTGCTTATATTTTCGATAATAATAATAATAGTATTCCAAGGGTATCCAACATTGCTTGTATATCGAGCGTTGGTGTGCAAACCCGCCAAGCTCTATCCGACACGTTGTTGACAAAGTCAAAGTTGGAATATCTTGGTCTCATTTTATGAGATTGGACACCTAAGGATTACCGACACGTTGTTGACAAAGTCAAAGTCGGCCTGCACAATCCGCCAAGCTCTTTACCCACTCTCCGTTAGTCCGCGAGGCAGTGCATGGGTGGTAAACCTTGGTCTTTTGAGTTAGGTGTATGTACTTAATCATAAATCTTAAAATTTTATATAAAGAATAAGCGATGATACCCAAACACTTCTTGACCTTATTGATTTGACTAGCCATACATGAGAAAATTAGAATACCACTTTGCAAACTGTGCCAAGCAAACTAAGAATTTATTTCATGGCTGCACTATGTTATCGACCGAACTAACTGGCCAAACTAGAATTAACATTTGAAAGCTTGATTTATATTGAAAATTTGTGACAAGTCGAGGTAACTAAAATAAAATCAACTGATTAGAAATTGTTAACTTAATTTGTTATACCACTTTCCTGAAACAAGTCGTGCTTTTATTTTTTCGTTTTTATTTGCATATGTCCATTGCATTCATGTAGTTTCATTAGAACCATAGCATACTGCATTTGGATTTTGTGGGTAGTATCCGCTGAAAACCCTCACGAGACACCACTCGTCCTACTAGGGACACCTAGAGGTTTAACGGCTTGTTGCATACGCTCAATGCAATCGTGTTTCCTACGAAAGTGTGACCTATCTAGTTTAGTTTTTCATTTTTTGTTTTACTCGAGGACGAGTAAAAGATAAGTGTGGGGGTATTTGATTGACATAGAAATGTGTTTATTTTATGCTCTTATATCTTATCTTTTGTATATAAATAAATATTACTTGGGTATTGTTTTGTTACTTTTACAGATATTCCAACCCAGCCCGCATGCAACCAGAAATGTAGAGAAATAGAGATCAATTTGCTGTGTAATTGCAGTTTGAAGAATTGTAGATGAAGATCTCACATCTAGTTGTTGTTGGACAAGAAAAGGATTGATAAAAAGGCTTTGAACATCACAAATCAATGAAGAAATGTCAAGGAAGCAAGAGGAAAAAGAGAAAAGGCCCAAATTTGCTTCATTTATCTAAGGCCCATTTATGTTCTCATTGTAAACTAATTAGTGATGTAATGACCAGGCCCATTTATCATTAGGGTTAGGGTTAGGGTTTGGCTATCTACCCTATATATACCCTTGTAATAACCTTGTAGCCACCATCCTATCTCATCTCTTATTCCATTGTTCTAATAAAAGTTCTTCTTTCTCTTTTATTTTCTGCATTTTTTTGTTTTCTTAGCAACTAGTGTTGTCTATACGATTAGATTCGGTAGAACACTATTTGTATTTTGCACTTGTTTGCATTAGTGATTTACCGTCTGATTAGATTCAGCGGAAATCCTAATTTTAATTCTTGTTTTTTATTTCAATTTCTGCAATTTCAATTTCTACTTTTTATTATTTTCTTAGGTCAAATTGGGTTTGATTAGATTCAAATCTAATTCATAGTTTCATTTGCTTTCCATTGAAATTGTGATTTGATCGTCGGTTCAGTTAGATCTGTTCTGAATCAAATTACAGTTTTAATTTTGTTTTGTTTTGCAAAATCAACCTCCAAAGTTCGTCTAACACGCCCACGAAACATATAAATAATAAAATTTAACTTTCCTCCCTGTGTTCGACCTGTATGCTACACACCTGTATGCTTGCAGAATTTATTACAAATGTCGCGCTTTTCTAATTCATAGACTAGCGTCGATCAATATCAGTCAAATGTGTGTATATAAACAAATCGTCCGATTTGTTTATTTTTATTTCATTTCATATACACGTTAAAAATTCTATTTTTAACTATAAAATATTTTTAACTATATAAATATTTTATTTCACATCACATCACACAATCAACTACACATCAAAATCAAACAAACAATCATACAAGCCGTCCATGGTCTGTGGACGACGGGTGTCGGGTGCTACTAAACACCGTCTGCATCCTAGTATATATTTATAACTAGAAAAACAAAATTAAAGGTGAGGAGTACTCACAGAGGGTTCCACTCCGCCGTGCTTTGCTTCTGAACTGCTGAACCATCTGGATCTGTTTGAAATTCCAATGTAGTTCTTTTCACGCTATTCAAATATAAAAAATATATTTTTATCGCTTCATTTCAATAAATAAAAAATCATATTTTTATTTCTGTTTCGAATATTTTTACTACGCTCCTTACTATATAAAAATTATATTTTATATATATATATCGAATTTTTATTTTATCGCTATAAAAATCACATTTTTATTTTTCACATATGATAAAAATCATATTTTTATTTAATTAAAAACCACTTCTTCCTTTTATTAAAAGTCACTTCTTTTTGAATCTAAAAAAAATCAAATCTTTTTGTTTATAAAAATTCAAACTCGCTTGTTCTAAAAATTCAAACCTTTTTATTTTATAAAAATATAATCTTTCTTCATTTAAAAATATCGCCTTTCCTTGTTTAAAAATATCTCCTTTCTCCAATAAAAAAAATGAGATCTTTCTCATGCTAAAAATGTTAACTTCGACTAATCTATATACAATTAAAACCGAAATTGAAATTCAAATCGAATTTAAAGTAAAAACTTACAATTAAAGTGGAAGGGGGGCTGCTCACGGGTTTGGGGGCTCTGAACGTGGACGGCGAGAGGGGGGACTCGATGGCGAAGGCGGAGGCTGGGGGGTCACGGTGGCACGGGGGAAGAGTGGGTGGTGGGCGACGGGATGCAGAAGGGGGTGGCGATCGGTTTTCTCGAAGAGGGGGGGGGGGTTGCGAGGCTGGAGGAGGAGAAGGAGAAGCGGCGAGAGGAGGAGGAAGAAGAAGAGGCGGCGGCGGCGGGAGAGGGGGGCGCGATCGACGGGTTCTTCCGTCGTTTCTTCTTTTTTCTTTTTTCTTTTTTTTTCTTTTGCGTTGACCTGTTCTGAGAGAGAGGGGTGAGGTGGAATATATATATTTTATTTTATTTTATTTTCATTTAACTTCAAAAAAAAGTAACCTTTTATTTCGAACTCGAAACGAAACCCACCGACTGTCGTCCCTAGTGTTTTACCCTCATTCCGAACACAATGGGATATGTATGACAGGCCAATTCGATCGTTACGATCAGTTTTCAATTAAATCAAAATTTAAATCTTTATATTTTAAATTTAAACGCGTATTTCAACTTACCGGGGCCACATACTAACTCTTAAAATTCCCGAAACATATTTTCTAGCTTCGTATTGACGATACGGTCCTAACAAAACTAATTTCATCGAATTCTGAGACCGTTTGAAAAATGGCCATTTTCCAGTCGATTAAAATCAACTAAAACTGGTCAAATGCGTTTTCCTTTGCCACGCTCACATATTGATTCGAAAAATTACGAAAATTAGAATCTAGCAATAACTTGACATCGCGGATCCAACAAAATGGTTTCGTCGAATTCCGAGGTCGTTTGCAAAATTCCCATTTTTAAGGGCCAGAATTCCATAGCGACTATTCTAAATTTTCAACTGGACATATCTTTTGATTCCCGCTATGAAATTTTGATTTTTCGGATTCGTTGGAAAGATATTCTCAATTAAATTCAATTATTTTTGGTTTCACTAAAATCCGGTTTATTTTGCACCGGTACATTCATTTGAAGTTTGAAATCGAGTTATCGAACTACCGCGCCATTTTCAATTCCTTTTATAATTATAAATAAATTTTTATATTCTAACGACGATTCGAATAAATATATACGTTCGAATTCAATTCAAAATAAATTTCTCGTTGTTATTATTTAAAATAATTCATTTTAAATAATCAAAATTCGCTAAAATTGCCAAAATAAAAATTTTAAATTGGCCCAGATTTCCGGGTTATTACAATCTCCCCCACTTAAAACTTTTCGTCCCGGAAAAGGAACGATGCCGAAAGTTGTTTAACTAATCAACTCAACTGATCGACGCTAGTCTATGAATTAGAAAAGCGCGACATTTGTAATAAATTCTGTAAGCATACAGGTGTGTAGCATACAGGTCGAACACAGGGAGGTGAATTAAATCAAATTATTTATCTAACCTCTTGGGCGAGTTAGACGAAGCTGGAGGTTGATTTTGCAAAACAAAACAAAATTAAAACTGTAATTTGATTCAGAACAGATCTAACTGAACCGACGATCAAATCACAATTTCAATGGAAAAGCAATGAAACTATGAATTAGATTTGAATCTAATCAAATCCAATTTGACCTAAGAAAATAATAAAAAGCAGAAATTGAAATTGCAGAAATTGAAATAACAAACAAGAATTAAAATTAGGATTTCCGCTGAATCTAATCAGACGGTAAATCACTAATGCAAATAAGTGCAAAATACAAATAGTGTTCTACCGAATCTAATCGTGTAGACAACACTAGTTGCTAAGAAAACAAAAAATTGCAGAAAATAAAAGAGAAAGAAGAACTTTTATTAGAACAATGGAATAAGAGATGAGATAGTGGCTACAATGCCATTACAAGGGTATATATAGGGTAGATAGCCAAACCCTAACCCTAACCCTAATGATAAATGGGCCTGGTCATTACATCACTAATTAGTTTACAATGAGGAACATAAATGGGCCTTAGATAAATAAAGCAATTTTGGGCCTTTTCTCTTTTCCTCTTACTTCCTTGACACTTCTTCATTGATTTGTGATGTGCAAAGCCTTGTTATCAATCATTTTCTTGTCCAACAGCAACTAGATGTGATATCTTTATCTACAATTCTTCAAAATGCAAATACACAGCAAATTGAACTCTATTTCTCTACATTTCTGGTTGCATGCGGCCTGGGTTGGAATATCTGTAAAAGTAACAAAACAATACCCAAGTAATATTTATTTATATATAAAAGATAAGAAATAAGAGCATAAAATAAACATATTTCTATGTCAATCATCAACTTTCTATATTTTCATTACGGCTTAAGTTCTTCAACTTTGTAGTTTCTAAAAACTTTTCAAATTTTTCAAAAATTTGGCTAACACCAAATATTTTCGAAAATTTTTGCCATAACCTCCCCTGCACCGGGAGCACCGGGAAAATCCCGAAATTGCCATACAGGCCCTCTGATCTCAAAAAGAAAAAGAAAAAGCCAAGCGGCTAGCCAATCGGCTCATAAAATCATCATCACCCAAACAAAACAGTAAATTATGGTAAACATGTGCCTATTTGTCGGGCAAACAATTTTATTCTTCTGCTCTAGCCTCTTTGCTATGACATGTTCAATGTAAGTACATGTATATGCAAGCAAATGCAATAAATTTCCAATACAATTCACTATTTGATCAATTTGCCAAATGATCAAAATTTAAATTAATCAAACAATAATCAAACAACACAACCATTAATCAATTAGCTGATTATCGTTTCAAACTCATAATTTTGACATATAGTCAAAAATCACGTTTTTGATGCCAACTCACAACAATATATCCTATCTAATTTTGGTTCTCACACCAGTCAATAGGAGATATATAGAAATCCCACTTTCGAAACTCGAATACTAATTCTGATGATGTAGCTACAATCATCAGAATCATCTCCGGGTGACTAAAGTGCGACTCTATATCCATCCAGTATATTAAAACTTCGAATACACGCTAGCTAGGCGCATATGCAAAATCTTTATATATTGGATTGTCCAAATCAATATGAAATAAATAATCAAATATGAATAATTGATTTTAAATTTTCAAAAGAAAATTTGGTTTCATTTTAAAAATATACTCTTCACACTCGTTCTAGGATACTACTGATCCTATCTCTAACGAGTCATTCTCGTTGGATATTACTAATCCAATCTCTGATGAATTCTTTCGTATGGTTCTAATGTCTCTTGTTCTCTGAGCTTTGTAAACCAAAGCTCTGATACCAAATGTAAAGACCCGTAACTTCCCCGGTGAGGAAAGCGCGGATAGTTTGAGAACAAGCCACAAAAGAACGCGCACAAAAGAACATTTCATTGTTAACTACAACAACTCCATCAGAACACAAGAATATACAGAGAATAAATGAATATTACATTCGATAAATATCAGAGATTACAATACATTATATAGCAGTGGAAAATAATACAATACACAACTGAAGGAGATATACGGATACCAAGCTTTCCGGATATCATTCCAGCTGTAAACCAGGATCCTGTGAATATAAATCTACAAAACCAAAACTACTAGCTGCCCGTGTCGAAAATAAGGGCACCCAGAGTTTAGGTTAAAACAATAAAATCCAGGTCAGTCATGGGACTGGTGTCAGAACTAAAACAGTTATTTAAAACTTTACTTTAAATCAGATATATCAAGGGACCACGCCGTATAACACGGAACGGGTTTCCTCCCAAGAATACCAGTGCATATGACAAAACACCGCAATGCTTTTTGGAAAAATGATGCTATTATAAGACCCAAGTCCTATCACACAATGCAACGCAAGCCGGGGGATAGGGTTTTCCCTTATAATAGCCAAACATGCTTAGTACGTTTAAAACAAATCATTTGATACTATTATAAGTGCATAGTGTATGAAACAACTTCAAATCATAAGTATCAATCATAGACGGCATGTGTACCATATATCATGTCGCCATACTAGTTCTACAATTAAAACCGCAAAATCACGTATTTGGAAGTTGGATTTCCATCTATGAACCGAGGCAAAAGATAGTCCTCTACCGATTCGAGATGCTATAGTCCGCCCCTCAGGAACAGCCGCAACTGCTCCTTGGATCATCAGGGCTGGTCCACCGATGTGGATTGTTATGCCTGAACACTACGTTTCCCCACCCTATGGGGTGTAAGTCTGGTCTGTCTGCCGACCAGAATGCATCGGCCGAAACCGATATAACCGAGGCGCCTCGCAACAACAACAACCACATAAGTCAAACTCGTCAGGGCGTGTAAAACCGCTGACGCCACTTCTAACTAGAAAGAAATGCATGTCCTCCCTGAGGTCCGTCTCCCGTTTTTGGTTCATACCGGGTGTGAAACTCGCGAAGTAAACGTTACACAAAGCTACTCCACAAAGGCCGTGCTTCGATCATCGACCACAAGACTTTACTTTTCAACAGAAGCCTTGATCATTCGCCACTTAGGCATGCTACACAAGTAATTCACTATATGCGTTTGATATCCATCAGTATATAACCCCTGAGCTCGTACGTCTCAGAGAAGGGCGTTAAGCAAGAGAATAAATTCTCCGCCGCCAAACAGATATATATTTAATAGAAATCAATCACACAGACTAAAATCCAATGTCCGACACACAGTCCATTTACAAGTTCGTTCTGGGTCTGAACGAAACCGGAGGCACCTAGTACCCCGCATATCCATCGATCTCCAAGTACGTCTGGACGGCCACCAACTGTTTCCATCTTCTTGGGTGTACATCCCAATCAAAATCATCAGTAATCACCCAAACGACGCGAAGACCTCCGGTCTTCGACCACCGTCTTCATCTTCGACTTATCGTCATATCAGTTATTCAGAATGGGCTAAACCCGGTCTTTCCGAATAACTCGCGTATATTTTAAATAAGTGTTACACAAACACAACTTACGCCTCATTCCAACATCAGTCACTAACCGTAAATTAATCAAGAGAATAATTCTGTAAATATTAACCCCGAAGGCCGAAACCAACATCAGATCAATATCCAGAAAACCATTCTGCTTAGCTAACCGACTAAATTTCGCATTCATAGGGAAAGGTTCCCATTAGTTTTATCAAAGATAAATTCCTTGAATTTATTCTTTAATCTTCTTTTGAATTTCGATTCAACTAGTCGGGATTAACGAACCTTACCGAAGTAATCATTTGTTTTAATTTCCCAATCCCATCCTATTCATCCCATGAAGTAAAACTGGTAATACTTCATATCTAACACCATGGTATTACCGGTAAATTCAATTACCATTTCATGTTCAAATCTAATTAAAGATTTAACTATCGCCTGGAGCAAAACTGGTGATACTCCATTCTCGATCATTTCAATCTAATTAAAGATTCATTAAAACTCCACTTAGTTTTAATCTGTGACTGGGTTAAAGAATCGGTGTCATTTAAAACACGGTTCACAATAAACCCAAAATCACATCACATTTCAATCAGTCCCTAACTGTAAAATAGCAAGTGAGCAATTCCCTAAGTATTAACCCCGAAGGCCGAAACCAACATCAGATCAATACCTCAGATATCATTCAACTTAACTAATCCCCAGTTAGTTTCTGATTTTCTTAACTCCTTTGTGTCTAAGAACAGTATTATTGAAGATACCGTTCACGACAACCCAAAATCACAGTCCATTAATTATCGAGTTAAAGAACAAGTGTTATTTAAAACACTGTTCACAATAAACCCATAAATCAATATCAATTCAATTCCAATTAAATAATATTTGATTGGTACACTTCATTAAATCTAAATAAAAAGATTTAATCTTTTTCTCAACTGGGCTTAAGAATAATGTTAATGAAGACACCATTCACGACAAACCCAAATCACATTTGATATTAAATACAAGGTTCTGAATAGAAAATAAATCGGCTTATATTCAATATCAAATTCTACGACCAACATATATCGTATTGGAAACAACGATATATATATATATCTATATCTTTCAAATTTCCATAACAACATCTGTATAATCACGAAATCCAACATCGAAATATTCCGAAGACAATTTCGATTTAAATCCATTCCAACGCAATTATGGGAAATTCTGGTTATTTTCAAAACCATTTCAAATCCAATTTATTTATTTTAAAAACAAATAAATTACTATTCTAGTTCAAAACTAGTTCATTTCAATAAAAATCTATTTTTATCTTTTCAAATATGGAGTTTTTCATCCCAATTTTTCACAAATCATTTCTTATGATTTTACACAAATTATTACTATTTTTAATAATTTTATCAAGGCCCGTACAGTCGATTTCCATCAACGGCCATCGAACTGCACTTACAGCGACCTTTTCCAAATTTGATTTGGGCATAATTCCAAATCCAATCGTTAGATTTCAAATTTCTAATATTCGTTAGAAACCTCTTTTCGATACGAACCCAACAGTTCCGGTTTTAGGAGAATCCGACGGTCGGATCTCCCGCAATATCCATTCGAAGTCAATGGTCGAAATTCGCGAAATGCCGCGGCGCGGCGCGTTCTATTCAGCCCATTATATTATATATATAATATATATAATATATACTTCGTCGATTTCAATTCAAAACGTGCTTTATAAATCATTTTAAATTCATTTTCAAAACGGTTTCAACTTCATATTCAATTTCAGATCAAAATTGAATATTCTAATATAAATTCGTTCTAAATTCATTTCAAATCGATTTCAATTCAAATTGATTTCTAATTCAATTTCAGTTTGTTTTCAATTCAATTCAATTTCAATTCGAATTCATTTATATTCAACTTCAATTCGAATTCATTTATATTCAATTTCAATTCGAATTCATTTCTATTCAATTTAATTCGAATTTCAATTCTTTTCAAAATATCAGATTTTGAAATCACTATCGATATTCATTATAAAATGAATAAAATCGATATAAATATCGTTCACGTCAAAATGGCGTCAAACTAATCAACACGGCTTCATATATTTTTATTTTCAAATATTCTATTTCAAATATTTCTATTTCAAATATTTCTATTTCAAATATTTCTATTTCAAATATTTGTTTTTCAAATATGGAATGAGGCCCAATCAATTACCATATAATGTTAATTATATGGATTTTCTACAACACATGTATACAATAACAACGACGAATAATCAACCATCATCCAAAGTGCATTCTATGCTGTATAAGCATCAAATATAAATATTCAACGCTTATAACAGTCTGTCAATCAATCGATCGACATCCAGCTAATTATTGGGACTAGTGTACGTCATATATCATCCCAATACCCGTGTGGGGTTTCAAACAATCAAACATAGATTTTGTTTGTGCAGTTGGGGGCGATGTGTAAAATTTATCGTCCCAATCAATATCAGTCAAATGTGTGTATATAAACAAATCGTCCGATTTGTTTATTTTTATTTCATTTCATATACACGTTAAAAATTCTATTTTTAACTATATAAATATTTTATTGCACATCACATCACATAATCAACTACACATCAAAATCAAACAAACAAGCATACAAGTCGTCCATGGTCTGTGGACGACGGGTGTCGGGTGCTACTAAACACCTTCTGCATCCTAGTATATATTTATAACTAGAAAAACAAAATTAAAGGTGAGGAGTTCTCACAGAGGGTTCCACTCCGCCGTGCTTTGCTTCTGAACTGCTGAACCGTCTGGATCTGTTTGAAATTCCAATGAAGTTCTTTTCACGCTGTTCAAATATAAAAATTATATTTTTATCGCTTCATTTCAATAAATAAAAAATCATATTTTTATTTCTATTTTGAATATTTTTACTACGCTCCTTACTACATAAAAATTATATTTTTATATATATACGAAATTTTTATTTTATCGCTATAAAAATCACATTTTTATCTTTCACATATGATAAAAATCATATTTTTATTTAATTAAAAACCACTTCTTCCTTTTATTAAAAATCACTTCTTTTTGAATATAAAAAAAAATCAAATCTTTTTGTTTATAAAAATTCAAACTCGCTTGTTCTAAAAATTCAAACCTTTTTATTTTATAAAAATATAATCTTTCTTCGTTTAAGAATATCGCCTTTCCTTGTTTAAAAATATCTCCTTTCTCCAATAAAAAAAAAATGAGATCTTTCTCATGCTAAAAATGTTAACTTCAACTAATCTATATACAATTAAAACCGAAATTGAAATTCAAATCGAATTTAAAGTAAAAACTTACAATTAAAGTGGAAGGGGGGCTGCTCACGGGTTTGGGGGCTCTGAACGTGGACGGCGAGAGGGGGGACTCGATGGCGAAGGCGGAGGCTGAGGGGGGGTCGCGGTGGCACGGGGGAAGAGTGGGTGGTGGGCGACGGGATGCAGAAGGGGGTGGCGATCGGTTTTCTCGAGGAGGTGGGGGGGTTGCGAGGCTGGAGGAGAAGAAGGAGAAGCGGCGAGAGGAGGAGGAAGAAGAGGCGGCGGCGGCGGCAGAGGGGGTCGCAATCGACGGGTTCTTCCGTCATTTTTTTTTTCTTTTTTTTTCTTTTGCGTTGACCTGTTCTGAGATAGGATGGGTGAGGTGGAATATATATATTTTTACTTTATTTTATTTTCATTTATCTTCAAAAAAAGTAACCTTTTATTTCGAACTCGAAATGAAACCCACCGACTGTCGTCCCTAGCGTTTTACCCCCATTCCGAACATAATGGGATATTTATGACTGGCCAATTCGATCGTTACGATCAGTTTTCACTTAAATAAAAATTTAAATCTTTATATTTTAAATTTAAATGCACATTTCAATTTACCGGGCCACATACTAACTCTACAAATTCCCGAAACATATTTTCTAGCTTTGTATTGACGATACGGTCCTAACAAAACTAATTTCATCGAATTCTGAGACCGTTTGAAAAATGGCCATTTTCCAGTCGATTAAAATCAACTAAAACTGGTCAAACGTGTTTTTCTTTGCCACGCTCACATATTGATTCGAAAAATTGCGAAAATTGGAATCTAGCAATAACTTGACATCACGGATCCAACAAAAGTGGTTTCATCGAATTCCGAGGTTGTTTGCAAAATTCCCATTTTTAAGGGCCAGAATTACATAGCGACTATTCTAAATTTTCAACTGGACATATCTTTTGATTCCCGCTATGAAATTTTGATTTTTCGGATTCGTTGGAAAGATATTCTCAATTAGATTCAATTACTTTTGGTTTCACTAAAATCCGGTTTATTTTGCACCTGGTACATTCATTTGAAGTTTGAAATCGAGTTATCGAACTATCGCGCCATTTTCAATTCCTTTTATAATTATAAATAAATTTTTATATTCTAACGACGATTCGAATAAATATATACGTTCGAATTCAATTCAAAATAAATTTCTCGTCATTATTATTTAAAATAATTCATTTTAAATAATCAAAATTCGCTAAAATTGCCAAAATAAAATTTTTAAATTGGCCCAGATTTCCGGGTTATTACAAAAACATTCCTCACGTTTTCCAATTGGAAACAAAATGCCCCGCTGCTTCATATCGAGACAACCCAGTTATCACACCATCGAAATTCCTTCTTCTTTTATTTTGTTTACTCGTGAATAACCCTGCACGTCTTCATGTTGGAAACCAACCACATTTTTTTGAAAAAATAAATCGAAGGCGGACCCTTGTACTAAGAGAGCATGTGTCCTCCTCCACTTTTTGAACCATTTTGTGCCAACTTTTATTTCTTTGATTTTCCTAACATTTAACAGCCGTTCTCCTTGTATTTGAAACCACTAATCCCATTTGACTTACGTATAAACACTTCCTTCGTTCTGCCTTATGCCCATTCACTTGAAAACCCATTCACCATTTCTTTCTTTCATTCAAAACAAAGTGCCAGCTTCTCCTTGTTTTGTTTCACATGTTTACCTCTTTTTGCTTCCAAACCATGCACCCTCTTCACCATCCAGAACCATGAAATTCACTTTCACGCAAGTTACTCCCAACGTGCTCTTTTCCTTCCTACTACATAGTTTTCCCCCTCCCCCGTAATACTTCCGACACAATCCTTCCAAAGTCTACTTCTTCACTCATTTTCAACATTTTAAACTATCCGACTTTAGTTCATGTCTCCATATATTTCGAATGCTGCTAGCCTTCTGTTCGAAGAAATAGTTCATGATAACCCAGACATCTTCAACTCCTTCATACTACCGTTCACGCTTTGTTTTCAAAACAACCAGACACTAACCATTTTCGTCACTGCTTCACTCTACGTCCATACTGAATCTTCACTGTTACACCTCAGGTCGTCGACCGGACGGTGATTTGAATGTGCCAATCGAAGCGTCGCTATGCCATTGACCATCATCCTGAACTTGGACCCGCAACTCTCCACCGTATGCCTCCAGCCTAGCTACAACCATTTAACCTTCTTTATGAGATTCTGTCTATCCTGTTGATGTACAACAGATCGCCACCGTTCATTACAAAGAACTCGTCGCCCTTTACGATCTTCATGTTGAAGAAATATCGAAACTCTGAACGGATTGGGTGAAAATTCGGGGAGAAGAAAAAGAAGTTTTAGCCATTGTTTTTATTTATTGGTAGCTGTTGTATGGTTTGACCATGCGAAATGGTTTTACGGAAAGATTTAGGGTTCATTGTGATGTTTGGGGTATATAGGGTAATATAAATTATTATTATTATATTATAACAAAACTTACCCATGAAGTAATGTGTTAAAAAACGTACGTACGATCTCTAATCGGAACAAAACTAGTAATCCTAGCATACAAAAATATTCCGGACACGATGGGATAGGTTTCGTCGAATTTCGAGGTCGTTTGTGAAAAGTCCTTTGTAAATCACAGGTGAAAAACAAGCATATAAATTTCCCATGATCACAAAATAAATGCAAATAACTTCAAATTTAAACACTACAGCACCTTATCATTACAGATTTAATAAAATTAGTTTCGCTGAAAATGGAGTTCGTTTGCATATCCGTTATCCTATTTTACACATAAAACAATGCTATTTTGGACACCAAAATTACCCGGTCTCCAAAAATAACAAACATTATATCAATCCTGACTCTAAATGTCAATAAGAATCTAACGGAATTCGTTTCATGGCTTAATTCGATCGTTATCTCGAGTTATGATCAAAAACCCTTTTTAATTAAATTAAATTATTAAATTATTAAATTAGTCGCTAAATAATTCCATAGCGACTATTTGATAATTTGAATTGGACATAACTAACGATCCATAACATGAAATCTCGATTTTTCTCTTTCATTAGAAAATTATAATCAACTAGATTCAAATGTTTCTTGTGTCACAGAAATCCAACTTATATCGTATCAGGTATATTCAATTGAAGTTCAAAACTAAATATTATGAACTACTGTGACGTTACAAGCTCGATTTATAATTATATATAAATTAAACGTTTAAACTTCGTTATATAAACGAATTATATATTTTAAATCCATTTAAAATTCCAAATCAATGTTTAACATAATAAATTAAATTCAATAATTAACTACCCAAAATACAGGACATTACATTCTGCCCCCCTCAAAATAATTTCGTCCCCGAAATTACTAAGGTAGGAAAAATGTTACAACCCATTAACTTTTCAAACTCCAATTTATTTCAAATCGAAAACCAATCCACTATTGAAAATAAAACTTTTCAAAAATACCCAAAAAAATTCTAACACATTAAATTTCCAGAAAAAATCGTTAGAGCCTCCCCTGTACGGAGTGACTTCTACGATATCATAGGATCAACAAATATACATATACATCGACCCACACGTTCGGAAAACAAAATTCAAAAACCGAAATTTATATTTTCGCGTAAGCGTACCTTATGCGAGCGCTATCGAGCATACTAGCTCAATTTATTATGATGTACTCAACCAAAATCAACCTTAAAGCTTTCTAGCACATGTACCCAACTCAATCCATCATGTAAGTAATCAATGCATGAAATTCTAGAAAATATTTCATTAAGCAACAGTGTAACCAAACAAATTCTCAAAATAAACATATGGCATCATTCATATGTAAATACAGGGATAAATAATCCAGTTTTAATTCATATGTGATTCAATTCCAATTTAGTAAACTGGAATTTATTCTATTTAAATTTCAATTCATTTAACTCTTTATTAAACCATAGAAGAATTATATTCAACCAATTCAACATACAATAAATAATCAATCAACAATCACTGCACAATCAACTCAATCAAAACATTCAATTGAATTTATATTCAATAATAATATTTACTTCATTATCTTCTCTTTGGTTATCAGTCGATTAATATCCGATTGATCTCCATAGTTATTATTCATTAATTCCAAATTCCAAATTTATCTCGTTTAATTCCAGTTTCCATTCCTAACTCCATTAAACCAAGTATATTCCAATTTCATATTCACTTTACTAATTTATTCTCAAAATTAGTTTACTTCTATTTCAAAATTCAAATTCTGATTTTCATTCCAAATATGATCCAATTCCTTTTCAATTACTTATTTAACTTATTTTTAAGTTAAATTTTGATTCATTTTGATTCCAAATTAAAATTCTCATTCACAAATTCCATATGTGAAATATTCTGGTTCATATTAAACCATTCAAATTCTTAATCCAATTTGAATTTCATTCAATTAATCAAACAAATCAATATCTTAACAAATTGAAAAAATTATTTATTTTCTATACAAAAAATATATTTTGGGTAAAATTATTTCATTTACCCTCTTTACAAACAATATCGTGTCAATTGCTGGTTCAAAATCGAACTGATCAAATAACATAATACAAAACAAATTTTTTATATAAAATTTTCAAAGTACGTTCTCATATATGTACACTCCAACTCGATCTAGGGTATTACTAACCCCATCTCTATTGAGTTACGACACAGAGCCAAGGTTTTTACTAAACCTTATGCTCTTGTACCACTGTAACGACCCGAGAAATTCGACGCCCGAATTCCATCAATAATACATAAACCCGTATTATTTGCCAAAACTCAAGTATCAAAAAAACTAGATAGTTAATGGAAGAAAATAGAGGGTGAGATAAGAAAGAAAGAAATATTAGAATAGAAGAAGAAGAACAACAACACAACAACATCAGAGTCTCAGAGAAATAAAAGAATTATTGAGTGCTTTGAAATAAAACTTACCATCATCAGAGTATATCAATACATCGGGGCAGTTATAATAATCTTTCCTCATATGCAACACTCAGCAGAACACACACTAATATATACGTCTGAACTTTTCCAGCTTATCTTCGGACTTCGGAGCATTCGTTAACCTGAACTGTACAACCCGGTCTGACCCGAGCATTTACAAAACGTCGGATCAGTTTGGTGAACCAGAGTGAGAAAACTCGCTAAGTTTAAAAACATCACCCAACTTGATTTTAAAGTCAAATCATTTTTTTTTGAAATCATACATTATTCTAATATTATAATAGTGTTTAAACACATATAGATATCAATCTAGCGGAACGCTTTCATCTCACGTTCCACATATATAGTATGTAATCAAAAACCGCGGGCTCTAATTGGAGATTGGATTTCAAACTGGAAAGGTATGGGACCACCCTCCGATAATGTATCTCTAGAGAGGAATATACCGAGTTCAACAAGAACATCTTGCAACCCAGACTAAACATGACCGCCACTCATTTCTCTCGAGTGTGCCGAATGTGTATCACCAATGGTTAGGCTCAGACCATCGTTTCCCTAAAAGAGAGAGCATCGAAATAGATTAAAGAATGAAATGGATTTGCTCTAGATAGGTGATTATACACCCTACTTGGGTGCGACACACTTAGCCATGCGACCTACTCGATTTTATACCATTTCCGAGTTGTAGAGGCTTGAGGTTTAACACTACCTTTAGAACATCACATCAACAACACTTTGAAAGTCACATTGTCAGATCTGCCAAATCACTAATTGACATTTCCAAAAATACTCTGGTCGTTAAGCTAAGAGAAGTGCCCCTCTCTACCACCAACAGAATTACGTTTGTAAATATCAACGTATGTGATTCTTAAGAAATATTCTGTCACACATTCATCTATACATGTCATCTAGGAATAGGATGAACCGAAGGTACCCTCCTACTACATCCTAGGTATCACCTTATAGATCAGTAGCGGGTAGTCCTTGCTATCCGTAGATTTCAATCACAACAGAACCCTCATATATCTCCAGGTCGAATCAGAGATTTGAAGTGGCTCTTCCGTTTATTAATATCCACGGTCTTCGATTGCTCCTTCTCGATTGACATTTGATATCTTCTACACTTTCGTATTTGCTGGTCTTTCAGAATGGTTTTCGAATAGAAATTTGATCCCGGTCTTTCAGTATCAGCAATCATATTGGTCAGATTTGATAGTCATTTATTTAACTATCAAATAAACAACCATTCAACCATAAAAATAAATAAATTTACTGGTTCAGTACTCAGCATCACTGGGCTTCTTTATTCATAACAAATAGTTTAAACTCATAAATCTTTTATTCCCATTACTTCAATATTCATTAGTCCCTGACCATAAACTGGTAAGAGAATAATTCCCCAAGTATCAACCCCAATGACCAAAATCAACATCAGATTAATACTCAGAAAACCACTCAATCAACCAATCTCCAGTTAGGTTCCAATTATCATCTTAACTCGTTATCAGCTTATTATATCTCACTTATAATCCATTCAACCCTTTTCCACTTTGAAAGTCTCATTTCAATTCCATTCACTTCACATAATTCAATAAGTATCGCCAATAACAAATTAACACTTCGAATTCACATCTCCTTTATAAAACTTGTTTATAAAATCTCAAGTTTTAATATAAATCCTTTTGTATCTTGATTTCTTTTTACTTAGTTTAAATGTTAAGCAAATATCTATCTTAAGTTATCGTATTCGATAAAAAATCCCTTGAATAACTTAGTTTTAAAAATAGGGTTTTAATATAAACCCATTCATTAACTCCTTTCAAACCTTAACAGTAATTCATTTCAAACTCGATTACTTAAATGAATTTCATTTAAAAATAATCACTTAAACCCTTATAAATTAAAATAATAATTTATTTCACTATTAACTATTGTACAAGTAGTTAAGTTCTTAATAACTAAATAAATAGATAAGTTCCTTTTAAAGCCTTATAAAAATTAAAATAACTATTCATTAACCATTCCATGTGATTAATTAAAAGTAAATTAATCAAATAACCCATTCTAATTGAATTAGTCAACTCAACCCATGATTATCTCGTTAATCAATTCAAATTAATTCCTCCTTTAAATTAATTAAAAATATAATTTATTTAAGTATCCCTTTTAATTGTTTCTTAGACACAATTATTCAAATTCTTAATCCCTATATTAATTTTTGCTCATATGCTTATAATTTTTATTAACATATGAATTTAATTTATAAAATCACTTAACAATTACTTAAAAATTTAAATAACAAAAATTAAATATTTATTTCCTATAACGATCCGAACTTTCCTGTGAAGGAAAGCCGGGATTGCTTTGAGCCAAATGAATCAAAACACAAATAGAAGAACATTTCACTGCTTATTACAACAATTTCATCAGAATACAAGAATATTCCAAAGTATACATGAATAATATACAGAAGAAAAATATCAGAGATTTAAATTACATTACATCGCAGCAGAAAATAATACAAAACACAACTGAAAGAGATACACGGATACAGAGCTTTCTGAATATTATTCCAGCTGTAAACCAGGATCCTGTGAATATAAATCTGCAAAACCAAAACTACTAGTAGCCCATGTGGAAAATAGGGGCAACCAGAGTTTAGGTTAAAACAATAAACTCCAGGTTAGCCATGTGACTGGGGTGAGAACTAAAACAGTTATTTAAAACTTTACTTTAAAATCAGACATATCAAGGGACCACGCCGTATAACATGGAACGGGATCCTCCCAAGAACACCAGTGCTTATAACGAAACAGCGCAAAGCTTTTTGAAAAAATGAGGCTATTATAAGACCCAGGTCCCATCACACAATGTAACGCAAGCCAGAGGATAGGGTTTTCCCTTATAATAGCCAAACATGCTTGGTACGTTTAAAACAAATCATTTGATACTATTATAAGTGCATAGTGTATAAAACAACTTCAAATATAAATGTATCAATCCTAGGCGTTATGGGTACCATGTATCGTGTCGCTAATACTAGGCACTACAATCAAAATCAAAATGTCACGTATTGGATGTTGGATTTCCAACTGTGAACCAAGGCAATGGATCGTCCTTACCGCTTCAAGACGCTCTAGCCCGTGTCTTAGGATCAGAGCTCGAGTGACCCTTGGATCCTCAGGGTTGGTCCATTTGATGTGGATTAAAATGCCTGAACACTACGTTTCCCCGCCCAATGGGGCATCAATCTGGTCTATATAAAGACCATACCATCCATCGGCCCCGCAGTGCCGACATATCCGAGGAGCCTTGCTATCCATCATCCACATAAGTAAAACGTATGGGCGTGCAAAACCCAGAAACCACTCCTAGCTAGAAGGAAACGCATGTCCTCCCTGATGTCCTCTCCCGTTTCTGGTTCACACCGGGGTGTGAGGCTCGCGAATTAACGTTATACACAAAGCTATGCTATATTAAAGTCGTGCTTTGATCATCAACCACAAGACTCTGCTTTTCAACAGAAGCCTTGATCCTTTGCATCTCAGCATGCCACACAGGCAATTCACACTATGCAACTGATGTCTATCAATCACACAGAATGAAATCCGTTGTTAGACACACATCCATTTACAAGTTCGTTCTGGGTCTGAACAAAACCGAAGGCACCTTATTCCTCATCCCATATGTCCAATACAGGAGAAAGGTCCTCGCATATCTGGTCGATCTCCAAGTACGTCTGGAACGATCACCACTTATTACCTTGTCTTGGGTGTATAACCCAATCAAGACATTAGTAATCATCCAAACGAGGTGAAGACCTCTGGTCTTCAACCACCGTCTTCATCGTCGATTTATCGTCGAATCAGTTATTCAGAATGGGTATGAACCCGACCTTTCCGAATAACTCGCGTATTTAATAAACAAGTGCTATGAAAATACAACATACGCCTCTGTCCAATCCTGAATATTCATTTGTTTAAATATTCATATCATTTGGGAAAGGTTCCCATTAATTTTATAAAAGATAAATTCATTAAGTTTATTCTTTAATCTTCCTTTGTATATCAATTCAAACCATTTTAAGCTTTTCCAAACTAGTTGGAATTAGCTCACCTTACCGAAGTAACTATTTGTTTAATTTCCCAATCCCAACCTATTCATCCCATGGAGTAAAACTGGTCATACTCCATATTTAAAACCACGGTGTTATTAGTAAATTTAATTACCATTTCATGTTCAAATCTAGTTGAAGATTTAATTACCGCTTGGAGCAAAACTAGTGATGCTCCATTCTCGATCATTTCATGAATTCGATAAATTTAATTATCCCATTCACATCCCAATCTAATTAAAGATTCATTAAAATTCTAATTCAGATTTAATCTCAAAAATAATTACTTAATGATTTTTCAAAGTTAAGAAATTAATCTTATCTTTAACCTGGGCAGTTAAAGCGCTCAGCGGTTCCATAGCGGTGGAGGTGCAAAAAGGTGTAGCGGGGATAAAGCAGGGAAATAGCAGCGATATAGCGGAGGTGTAAAAAGGTTCATAAAATGTGAAACCAAATATTTAAAATTAATTAATTATCATTTTTACATTATATGTGTAGAAGAAACTAACATTAATTAATAATATATTGTAGAATTAAAGAATATCATGGTTACACACATTAGATTTGATGATTATAATAGATTTCCAGAATATAATGGACACTAATGTCTTAAAATTAGCTCTTTACACTAACTTTATTGTTTTTTTAAAATAGAATTAGTCAAACCAACCTTTATATATTAATAATGCTAAAGCGGATGGTAAAAAGCGCTGATTTAGAGGATGCAGCGGGGAATAGCAGGGCTACAAGCGGATCTACTATTCATTAGCGCTAAATTGAAATAGCGTAGCGATTGAAGGTTGCTATGGGCTATAGCGGGGACATTGCGGGGCTTTAACTGCATAGTCTTTAACTGGGTTAAAGAACAAATGTCATTTAAAACACAGTTCACGATAAACGCAAAATCTCGTTCCATTAACAATGGAATCTTCACGGAAAACATATCAATATATATAATCGATATAAACTTTCATATCCAACCGATAATATAAATGGTATAATGGCAAAGCCTCTTAAATTCCATATATAGTAACAGTCTTCCTCCACAGAAGTTCACCTCGATTATTACCAAATCGAATTCCATTACATTCCAATTTATTTTGTTAAATTGGAAAACTTTACTTTGGAAAATTCCATTAAATCATGACAAGAAGATTTATAAATTCCAAATCACATTTCACTGTTAATCGGGTTAAAGAACGAATGTCGTTAAAAACACAGTTCACGATAAACCCAATTCACTTTCCATTTTATTCCAATTATTAAATACGAGCGACACGGCACGCGCTTCGTGCGTGGTAACGGCCCACGCTTCACGCATGATCATGGCTAGCGCTACGCACGTGATTGTGTCATGCGCTTCGTGTGTGGTGTTGACATGTGCTTCGCGCGTGAACTGTTGCTCCTCAGATATATAGAATGGGTATCTAGCAAACCTTTCATAGCCGGTTAAATGTCAGGGCTACAAAACTTAAGCTACAGAACTATTTGTATCCTTATTAGTACAAATATTAAGCTACAAATTTATATTCACAAATTAATTGATTGATTTCGGAATTATTTGCTCAAAAAGGTGATTTCTAAACATGTGAATGTATAGTCCAGATTTATCTTATGTTATATAATAATGGTCATATTATGTTTATTTTAATTTATTGTGGGTCACCTCATTTTGTTGTTTCCCCCTTATTTTGTCTACATTGATTTATTTACGCATTTTTCATGATATTTCCCCCTTATTCCCCCCTAAATTCTCTCTCTCTTTATATGTTATTCATTTCTATTTCTATTTACATATGCTTATTCCTTTTTCCTCACATGCATATCCTTTGGTCAGTTGCCTAAAATTTTGCATTTGTTGCCTCATTTGACTTAATGTTGAACCCATTAAATTCTTTTATGATAAAAAAAGATGCATTATTTAGGTCTATTTTAAAATTGACATTAATTTTGTTAACTTGATTGCAATCTTTCAGTTTAAAAAGAATTGTACGTTAATTATAATCAATGATTTATTAATATAGTACATATATATATATGTTAACATAAAAGGAAAGTTTCAATAAATTAATTATTTGATTTTGGGATTATGTGCTAAAAAAAGGCGATATTTAAACGTGTGAATATATAGTCCAGATTTACCATTTTTGTCTACATTGATTTATTTTCGCTTTTTCATGCTATTTCCCCTTGTCTCTCTCTCTTCCCCCATTTTTTCTCTCTCTCTCTATATATATATTATTTATTTCTAATTATATTTAGATATGCTTATCCATTTTTCCTCACATGCATATTCTTTGGAAAGTACCTAAAATTTTGGACAATTAATTATTTGAATATGTAAATTAATTATTTGAAGGGAAATTTGGATACTTCACGGTCGAACCAAAAAAGTAACAGCAAAATATAATGTACACGTAAGTATGAAAATATAGAGAAATGAGTATAAATTTATATGAACTTTTGAACTAATATAAACACCACAGCTGCAAAAAAAATGGCCTAAAAAACATGAATTAAAATAAAAAATATATTATTATATAATAATAAAATGCGTTATTTGTAATATGAAGGCATGCAGTCCAAAGTTGTAGTGTCTCATATTGTTCATGAAGTCGAAGTTGTAGTGTCCTATATTGTCCACCTGCAAAAATAGGAGGATAAAACAACTCTTAGTGCATATTTTATTCTAAGGATATCAAGTTATGAGTTAATTCCAAGTGCCTACATACATGTCACAATACCCATATTAAGTCCATAGATTACAAATAGTACTGAAGCTACAAAACCATGTAGAAACTTTTGTTTTAATAATAGGCTATATGAAACAATTTGTATTTGCTATGATAGTTTTAGTGCCAACTGCTGCACATACATGAAATAAAGGAGGTCTCATTACTTACATGTATAAATACAACAACATACTCAATGGAAAAATAACCTTTAACAAATCAAAATCCAAGCTATCTGCATAATAACACGTCAGCATGCAAATATCATGCATCAGAATGGTAGATATTACCTGGAAAGATATTTGAGGCATTTGAACTATTCTAAATTACACACGTAAGCCTAATATATAATTAGGCTGAATTGTTCATTTCAGCATAGATTTGCGGAGAGATAATAGTTGCATCTGGATTGTTTTAAAAATAACTTAATTAGCTAGCGTAGATCTACGAGAATAATAGTTCCGTTTTGGGTTGTTTTAAAAATAATTTAATTAAGCGAATGCAACTTGCCTGCACACACCGTGTGCATCTTGCCTGCAGACAGCTTCTTTGTTATCATTCATGTTTCTATTTCACAAAAGAGTACTCAAGCCTTGCTTCTACTATTTTTGCGTTCAAACATATAAACAAAAAGCATATTGTGCAAGAAACTCAAAAGTTGTAAATCAAAGAAATTTGAATAATAAAATAAAAAAAGCATGATTTGAAAACTGCAAGTAACTGAAAGCACAACCGCTGTCTATTTGTCGCTCGAACCTTGTCTGGATTTCAAATCTGACTTTTTATTCTTCTAACTCAGCATAATCATTCTTGTTGTTATATTTCTATCTAAAACACGGTAGAAACAAACAAAATCATTACCCAACTGTAGATTATCGAACATCTTAGACAATTTCAGCAAAACGAAATATATTTCCATTAGTCAATTGAATAGATTCACTGATGCTTTGTATTAAGACAGTATTTGATTTTGTAGTGGAACTAGTATTCATGGCGATGGCGGGTCCGTCCTTATTCTGCAGGTACTTACAAATAATAAAACCATACCATACAGGTATCGTATAGAAAAAGTAAATAAAAGATAACAAAGAAACTGGTAATGGAGAGCTACAGATAAAATTTTACATACCTACAGGCTAAGTTAAAGCTTTGAAAGGGGCAGCAATGGAGATATCAAGAACAACAATGAGGTAAGTAGAAGAACAGTGAGAATGGGATATATGAAAGTGAATGGGTGGATATTGTAACGACCCGGATTTCGCCCGACCGCAATAGATTGCAAGATTGATCAAGACCGTTCAAAACCCGCGTACGTTAACTTTGGGCATACAACACATCAGAACAACAACACAGACTTTTATAACATCAATAATAAATGTTACATCAGAGTACAGAATATATCAGAGTACATCGATAAATAATACAGCGGAAGATACATTTAAAATGAATTAAATACATTGCAGCGGAACTAATCTCAGCGGAAGGCCATCAATATTCTGGACCCAGCTTCAGACTTCAATCCAGGATCCTGCTTAAGTATATCTGCAAAAACTACTCGACTTCCCTTGTGGAAAGAGGGCACCCGAGTTTGCAAAGTGAAACAAACTACAGGTCAGTCGCGGGACTGGTATGAGAATTCTATACTTAACTTATCTAATAAGTAGGCTAATCACAGGACCACGCCGCTAACGCAAAACAGGTTTACTCCATTGGATTGCCAGTGCATAAATAAAGTAAATCGTCAAATAACGCAATGCTTTTTAGAAAAATGAAACCATTATAAGACCCAGGTCCCATCACACGATGCAACGCACACCAGAGGATAGGGTTTAACCTTATAATGGTCAAAAGATGCTTGATACGTAAAAACGATATTATTATTAGTGTATATATATAACATTTCAATATAAATGTATTAATCTTAGACGGCATAGGTACCATATACTAGGTCGCCATATATAAGTTTACAATCAAAATCGTAATGTCGTATTGGAAATTGGTTTTCTGTCATGAAATCGAGGCTAGGGATCGTCCTTTTCCGATTCGAGACATTCTAGCAAATGCCTCAGGATCCCTCGCAATGAACCCTTGGATCTTCAGGGTCGGTCCCCACCTAACGGTAGTGGATTAATTATGCCTGAACACACGTTTCCCGGTTCCTTTGAACCTATAATATGACCACTTCCGGCCTATAAAAACCCGAGGTACCTCAAATCCAAAATCCACATAAGTGAAATGTCGGGCTGTGTTAAAACCCAAACACCACTAGCTAGAAAGAAATGTGTGCACTCCCTGCAGTCCTAATCCCGTTTTTGACTCATACCGGGGTGTGAGGCTCGCGAAGTCACGATATACACAAAGCTATGCCTAAGGAGACTGTGCTTTGATCATCAACCACAAGGCCTGCTTTTCAACAAATCCTTGATCATTTGCATCTTAGCATGTCACAATGTCAGACCTTACCATATTATTGATCATCTACCAATATATATATAACCTCTAAGCTCATACGTCTTGGAGAAGGGTGATAAGTAAAAAATAAATTCTTCACCACCAAACAGAAATATATAATCAGTAGCGTTCAACAAATACAGCAGGAAGGAATACAATGTCAGACACACAATCCATTTACAAGTCTGCTCTGGGTCTGAGCGAAAACAACGTGTCCGTCGACCTCCAAATGCGTTTGGACGACCATCACCAAGTACCTTGCCTTGGAAGGCCAATCCCAATTCAAGATACCGGTCATCATCATCCCAACGATGTGAAAACCTTCGGTCTTTAATCACCTTCTTCATCTTCGACTCTTGATCGTCGTGATGATTATTCAGAATGAGTTAAACCCGGTCTTTCTGAATAACTCGCGTATTTTGGGATTAAAAAGCAAATATTGGAAAATCACACATTACGCCACATTCCAACTCCGAGTATTCTTTTAATAAGATATTCGTTTTAAAGGATTCTCATTAATTTTATCAAAGATAAACTCTAAAAATAAAATCTATAAATCAATTTCCAAAATATGGAATTCCACAGAAATCAAATCAATACATAATCGATATAAATTTCTGTATCGGACTAATAATATAAATGGAATAATGGCAAAGCCTCTTAAATTCCATATATAATATCGGTCTTCTTTTACAGAAGTCCATTTCGATTATTACCAATCGAATTTCCACTTAATTCCAATTTAATATATTAAATTGAAAAACTTGATTTTTAGAAAATGCCTTTTTAAATCTATAAAATAGATTCATAAGTTCCAAATAATAATTTCAATGTAAATTGAATTAAAGGACAAATGTCGTTTAAAACATCGTCCACGACAAATCCACTTCACATCTCAATTTATTTAAAAGTATGAATTCTAGAAATCTTAATAAAAGATCTCCCTTTAAATATCAATTAAAATATAATTTAAAGTAAACATTGAAAATATTCTTTATATAAAAGACTCTAAATGGGAGTATTCTTTATATTACAGATTTTGATCTTTTACAAATATTCTTTGTTTTTAACATATACTTGATTAACAATATATTTTGAAAAAATATATATACTTCATATAAAAAGGATTTCTAATGTAAAAATATTCTCATTTAAAAGAATACTTGAATCGAGATGCGACCCAAACATGTACCATATAATTTGGATTACATGGATTTCACACACATGTGATAATAACAGTATAATCATAAAATCATCCATCTGCATCCAAAGTGTAAATTCCACTGTATAAGTGTTAAAATTAAATAATAACGCTCATTGCAGCCTGTCGATCTAACAATCAACATACAATTAAATATTGGGATTAGTGTATGTAAATTTTCATCCCAACACCCGTGTGGGGTTTCAACCAACAAACAAATAATAAACTAATTTGTGCACTTGGGCGATGTGTGAAAAATTATCATCCCAATCACATACACAAGTCGGGTAACTTGTGAATAGAAGTGTAATACACAATACATATAATGATGACAAGAAAATATCTCTATTGAAATGAATGAATAAGCATAATAACTTTGTCTCTATTTACAATTTTTATTTTGCTAATTTAAACTCTAAAACAAAATGGCTATTTTGTTTTGGCAATTCTAATGAGACAAAATGATAAATATGATTTAACTAACCTATCTTGACAAGTATATATCTTGCCAAACATATATAAATATATATCTGTATATAATTTGCTTCAACTAATTCATTTTGACAAAAATGAATATTTCTGACAAAATGTATAATTTGGTTTAACTAGTAAATTTTTTTTACTAAAATGAACAATTATTTTTAACTAATGTAAATTTACTGAGATGAATAATTTGTGTTTTAATTCTAATAAAATATGCCAGTGCTATATTTTGTTTCATTCTTTTAATTTAGACAAAATGAGTGTTTTTGTCTATTTTACTTTAATGATAAAAATGTGAGTGTTTAGTTATTAAAATGTAACTTTTAAATTCTAACCTTTATTTCAAACAATCCTTATTCATATCAAAATTATAAATCAAGAATAAAATTTTCAATCTGATGGTTTGTTTGCATTAGTGAATTGCAAACAAAGATGAACTTTATTTTAAGGTTTTATTTGCAACAAGGAATGCAAATAACAAATGTGACTTTTATTTTTATTTAAAAGTATTTTTGAGTGAATGTAAAAAAATCCTCATTTCCAAAGTGTATTTACATAAGAGAAACAAATTTTATTTAAATGAGTATTTGCATTTATGAACACAAACAAAGAATAGTTTTGTTTACAAATTATATTTACATTAGTGAATGTAAATAAGAGAACAAAATTTATTTACAAAGTATATTTTAAACAAATTCTATTAAATGTGTAGAAGTGTGCACATTTGTGTAGATAAAGAAAATAGACTATAGTTTCATTGAATATTTGCATTGATAAACGCAAATAAAAGAATAAACTTTAATTTCAATGCATATATGCATTGATAAAAGCAAACAAAGAAATAAACTTTATTTCCAATATATTTGTATGTATTCGCATTGGTGAGTGCAGATGAATAATTTGTTTCAATAAACATTTGCATTGGTAAATGCAAATAAAAGAGCAATTTCTATTTACTATATATATTTGCATGTTTGAATGTAAATAGAAGAACAAATTTATTTTCAAAACATGTTTACATTTGCGAATGCAAATAAAAGAACAAAACTTTATTTCCAATATGTGTTTGCATTTGTGAATGCAAATGAAAGAATAAATTTTATTTTTAATGTTTATTTGCATTAGTAAATGCAAATAAAGAATAAACTTGAATTTAAATGTATATTTACATTTGAAAATGCAAATAAAAGGACAGTTTTTATTTCAAAGTATATTTGCATTTGTAAATGCAAATAAAAGAACAATTTCTATTTTCAAAGAATATTTGCATTGTGAGATGCAAATGAAAAGTGAACTTTTAATCTCTATATTTATTTGTATTGTAGAATGCAAATAAAAAAAGTGTACTTTCATTTCCAACATTTTATTTACATGGTGGAATGCAAATAAAAAGTAAAACTTATATTTCTATGTAATATTTGCATTGTAAATGCAAATAAAAAGAATGATTTTATTTCCAAGTATATATTTGTGTTGAAACACAAATAAAAAGAATGACCTTATTTGCTATGCATATATTTGTGTTAAGAACACAATAGAAAGAATAGCTTTATTTACTATGTAATATTTGTGTTGAAAACACAAATAAAAAGAATAACTTTATTTCAATGTTCATATTTGTGATGAAGACACAAATAAAGGTGACTCCAATTCTGTGATATATTTGTGTTGAATACACAAATGAAAAGAAGCAATTTAATTTCAATGTTAATATTTGTGTCGAGGGAAAAATAAAAGAATGGTTCAATTTCTATGTTACTATTTGGGTTGAAAAACACAAATAAAAGAATGGTTCTTTTATTCAAAAGTAAAATATACAAATAAAATATATTGTTTGATCTTGTTCTTTCATTTAACAAACACAATGTTAAACAAAAATGCCTTTCCCAAATTCAGGTTTTTATTTACATATATAAAATGTAAATAAAAATATCATTTTAAATTTTACAATTTACCAAAAATGTAAATAAAATAATCTCTTTTCAATCCTATGTTAAATCCTTTCTAACATTTTATTTTAACATAAAGAATATTTTATATTTACCAATTTTCTAACTTTTTATTTTAACATAAAAAGAATATTAAATGTTCCCTATATTTTTCTATTAACAAAATGAATATTTTGTTTTCATACTTTTCTATTTAACAAAATGAAGATTTTGTTGTCGTCGCTTCTAACACAACAAATCATATATGTAGTATATTTGTTTGCCGTCAATTCTAACACAACAAATCATATATGTAGTATATTTGTTCGTTGTCAATTCTAACACAACAAATCATATATGTAGTATATTTGTTGATTTAATACAGATCTATTCATACAATAACAGATCCAAGCAATACAGTACAAAACAATTCATCAAATCACACACAAAAATTCACTACATCACAGTATTGCATATATAACACACAAACAAACGTTTAATAGCAATAAAACAATTTATTTAATTAATTAAATATTAAAATCAGAAATTCTCACATTGATATGGCTGAAAATTCGACTGTCTCGGAATCAGCTCTGGTCTGCGCCATCGCGAAGATCTCTGAAAGACGAGTCCAACGCAACTGACGGTTCATCTATTGAACCAGGTATGAAAGAGATATTGATTTTTAAAGATTGGATAAATTAAATATTTAATTAATAAAATAATAATAAAAAAGGGACCTTCTTCACGTCGCTACTCAGTAGAACTCGCCGAACCCATCCATGCTCCTCCTATCCTTCCGTGCGCACGCCACCTCGGCCACCTAGGCGCCGATCAGACTCCGCCACTTCGAAGCACGCACCCGCCTCCACCTGCGCCGCCAATCCGAGCCAACTCGGTCCCACCATCACGCCGGAAAATGCCCCTAACCACGCTGCCTTTAGGCTCGAAATTCGTGAAATCCGTGCAGCACAAACCCATTATCACCGTACGGATTTGAAGAGCTCGGAATTCTCTTCGATTTGATATGTGATTTGCTAAATTTCGTTGAACGGATTAAAAGTTATTGAGGTTTGAAAATCGGACAATTCTGGCCATTGAAAAGACCCGGCGGCTGGCCATGTCAAATTAGGGTTTCAGCCCGAATTTTTTTAATAATATTTTAATATTAAATCTCGAAAATTGTGCTTAAAAGGTGGATTTTCGGACTTTCTCTGATTTGGGCCTGCTTACTGTCGTTCTTAAGTTTTTGACACCTTCTGAACGCAATGGGATAGGTCCCGTGGCCCAATTCCGAAATATGGACGATTTTTATTTAAAATTGCATTAAAAATTAATTAATTAAATATTGACCGTACATTAAAATATACCGGGGCCACATATGACCTCAGAAAATTCTAAAAAAAACACATATTTAGCTTTCTTATGACGATACAAGTCCAACAAAATTATTTTCGTCGAATTCTGAGACTGTTTGTAAAATGGCTATTTTTAAGGCGTTTAAATTTAAATGCAAATAGTCAAAACACATTTTCTTTCGCCACGCTCACATATTAATTCGAAAAATTCTGAAAATTGAAACCTAGCAATAATTTGACATCCCGGTACCAACAAAAGTGGTTTCGTCGAAAACGGAGGTCGTTTGAAAAATGACTATTTTCAAGGCCAATATATTTAATATTAAAAATACATTTTTACACAAATAAATTCCGAAACTCAAAATATATAAGTGTTTACTGTTTTTAAATGCAGAAACGTCATTCCGAACTCAATGGAAGTGGTTTCGAGTCGAAATTCCTTCATATGTGAAAAGTAGCCTTTCGGGCCATATATAATATATATATAAATTCTACAGCGACCTTTCTAAAAATTGAACTGGCCATAACTTTTGATTTCCGCTATAAAATTTCAATTTTTCAGATTCGTTAGAAAGATATTTTCAAATAGATTCTAATATTTTTTGTCTCACTAAAATCCGTTAAATTTTGCATCCTGTACAGTCAGTCAAAGTTCAAGTTTGACTTTTCAAACTACTGCGTTATTTCTAATTCCATTTATATTTAATTTAAATTTATTCATTCTAACTTCGATTAAAATAAATTCTAGCCATTATTATTAATAATAAATTATATTATATCCTCAAAATTCATTAAAATTTTCTAAAATAATATTTTTAAATTGGTTCAGAATTTGAGGGATGTTACAATCTCCCCCACTTAAAATCTTTTCTTCCTCGAAAAGGAAATGAAGCTAAAGTTGTTTATTTAACTAATTTAATTTTCATTCTTTAGTTGTTTAATAATTTTATTAGTTGAACTCATATTCACACAACACAATCATCAATCAATTAGTTGATTAAATTTTCAAAAATATATAACTTTTATATATTCAAAAATCATATTTTCTAAAATCAAACTATATATAATAACAAGTACGTTAATTATCAATTTTCTACTCTGACTCATTCTAGTGCATTGCTAACCCCATCTCTAATGAGTATTCTCATTCTAGGATACTGCTGATCCTATCTCTATTGAGTATTCCTATTGGATATTAATAATCCAACCTCTGATGAGTCTTCTGTTTAGTTCTAATGAATTGTACCCCAAAGATTTGAGCTAACCAGAGCTCTGATACCAGGTGTAACGACCCGGATTTCGCCCGACCGCAATCGATTGCAAGATCGATCAAGACCGTCAAAACCCGCGTACGTTAACTTTGGGCATACAACACATCAGAACAACAACACAGACTTTTATAACATCAATAATAAATGTTACATCAGAGTACAGAATATATCAGAGTACATCAATAAATAATACAGCGGAAGATACATTTAAAATGAAATAAATACATTGCAGTGGAACTAATCTCAGCGGAAGGCCATCAATATTCTGTACCCAGCTTCAGACTTCAATCCAGGATCCTGCTTAAGTATATCTGCAAAAGCTACTTGACTGCCCATGTGGAAAGAGGGCACCCGAGTTTGCAAAGTGAAACAAACTACAGGTCAGTCGTGGGACTGGTGTGAGAATTCTATACTTAACTTATCTAATAAGTAGGATAATCACAGGACCACGCCGCTAACGCAGAACGGGTTTACTCCATTGGATTGCCAGTGCACAAATAAAGTAAATCGTCAAATAACGCAATGCTTTTTAGAAAAATGAAACCATTATAAGACCCAGGTCCCATCACACAATGCAACGCACACCAGAGGATAGGGTTTTACCTTATAATGGTCAAAAGATGCTTGATACGTAAAAACGATATTATTATTAGTGTATTGTAATAACCCGGAAATTTGGGCCAGTTTAAAATTTTTATTTTGGCGATTTTAGCAAATTTTGATTATTTAAAATGAATTATTTTAAAATAACATCGATGAGAAATTTATTTTGAATAGAATTCAAACGTATGTATTTATACAGATCGTCGTTAGAATATAAATATTTATTTTAAATTATAAAAGGAATTGAAAATGGTGCGGTAGTTCGATAATTCGATTTCAAACTTCAAATGAATGTACCGGGTGCAATATAAACCGGATTTTAGTGAAACCAAAAATAATGGAATCTAATAGAGAATATCTTTCCAATGAATCCGAAAAATTGAAATTTCATAGCGGGGATCAAAAGATATGTCCAGTTGAAAATTCTGAATAGTCGCTATGGAATTCAGGCCCTTAAAAATGGAAATTTTGCAAACGACCTCGGATTTCGATGAAACCACTTTTGTTGGATCCGCGATGTCAAATTATTGCTAGGTTTCAAATTTCATAATTTTTCGACTCAATATGTGAGCGTGGCAAAGGAAAACGCGTTTGACCAGTTTCAGTTGATTTTAATCGACTGGAAAATGGCCATATTTCCAACGGTCTCAGAATTCGACGAAATTAGTTTTGTTAGGACCGTATCGTCAATACGAAGCTAGAAAATATTTTTCTGGAATTTTTAGAGTTCGTATGTGGCCCTGGTAAATTGAAATGCGCGTTCAAATTCAATATATAGAGTTATGTGTTGATTTTTACGGAAACTGATCGAAACGACCGAATCGGCTTATGATACATATCCCATTGTGTTCGGAACGGGGGTAATCAGCTTATAATACTTAACTATCCGCCCCGTTTTACCATGCCAAAGGTACTCTCTCGTCATGGGTTTCATTGTTCATCTTTCTCACTCCTTTGAGGATTAAGCCATACCAACAAGTTGCTCATCCTTAAGCTCGTATCCTTTATCCTTCTTTCTCACGATCCTTTCTTATAACGCGGCCACTGGTCTCTCGAGAACCACCTCCATCGTATGGAAAGCACTTTCGTAGGTAGAAAAGACTAGTCGCAGTTAAAACTACTGTGACTACAGATGGAGGAAAGAAAGGAAAAGAGACTCAATTAAGGAAACAAGGATAGTGCTAATGGCCTTTGGGGAATAGCCTTTTTCTTTTAAAAGAAAATTTTCTTGAAAAATGCTTCTTTGTAAACGGTTTTTTTTTTCAAATAGTTTTCAGAAGGTCTTTAAAAACTTTTGCCCAGTCTGGTAACCTTCTGCTCTGATACCACGTGTAACACCCCGCCTCCGCTAGGGTCACTCGCAAAGGAATGCACTAGCTTTAGAGGGGCATTATTGGTAAACATGCACAGAAATATCACAAGACAGAACATATAAAATAGCGGAAGTAAAATCAAAATTTCATAACATGAATAAATAAGGTCTAAAGCCTTTTACATCAGAATACATCAAAACCTGTCTTGCAATAGTAAAGAAGCATAAAGACATTTTAATAAATTATTCCCCAAGTAAAAACAGTAAAGTAGCCATTAGCCAAGAAAAGTCCAAGCCATCCATGATGACCTTCAAGCAGAAGAAGTCCGAACTAAACAACAGTATTTCCTCCCTGTAACCTGGGGGCGAAACGGAAGAAAAGAGGCGAAACAAAACGGGTCAGTCAAAAAGACTGAGTAAGCCCTATCTACTATTAGCATAAAAACTAGTAAAGTTAACTGACATGAGAAACTGAGATGAACATAAGCATGATAACAAGATAGATAAGCTAAATCAAAATAACAGGATGAACTACTGAACTCAGATAAACTAAGGTGTCATGATAAATTACGATGTCAAGATAAAACAAGGTATCACATCGTCAGGTTTCTATCAAGTATAATATCCCCAAGATATCTGTCACGTATAACGCCCCGTGATATCTATCCTGTATTTCAGCTCTGCACCTACCGTACTAGTATCCCCACCGTGTCATGTGTTAACCAAGAATGACCCTCACTCAAAAGTCGTGTAATGGTCCATGTCAACCTAATATATCGCATATATAGGTTACTCAACTTGTATGTTTTATTCCATGTAAATGTTCAGTCCCTTGCCGTAGACCATACGGGCTTTTCCATGAGATTCTATATTACTTTAACATAGTTCCATGATCCTTAAGATCGGTTTGGACTGTTACCCTAAACCTAGCTAGGGTCTTCCAACATGAATTATTGTTTGTACAACTAGGACTTATGCTACCTAGGGCTGCTAGGGATTATGCTTACCTATTGCACGTTTTCGTATCTCGGTTTGGGTTCAACCACCTAGGGCCACTGGGGATTACGCTAACCGCCAACCGCGCCCTTTTTCCCACGCATTCATCGTGAATCGCTTTTCCATGACTGTATGCACATGTATCACATCGTGCCATCCGAGTCCTGTCACATGGCAAATCAAGAAATACAGGACTCGGTCGGGAGCTTTCGATTTATCTGCCGATGCAGATGCTAAGGTCTGTTTTTCTTATACGTGGCTATGGTCCCACGAGACCACTCCCTCAACTAGTGAAAGACAAGACAGGATAAATCCTGTATGAGAACACAACACTGGACAACCCACATCCAAGCCTTACCGCAACCATAATTAGATAGCAATTATGGTCTTTTGGGTGTTCTCTGCCTTTCCGTACGTACACGCTTGACCAAAGATGGTAGGTAGCCTGACGAAATGCTATCTAGGGTACGACCGTGTATCGTCGACTATCCCCTATCCATCCCCGTCTTTAGGTCGCTCGTGTAGCAACCAAGGCATACTCTTGGTTCTTCTAACGCAGACCTTAACCTCTCATGAGCCTAGTATAATCACCTGGCAGCTCATAGAGGGATACCAAGAATATCCTCACGTTCCCCGTAGCCGCTGCTTCGTTACCCAGTTCGCTGGAGCCTTTATCTAAATCAGATACTTGCTCCTACTCGTATACTTAAACGATGACCTACTGTATCAGGTTACTCATCTATCTATGAACTGGTCTAAATTTCCTTGACTAAGAATCATTACTTAGTTATTCTTCAACTAAGGTTTACCACTTAGCATTGTTCCCGTTATCCTTGTTAACTACGGTTATCCACCTAATCCTCAGAACTAGGGTTTACATAATGTATTAAGTGTCACTTAAGTTCATGACTTAACCCGTCTACAAATCCTGTCAAAATTGGCTAAGTATCCAAGTTCAAGGCTTAACCCTACAAACCATGCTCAAGTTGGTTAAGTATATAAAGCAATTCACGACTTAGCCTCGTCCAATTATCATTCTAGATTGGTTAAGTATATATTAACTTGACCCTATCAATTTACTTAGTCAAATCGGTCAAGTGTATTCAAGCGATTCGTGACTTAGCCTTATCATGTTTTCATGTTATATTGGTTAAGTATTGGTTAACTTAACCACAATAAATTAACGAGTTAGATTGGATAAGTATAGGTCACTTAACCACATCAATTCATCATGTTTAGATTAGTTAAGTGTTTAACTTAACCCCATTAAACTACCAAGTGGGATTAATTAAGTCTAGGCTAACTTAACCCCATCCGATTTCCATGTTTAGACTAGTTGAGTCTAATCTTAACCCCATTCGTTAACCGTATTTTTCGGTTAAGCGTCATTAAGAAAACTTACTTAACCTTACCAAGTTATCGCGTTGGATTGATTAAGTGTTGGTTAACTTAACCCCATCCACTAGTCATATAAAAATGGTTAAGTGTCATTAGGCAAATCAAGTTACTTAACCTACCCAACCTTGTCATGTTTTGTTAAGTATCATTAGCCTAATCAAATTACTTAACCCATTTGTCCATGTCATATTTGGTTAAGAGTCATTAATCAAATTAACTTAACCCTATCATGTGGCATTAATTACTTAATGCACCTTCACCTCTCACATTAGACTTTGTTGTGGTTACTAGTTAAGCCGGTCGGTTCCGGGTAGCTTTACACCACAACTTGGTCTAACCTCGGGTTCAAGCACAACATGACCAACTTCTCACATTGGGTCCTATTGTTTGCAACTACTAGTTAGGCCGGTCGGTTCCGGGTAGTTTTACGTTGCAAACTCAACCCAACCTCGAGTTGGCCACACTTATATTATCTAAGTGTCATGTCCATCATGTTTCCCAAAACATGTTACAAGTTTTCAAGCATTTGGGTAGACCTAACTTAATAGGTAAATTCCCAAAGGGTAGACCTAACTTAATAGGTAAATTCCCAAGCTTATGTTTTTATGCATACTTACATGTCAACTTCCATGTTATATTTCAAGTCATGTTTTCAAGTTGTATTTTCATGTCATAAGAAATTACCCATAACATAACCCAACGCTTTTAAACTCGCATATACGTTCGCGACAACGTAATGGATTAAAAGAAGAGACTTGGCAAAGGCATGACAAAAATGGATATTAAGCCACAAGTTAATCATGGTGGCAAATGAGGCACAAATGTGTTCATTAACTTGCATGTTACATTCTTAAGCCTCAAAACATGCATAAACCCAAACTTGGCACATAAGCGAATCATGGTGACAAAAGATATGGAATGATGACTAGTAACTCGCATATATCATCATATAAGGGTTATGACTTCATATGCAAGTTGACATAAAGGTTATGAGGGTTCTCATGTTGCCTAATGCAACATTTCAACATAAAGGTTGTAGCTTTTAGCTCACAAGATCAAGATAATGACTTCATAAACTTGCATGACATGATAGCATGTATCATACTCAATGATCAAACCCAAACTTGCAACATGAACATTTAACTTCATAGTTAATATCTAAGAGTAGGGAAAGGGCTTACATTGCTATGAAGGCACAAAAGATATGACAAAGCCCTTATGCAATCAAATAGACCCAAAATGCAAGCTCTAACATAAAAACCCTTGAGCCAAAATGATCAAAACCCTTGCTTTATGATGCAAAGATAGAAACTTGACTTGAATGCAAGCTAATGACACTCATACAAGCTTGAAAACACTTGTATGCATGGAAAATCTCTCATAGAAACCATTTATAAATTTTATGAAGAGAGTGGAGGCCATGAGAGGTAAAAATTTTCCATAGTTTAGTTGCATGAATGAATAATGAGGATTTAGGATAGGTTAGGGTCTTATTTATAGATTAGGCAAGTGTTTTAGGCCATAGGATTAAACCTAGATTCAATCCAAGCCATCAAAGCATGTCTTGGGGAAGAAGTCAAGTGTAGGAACCATCTAGGGCCTTTAGATTAAAGATGAACCATGAGAACCATCCAAATGCAAAATCTGCATTTGAGCGAATCGGCCCACGGGTTGACAGTCAAACACCCTGGATTAACCCCTAGTCGACCCAGCGAGCTCGGGTCGACCTCAAAAATCGGCCGGTTCGGTTATTCCCCTCTCCCAATTCGCTGTTTTGAACATTTTTGCATATTTATTTATTTAATTTTCAATTATATATAAATATATATCAATATATATATATATATATATTTCTCTGCGCAACCCATTTCACTTAATTAAGTATACTTTAATTTGGGAATTTTTCGTGAAACTTCGCGAGGCCATATCTTGGTCATACGGACTCCGATTTTCGAAAACTCAGACTCTATTTCGCGTATTTTTCCGAGACGAACGCAATGGCATAGCCCGTTTCCCTTGATTCAGATTTTACAGTTTAATTCTGCCTCCATTTATGTTATAATAGGTTATTGAAAATACGGGTTGTTACACGTTTCGAGTTCGAAATCAAAGGTTACTTTTTGAAAAATAAATCAATTAAAATAAATATATATTATTATATTCTCCACCCCCCCCCCCTTAACTCCTTTCTCTTCAAATCAAGCCCCCCCATTCCTATTTCATTTCAGAAAAAAAAACGATCTCGCGCCCCCCGACACCCACCACCGCCGGCGCTAGGCGCCGTCGCCCTCCCCAGACCGGCCTCCGCCCACCTCCGTCCAAGCCGACCCCCTCCCCTTCAGCCTCTTGCACACCCCCTACTCTTCCCCGATACCCAGCCACCGCCGTCGTCGTTCGCCCCCCATCTCCGCGCCACCTCTGATCCTCATTCCCCCCTCCTCTGATCAACTCGCGACCCCCCCCCCCCACCTCGTTTCTCTCTCCTCCCTCTGAGGAAGACTGCCACGCTACCCACTCCGACGCCCCCCTCCATTTCAGAACCACTTGCTTCGCCTCCGATCCCCCATTCACCAACGATTAAAGGTATGTTTTTATGATTTTATTTATTTATTTACTTAGTTATAAAAACTGATTCTTTTTTTTTCATATATGATTAGCTTTGAAAATAAAGGCGAAATTTTTATATTATAGAAAGAAGTTAAAAATATATTTTTCATGTGATAGAGGATAAAAATAGGATTTTTATATTTTAGAAAGAAAAAAATTCGATTTTTAATTTATGGAAGATATAAAGATATGCTTTTTATCTAATGTAGATAGTAAAAATATAATTTTTATACTAGTGGCATAGTAAAAATATGATTTTTATTCATGGAGAGTAATAAAAATATAATCTTTATTAAGCGAAGAGAAATATAAAAATATAATTTTTATAACGAAGTGAAAGTAAAAATTCAATTTTTATATATTGAATAGCGAAGTAAAAACTCGATTTTTATATATTGAATAGCGAAGTAAAAATTTGATTTTTATATATTGAATAGCGAAGTAAAAATTCAATTTTTATATATTGAATAGCAAAGTAAAAATTTGATTTTTATATATGTAGTGAATACGGATGACGAAAGTGATGAAAGAAGAAATGGCGAAGATTTCTACATAAGAAGAGTCGTGGGATCGGATTAGCTAATCAGTGAGAACTTCTCACCTTTTAATTTTGTTTTCTAGTTAAAAATATATACTAGGATGCAGACGGTGTTTAGTAGCACCCGACACCCGTCGTCCACAGACCATGGACGGCTTGTATGCTTGTTTGTTTGATTTTGATGTGTAGTTGATTGTGTGATGTGATGTGAAATAAAATAAAATATTTATATAGTTAAAATATTTTATAGTTAAAAATAGAATTTTTAATGTGTATAAAAAATGAAATAAAAATAAACAGATCGGACGATCTGTTTATATACACACATTTGACTGATATTGATTGGGACGATAAATTTTACACATCGCCCAACTGCACAAATAAAAGTTGTGTTTGATTGTTTGAAAACCCCACACGGGTATTGGGGTGATATATGAAATACACCAATCCCAATAATTAGTTGTATGTCGATCGATTGATTGACAGACTGTCATAAGCGTTAAATATTTATATTTGATGCTTATACAGTGTAGAATACACTTTGGATGATGGTTGATTATTCATCGTTGTTATTGTATACATGTGTTGTAGAAAATCCATATAATTAACATTATATGGTAATTGATTAGGCCTCATTCCAGTTTTAAAATAGAAATATTGAAAAAGAAATATTTGAAATAGAATATTTGAATAGAAATATTTGAAGAGGAAATATTTGAAATAGAACATTTGAAAGTAGAAATATTTGAAAGCCGTGTTGATTAGATTGACGCCATTTTGACGTGAACGATATTTATATCGATTTTATTCATTTTATAATGAACATCGAAAGTGATTTCAAAATCTGATATTTTGAATAGAAATGAATTCGAATTGAAATTGAATAGAAATGAATTCGAATTGAAATTAAATATAAATGAATTCGAATTGAAAATGAATATAAATGAATTCGAATTGAAATTGAATATAAATGAATTCGAATTGAAATTGAATATAGATGTATTCGAATTGAAATTGAATATAAATGAATTCGAATTGAAATTGAATTGAAAATGAACTGAAATTGAATTAGAAATCAATTTGAATTGAAATCAATTTGAAATGAATTTAAAATGAATTTGTAAGGGAAAATTCAATTTTGATTTGAATTTGAAAAAAACAAGTTGAAATCGTTTTGAAAACGAATTTAAAACGATTTATAAAATTCATTTCAAAAGGAAATCGACGAAGTATATATTATATTATATATATAATATAATGGCCTGAATAGAACGTGCCACGCCACGGCAGTTCGCGAATTTCGACCATTGACTTCGAATAGATATTACGGGAGATCCGACCGTCGGATTCTCCTAAAACTGGAACCGTTGGGTTCGTATTGAAAAGAGCTTTCTAACGAATATTAGTAATTTGAAATCTAATGGTTGGATTTGGAATTATGTCCAAATCAAATTTGGAAAAGGTCGCTGTAAGTGCAGTTCGATGGCCGTTGATGGAAATCGACTGTACGGGCCTTGATAAAATTATTAAAAATAGTAATAATTTGTGTAAAATCATTGGAAATGATTTGGGAAAAATTAGGATGAAAAATCCCATATTTGAAAAGATAAAAATAGATTTTTATCGAAATGAACTAGTTTTGAACTAGAATTATAATTCTATTTATTTTTAAATAAATAAATTGAATTTGAAATGGTTTTGAAAATAACCAGAATTTCCAATGATTGCATTGGAATGGATTTGAATCGAAATTGTCTTCGGAATATTTCGATGTTGGATTTCGTGATTATACAGATGTTGTTATGGAAATTTGAAAGATATAGATATATATATCGTTATTTCCAATACGATATCTGTTGGTCATAGAATTTGATATTGAATATAAGCCGATATATTTTCTATTCAGAGCCTTGTATTTAATATCAAATGTGATTTGGGTTTGTCGTGAATGGTGTCTTGACTAACACTGTTCTTGAACCCAGTTGAGAAAAGATTAAATCTTTTATTTAGATTTGATGAAGTGTATCAATTAAATAATATTTAATTGGAATTGAATTGATATTGATTTTTGGGTTTATCGTGGACAGTGTTTTAAAAAACTCTCGTTCTTTAACCCGATAATTAATGGAATGTGATTTTGGGTTTATCGTGAACCGTGTTTTTAAATGACACTGATTCTTTAACCCAGTTAAGGATTAAAACTAAGTGGAGTTTTAATGAATCTTTAATTAGATTGAAAAGATCGAGAATGGAGTATCACTAGTTTTACTCCACGCGATAGTTAAATCTTTAATTAGATTTGAACGTGAAAGGTAATTGAATTTACCGATAACACCGTGGTGTTAGACATGAAGCATTACCAGATTTACTTCATGGGATGAATAGGTTGGGATTGGGAAATAAAATAAATGATTACTTCGGTGTGGTTCGCAATCCCAACTACTTTGAATTGATATTCAAAGGAGATTAAAGAATAAATTTAAAGAATTTATCTTTGATAAAATTAATGAGAACCTTTCCCAAAATATAAGAGTATTTGAATAAAAGAATATTCTGAATTGGAATGAAGCGTATGTTGTGTTTATGTAACACGTGTTTATTATATACGTGAGTTGTTCAGAAAGACCGGGTTTATCCCATTCTGAATGACTGATACGACGATAAGTCGAAGATGAAGACGGTGGTCGAAGACCGGAGGTCTTCACGTCGTTTGGATAATTACTGATGATCTTGATTGGGTTGTACACCCAAGAAGATGAAAATAGTTGGTGATTGTCCAGACGTACTTGGAGATCGATGGGTATGCGGGGTACTAGGTGCCTCCGGTTTCGTTCAGACCCAGAACGAACTTGTAAATGGACTGCGTGTCTGACATTGGATTTTAGTCTGTGTGATTGATTTCTGTTAAATATATATCTGTTTGGCGGCGGGGAATTTATTCTCTTGCTTAACACCCTTCTCCGAGACGTACGAGCTCAGGGGTTATATATCGACGGATATCAAACGCATGGAGTTAATTGCCTGTGTGGCATGCCTAAGTGGCAGTATGATCAAGTCTTCTGTTGAAAAGCAGAGTCTTGTGGTTGACGATCAAAGCACGGCCTTTGTGGCGTAGCTTTGTGTAGCGTGAATTCGCGAGCCTCACACCCCGGTGGTGAACCAAAAACGGGAGAGGACATCAGGGAGGACATGCGTTTCTTTCTAGTTAGAAGTAGCATCAGTGGTTTTACACGCCCTGACGAGTTTGACTTATGTGGTTGTTGCTGTTGCGAGGCGCCTCGGTTTGATCGGACGATCCGGGTCCGATGGAGTCATACGTTGGCTCATTTACGCCCCATAGGGCGGGGAAACGTAGTGTTCAGGCATTTTAATCCACGTCGGTGGACCGGCCCTGTCGCTCCAAGGGTCGATGCGCTCTGACCCTGAGGCTCGGGCTAGAGAGTCTCGAAGACGGTGAGGATGATTCCTAGCCTCAGTTCACAGACGGAAATCCCATTTCCAAATACGTGACATTTGCGGTTTTATTTGTAGAGCCTAGTATGGCGACATAGTGGGATGGGGCACTTATGCCGTCTATGATTGATACTTATGATTTGAAGTTGTTTTATACATTATACACTTATAATAGTATCAAATGATTTGTTTTAAACGTATCAAGCATTCTTGGCTATTATAAGGTAAAAACCCTATCCTCAGGCTTGCATTGCATTGTATGATGGGACCTGGGTCTTATAATAGCTTCATTTTCTTTATTTAGCATTGCACTGTTTGTTTTATGCACTGGTGTTCTTGGGAGGAAACATGTTCCGTGTTATACGGCGTGGTCCCTTGATTTACCTAACTTTAAAAATAAAGATTAATAACTGTTTTAGTTCTCATACCAGTCCCATGACTGACCTGGAGTTTATTGTTTTAACCTAAACTCTGGGTGCCCCTATTTTGACACGGGCAGCTAGTATTTTTGGTTTTGCAGATTTGTATTCACAGGATCCTGGTTTATAGATGGAATGATATCCGGAAAGCTTTGTATCTGTATATCTCTTCTAGTTGTGTATTGTATTATTTTCCGCTGCGATGTATTTAAATGTAATTTAAATCTCTGATATTTCTGTGTAATATTTATTCATTTATACTCTGTATATTCTTGTAATCTGATGCATTGTTGTAATATACAATGGAATGTTCTCCCGCCTGCGTTCTATTTTGTCGTGTTCTCAAAACGATCAGGCGTTCCGAACGGTCTAGATCGGTTTAGCGACTGATTCGGATCGAGCGAAATTCCTTGACGTCACGTTTGGTATCAGAGCTTTGGTTTACAAAGCTCAGAGAACAGGACACCGTAGAACCATATGAAAGAATTCATCAGATATTGGATTAGTAATATCCAGTGGGAATGACTCGTTAGAGATGAGATCAGTAGTATCCTAGAACGAGTGTGCAGAGTATATTTTTAAAATGAAAACAAGTTTTGTTTTGAAAATTTAAATCAATTATTCGTATTTGATTATTTATTTATACTGATGTGGACAATCCAGTATATATAGATTTTGCGTATACGTCTAATCCGCGGGTATTCGAAGTTTTTGATATATTGGGCAGATATAGAATCACATTCTAGTCGCCCGGAGAGAATTCTGATGATTGATGCATCATCATCAGAATTTATGTTCGAGTGACGAAAGTGAGATTTCTATGTATTTCCATTTAGACTGGTGTGAGAACCAAAACTAGATAGGGCTTATCGTTGTGATTTTGCATCAAAAATCTGATTTTTTGACTATGTATCAAAGTTATGAATTTGAAAAGCTAATCAACTAATTGATTGATGGTTGTGTTGTTGATTATTGGTTTGGTTAATCAAAATTTGAACCATTTAGTCAAATTGTACCAAAAAGTGAGTTGTATTGAAAATTTGTCGCATTTGCTTGCATATACATGTACTTACATTGAACAGGTCATAGCAAAGAGGCTAGAGCAGAAGAATAAAATTTGTTTGCCCGACAAATAGGTACATGTTTATCATAATTTACTGTTTTGTTTGCGTGATGATGATTTTATGAGCCGATTGGCTAGCCGCTTGGCTTTTTATTTTTCTTTTTGAGATCAGAAGGCCTGTATGGCAATTTCGGGATTTTCCCGTGCTCCCGGTACAGGGGAGGTTATGGCGAAATTTTTCGAAAATTTAGGGTGTTAGCCAAATTTTTGAAAAATTTGAAAAGTTCTTAGAAACTGAAAAGTTGAAGAACTTAAGCCGTAGTGAAAACACTGGAAGTTGAGTTGATTTGTGAAACAACTTTCGGCTTCGTTTTTTTCGGGGACGAAAAGTTAAGTGGGGGAGATTGTAATAACCCGGAAATCTGGGCCAGTTTAAAATTTTTATTTTGGCAATTTTAGCGAATTTTGATTATTTAAAATGGATTATTTTAAAATAATATCGACGAGAAATTTATTTTGAATAGAATTCAAATGTATATATTTATATAGATCATCGTTAGAATATAAATATTTATTTTAAATTATAAAAGGAATTGAAAATGGCGCGGTAGTTCGATAATTCGATTGCAAACTTCAAATGAATGTACCGGGTGCAATATAAACTGGATTTTAGTGAAACCAAAAGTAATGGAATCTAATATAGAATATCTTTCCAACGAATCCAAAAAATTGAAATTTCATAGCGGGGATCAAAAGATATGTCCAGTTAAAAATTCTAAATAGTCGCTATGGAATTCAGGCCATTAAAAATGGAAATTTTGCAAACGACCTCGGATTTCGACGAAACCACTTTTTTTGGATCCGCGATGTCAAATTATTACTAGATTTCAAATTTCATAATTTTTCGAATCAATATGTGAGCGTGGCGAAGGAAAACGCGTTTGACCAGTTTCAGTTGATTTTAATCGACTGGGAAATGGCCATATTTCCAACGGTCTCAGAATTCGAAGAAATTAGTTTTGTTAGGACCGTATCGTCAATACGAAGCTAGAAAATATTTTTTTGGAATTTTTAGAGTTCGTATGTGGCCCCGGTAAATTGAAATGCGCGTTCAAATTCAATATATAGAGTTATATGTTGATTTTGATGGAAACTGATCGAAACGACCGAATCAGCTTACGATACATATCCTATTGTGTTCGGAATGGGGGTAATACGCTAGGGACGAGAGCCGGTGGGTCTCGTTTCGAGTTCGAAATCAAAGGTTACTTTTTGAAAAATAAATTAATTAAAATAAATATATATTATTATATTCTCCACCCTCCCCCCCCCCTTAACTCATTTCTCTTTAAATCAGGCCCCCCATTCCTATTTCATTTCAGAAGAAAAAAAAACGATCTCGCGCCCCCTCGACACCCACCACCGCCGGCGCTAGGTGTCGTCGCCCTCCCCAGACCGGCTTCCGCCTACCTCCGTCCAAGCTGACCCCCTCCCCTTCAGCCTCTTGCACACCCCCTCCTCTTCCCCGATACCCAGCCACCGCCGTCGCCGTTCGCCCCCCATCTCCGTGCCACCTCCGATCCTCATTCCCCCCTCCTCTGATCAACTCGCGACCCCCCCCCCCCCACCTTGTTTCTATCTCCTCCCTCCGAGGAAGACTGCCACGCTACCCACTCCGACGCCCCCCTCCATTTCAGAACCACCTGCTTCGCCTCCGATCCCCCATTCACCAACGATTAAAGGTATGTTTTTATGATTTTATTTATTTATTTACTTAGTTATAAAAACTGATTCTTTTTTTTCATATATGATTAGCTTTGAAAATAAAGGCGAAATTTTTATATTATAGAAAGAAGTTAAAAATATATTTTTCATGTGATGTAGAGGATAAAAATAGGATTTTTATATTTTAGAAAGAATAAAAATTCGATTTTTAATTTATGGAAGATATAAAGATATGATTTTTATCTAATGTAGATAGTAAAAATATAATTTTTACAATATAGAAAGGTTAAAAATATAATTTTTATACTAGTGGCATAGTAAAAATATGATTTTTATTCATGGAGAGTAATAAAAATATAATCTTTATTAAGCAAAGAGAAATATTAAAATATAATTTTTATAACGAAGTGAAAGTAAAAATTCGATTTTCATATATTGAATAGCGAAGTAAAAACTCGATTTTTATATATTGAAAAGCAAAGTAAAAAATTTGATTCTTGTATATTGAATAGCGAAGTAAAAATTCGATTTTTATATATTGAATAACAAAGTAAAAATTCGATTTTTGTATATGTAGTGAATACGGATGACGAAAGTGATGAAAGAAGAAACGGCGAAGATTTCTACATAAGAAGAGTCGTGGGATCGGATTAGCTAATCAGTGAGAACTTCTCACCTTTTAATTTTGTCTTCTAGTTAAAAATATATACTAGGATGCAGACGGTGTTTAGTAGCACCCGACACCCGTCGTCCACAGACCATCGACGACTTGTATGCTTGTTTGTTTGATTTTGATGTGTAGTTGATTATGCGATGTGATGTGAAATAAAATAAAATATTTATATAGTTAAAATATTTTATAGTTAAAAATAGAATTTTTAACGTGTATATAAAATGAAATAAAAATAAACAGATCGGACGATCTGTTTATATACACACATTTGACTGATATTGATTGGAACGATAAACTTTACACATTGCCCAACTGCACAAATAAAATCTATGTTTGATTGTTTGAAAACCCCACACGGGTATTGGGGTGATATATGAAATACACTAATCCCAATAATTAGTTGTATGTCGATCGATTGATTGACAGACTGTCATAAGCGTTAAATATTTATATTTGATGCTTATACAGTGTAGAATACACTTTGAATGATGGTTGATTATTCATCGTTGTTATTGTATACATGTGTTGTAGAAAATCCATATAATTAACATTATATGGTAATTGATTGGGCCTCATTCCAGTTTTAAAATAGAAATATTTGAACAAGAAATATTTGAAATAGAATATTTGAATAGAAATATTTGAAGAGGAAATATTTGAAATAGAACATTTGAAAGTAGAAATATTTGAAAGCCGTGTTGATTAGATTGACGCCATTTTGACGTGAACGATATTTATATCGATTTTATTCATTTTATAATGAACATCGAAAGTGATTTCAAAATATGATATTTTGAATAGAAATGAATTCGAATTAAAATTGAATAGAAATGAATTCGAATTGAAATTGAATATAAATAAATTCGAATTGAAATTGAATATAAATGAATTCGAATTGAAATTGAATATAAATGAATTTGAATTGAAATTGAATATAAATGAATTCAAATTGTAGTTGAATTGAAAACGAACTGAAATTGAATTAGAAATCAATTTGAATTGAAATCAATTTGAAATGAATTTAAACGAATTTGTAAGGGAAAATTCAATTTTGATTTGAATTTGAAAAAAAGAAGTTGAAATCGTTTTGAAAACGAATTTAAAACGATTTATAAAATTCATTTCGAAAGGAAATCAACGAAGTATATATATATTATATATATATATAATATAATGGCTTGAAAAAAACGCGCCGCGCCGCGGCAGTTCGCGAATTTCGACCATTGACTTCGAACGGATATTACGGGAGATCCGACCGTCGGATTCTCCTAAAACCGAAACTGTTGGGTTCGTATTGAAAAGAGCTTTCTAACGAATATTAGAAATTTGAAATCTAATAGTTGGATTTGGAATTATGTCCAAATCAAATTTGAAAAAGGTCGTTGTAAGTGCAGTTCGATGGCCGTTGATGGAAATCGACTGTACGGGCCTTGATAAAATTATTAAAAATAGTAATAATTTGTGTAAAATCATAGGAAATGATTTGGGAAAAATTGGGATGAAAAATCCCATATTTGAAAAGATAAAAATAGATTTTTATCGAAATGAACTAGTTTTGGACTAGAATTATAATTCTATTTATTTTTAAATAAATAAATTGAATTTGAAATGGTTTTGAAAATAACCAGAATTTCCAATGATTGCATTGGAATGGATTTGAATCGAAATTGTCTTCGGAATATTTCGATGTTGGATTTCGTGATTATACAGATGTTGTTATGGAATTTTAAAGATATAGATATATATATCGTTATTTCCAATACGATATCTGTTGGTCGTAGAATTTGATATTGAATATAAGCCGATATATTTTCTATTCAGAGCCTTGTACTTAATATCAAATGTGATTTGGGTTTGTCATGAATGGTGTCTTGACTAACACTGTTCTTGAACCCAGTTGAGAAAAGATTAAATCTTTTATTTAGATTTAATGAAGTGTACCAATTAAATAATATTTAATTGGAATTGAATTGATATTGATTTTTGGGTTTATCGTGGACAATGTTTTAAATAACAATCGTTCTTTAACCCGATAATTAATGGAATGTGATTTTGGGTTTATCGTAAACCGTGTTTTTAAATGACACTGATTCTTTAACCCAGTTAAGGATTAAAACTAAGTGGAGTTTTAATGAATCTTTAATTAGATTGAAAAGATCGAGAATGGAGTATCACCAGTTTTACTCCAGGCGATAGTTAAATCTTTAATTAGATTTGAACGTGAAATGGTAATTGAATTTACCGATAACACCGTGGTGTTAGATATGAAGTATTACCAGTTTTACTTCATGGGATAAATAGGTTGGGATTGGGAAATAAAATAAATGATTACTTTGGTGTGGTTCGCAATCCCGACTTGTTTGAATTGATATTCAAAGGAGATTAAAGAATAAATTTAAAGAATTTATCTTTGATAAAATTAATGGGAACCTTTCCCAAAATATAAGAATATTTGAATAAAAGAATATTCTGAATTGGAATGAAGCGTATGTTGTGTTTGTGTAACACGTGTTTATTATATACGTGAGTTGTTCAGAAAGACCGGGTTTATCCCATTCTGAATGACTGATACGACGATAAGTCGAAGATGAAGACGGTGGTCGAAGACCAGAGGTCTTCACGTCGTTTGGATAATTACTGATGATCTTGATTGGGCTGTACACCCAAGAAGATGGAAACAGTTGGTGATCGTCCAGACGTACTTGGAGATCGATGGATATGTGGGGTACTAGGTGCCTCCGGTTTCGTTCAGACCCAGAACGAAGTTGTAAATGGACTGTGTGTCTGACATTGGATTTTAGTCTGTGTGATTGATTTCTATTAAATATATATCTGTTTGGCGGCAGGGAATTTATTCTCTTGCTTAACGCCCTTCTCTGAGGCGTACGAGCTCAGGGGTTATATATCGATGGATATCAAATGCATGGAGTGCCTGTGTGGCATGCCTAAGTGGCAGTATGATCAAGGCTTCTATTGAAAAGCAGAGTCTTGTGGTTGATGATCAAAGCACGGCCTTTGTGGCGTAGCTTTGTGTAGCGTGAATTCGCGAGCCTCACACCCCGGTGGTGAACCAAAAACGAGAGAGGACCTCAGGGAGGACATGCGTTTCTTCCTAGTTAGAAGTGGCGTCAGTGGTTTTACATGCCCTGACGAGTTTGACTTACGTGGTTGTTGCTGTTGCGAGGCACCTCGTTTTGATCGGACGATCCGAGTCCGATGGAGTCATTCGATGGCTCATTTACGCCCCATAGGGCGAGGAAACGTAGTGTTCAGGCATTTTAATCCACATCGGTGGACCGGCCCTGTCGCTCCAAGGGTCGATGCGCTCTGACCCTGAGGCTCGGGCTAGAGAGTCTCGAAGACGGTGAGGACGATCCCTAGCCTTAGTTCACAGACGGAAATCCAATTTTCAAATACGTGACATTTGCGGTTTTATTTGTAGAGCCTAGTATGGCGACATAGTGGGATGGGGCACTTATGCCGTCTATGATTGATACTTATGATTTGAAGTTGTTTTATACACTATACACTTATAATAGTATCAAATGATTTGTTTTAAACGTATCAAGCATTCTTGGCTATTATAAGGTAAAAACCCTATCCTCCGGCTTGCGTTGCATTGTGTGATGGGACCTGGGTCTTATAGTAGCTTCATTTTCTTTATTTAGCATTGCGCTGTTTGTTTTATGCACTGGTGTTCTTGGGAGGAAACCCGTTCCGTGTTATACGGCGTGGTCCCTTGATTTACCTAACTTTAAAAATAAAGATTAATAACTGTTTTAGTTCCCACACCAGTCCCATGACTGACCTGGAGTTTATTGTTTTAACCTAAACTCTGGGTGCCCCTATTTTGACAGGGGCAGCTAGTAGTTTTGGTTTTGCAGATTTATATTCACAGGATCCTGGTTTACAGCTGGAATAATATCCGGAAAGCTTTGTATCCGTATATCTCCTCTAGTTGTGTATTGTATTATTTTCCGCTGCGATGTATTTAAATGTAATTTAAATCTCTGATATTTCTGTGTAATATTTATTCATTTATACTCTGTATATTCTTGTAATCTGTTGCATTGTTGTAATATACAATGGAATCTTCTCCCGCCTGCGTTCTATTTTGTCGTTTTCTCAAAACGATTAGTCGTTCCGAACGGTCTAGATCGGTTTAGCGAATGATTCGGATCGAGAGAAATTCCTTGACGTCACATGTATATATATATATATATATATATATCATTTCAATATAAATGTATTAATCTTAGACGGCATAGGTACCATATACTATGTCGCCATATATAAGTTTACAATCAAAATCGTAATGTCGTATTGGAAATTGGTTTTCTGTCATGAAATCGATGCTAGGGATCGTCCTCTTCCGATTCGAGACACTCTAGTAAATGCCACAGGATTTCTCGCAGTGAACCCTTGGATCTTCAGGGCCGGTCCCCACCTAACGGTAGTGGATTAATTATGCCTGAACACACGTTTCCCGGTTCCTTTGAACCTATAATATGACCACTTCCGGCCTATAAGAACCCAAGGTACCTCAAATCCAAAATCCACATAAGTGAAATGCCGAGCCGTGTTAAAACCCAAACACCACTAGCTAGAAAGAAACGTGTGCACTCCCTGCAGTCCTAATCCCGTTTTTGACTCATACTGTAACAACCCTGAATTTCGAGGCAAAGTTTAAAACTTATTTTAATGAAAATGCGCCATAATTTAAAAAATTCTATTTTTTTTCTTTATTATTGAATTTAAAAAGGGTCTAAATAAAATTTAATTATACATGTGTATATTTTATTTATCAATCTAAGTTAACAAAAGTGAAAAAAATACTTTTAATGTAATGTACAAGTTTATTTTGGATCAATTAAGAAGTTTTGCTTTAACCTTTAAATACACATAATTTAATGTTCATATTTGCATATGTGTACATGTTATATTTAATACTCATATTTCAAATTATATTTCAACTTAATTATTTTAACATTCGATTCAAAATAAGACAATAATATACGTGTATCAATTATTGTTTGATGTTCTTATTCTTATGTCAATGATTAATTAGTGTTAATTAAATGTTGCATTTGTTAATTTTGTCAAAGAGGAGAAGAATTGTCTTTGTCATATTTTAGTTTTTCCTCACTGTCTCATATTTGATTGCCTGTAAATTGATTCTGATTCATTCACATGTATAGAGTTATCAATTAACCATATTTTCCGCCAAATATGTTTTGTTTTCCTTTTTAGATATGTTTCTCTTTCAAGGAAATCCACAGAATCGCTTGCACAATCTGTGCATCCATAATGCTTTTAGCGAAAATGGGGACCAGATCTTAAAACTTTTCCTTTTTTTTGACCATAATGTATGTTGTGTGACAACACTTGTTTACCTTTTATAAAAATGCATTAAACATATCTACAAAATAAAGCATATATTATTAATTCTATATAGATGACCACTTGCCTGATATCTTGAATCTTAATTTCTATTAGGAAATGAGAAAATTATTTATTTATCCCTATAAAATCCTATAGCATTATGAAGACAAAATTTTAGCATACAAAATTCAATTAATTATAAATTTGACATTAATTGGAAAAAAATATGTGCATTTGTCATGTATGTTCAATTGACATTAAATTGGAAAACATGCTAATGTGACCTTTTGTTTTATATAGAGCTTACAAAAGAATAAATATATGGTAGTTTATCTTGCAATAAATGATAATTAATTTTTAATTGATTATCATTTATCTCTCTTGAAACATACAAATAAATTACATGATAAATACTGAAACATTTTTTTTTTACGTTCTTTTGATTTAATAATGATATTAATTATTTCCAATTTTTTTTCTTTCTCCCACTAAACTAGCATATGTTACTCTTTATTTTTCCATATAAAGAATGAGATAGAAAAGCAATTTATATAACATTCTTCTCTTTGTTCACATATTCTTTTCTGCCTCCACAACTTCTCTTCACCGTAAATGCAAACTAAAATCCATGACTGCACTCTTCCCATCTTCTTTATCCTTTCTCTCATAATCCACTCAACAAATTCCTCAACTCCAAAATTAAATATATAAAAAAAAATTAAAAAAAAAATTGAAGAGCATGGCATGATCTCCAACATCAACGGTCATGATCAACGGATGGGTTAGGCTATATACAGATAACGAAGAAGGAGTAAAATTAAAGTGAGGAATTGAAAAGCATAACTGGTGAGAATTATATTCTAAAAATAAAATTATTCATTTATTTGATTCACTGAAAAATTTATATTCATATTATTTATAATTCATGTTGATGTGGTGTATATATTTATTTCAGTGTTGATTGTTGCGATGAATCATTGAATTGACTATTGTGTTCATGTTTGTATAGTTATAAACAATATCTCAGGTTTGTTCAGTGGAAAACCAAATTACCATTTTATTGATTTAGGGATTGACGGAACCAAACTGTCATAGTTTGTTAAATAGAAAAGCAAAATAACCATTTTGTTTGGATTAGAGTCATTCGTAGAGATTTGTTAATATATAGAATTCACGCCCTTTTTTTATGTGTCATTTGAAATTGTTAACATATTAAATTCACTTTTATATGGCATGAGAGGTTGAAATAAATTTGTTCACATATTAGAATTCACTTTTTTTTTATGTCATTAGAAAAAGAGAAATTTCATTTTTCTTAAATGTAATCGAAAGAACAAGGATTACATTTTTGTTTAAATAAAACGAAAACAAAAATTCACCTTTTTGTTAAATGAACGAGAAAAGAAGAAAAATTCATATTTTTGCTTATTAAAAAGTATGGAACAAAAATTCCCATATAAATGTGTTAATTTTTGTCTAATTTAGAACTTACATAAAATCGTGTTAGGAAAACATGTGTAACATAAAAAGTCATTGTTTTTATGTTAATCTAGGAAAAGAAAAACATGTTATGTTATTTAGAAATGAATAACTTCACCGTCGTGTTATGTTATTTAGAAATGAACATTTTTGCCGGTATAAAATTGCAGTGACAAAGATCATATTTTTGTCAATGTAAAGAAGAAGCGATAAGGACGATGGATTATAACTTACATTTTAATGTAAATATAATATTAAAAGAATGAATTGGACGATGGATTATAACTTACATTTTAATGTAAATATAAGATTAAAAGAATGAATTGGACGATGGATTATAACTTACATTTTAATGTAAATATAAGATTAAAAGAATGAATTGAACGATGGATTATAACTTACATTTTAATGTAAAAGAATGATAAAATATTCATTTTGTCAAATATAAAAAAAAAGATGAAATATATTATAGTTTTTATGTTGCATAGTACTGCATATGAATAAAATACATTTATTTGTTGAGATCATATACTGCATATGAATAAAATACATTTATTTGTTGATGTCATATACTGCATACGAATAAAATACATTTATTTGTTGAGATCATATACCACATATGAAAATACATTTATTTGTTGAGGTCAAATACTGCATATGAAATACAACATATATTTATTTGTAATGTCATATATTGCATATGAAATAAAATTATATTTATTTGTTAATGTCATAAACTGTATATGAAAATATATTCATTTGTTAATGTCCTTTATTGCATATGAAAATATATTTATTTGTTAATGTTATTTACTGAATATGAAATGAAATATGTATTTATTTGTTAATGTCGTATACTGCATATGAAATATATTTGTAAGGTCATGAAATGTAGTGCATGTTAAAATCATACTTTTTGCATATGAAGCGTAGTAGTTTAAATGTCATTCAAAAACAAAAAAAAAGAAATCAAAAAGGTTATTTTATTTGCATTCCCTTATGCAAATGTATTTAGGAAAAAAGTTCTTTTATTTGCATTCTTATATGCAAATGCATGTAGAAATATAAATTGTTCTTTTATTTGCATTCCTCGATGCAAATATACATAGGAAATAGAATGAACTTTTATTTACATTTTTATGAAATTGAATTAAAGTGAAAGTTACATTTTTCATGTGAATTATATTAGAAGATGAAAATTTTCATTTTTATGTAAATAGAAAGATAAGATTTTGTCATTGAAATTAGAATTACATTTTTATGTAAAAAAAGTATTTATTTTGTAAAATATGAAGAGTGATAAAACTACATTTTTATCAAATGTAAAAGAATGATAAAAATATACCATTTTTATCAAATGTAAAAGAAGGACAAAAACATTTATTTTGTCCAATACAAAGAATGAAATAAAACCTTCATTGTATTATTAAGAGAAAAGAAAGAAAAAGAACAAAAATTACATTCTTGTTTAAAAAGAAAAGAAAAGAACAAAATTCACATTTTGTTTAAAGAAAATCCAAGATAAAAGATTACATTTTGTTAAATGTAATTAAAAAGAGGAAAGTTACATTTTTGTTCAAATGTAATTAAAAGAAGAGAATTTACATTTTCATGTAAAGAGAATTTAAGAAAAAAAAAGTTTACATTTTCTTGTAAATGGAATTTGAACAAAATTTATATTTTTTTATGTATCTATGATATGAAATTTGCTATGCGAATAAAATCTACATTTTTATATGTAACTATAAATGAGAATTTGCACTGTAAATTAGAATTATATTATGTAATTAAAAGGAGAATTTCATCGTTTGTCAAAACTTACATTTTTATATGTAAATTATAAAGTGAATCAACGTTGAATGTTAAAAATTACATTTTTCTTTGTAATTAAAAGGGGAATTTCATCGTATGATAACATTTACATTTTTATATGTAAATTATATAGGAATATACACCGTATTGTAAAAATTACATTTTTCTTTGTAATTAACATGTGAATGCCACTTTATGTTAAATTTACATTTTTATACGTAAATTATAAAGTGAATGTAACAACCCGAAAATCTGGGCCAGTTTAAAATTTTTATTTTGGCAATTTTAGCGAATTTTGAATATTTAAAATAGATTATTTTAAATAATATCGACGGGAAATTTATTTTGAATATAATTCGAACGTATATATTATATACGTCGTCGTTAGAATATAAATAATTATTTATATTTATAAAAGGAATTGAAAATGGCGCGGTTGTTCAATAATTCGATTTCAAACTTCAATTGAATGTACCGGGTGCGAAACAATCCGGATTTTTGTGAAACCAAAAACATTAGGATCTAATTGATGATATCTTTCCAACGAATCCGAAAAACCCAAATTTCATAGCGGGAATCAAAAGATATGTCCAGTTGAAAATTCTGAATAGTCGCTATGGAATTCAGGCCCTTAAAAATAGAAATTTTGTAAATAACCTCGGATTTCGACGAAACCAGTTTTGTTGGATCCGCAGTGTCAAGTTATTGCTAGGTTTTAAATTTCATAATTTTTCGAATCAATATGTGAGCATGGCAAAGGAAAACGCGTTTGACCAGTTTCAGTTGATTTTAATCGACTGGAAATTGGCCATATTTCATACGGTCTCAGAATTCGACGAAACTAGTTTTGTTAGGACCGTATCGTCAATACGAAGCTAGAAAATATTTTTCTGGAATTTTTAAAGTTCGTATGCGGCCCCAGTAATTTGAAATGTACGTTTAAAATTCAATATAATGATATAAATGTAAATTCAAAGGAAACTGATTGTAACAGCCGAATCAGCCTACGATACATATCCCATTGTGTTCGGAATGGGGGTAAAACGCTATGGACGACAGGCGGTGGACCTCATTTAGAGGTCGTATGTAAAAGTACCTTTTTAGAAATTAAATAATTAAATAATTAAATAATTAAAATAAAAATATAATCTTTCTCCCTTAACCAGCCCCCCCCCCCCCCCCCCCGATCTCATTTCAAAACTGAAATTAAAAAAAAAGAACGAGGAAGTCGTTCGAATCCGCCGCCTCCAGGCGGACTGCCGACGCCGCGCCTTCGTCGGGGGCCCTCCGACGTACCCCCCCTCGCTCGCTCCACTCTCCCTCTCCCCTTCTGAAAGACGAGCCCCCTTCTCCTCCGCAGACCACCACCGAGTCGCCCTCAACGCCGCCCCGCCGCCTGAGGTCCCTACTTCGCCGCCACCTGGCACTCCCCTGGCCTCCAGCGCCTCCAACAACCTCCTCCTCCTCTCAAACTGTACCCGAGGAACCCCAAAACCCATTTATCCGCTGCTCCGACCGATGTGACGCCGCCGCTGACCGTCCGTGGTTTCCCCGAGCTCCCTCCGACCGTGGTGAGCGTTTACTTTATTTTCTAGCTTGTTTAAAGTATTAAAAATATAGTCTTTACTATATAGCGATTTTAAAAATATGATTTTTATATTTTAAAATAGTAAAAATATAATCTTTTATATTGTAGAAAGATAAAAATATAATCCTTGCATAGTAGGAACTAAAAATATAATCTTTATGAGATATAGAATGTAAAAATACCATCTTTTTATATGTAGCAAAATAAAAATCTGATTTTTATGATATATATGTTGAAATAAAGAGGTAATTTTTATAGTGATGAAATGATAATAAAATTATGATTTTTTATTAGATGTGAAGATTAAAAATCTGATTTGTATATGAATATATTAGAGTTCGAAATACGATTTTATACCATGAAAGAAAGGATTTTTGTTTATAAAAAGTTTGATTTTTACAAAGTAAAAAAAATTCGATTTTTATATATTGAACTTCGAAATAAAAATATGATTTTTATATATTGAACTTTGAAATAAAAATATGATTTTTATATATTGAACTTTGAAATAAAAATATGATTTTTATATATTGAACTTCGAAATAAAAATATGATTTTTATATATTGAACTTCGAAATAAAAATATGATTTTTATATATGGAATAGCGAAGCGAAGTAAAAATTCGATTTTTCATAGGTAGTGAAAGCGGACAACGAAGGTAACAAAAAGGCGGGAACGAAGAAGATTTATATCAAAGAAGAGTCAAGATGTTTGGATAGCTATCGGTGAGAATTTCTCAACTTTTAATTTCTTTTTCTAGTTATATATATACACTAGGATGCAGACGGTGCATAGTAGCACCCGACACAATCGTCCACAGTCCATGGACTTGTTTGTTTGATTGCAAAAATTAGTTAGATGATTTGATTTGAATTTGGTTGTTTGGTGATTTTGATTGATGTGTGAATGACGTGGGCCTTCACTAGACCGCGGACAAGGCTAGGCCTCGTCCCGTTTCTAGTATCGTGCTGTTATGCCGCCGAAATTTTCTAAAATAAGTTAGAAAATAAAAATACCATTTTATTTAAAGAATGAACTGAATAGAAATTCATATGTTAAAATAAAATGTAGTATCGTTAAAAATATAATTTTTAACGTGAATATGAATATAGTGAAAGTGAATAAAATAAAATATTCATTTACAAACCGGACGGTTTGTTTATGTACACATATTTGAAGGACATTGATTGGGACGATAAATTTTACACATCGCCCAACAGCACAAATAAAATATGTGTTTGATTGTTTGAAACCCCACACGGGTGTTGGGATGAAATTTGAAGTTCACTAATCCTGATTGATTAAATATGTCGATCGATTGATTGACAGGCTGTTATAAGCGTTAGATATCTATATTTGATGCTTATACAGTGTAGTGCACTTTGGTTGATGGTTGATTATTTTTCAATGCTATTATATACATGTGTTGTATGAAAATCCATATAATTAATGTTATATGGTGATTGGTTGGGCCTCATTCCAATTTAGAAAATAAAGAGCAATATAAAGTAAATGTTCATGTGTTGACTGTACTCATCCGTTGAGATTAGTCATGTGTTGAACGAAATATTTTAATAATAAAATTTACTTCTTTATCAATATAAAGTAAATGTTCATGTGTTGACTGTACTCATCCGTTGAGATTAGTCATGTGTTGAACGAAATATTTTAATAATAAAATTTACTTCTTTATCAATATATAGTAAATGTTCATGTGTTGACTGTACTCATCCATTGAGATTAGTCATGTGTTGAACGAAATATTTTAATAATAAAATTTACTTCTTTATCAATATAAAGTAAATGTTCATGTGTTGACTGTACTCATCCGTTGAGATTAGTCATGTGTTGAACGAAATATTTTAATAATAAAATTTACTTCTTTATCAATATAAAGTAAATGTTCATGTGTTGACTGTACTCATCCGTTGAGATTAGTCATGTGTTGAACGAAATATTTGAAATAGAAATATTTTGATAATAAGAAATATTTGAAATAGAATATTTGAAAATAGAAATACGTTAAGCCGTGTTGATTAGATTGACGCCATTTTGACGTGAACGATATTTATATCGATTTTATTCATTTCGAAATGAATTAAATATATAACGATTTCGAAATGAATTGAATTGAAAACGATTTCGAAATGAATTGAATTGAAAACGATTTCGAAATGAATTGAATTGAAAACGATTTCGAAATGAATTGAATTGAAAGCGAATTGAAATGAATTCAAATTGAATTGAAATTTGAATTGAATAGAAATGAATTTTAAAACGAATTTATAAAGAAGAATTCAATTTTGCTTTGGATTGAAATGGAAGTTGAAATTGTTTTTGAAACGAATTTAAAAACTATTTATATAATTCGTTTTGAATAGTAATCGACGAAATATATATTATATATATTATATATATATAATATAATGGCCTGAATAGAACGCGCCGCGCCGCGGCAGTTCGTGAATTTCGACCATTTATTTCAAACGGACATTACGGGAGATCCGACCGTCGGATGCTCCTAAAACCTGAACCGTTGGGTTCGTATCGAAAAGAGCTTTCTAACGAATATTAGAAATTTAAAATCTAACGGTTGGATTTGGAATTATGTCCAAATCAAAATTGAAAAAGGTCGCTGTAAGTGCAGTTCGATGGCCGTTAATGGAAATCGACTGTACGGGCCTTGATAAAATTATTAAAAATAATAATAATTTGTGTAAAATCATAAGAAATGATTTAGAAAGAATTGGGATGAAAAACTCCATATTTGAAAAGATAAAAATAGATTTTTATCGAAATGAACTAGTTTTGAACTAGAATTACAATTCTATTTATTTTTAAATAAATAAATTGAATTTGAAATGGTTTTGAAAATAACCAGAATTTCCAATGATTGCATTGGAATGGATTTGAATCGAAATTGCCTTCGAAATATTTCGATGTTGGATTTCGTGATGATACAGATATTGTTATGGGAATTTGAAAGATATATATATCGTTATTTCCAATGCGATATTTGTTAGTCGTAGAATTTGATATTGAATATAAGCTGGTATATTTTCTATTCAGAGCCTTGTATTGAATATTAAATGTGATTTGGGTTTGTCGTGAATGGTGTCTTCACTAACACTGTTCTTGAACCCAGTTGAGAAAAGATTAAATCTTTTTATTTAGATTTAATGAAGTGTACCAATTCAATAATATTTAATTGGAATTGAATTGATATTGATATTGGGTTTATCGTGAACAGTGTTTTAAATAACACTCGTTCTTTAACCCGATAATTAATGAATGTGATTTTGGGTTTATCGTGAACCGTGTTTTAAATGACACTGATTCTTTAACCCAGTCGAAGATTAAAACTAAGTGGAGTTTTAATGAATCTTTAATTAGATTGAAAAGATCGGAAATGGAGTATCACCAGTTTTTCTCTAGGCGATAGTTAAATCTTTAATTAGATTTGAACGTGAAATGGTAATTGAATTTACCGGTAACACCGTGGTGTTAGATATGAAGTAAGACCCGTTTTACTTCATGGGATGAATAGGTTGGGATTGGGAAATTAAAACCAATGATTACTACGGTAAGGTTCGCTAATTCCGACTAGTTGAATCGAAATTCAAAGGAAGATTAGAGAATAAATTCAGGAATTTATCTTGGATAAAATTAATGGGAACCTTTCCCTATGAATGTGAAATCAGAAACTAACTGTCGGTTAGCTAAGCAGAATGGTTTTCTGGATATTGATCTGATGTTGGTTTCGGCCTTCGGGGTTAATATTTGGGGAATTATTCTCTTGATTAATTTACGGTTAGTGACTGATGAATTGGAATGAGGCGTATGTTGTGTTTGTGTAACACTTATTTAAAATATACGCGAGTTATTCGGGAAGACCGGGTTTATCCCATTCTGAATAACTGATATGACGATAAGTCGAAGATGAAGACGATGGTCGAAGACCGGAAGTCTTCACGTCGTTTGGGTGATTACTGATGATCTTGATTGGGATGTACACCCAAGAAGATGGAAACAGTTGGTGATCGTCCAGACGTACTTGGAGATCGATGGATATGCGAGGTACTAGGTGCCTCCGGTTTCGTTCAGACCCAGAACGGACTTGTAAATGGACTGTGTGTCTGACATTGGATTTTAGTCTGTGTGATTGATCTCTATTAAATATATATCTGTTTGGCGGCGGAGAATTTATTCTCTTGCTTAACGCCCTTCTCTGAGACGTACGAGCTCAGGGGTTATATATTGATGGATATCAAACGCATGGAGTGAATTGCCTGTGTGGCATACCTAAGTGGCAATTGATCGAGGCTTCTGTTGAAAAGCAAAGTCTTGTGGTTGATGATCGAAGCACGGCCTTTGTGGCGTAGCTTTGTGTAACGTTTACTTCGCGAGTTTCACACCCGGTATGAACCAAAAACGGGAGACGGACCTCAGGGAGGGCATGCGTTTCCTTCTAGCTAAAAAGTGGCGTCAGTGGTTTTACACGCCCTGACGAGTTTGACTTATGTGGTTGTTGCTGTTGCGAGGCGCCTCGGATTGATCGGTCGTTCTCGAACCGATGGAGTCATTTAGTTGGCTCATTTACGCCCCAAAGGGCGGGGAAACGTAGTGTTCGGGCATTTTAATCCACATCGGTGGACCGGTCCTGTCGCTCCTAGGGTCACTCGAGCTCTGATCCTGAGACTCGGGCTAGGCAGTCTCGAATCGGTTGAGGACTATCTTTTGGCTCGGTTCATAGACGGAAATCCAATTTCCAAATACGTGACATTTGCGGTTTTATTTGTAGAGCCTAGTATGGCGACATAGTGGGATGGGGCGCTCATGCCGCCTATGATTGATACTTATGATTTGAAGTTGTTTTATATACTATGCACTTATAATAGTATCAAACGATTTGTTTTAACCGTATCAAGCATTCTTTGGCTGTTATAAGGGAAAACCCTATCCTCGGCTGCGTTGCATTGTGTGATGGGACCTGGGTCTTATAACAGCTTCATTTTTCTTTATTTAGCATTGCGCTGTTTGTTTTATGCACTGGTATTCTTGGGAGGAAACCCGTTCCGTGTTATACGGCGTGGTCCCTTGATTTACCTAATGATTTAAAATAAAGATTAACTGTTTTAGTTCTCACACCAGTCACATGACTGACCTGGAGTTTATTGTTTTAACCTAAACTCTGGGTGCCCCTATTTTGACATAGGCAGCTAGTAGTTTCGGTTTTGCAGATTTATATTCACAGGATCCTGGTTTACAGCTGGAACGATATCCGGAAAGCTTTGTATCTGTATATCTCCTTCTAGTTGTGTATTGTATTATTTTCCGCTGCGTTGTATTTAAATGTAATTTAAATCTCTGATATTTCTGTGTAATATTCATTTATACTCTGTATATTCTTGTAATCTGAGGCATTGTTGTAATATACAATGAAATATTCTTTTATATGCGTTCTGTTGTGGCTTGTTCTCGAACTATCCGACACTTTCCTTTACGGGGAAGTTACGGGTTTTCACAGTGAATTTATGTCGTATGTTAAAAATTACATTTTTCTTTGTAATTAATATGAGAATTCCATCGTATGTTAAAATTTACATCTTTATATGTAAATTATAAAGTGATTTAATGCCGTATGTTAAAAATTACATTTTCCTTTGGAATTAAAATGGAAATTTCATCGTATGTTAAAATTTACATTTTTATATGTAAATTATATAGGGAATCACACAGTAGGATAAAATTTACATTTTTATATGTAATTAAAACATGAATTTACATTGTATGTTAAATATTACATTTTTATATGTAATGTCTATAGGAAAGTATACTGTATGACAAAACTACATTTTTCTATGCAATTAAATGATGCAATTTCATTGTATGATCGAAATTGCACTTTTCTTATGTATATATGTAACATGAAATGAGAATGAAAATTAGAAATAAATTTGATTTATTTCATATGTAATTAGATGTAGTGTTTGCATTGTATTTAAAAATTATATTTTTGCAATGTAAATTAGATGTAGTGTTTGCATTGTAATTAAAAATTATATTTTTACAATGCGAATTAGATGTAGTGTTGGCATTGTAATTAAAAATGATATTTTTACAATGTAAATTAGATGTAGTGTTTGCATTGTAATTAAAAATTATATTTTTGCAATGTGAATTAGATGTAGTGTTTGCATTGTTATTAAAAATTATATTTTTACAATGTAAATTAGATGTAGCGTTTGCATTGTAATTAAAAATTATATTTTTACAATGTGAATTAGATGTAGTATTTGCATTGTAATTACAAATCATGTTTTCACAATGTGAATTAAGAGTAGAGTTTGCATTGTCATTAGAAATTATATTTTTATATGTAATTTAAAGATTTTGAGTGTATCAAAATTTACATTTTCAATGTAAGGAAAGAATGAATTTAGGATGCGGTAATATTATCTTCATTTTCAAATGAATTAAAATTTAGTAAGTATCGGTAATTGTGTAGAGCGTTGTTTTAATCAAACGACGTTATTACGATTCAATGATTATATATATATATATATATAATTAATTAAAATTAAACGAATAGGGCGTGGTAGTTCGCGTTTTGAAATCGTACTTTTAAATGATTATACAAGAAGATCCGACCGTCGGATTTTCTTGAAACTGAAACCGTTAGGACCGTCTTGGAAAAATCTTTCCATTGATATATATTATGTTAAGATCCAACGGTTAGATTCTGAGAAATGTAAAAATCAAAATTGGTTGAATGCAGCGCCATAGTCGCCCATGGACTTAAGGCGTCGTTATATAAAAATTTAATCATTTTAAATAATTAAAATAGGAATGAATAGTTAATAAAAATAATTATTAATGTATAAGAAGGATTTTCAATATATATATATATATATATATATACGAGGATTATTTGGAAAGTCCGAGTTTATCTCATTCCAAACAATTAAACGACGTTTAAAAATCCAAGATTGGAAGACGGCGATTGAAGACCATCAAATCTCCACATCGAATGGACGATGATGGCTGTTGCCTTAGAATGGCTCGCTACCATGATAAGGTAATAGTAGGAGTTGCCCGGACGTATTATTGATTTATACGGGTTTGGCTTTCGCTCAGACCCAGAGCATAAGCTTATAAATGGATTGTGTGTCTGACAACGTACTCCATTATATATCATGTTATTAATCTTCCGTCGAATGTATGGATGTTTGGTGGCGGAAAATTTATTCTCTTGCTTAACACCCGTTCATATATTTCGGCAAAGGATTGGTAGTGTGATATGGAGTGATGATGTGGCATGCTAAGATGCATATGATTAAGGCTTTGTTGAAAAGCAGGCCTTGTGGGACGATCAAAGCATAGTCTGTTTAGGCATAGCTTTGTGTATAGCGTGACTTCGCGAGCCTCACACACCGGCGGAGTCTAAAACGGGAGAAGGGAACGCAGGGAGAGCAGCACGTTTCTTTCTAGCTAGAGTGGTGTCAGTGACCTACCAGCCCTGACATTTTACTTATGTGGATGATGGAATGTGGCGCCTCGGATGATAGGTCCTATAGGACTGGGAAACGTGTGTTCAGGAATAACTGATCCGCAACTCGTACGGCCGACCGGCCCTGCAGCTTTCCAAGGGTTCACTGCGGGGGATCCTGAGACATTAGCTAGAGTGTCTCGAATCGGTAGGAGCTCCTCCCTAGCCTTGACTCATGATGGAAACTCAATTTCCAATACGCCCCCATTCGGTTTTGATTGTATTACTAGTATGGAGGCATAGCATATGGTACCTATGCTTCCTAGGATTGATACATTTACTTTGAAATGTTTTGATATATACTAATAATAATATTAACTCGTATTTGCCGTATTTATCATGTTTAACCACTATAAGGTAAAACCCTATCCTCTGGTGTGTGTTGCATTGTGTGATGGGACCTGGGTCTTATGGTGATTCCATTTTTCTAAAAAGCATAGCGTTGTTGTACGATTTACTTATCATTTATTCTAACACGTTGATGCACGGCAATCCATTAGAGTAAACCCGTTCCGCATTAGCAGCGTGGTCTTTGGATTTTCCCTATTAATAGTGATTTATTAGTTAAGAATTCTCACACCAGTCCCACGACTGACCCGTTGTTTGTTTCCACTTTTTTGCAAACTCGGGTGCCCTCTTTTCTACACGGGCAGTCGAGTATTTTATCTACAGGTTTATCTCAAGCAGGATTCTGGATTAAAGCTTAAAGCTGTGTCCAGAGCTTAGATATCTTCCGTTGCATTGTATTAAAATTTATGTAAAATTTATCTTCTGCTGTAATTATTAGCCAATATACTCTGATATTCTATACTCTGATGTTACATTTATTATTGATGTTATAAAAGTCTGCTGTTGTTGTTCTGATGTGTTGTATTCCCAAAATTAATGTAGGCGGGATTTGAACGGTTTTGTTCGATTTTGCGATCGATTAAGGCCGGGCAAAACCCGACTCGTTACAGTTGGTATCAGAGCCAGGTTAGCTCAAATCTTTGGGGTACAACTCATTAGAACTGAACAAAAGGCTCATCAGAGATTGGATTAGTAATATCCAATAAGAATACTCATTAGAGATAGGATCAGCAGTATCCTAGAATAAGAAAACTCATTAGAGATGGGGTTAGTAATGCCCTAGAATGAGTTAAGAGTAGCAAGCCTATAATATACGTATTTGTGATTAATTATACTCTATTTTGGAAAATATGATTTTGAATATATAAAAAGTTATATATTGAAGGTTAATCAACAAATAGAATTATTGAGATTAATAAAGAATAAAAAATTGAGTAGGACAATTAATCAACTTTTAGCTTCGTTCCTTTTCGAGGACGAAAAGTTTTTAAGAGGGGGAGACTATAACAACCCTGAATTTCGAGGCAAAATTTAAAATTTATTTTAATGAAAATGCGCCATAATTTAAAAAATTCTATTTTTTTTCTTTATTATTGAATTTAAAAAGGGTCTAAATAAAATTTAATTGTACATGTGTATATTTTATTTATCAATCTAAGTTAACAAAAGTGAAAAAAATACTTTTAATGTAATGTACAAGTTTATTTTGGATCAATTAAGAAGTTTTGCTTTAACCTTTAAATACACATAATTTAATGTTCATATTTGCATATGTGTACATGTTATATTTAATACTCATATTTCAAATTATATTTCGACTTAATTATTTTAACATTCGATTCAAAATAAGACAATAATATACGTGTATCAATTATTGTTTGATGTTCTTATTCTTATGTCAATGATTAATTAGTGTTAATTAAATGTTGCATTTGTTAATTTTTTCAAAGAGGAGAAGAATTGTCTTTGTCATATTTTATTTTTTCCTCACTGTCTCATATTTGATTGCCTATAAATTGATTCTGATTCATTCACATGTATAGAGTTATCAATTAACCATATTTTCCGCCAAATATGTTTTATTTTCCTTTTTAGATACGTTTCTCTTTCAAGGAAATCCACAGAATCTCTTGCACAATCTGTGCATCCATAATGCTTTTAGCGAAAATGGGGACCAGATCTTAAAACTTTTTTTTTTACCATAATGTATGTTGTGTGACAACACTTGTTTACCTTTTATAAAAATGCATTAAACATATCTAGAAAATAAAGCATATATTATTAATTCTATATAGATGACCACTTGCCTGATATCTTGAATCTTAATTTCTATTAGGAAATGAGAAAATTATTTATTTATCCCTATAAAATCCTATAGCATTATGAAGACAAAATTTGAGCATACAAAATTCAATTAATTATAAATTTGACATTAATTGGAAAAAATATGTGCATTTGTCATGTATGTTCAATTGACATTAAATTGGAAAACATGCTAATGTGACCTTTTGTTTTATATAGAGCTGTTACAAAAGAATAAATATATGGTAGTTTATCTTGCAATAAATGATAATTAATTTTTAATTGATTATCATTTATCTCTCTTGAAACGTACAAAAAAATTACATGATAAATACTGAAACATTTTTTTTTACGTTCTTTTGATTTAATAATGGTATTAATTATTTCCATTTTTTTTCTTTCTCCCACTAAACTAGCATATGTTACTCTTTATTTTTCCATATAAAGAATGAGATAGAAAAGCAATTTATATAACATTCTTCTCTTTGTTCACATATTCTTTTCTGCCTCCACAACTTCTCTTCACCGTAAATGCAAACTAAAATCCATGACTGCACTCTTCCCATCTTCTTTATCCTTTCTCTCCTAATCCGCTCAACAAATTCCTCAACTTCAAAAATAAATATATAAAAATAAATAAAATAAAAAAATTTGAAGAACATGGCATGATCTCCAACATCAACGGTCATGATCAACGGATGGGTTAGGCTATATACAGATAACGAAGAAGGAGTAAAATTAAAGTGAGGAATTGAAAAGCATAATTGGTGAGAATTCTACTCTAAAAATAAAATTATTCATTTATTTGATTCACTAAAAAATTTATATTCATATTGATGTGGTGTATATATTTATTTCAGTGTTGATTGTTATGATGAATCATTGAATTGACTGTTGTGTTCATGTTTGTATAGTTATAAACAATATCTCCTGTTTGTTCTGTTGAAAACCAAATTACCATTTTATTGATTTAGGGATTGACAGAACCAAACTGTCATAGTTTGTTAAATAGAAAAGCAAAATAACCATTATGTTTGGATTAGAGTCATTCGTAGAGATTTGTTAGTATATAGAATTCACGTCCTTTTTTTTATGTGTAATTTGAAATTGTTAACATATTAAATTCACTTTTATATGGCATGAGAGGTTGAAATAAATTTGTTCACATATTAGAATTCACTTTTTTTTATGTCATTAGAAAAAGAGAAATTTCATTTTTCTTAAATGTAATCGAAAGAACAAGGATTACATTTTTGTTTAAATAGAACGAAAACAAAAATTCACCTTTTTGTTAAATGAACGGGAAAAGAAGAAAAATTCACATTTTTGCTTATTAAAAAGTATGGAACAAAAATTCCCATATAAATGTGTTAATTTTTGTCTAATTTAGAACTTACATAAAATCGTGTTAGGAAAACATGTGTAACATAAAAAGTCATTGTTTTTATGTTAATCTAGAAAAAGAAAAACATGTTATGTTATTTAGAAATGAATAACTTCACCGTCGTGTTATGTTATTTAGAAATGAACATTTTTGCCGGTATAAAATTGCAGTGACAAAGATCATATTTTTGTCAATGTAAAGAAGAAGCGATAAGGACGATGGATTATAACTAACATTTTAATGTAAATATAAGATTAAAAGAATGAATTGGACGATGGATTATAACTTACATTTTAATGTAAATATAAGATTAAAAGAATGAATTGGACGATGGATTATAACTTACATTTTAATGTAAATATAAGATTAAAAGAATGAATTGAACGATGGATTATAACTTACATTTTAATGTAAAAGAATGATAAAATATTCATTTTGTCAAATATAAAAAAAAAAGATGAAATATATTATAGTTTTAATGTTGCATAGTACTGCATATGAATAAAATACATTTATTTGTTGAGATCATATACTGCATATGAATAAAATATATTTATTTGTTGATGTCATATACTGCATATGAATAAAATACATTTATTTGTTGAGATCATATACCGCATATGAAAATACATTTATTTGTTGAGGTCAAATACTGCATATGAAATACAACATATATTTATTTGTAATGTCATATATTGCATATGAAATAAAATTATATTCATTTGTTAACGTCATTAACTGTATATGAAAATATATTCATTTGTTAATGTCTTTTATTGCATATGAAAATATATTTATTTGTTAATGTTATTTACTGCATATGAAATGAAATATATATTTATTTGTTAATGTCGTATACTGCATATGAAATATATTTGTAAGGTCATGAAATGTAGTGCATGTTAAAATCATATTTTTTGCATATGAAGCGTAGTAGTTTAAATGTCATTCAAAAACAAAACAAAAAAAATAAATCAAAAAGGTTATTTTATTTGCATTCCCTTATGCAAATGTATTTAGGAAAAAAGTTCTTTTATTTGCATTCTTATATGCAAATGCATGTAGAAATATAAATTGTTCTTTTATTTGCATTCCTCGATGCAAATATACATAGGAAATAGAATGAACTTTTATTTACATTTTTATGAAATTGAATTAAAGTGAAAATTACATTTTTCATGTGAATTATATTAGAAGATGAAAATTTTCATTTTTATGTAAATAAAAAGATAAGATTTTGTCATTGAAATTAGAATTACATTTTTATGTAAACAAAAGTATTTATTTTGTCAAATATGAAGAGTGATAAAATTACATTTTTATCAAATGTAAAAGAATGATAAAAATATACCATTTTTATCAAATGTAAAAGAAGGACAAAAACATTTATTTTGTCAAATACAAAGAATGAAATAAAACCTTCATTGTATTATTAAGAGAAAAGAATGAAAAAGAACAAAAATTACATTCTTGTTTAAAAAGAAAAGAAAAGAACAAAATTCACATTTTGTTTAAAGTAAATCCAAGATAAAAGATTACATTTTGTTAAATGTAATTAAAAAGAGGAAAGTTACATTTTTGTTCAAATGTAATTAAAAGAAGAGAATTTACATTTTCATGTAAAGAGAATTTAAGAAAAAAAAAAGTTTACATTTTCATGTAAATGGAATTTGAACAAAATTTACATTTTTCTATGTATCTATGATATGAAATTTGCTATGCGAATAAAATCTACATTTTTATATGTAACTATAAATGAGAATTTGCACTGTAAATTAGAATTATATTATGTAATTAAAAGGAGAATTTCATCGTTTGTCAAAACTTACATTTTTATATGTAAATTATAAAGTGAATCAACGTTGAATGTTAAAAATTACATTTTTCTTTGTAATTAAAAGGGGAATTTCATTGTATGATAAAATTTACATTTTTATATGTAAAATATATAGGAATATACACCGTATTGTAAAAATTACATTTTTTTTGTAGTTAACATGTGAATAACACTTTATGTTAAAATTTACATTTTTATATGTAAATTATAAAGTGAATTTATGTCGTATGTTAAAAATTACATTTTTCTTTGTAATTAATATGAGAATTCCATCGTATGTTAAAATTTACATCTTTATAGGTAAATTATAAAGTGAATTAATGTCGTATGTTAAAAATTATATTTTCCTTTGGAATTAACATGGAAATTTCATCGTATGTTAAAATTTACATTTTTATATGTAAATTATATAGGGAATTACACCGTAGGATAAAATTTACATTTTTATATGTAATTAAAACATGAATTTAAATTGTGTGTTAAATATTACATTTTTATATGTAATGTCTATAGGAAAGTATACTGTATGACAAAACTACATTTTTCTATGCAATTAAAGGATGCAATTTCATTGTATGATCGAAATTGCACTTTTCTTATGTATATATGTAACATGAAATGAGAATGAACATTAGAAATAAAATTGATTTATTTCATATGTAATTAGATGTAGTGTTTGCATTGTATTTAAAAATTATATTTTTGCAATGCGAATTAGATGTAGTGTTGGCATTGTAATTAAAAATGATATTTTTACAATGTAAATTAGATGTAGTGTTTGCATTGTAATTAAAAATTATATTTTTGCAATGTGAATTTGATGTAGTGTTTGCATTGTAATTAAAAATTATATTTTTACAATGCGAATTAGATGTAGTGTTGGCATTGTAATTAAAAATGATATTTTTACAATGTAAATTAGATGTAGTGTTTGCATTGTAATTAAAAATTATATTTTTGCAATGTGAATTAGATGTAGTGTTTGCATTTTATTTAAAAATTATATTTTTACAATGTAAATTAGATGTAGTGTTTGCATTGTAATTAAAAATTATATTTTTACAATGTGAATTAGATGTAGTGTTTGCATTGTAATTACAAATCATGTTTTCACAATGTGAATTAAGAGTAGAGTTTGCATTGCATTAGAAATTATATTTTTATATGTAATTTTAAGATTTTGAGTGTATCAAAATTTACATTTTCAATGTAAGGAAAGAATGAATTTAGGATGCGGTAATATTATCTTCATTTTCAAATGAATTAAAATTTAGTAAGTATCGGTAATTGTATAGAGCGTTGTTTTAATCAAACGACGTTATTACGATTCAATGGTTATATATATAAGTAAAATTAAACGAATAGGGCGTGGTAGTTCGTGTTTTGAAATCGTACTTTTAAACGACTATACAAGAAGATCCGACCGTCGGATTTTCTTGAAACTGAAACCTTTAGGACCGTCTTGGAAAAATCTTTCTAACGATATATATTACGTTAAGATCCAACGGTTAGATTCTAAGAAATGTAAAATTCAAAATTGGTTGAATGCAGCGCAATAGTCGCTCATGGACTTAAGGCGTCGTTATATAAAAAATTTAATTATTTTAAATAATTAAAATAGGAATGAATCGTTAATAAAAACAATTATTAATGTGTAAGAAGGATTTTAAATAAATATATATATATATATATATATATATATATATATATATATACGAGGATTATTTGGAAAGTCCGAGTTTATCTCATTCCAAATAATTAAACGACGTTTAAAAATCCAAGATTGGAAGATGGCGATTGAAGACCATCAAATCTCCACATCGAATGGACGATGATGACTGTTGCCTTAGAATGGCTCGCTACCATGATAAGGTAATAGTAGGAGTTGCCCGGACGTAGTGTTGATTTGTACGGGTTTGGCTTTCGCTCAGACCCAGAGCATAAGCTTATAAATGGATTGTGTGTCTGACATCGTACTCCATTATATATCATGTTATTAATCTTCTATCGAATGTATGGATGTATGGTGGCGGAAAATTTATTCTCTTGCTTAACACCCGTTCATATGTTTCGGCAAAGGATTGGTACTGTGATATGGAGTGATGATGTGGCATGCTAAGATGCATATGATCAAGGCATTTTTGAAAAGCAGGCCTTGTGGGACGATCAAAGCATAGTCTGTTTAGGCATAGCTTTATGTATAGCGTGACTTCGCGAGCCTCACACACCGGCGGAGTCTAAATGGGAGAAGGGAACGCAGGGAGAGCAGCACGTTTCTTTCTAGCTAGAGTGGTGTCAGTGACCTACCAGCCCTGACATTTTACTTATGTGGATGATGAAGTGAGGTGCCTCAGATGATAGGTCCTATAGGACTGGGAAACGTGTATTCAGGAATAACTAATCCGCAACTCGTACGGCGGACCGGCCCTGCAGCTTTCCAAGGGTTCACTGCGGGGGATCCTGAGACATTAGCTAGAGTGTCTCAAATCGGTAGGAGCTCCTCCCTAGCCTTGACTCATGATGGAAACTCAATTTCCAATACGCCCCATTCGGTTTTGATTGTATTTCTAGTACGGAGGCATAGCATATGGTACCTATGCTTCCTAGGATTGATATATTTACTTTGAAATGTTTTGATATATACTAATAATAATATTAACTCGTATTTGCCGTATTTATCATGTTTAATCACTATAAGGTAAAACCCTATCCTCTGGTGTGTGTTGCATTGTGTGATGGGACCTGGGTCTTATGGTGATTCCATTTTTCTAAAAAGCATAGCGTTGTACGATTTACTTATCGTTTATTCTGACACGTTTATGCACGGCAATCCATTAGAGTAAACCCGTTCCGCATTAGCGGCGTGGTCTTTGGATTTGACCTATTAATAATGATTTATTAGTTAAGAATTCTCACACCAGTCCTACGACTGACCCGTTGTTTGTTTCCACCTTTTTGCAAACTCGGGTGCCCTCTTTTCTACACGGGCAGTCGAGTATTTTATCTACAGGTTTTCTTTTCAAGCAGGATTCTGGGTTGAAGCTTAAAGCTATGTCCAGAGCTTAGATATCTTCCGATGCATTGTATTAAAATTTATGTAAAATTTATCTTCTGCTGTAATTATTAGCCAATATACTCTGATATTCTGTACTCTGATGTAACATTTATTATTGATGTTATAAAAGTCTGCTGTTGTTGTTCTGATGTGTTGTATTCCCAAAGTTAACGTAGACGGGATTCGAATGGTTTTGTTCGATTTTGCGATCGATTAAGACCGGCCAAAACCCGACTCGTTACACAAACCAGGGTGTGAGGCTCACGAAGTCACGATATACACAAAGCTATGCCTAAGGAGACTGTGCTTTTATCATCAACCACAAGGTCTGCTTTTCAACAAAGCCTTGATCATTTACTTCTTAGCATGTCACAATGTCAGACCCTACCATATTATTGATCATCTACCAATATATATATAACCTCTAAGCTCATACGTCTTAGAGAAGGGTGATAAGTAAAAAATAAGTTCTTCACCACCAAACAGAAATATATAATCAGTAGCATTCAACAAATACAGCAGGAAGGAATACAATGTCAGACACACATCCATTTACAAGTCCGCTCTGGGTCTGAGCGAAAACAACGTGTCCGTCGACCTCCAAATGCGTTTGGACGACCATCACCAAGTATCTTGCCTTGGAAGGCTAATCCCATTCAAGATACCAGTCGTCATCATCCCAACAATGTGAAAACCTTCGGTCTTCAATCACCGTCTTCATCTTCGACTCTTGATCGTCGTGATGATTATTCAGAATGGGTTAAACCTGGTCTTTCTGAATAACTCGCGTATTTTGGGATTAAAAAGCAAATATTGGAAAATCACACATTACGCCACATTCCAACTCCGAGTATTCTTTTAATAAGATATTCGTTTTAAAGGATTCTCATTAATTTTATCAAAGATATACTCTAAAAATAAAATATATAAATCAATTTCCAAAATATGGAATTCCACAGAAATCAAATCAATACATAATCGATATAAATTTCTGTATCGGACTAATAATATAAATGGAATAACGGCAAAGCCTCTTAAATTCCATATATAATATCGGTCTTCTTTTACAGAAGTCCATTTCGATTATTACCAATCAAATTTCCACTTAATTCCAATTTTATATATTAAATTGAAAAACTTGATTTTTAGAAAATGCCTTTTTAAATCTATAAAATAGATTCATAAGTTCCAAATAATAATTTCAATGTAAATTGAATTAAAGGACAAATTTCGTTTAAAACATCGTCCACGACAAATCCACTTCACATCTCAATTTATTTAAAATTACGAATTCTAGAAATCTTAATAAAAGATCTCCCTTTAAATATCAATTAAAATATAATTTAAAGTAAACATTGAAAATATTCTTTATATAAAAGACTCTAAATGGGAGTATTTTTATATTACAGATTTTGATATTTTACAAATATTCTTTGTTTTTAACATATACTTGATTAACAATATATTTTGAAAATATATATATATATACTTTATATAAAAAGGATTTCTAATGTAAAAATATTCTCATTTAAAAGAATACCTGAATCAAGATGCGACCCAAACATGTACCATATACATGGATTTCACACACATGTGATAATAACAGTATAATCATCAAATCATCCATCTACGTCCAAAGTGTAAATTCCACTGTGTAAGCGTTAAAATTAAATAATAACGCTCATTGCAGCCTGTCGATCTAACAATCAACATACAATTAAATATTGGGATTAGTGTATGTAAATTTTCATCCCAACACCCGTGTGGGGTTTCAACCAACAAACAAATAATAAACTAATTTGTGCACTTGGGCGATGTGTGAAAAATTATCGTCCCAATCACATACACAAGTCGGGTAACTTGTGAATGGAAGTGTAATACACAATACATATAATGATGACAAGAAAATATCTCTATTGAAATGAATGAATAAGCATAATAACTTTGTCTCTATTGACAATTTCTATTTTGCTAATTTAAACTCTAAACAAAAATGGCTATTTTGTTTTGGCAATTCTAATGAGACAAAATGATAAATATGATTTAACTAACCTATCTTGACAAGTATATATCTTGCCAAACATATATAAATATATATCTGTATATAATTTGCTTCAACTAATTCATTTTGACAAAATTGAATATTTCTGACAAAATGTATAATTTGGTTTAACTAGTATTTTTTTTTACTAAAATGAACAATTATTTTTAACTAATGTTAATTTACTGAAATGAATAATTTGTGTTTTAATTCTAATAAAATATGCCAATGCTATATTTTGTTTCATTCTTTTAATTTAGACCAAATGAGTGTTTTTGTCTATTTTACTTTTATGATAAAAATGTGAGTGTTTAGTTATTAAAATGTAACTTTTAAATTCTAACCTTTATTTCAAACAATCCTTATTCATATCAAAATTATAAATCAAGAATAAAATTTTAAATCTGATGGTTTGTTTGCATTAGTGAATTGCAAACAAAGATGAACTTTATTTTAAGGTTTTATTTGCAACAAGGAATGCAAAAAACAAATGTGACTTTTATTTTTATTTAAAAGTATTTTTGAGTGAATGTAAAAAGTACCTCATTTCCAAAGTGTATTTACATAAGAGAAACAAATTTTATTTAAATGAGTATTTGCATTTATGAACACAAACAAAGAATAGTTTTGTTTACAAATTATATTTACATTAGTGAATGTAAATAAGAGAACAAAATTTATTTACAAAGTATATTTTAAACAAATTCTATTAAATGTGTAGAAGTGTGCACATTTGTGTAGATAAAGAAAATAGACTATAGTTTCATTGAATATTTGCATTGATAAACGCAAATAAAAGAATAAACTTTAATTTCAATGCATATATGCATTGATAAAAGCAAACAAAGAAATAAACTTTATTTCCAATATATTTGTATGTATTCGCATTGGTGAGTGCAGATGAATAATTTGTTTCAATAAACATTTGCATTGGTAAATGCAAATAAAAGAGCAATTTCTATTTACTATATATATTTGCATGGCTGAATGTAAATAGAAGAACAAACTTTATTTTCAAAACATGTTTACATTTGCAAATGCAAATAAAAGAACAAAACTTTATTTCCAATATGTGTTTGCATTTGTGAATGCTAATGAAAGAATAAATTTTATTTTTAATGTTTATTTACATTAGTAAATGAAATAAAGAATAAACTTGAATTTAAATGTATATTTACATTTGAAAATGCAAATAAAAGGACAGTTTTTATTTCAAAGTATATTTGCATTTGAAAATGCAAATAAAAGAACAATTTCTATTTTCAAAGAATATTTGCATTGTGAGATGCAAATGAAAAGTGAACTTTTAATCTCTATATTTACTTGTATTGTAGAATGCAAATAAAAAAAAGTGCACTTTCATTTCCAACATTTTATTTACATGATGGAATGCAAATAAAAAGTAAAACGTATATTTCTATGTAATATTTGCATTGTAAATGCAAATAAAAAGAATGATTTTATTTCTAAGTATATATTTGTGTTGAAACACAAATAAAAAGAACGACTTTATTTGCTATGCATATATTTGTGTTAAGAACACAATAGAAAGAATAGCTTTATTTACTATGTAATATTTGTGTTGAAAACACAAATAAAAAGAATAACTTTATTTCAATGTTCATATTTGTGATGAAGACACAAATAAAGGTGACTCCAATTCTATGATATATTTGTGTTGAATACACAAATGAAAAGAAGCAATTTAATTTCAATGTTAATATTTGTGTCGAGGGACAAATAAAAGAATGGTTCAATTTCTATGTTATTATTTGTGTTGAAAAACACAAACAAAAGAATGGTTCGTTTATTCAAAAGTAAAATGTACAAATAAAATGTATTGTTTGATCTTGTTCTTTCATTTAACAAACACAATGTTAAACAAAAATGCCTTTCCCAAATTCAGGTTTTTATTTACATACATAAAATGTAAATAAAAATATCATTTTAAATTTTACAATTTACCAAAAATGTAAATAAAATAAACTCTTTTCAATCCTGTGTTAAATCCTTTCTAACATTTTATTTTAACATAAAGAATATTTTATGTTTAGCCACTTTTCTAACTTTTTATTTTAACATAAAAAGAATATTAAATGTTCCCCATATTTTCTATTAACAAAATGAATATTTTGTTTTCGTACTTTTCTATTTAACAAAATGAAGATTTTGTTGTCGTCGCTTATAACACAACAAATCATATATGTAGTATATTTGTTTGCCGTCAATTCTAACACAACAAATCATATATGTAGTATATTTGTTCGTTGTCAATTCTAACACAACAAATCATATATGTAGTATATTTGGTGATTTAATACAGATCTATTCATAAAATAATAGATCCAAGCAATACAGTACAAAACAATTCATCAAATCACAGACAAAAATTCACTACATCACAGTACTGCATATGTAACACACAAACAACGTTTAATAGCAATAAAAAAATTTATTTAATTAATCAAATGTTAAAATCAGAAATTCTCACATTAATATGGCTGAAAATTCGATTGTCTCGGAATCAGCTCTGGTTTTTAAAGATTGGATAAATGACGGTTCGTCAATCAGACCTCGTATGAAAGAGATAATGATTTTTAAAGATTGGATAAATTAAATATTTAATTAATAAAATAATAATAAAAATTCACATCGCTACTCAGTAGAACTCGCCGAACCCATCCATGCTCCTCCTATCCTTCCGTGCGCACGACACCTCGGCTACCTAGGCGCCGATCAGACTCCGCCACTTCGAAGCCTGCACCCGCCTACACCTGCGCCGCCAATCCGAGCCAACTCGGTCCCACCATCACGCCGGAAAACGCCCCCAACCGCGCCGCCTTTAGGCTCGAAATTCGTGAAATCCGTGCAGCGAAAACCCATCATCAGCGTACGGATTTGAAGAGCTCGGAATTCTCTTCGATTTGATATGTGATTTGCTGAATTTCGTTGAACGGATTAAAAGTTATTGAGGTTTGAAAATCGGAAAATTCTGGCCATTGAACAGACCCGGCGGCTGGCCATGTCAAATTAGGGTTTCAGCCCGAATTTTTTTAATAATATTTTAATATTAAATCTCGAAAATTGTGCTTAAAAGGTGGATTTTCGGACTTTCTCTGATTTGGGCCTGCTTACTGTCGTTCTTAAGGTTTTGACACCTTCTGAACGCAATGGAATAGGTCCCGTGGTCCAATTCCGAAATATGTACGATTTTTATTTAAAATTGCATTAAAAATTAATTAATTAAATATTGACCGTAGATTAAAATATACCGGGGCCACATATGACCTCAGAAAATTCTAAAAAAAAAAAATATTTTTAGTTTTCTTATGACGATACGAGTCCAACAAAATTATTTTCGTCGAATTCTGAGACTGTTTGAAAAATGGCTATTTTTAAGGCGTTTAAATTTAACTGTAAATAGTCAAAACACATTTCCTTTCGCCACGCTCACATATTAATTTGAAAAATTCTGAAAATTGAAATCTAGCAATAATTTGACATTTTGATTCCAACAAAAGTGGTTTCGTCGAAAACAGAGGTCGTTTGAAAATGACTATTTTCAAGGCCAATATATTCAATATTAAAAATACATTTTTACACAAATAAATTCCGAAACTCAAAATATATAAGTGTTTATTATTTTTCAATGCAGAAACTTCATTCCGAACTCAATGGAAGTGGTTTCGAGTCGAAATTCCTTCATATGTGAAAAGTAGCCTTTCGGGCCATATATAATATATATATAAATTCTATAGCGACCTTTCTAAAAATTGAATTGGCCATAACTTTTGATTTCCGCTATGAAATTTCAATTTTTCAGATTCGTTAGAAAGATATTTTTAAATAGATTCTAATATTTTTGGTCTCACTAAAATCCGTTAAATTTTGCATCCTGTACGGTCAGTCAAAATTCAAGTTTGAGTTTTCAAACTATTGCGTTATTTCTAATTCCATTTATATTTAAATTAAATTTATTCGTTCTAACTTCGATTAAAATATATTCTAGCCATTATTATTAATAATAAATTATATTATATCCTCAAAATTCATTAAAATTTTCTAAAATAAAAATTTTAAATTGGTTCAGAATTTGCGGGTTGTTACAGATATTTAAATGGTCCAACGGTATTCTCTAGAACCCAATATTCATGGATAACACGGAATGAATGATTCTATGCTGACGTGTTTACGTAATCTTACAATGTTTTAAATAAATTGGGTTGTGATGCCTAGTCTATCGCTAATGCCGTAAGTATTTAAATAAAAACAAAAAAGTGCCATTAATATAGTGCCAAATTTGCTTTCTAACCATATAAGAAATTTCCATATATCCACATCAATATTTATTTATTAATTTCTATATATATGGAAAATAAATTGAATTAGTAGGTCTATGTGACAAATATAAATGATCTTAGTTCTAATTTTAAACACAAATATGTCTATACATATAATAGTATCGTGCATACATATAATAAAGGTTTTAAGAAAACTATTTTGAAATGTAAAATCTTATTTTCCTAATAAAAACCTGAATTGATGCAGTAAATTACGCATGGAAATTCGTATCATTAGAACCAATGAAATGCATAAACTAAAATAAATAGCAACTAAAACGAGAAGCGATTAAAATTTGCAATGAAAGCCTATTTGGGGATCCTCTTTTTGAGCGATATTAAAGAGGAAATTTGAATTGTTGAAAAGGTTTATTAGATCCCTATTTAAGTGGCATTTAATGTCTAATTTATTGGGGATTTTAGGTTAAATAATTATTTTGTATATTTAAAAACTCATACATAAGGGCATTTTGCGAAGTTCACGGTCGAACCAAAACTTTGTGCTCCCAAGAGAATTATTAATAAAGATAATTGGAAACTCTAACAATCTTAATTAAAAGATTTATTCTCTTCACATAGGTTTCAAAAACAGTGTTACTGAAGACCCCATCCCATCAGTCTCTAACTGTAAATTAGTAAGAGAATAATTCCCTAAGTATTAATCCCGAAGGCCGAAACCAACATCAGATCAATACCCAGGAAACCTTCCAACTTAGCTAATCTCCAGTTAGTTTCTAATTTTCTTAACTCCATTGGGTTTAAGAACAGTATTATTAAAGATATCATTCACGACAAACCCAAAATCTCTTTCCATTGTTAATCTGGTTAAAGAACAAGTGTTATTTAAAACACCATTCACGATAAACCCAAAAACCAATTTAAATTTAATTCCAATTAAATGTTAATTAATTCGTAGACTTCATTAAATCTTAATAAAAAGATTTATATCTTTTTGCAACTGGGTTTAAGAACAGTGTTATTGAAGACACCGTTCACAACAAACCCAAACTCCAATATGATATTAAATACAAGGCTGTGAATAGAAAATATATCGGCTTATATTCAATATCAAATTCTGAAATCCACAAATATCGTATTGGAATAACGATATATATCTTCCAAATTCCTCCACAATGCCCGTATAATCACGGAATCCAATATCGAAATATTCCGAAGATAATTGCGATTCAAATCCATTCCAATTCATATATTGTAAATTCTGGTTATTTTTAAAACCATTTCAAATCCAGTTTATTTATTCAAAAATATTGGATTATAAATCTAGTTCAAAACTAGTTCATTTCGATAAAAATATAATTTCATCTTTTCAGATATGGAATTTTTCATCCCAATTCTTTCCAAATCATTTATTATGATTTTACACAAATTATTAATATTTTTAACAATTTTATCAAGGCCCTTACAGTCGATTTCCATAAACGGCCATCGAACTGCACTTACAACGACCTTTTCCAAATTTGATTCGGACATAATTCCAAATCCAACCGTTAGATTTCAAATCTCTAATATTCGTTGGAGAGCTCTTTCGATACGAACTCAATGGTTCCGGATTTAGGAGAATCCGATGGTCGGATCTCCCGTAATGTCAATTCGAAGTCAATGGTCGAAATTCGCGAACTGCCATGGCGCGGCGCGTTCTATTCAGGCCATTAAATTTATATAATATATATATTACATATATTTCGTCGATTTCCATTTAAAACATATTTTATAAATCGTTTTAAATTCATTTTAAAAACGATTTCAACTTCATATTCGATTTCAAATCAAAATTGAATATTCCATATTATTAATATATAAATAATAATATTTTGAAAACATTAGATTTTGAAATCACTTCCTTTTCGATATTCATTATAAAAATGAATAAAATCGATATAAATATCGCTCGTGTCAAAATGGCGTATAACTAATCTACACGGCTTTATATATTTCAATATTTTTGTGTCCATTCCAAATCGAACATCAAATCATATTTTGATCTTTTACTGGATATTATTTTAAAATATTCATTATTTTAAAATATTCGTTATTTTAAAATATTCATTCTTTCTGAACTGGAATCAGACACAGTCAAATACCATATAATGTGATTTATATGGATTTCATACAACATATGTACATAACAGCAATGATAAACAATTAACCATCATCCATAGTGCACTACACAACTGCATAAGCATTAAATATAAATAATTCACGCTTACACAGTTTGTCAACCAAACGATCGACATACCACTAAACAATTGGGATTAGCATACGTCAAATATCATCCCAACACCCGTGTGGGGTTTCAATCAACAAACACATATTTCATTTGTGCAGTTGGGCGATGTGTAAAATATATCATCCCAATCTGTATCAGTTAAATGTGTATACATAAACAAATCGTCCGATTTGTAAATGAATATTTATTTTATTCATATACTCATTAAAAATTATATTTTTAACGATCTAATATTTTATACAACATATGAATATTCTATTCGGTTCATTTATCAATAAAAATGGTATTTTTATTGTTCTAATATATTTTAGAAAATTTTGGCGGCATAACGGCGCGATACTAGAACCGGGATAAGGTCTAGCCTTATCCCTCGCCTAATAATCGCTCGCGCCATACACAAACCAAATCGTATCAATTCTCTTCACATCCCAAACCCCAATCCAAACAAATAAATCAACCAAACCAAGCAGTCAAACAAGTCGTCCATAATTTGTGGACGACGGGGAGCAGTTCATATATGTAGTTATAAAATAAATAACTGTATAAAGAAAATTTTAGTGAGGAGTTCTCACCTTTGGGATCCACTCCTCCATTTCTTATTTCTGCATGGTTCGTATTTGGATTTATCTCTACTCGGTTCCATCGCAATCTGTTTCACACGGTTTTTATATTAAAAATATCATTTTTATTTCAACGCTATAAAAATCATATTTTTACATCGCTACTCCATTATAAAAATTATATTTTTATGCCGCTACTTATATTATAAAAATCATATTCTTATAATGTTGTTCATATAATAAAAATTGTATTTTTATATTCATAATGATCATATTTTTATAATTAAAAACCATAACATTTTTCCAATTAAAAACCTTATCTTCTTCTAAAGAAAATTATATGTTTATGTAACTAAAGATGATATATTTATATATACATATAACAAAAGATTATAGTTTTATAAACACAAATAAATAAATAACTCACTTTCGTTATAGTCAAAACTAAAAATAAATGTAAAATAAAAATAAAACAAACTCACTGCTTCTACAGAGGAAGGGTGCTGGGGTTATCTGATGACCGGTGGAAGGCGTTGGCGGGTCTGCTAAGGTGGCAGGAGGCCGGCGCACGTGGTGGTTGCGACGTTGGAGGGATGGAGTGGGTAGGGTTAGCAGGTATTGGAGTTTTAAAAGGTGGAAGGGGGAGAGAGGAAGGGCGTTGCTAGGCCGGGGGAGGGGGGTTTGCTGGAGTGCGGCGGCGAAGGGGGATGCCAGCGGTGGTTGAATGACGGTGGGATGAAGGATCGAATCAAAGAAAAATGAAATGGGGCTGAATGGGATTTTAAGTAAAGAAAAGGGGCGGGTTTCTTCGTTGACCAACGGAGGAAGATAGTTAGGGGTTTGACCCCTTTGACCCCATATATATATATATATATATATATATATTCAAAAAGTTACTTTTTATTTTGAACCCCGAATCGAACCCACCGACAGTCGTCCCTAGCTAATTACCCCTATCCCGGACACAATGGGATATGTCCGGCAACCTGATTCGACTGTTACGATCAGTTTTAACCTAAATTAAAATATAAATCATTATATTGAATTTTAAACGTACATTTCAATTTACTGGGGATACATACTGACTCCAAAAATTTCAGAAAAATAAATTTGGTTATGGTTTGACAATAGGGTCCTAACAAAACTAATTTCGTCGAATTTGAAGACCATTTGAAAAAAGGTCATTTTCCAGTCGATTAAATTCAACTGAAATTGGTCAAACGCATTTTCTTCTGCCACGCCACATGTTGATCCCAAAAATTATGAAAATTTGAACCCAGCAATAATTTGACATTCCGGATCCAACAAAAGTGGTCTCGTTGAAAATGGAGGTCGTTTGCAAAATCGCTATTTTTAAGGGCTATATTTCCATAGCGACTATTCTGAATTTTCAACTGGGCATAACTTTTTATACCCGCTATGAAATTTGGATATTTCAGATTCATTGGAAATATATTTTCAAACGGATTCAAATATTTTTGGTTTCGTTAAAATCTGGTTTATTTTGAATCCTGTTGTAATGACCCGCATTTTCAGCGATATAATAATTAATTTATTTAATCATTTAAATAATGATTTAGAGAAAATAATGGTCGTTGAATTAAATAACTTTGAATATTTAATTAATATAATAATTAAATAATAATATTTAATTCAGAAATAATCAGAATTAGTGGAATTCACAATATTGTGTGAATTGGGCGAATTCAAAATATATAATTCGGTTTAGAATTTAATTATAATAACGAATATATTATTTAAATGAAGTTCGAATGTATAATTATATTATAATTGTAATCGAGCTCGAAATGGTGTGGCAGTTTGCTATTTGGTGATTCAAACTATAAACGAATATACAAAAGCCGTTTTAAATCGAATTTCTGTGAAACAAGAAACGTTAGGAGCTGGTGAAGTATATTTTTCTAGTGGAAGAGAAAAATCGGGATTTCATCGTGTAGATTTTGAATTATGTCCAAATCAAATTTAAGAAAAGTCACTGTGGAATTCCTTTGAAATTTATAAATATTTATTTATATTTTAAAAAGGAATTTCATTATAAATTGAGTATGATTTATCCTGAAAGTGAATATCAAGTTAGAAATTCATATAGGAATACTCTGAAGTTGTATGGTATTCCACTATGAATATATACGATAGTATTTATTTTTAAATATTAAATTTAATTATTTTTAAATATATTTATATATTTAAAAAGGATTAATTAGAACTTTAAAAATTGCCAGTTTAGCAAACGACCTCAGAATTTGGCGAAACTAATTTTGTTGGATCCACAATATTAAATTATTGCTAGATTTCAATTTCCGTGATTTTTGAAGTCAGTATGTGATCGTACGGGATTTTAATGTGAAATACAGTCAGTATTTTGACGGTTAAAAATATACTGTGTGATCATACGGAGTCGGAATTCGACGAAACCAGTTTCATTGGGGCCATAATGTCGAACTGTAGCTGCATGTCAATTTTCATGATTTTTAGATATCATATGTGATCACATGGATTTTTAGAAAGTAAAAAACGAATATAAAATGATTAAAATAAAACATAAAAATATCCTAACTATGTATGATCCTAAACATGGCCACGTTCCTTCCTCTCAGCCACAACCTCAACTATAAAATCAAATTCTAAGCTGCCATCGCTATGTTTTTCTCAACAAACTCAAACCATGCATCTCAATAACCAAAATAAAAACAAAGAAAAATCGATAAATCCTCAAACTGATATATGTTGGGTCCTGAAAAAATCCTCTACATACTGGTGGGATTTTTACAGTGTGCGATACATTTTTGGGATTCTCGTTTTAAGAGCAGTATGAACTAGGGTTAGGTTGTTGTGAGTTTTGAAGCATCGAGAGTGAAAACCGACGTTAGTTTCGGATTGGGAAGGGAAACCGCATATGTACGAATGGTTGGTGGATTTCCGATGGTCATTGGTGGAGTGCGACGTCAGGAGATCAGAGGGGAAAGTAGCAGGTTGAGATTTATGAAGGTAGCCGAGTTCGACATCATAGGTCCAAGCGGATAGAGGGAGCGACGCGGAGTCCTTTGGTGGAGACGGCGGCGCCGGTGGGTGGCCAACGTGAAGAGGGGAGGCGGTCAACGATGGGTCGGAGAAGCGGTTTCTGTAATTTAATTTGGGAAGGAGAGGCCGATGAGTATTGTTGGGGAGGACGTGTAAACGTGTGGACCTGGTGGTTTTAAATGGGGTAACGGGTCCGGATTCTAAATGGGGTAAGGCCCAATCAAGAAATAGCTTAAGTTATTTAATTTAAATTGTTGAAAGGATTGTATAACATGTAACTTTGTCATATGATATCGGAATTCAGCGAAACAAGATCCGACAGGATCGTATGGACGTTAGCTCCACAATGAAGCTGACTAGAAGTGGATTGGGGGTCGTATGAATTTACGGCGAAATAAATTGTTTGATTCAAATCAAACAAACAGTTTATCGTTCTTTAACGATGAACTGCCAAAGTGAGTAAAACTCACCAACTCTGAACAGTTATATGTTTATAACGTATTTTTAGAACTGTTAATCATCTGTTGATTGCTGTGTGTTAACTATTTGATTGAATTGTTTGTGTATTGATTGAAATCATAGATAACGATATATATATATATATAAATCGTTAATCAAATATGGATTCTGTTAGCAGAATATTTCATGTTGAAATGAAATCGATGTTAATTATATTGTTTAACATCTGTGATGCAGGGAAACATGTTGGAGGAATCCAATTGGATTCCTCAACATTTATTTTACTGTTTTTCATATATTGTAATATATGATGTGATATATAATCTGTTGATGATTATGTGTATTTGGATGATATCGATCACCATTGTTTGGTATTTTAAATACCGTAAGAAATACGTGAAGGTGTAAAAGGGAATTTTCAAAGTATATTGAAAATAAATAGAATAAAGGAATATTTATTTAGGAAATAAATAGAATAAAGGGATATTTATTTAGAAAGTAAATAGAATTATAAAAGGAATATTTATTGGGAAAATAAATAGGAATTATAAAAAGGGAAGTTGATGAGATATAAAAGAGTTAATCGAATTTAGTTATTCGAAGTCGAGTTAATCAAATATGGTTAGTCGAATAGAGTTAATCAAACATAGTTATTCAGGATAAATTGCCATTTTGCACAACTGCCAGCGTAATTCGCAGGGCTGCAGATAGCCTACGGCGGTCGGATGTTTCCTGAGGGAATCAGGCATAACCATTGTGATCGCTGCGATCTAGAGTTAAGCGAATGGAGTTAAATCGAATATTAGTTATTCGAATAAGAGTTAAGCAAATAGAGTTATTCAATTAGTGTTAACCAAATAGAGTTATTCAACTAGAGTTAAGCAAATAGAGTTATTCAATTAGAGTCAAGCAAATAGATTTATCCAATTAGAGTTATTCGAAATAGAGTTAAACAAGATTAGAAACTGACTAGAGATTACTTAGGTTGAATAGTTTTCTGAGTATTGATCTAATGTTGGTTTCGGCCTTCGGGGTTTATACATAGAGAATTGTTCTCTTACTAGTTTACCGTTAGGGACTAATTGTTATGGAATGGTAGTGATGCGTGAATAAGCTATGGAAATATTTCCAATGTTAATAACGTATATTTTCTAAATGTAGAAAATAAGGCAATATGAATATATATACATGGTTGATGATTGATTGATATAATTTCCATTTGGAAATGATATCGTTGTTTGCACACTTGTTTTTCTTTGATAGTTAACTCACCGACTATTGAAGTTTTCGACCATTTTAACGTTGTTAATATGGAGCAACGGGTTGGATTATTATCCAAAGAACCACTCTGTATTGGCATAAGCGTTGCGAATCATATATGCCAAAGAAAATTGAAGACGGAGTAAAGTGCAAGGGCTATTGTATAAATCTTAGATAACAATTGCCTAAGATGGATGTAATGAATAGTGCCTTCAGTTTGTCCAGTCCTAGGATAACTTGTATGGACGAAGGTCTGACAGAGTATATCTAATAGATCTCGTAAGTTGATCTCTTCAAACGTATTCACGTTTGGTGGCGGAGGAATTCGTTTCTCTTATCTGTATACCCATGTTGTTTTTGGATATATCAATTTGTGATTTGGCGGGTATGACGATGTGACATTCTAAGTGAATGAAGATGTGGCTTGTAAAAGATAAGCGTAGCTCCTAGCCTCACAACCGGGAAATGACAAAAACCGGGCAGGCAGCATGGTTATGTAGGTTGCACCTATTAGGGTGTATAATCACCTGATCTAGAGTTTTCATTTACTTCTAAAAATCTATTGTCGATGCTGTCCCATTCGGGAACCAGTTGTTGATCCCAACCTTTGGTGATATACATTCGATACACTCAAGCGAAATGAGTGATCGGTCATGTGTGGCCGGGTTGCAAGATGTTCTTGTTGAACCCAGTGTATTTCTCTCTAGAGGTACACTAGCGAAAGGTAGTTCCATACCTTGTCATAGTTGGAAATCCATTACCCAATACATGCTTGGAGTTTTTTGTATACTATATATGTAGAACATGAGATGAAAGCGTTCCGCTAGATGATTATTATATTTTGGTTGACAGACATTATTATAATATCAAAAGGTTTTAATATAAAGATTTATCGTTACTTTCAAAATGATTTGAAAGTTGAATCAAACTGATTTGGATTCTCATAAGGGGAAACCCGTTCCGTTATGCGGCGTGGTCTTATGAGATATCGTTTAATGGCTCAAACTATTTTAAACTGTTTTACTCATACCAGTCCCATGACTAACCCGGAGTTTATTTTGCTTTGTTTTCCCTTAACTCTTTGGTGCCTAATTTTGTACGGGCAGTCAAGTAGTCGGGATTTACAAATACTCGAAGAGCAGGAGCAGGAGGCTTCAGGATTATATAGCTATTGTTTATTTCCGCTGTGTTGTAAGTGTTGTACTCTAATAATGTTTTTGTATACATATACTGATTTTATTTCAAGGATATGTTATTTATTATATGTTGTTTGTTCCGCTGTGAGATTCGTATTACTTGTTGTTGTTCTTCTTCTTTTATTCTAAGTTTCTATCTTATATATTCTCACCCTCTAATTTCTGTCATTAACTACTGGTATTTTTCGATGTTTGGTTAGTCGTCATTAAGTTTATGTCGATAACCAAAGTCGTCAAAAACCGGGATTACAGTCGGTATCAGAGCTTAAGTTAAGTGGTTTACCTTAGCTCTGTGGCGTGACTCAATAGAGATGGGGTTAGTAATACCATACATTGAGTTGAGTGTATATATATGTGTGAACGTATTTGTTATTTGATATAAAATGGTTTTATATTGTGGAGATTTATTGGTTGAGTTGTTTATGGGTTCTGGTTGATCAGTTTGATCCACTGTATTGGTAGGGGTTACTAAACACTCGAATACGATGAACTGACATGGTATGTTTTGAAAAGAGGGTAAACGAAATAATTTTACCCAAATTATATTTTTGATATAAAGGAATTATATTGAAATGATTATAATATATTGGGTATATTGGTTGTTGTTATAATCGAGTAAGATTATAAAAAGTGAAATGGTTACGTATATAACCAAATAATATTCGTATAAGTTACGAAATTAATTAAATCTGAATTTGAATCAGAATTGTAATTAAAACCCTGAAAATTTGGAATAGAGTTTGTAAATAGATTTGGATTAAATATATGTAAATTTTAAGATCTTGGGAGATTTTAAATTGTATTCCAAGCATTTGTGAATGATATTTTGAATTCAAAATAAAAGTGTTTAAGAATGATTTTGAAAGTGATATAGTATTGAACTCACTTCGATAACTGGAAAATAATTCTGATAATGACTGCAGCAAAATCAGTGTTCATTTTCGAGTTCTAAGTGATGGGTTACTTCTAAAGATTTTGTTTTTGAATTGTTTTGAGGAAACAATATTGTTTTGAATCCTAAAAAGGAATATTTGACTTTTGAAAAGGGTAGCTATTTGAAAATTCCCAGGCAGAGATTGTTTAAAATAAAAACAAGTTAAATAACACTTGTGAAAGAAAATTGGGATTAAAGTAAAGCCAGTTAAGTGGTAACTGAAATTGAATTGAAATCGAATAGGATTGGATTTGTGAGATTCGAATTTGAAGTGTAATTTGATAATCAAGTTAAGAGTTTGAAATCAAAAATGGAACTTTGATTCGAAACTGAATTCGACTTAGGTATAAGCGAATGGTTGGATTTGTGGATTAAAACATATTGGAATTTGATTGGGATGACCCTTGTATCTGCTAAATTGATAACAGGTGGAAAGGATATAATGATATGTCGACAAAAAGGTACAAGTTTATATTTCTATTAGATATAAGATTTATGAGCCGAATTGGCAAGCCGCTTGGCTGTTTCATTTTCTTTTGGGTTGGAGATGGCCCAGAATGGCGAGTCGGAGTTTGACCTATTGACCAGTACAAAGGAGGTGCTGGCGAAATTTTTCATAAATTTAGGGAGTTAGAAAATTTCAGGATTTTTGAAAATATTCGTTAATAGTGTTAAATTAATAATTTAATTAAAATTAAATTAGTCAGGTGAAACTGAAGTTGAGAAGTGAACAATATAGTCTAACCAGTTAATAGGGTTTGATTTCTACCTTAGCAATTTCGAGGGTGAAATAATTTTAAGTGGGGAAGAATGTAACGACTCGCATTTTCAACGATATAATAATTAATTATTTAATCATTTAAATAATGATTTAGAGAAAATAATGGTCGTTGAATTAAATAACTTTGAATATTTAATTAATATAAAAATTAAACAATAATATTTAATTCAGAAATAATCAGAATTAGTGGAATTCACAATATTGTGTGAATTGGGCGAATTCAAAATATATAATTCAGTTTAGAATTTAATTATAATAACGAATATATTATTTAAATGAAGTTCGAATGTATAATTATATTATAATTATAATCGTGCTCGAAATGGCGTGGCAGTTTGCTATTTGGCGATTCAAACTTCAAACGAATATACAGAAGCCGTTTTAAATCGAATTTCTGTGAAATAAGAAACGTTAGGAGCTAGTGAAGTATATTTTTCTAGTGGAAGAAAAAAATCAGGATTTCGTCGTGTAGATTTTGATTTATGCCCAAATCAAATTTCAGAAAAGTCGCTATGGAATTCCTTTGAAATTTATAAATATTTATTTATATTTTAAAAAGTAATTTCGTTATAAATTGAGTATCGATTTATCCTGAAAGTGAATATCAAGTTAGAAATTCATATAGGAATATTCTGAAGTTGTATGGTATTCCACTGTGAATATATACGATAGTATTTATTTATAAATATTAAATTTAATTGTTTTTAAATATATTTATATATTTAAAAAGGTTAATTAGACTTTAAAAATAACTAGTTTAGCAAACGACCTCAGAATTCGACGAAACAAATTTTGTTGGATCCGCAATATTAAATTATTGCTAGCTTTCAATTTTCATGATTTTTGAAGTCAGTATGTGACCGTACGGGATTTTAATGTGAAATACAGTCAGTATTTTGACGGTTAAAAATACGCTGTGTGAGCATACGGAGTCAGAATTTGACGAAACCAGTTTCGTTGGGACCGTAATGTCGAACTGTAGCTGCATGTCAATTTTCATGATTTTTAGGTATCGTGTGTGATCACACGGATTTTTAGAAAGTAAAAAACGAATATAAAATGATGAAAATAAAATATAAAAATATCCTAACTATGTATGATCCTAAACATGGCCACGTTCCTTCCTCTCCGCCATAACCGCAATTATAAAATCAAATTCCAAGCCGCCATCGCTATGTTTTCTCAGCAAACTCAAACCATACATCTCAATAATGAAAATAAAAACAAAGAAAAATCAATAAATCCTCAAACTGATATATATGTTGGGTCCTGAAACAATCTTTTACATACTGGTGGGATTTTTACAGTGTGCGATACATTTTTGGGATGCTCGTTTTATGAGCAGTAGGAACTAGGGTTAGGTTGTTGAGAGTTTTGAAGCATCAGGAGTGAAAACAGACTTTAGTTTCGGGATTGCGAAGGGAAACTGCATCTATACGAGTGGTTGGAGGATTTCCGGTGGTCATTGGTGGAGTGCGACGTCAGGAGATCAGAGGGGAAAGCAGAAGGTCGAGATTTATGAAGGTAGCCGAGTTCGACATCATGGGTCCAGGCGGATAGAGGGAGCGACATGGAGTCCTTTGGTGGTGACGGCGACGCCGGTGGGTGGCCAACGTGAAGGGGGGAGGCGGTCAACGTTAGGTCGTAGGAGCGGTTTCTTTAATTTAATTTGGGAAGGAGAGACCGATGAGTATTGTTGGGGAGGACGTGTAAATGTGTGGACCTGGTGGTTTCAAATGGGGTAATGGGCCAGTGTAACGACCCAGAAAATCTGAACCAATTTAAATTTTTTAAATTGGCTAAAATAATGGATTTTAAATATTTAAAATAAATATTTTAAATAATAGCAATGAAAACTGAGTTGGAATCGACGTTTGAAAACGAATATAATTAATTCTAATTATAAACAAGGCCTGAAATGGCGCTGCAGTTTCAAAAATTGAATTAAAACTTTGTCAGACTGTACCGGGTGCAAAACAAAACGGATTTGAGCAAAACTAAAAATATTTAAATCTGTTAGTGAATACCTTTCTAACGAATCTGAAAAATCGAGATTTCATAGCAGAAATCAAAAGTTATGGCCAAATGAATTTTCAGAAAGGTCGCTATAAAAATTATATCGCCCTTGAAAATAGACATTTTGCATATGACCTCAGAATTCGACGAAACCACTTTTGTTGGATCCGGGATGTCAAATTATTGCTAGGTTTCAAATTTTATAATTTTTGAAGCTAGTATGTGAGCGTGGCGAAGGAAAATGTGTTTTGATCAATTATAGTTAAAATGGATCGACCAGAAAAGGTCCATTTTACAAACGGTCTCAGAATTCGACGAAACTAGTTTTGTTGGGACGGTATCGTCATAACATAGCTAAATTTATTTATCTGGAATTTTTCGAGTTAGTATGTGGCCCCGGCAACTTGAAATGTACGTTCAAATCAAATATTGAATGTTTTATATTTTAATTTGAAGAATAACTGACTGTAACAGTCGAATTGGCCTACGAAACATATCCCATTGTGTCCGGGATGGGGGTAATTAGCTAGGGGCGACAGTCGTTGGGTTCGGATTGGTGTTCGTTTGTAAATACACTATTTAAAATTTAATAAAACCCTTGGCCAATAGAATTTTCCCATTCATTATTTAATAAATAAATAAATAAAACCATCGGAAACCCGTAACCCTCTCTCCAGACCGACGATTATCGTGCTCCGTCGTTCCAGACCAAATCGCCGCCGCCACAGGCGACGATACCGCGCGCCACCACCCAGAATCGAACCGCTTTCCTCCCTTCTTCAAATCCAACCAACTCTCACCACCTCTCATCAAGCCATCATCACGAATCGAACCCTCAAAGTGCCGACCTTCGTAGTCGCCGTGCTCCTCCGATCTGCCACCGAAGTCAACGCCCCCACCATCGATTGGCGCGCCTCAGGGAGCTCTTCGTCGTGGTACCATTCGATTTCAGCAACGTGCAACGGAATTGAGCAAAAATCAAAACCCAAGTTTGATGGTAACGAAGAAAGGTGCGGCCTTTTATTTCTGAACTGATTATAGCGCTTTGAAAGCGCTATTAAATATGATAAACTTTGAAAAATCATATCTTTTTAGTGTGTTGACGAAATTCGATGAAACAGGAGACATCGTGACCGCAAGGACGGCCTCTACATTTTAGAAGAGACCGCGTATTTTTTGAGCCTTCTGCTATTTTTGGTGGAGTGGAACCCAATGTGAGATTTCTAATTTATAAACGATATAGAAAACAATGATGTATAAACTATATAGTCGATGTATGAGTTATATAAGCATTGTACACCTCATGTATAAGCGTTGTATAAGTTGTACGTTCGACGTATAAGTTATATATGCGTTGTAAAAATTATATATGTGTTGAAATAGAAGTGAATTGCTATATATAAATATATATATACGCCCCTCATCCACAAACCATGGACGATATTTATTGGTTGTGATTGGTGTGAAAATTGATTGATAGCGAATGGTTGATTGGAATTGTTTGTGGTTGATATTGATTGATTGTGGTTGAAAAATACCCATTTGTGGTTGAGAAATATTTGGTTGAAACCACATAGGATTTGTTTGTGGAAATGAAATAAATATATACAAGCCGCCTGCGTGCGAACTAGATGCATGATCCCCATTGTCAAAAACCGCGAGGGTTTAAGGTAGAGCGAGGAGTCGTACTAGGGACGGTCCCGGTTTTAACTACCCTGCCGTTATGCTGCCGAAATTTTGAATAATATTCATGTGTTTGAATTATTTTCATTTGCTGAAACTATATTTATTCGTTGAATAGAAAACCTTCATGTGTTGAATTGAAATTCATTTGTTGATTAGAAATTCATGTGTTGAATGGTATTCGTGTTTTAAATATAAAAATCACATTTTTATCTATATATATAAACTATAGAAAACCTTTATGTGTTGAATTGAAATTCATTCATTGGATAGAAATTCATGTGTTAAATGGTATTCGTGTTTTAAATATAAAAATCACATTTTTATCTATATATAGAAACTATAGAAAACCTTCATGTGTTGAATCGATATTCATTCGTTGAATTGAAATTTGGTATTCATATTTTGAAATAAATTGTTTTATAATAAAAATCACATTTTAATCATCTATATGAACTATATAAAATAATCTCCTTTTGAAATAAATTGTTTTATAATAAAAATCCTATTTTTATTACCTATATGAACTATATAAAATAATAGTGTTTTGAAATGAATTGTTTTACAATAAAAATCACATTTTTATTATATACATGAATTGTTAAATATAGTGAAGTGTTGAAATAGAAGACAGTTAGATAAAAATATCATTTTTATCAAATGTATGAAAAGAATATAGCTTTGAAATCGAAGAATCGATATATATATATAAATAGAATTAAAATATATCGAATAACAACGCTGCAGTTCGTATTTTAAAACCGTGATTTCAAACGATTATACCGGGAGATCCGACCATCGGATTTTCCTGAAATCGCAACCGTTGGGTTCGCTTTGGAAAAATCTTTCGAACGGCACCAACTTTGTAAAAATCCAATGGTTGGATTGTCTGGAATGTTTAATTCAAATCTGATGAAAAACATCGCCAGAAACGATTATATTTATATATATATATATATATATATATATATAATTATATTTAATCGAATAACGACGCTGCAGTTCTTATTTTGAAATCGAAACTTCAAACGATTGTACCGGGAGATCCGACCGTCGGATTTTCCCGAAACTGGAACCTCGGATTCATTTTGAAAAGATCTTTCTAATGATGTAAATTTTGTAAAGATCCAACGGTTAGATTTTTAGATATGTGTAAATCAAATCTAACGAAAAACAGCGCCACAGTCGCATTATGGCCCGAAGCGTCGTTTTGAATAAAATGGCTATTTTAAAATAAATAAAAATAGCGATAAATTGTTATAAAATATTATAAATGATATGGATGTGATTTAGAAATTAACTGAAGGTTGGCTAAGTCGAATGGTCTCCTGGGTGTTGATCTGATGTTGGTTTCGGCCTTCGGGTTAATATTTGGGAAATTGTTCTCTTACTGATTGACGGTTAGTGACTAATGAATTGAAATGATGCGTGTGTATGTTAGGTTTGCACTTGTTTATTATATATGTGAGTTTCTCAGAAAGACCGGGTTTATCCCATTCTGAATAACTAAATCGACGATAAGAAATCAAAGATGAAGACGGTGGTCGAAGACCAGAGATCTTCACCTCGTTTGGATGATAACCGAGGTCTTGATTGGGAGGCATCCCAAAATATGGATAATGAGTGGTGATCGTCCAGACGTACGTGGTGATCGATGGGTTTGCGAGGTATTTAGTGCCTCCGGTTTCGTTTAGACCCAGAACGGACTTGCAAATGGAAAGTGTGTCTGACATAGGAATTTATTCTGTGTGATTGATAGCCATCAGTTGCACGGTGTGAATTGCCTGTGTGGCATGCTAAGATGCAGTGATCAGGGCTTCTGTTGAAAAGCAAAGTCTTGTGGTGATGATCAAAGCACCGCCTACGTGGCATAGCTTTGTGTATAACGCGAAATCGCGAGCTTCACACCCCGGTATGAACCAGAAACGGGAGCAGGACCTCAGAAGGGATGTGTGTTTTCTTTCTAGCTAGAAGTGGCATCAGTGGTTTTACACGCCTCGACGAGTTTGACTTATGTGGTTGTTGCTGTTGCGAGGTGCCTCGGTTAGATCGGACGATCCGGGTACGATGGCGTCATTCGTTGGCTCATTTACGCCCCAAAGGGCGGAGGGACACATTGTTCAGGCATTATAATCCACTTCGTGTGGACCGGCCCTGACGATCCAAGGTACGGTTGCGGCTGTGCCTGAGACATGGGCTAGATTGTCTCGAATTCGGTAAGGACTATCTTTTGCCTTGGTTCATGACGGAAATCCAATTTCCAAATACGTGACTGTGCGATTTTGATTGTATATCCATATTTGGCGACATAGTGGCATGGGACGCTCATGTCGTCTATGATTGATAGTTGTGATTTGAAATTGTTTTTGAAACATATAAACACTAGCAATAATATCAAATGCCTTTGTTTTATTCGTATCAAGCATATTTTGGTCGTTATAAGGTAAAAACTCTATCCTCCGGTTTGCGTTGCATTGTCTGATGGGAACTGAGTCTTATAGTGGCTTCATTTTTATAAAAAGCATAGCGATGTTCAAAAGAATGATTTGTTTTAAGGCACTGGCAATCCAATGGAGTAAACTCGTTCCACGAAAGTGGCGTGGTCCTGTGATTGGCCATATTATAAATGTGTTGAGTAGATTTCTCATACCAGTCCCATGACTGACTCGTAGTTTGTTTCACTTTCAAACTCGGGTGCCCCTTTTTCTACACGGGCAGCCTTCTATTCAGGTTTAGCTGGTTCTTTCTGGATAGCTGGAGCTGAAGATGGATTCTATCATTTATCTCTTTTTATGCTGTTCAGCTCCTATTGTACATTATGTTTGTTTTTCCGCTGTAGACATTATGTATAGCTGAACTGTATTTTTACTAAGTATGATCATGTATACTGTGTAACTCGGGTGATTGTGTTTATCCAATGTATTCTATTGTACATTATCTGATGTATTTATTTAATTTTGTTCTGCTATTATCTGTTTCTGTGTTATATTCCAAGGATTACCCTTGCCGCCGTCAGTACAGGGTTTGGGGTCGTCTCATTTGGTATCAGAGCTTTGGTTAAGCTTAGTTCTGGAATATAACATATTAATGAACTCGTCAGAGATAGAACCAGTAGTGTTCTAGGACGAGTAACTCAGTACAGATAGGATCAGCAATATCCAAGTATGAGTACAGCAGAATCAGAACAACTCGTTAGAGATGGGGTCAGAAGTGCCTCAGAACGAGTCGAGCGTAATATGTTTTTAAATAACGTATTTGTGATTATATATATAGTCTAGTTTAAGAAATATAATTTTTGAATATATCAAAGGTATATTTTTGAAAAGTTAAAAACAAATTGATTGATGTTTGTGTTGTGTGATAGTAGCATTAGATTAATTAAATTATAGAAACAATAGTTAGTTTAATTAATAAGAGAATGAATGGTAGAATTTATTCGATTATATCGCACATTTAACTGATTAGAAAATAGATAGAAATATATACATGTGCATTATCTATGTTTGAACAGGTAAATGGATTAGCTGTTGAGTAAAGATTTTATTTGCGTGCCCGACAAATAGGTAAACCTTAATGAGTTGGATGCGAAATATTATTATATCAACTCCTGTGAATGCCATTGGATGTGGAGTGCTGGTTATTTTGTGTGTAAACATAAATGTGGCCATAGGATAGTAACAATTAATTTTGAAATACATTACATGGCATACTTCAGAAGATAGGCATACTTCATCATATACCACATAAGCATTTGGAGCTTGTGTGACGAGGTGGAAGATTTACCATACGAGCGAGAGGCTTGTATGGCGATGACTATATTTTACAGGTTGAACTGATGAATGATATGGGCTATTTAAATTGTAAAGATAAAATTGCCAGATTAATAAAAACCCCACACGGGTCTAGAGTTGACAATAATCACATCTCCCTAGTTATTAGATACGACACATGGACTATTTATTTCCCACACGGGACGAGGTGACGAGGATTTATCCTCTGGAGCATTTAAAATACACACTCCCTCAGGCTTTGACAGGGTGACGAGAATTTATTCTCTGGAGTTATTATCAATACACGCTCCCCTGTAAACACCAGAATATATCACTATAAATATGTGTATGCTTATTAAGATTTATTGGGTACCTAATACGGTCCAATAAATTTCCAAACCTATCTCCGTACAAAGGAGGTTATGGCGAAATTTTTCGAAAATTCCGGGTGTTAGCCAAATTTTTGAAGAATTTGAAAATTCTCAGAATCTGAAAAGTTGGAGAATGGAAGCCAGATCGAACGTATAGTTGATTAATCAAACCACTTTCGACTTTGTTCCTTTTCGGGGACGAAAAGTTTTAAGTGGGGGAGATTGTAACGACCCAGAAAATTTGAACCAATTTAAAATTTTTAAATTGGCTAAAAGAATGGATTTTAAATATTTTAAATAAATATTTTAAATAATAGCAATGAAAACTGAGTTGGAATCGATGTTTGAAAACGAATATAATTAATTCTAATTATAAATAAGGCCTGAAATGGCGCTGCAGTTTCAAAAATTGAATTCAAACTTTGTCGGACTGTACCTGGTGCAAAACAAAACGGATTTGAGCGAAACCAAAAATATTTAAATCTGTTAGTGAATACCTTTCTAACGAATCTTAAAAATCGAGATTTCATAGCAGAAATCAAAAGTTATGGCCAAATGAATTTTCAGAAAGGTCGCTATAGAAATTGTATCGCCCTTGAAAATAGACATTTTGCATACGACCTCAGAATTCGACGAAACCACTTTTGTTGGATCTGGGATGTCAAATTATTGCTAGGTTTCAAATTTTATAATTTTTGAAGCTAGTATGTGAGCGTGGCGAAGGAAAATGTGTTTTGATCAATTACAGTTAAAATGGATCGACCAGAAAAGGGCCATTTTACAAACGGTCTCAGAATTTGATGAAACTAGTTTTGTTGGGACCGTATCGTCAAAACATAGTTAGATTTATTTTTCTGGAATTTTTCGAGTTAGTATGTGGCCCCGACAACTTGAAATGTACGTTCAAATCAAATATTGAATGTTTTATATTTTAATTTGAAGAATAGCTGACTGTGACAGTCGAACTGGCCTACGAAACATATCCCATTGTGTCCGGGATGGGGGTAATTAGCTAGGGGCGACAGTTGTTGGGTTCGGATTGGTGTTCGTTTGTAAAAACACTATTTAAAATTTAATAAAACCCTTGGCCAATAGAATTTTCCCATTCATTATTTAATAAATAAATAAAAACCATCGGAAACCCATAACCCTCTCTCCAGACCGAAGATTATCATGCTCCGTCGTTCCAGATCAAATCGCCGCCGCCACAGGCGACGATACCCCGCGCCACCACACAGAATCGAACCGCCTCCCTCCCTTCTTCAAATCCGACCAACTCTCACCACCTCTCGTCAAGCCATTATCGCGAATCGAACCCTCAAAGTGCCGACCTTCGTAGTCGTCATGCTCCTCCGATCTGCCATCGAAGTCAACGCCCCCACCATCGATTGGCGCGCCTCAGGGGGCTCTTCGTCGTGGTACCATTCGATTTCAGCAACGTGCAATAGAATTGAGCAAAAATCAAAACCCTAGTTCGAAGGTAACGAAGAAAGGTGCGGCCTTTTATTTCTGAACTGATTATAGCGCTTTGAAAGCGCTATTAAATATGATAAACTTTGAAAAATCATATCTTTTTAGTGTGTTGACGAAATTCGATGAAACAGGAGACATCGTGACCGCAAGGACGTCCTCTACATTTTAGAAGAGACCGCGTATTTTTCTGAGCCTTCTGCTATTTTTGGTGGAGTGGAACCCAATGTGAGATTTCTAATTTATAAAAGATATAGAAAACAACGATGTATAAATTATATAGTCGATGTATGAGTTATATAAGCGTTGTACACCTCATGTATAAGCGTTGTATAAGTTGTACGTTCGATGTATAAGTTATATATGCGTTGTAAAAATTATATATGTGTTGAAATCGAAGTGAATTGCTATATATATATATGCCCCTCGTCCACAAACCATGGACGATATTTATTGGTTGTGATTGGTGTGAAAATTGATTGATAACGAATGGTTGATTGGAATTGTTTGTGGTTGATATTGATTGATTGTGGTTGAAAAATACCCATTCGTGGTTGAGAAATATTTGGTTAAAACCGCATAGGATTAGTTTGTGGAAATAAAATAAATATATACGTGCCGCCTGCGTGCGAACTAGATGCATGATCCCCATTGTCAAAAACCGCGAGGTTTTAAGGTAGAGCGAGGAGCCGTATTAGGGACGGTCCCGGTTTTAACTACCCTGCCATTATGCTGCTGAAATTTTGAATAATATTCATGTGTTTGAATTATTTTCATTTGCTGAAACTATATTTATTCGTTGAATAGAAAACCTTCATGTGTTGAATTGAAATTCATTCGTTGATTAGAAATTCATGTGTTGAATGGTATTCGCGTTTTAAATATAAAAATCACATTTTTATCTATATATATAAACTATAGAAAACCTTTATGTGTTGAATTGAAATTCATTCGTTGGATAGAAATTCATGTGTTGAATGGTATTCGTGTTTTAAATATAAAAATCACAATTTTATCTATATATAGAAACTATATAAAACCTTCATGTGTTGAATCGATATTCATTCGTTGAATTGAAATTCATGTGCTGAATGGTATTCATATTTTGAAATAAATTGTTTTATAATAAAAATCACATTTTTATCATCTATATAAACTATATAAAATAATCTCCTTTTGAAATAAATTGTTTTATAATAAAAATCCTATTTTTATTACCTATATGAACTATATAAAATAATAGTGTTTTGAAATGAATTGTTTTACAATAAAAATCACATTTTTATTATATACATGAATTGTTAAATATAGTGAAGTGTTGAAATAGAAGACAGTTAGATAAAAATATCATTTTTATCAAATGTATGAAAAGAATATAGCTTTGAAATCGAAGAATCGATATATATATATATAAAGAATTAAAATATATCGAATAACGAAGCTGCAGTTCGTGTTTTGAAACCGTGATTTCAAACGATTATACCGGGAGATCCGACCATCGGATTTTCCTGAAATCGCAACAGTTGGGTTTGCTTTGGAAAAATCTTTCCAACGACACCAACTTTGTAAAAATCCAACGGTTGGATTGTCTGGGTTGTTTAATTCATATCTGAAGAAAAATAGCACCCGAAACAATTATATTTATATTTATATATATATAAATATAATTATATTTAATCGAATAACGACGCTGCAGTTCGTATTTTGAAATCGAAACTTCAAACGATTGTAACGGGAGATCCAACCGTCGGATTTTCCCGAAACTAGAACCGTTGGATTCGTTTTGAAAAGATCTTTCTAATGATGTAAATTTTGTGAAGATCCAACGGTTAGATTTTTAGATATGTGTAAATCAAATCTGAAGAAAAACAGCGCCACGGTCGCGTTATGGCCCGAAGCGTCGTTTTGAATAAAATGGCTATTTTAAAATAAACAAAAATAGCGATAAATCATTATAAAATATTATAAACAATATGGATGTGATTTAGAAATTAACTGAAGGTTGGCTAAGTCGAATGGTCTCCTGGGTGTTGATCTGATGATGGTTTCGGCCTTTGGGGTTAATATTTGGGATATCGTTCTCTTACTGATTGACGGTTAGTGACTAATGAATTGAAATGATGCGTGTGTATGTTAGTGTTGCACTTGTTTATTATACACGCGAGTTTCTCAGAAAGACCGGGTTTATCCCATTCTGAATAACTAAATCGACGATAAGAAATCGAAGATGAAGACGGTGGTCGAAGATCGGAGATCTTCACCTCGTTTGGATGATAACCGAGGTCCTGATTGGGAGCATCCCGAAATATGGATAATGAGTGGTGATCGTCCAGACGTACGTGGTGATCGATGGGTTTGCGAGGTATTTAGTGCCTCCGGTTTCGTTCAGACCCAGAACGGACTTGCAAATGGAAAGTGTGTCTGACCTTGGAATTTATTCTGTGTGATTGATAGCCATCAGTTGCACGGTGTGACTTGCCTGTGTGGCATGCTAAGATGCAGTGATCAGGGCTTCTGTTGAAAAGCAAAGTCTTGTGGTGATGATCAAAGCACCGCCTACGTGGCGTAGCTTTGTGTATAACGTGAAATCGCGAGCCTCACACCCCGGTATGAACCAGAAGCGGGAGCAGGACCTCGGGGGGACGTGCGTTTTCTTTCTAGCTAGAAGTGGCGTCAGTGGTTTTACACGTCCTGACGAGTTTGACTTATGTGGTTGTTTCTGTTGCGAGGCGCCTCGGTTAGATCAGACGATCCGGGCCCGATGGAGTCATTCGTTGGCTCATTTACACCCCAAAGGGCGGAGGGACGCATTGTTCAGGCATTATAATCCACTTTGTGTGGACCGGCCCTGACGATCCAAGGTACGGTTGCGGCTGTGCCTGAGACATGTGCTAGATTGTCTCGAATTCGGTAAGGACTATCTTTTGCCTTGGTTCATGACCGAAATCCAATTTCCAAATACGTGACTGTGCGATTTTGATTGTATATCCATATTTGGCGACTTAGTGGCATGGGACGCTCATGTCGTCTATGATTGATAGTTATGATTTGAAATTGTTTTTGAAACATATAAACACTAGCAATAATATCAAATGCCTTTGTTTTATTCGTATCAAGCATATTTTGGCCGTTATAAGGTAAAAACTCTATCCTTCGGTTTGCGTTGCATTGTGTGATGGGAACTGAGTCTTATAATGGCTTCATTTTTATAAAAAGCATAGCGATGTTCAAAAGAATGATTTGTTTTAAAGCACTGGCAATCCAATGGAGTAAACCCGTTCCACGAAAGTGGCGTGGTCCTGTGATTGGCCATATTATAAATGTGTTGAGTAGATTTCTCATACCAGTCCCATGACTGACTCGTAGTTTGTTTCACTTTCAAACTCGGGTGCCCCTTTTTCTACACGGGCAGCCTTCTATTCAAGTTTAGCTGGTTCTTTCTGGATAGCTGGAGCTGAAGATGGATTCTATCATTTATCTCTTTTTATGCTATTCAGCTCCTATTGTACATTATGTTTGTTTTTCCTCTATAGACATTATGTATAGCTGAACTGTATTTTTACTAAGTATGATTCTGTATACTGTGTAACCCTGATGATTGCGTTTATCCAGTGTATTCTATTGTACATTATCTGATGTATTTATTAAATTATGTTCTACTATTATCTGTTTCTGTGTTATATTCCAAGGATTACCCTGCCGCCGTCAGTACGGGGTTTGGGGTCGTCTCAGCCAGGATTCTAAATGGGGTAAGGCCCAATCAAGAAATAGTTTAAGTTATTTAATTTAAATTGTTTAAAGACTTGTATAACATATAACTTTGTCATATGGTATCGGAATTCAGCGAAACAAGATCCGACCATGTCGTATGGACGTTAGCTCCACAATGAAGCCGACTGGAAGTGGATTGCGGGCCGTATGAATTTATAGCGAAATAAATTGTTTGATTCAAATCAAACAAATAGTTTATTGTTCTTTAACGATGAACTGCCAAAGTGAGTAAAACTCACCAACTCTGAACAGTTATATGTTTATAACATATTTTTAGAACTGTTAGTCATCTGTTGATTGTTGTGTGTTAACTGTTTGGTTGAATTGTTTGTGTATTGATTGAAGTCATAGATAACGATATATATAAATTGTTAATCAAATATGGATTCTGTTAGCAGAATATTTCATGTTGAAATGAAATCGATGTTAATTATATTGTTTAACATCTGTGATGCAGGGAAACAGGTTGAAGGAATCCAATTGGATTCCTCAACATTTATTTTACTGTTTTTCATATATTGTAATATATGATGTGATATATAATCTGTTGATGATTATGTGTGTTTGGATGATATCGATCACCGTTGTTTGGTATTTTAAATACCGTAAGAAATACGTGAAGGTATAAAAGGGAAATTTCAAAGTATATTGAAAATAAATAGAATAAAGGAATATTTATTTAGGAAATAAATTGAATAAAGGGATAGAATTGTAAAAGGAATATTTATAGGGAAAATAAACAAGATTTATAAAAAGGGAAGTTGACAAGATATAAAAGAGTTAATCGAATTTAGTTATTCGAAGTCGAGTTAATCAAATATGGTTAGTCGAATAGAGTTAGTCAAACATAGTTATTCAGGATAAATTGCCATTTTGCATGACTACTAGCGTAATTCGCAGGGCTGTAGATAGCCTACGGCGGTTGGATGTTTCCTGAGGGAATCAGGCGTAACCATTGTGATCGCTGCGATCTAGAGTTAAGCGAATGGAGTTAAATTGAATATTAGTTGTTGGAATAAGAGTTAAGCAAATAGAGTTATTCAATTAGTGTAACGTCCCAGAATTTCGGTCATTTAAATTGGAATATTTAAATGTGTTTTTATATTATATTGAAAATATAATGGATTTAAATTGAATTTATTAAATAAAATGGAGTTCGAATATATATAAATTATAATATAATTATAACGAGCTCGAAACGACGCAATAGTTCGTAATATTGAATTTTGAATTTCAATTAATTATACAGGATTCGATATAAATTGGATTTCAGTGAAACAAGAACCGTTTAAATCTATGTGATCGCATTTTCTAAGGAAAGATAAAAATCGAGATTTCACCCTATAGATTGTAAATTATGTCCAATTCAAATTTTCAGAAAAACGTTGTGGAATCGATTATAAACCATAACGATAAATAAATATAATTTAATATCGATTTCGAACTTGAACGAGGCCTTTGAGACGTTGCTACAATTTAATTTTTAAAATTTTATTAAAATTTTTATTTTTGAAAAATATGCAACTTTTTATTTGGAGTATTCTGCACTTTATATCAGCATTTTGGGATTTTAAAATATAAGTTGAACTATCGATATTATTATATTTTTGGGATCGTGGGGAACTGCTCGTTATAACGGTATATTTATTTTCGTTCAGTTCGGAGTTAATGTCCAGTGGTGCCTATATTTTACGGTCAGCGGTTAACTGTTGGCATAATATAAACTAACCGTAAACAATAAACTTAAGCGCCAAGTAAACAATGTCAACTCCTACTCTTTCCTACCCTATCCTCATCATACCAATAAAATAACGTACCTCAAAACATTTCTGTCAAAATGTTTCAATTTGTACAGTCCGAATCTTTCCTAGTATTTTTGGGTATACAACCCTATATCCTCTGTGTATACTTTAAAATCACTGCTGTGTGATTGTGAAAACTAACTGCACCCTTTTATGCTAATTCTTTTCGAGATGTCTAGTGAGAACGTACAGTGCTGCATGCCTATTGAAAACTCACTACAGCTCACTCTGCATGTTTCGTCTGTTCAGTCAAAACCTACCCCTGTTGATTCCACAGCCTATTGTAATTTCTTTTCAATGTCCTTGCACCATACCGTTGCAATCCTTTTTAAAAGCTCCACATTTGTTTAACTTGAAAATACAAGACACTGCAGCCTCCAACTCTACATATCTACACAGCCATCACCTACACTCTACTCAACGTCGATTCTACCTCCCATCAGAGAAAGTGAAATTACACTGTACTTCCTTCTTAAATATCGAGCCTACCTATTTTATCAAAGCCTACAATATACTGAAAGCTCCCATCAGAAATAACAATACATTGCAGCTATCATTTTTTCCATTTCGTACCTATTATAGACACTACAGTCCTCTTTTCCAGCCTAAGGTCTTTACAATACATGTTATGTTAGCAGCAGCTACCCATGTGGGAGTACAAATCTCTCTTCAGAGTTGGAAACAAAGCTGCAACTCTAAACACATAAGAACATGGCTAAGGAGTATAGGAGGGGACGTTGAGCTTATCTCTTAAATTTTCCATGTATAAATAGCAACTCCCTCTTTGTTCCAGAAGACCAAACTGAAATGTAAGCCACCATGAAATCATTTCAGCGCAAGCTTTTAAAATGAACACAAACCCTTATACAAATTTATAAATCAAAGCATATAACTGTATTGAAATCGCCTGCAAATCTATTTTCAACCTCATACGGGTTTAGGGGAGTTGTAGACCACCGATGGAGGTGTGGTCAGGGGGAAGTGGAAGGGCAGGCGATGGCGGAAGTGGTAGTGTCGAAATGGTGGGGTCCGGTGTCGGGGTTGGTCGGTGGCGAGAGGTTAAGCGGGACCGTAAATTGCAAAGTTATTTTTGGATCTGGGTTATGTTTTAGAAAGTTGGTCGAACATGGGGGGGCGCCGAAGTTGATGGCGACTAGCTCAGGTGGTGGTGGCGTCAGTGACGACGCAGTTGAAGGCTGCGACGATCAATAGTTCATCGGAGGTAGTGATGCGGTGCAAATCTTCGAGTGGAAGAAGGAATCGGAATTTTTCTGAGAAAATGGGTATCGAGTCTTACTGTTAAGAAAGGTGATTGGCTTTGGAATTAGTGTTATAGTGTAATTCGATGTGGGCTTGGGCCTTTGAGATGGAGGGAACAAAAAGGAATACAAATTGGGCTCGTTTACCCAAAGAACAATAAAAAAAGAAGGAAGAAATGGAAAAGAAGGGATGGGCTGTAGTGTGAATCGGAAGTGCAAATCACGGGTATTAGTGTTAAGCACTTGATTGGGGACAAGGTAAATTAAAGGAGGATTAATCCTAAGTCAATTAGTTAATTTTATTTTAATTAAATAGTTAGTTAATTATTTTAATTTAATCGAGATATTATAACATAATAACTAGTTCGTTTGCAGTCAGAATGACGCAAAAGAAGAACCATTGGGACCGTGTCAACCAAGGCTACTCAGTCAAGCTGATTTGGTTAGAAGTTGATGTGAATGGAACTTCGTTTAATTTTAAAACGCTCGTTTAAAAATTAAATGAGACAACGCCGAAATCTTCAGCTAAAACAAGGTGAGTAAATTCTCACACCTTCTAGATTCTTTGATGTGTTAAATTCATATAAAAAATATAATTTATCGTTAATCATAGAATTGGTTGATTGAATGTTTTGGTTGCTTATTGTGTGTTAAATGGTCGTCGACATCTATAATATGTCGTATTGGATGATTTATTTAAATAATAGTCAAATATTAATATGGTCTGTGATGCAGGGAAGAACAGGTTGGAGGGATCCGACCAGATTCCTCAAATATTTTATATGTTGTTTATTTTTCCATATCACCCAAAATATGAATAGTTTACCCCCAAACAACATTACGTTCTGTTGAATGTTAATTATTGATTGGATATTGAACATTGAATTGAAATTCAACGTTGTGTGATGTTTTAATCAATGGACAGTACTGAGTAGGCTATTGGCAGCAAATGATCAGAAACGCCGTTTTAAAACGCTAATTCGCCATTAGGTAATTTCAATTATAAAGTTATTTTATAATTGAAGTAAAGTTTAAAATTGATTTCTTTTTAAAATAAAAGAAGATGTTCATAAATGGTTTTATAAAAATAGTTATATACTATTTTGCAGCGATTTTAATAAGTGTTAAAAACAAAATTTAACCTATGGGTTATGGTTTTAAAGATAACTGTTTAAATAGAACAGTTAAGCAATATAATTAGATTAATTCATTTTAATCTAATGAGAGAAGAATCATAACCAGTTTAGCAAATAACTGAGGTTTAGATGACGAAGTCAACTGTTTAGTTATGATTGATAAGTATATTATTGTTCTTCGATTAAGCTAATGAAATGGTTTAATGGATAATCAATTTCATTTTAATAATACGTCTTAATTATTATTTATCATCTTATTTAAGGATATTTAAATTTGTTATCGATTGACAGATCAATTCAGTGAAATGGTTATCATATCGATAAACAATTAGTTAATCTATTTTTAATGAGGTAAATAAGGTGGTTAATTATTTTAATAATGATTAAAGAAATTCACTTCTTAAATGGACGGGGGTAAAGAAGTGATCGAGTTTAAGAATAAATCGTGTAAAGGCGATGTTATACCAAAGTTATGGAATAAATGGTGAAGCTAATATGGCATTTTAATTAAGTATACTTAATAAATAAATTAAGTACGATCAAAAGAGATGGGAAGAGGTTTCAACTTATAAAGGAAGGTCGTAGAGGATTTAAATAAGATTTTGTTCACTAAATTATTTAAATTGGGTAACCATGGTAATTTGAAAGTGATTTATAAAGGCAAAAAAGGTCTAGTTTGAGAATAATACGCCAAATAAAGGAAATGGTTATTAAAACCATGTTTTAAATAAAATAGTAAATTGAATTGATAGTGAGTGAAACGATAGGTTATGTTTCAAACTTTTCTTTATTCTGAGATAAGAACGTTGTCGGTCAAGGTCTGAGAGGTAATTAAAATAACCCAACTTGAATGACTTCACTATTATCGAGGAATGATATTAGTTGTAACAGTTAGATTGGTTTATCGTTATTACGAGAAAATATTGAATTTGCAAGATCTTTAACTAGTAAGTTTAAAAGTAAACGATGTATGGATTTGACATCGTCCGATCAATTTTGAAGTGTAAATCTTTAAGATCAGATTATAATGATTTTTGCAAGGCAAGGATGATATAAAAGATTTGGCGTGTGTATAGTAATGATTTGAAAAAGGGTTGGTAAATAAAGATACGCCCTTGTTTCAATATACCAAATAATGAGGTTTGAGACAAGGGAATACGAAATCGACTTCTAAGGATCGATAAGATAGTTTAAATAAATGAACCAGAGCTGCCAATGTATTTGATCGTACTGTTTGACATTGATAGTTAAAACACCAAACTATCAATGAAATATATCGACCTTTTTGACGTGCTGTTTCGAAGAGACCGGGATGGGGATAACCCAAAACCACTTCGATCCAACGTAACATACGAAACTAACTGGCAGCAAATTAAGATGGAGCATTGAAGACCGTAGATCTTCATGAAGTGGAAGAACTACTTATAATCTGTGGGTAGCTCCCAGAGATACATTGTGGTCCTGTCGTGGCTGGAACCTATGTATTGCAAGGACTTCTTGCTACTGATCCTTGGGGTGAGTCCTATATAAAGATGCGGTAGGAGAGTGCCTTCGGTTCATCCTGTTCTTGGATGACATGAAGATGTGGGATTTAAAGCGAATGATGACCAGAAATCTAAAAAGAAGATTTATAACCTCAAACCTCACAATCGGGAAATGACAAAAATCGGGCAGGCAGCATGGCTATGTGGGTCGCACCCATTAGGGTGTATTGTCACCATCTAGAGAATATTCATATTTGTTACTTCTTTTCGTTTCTGTATCTCCCGGGAAAATCGGTAGCTGCGCAGCCGTGAGGTGACAATATATTCGATACACTCAGGAGAAATGAGTGGTCGGTCATGTGTGGGTCAGGTTACAAGACGTTCTTGTTGAACCCAGTGTATTCGTCTCTAGAGATACACTATCGGAAGGTGGTCCCATACCTTGTCATAGTCGGAATCCAATCTCCAATAAGTGCCTGCGGTTTTGATTGTATACTATATATGTAGAGCGTGAGATGCAAGCATTCTACTAGATGATTATTTATTTGTGATTTGATAGACATTATCATAATATCAGAAAGATATTGATTTCAAAAGTGTTTTGGGTTATAGTAAGGTAAAAACCGTCTATATTTATGTGATGACTGGTCTTACTATTATCCTTTTCTTTCAGAAAGGATTTTCAAAGTTAAACAAGTTGTTGTGCTATGAATTTACCACTGAAAGTATTCCAGACTAACCCAGTGAATTTTGTTTTAAATCAAATGTGCTCGGGTCAGACTGGGTATATTAACAGGTTAGGTATCGCTGGAGATTCGAGGGTTGAAAGCAGGAGGCTTCACTGTTAGTTATTCAAAATTTATTTCCGTTGTGTCTGATATATGATGTACTCTGATGATTGATATGTACATATATATACAGTTTCTTTTTGTATAAAGAGATTTGATATTATACTTTATTCGTTCCGCTGTGAGATTCTGATGTTCTTCTTCTTTCCTTCTATTCTAATCTTTCTTTCTTTCTTTTCTCATCCTCTAATTTCTTTCTCATAACGTTCAGGTGTTTTCGATGCTTAAATGTCGACATGGTGTCTGTGTGTCGATTTTCGGGGTCGAAAATCCCCTGTTCATTACAATTAGAGTTAAGCAAATAGAGTTATTCAATTAGAGTTAAGCAAATAGTGTTATTCAATTAGAGTTGATCGAAGTAGAGTTAAACAAGATTAGAAACTGACTAGAGATTAGTTAAGTTGAATAGCCTTCTGAGTATCGATCTGATGTTGGTTTCGGCCTTCGGGGTTTATACTTAGAGAATTGTTCTCTTATTAGTTTACGGTTAAGGACTAATAGTTGTGGAATGGTAGTGATGCGTGAATAAGCTGTGGAAATGTTTCCAATGTTAATAACGTATATTTTCTAAATGTAGAAAATAAGGCAATATGAATATATATATATATGGTTGATGATTGATCGATATAATTTCCATTTGGAAATGATATTGTTGTTTGCACACGTGTTTTTCTTTGATAGTTAACGCACCGACTATCGAAGTTTTCGACCATTTTAACGTTGTTAATATGGAGAGACCTGTTGGATTATTATCCAAAGAACCACTCCGTATTGGCATAAGCATTGCGAATCATATATGCCAAAGAAAATTGAAGACGGAGTAAAGTGCAAGGGCTGTTGTATAAATCTTAGATAACAATTGCGTAAGATGGATGTACTGAATAGTGCCGTCTGTTTGTCCAGTCGCAGGACAACATGTATGGACGAAGGTCTGACAGAGTATATCTAATAGATCGCATAAGTTGATCTCTTCAAACGTATTCACGTTTGGTGGCGGAGGAATTCGTTTCTCTTAGTTGTATACCCGTGTTATTTTTGGATAAATCAATTTATGACTTGGCGGGTATAACGATGTGACATTCTAAGTGAATGAAGATGTGGTGTGTAAAAGATAAGCGTAGCTTCTAGCCTCACAACCGGGAAATGGAAAAAACCGGGAAGGTATCATGGCTATGTAGATCGCACCTATTAGGGTGTATAATCACCTGATCTAGAGTTTTCATTTACTTCTAAAAATCTATTGTCGATGCTGTCCCATTCGAGTAACGGTTGCTGATGCGATGCCAACCGTTGGTGATATATATTCGATACACTCAAGCGAAATGAGTGGTCGGTCATGTGTGGCCGGGTTGCAAGATGTTTTTTTGAACCCAGTGTATTCCTCTCTAGAGGTACACTAGCGAAAGGTTGTTCCATACCTTGTCATAGTTGGAAATCCATTACCCAATGCGTGCTTGCGGTTTTTTGTATACTATATATGTAGAATGTGAGATGAAAGCGTTCTGCTCGATGATTATTATATTGTGGTTGATAGACATTATTATGATATCAAAAGGTATTGATATAAAGATTTATCGTTACTTTCAAAATGATTTGAAAGTTGAATCAAACTGATTTGGATTCTCATAAGGGAAAATCCCGTTCCGTTATACGGCTTGGTCTTATGAGATATCATTTAATGGCTCAAACTATTTTAAACTGTTTTTCTCATACCAGTCCCATGACTGACCCGGAGTTTATTTTGTTTTGTTTTCCCTAAACTCTTGGGTGCCCAATTTTGCACGGGCAGTCAAGTAGTCGGGATTTACAGATACTTGAAGGGCTGGAGCAGGAGGCTTCAGGATTATATAGTTAATGTTTATTTCCGCTGTGTTGTAAGTGTTGTACTCTAATAATGTTATTGTATACATATACTGATTTTATTTCAAGGATATGTTATCTATTATATGTTGTTCGTTCCGATGTGAGATTCGTATTACTTTGACGTTGTTGTTCTTCTTCTTCTATTCTAAGTTTCTATCTTATCTATTCTCACCCTCTAATTTCTTTCATTAACTACCGGTATTTTTCGATGTTTGGTTAGTCGTCATTAAGTTTATGTCGATAACCAAAGTCATCAAAAACTGGGTCGTTACACCTGTACATTCATTTGAAATTTGAATTAGAATTTTTAAACTACCGCGCCATTTTCAATTCTTTTTATAATGAAAATAAATATTTATATTCTAATTTCGATTTAAATAAATTTATATGTTCTAATTCTTTTCAAAATAAATTTTTTGTCGTTATTATTTAAAATAAATCATTTTAAATCTTCAAAATTCATTAAAATAGCCAAAATAAAAAATTTAAATTTGTTCTGATTTTCCGGATTGTTACAATCTCCCCCACTTAAATCTTTTCGTCCTCGAAAAGGAACGGAGCTAAGATATGTTTAACTCACCAACTCAACTTTCTTCTGGCTTTCATTCTTATACTTTTCAGTTTCTAAGAATTTTTTAATTCTTCAAAAATTTGGCTAACACCCTAAATTTTCAAAAAATTTCGCCATAATCTCCTTTATACGGGGAGCACCGGAAAACCCCCAAACCGCCACGCATGCCCTCCCATCTCAAAAAGAAAAAGAAAAAGCCAAGCGGCTAGCCAATCGGCTCACAAAATCATCCAAACCCAATAAATCAGTAAACATGTACCTATTTGTCATGCATACAATTTTATTCCTCTGCTTTAGCCTCCTTGATATGACCTGTTCAATGTATATACATGTATATGCATGTAATTTCAAACAATTTTCAATACGGTTCAATATATGACTCAATTTGGCTAATGGTTCAAAATTTTAGTCAATCAAACCACAACACAACCCGCAGTCAATTAGTTGATTATCGTTTCAAACGCATAACTTTTATATATATACACAAAATCATGTTTTTGATGCCAATTCACAACAATAACCCTATTTAGTTTTGGTTCTCACATTAGTCTAATGGAAATATATAGATATCCCACTTTCGAAACTCGAACATAAATACTGATAATGTCATGACAATCATCAGTACCGTCTCCGGCGACTAGAGTGTGATTCTATATCTATCTAGTATATTAAAACTTTGAATATACGTTCATGACGCATATATGCAAAATCTCATATACTCAATTGTCTAAAATTCAAAATAAAATAATGTACTCAAATATGTATAATAAGGTTTAAATCTTCAAAACAAAATTTGTTTTCATTTTTATTTTAAAATTTCACTCTTCCGACTCATTCTAGGATACTACTGATCCCATCTCTAACGAGTCACCCTCATTGGATATTACTCATCCAATCTCTGATGACTTCTATTGTTCGGTTCTAATGTGTCCTGTTCTTGAGCTCTGTAAACCAAAGAACTGATTCCGAACTACAACAACCCGAACTTCCCCGTGAAGGAAAGCCCGGATTGCTTTGAGAACAAGACGAATTAGAACACAAACAGAAGAACATTTCATTTCTTAGTACAATAATTTCATCAGAATACAAGAATATTTCAGAGTATACATGAATAATATACAGAAGAAAAATATCAGAGATTTAAATTACATTACATCGCAGTGGAAAATAATACAAAACACAACTGAAAGACATACACGGATACACCGCTTTCCAATTATCATTCCAGCTATAAACTAGGATCCTGTGAATATAAATCTGCAAAACCAAAACAACTAGCTGCCCATGTGGAAAATAGGGGCACCAAACAATAAACTCCAGGTCAATCATGTGAATGGTGTGAGAACTAAAACAGTTATTTAAAACTTTACTTTAAAATCAGATATATCAAGGGACCACGCTGTATAACATGGAACGGGTTTCCTCCCAGTAATACCACTGCATATAACAAAATAGCGCTATGCTTTTTGCAAAAATGAGGATATTATAAGACCCAGGTCCCATCACACAATGTAACGCAAGTCGGAGGATAGGGTTTTCCCTTATAATAACCAAACATGCTTGGTATGTTTAAAACAAATCATTTGATATTATTATAAGTGCATAGTGTATAAAATAACTTCAAATACAAACGTATCAGTCCTAGAAGGCATGGGTACCATATATCATGTCGCCAATACTAGTCTCTATAATCAAAATCGAAATGTCACATATTGGAAGTTGGATTTCCATCTGTGAACCAAGGCTAGGGATCGTCCTTACCGCTTCGAGATGCTCTAGCCCGTTCCTCTGGATCAGAGCTCGAGTGACCCTTGGATTGTTGGGGCCGGTCCACTTGATGTGGATTAAAATGCCAGAACACTACGTTTCCCTGCCCTGTGGGGCGTCAGTCTGGTCTGTATAAAGACCATACCATCCATCGGCCCTGCAGTGCAGATATATCCGAGGCGCCTCGCTATCCATCATCCACATAAGTAAAACGTCTGGGCGTGCAAAACCCAGACACCACTCCTAGCTTGAAGGAAACGCATGTCCTCCCTGATGTCCTCTCCCGTTTCTGGTTCACACCGGGGTGTAAGGCTCGCGAATTAATGTTATACACAAAGCTATGCTATATTAAAGCCGTGCTTTGATCATCAATCACAAGACTCTGCTTTTCAACAGAAGCCTTAATCCTTTGCATCTCAACATGCCACACAGGCAATTCACACTATGCAACTGATATATATACCAATCACACAGAATGAAATCCGATGTTAGATACACATCCATTTACAAGTTCGTTCTGGGTTTGAAAGAAACCGGAGGCACCTTATTCCTCATCCCATATGTCCAACACAGGAGAGAGGTCCTCGCATATCCGGTTGATCTCCAAGTACGTCTGGAACGATCACCACTTATTACCTTGTCTTGGGTGTGCAGCCCAATCAAGACATCAGTAGTCATCCAAACGATGTAAAGGCCTCTGGTCTTCAACCACTGTCTTCATCGTCGATTTATCGTCGAATCAGTTATTCAGAATGGGTATGAACCCGACCTTTCCGAATAACTCGCGCATATAATAAACAAGTGCTATGAAAACACACCATATGCCTCATTCCAATCCTAAATATTCTTTTATTTAAATATTCATATCATTTGGGAAAGGTTCCCATTAATTTTATCAAAGATAAATTCTTTAAATTTATTCTTTAGTCTTCCTTTGGATATCAATTCAAACCATTTTAAGGTTTTCCAAACTAGTAGGGATTAGCGCACCTTACCGAAGTGACCATTTGTTTAATTTCCCAATCCCAACCTATTCATCACATGGAGCAAAACTGGTCATACTCCATATCTAACACCGCGGTGTTATTAGTAAATTAATTACCATTTCAGGTTCAAATCTAGTTGAAGATTTAATTATCACTTTGAGAAAAACTGGTGATGCTCCATTCTAGATCATTTCATGAATTCGATAAATTTAATTATCCCATTCACATCTTAGTCTAATTAAAGATTCATTAAAATTCTAATTAAGTTTTAATCTCAAAAATCATTACTTAATGATTTTTTAAAGTTAAGAAATTAATCTTATCTTTAACTGGATTAAAGAACAAATGTCATTTAAAACACAGTTCATGATAAACCCAAAATCTCATTCCATTAACAATGGAATCTTCACGGAAAACATATCAATATATATATAATAGATATAAACTTTCATATCCAACTGATAATATAAATGAAATAATGGCAAAGCCTCTTAAATTCCATGTATAGTAACAGTCTTCCTCCACAGAAGTTCACCTCAATTATTACCTAATCGAATTCCATTACATTCCAATTTATTTTGTTAAATTGGAAAACTTTACTTTGGAAAATTCCATTAAATCTTGATAAGAAGATTTATAAATTCCAAATCACATTTAATCGGGTTAAAGAACGAATGTAGTTAAAAACACAGTTCACGATAAACCCAATTCACTTTCCATTTTATTCCAATTATTAAATATAATTGGAAACTCTAACAATCTTAATTAAAAGATCTATTGTCTTCACATGGGGTTCAAGAACAGTGTTACTGAAGACCGCATCCCATTAGTCTCTAACTGTAAATTAGTAAGAGAATAATTCCCTAAATATTATTCCCGAAGGCCGAAACCAACATCGGATCAATGCCCAGGAAGCCATTCAACTTAGCTAATCTCCAGTTAGTTTCTAATTTTATAAACTCCATTGGGTTTAAGAACAGTGTTATTAAATATACCATTCACGACAAACCCAAAATCTCTTTCCATTGTTAATCGGGTTAAAGAACAAGTGTTATTTAAAACACCATTCATGATAAATCCAAAAACCAATTTCAGTTTAATTCCAATTAAATGTTGATTAATTGGTAGACTTCATTAAATCTTAATAAAAAGATTTATACCTTTTCTCAACTGGGTTTAAGAACAGTGTTAATGAAGACACCGTTCACAACAAACCCAAACTCCAATTTGATGTTAAATACAAGGCTCTGAATAGAAAATATATCGGCTTATATTCAATATAAAATTCTGAAATCCACAAATATCGTATTGGAATAACGATATATGTTTCTTCCAAATTCCTCCACAATGTCCGTATAATCACGGAATCCAATATCAAAATATTCCGAAGATAATTGCGATTCAAATCCATTCCAATTCATATATTAGAAATTTTGGTTAATTTTAAAACCATTTCAAATCTAATTTATTTATTTAAAAATATTGGATTATAATTCTAGTTCTTAACTAGTTCATTTTGATTAAAAAAATATTTTTATCTTTTCAAATATGGAATTTTTCATCCCAATTCTTTCCAAATCATTTATTATGATTTTACACAAATTATTAATATTTTTTAATAATTTTATCAAGGCCCGTACAGTCAATTTCCATAAACGGCCATCGAACTGCACTTACAGCGACTTTTCCAAATTTGATTTGGACATAATTCCAAATCCAACCATCAGATTACAAATCTCTAATATTTGTTGGAAAGCTCTTTTCGATACGAACCCAACGGTTCCAGTTTTAGGAGAATCCGACGGTTGGATCTCCCGTAATGTCCACTCGAAGTCAATGGTTGAAATTCGCGAACTGCCACGGCGCGGTACGTTCTATTCAGGCCATTAAATATATAATATATATATATATATTTCGTCGATTTCCATTTAAAACGTATTTTATAAATCGTTTTAATTTCGTTTTCAAAACGATTTCAACTTCATATTCAATTTCAAATCAAAATTGAATATTCCAGATCATTAATACACAAATGGTAATATTTTCAAAACATTAGATTTTGAAATCACTTCCTTTTCGATATTCATTATAAAAATGAATAAAATCGATATAAATATCGTTTGCGTCAAAATGGCGCATAACTAATCTACACGGCTTTATATATTTCAATATTTTCATGTCCATCCCAAATCGGACATCAAAATCATATTTTGATCTTTTACTGGATATTATTTTAAAATATTCATTATTTTAAAATATTTGTTACTTTAAAATATTCATTCTTTTTGAATTGGAATCATACACAGTCAATTACCATAAATGTGATTTATATGGATTTTATACAACATATGTACATAATAGCAATGATAAACAATCAACCATCATCCAGCATGCATTGCACAGATGCATAAGCATTAAATATAAATAATTCACACTTACACAGTCTGTCAATCAAACGATCGACATACCACTAAACAATTGGGATTAGTGTACGTCAAATATCATCCTAACACCCGTGTGGGGTTTCAATCAACAAACATAGATTTTATTTGTGCAGTTGGGCAATGTGTAAAATATATCGTCCCAATCGATATCAGTTAAATGTGTGTACATAAACAAATCGTCCGATTTGTAAATGAATATTTATTTTATTCATATACTCGTTAAAAATTATATTTTTAACGATCTAATATTTTATACAACATATGAATATTCTATTCAGTTCATTTATCAATAAAAATGGTATTTTTATTGTTCTAATATATTTTAGAAAATTTTGGTGACATAACGGTGCGATACTAGAACCGGGATAAAGTCTAGCCTTATCCCTCGCCTAATACTGGCTCGCGCCATACACAAACCAAATCATATCAATTCTCTTCACATCCCAAACCAATCCAAACAAATAAATCAACAAAACCAAACAATCAAACAAGTCGTCATGGTTTGTGGACAACGGGAAGCAGTTCATATATGCAATTATAAAATAAATAATTGTACAGAGAAAATTTTAGTGAGGACTTCTCACCTTTGGGATCCACTCCTCCATTCCTTATTTCTGCATGGTTCGGATTTGGATTTGTCTCCACTTGGTTCCATCGCAATCTGTTTCACATAATTTTTATGTTAAAAATCCCATTTTATTTAAACGCTATAAAAAACATATTTTACATCGCTACTCCATTATAAAAATTATATTTTTATGCCACTACTTATATTATAAAAATCATATTTTTATAATGTTGTTCATATAATAAAAATCGTATTTTTATATTCATAAAGATCATTTTATAATTAAAATCCATGACTTTTTCCAATTAAAAACCTTATCTTCTTCTTAAAAAATTATGTCTTTATGTAACTAAAGATGATATATATATATATATATGTTATATACATATAACTAAAGATTATAGTTTTATAAACGTAAATAAATAACTCACTTTCGTTATAATCAAAACTAAAAATAAATGTAAAATACAAATAAAACAAACTCACTGTTTCTACAGAGGAGGGGGCACTGGGGTTCTCTGATGGCTGATGGAAGGCAATGGCGGGTCGGCTGAGGTAGCAGGAGGTCGGCGCATGTGGTGGTGGCGGCGTTAGAGGGCTGGAGCGGATAGGGTTAGCGGGCTTTAGGGTTTCAGAAGGTGGAAGGGGGAGAGAGGAAGGGGGTGGAGTCACTAGGCAGGGGGTTCGCCGGAGTGCGGCGACGATGGGGGATGGTCAGCGGTGGTTGAATGACGGCGGGATTGAGGATCGAATCAAAGAAAATGAATAGGGGCTGAACGGGATTTTAATTAAAGAAAATGGATGGGTTTCTTCATTGACCAACGGAGAAAGATAGTTAGGGGTTTGACCCCTTTGACCCCATATCTATATATAAATGTATATATATATATATGTATATATATATATGTATATTCAAAATGTTACTTTTTCTTTTGAACCCAAAATCGAACCCACCGACTATCGTCACCAGCTAATTACCCCTATCCCGGACACAATGGGATATGTTCGGCAAGCTGATTCGAATGTTACAATCAGTTTTCGCCTAAAGTAAAATATAAATCATTTTAAACGTACATTTCAATTTTCTGGGGCCACATACTGATTCCAAAAATTTCAGAAAAATAAATCTGGCTATGTTTTGACGATACGGTCCTAACAGAACTAATTTCTTTGAATTTGAAGACAGTTTGAAAAACAGTCATTTTCCGGCCGTTTAAATTTAACTGAAATTGGTCAAACGCGTTTTCTTCTGCCACGCTCACATATTGATCCCAAAAATTGTCAAAATTGGAATCAACAATAATTTCACATTCTAGATCCAACAAAAGTGGTCTCGTCCAAACCAGAGGTCATTTGCAAAATCGCTATTTTTAAGGGCTATATTTCCATAGCTACTATTCTGAATTTTCAACTGAGCATAACTTTTTATTCCCGCTATGAAATTTGGATTTTTCAGATTCTTTGGAAAGATATTTTCAAACAGATTCAAATATTTCTTGTTTTGCTAAAATCCGGTTTATTTTGAATCCTGTATATTCATTTGAAATTTGAATTCGAATTTTTAAACTACCGCGCCACTTTCAATTCCTTTTATAATTAAAATAAATATTAATATTCTAATTTCGATTTAAATAAATTTATATGTTCTAATTCTATTCAAAATAAATTTCTTGTCATTGTTATTTAAAATAAATCATTTTAAATCTTCAAAATTCATTAAAATAGCCAAAATAAAATTTTTTAAATTGGTTCTGATTTTCCGGGTTGCTACATTTCCTATTTAATAAACTTCCATTCCAAAATAATAGATTTAAAAATCTATTTTAAGTTATAAAATAAACTTTATAACTTCTTTTCAATGTATTTACTTGACGATAAATCCATGCTTATAAAACGATTGATTTCCAAGCCATCTGATGCCATTTACTCAACCAATGTAACCAACTGGTTAAAACCACACAACCGTTGAATTTCCGATCAACAATCACAATCAATTCAATTGTCCAATACATATTGGTGAAACAGTTTGTAACGACCTGACATTTTTGACCGCTCCAAGTCGATAATTAAACCAACTCGAACCGTTCAAAACGACAGATTGTTATTGCTTATGAAGTTGAAATATAAATCATCACAGAATCACAGACACAAAACATAGTATATCTCACAGCGAAAACAAAAATTTATACGATAATACAAAATCATTAAATTTACATAATATCAGAGTACATAAGATAAATTACAGAACCAGTGGAAGACTGAACGTAGAATCATACCGACATCAGTAATAAGTAGAGATGGGCCTAACTGCAGCGGAAATAATAGGTGGATGACTGGAACTCCAACGGATTTCAAGCTCTAATAGATAAATTTCCAAACTGGAATACTCGGTTTGACCCGGGCATTTTGCAAGAAATAAAACAACAAAATACACGAGTCAGGACTAACAGTCTCATATAAGTGAATTAATTCAAATGAAGTGTCCACTGAAATGTACAATAACTTAAAGGATGTTTGGGATTTCCATCCTCTAAGGATTCGCGAAACTAATATCTATATAATAGTACGCTATTATTGTAATGTCTATTCAGTAAAGTAAATATAATGAAAATAGCGTAAGCAGGATTACATTTTTACCCTTACACCGTTTATAATACCGTAGTCTATACAGTACCGTAAACCCACCATAACACGATGGCATCAGAGGGCACTCCATAGGTACGATACAAATCAAAATCGTAGGTGCTCGCTAAGGATAATATGACAAGGCACTCGAGGCAAAACCCAGGGTAGGATTCTACCAGTTGCACTCCCGGACCGGTGGTAACGCATAGCAGCCACTACCGCCCACCTCGGAACACACTCCCATAATCAAAATGGCGTCCAAATCATCAACATAGTCATAGAAATGGTATCGAAGAAGTGCGTCCGATCAAAGGTGCTACCTCAATTAGTCACGGTATAGCTCCTATTTTAGTCATTTCAATTATGACCCAAATGTAACACCCCGTATTTCAGTTAATGCTAAAATTCACTAATTGCAGAATAAATAATCTCAAATGTAAGAATTGGGGGAAACGGGCTGCGTCATTGCGTTCGTCTCGGAAAAATACGCGGAATAGAGTCCGAAATTTTGCAAATCGGAGTCCGTATGGCCCAGTTAAGGCCCAATGAAGTTTGCAGAAAATTCAAGTTAAAATCAGATTTCGAAATTGGAGCCAGCAGGGGGCCAGGCGGGAAATTTCCCGCCCTACCCATGTCGACAGGGCTGTCGACAGGCCTGTCGACTGGGGAGTCGACTGCCCTGTCGACTTGCCTGTCGACAGGGGTGTCGACACAGGGTGTCGGCCCTGTTGATCTGGGTGCACCAGATCTGGTTTTTGGTTGAGTCTTGGGCTGGGTTCTAGAGATTTCCGAAATCTAAGGGTCCTAATCTAATCTAGGGTTAATCTAAGGGCCTAAAACACTCACCTAATCTATAAATACACCCTAAACCTACCCTAATCCATACTAAAAATAGAATTGAGGGCTACATGCCGCCAAATTAAATCTTAGAAGGAGCCTCCACTAATTTATGAAGAGGGTTGCAAGCTAATCACTCTCTAATCAATCTCTAATCATCACCATCTTCAAATATAGCAACTAGTTCTACTTCATAAGTTTGCTAATCTTGGTTTTGGTGAGTTTCTATCACTTTAACATCAATTGCTAAAGTAAGTAGATTGGGTGTAATGAGACTTATGGTCTTAAATGCGGATTAGTGAGTTTGAATCATTTGTAATGATATGCTACTCTATGTTTTCCTATGTTTATGCATATTTAATAAGTGGGTTTATGCATGTTTAATAAGTTGGTTTATGCATGTTTAACAAGTGAGTTATGCAAGTTCATATGCAATTTATGTGTATGATGTTATGTAAGTTATGTGTAGGTTGTTATGCAAGTTCATATGCAAGTTATGTATATGCTTAAATGCAAGTTTAACATGATATGCAAGTTATGCATGTTTATGCAAGTATGTGAATGCTTATGCAAGAATGTGAATGCTTATGCAAGTTATGTATATGCTTAAATGCAAGTTTAACATGATATGCAAGTTATGCATGCTTATGCAAGTATATGAATGCTTATGCAAGAATGTGAATGTTTATGCAAGTTATGTGTATGCTTAAATGCATGTTTAACATGTTATGCAAGTTATGAGAATGCTTATATGCAAGTTCAAATGTTATGCAAGATATGTGTATGATAATATGCAAGTTCATATGCAACATGTTATGCAAGTCATGTGTATGATAATATTCAAGTTTGGGTTAAATGTAGTTGGGTTAATATATGCTCATATATGCAAGTTGACATCCTCTTAACCCATGACAAAGTTATATGCTAAGATGTGGTTACACCCATGATATTTGTGATGAATCTTCCCTTTATTATGTCATGAAATGAGAACGATTTACGTGGGGAACGATGGGGTTAAAAATGCATATTAACAAAATAAAATGAATGAACATAAGTGGGAATTTACCTATTGAGTTAGGTCTACCCCATGGGAATTTACCTATTGAGTTAGGTCTACCCATGCTATGGAATTAGGAATTTACCTATTCGGTTAGGTCTACCCATATTCTTTAAATTTGATATTAATTAGGGATAATTAATATGGGGGTGATTAATTAGGTGTAATTAATCAACTAAGACACGAGGTTGGACCCTTTTGTAGCGGAAGTCTGCCCGGAACCGACCGGCCATCCAGCGGCTACAAATGATTGGCCCAATGTGAGAGGTCTTAGTCATAAATTAAATACGTGATTAAAGTAAAGACACGAGGTTAGACCCTGTTATGACGTAAGACTGCCCGGAATCAACCGGCATATCCAGCAGTCATAAAAGATGGTCTAATGTGAGAGGTCTTTATGAGGTCATGATCTTAATTAATTAAGAAACACTTAACCATATTAGCATGTGGTGGGACATGAGGGGTTAAGTGGGTGCCTTGGGTGGCATGTGGAATCTAGTGGGTTGCCTTGGGTGGCAATAGAAAATACGATTAGAATACTTAACCAAGAGAAACATGTAATTAAACATGATTAAAGGGTTAAGTGGGATGCACTAGATAAGTGACAAGCTTAGGTGGGTAGCTTGTGGGGGCCCATTTCAACCAGTAACCCATTTGTATCTTTGTGGGCTCGACCCATGTCGAGGACGGGACACGCGTACTGGGCTTGATTATAAGAGGCCAAAAACGGGTTAGCGGTGGCAACGCAAGTCCAACGGGTTTCATATGCGTGTGTGGGCCCGGGCTGATAGATAAGCCGTTGTTGCATCGTGTAGGTATAAGTCGTGCACCGATGATATTATTGGGTTGCCACTTTAAGGGAGTGATACACCCCACTGTGGGACCAGCACGGGTATCTACGTTAGGGAGCCGATCGCTTGGGGAGTAGTGGGGTACACCTAGTGGAGATAGGGGCAGACGGCACCTATGTGGTCAGCTAGGGGTACATGAAACTACTAGTTATATCTTTCTTTTAAGTCCTTGGGTGGGATCAATCTTTGAGTAGGAATGACTGGTGTGGTGCAGTTAGTAATTATCCTTGGGGGGGGGGGGGTAGATGCGTCTTTACAGTTATCTTAGTTTATCCTAAGTCTACCAAGCTGCTTAGTGTAGCCATTCATCCCCAGACATTACCGTATGTCAAGTTTATGTCTTCTCTGGTTACTTTAATGATTGTATTGTTAAAGTTATAGGACTCGCTCAGACTTATGTCTGACCCCGTTATTTTTATCTTTTTCCCAACCCTCAGGTCCTACGGTGGATCCTAGCAGTAGTGGAGCTTGATCGGATTGTTGTTCCAGTCTTTAGGAGCTTGGATAGATGTAAAGCTCCAGTTACCCAGTTATCTTTTCTCTTGTCCTGGCTATTGTATGAGAGAGTGGGATTATGTACTTCTTTATTTTGATGGATATTGTACGTGACTTTTATTGTGGTTTTATGATGTAACCAGACATGTTTACTTCCGCTGTTATGAGATGATGTTTTAAATTTCAAGTACTATTTATATATGTCTTGTTGTAATTTTTCTGTTCTATATTCACTAAAATACTCCACCGATGCTATGGCATTCCCTTAGTGAGTGATCATAGCGGGAGTGGGGTGTTACACGTGGTATCAGAGCAAAGGTTACCGGAACAGATAAAATTTTTAGAAAACTATTTTTCTAAAACATTTTTGGAAGAGATATTTTCAAAAACATGTCTTTAAAGAGAAAAGTTTTTGAAAGAAAAGCATAATCCCCAATAGCCATATCTATATCCTTCGAATTCTCCGTTTTGAATCTTTCCTTTTTCGTTCCAGCATGGCTGAGGATCTTAACTTTCTGGAGGGTGTGACGGTACCAGTATGGTATAGGAAATTGATGGAGGCTAGGGCCACCACTGCGGGTCCAGCAAATATTCCTCCACCAACCGTAGCACCCGATCTTCCTCCTCCCCCTACTCCTCGCATGGATACTTTTGCTAAAACTTGCAAGGAATTCAAAGCTATGGGAGGAAAACCTTTTCAAGGATCTGAAACTTTTGTGGAGGCTAGAGATTGGCTTAAAGAGGTGGAAGAATTGATAGATATCTTTGAGATGGAAGAAGGAAAGAAAGTCAAGTTGGCTGCTTGGTTAATGAAGGGAGAGGCCTCATTCTGGTGGGAGGTCACAAATGGAGAACGCCCCGTTGACTCTTGGGTGGATTTTAGGCAAAGATTTGTGGCAAAGTTTCTCTCAAGGGCGGAGGAAGACTTGTATATGGAAAGATTTTTGACTCTAAAGCAAGGAAATCTCTCAGTGAAGGAATATGTCAACAAGTTTAATCAATTGGCAAGGTTCGGCCTAGACATGGTGAATACACCGGAGAAGAAGGCTTTGAGGTTCGTCAAAGGCTTGAATGAACCGATGCATGGGTTGGCTATGACTCATATCCCTATGGGGGCCACCTTCGAGAAGCTAGTTGACATGGCACTCATGCATGAAGAAAAGAAGGGTCCTAATGCTAATAAGGCACCCGAGAAGAAGGGAGATCAAAAGAGACCTCAGCAACAACAGCAAAATAAAGGTGGGAAAGGCAACGGTGGCAAGGGCAAGAAGAAGAAGTGTTTCAATTGTGGGACACCTGGCCACCTAAGCAAGGATTGTCGCAAGAAGAAGAAGACTGGCTGCTTCCACTGTGGCGAAGCAGGGCATCTAGTGAAAGACTGTCCTAAGAAGGGGCAAAGGACGGGGTCTACCCCAGGAGGACAGGTGCAAGCTCTTATGGCACCGGGCCAGGCTAGGGGGCAAGTACAGGCTCTCGCGGTTCCACCGATTCAGGAAAGAGGTAGAACTATTTCCGTTGAAAGTCTGGTTTTTCTATTTGATCATCCTGTCCGTACATTGTTTGATTCTGGCGCATCGCATTCGTTTATCTCATCATCTTTAGTTGAGTTACTGCACTTAGACACCAGTCTTGTAGATGATCCCTTGGTTGTTTCAAACCCAATTGGGGGCTCCACTTATTTGTCCATGATATGTTTGGGTTTGAAGATTTCTATACTTAGCATTGAGTTTAGATGTGATGCTTTTGTTTTGGGCTTCACGGGCTATGGGTTGATTTTGGGCATGGACTGGTTATCCAGTAATGGTGCTGTTCTTGATTGCGAAAGGAGAGTTGTTAGGCTCATGACCCGCTTGGGTAACACTCTCGAGATCTCTTGTAATCCCATGGATTCTGTTATGCTAAGTTATCTTGAATCGCTTGACGCTTCGGTCGAGAATTTGCAATCTGTTAGAGTGGTCCGGGAATACTCGGATGTGTTTGAGGAGGTGAAGGGCTTACCTCCGAAGCGGGAGATTGACTTCCGAATATATCTGGTGGATAATGCTAAACCTGTATCTTTACCAGTGCGCCACATGGCTCCTCGTGAGAGGAGGGAACTCCATAAGCAAGTAGGGGAGTTGCGTGAGAAGGGGTTCATAAGACGAAGTATATCGGAGTGGGGTGCTCCAGTAGTTTTTGCTACAAAGGCGGATGGGTCCCTCAGACTTTGTGTAGACTATAGAGAACTCAACAAGCTCACAAAGAAGAATAGACACCCATTGCCAAGGATTGATGATCTTTTCGATCAGTTGGTTGGCGCTTCAGTATTTTCTCAGTTGAACTTAGCCATGGGGTTTCATCAGTTGAGGGTGGCTGAGGATAGCATAGACAAGACTGCCTTTAGGACTCCATATGGTTTCTATGAGTGGCTGGTGATGCCATTTGGGTTGACGAACGCCCCTGCATACTTTGTGGATTTGATGAGTAGGGTGTTCAGGGAGTTCCTTAATAAATTCGTGGTGGTCTTTGTGGATGATATCTTAGTATTTTCTAAGAGTGAAGAAGAGCATGCCCTACATCTTGGGGAGGTGTTGAAGACTCTTCGAGCACATAGCCTTAAGGCTAAATTCTCTAAATGTCACTTCTGGAGGAAGGAAGTGCGGTTCTTGGGGCACGTGGTCTCCAAGGAAGGGATAGCTGTGGATCCCGCGAAGGCAGTATCAATTCAGGATTGGAAGGTTCCGAAGAATGCTACCGAAGTAAGAAGTTTCTTGGGGTTGGCGGGTTATTATAGGAAGTTTATCAAAGACTTCGCGAAGATATCAGCCCCATTAACCCGCTTAACGAAGAAGAATCTTGTTTTCGCATGGGACGTAGATTGTGATGATGCGTTCCGACGTTAAAGAGAGCTTTAACCACTGCTCCAGTTTTAGTGCTGCCAGATGGGAGCAAGCCATTTGTTGTCTATACCGATGCTTGTGGGATAGGACTGGGCGCAGTCTTAATGCAAGAGGGAAGGGTAATAGCCTATGGTGGGAGGCAGTTGAGAGCGCATGAGAAAAATTACCCTACCCATGATTTAGAGTTGGCCGCTATTGTTTTTGCGCTTAAGATTTGGCGCCATTATCTTCTTGGTGAGAGATTCGAATTGTTCACTGACCACAAATCATTGAAGTACTTGTTTTCTCAGAAGGATTTGAATTTGAGACAGCAAAGGTGGATGGAGTTCTTAGCATCCTATGATTTCGAGATAGCGTATACCCCTGGCAAGGGTAACGTGGTGGCGGACGCCTTGAGCAGAAAAAGGTTGTCATTGAGTCCATTGTTCGTGGAACAACGAAGCTTGGAATTTATCTCGATGTTTGATTTCAGACCTTCCATTGATTATGTACCCGGTTTGCTAGCTTCCTTGGAGGTTAGACCTACTCTTTTGGGGCGGATTGGAGAAGCACAGAGGGACGACCCACAGTTGGTTGAGTTGGTGGAGAAGCTCATAAGGGGGGAGTCGTCCAGCCATTTGAGTAGGTACACCCTAGACGATAGGGGGTGCTTGCGTAGAGACGGTAGACTTTGTGTACCGCAAGATGAGGGTTTGAGGAAGGTTATTCTTGATGATGCACACCGTTCTAGGATGACCATTCATCCCGGTGGGGACAAGATGTATCAAGACATGAGGCGGGTTTTCTTTTGGGCCGGTATGAAGAAAGATGTGGCCGAGTATGTCGCTCGATGCTTGGTGTGTCAACAGGTGAAGGCGGAGCAAAAGAAACCTGGTGGGTTGCTTCACCCATTGGAAGTTCCGCAATGGAAGTGGGATAGCGTCTCGATGGATTTTATTGACGGGTTACCCAGATCAAGAAAGGGTAATACGGGAATTTGGGTTGTGGTAGACAGGCTTACTAAAAGCGCCCATTTCATACCTGTGAAGAGCAAGAGGACAGCTCCATGGCTAGCTTCAGTATATCTTCGAGAGATAGTTCGATTGCATGGGGTACCCTCTAGCATAGTGAGTGATCGAGATCCTATCTTCACTAGCGAGTTCTGGAGAAGTTTGCAAGAAGCAGTGGGGACTCAACTGTGTCTGAGCACCGCATATCATCCTCAGACGGACGGCCAGACTGAGAGGGTGAATCGTGTCCTAGAAGACCTTTTGAGGCTTTGTACCTTAGATTTTGGAGGTACATGGGAAGAGCATCTTCCATTGGTGGAGTTCGCATATAATAATAGCTTTCAGTCCAGTATTGGTATGGCTCCTTTCGAAGCTCTTTATGGAAGGCCTTGTCGATCACCTGCATGTTGGTGGGAATCTACGGATAAGATCTTGCTTGGGCCTGATATGGTTAGGGAGACTTCTGAGAAGATTGACTTGATTCGAAGAAGGATGAAAGCAGCTCAGGATAGGCAAAAATCTTATGCGGACAAGAGGAGGACGGATCTTGAGTTTGAAGTTGGGGACATGGTCTTTGTCAAAGTGTCTCCGTTATGAAATGTGGTTCGCTTTGGATCTGTTGGGAAATTAGCACCAAGGTTCGTGGGGCCGTTTCCTATTAAGGAAAGAATTGGATGGATGGCATATAGAGTGGAGTTGCCCGACAGACTTAGTGGTGTACATGATGTATTCCATGTGTCCCATTTGAGGAAGTGCTTACATGAGACCGCAGAGGTGGTAGAGCCGAGCTTGCTTAAAGAAGTGGAAGTAGAGCGTGATGCGACTATTCGACGAGCTCCTACTCGCATCCTTGGGTCAGAGACTAGGAAGTTGAGAAACAGAGAGGTTCAACTAGTCAAAGTGCAATGGGGAGAAGATGAGAGCAACGCAACTTGGGAAACGGAAGCGAAGATGCGTTCATTGTACCCATTTCTTTTTGAGGGTATGTCTTTAATTTCTCCTCTATCGTTGTCTAGTACTTATCTTATCTTTAGTAAGTCCTCTCGTTAGTACTGTTTGACCTTTAGATAGGGTAAACCTATGGTTGAAACATGTGTTTGAGACATGTTATGGTTGATGGATGCAAGTGGATGCAAGTGGTTGCTAGTGGTTGCTCGTGGATGCATATACACACACTCTAGGCACTAGATCGGCCCAATCACTTCATATTGCATATTGCATAAAATTGTGTGTAGGAAGCTATATTTATGAATGTATAATGATTGTGTTATCATATGGATGATGCATTTTGGTGAATGATTGTGCACTCATGTAGATATTGTATGTGTCGATAGGGTTCTCTCGCATACATAATGGATGCATGGCACTATCATGGTTTGCATATGTTCATACATTAGATAGGGAACATATACACACACTCTTTGCATATGCTCATACATCATTAGAAATTGTTTTAAGGACAATGCATGCCCGTGTTTGATGGATTGAGTAGATGGTTGTTTGGATGGTAGGATATGCATTCTCCTTAGCTTAGAGATTTCGGGGACGAAATCCTTTAAGGAGGGGAGAATGTAACACCCCGTATTTCAGTTAATGCTAAAATTCACTAATTGCAGAATAAATAATCTCAAATGTAAGAATTGGGGGAAACGGGCTGCGTCATTGCGTTCGTCTCGGAAAAATACGCGGAATAGAGTCCGAAATTTTGTAAATCGGAGTCTGTATGGCCCAGTTAAGGCCCAATGAAGTTTGCAGAAAATTCAAGTTAAAATCAGATTTCGAAATTGGAGCCAGCAGGGGGCCAGGCGGGAAATTTCCCGCCCTACCCATGTCGACAGGGCTGTCGACAGGCCTGTCGACTGGGGAGTCGACTGCCCTGTCAACTTGCCTGTCGACAGGGGTGTCGACACAGGGTGTCGGCCCTATTGATCTGGGTGCACCAGATCTGGTTTTTGGTTGAGTCTTGGGCTGGGTTCTAGAGATTTCCGAAATCTAAGGGTCCTAATCTAATCTAGGGTTAATCTAAGGGCCTAAAACACTCACCTAATCTATAAATACACCCTAAACCTACCCTAATCCATACTAAAAATAGAATTGAGGGCTACATGCCGCCAAATTAAATCTTAGAAGGAGCCTCCACTAATTTATGAAGAGGGTTGCAAGCTAATCACTCTCTAATCAATCTCTAATCATCACCATCTTCAAATATAGCAACTAGTTCTACTTCATAATTTTGCTAATCTTGGTTTTGGTGAGTTTCTATCACTTTAACATCAATTGCTAAAGTAAGTAGATTGGGTGTAATGAGACTTATGGTCTTAAATGCGGATTAGTGAGTTTGAATCATTTGTAATGATATGCTACTCTATGTTTTCCTATGTTTATGCATATTTAATAAGTGGGTTTATGCATGTTTAATAAGTTGGTTTATGCATGTTTAACAAGTGAGTTATGCAAGTTCATATGCAATTTATGTGTATGATGTTATGTAAGTTATGTGTAGGTTGTTATGCAAGTTCATATGCAAGTTATGTATATGCTTAAATGCAAGTTTAACATGATATGCAAGTTATGCATGTTTATGCAAGTATGTGAATGCTTATGCAAGAATGTGAATGCTTATGCAAGTTATGTATATGCTTAAATGCAAGTTTAACATGATATGCAAGTTATGCATGCTTATGCAAGTATATGAATGCTTATGCAAGAATGTGAATGTTTATGCAAGTTATGTGTATGCTTAAATGCATGTTTAACATGTTATGCAAGTTATGAGAATGCTTATATGCAAGTTCAAATGTTATGCAAGATATGTGTATGATAATATGCAAGTTCATATGCAACATGTTATGCAAGTCATGTGTATGATAATATTCAAGTTTGGGTTAAATGTAGTTGGGTTAATATATGCTCATATATGCAAGTTGACATCCTCTTAACCCATGACAAAGTTATATGCTAAGATGTGGTTACACCCATGATATTTGTGATGAATCTTCCCTTTATTATGTCATGAAATGAGAACGATTTACGTGGGGAACGATGGGGTTAAAAATGCATATTAACAAAATAAAATGAATGAACATAAGTGGGAATTTACCTATTGAGTTAGGTCTACCCCATGGGAATTTACCTATTGAGTTAGGTCTACCCATGCTATGGAATTAGGAATTTACCTATTCGGTTAGGTCTACCCATATTCTTTAAATTTGATATTAATTAGGGATAATTAATATGGGGGTGATTAATTAGGTGTAATTAATCAACTAAGACACGAGGTTGGACCCTTTTGTAGCGGAAGTCTGCCCGGAACCGACCGGCCATCCAGCGGCTACAAATGATTGGCCCAATGTGAGAGGTCTTAGTCATAAATTAAATACGTGATTAAAGTAAAGACACGAGGTTAGACCCTGTTATGACGTAAGACTGCCCGGAATCAACCGGCATATCCAGCAGTCATAAAAGATGGTCTAATGTGAGAGGTCTTTATGAGGTCATGATCTTAATTAATTAAGAAACACTTAACCATATTAGCATGTGGTGGGACATGAGGGGTTAAGTGGGTGCCTTGGGTGGCATGTGGAATCTAGTGGGTTGCCTTGGGTGGCAATAGAAAATACGATTAGAATACTTAACCAAGAGAAACATGTAATTAAACATGATTAAAGGGTTAAGTGGGATGCACTAGATAAGTGACAAGCTTAGGTGGGTAGCTTGTGGGGGCCCATTTCAACCAGTAACCCATTTGTATCTTTGTGGGCTCGACCCATGTCGAGGACGGGACACGCGTACTGGGCTTGATTATAAGAGGCCAAAAACGGGTTAGCGGTGGCAACGCAAGTCCAACGGGTTTCATATGCGTGTGTGGGCCCGGGCTGATAGATAAGCCGTTGTTGCATCGTGTAGGTATAAGCCGTGCACCGATGATATTATTGGGTTGCCACTTTAAGGGAGTGATACACCCCACTGTGGGACCAGCACGGGTATCTACGTTAGGGAGCCGATCGCTTGGGGAGTAGTGGGGTACACCTAGTGGAGATAGGGGCAGACGGCACCTATGTGGTCAGCTAGGGGTACATGAAACTACTAGTTATATCTTTCTTTTAAGTCCTTGGGTGGGATCAATCTTTGAGTAGGAATGACTGGTGTGGTGCAGTTAGTAATTATCCTTGGGGGGGGGGGGGTAGATGCGTCTTTACAGTTATCTTAGTTTATCCTAAGTCTACCAAGCTGCTTAGTGTAGCCATTCATCCCCAGACATTACCGTATGTCAAGTTTATGTCTTCTCTGGTTACTTTAATGATTGTATTGTTAAAGTTATAGGACTCGCTCAGACTTATGTCTGACCCCGTTATTTTTATCTTTTTCCCAACCCTCAGGTCCTACGGTGGATCCTAGCAGTAGTGGAGCTTGATCGGATTGTTGTTCCAGTCTTTAGGAGCTTGGATAGATGTAAAGCTCCAGTTACCCAGTTATCTTTTCTCTTGTCCTGGCTATTGTATGAGAGAGTGGGATTATGTACTTCTTTATTTTGATGGATATTGTACGTGACTTTTATTGTGGTTTTATGATGTAACCAGACATGTTTACTTCCGCTGTTATGAGATGATGTTTTAAATTTCAAGTACTATTTATATATGTCTTGTTGTAATTTTTCTGTTCTATATTCACTAAAATACTCCACCGATGCTATGGCATTCCCTTAGTGAGTGATCATAGCGGGAGTGGGGTGTTACACCAAAGATCAAGGCCATTTCGTTATCGTTCGCCTTCTTCAATCTAGTAATCACCTCCAAGTCATTATGCTTCATTCCGGATAGGTCATCACGTACACAGTTGTTAAAGTGGTATCGGCACTGACAGAGAGTATGCCACTTGCCGACTCCGGTCTCTTTAACAACTAAACGTTTACATTTTCCACACCGTGGCCATTAGCTTTGAAATCATATTTCGAGTATCGCAAATCAATTTATTTGAAATATTGGCCTAAAATCAATTCCTCACATAGTTGGTTCTAGTTAGGTTGCAAATCTACTTATTAAAAATTCCTTTGTCAACCATTGGTTTCAAAGTTTCAATTTCTCGAAATATCGCTATTGCTCGAATTTCTTTATTTCACCCTTTGGATCACTAGACCGGATTGGACATAGTTTTTATTCGGATTATAAAAATAATTTTTGAAAAATTAAGTTTTGAAAAATAGTATAGATATATTAAATTTGAAAATAATGCATATGCATATATATATGTAGTAGAAAACTATTATAAAGTGTATATAGTTAAAGTAATCAAATTTATTTTATAAAAGAATACTTACAAAATCAAGTAATGTAGAAAAATTGCCTTTATAAATTTATAGTACTATTAAAAATATTAATCCAATCCAACCTAAATCCAAGTTTCACAATTTCTTTTCTCATCAAAATTTCACCTTTAGGTCAAATTCCCTTTTTGTTTAGTTCAAATTCAATGCTTCACGATTAACGATTTTCCAATCATTGTTTGCCTGGGATTTACATATCCTTTTTTTTATAATAAACCCCAAACAACTTTAACATTTGTTGTAAATCAAATATGATCCGTTAAATTCTAACTTGTTAACTAAACCCATAATCACCATGATTTAAATAATCATATTCTTTCATACTTGAAAACACTTTCATTCCGACAAAATTCGTCTTACATTCACGTGGCGAAAATTCATTTGACAAATCATATATTAAAATAAACTTTGAAACATTTATCAAGTCTTTACAAATCTTTACGTTAAACTATTCAATTCAAAGTTATCATATTATAAACATGAAATTATGAAAAATTCATCTAGATAGATAAAGTATAGGTGTTAACTTGAAACCCTTTTTAAAACTTATTTCCATACAAATTAGATCCTTAAAAAAATTTCAAGAAAAATGTGCACAAAATTTCTTTTACTTTTCTTTATGATATATAGAGATTTTCTTAAAATTTCAACTTGCCAAAGTCGATAATTTAGTTAAAATAATTTTATTGACCACGGTATCCGTATAAAATTTTCTATTCTATGGTCAAGTGATACGGATATTTATCATTTCAATCCGTTTTTTCAAATATTCGAATCCCGGGTATGTATCATTTCAACCCGCATCCCATATTGATTCGAATACACAAGGGGTTCGGGTATGTATCATTTCAACCCGTAGTGTTTTTTTTTAAATCTAAAGGGGGACTTGCATGATGATAAAACAACATAGCATGTCAAACATACATCCATATCGTGTCATATGATATAATAGTGTGTGTCGCATGTGCACAATCACGAAGCAAACAATTCTAGAGCAACTAACATTTCATTCAACATTTCAATCTTTAATTCACTTAATAAAAATATTAGTCTGTGAGTGAGTAGAAACTCACCTTCCGTGTCAAAAGCGAGAAAGTACGGCGAGAGAACAAAGATGATGCTAACGATGGTAAAAGAAAGATGTCAACAACCTAGAAGCAAATAGTGTAATTTTATTATGTAAGATCTTCCAAAACAGAACCGAAATATGGAATTCGTCAAACCTGAGTTATAGCAAAACTCGAACTTGCAATCAAAAGTTACTGGAGAATATGTTCCTACCGACACAAAGTATGCACGCAGGCCACCAAGAAATTGACAACTTCTTTTTTTTTTCCCCCTTCTACAACTTGCTTGCGCATGCAACTAAATATATACATATTTTCTTATATTGTTTTTTTTTCCTCTTTTTTTTTAGTAGTACATGCGCAAGCCTTTCTAAGGCAAAAAGGCCCAAACTCAAAAAGCTACAGACCCATACGCATGCAATTCCAAACTAAGGTTCTGGCATACATACATATTTCTTTCTTTTTTTTTTCTTTTTTTTTTTGGACTTGCACAAAATCTCTCAACATGCAAAAGTATCAACATATGTATTTTCAAGTTCCAGTACACATGTATGTATACGGCATGCGCTCCAACTTGCTACAACGTTGGGCCAAAAGAGCAAGGAAAGGAACATGGTTCCATGATGATCTACCCAAGATGAAGCTTACAGTCCACACATAGATATAGATACTTAAATTTATATGTACATGCATTGTTAAAAGCAAACAAGGAGGCAAACATCTCATGCATGGATATTGTTGAAGAGTGATAGTGAATGGAGGGAAGCTGCTTATACAAAGTAGGCAAAAACCATTTAGGCAAAGGTTTAAGAACTCAGCTATAAGGCTTAAGCAAATACGTTAAGTATGCATATACATATGCTGTCAAAGGAACATGGATAAAAGAACTCACGCAAACTGGAGATGTTGTTGGTATTCGAACGAGACGCCGGGGCAGCTGTGTTGATGGCGGAGCGAAGCTGGTCTATTTTGCCGGAAAAAGTGCTGAAGCTTAGCAGCGGTGTGCTGGCTCAAAAGGGACGCCGGGTTTGCATGAGAGAGAGTCCGCGTTTTTTTTCCTTTATTTTCGGATTTCTTTGCTGAAGCAAACTGAAAGCTGAAGCAAAGTGTGGAAGAGAAAGCATGAGGAAGAAGATGGGACGAAAAGGAGAAAGCGGTATAAAAGAAAGGAAGTGCGGAGGGTTCTTGAAGACAACGTGGAGGAATTCAGCTGAGGGAAAAAGCACGGGTTAATCCTTGAACCAAAAATTGTTACCAAGTGTCCATGTAGATTGACTTGAATAAGAATTGTTTTAATAAAATTTAATTTATTTAGATATATATTTTGTTGTTGCCATATTTATAGAGAGGGATGAAATTTTAAACTAGAGGCATTCTAGGAGAATTTTTCCAAAGATGGAAAACTCATATTAATAGAGATGAGCATTGAATTGGCTGAATATTTATTTACACATATAGCAAAGCCTTGCAGTTCAAATTTGTATACGCACCATTATTTCTTCCTTTATTTGGTTACATATTTGACAAATTATAATTACATTTTATATGTTCTCTTTTTTATTTATTTATTATGATTTTTTTATTTATATGGACATAAATGGACAACGCAGCAAACGCGGTAACGAATGTTAAACTGTTTACGTACAATTTTAGTGAACACGCACTGCGGATAACAGTGCTAAAATTTAATAATGAAAAAATGTTGAACCTATCCGACGTTAAATTTTAGAAACATGAAATTTTGGTTTCAATATTAAAACTGTTAATTCATTTCTTTCTTTAGAAAAAATTATTAGTTCATTCTTCGTTTATTAAACCGAACATAGACTGAAATTTTAAATTTATATTTACCAATTCGATATCAAATCTATATTAAAATAAATCAGCTCGTTTATTGTAAACAACTTCGAAATCTAATAATTTGAAATAATCTTTCCCTTAAATAAATTGTACCACAAATTAAATTACCAAAAATTGATTTTAATTCCAGGTCAAAATTTCGACGTTCCAACTCTATTATAAAATATTCGTGTTGACAAAACCATTTATATTGAAAATAAATTTACGGAGAGGATTCTACTAAAAATAAACACAAACTTCGTTCAAAATAGATAAAATTCCAAATTGTACATCAAAATTCAAATATAAATATTTATTTTATTGTTAAATCTTAATCGAACTTATATTTAAATATGTCGAAGTTACCGGTTCGTTACATTCTCCCCCACTTACCCCTTTTCGTCCTCGAAAAGGAAGTGTCATAAGAATTTAAATCGACATGTATAAGATCACAAATATTTTAAAATAAGTTATAGATTTTAAAACTCGAAATTTTCTTACAGTTCTTTTAAATCAAGTAAGCTTTTCAAATTTTAATGGTTTAGGAAAGTCGTTTATAGCTTATAAGTTATGTCAATTCTTTCTTTTAGATCAAATTCCATTTTTTCCCAAAATATTTCCAAATAATTCATATTCCCATAATATAAAATTTCAAGACCTTCAAATCCATATCTTATAGATCGTTTATAATTCGTATGGTCGAACATTTCCCTTTTCAAACATTATTCCAAAACGTATCTCAACTCAAAAATCCTTTACACACGATATAGGATTTCATATTCATTCTCATTTCAAATACTAAATCGTGTTTGAAAAGGCCACATTTCTATACTTGACAAAATCTCTCAAAAGTATCATCACGCTTCTGCTACGCTACTCTGATTAGCGTATACATATTTCAAACTAGTATTGTTCGCAGATTAATTCCAAAACATTGATTTCAAAATTTTTGAAACCAATCCTCAAAATTATTATTTCCTAAATCCTATTTCTTGCATAAGTGATTACTAATTTCCATTTAATTCATTCATTCTTGTTGGTTTCTTTGGCACAGATATATAATTTGATTTGCTTCACGTGAATACACATCCCATTTTGTTGTATACACCTTGTCGCTCAATTTATTGTATCCCACTACATTTTATTTGATTCATTCATATCATAGCCTTTCTATTTCACTTATGTTGGTTCCTTTCCTCATTCTTTTCACTTTAAATTTCTCATCATGGAAAACCTTTTCTTTGTACTCGATTTATTTCCTGCTTGTCAAAATTTTCCTTTCGAGTAAAATTTATATACACAAAATCCAATTCAACATAAGTGATTTCTTTTGTCAAATTCATTACGTTCACCTTTCAACTTATTTACAAGGTTTCAAACGGGGAAAAATATTATTCTCCCCCACTTAGAACTTTAACTCTGATCATAATTTTAAACTTACACCAATCCAAATTTTAGAATATATAACGATACGCATAACTTCTTAGCAAGTCGTCTTTTCATAAATATTAAATCCTTAGTTCCCATAAATTTTATAGGTTTGCGTATATAAATTTACATACAAACGCTTGTCTAGATATCTATGTTCATATGAATAAAATTTAAAATTTCATAAACACTTTTATAGGTATCCCATTTGCAATTTATTGATTCAAATCCGATCTTCAATTCTAATGCAATATCAAAGTCAGATTTTTTTTTCTAATTCTTCCAAAATGAGGTCTTAAGTATGAATTCGACATCTCGATTGGAACTATACATCTTCATCACTTCCGAAACTAGGAAATAAACACTGGTGATTTCGCGACAACCACTAGGTTCATTTTCAAGTAACTACAGTGTGAATCTATATTTGTCTAATACACAAAGAATTTAGTACATACGTTAGCTAGGCGTATGTCCCAAAATCCCCATATACTTGACATTCCAACCTTGACGTCACAAACTATTCGGAACTTTCCTCTTTAGAATACATACATGTTCTATATGTAAATTTTTTCTAAGTATATGTAAAAATAACATATTTGTTTGAAAACGTTTATTTACTTATACGATCTTAAACTTATAATGGAAATCATGCAAAGTGTTATTATATAGGTTTTTTTTTCGAATGCGTGTTTTCCCCAAAATCTTAAGTTTATCATTTTCCTACTTATAAACCGTATATAGATATAAACACTAGTCTAATTTTTGTTTCACTTACTCATGAAATGTTATAATATATGCATGTACAGATTATTAAGATGATTTTAGTTCCGAAAGTCGAACTACTATATTTTTTTTTCCAAACCAGATTATAGTTATAAACTTTTAATTTACACTATACTTATTCCGGAAGCTTTTTGTTGCCCTTTACAGGTATTTTCAACTAAGTTATTTTCATCTTAGGTCTTTACTTTCAAATTTACAAGTTCTTATACTTTAATCGTTGAATTCTCTTTTAATATAGTGCTACAAGTCCACATCTAGCTCAATATTATTGAATCTTCAATTCAATTTATTCAACATAACCAAGTGTTTTAATAGTTAGTTATTTATTCAAGTTTTATTGTAAATTCTATACCCAGGTTTAATTTGATTCGAGCTAAGTTGGAGTACAAGCTAAAAGCTGAATAACCAGACGAACAAGATGGATTTATCAAGGATAGGTAAGGAAGACTTCTGGGTCTAGACATGGCCAATCTAAGTTTCTAAAATGAGACAAAGCAAAACGATACTTAGATTCAGACAAATCCTAACTTAAGAAGGACGCAAAAAGGGATGAGTTCAAAGGAAAGGATTAAAACGAAGATATATCTTTAAAACAAGGTTAAAATTTTAAATTATTCATATTTAGAAAAATCCTTTTAAAATCATTTAAAATATTTTTAAATTTCAAAATACGCTCTCTCGGAATGATTCTAAGTTGATTTCACTCATTCTAGGATATTGCTACCCCATCTCTAATGAGCGTCTCAACTTCATAAGCTAAGCTTTGTATAACCAAAACTCTGATACCAACTGTAACGACCTGACATTTTTGACCGCTCCAAGTCGATAATTAAACCAACTCGAAACGTTCAAAACGACAGATTGTTATTGCTTACGAAGTTGAAATATAAATCATCATAGAATCATAGACACAGAACATAGTATATCTCACAGCGAAAACAAAAATTTATATGATAATACAAAATCATTAAATTTACATAGATAAATTACAGAACCAGCGGAAGACTGAACGTAGAATGATACTGACATCAGTAATAAGTAGAAATGGGCCTAACTGCAGCGGAAATAATAGGTGGATGACTGGAACTCCAACGGATTTCAAGCTCTAATAGATAAATCTCCAAACTGGAATACTCAGTCTGACCCGGGCATTTTGCAAGAAATAAAACAACAAAATACACGAGTCAGGACTAACAGTCTCATATAAGTGAATTAACTCAAATGAAGTGTCCACTGAAATGTACAATAACTTAAAGGATGTTTGGAATTTCCATCCTCTAAGGATTCGCCAAACTAATATCTATATAATAGTACGCTATTATTGTAATGTCTATTCAGTAAAGTAAATATAATGAAAATAGCCTAAGCGGGATTACATTTTTACCCTTACACTGTTTATAATACCGTAGTTTATATAGTACCGTAAACCCACCGTAACACGATGGCATCAGAGGGCACTCCATAGGTACGATACAAATCAAAATTGTAGGTGCTCGCTAAGGATAATATGACAAGGCACTCGAGGCAAAACCCAGGGTAGGATTCTACCAGTTGCACTCCCGGACCGGTGGTAACGCATAGCAGCCACTACCGCCCACCTCGGAACACACTCCCATAATCAAAAAGGCGTCCAAATCATCAACATAGTCATAGAAATGGTATCGAAGAAGTGCGTCCGATCAAAGGTGCTACCTCAATTAGTCACGGTATAGCTCCTGTTTTAGTCATTTCAATTATGACCCGAAGATTAAGGCCATTTCGTTATCGTTCGCCTTCTTCAATCTAGTAATCACCTCCAAGTCACCATGCTTCATTCCGGATACGTCATCACGTACACAGTTGTTAAAGTGGTATCGGCACTGACAGAGAGTATGCCACTTGCCGACTCCGATCTCTTTAACAACCAAACGTTTACATTTTCCACACCGTGGCCATTAGCTTTGAAATCATATTTCGAGTATCGCAAATCAATTTATTTGAAATATTGGCCTAAAATCAATTCCTCACATAGTTGGTTCGAGTTAGGTTGCAAATCTATTATTAAAAATTCCTTTGTCAACCATTGGTTTCAAAGATTCAATTTCTCGAAATATCGCTATTGCTCGAATTCCTTTATTTCACCCTTTGGATCACTAGACTGGATTGGACATAGTTTTTATTTGGATTATAAAAATAATTTTTGAAAAATTAAGTTTTGAAAAATAGTATAGATATATTAAATTTGAAAATAATGCATATGCATATATATATAGTAGAAAACTATTATAAAGTGTATATAGTTAAAGTAATCAAATTTATTTTATAAAAGAATACTTACAAAATCAAGTAATGTAGAAAAATTGCCTTTATAAATTTATAGTACTATTAAAAATAATAATCCAATCCAACCTAAATCCAAGTTTCACAATTTCTTTTCTCATCAAAATTTCACCTTTAGGTCAAATTCCCTTTTTGTTTAGTTCAAATTCAATGCTTCACGATTAACGATTTTCCAATCATTGTTTGCTTGGGATTAACATATCCTTTTTTTTATATAATAAACCCCAAACAACTTTAACATTTGTTGTAAATCAAATATGATCCGTTAAATTCTAACTTGTTAACTAAACCCATAATCACCATGATTTAAATAATCATATTCTTTCATACTTGAAAACACTTTCATTACGACAAAATTCGTCTTACATTCACGTGGCGAAAATTCATTTGACAAATCATATATTAAAATAAACTTTGAAACATTTATCAAGTCTTTGCAAATCTTTACGTTAAACTATTCAATTCAAAGTTATCATATTATAAACATGAAATTATGAAAAATTCATCTAGATAGATAAAGTATAGGTGTTGACTTGAAACCCTTTTTAAAACTTATTTCCATACAGATTAGATCCCTAAAAAAAATTTCAAGAAAAATTTGCACAAAATTTCTTTTACTTTTCTTTATGATATATAGAGATTTTCTTAAAATTTCAACTTGCCAAAGTCGATAATTTAGTTAAAATAATTTTATTGACCATGGTATCCGTATAAAATTTTCTATTCTATGGTCAAGTGATATGGATATTTATCATTTCAATCCGTTTTTTCAAATATTCGAATCTCGGGTATGTATCATTTCAACCCGCATCCCAAATTGATTCGAATACACAAGGGGTTCGGGTATGTATCATTTCAACCCGTAGTGTTTTTTTTTTAATCTAAAGGGGGACTTGCATGATGATAAAATAACATAGCATGTCAAACATACATCCATATCGTGTCATATGATATAATAGTGTGTGTCGCATGTGCACAATCACGATGCAAACAATTCTAGAGCAACTAACATTTCATTCAACATTTCAATCTTTAATTCACTTAATAAAAATATTAGTCTGTGAGTGAGTAGAAACTCACCTTCCGTGTCAAAAGCGAGAAAGTACGGCGAGCGAACAAAGATGATGCTAACGATGGAAAAGAAAGATGTCAACAACCTAGAATCAAATAGTGTAATTTTATTATCTAAGATCTTCCAAAACAGAACCGAAATATGGAATTTGTCAAAAATGAGTTATAGCAAAACTCGAACTTGCAATCAAAAGTTACTTGAGAATATGTTCCTACCGACACAAAGTATGTACGCATGCCACCAAGAAATTGACAACTTCTTTTTTTTTTCCCTTCTACAACTTGCTTGCGCATGCAACTAAATATATACATATTTTCTTATATTGTTTTTTTTCTTTTTTTCTCTCTCTTTTTTTTTAGTAGTACATGCGCAAGCCTTTCTAAGGCAAAAACGCCGAAACTCAAAAAGCTACAGACCCATACGCATGCAATTCCAAACTAAGGTTTTGGCATACATACATATTTCTTTCTTTTTTTTTCTCTTTTTTTTTTGGACTTGCACAAAATCTCCCAACATGCAAATGTATCAACATATGTATTTTCAAGTTCCAATACACATGTATGTATACGGCATGCGCTCCAACTTGCTACAGCTTTGGGCCAAAAGAGCAAGGAAAGGAACATGGTTCCATGATGATCTACCCAAGATGAAGCTTATAGTCCACACATAGATATTGATACTTAAATTTATATGTACATGCATTGTTAAAAGCAAACAAGGAGGCAAACATCTCATGCATGGATATTGTTGAAGAGTGATAGTGAATGGAGGGAAGCTGCTTATACAAAGTAGGCAAAAACCATTTAGGCAAAGGTTTAAGAACTCAGCTATAAGGCTTAAGCAAGTACGTTAAGTATGCATATACATATGTTGTCAAAGGAACATGGATAAAAGAACTCACGCAAACTGGAGATGCTGTTGGAATTCGAACGAGACGCCGGGGCAGCTGCGTCGATGGCGGAGCGGAGCTGGTCTATTTTGCCGGAAAAAGTGCTGAAGCTTAGCAGCGGTGTGCTGGCTCAAAAGGGACGCTGGATTTGCATGAGAGAGAGTCCGCTTTTTTTTTCCTTTATTTTCGGATTTCTTTGCTGAAGCAAACTGAAAGCTGAAGCAAAGTGTGGAAGAGCAAGCATGAGGAAGAAGATGGGACGAAAAGGAGAAAGCGGTATAAAAGAAAGGAAGTGCGGAGGGTTCTTGAAGACAACGTGGAGGAATTCAGCTGAGGGAAAAAGCACGTGTTAATCCTTGAACCAAAAACTGCTACCAAGTGTCCATGTAGATTGACTTGAATAAGAATTGTTTTAATAAAATTTAATTTATTTGGATATATATTTTGTTGTTGCCATATTTATAGAGAGAGATGAAATTTTAAACTAGAGGCAATCTAGGAGAATTTTTCCAAAGATGGAAAACTCATATTAATAGAGATGAGCATTGAATTGGCTGAATATTTATTTATACATATAGCAAAGCCTTGCAGTTCAAATTTGTATACGCACCATTATTTCTTCCTTTATTTGGTTACATATTTGACAAATTGTAATTACATTTTATATGTTCTCTTTTTTGTTTATTTATTATGATTTGTTTATTTATATGGACATAAATGGACAATGCAGCAAACGCGGTAACGAATGATAAACTGTTTACGTACAATTTTAGTGAACACGCACTGCGGATAACAGTGCTAAAATTTAATAATGAAAAAATGTTGAACCTATCCGACGTTAAATTTTAGAAACATGAAATTTTGGTTTCAATATTAAAACTGTTAATTCATTTCTTTCTTTAGAAAAAAATATTAGTTCATTCTTCGTTTATTAAGCCGAACATAGACTGAAATTTTAAATTTATATTTACCAATTCGATATCAAATCTATATTAAAATAAATCAGCTCGTTTATTGTAAACAACTTCGAAATATTATAATTTGAAATAATCTTTCCCTTAAATAAATTGTACCACAAATTAAATTACCAAAAATTGATTTTAATTCCAAGTCAAAATTTCGACGTTCCAACTCTATTATAAAATATTCGTTTTGACAAAACCATTTATATTGAAAATAAATTTACGGAGAGGATTCTACTAAAAATAAACACAAACTTCGTTCAAAATAGATAAAATTCCAAATTGTACATCAAAATTCAAATATAAATATTTATTTTATTGTTAAATCTTAATCGAACTTATATTTAAATATGTCGAAGTTACCGGTTCGTTACACAGTTCGTATAATTGTAATATGAAAATAACAATAAATTTTGAGGAATCCAAGTAGATCCCTGCAACCTGATTCCCTACATCCAAATACGTTACTTTAAATATTATTATCCAATTTAAATAAACATATATAATATTTAATAAACAACCAATAACAGCAATTCAAGCACTCAAATTTAAATTCAATATGGTTATATTATTATAAACGTAACCAACAAGGTAAGTTACCTCGTTTGGAAATAAATCGTTAAAATAGTGATTCAATTTCGTTTTGAAATAAACAAATGCTTAATTCAACCAATTCATTCAATATATATTATTCAGCACACAGCAAACAATTATAAACCAAAGCACACAAAATAAAACCTGACTTATATAAAATACAAGTGGAATAAAAACTGAGTGAGTCAAACTCACTTTGATTTGATTCGTTGAACGGTTCATTGTAGTTAAATTAAACAGTCATTTAATTTAACTGTGAATTCCAGTCATCTCCCAACTGTCCAGATTAATTCCATATTGTTCTATTTGACAAGATGATTCCGGCAGATCTTGTTTTGTTCCATTCTGTTAACATGGGTACTAGATATAAACATTTATGTTAACTCTAATTTAATTATAATAAATTACTTAATTAATAATTAAAACTTTAATCTAAATACGTTAATTAGTTTATACCATTTTCCTGATCCTGCAACATTCGAAAATAAAAACCAACAATCCCCCCATCTTAAACTTCTACTTCGTTGTTTATATAGCCCGCGTTGTCCTCATGCTCCAAACAAAATACACGTTGACTTAAAATTTCCTTGCTGCTTCGTTCACACTAACTAACCCACGGCTTTGTAAAACTGTGCCACTTCTATTCCAAAAAATACGCAACTTCTTCTTCACTGTTCTTTTAAACATGCCCAACCATCCTTCAACGTGTCCCTTCTCCAAAAAATTCCCATCACGTTGCCCAGTCGGAAACAAAATTCCCTGTTCCTTCATATTAAGACAACCCAATTATCACGCCATCGAAATTCCTTCTTCTTTTATTTTGTGTACTCATGAATAACCTGCAAGTCTTCAGTTGGAAACCAGCCACATTTGTTTTGAAAAAAAAAATCGGAGTCTGACGCTTGTACTCAAAAAGCACATGTCCTCCTCCACTTTTTGAACCATTTTGTGCCAACTTTTATTTCTTTGATTTTCCAAACATTTAACAGCCGTTCTCCTTGCCACTACTCCCATCTAACTTACGTATAAACATGTCCTTCATTTTTCCTTATGCCCGTTCACTTGAAAAACTCATTCACCATTTCTTTCTTTAGTTCAAAACATAGTGCTAGCTTCTCCTTGTTTTGTTTCACATGTTTACTTTTTTTGCTTCCAAACTGTGCATGTTGTTCAACGTCCAGAACCATGAAATTCACTTTCACTCAAGTTACTCTAAGCGTCCTCTTTTCCTTCCCATCACGTAGTTTCCCCCCTCCTTAGTAATACTTCACACATAGTCCTTCCAAAATTTGCTGCTTCACTCATTTTCAACATTTAAAACTGTTTGACTTTAGTTCATCTTTTCATATATTTCGAATCCTGCTAGCCTTCTGTTCGAAGAAACTCTTCATGATAACCCAGACGTTTTCAACTTCTTCATGCTATTGTTCACGCTTTGATTTCAAAAATTCCGACACTAACCATTTTTGTCACTGATGCACTCATTGTCCATACTGAATCTTCACCGTTACACCTCACGTCATCGACCGGACGGTGATCTAAATGTGCCAATCGAAGCGCCATTGTGTCATTGACCATCGCCGTGAACCTGGACCCGCCACTCTCCACCGTACGCCTCCAGCCTTCCTATAACCATTTGACCTTCTTCATGAGATTCCAGATATCTTGTTGAAGTAGAACAGATTTCCACCGTTCATTACGAAGAACTCGAGGCCCTCTATGATCTTCATGTTGAAGAAATTTCGAAACTCTGAACAGATTGGGTGAAAATTCGAGGAGAAGCAAAAGAAGTTTTAGCCATTGATTTTATTTATTGGCGACTGCTGTATGGTTTGACCATGCGAAATGTTTTTATGAAAAGGTTTAGGGTTCACTGTGATGTTTGGGGTATATATAGGGTAATATAAATTATTATATTATAATAAAACTTACCCATGAAGTAGTGTGTTAAAACATGTACGTACGATCTCCAATCGAAATGAAACTAGAAATTCTAGCATATAAAAATATTCCGGACATTATGGGATAGGTTTCGTCGAATTCCGAAGTCGTTTGTGAAAAGTCCTTTATAAATCACAGGTGAAAAACAAGCGTGTAAATTTCCCATGAACACAAAATAAATCCGAATAACTTCAAATTTGAAACACTACAACACCTCATCATTACGGATTTAACAAAATTAGTTTCGTTGAAAACAGAGTTCGTTTGCATATCCGTTATACTATTTTATGCGTAAAACCGGGTAATTTTGGCAAAATTACCCGGTCTCTAAAAATAACAAACAATATATCTATCCTGAGTCTAAGTGTCAATACAAATCTAACAGAATTCGTTTCATGGCTTAATTCGATCGTTATCTCGAGTTATGATCAAAAACCCTTTTTAATCGAATTAAATTATTAAATTAATCGCTGTAATTTATATATAATTCCATAGCGATTATTTGAAAATTTGAATTGGACATAACTAACAATCTATAACACGAAATCTCGATTTTTCTCTTTCATTAGAAAACTATAATCAACTAGATTCAAACGTTTCTTGTTTCACAGAAATCCAACTTATATCGGATCATTTATATTCAATTAAAGTTCAAAACTCAATATTATTAACTACTGCAACGTTACAAGCTCGATTTATAATTATATATAAATTAAACGTTTAAACTTCGTTATATAAATGAATTCTTTATTTTAAATCTATTTAAAATTCCAAATCAATATTTAATATAATAAAATAAATTAAATATTTAACTAATGAAAATACGGGACGTTACACCTTTCAATCATTAACTTTGCACCCACCAAAACAACATTACCAAGTGAGTATTATCGATTCTTCACTCTATCAAACAATGTGTAATGTCGATACACTTGCCAGTTTTCAATACCAAGCTCCAAAAATGAAGTGCCACTCGTGTCAATCTTCAGACTCCAAACTTTCCTAACTCGTGTAGGATTAATGATAACATCCTTCCTAAGGCAACGCGACCCAAGCACTTCACTTCCCTTATCCTGAAGTGATAAACCAAACTATTCACTGGTGCTTTCTAAATACCAATCCACAACATTGTCCATACCTTGTACCTTCTCCTCTTGTCAATGGGAAACTAGAATATCATTGGTTAGCGCAAGTACAACTCTTCGACATGATATCTTGCAACCAGGCCCAAAAAATCAACTAAACATGTAGACTCGCCGATCAACTCGAATGGCCAAACCAATCCATCAAAGTAAAATTATCGTATAAGACGCTATAATCGGCACGCTCCTTCCAACTACTATTCCTTAGCTAAATTCCTCTAAAAAGCCCAACTGAGAGAACACTGTGGCACCATGAAGTTGATCTAACAAGCTATAAAGAACTGCTTGCCAGTTTCCCATTCTCTCATTTGGTGCCTTGAGCTTCTCCTTCTTCTAACACCTTCCCACCATTTGATGTCATAATCCAAGGAGGGAAATTGAAGGTCTATACCATTTGAGGCTAGATCTACATCAATTGAGGCAAGGGTTCATCGAATCAAGGTGTTTGGTGCGAAGTGCTTGCTGTCCGGATTCATATTCTTTTGATTTTGGCTTGTTTGGTAGAATCGATGAGTTGTTTACATCTCTCACATGGATTCAATGAAGTGTATGAGTAGTTGTTCATGTTTTTCATCAAATTCAAGTGTTTTTCCATAGATCTATGCGTAGGTAATTCCATTTTCATGTAAGTCACCCTATGATCTGATTTAGAAAGTTTAGACAGGTAATTTCTATGGTATTTCATGTGAATGTGAAAGTTAGATCCATGGTTTTGTTCATATGTACATTTAAGGTGATTTTAGCAAATTTTACATGATTATTGATGGAATTTTCATATTGGTGACATAGTTGATTTCATACCATGCTTGTAGTCATATTGGATGGATTGGATGAGTTGGTTTTGTCGAATGAATCGTTTTGGCGAAATTTTAGTCAAAATTGGAGTTGCATTTGAGAATGCAGGTTTTTGGTCATTTTTGGATCTAAGGAGTTAGATCTAATGTCTTGGGTAATTTTTAGATCAAAGGAGTTAGATCTAATGTCTTGGGTCATTTTTAGATCTAGAGTAGATCTAATGTCTTGGGTCGTTTTTGGATCTAAGGAGTTAGATCTAACGTCTTGGGTCGTTTTGAGATCTAAGGAGTTAGATCTAATGTCTTGGGTCATTTTTGGATCTTAGGAGTTAGACGTAATGTCTTGGGTCATTTTTAGATCTAAGGAGTTAGATCTAATGTCCGGTCGTTTTTGGATCTAAGGAGTTAGATCTAATGTCTTTGGTAGTTTTTGGATCTAAGGAGTTAGATCTAATGTCTTGGGTCGTTTTTGGATCTAAGGAGTTAGATCTAATGTCTTGGGTAGTTTTTGGATCTAAGGAGTTACATCTAATGTCTTGGGTCGTTTACGGATCTAAGGAGTTAGATCTAATGTCTTGGGTCGTTTTTAGATCTAAGGAGTTAGATCTAATGTCTTGGGTCATTTTTAAATCTAAGGAGTTAGATCTAATGTCTTGGGTCGTCTTTAGATCTAAGGAGCCAGACCTAAAGGGGCCAGACCTAAGGAGTAAGACCAAAGGAGAAGACCTAAGGGGCTTACGAATAATCGTAATTGCTAACGGCTAGAGGCGAGAAGGCCGAGGAATTATTGTTATCAAAGGTTCTAGCGGGCTCAAAGTAGGGGTACAATTGAAGACCGGTTGTAGGTCGTGTATCCTAGACATTGTGTATAGCCTAGACACGTGTTGCATATAGTGTGTGGAGTTTTGCTAGAACTGGGGCACCATGTATGGTCCTTGACAATTGATGGCAAGTTGTTAGCTATTCATACGATAACGAGGGTTTCAAAGCAAGGCTGGCGGTGATAGCAAGAGTAGGTCATGGATGTTTGAAAGCTTGTTGTGATGATGGTTGAAGTTGTTATTGCAATGTATGAATGGTTGTCTTGGTTGCCATGGCCGAATTGTTGTTCCTTTGGATGTATGGATTGTAAAGGCTAAATGTATTGGGGAAGGAGATCGAGAGTTCTTCTCTATGGCTAGGCAGATTAGTTGTTTATCTACCCACTCTCATATACTTTGTTATTGAAGTTTGTTAGCTGTTTTGTCACTCACTAAGACTGTGATCTGACTCTAGGCTTTATGTTTCCTCTTATTACCTTGGGATGTTCATCCGGTTGTTAGGATGGGCCAACTAGGTGGCAGGTGACAGGTGATTTCTTAATGAGGGTGAGGTTGTTTTATGGCGAGCAGGAGGCTGGCGTACTATTTTACTACTTCTAGTACCTTTGTTTTTCCATTGTTTGCTATTTCACCGAATGTTGTAGTGAGGCAAATTGTATAAACACTATTGTTGTTATCCACGTGTATGGGAATTACTTTCTAGTTGTCATGAAAGTTTAGTGTTTTCTACTTCACTATCATTACCTGTTATAAACGTTCTATTATATTTTATCCTTGTGTTGTGAGTTAACGACATGTTCCATTTATATATCATACCTTGACGATCGTCCATAGCTGCCTAGCACTCTCTTTAGTGCATTATTCCTCTTATATAGTGCAGAGGTTATGGGCAGTTGTCCTATTTGGTATCAGAGCTCTGATCAACAATTTTGGCCAAAGTTCGAAGATGTAATCACGTATGAGAGATATACTTGTAGATATCAGTTGTACGTTTACTATATATATTAGCAAATATAGTAGTAGCATTTGTTCTCTTTTAGCAGTTTTCTTGGAAGTGGCTAATTATTCTAAATTGTAGATTTAGGATGAGTAGACGAACGTCAAGACACACTTCTAGGGGAGCTAACACTGGAGGGGGAAATGGCGGTGAACCAGACTACCCTACCATGTTTGAATCCATGATGGAGGCATTCATGCGAATGTTCCCTGCTCCAGTGGCAGCTACGGTAGACGTAGGAGTTCAGTTGCCAAGGGTTGTGGACTTTGCGAAGCTATGCAAGGATTATACATCTCTAGGAGGAAAACCATTCAAAGGAAATGAGCAATCTGAAGAGGTTCAGAGGTGGATGGATTCTTGTGTTCGTATCTTTAGAGACTTGAGTTTGGATGGTGCAACCAAGAGAAAGCTTGCATCAAGGCAACTTCAAGGCAGGGTCATGGAATCATAGAATTCAGTCACACTTGAGACTCTAAAGGAAGAGATTTCATGGGAACAATTCCAGGCTAAGTTTGAAGCAAAATTCATTTCGACGGCTCAGACATTCGTTCTTTTCAAGAAGTTCGTAGAGTTGAAGCAGAATGGCAGATCAGTGCATGACTACATTTTTGACTTTGAAGCCTTGTCCAAATACGCTCATTCATACATTGATACACCTTATCAGATGAACGAGAAGTTCGTTATAAGTCTGGATACGCATATTGGAAGGCTGTTGGTGGACCATTTTGACGACTCATTAGAGAAGATCGTGGAAAAGGCTATTCTCCATGAGAGCTTGTTTCCTAAGGAGGCAAATGTTGTCGCTGCAACCAACGAGGTTCAAAAACCACAACAGGGTGGTAATAATAAGAAGAGGAAGCAACAAAAATAGAAAGTAAAGGATGGCTAGAAGAAGCAGAAGAATCAAGTTACCTGCTTCAATTGTTGGGAGAAGGGCCATTTTTCTAGTGAATGCAAGAAGCCTAAAGCTGAGAAGAGATGCTTCAAGTGTGGGAAGCCGGGACATGAGAAGAAAGTTTGTCCAGAATTAGCTTAAGAGAAGCAAGTGGATAAGACTTAGGCTTTAGGGGCAATGTTGTCTTCTTCGAAAGCTCCTACTTCAAAGGAGAAGGGAAAGGGTGCCATGGTGTAAGGTACTCTTTCTATTCATGGTGTTTCAGTTCGAGTTTTGTTTGATACTGGAGCTTCGCATTCATTCAGTTGCAATGAGCTTGTTTGTCGCTTGGGTTTGGAACCCGAGATTTGTGATAGACCATTGATCGTGACTAATCCAGTTGGGGGTAGTCCAATTTGTGCATGTTGTGCCGTGGTCTAGAGTTGTCGAGTCATGATTGCTCTTTTGTGTGTGATTGCTTTGTTCTTAACTTCGCTGGGTTTGGGATCATCTTGGGCATCGTTTGGCTCAAGAGGTATGCAGCAAGGGTGAACTGCAAGAAGCTAGAGGTGAGAGTCGTGGATGTAGAAGGGAGAAAGGTGCTGATAAAGTGTAAGCGCGAAGAGGATGTCTTCGTTAGCTATCTATATTTTCTTGTGATTCCACAAGAAGACTTGTCATTTGTGTTGATCGCTAATGAGTATGAGGATGTCTTTGACGAGGTCAAAGGGTTACCTCTGCATCGTGAGATCGAGTTTAGGATCGATTTGTTTGATATACCTCTTAGGAGGATGGCGCCTAAGGAACAATGAGAGTTGGAGGTGCAAGTTCGAGACCTTCTTAGGAAGGGATTCATTCGGAGAAGTGTTTTCGAATAGGGTGCACCATTCCTATTTGTAACCAAGGAAGATAGATCGTTAAGATTGTGTGAGAGCTATTGTGAGCTGAACAAGACGACTAAGAAGAACAAGTATCCATTGCCAAGGATTGATGACTTGTTCGATCAGCTTCACCAAGCCAAAGTGTTTTCTCAAATGGATTTGGCAACGGGATTTCACCAGTTGAGGGTGGCGAAGGATAGTGTACCAAAGACTGCTTTTAGAACACCATCTGGTTTCTTCGAGTGGCTGGTGATGCCATTCAGGTTGACTAACGCGCTAGCGTACTTTGTGGATCTTATGAATAGAGTTTTCAGAGATCAGTTGAACAAATTTGTTCTTGTGTTCGTGGATGATATTCTAGTTTACTCCAGGAATGAGGAAGAACACAAGAAGCACTTGAGAGTTGTGTTAGAGATCTTGTGAAAGCATCAGCTAAGAGCTAAGTTTCCAAAGTGTCACTTATAGAAGAATGAAGTGAGGTTCTTAGGCCATGTTGTCTCTGGAAATGGTAAATCGGTTGACCCTGCTAAAGTGGCAGTAATCCAGGACTGGGGTAGACCTAAGAATGTGGCGGATGTTCGGAGTTTCCTTGGGTTGGCTGGTTACTACCGATGGTTTATCAAGGATTTTTCCAAGATAGCAGCACTGTTAACAGGATTAACGAAGAAGAACCAAGTGTTCACATGGGATGCAAAGTGTGAACAAGCGTTCGGAATCCTGAAGGAGAGATTGACGAGTGCACCAGTGTTGACCATTCCGAGTGGGAATGAAGAGATGGTGGTGTACACTGATGCATGTGGTACTGGACTAGGAGTAGTGATAATGCAAAAGGATAAGGTTGTGGCTTACGCGAGTCGATAGCTAAAGCCGCATGAGAGAAATTACCCAAATCATGATTTAGAGTTGGCAGCGGTTGTGTTTTCTCTGAAGATGTGGAGACATTATCTATTGGGAATTCGATTCGAGTTGTTGACAGATCAGAATTCTTTGAAGTATCTTTTCTTTTCAAAGGATTTGAATCTTCGGCAGCAACGATGGTTAGAGTTTCTGACATCATATGATTTCGATACAGCCTATACTCCTGGTAAAGGTAACGCGGTTGCAGATGCATTAATTTGAAGACACGCAAGTTTGGGAGTGATGTTTTCAAAATGGAAGAGCCTCGAGTATTTGGAAAGGTTTGATTTCAAGCCAAGGTGCGAGTTGGAACCTGAAATGTTGGCAAGCTTATCGATAAGACCTACTCTCATCGAAAGGATTGTCGAAAGCTAAAAGCGAGATACTAAGCTTGTCGTGTTTATCCAGGGTTATAAACCAGAGAATAAAGAGTTTGAAGTTGATCGAGAAGGTTGGCTTCGAAAGCAAGGGCGATTAGTGGTTCCTGATATTGATGCATTGAGAGATGATGTCCTGAGATAATGTCATCACTCGAAGTTGACAATTCATCCCGGTGGTAATAAGATATATTAGGACTTGAAGCAAGTCTACTACTGGGAAGGGATGAAGCGAGATATTGGAAAGTTCATTTCCAAGTGCATGAACTGTCAGTTAGTGAAAGCTGAACAGAAGAAGCCAAGTGGTTTGCTTCAGCCATTAGAAGTTCCTACGTGGAAGTGAGAGAAAGTATCAATGGATTTTATCAATAGGCTACCTAGAACCAGAGCAGGAAATGAAGGGATTTGGGTCATTGTGGATCGCTTGATCAAAAGTGCGAGATCCATTCCTGTCAAGTCGATTAGGACGACATCGAAATTGGTTGAGCTTTTTGTCAAGTTGATAGTTCGATTCCACGGTATCCCAAAAAGTATAGTGAGTGACCGAGATCTGTTGTTCACTAGCGGATTTTGGAGAAGTCTGCAAGAATCTTTGGGAACTGAATTGTGCTTGAGTATGGCATACCATCCTCAAACTGATGGTAAGACCGAGAGGATCAATCGAGTTTTGGAAGATCTCTTGAGGGCTTATATGTTCAACTTCGGTGGATCATAGTAAGACTATCTACATCTAGTTGAGTTTGCGTATAATAATGACTACCAGTCGGTTATTGGGAGGGCACCATTTGAGGCATTGTATGGGAGGCCATGCAACTCTCCAGCTTGTTGGTTAGAAATTGGGGATAAGTTGGTACTTGGGCCTGAGATGATTAGAGAAACCTCAGATTTTATCGAGATCGTTCGGCAACGAATGAAGGCAGCCCAAGATCGTTAGAAAAGTTATGCTGAAAAGCATCAAAAAGATTTGGAATTCGACGTTGGCGATATGGTTTTCATGAAGATTTCGCCATTAAAGCATGTGGTTCAATTCGGAAACAAAGGGAAATTGGCTCCAAGGTTTTTTGGACCATTTCCAATAGTTGAGCGGATTGGAAAGCTCGCATATAGATTGGAGTTACCTGAGAAGATGTCGAGCATGCATTATGTGTTCCATGTGTCATTTCTACAGAAATTCATGCATGATTCAAATGTAGTTGTATCTCCAGAGCAGTATGAAGTTTTGGAAGTAGAAACCATTGTCGGGAAACCTCGCAAGCCACTTCGTGTTGTGGGGAATGACACAAAACAGCTTAAGAGGAAGATGGTTAAGCTAGTCAAAGTACAGTGGAGTGAAGATAAAGACGATTATACATGGGAGTCGGAAGAGAACATGAGGGTGTCTCATCCAAAACTCTTCATCGGTAGGACCCTATGATATCATATCATCGTTGTATCTTGTTCTTGTTTGATATAATTCCATTTGCTAGGATAAGGCTATGGATGCATGACTTGATGGTTGCTAGTTTGGATGATAGAATTGGCTCCTCATGGATGATAGGCATGCGGGATTGTTGTGATTGCTTGTGTTTGCTTGGAATTCCGAGGGCAGAATTCTTAAGGGGGAGAATGTAACAGCTCGCATTTTACGTATCAGAAGATCGTAAAATATTTTTATTTTATTCCTTGAAGGTTGGATCATTCTCATCTTTTTATATGTGTTGCTTATGGGGATGTGAGACATGTCCATAATTTTTACCAATTTTATTTGTGACCATTTTTCCCCTTTTATTCTTGCGCAGGGCATAACCTTTGTCTCAGGTCAAATTAGAGGGTGAGACCTATGCCATTGGAAAGGAATTGATGATTGCCTTTCCATAGAGTGGTTACATTAAAGATTTGGCTCAACGGTTTAGGAGAAATCGCTGTTTTAAGGTTTTACAGTGACTGGTCAGGTTTTGGAAGCCTAATGGGCTGATTTGGGGGAGGCTCATTTGTGGGATAGTGTAAATTATAAATATGGGGTAAGGGATATGAGAAATGGTTTTAGTTTCCCATTCTCTCATTGGTGCCTTGAGCTCCTCCTTCTTCTAATACCTTCCCACCATTTGAAATCATAATCTAAGGAGGGAAATTGAAGATCTATACCGTTTGAGGCTAGATCTAGATCAATTGAGGCAAGGGTTCATCGAATCAAGGTGCTTGTGCGAGGTGCTTGCTGTCCGGGTTCATATTCCTTGAATTTTTGCTTGTTTGGGAGAACCAGTGAGTGGTTTACATCTCTCACATAGATTCAACGAAGTGTATGAGTAGTTATGGATGTTTTTCATCAAATTCAAGTGTTTTCCATAGATTTATGCAAAGGTAATTCCAATTTCATGTAAGTCACCCTATGATCTGATTTACCAAGTTTAGATAGGTAATTTCTATGATATTTCATGTGAATGTGAAAATTAGATCCATGGTTTTGTTCATATGTACATTTAAGGTAATTTTGGTGAATTTTACATGATTATTGATGGAATTTTCATATTGGTGATATGGTCGATTTCATACCATGCTTGTAGTCATATTGGATGGATTGGATGAGTTGGTTTTGTCGAATGAATCGTTTTGGCGAAATTTTAGTCGAAATTGGAGTTGCATTTGAGAATGCAGGATTTTGTTCGTTTTTGGATCTAAGGAGTTAGATCTAATGTCTTGGGTCATTTTTAGATCTAAGGAGTTAGATCTAATGTCTTGGGTCGTTTTTACATCTAGAGTTAGATCTAATGTCTTGGGTCATTTTTGGATCTAAGGAGTTAGATCTAACGTCTTGGGTCGTTTTTAGATATAAGGAGTTAGATCTAATGTCTTGGGTCATTTTTGGATCCAAGGAGTTAGACCTAATGTCTTGGGTCATTTTTAGATCTAAAAAGTTAGATATCTAATGTCCGGTCGTTTTTGGATCTAAGGAGTTAGATCTAATGTCTTGGGTCGTTTTTGGATCTAAGGAGTTACATCTAATGTCTTGGGTCGTTTTTGGATCTAAGGAGTTAGATCTAATGTCTTGGGTCGTTTTTAGATCTAAGGAGTTAGATCTAATGTCTTGGGTCGTTTTTAGATCTAAGGAGTTAGGCCTAAGGTCGTTTTTAGATCTAAGGAGTTAGGCCTAAGGTCTTAGGTCATTTTTAGATCTAAGGAGCCCGACCTAAAGGGGTCAGACCTAAGAAGCAAGACCAAAGGAGAAGACCTAAGGAGCTTACGAATAGTCGTAATTGATAACGGCTAGAATGAGAAGGCCGAGGAATTATCTTTATCAAAGGTTCTAGCGGGCTCAAAGTAGGATACAATTGAAGACCGGTTATAGGTCGTGTATCCTGGGCATTGTGTATGGCCTAGACAAGTGTTGTGTATAGTATGTGGAGTTTTGCTAGAACCGGGGCACAGTGTATGGTCCTTGACAATTGATGGCAAGTTGTTAGCTATTCATACGATAATGAGGGTTTCAAAGCAAGGTTGGCGGTGATAGCGAGAGTAGGTCATGGATGTTAGAAAGCTTGTTGTGATGATGGTTGAAGTTGCTATTACAATGTATGAATGGTTGTCCCGGTTGCCATGGCCGAATTGTTGTTCCTTTTGATTTTTGCTTGTTTGGTAGAATCGATGAGTTGTTTACATCTCTCACATGGATTCAATGAAGTGTACGAGTAGTTGTGCATGTTTTTCATCAAATTCAAGTGTTTTTCTATAGATCTATGCGTAGGTAATTCCATTTTCATGTAAGTCACCCTATGATCTGATTTAGCAAGTTTATATAGGTAATTTCTATGATATTTCATGTGAATGTGAAAGTTAGATCCCTGATTTTGTTCATATGTACATTTAAGGTTATTTTGGTGACTTTTACATGATTATTGATGGAATTGTCATATTGGTGATATGGTTGATTTCAAACCATGCTTGTAGTCATGTTGGATGGATTGGATGAGTTGGTTTCGTTGAACGAATCGTTTTGGCAAAGTTTTAGTCGAAATTGGAGTTGCATTTGAGAATGTAGGTTTTGGGTCATTTTTGGATCTAAGGAGTTAGATCTAATGTCTTGGGTCGTTTTTATATCTAAGGAGTTAGATCTAATGTCTTGGGTCGTTTTTGGATCTACGGAGTTAGATCTAATGTCTTGGGTCATTTTCGGATCTAAGGAGTTAGATTTAATGTCTTGGGTCGTTTTTGGATTTAAGGGGTTAGATCTAATGTCTCGGGTCATTTTTAGATCTAAGGAGTTAGATCTAATGTCTTGGGTTATTTTTGGATCTAAGGAGTTAGATCTAATATCGGGTCGTTTTTAGATTTAAGGAGTTTGATCTAATATCTTGGGTCGTGTTTGGATCTAAGGAGTTAGATCTAATGTCTTGGGTCGTTTTTAGATCTAAGGAGTTAGATCTAATGTCTTGGGTCGTTTTTGGATCTAAGGAGTTAGATCTAATGTCTTTGGTCATTTTTAGATCTAAGGTGTTAGATCTAATGTCTTGGGTCGTTTTTAGATCTAAGGAGTTAGATCTAATGTCTTGGGTCATTTTTGGATCTAAGAAGTTAGATCTAATGTCTTGGGCTGTTTTTAGATCTAAGGAGTTATATCTAATGTCTTGGGCCATTTTTAGATCTAAGGAGTTAGATTTAATGTCTTGGGTCGTTTTTAGACCTAAGGAGTTAGGTCTAAGGTCTTGGGTTGTTTTTAGATCTAAGGAACCAGACATAAAGGGGCAAGACCTAAGGAGAAGACCTAAGGGGCTTATGAATAGTCGTAATTGATAACGGCTATAGACTAGAAGGCTGAGGAATTATCATTATTATCATAGGTTCTAGCGGGCTCAAAGTAGGGGTACAATTGAAGGCCAGTTGTAGGACGAGTATCCTGGGCGTCGTGTATGGCCTAAACACGTATTGTGTATAGCGTATAGAGTTTTGTTAGAACCGAGGCGCCATGTATGGTCCTCGACAATTGATGGCAAGTTGTTAGCTAGTCATACGATAACGAGGGTTTCAAAGTAAGGTTGGCGTTGATAGCCAGAGTCGGCCATGAATGTTTGAATGCTTGATGTGATGATAATTGAAGTTGCTATAGCAATGTATGAATGGTTGTCCTGGTTGCCATGGTTGAATCGTTGTTCCTTTGGATGTATGGATCGTAAAGGCTATCACTGTCATGTAGTGGGGAAGGAGATCGAGAGTTCTTCTCTGGAGTTGGGTAGATTAGTTGTTTATCTTCCCATTCTCATATACTTTATTGATGAAGTTTGTTAGTTGTTTTATTGCTCACCAAGACTGTCGTCTGACTCAAGGTTTTATGTTTCCTCTTATTATCTTGGGATGTTCACCTGGTTGTTTGGATGGGTAGACTAGGTGGCAGGTGATAGGTTATTGCTTAATGAGGGTGAGGCTGATGTTTGGTGGCAAGAAGGAGGCTGGCATACTATTTTACTACTATCTACTACCTTTGTTTTTCTGCTGTTTGCTATTTCTCTGAGTGTTGTAGTAAGGCAAATTGTACAAACACAATTGTTGTTATCCACGTGTATGGGAATTACTTTCTAGTTGTTATGAAAGTTTAGTGCTTTCTACTTCACTATCACTACCTGTTGTATACGTTCTATTATATTTTATCCTTGCTGTGTGAGTTAACGATAGGTTCTGTTTATGTATGATACCTTAACGATCGTACATAGCTGCCTGGCACACCCTTCAGCGCATTGATCTTTTTATATAGTGCGGGGGTTATGGGCGGTCGTCTCATCTTCCTCTACTCTCCTGGTGCCTTCCTTCTTTAAGGTATTACTATAGGTCTGGAATAATTTAACGGGTCAATATGGAATTAAATATCTCTGATGACTGGTACTATCGACAAATAAACATCTGAAATCTCGACGTATTAGTAAATAACAATCAAACATGACTCAATGAGAATATGTTTTGATGAACCATGTATACTACAAAGTATAAACACCTATGTTGTAACACTTGCTCATCCCGAGGCCCAAAACTAAATGATAAGGATGTTGTGGTCACCTACAGTGTTAATCCCTGGTGACATAACACATGATGTTGCTCACATATAGTCCAACTAAAACCTCAACACGGTAAGTAAAAATCAAGATAGGTCAAACCAAATCTTCTCGAGTCCCTATCCTGCTCCATCAATCAAACCTCTAGATCAATTGGAACTGAAACCTCAACATCAAAATAAAAGACGTATGAAAACACCATTAGTGGAAAACATGTCTCAAATGGAGATATCGTTTTTCACCCTTTCTAATCTAGGGAGTGCTCGACTAAATAGGAATGACGATCTATACGTATGTTTCCACGATTAATCCATAAAACAGGAAAAATCTCTACTGGGTATAAGCTCGAACATCCTAAGCTCCTTTGACTAACTTCTCAAAGCCTTCATTCTCTATTTGATTGAAATCAACTACTTTACCTAGTTGATCGCCCTACCTATCCACGACTTCTATCCTTCTTGTATGGAGTAACAACGGCAGAAAATAAATCATACTTCGACATCATCTCGAGTTCGGCCACATACTCCAACACAACCCATATCGCCTTGCCCAAATCGGTAAGCTTCTGAACTAATGCTGACTCTTATGAAGCCAAGACAAAATTCTTCGAAGCAAACAACAAATTGATCTTGAGCAAGCTAAAGCTACAAGAACACTCGATAGATTTGGATTTAACCGTGGTTTTTTCTTGAGATAACCTCTATCCCACAACATTAACCAGCTCTAAGTCATTGAAGAACTCTTGTAAGAAAGCAAACCAACCTTGCATTACCATAGTTGACTCTTTTCCTAAGAATAGTCTGCCCCTTAGATACATAAGTACCTATAGAGCTTGGCATAACCGACTCCCTCCACTTGAGTACCAAAACAAATCAGGGAAATCGGAACATCTCAACTGGTGATTTGCATTACTACCGAGAACACGTAATGTGAGTCAAGGTTAGTGGTCCTCAACCCTGTAAAATTCTTAAATTAAGAAATAGGGCAACTTATAATATTTATCGCTTGCTAGATCATCTCAAGGAAGTGGTTAGGACGATAAGTCACGAATAGAGAAAACAATTAAAATAGCACTTGCATGTAAATCAACTTACAATAAATAATTTTACTAATATATAGTTTTGGATACCAAAATATACACAACTACGTACTTTCTCGTGTATATTAACTCTCGATTTGATATTGCTTAGGTTAAACAACGCAACGTAAGCTCTGATACCACTTGTGACGACCATTATACACCATCGGATCTCATATAACCCAATAGATTGTTGTACTCGCAACCAATCAATGTGTGACGATAGTCAAGAGAAATAAAATGAAAAAGAAGGAAAGTAGTTAACAAGGTAAGAGAATAGAAGAGAAGATGAGGAAAGGAACACCATACACGAATACAGAACCTATCATATATCTCACAGCGTATAAAATGAAATATAATATAAATCATACACATAAAATAGGCAAGACGGTAATACTTATCTAACCAGGGTATACAAGAGATAAATATATTCATCGACAACTGTCTCAGAATAAGTGGCCATGTAATGACCCGCATTGGCAGAGGTATTATTATTAATTTATTTAATTATATAAATAGGGATTTAGAGAATTCAAAATGGTCGTTTAATTAAATAATAGTGAATATTTAATTAAAATAATAATTAAATAATATATTTAATTCTGAAATAATCAGAATTGGCCGAAATGACGATATGGTGTGAACCCGATAATCCGTGATATTTAATTCAGCTTGGAACTGAATTTGAATAACGAATATATTCAATTGTCGACAGTTGAACGTATAATTATATTATAATTAAAATCGAGCTCGAAATGGCGCTGCAGTTCGTAAATTGGCGATTTGAACTTCAACTGAATGTACAGGATTCTTTTTAAGCCGGAATTCTGTGAAACAAGAAACGTGTGGAGCTGGTGGAGTATATCTTTCTAGTGGAAGAGAAAAATCGGGATTTCATCGTGTAGATTTTGATTCACGTCCAAATCAAATTTTAGAAAAGTCGCTGTGGAATTCCTTTATAATTTATAAAGGAATTATTTATATTTTTAAAAAGGATTTCAATATAAATCGAATATTGGGTTGACCCAGCTTTGAAATATCAAGTTAGAAATTCATATAGGGATATTTTAGAGCTGAACGATATCGTATGTGGATATATACGATAATATTTATTAATAGTTAATTTAATTATATGTAAATATATTTATATATTTAAATGGGTTATTCAGAGCTTTAAAAATAGCCAGTTTCGCAAACGAAGTCGGAAATCGACGAAACTAATTTTGTTGGATCTGCAATGTCAAATAGTTGTTAGATTTCCAGTTTAGTGATTTTTAGAGTCATTGTGTGGCCGTACGGATTTTTAGAGTGAAAAACAGTTAGTATTTCGACGGTTAAAAATACACTGTGTGAGCATACGAAGTCGGAATTCGACGAAACCAGTTTCGTTGGGACCGTAATGTCGAACTGTAGCTGCATGTCAATTTTCGTGATTTTTGGGTATCACGTGTGATCATAGGAATTTTAAAAGACAAATGTAAATAGTGTTTGCTAAAAAATTTAATAAAATAATCGAATAAAAAAATAATATAAGTATCCTATAAATACCACTACACTACCCAAACCTAATTTTACTGTAACACCCCACGTCCGTTAGTGTCACTCACAAAGGGAATGCACTAAGTTCTGTGGAGCATTTAGGGTAAAAGATGCAGATAAATTACAAGACAGACAGAAATTAAACAGCGGAAAATAGAACTTTGCTTTATTGATAAAATAGTTTGTACAAAGATTTCTTTACAATATCAGAGTGTCATCTGTCTTACAAAATAAAGAAGCATAAAAATACATTTATATTCCCCAATGTAGCAAGAACCAGCCATAGCATCTGAAAAGAGAATCCAAGCAAAACTTCGACAAATCTTCAAGCTGGGAAAGAGTGACAGTCCAACTTAACCTGAGCTATACTACTCCCTCCTCTACTACCTAGCGGGGGAAACGGAAGAAAAGAAGACGAAAGAAAAACAGAGTCAGACATAAAGCCTGAGTAAGTTCAGTAACTTCTAGCATGTGAACATGGAAAAACAAACGACATGAATTAACTGAATCCAAGATTACACCATGACCATAGGGTCAGCAAGATTAGACAAGATAATCACAAGATATGCTAAGATAAGATAAACTGGATATACTCTAATACTTTCGCCGCTACGCTCTAATACTTCGCCGCTTCGCTATTTCCTTGTTATACTGATTTCTATATCTCTGCACCACCTAACTAGTGTCCCAACTAGTAACGATAACGTGATCCCAATCCCTGTATTTTCCATCGCCTTCAGGCATCCATTTATTTATTTGTTATCTAGGTTTAATCTAGGGTTTTCTACCAAGTGCCTTCTAGATTCAACTAGAGTTTACGCTGTCTGCTGAACGCTTCTTGGATTCAGGATTTATGCCACCTAGTTCAACTAGGAATTATGCTACCTGTCGAACGATGCCCCCAAGTCTAGGACACACTACCTAGAGTGGTATATGTTCCTATACTTCCCCACGCATGTATCGCAAATCGTTATCGCTTGTCTAGATGCACATGTCCTATAATGTGCGGTCCGAGTCCTGTGACAGGGCAAATCAAGGAATACAGAACTCGGTCGAGAGCTTTCAGATATCTACTGATGCAGATGCTAAGGTCTGTTTTTATTCCAGTGGCTATGGTCTTACTTGACCCCTCCCTCAACTAATGAAAGGCACACCTTGAAAAATGAGAACTATACGCCGGCCCCCGGTGCCCCACTATCCTATGGCCATCCTCACCCATTACTAGATAGCAAGTATATGGTCTTTTGGAGTTCTCCGCCTTTCCGCTTCACGTATCTCGATTGACTGAAGATGGATGGTAGGCGACGAGTTGCTAACACAAGGCTACCGTTTTCTCGCCGAATCACGCCGGTCCATCCTAGTCTTTAGGTTGCCATATATTGCAACCAAGGCATACCCCTAGTTCTTCTACGCAGACCTTAATCTCTGTGAGCCCAGGAGGATCATCTGCAGCCTCACAGAGGGATACCAAAAGTACCCTCACGTCCCCTCGAAGCCTCGGGCTTCGTAACCCAATTCGTTGGAGCCACCTTTTTGCTCAGACGGACATTCGCTCCTTCCCGTGTTATATTTAGAATTACTACTTAGTTTTACTAACTAAGATTTACCACTTAGTTTCCAGAATCGTTGTTTTCTTGACTAAGGTTTACTACTTAGTTCCCTTTCCCGTCAATTTGGATTGGTTAAGTGTCATTAGTCCATTCAAGCCAACTTAACCCTCTTCATTCATCCTGTTAATTTGGTTAAATGTTATCAGTAATTTATGATGACTTAACCCTACCACAAACCAGGTTATATTGGTTAAGTATTTCTACCCATTCATCCTGTATTGGTTAAGTGTTCCTTGCCCGTCTGTTCTAACTGTCATGTTATTATTAATGGTTAAGTATTATCCCTTCATGTTTCAGACTTAACCCTATTCCTTTATCATAATCCAATGGTTATGTGTTCAAGCTTACTTAACCATATGGTCTAGCCCAGCTAACCTATCAAATCGGCTAAGTGTATTTACTTAACCCCAACCTCTAGTCTAGTTAACATGTTAATTTGGCTAAGTGTATTAGATTTTACTTAACCCCTACAAATCTTGTCTTGCTACCTTGAGTTTGGTTAAGTGTTTCTATGGACTTAGCCCTCCCATTCTGGCTTAACTGTGTTAAGTTGGTTAAGTGTTCCTATGGACTTAACCCTCCCATTCTAGCTTAACTGTGTTAAGTGTCAGTCCGAACCAAACCCCACCCATCAGATTAGTTATCATGTTGAACCGGTTAAGTGTCTTAGCTAACTTAACCCTACCTTTCTTGTTCTAGCTTTAACTAAATAAATTAAAGCCGCGACCACTCACATTAGACAGATTTTGTTGCGAATACTGGATGTGCCGGTTGGTTCCGGGCAGGTTTACATCGCAACTCAGTCTAACCTCGGGTTAGGCATATTCGTGTTTTCTAAGTTCAAAGGGTTTCAATTTATTTTCAAATCAAGTTTTGAAAGTAACCATCCCGTTCGTCGGATCAGTTAGGGATAGCCAGGGAGAGTAGGAAACTTGTATTTTCCAAACCCAAGCCTAGACACTATCCTCTCTGTCACCCTAGAACTTTCTGGTGTGTTATTAAAAGAGATGTCGTTAATAAACCTTTAATTTGTCTAAATTTGTATTTCCCCATTTAGGACAAATTCTATAAGTAAATTAATGCTAATTTACTTATTTCCCAATTACTCTGTAAATTGTCTACATTTATTTCTATGGCCCATTTCTCTCTCTAAATCATATTTATGCTTTTTGGTATGTGGACTATACCAAATGTAGTGTCACTAACCATGATTTTGCTAAACCTGCCAATTACTCCCAATTATGGCCAATTTCACATTTATGCCAATATACTTACCGTGCCAAATTAGCTAATCCAATTCTGATTCAACATTCTAATTCTAGACTTATTACTCTAGTTCACTATTCATGCAAATGCTAGATTTACACGTCAATACTAGATTCAAATTACACATCTTATAATTCATGTCAAATTTATCCAATTTGCATTTCTATGAACATGCCATAATACATGTTCCCAATTTATGCCAATTTCCAAGTTAAACTACGTTTTTAGTAAATTTCATAATTTGCCCAAACCGCATGCCCACCGTTCGTATAATCGTGATTCATTCTAGATTATAAATAAAGCTAGGTTCGTAGAAAAAAGGGAATGAACCAAAGATGCTACGAAAAAGATAGGCATACTAACTGGCATAAAAAGGGGTTGAATAACGACGTTGGTTCAAGAACATGGGTAGACCTAACTTAATAGGTAAATTCCCAAGGTCTAAAACCAAGAATAGACAGAATAAAGACGTAGGTTCAAGAACATGGGTAGACCTAACTTAATAGGTAAATTCCCAAGGTCTAAAACCAAAGAAAACAAAGAACAGACAGAATAGATAATCGGGTTTAGACCCAATTTCACAGTCACAAAACTTAAACACTTTCATAGTCATGAACCATAGGTGCTTAATCACAGTTGTCCAATTTATGCCATAGACAATAGTTTTGCTTCCTAATCAAAGGTATAGGATTGTGTTCATAGTCATGGAAATAATTCTCATAGTCACAGTCATAGTCATAGGCAAATGTTCATAGTTATCGGCAAATGTTCATAGTCATAGGCATATGGTTTTAAGGTCCATAGTCACGGTCTTATTTGTCCTCGAATCATAACAGTTCTTAATTAGGTTCAAGAGTATAGGCACTGGTTCGAATAGAGAGAGATTTGGCATATTCTTTTATTCCTTTAATTCATGTCACGAACAGAGAGAAACGTTCAAATCTAAAAAGTAACCGACTTACAGAGATTAGATTAGAATAGAAAGATGGCGTTGCTATGATTCATAGAAAAATAGTCGTTGTAGTCGTTCGAATCTTCACTTGAATTCTAGCTTGAATCTCCTCTTTGAAAGTCTTTGAGCAGCACCTCCTCGTCTTGATTTATTTTATATATATTATTTTATTTATTATTTGATTAAGAGGAGGAGAGGAAGCCATGTTCACTAAGAATCTTTGCAGCATAAGGGTAGAGAAGAATTGTGAATAGAGAAGGAGTCTAGGGCTGTTTATATAGTGTAGAAGTCAATGAATCTGGTTAGAAGGGCATCCAAATACAGAGAGACGAATCAGGTGCAGGAAACAGGAAAAAGCAGGGGGGTCGACCCCCAGGTCGACTACCCAGTCGACCTGGGTGCCTTGGGCGGGAAAATTCCCGCCCAGCCCATTCTGGGTCCGATTTGAATTTTGAACCTGACCTGTTTTGAAATTTGAACTTCGCTGAATCTTCCGGAGGCCATATCTTCCTCATACGGACTCCGATTTACGCAAACTCGGACTCGTTTTCATGCAGAATTCCGAGACGAATGCAATGGCGCAGCCCGTTTCCCTTGATTTTGATTTTTAACTTTTAATTCTTCCTTGATTTGTGAATCTTAGCGTTACAGAATCACGGGGTGTTACATTCTCCCCCACTTAAAAGGATTTCATCTCCGAAATCTTCAAGTTAGGAAGAATGTGTCCTACCATCCAATCACCCATCTACTCAACCATTCAATCACTGGCATTCAATGTCCTTAAAAGATTTCTAATGCTTTCATGTTCATATGCATAGTGTGTGCATATGTCTTTATCTAATGCAAAATCAGGCGGTCTACTGATTCAGTTGACCTCCTTAATGCGAATCATGTCAGTGCCATGCGTCCAATCATGTATGCAAGCATCCCTAGTTATGTAAATACTACATGTGTGCATAGCCATTCATCCATATGCAACGTCCATATGCTAACATATCAAGTTCAATTTACAAACAAATACATATCTGTAAATGCAATATGAAAGCGTCTGAACTGATCTAGCGCCTAATACGTATGCATATGCATCCACGAGCAACCATTAGCAACTACTTGCAACCATTCAACCATAACATGTTTCAAATACATGTTTACATCCATTGGCTTCTACCTAAGGATCGAAGATACGACCTAGGTGATATACTTTGGAAAGAGAGAAACAATTATGCGTAAAGCTCCTAAAACAAAGAAATCAAGGATGCACCCTCAAGGAAAAGGGTATGATGCTAGTATCTAGCCTTCTTGAGCTTTACTCCACTATATCTTAACTAATTTAACTTCACGACTGTGAAGTTTCGGATCTCCATTTCCAAAATAAACAGATGTCAATCACGGTACCAGGTATACGTACTAAGATGATTAGAGGTCTCCCTCTTATCCGCCATGCCATAACTATAAGGGTCGAAAGGTTACTAAGTGCTTTTTAGAGTGCCTATCACAACTATTCCTCTCTCACGCAAACCATCCTAGTCGAACTCGACATTCCCCAAGTACAAGCCCCAAAGGCCTAAACCAATATCAGACAAGCACCCAAGGAATATCTCCTCCGAATTTATACGACCTACGTGAGATGATATAAGCAAACTCGATAGCTATCCTCAAATCCCTACTAACCAAAAATAAGCTGGTCGGACCACCAATTGGATTTGACACTCTAGTGGGATCATTCTACTATACAAATACTATGGTGCAGAGACTCAACTATGGGGAGTGGATATGGACAAATGCGAAGCGCTAAAACCAAAGGAAATAGTACGAATAGCAAAACTAGACTCTTCCATCGGAAATTCACTACCTTTCTCCTAGGTATGCTTGGTGGTGAAAGTATGTACTTGTCCTTCTGAAAATCTCGTCCTCGTTCTTGCCCTTGTCCTTAAGTATATGCCTTATCCTACCCTAGTAAAGATACTTCCTCTTGTCTTAGGTTTTATAATTTCTTCCTCCTTCGTGTGCTAAGTCTACATCCATGAATTCCTCATCCTAGGGTTATGCTCCTTAGCCAAACTCCTCATCCCCTTCTGTGTGTAGTCATGTTGACAAATCTCTCGAAAACTGCCTCCATCGTCCGGAAAACCCTATAAGCTTCGAAAGAAAACTTCCCGTAGATGAACCAACTACGGCTATGGATGGAAGCCGGGCACTACTTTGCCCTTCGATGAGGTTTCCTCCCAGAAAGCCAGGAGCCCCAGAGACTCAAGAAAGAAGGAGACAAGAATTTAAGCAGAGGAAGAGAAGATAGTGCGTATGGCTTTGGGGAATATGTCTTTAAAACAAATCTTTTCTCTTGAAAATGCTTCTTTAAAAACCGTTTTGAAAATAATTTTTCAAATCCTTTATCTGATCTGGTAACCTTCAGCTCTGATACCACGTGTAACACCCCACGTCCGTTAGTGTCACTCACAAAGGGAATGCACTAAGTTCTGTGGAGCATTTAGGGTAAAAGATGCAGATAAATTACAAGACAGACAGAAATTAAACAGCGGAAAATAGAACTTTGCTTTATTGATAAAATAGTTTGTACAAAGATTCCTTTACAATATCAGAGTGTCATCTGTCTTACAAAATAAAGAAGCATAAAAATACATTTATATTCCCCAATGTAGCAAGAACCAGCCATAGCATCTGAAAAGAGAATCCAAGCAAAACTTCGACAAATCTTCAAGCTGGGAAAGAGTGATAGTCCAACTTAACCTGAGCTATACTACTCCCTCCTCTACTACTTAGGGGGGGGGAAACGGAAGAAAAGAAGAAAAGGAAAAACACAGTCAGACATAAAGCCTGAGTAAGTTCAGTAACTTCTAGCATGTGAACATGGAAAAACAAACGACATGAATTAACTGAATCCAAGATTACACCATGACCACAGGGTCAGCAAGATTAGACAAGATAATCACAAGATATGCTAAGATAAGATAAACTGGATATACTCTAATACTTTCGCCGCTACGCTCTAATACTTCGCCGCTTCGCTATTTCCTTGTTATACTGATTTCTATATCTCTGCACCACCTAACTAGTGTCCCAACTAGTAACGATAACGTGATCCCAGTCCCTGTATTTTCCATCGCCTTCAGGCATCCATTTATTTATTTGTTATCTAGGTTTAATCTAGGGTTTTCTACCAAGTGCCTTCTAGATTCAACTAGAGTTTACGCTGTCTGCTGAACGCTTCTCGGATTCAGGATTTATGCCACCTAGTTCAACTAGGAATTATGCTACCTGTCGAACGATGCCCCCAAGTCTAGGACACACTACCTAGAGTGGTATATGTTCCTATACTTCCCCACGCATGTATCGTGAATCGTTATCGCTTGTCTAGATGCATATGTCCTGTAATGTGCGGTACGAGTCCTGTGACAGGGCAAATCAAGGAATACAGAACTCGGTCGGGAGCTTTCAGATATCTGCCGATGCAGATGCTAAGGTCTGTTTTTATTCCTGTGGCTATGGTCCCACTTGACCCCTCCCTCAACTAATGAAAGGCACACCTTGAAAAATGAGAACTATACGCCGGCCCCCGGTGCCCCACTATCCTATGGCCATCCTCACCCATAACTAGATAGCAAGTATATGGTCTTTTGGAGTTCTCCGCCTTTCCGCTTCACGTATCTCGATTGACTGAAGATGGATGGTAGACGACGAGTTGCTATCACAAGGCTACCTTTTTCTCGCCGAATCACGTCGGTCCATCCTAGTCTTTAGGTTGCCATATATTGCAACCAAGGCATACCCCTGGTTCTTCTACGTAGACCTTAACCTCTATGAGCCCAGGAGGATCTTCTGCAGCCTCACAGAGGGATACCAAGAGTACCCTCACGTCCCCTCGAAGCCTCGGGCTTCGTAACCCAATTCATTGGAGCCTCCTTTTTGCTCAGACGGACATTCGCTCCTTCCCGTGTTATACTTAGAATTACTACTTAGTTTTACTAACTAAGATTTACCACTTAGTTTCCAGAATCATTGTTTTCTTGACTAAGGTTTACTACTTAGTTCCCTTTCCCGTCAATTTGGATTGGTTAAGTGTCATTAGTCCATTCAAGCCAACTTAACCCTCTTCATTCATCCTGTTAATTTGGTTAAATGTTATCAGTAATTTATGATGACTTAACCCTACCACAAACCAAGTTATATTGGTTAAGTATTTCTACTCATTCATCCTGTATTGGTTAAGTGTTCCTTGCCCGTCTGTTCTAACTGTCATGTTATTATTAATGGTTAAGTATTATCCCTTCATGTTTCAGGCTTAACCCTATTCCTTTATCATAATCCAATGGTTAAGTCTTCAAGCTTACTTAACCCTATGGTCTAGTCCAGCTAACCTATCAAATCGGCTAAGTGTATTTACTTAACCCCAACCTCTAGTCTAGTTAACATGTTAATTTGGCTAAGTGTATTAGATTTTACTTAACCCCTACAAATCTTGTTTTGCTACCTTGAGTTTGGTTAAGTGTTTCTATGGACTTAGCCCTCCCATTCTGGCTTAACTGGTTAAGTGTTCCTATGGACTTAACCCTCCCATTCTAGCTTAACTGCGTTAAGTATCAGTCCGAACCTAACCCCACCCATCAGTTTAGTTATCATGTTGAACCGGTTAAGTGTCTTAGTTAACTTAACCCTACCTTTCTTGTTCTAGCTTTAACTAAATAAATTAAAGCTGCGACCACTCACATTAGACAGATATTGTTGCGAATACTGGATGTGCCGGTTGGTTCCGGGCAGGTTTACATCGCAACTCAGTCTAACCTCGGGTTAGGCATATTCGTGTTTTCTAAGTTCAAAGGATTTCAATTTATTTTCAAATCAAGTTTTGAAAGTAACCATCCCGTTTGTCGGATCAGTTAGGGATAGCCAGGGAGAGCAGGAAACTTGTATTTTCCAAACCCAAGTGATTGAAATTGAATAATGTTTATTCTATGCTCTTATATTTTATCTTTTGTAAATAAATAAATGATACTTTGGTTACTTTTGTATGCTTTTACAGGATGTCAAGAAATGCCTCCTTCAATTCAAATCAAAGGCCAACTACAAGAAAGAGCTACTTCCTCACATCAAATTCATTTCAATTGCAAAAGAAGTAGTAGCTCACTGGTAAAGGCATAGGAATTGGTGCTGAGAGACCTGAGTTCGAACCCCGTCAAGCTCACTTTTTGCCAAAGAAACGGAGCGCGTTCACACTGGCCCCTTTGCTTGAGGAATACTTGGATAGTCTTATGTTATATATATACACATATTCATGTGTATGTATTTATGATGTGCACCAATTAACATTTCAGCAATAGCCATATTCTTATCGTGGAATTAAATTCAAATCGTTCAATTTCAATTAGAAGAATCTCTGATTGAATGGCTGCCAAGAAAAGATCCATTGTGAAGATTTTATCCTCTGTGTCTTGGGATTCTAATAAGCATCCTTGTTTGGAAGAATCAATTACATGCACCAATCAATTAGCCACATAAGAGAATTGAAAGATATGGAAAATATTTACCATGATATGCCCAGATTTTCTCCAATCAAGTTAGTCAAGGAAGGCAAGAAATATTCATGAATGAGGAGGCCCATTTATTCATAGACCTAGTTAGGGTTTTCCCATTCTCATCTATAAATATGTGATTGTAACCATTGTAAAAATGGATTCATTCTTCTGTACTCTCTTATTTTTAATAAAACTTTCGTTTCTTTAGCTTCTGCATTTTATTTTCATGGCAAATTGTGTCGTCTAGGCAATTAGATTTGCTAGAACACAATTTGCTATTGCTTTTAGTTTTCTTACTAGTGATCGACCGTCTGATTAGATTCAGCGGTAATCTTAGTTTTTATTCTCAGTTGTTGATTTCCTTTCTGCAATTTTATTTCTAGTGTTCTATTTTATTTTAATCATTGAATTTACTACAGATCCGATTAGATTCGAATCTGTAGTGAATTTAATTGCATCTGTTATTCGTAGTTTCACTTTTATTTTGTTTTGAAAAAAATCAACCTCCAGCTTCGCCTAACACGCCCACGAAACATATAAATAATAAAATTTAACTTTCCTTCCTGTGTTCGACCTGTATGCTACACACCTGTATGCTTGCAGAATTTATCACAAATGTCGCGCTTTTCTAATTCATAGATTAGCGTCGATCAAGTTTTTGGCGCCGTTGCCGGGGAGGTAACGATTAAATTTTATTATTTATTTGTTTTCCGATTCGTGTTAGTTTTTATTTTTTATTTTGTTTTTGTTTCCCTTTATATATAGAAAAATTCTCAATTAGTTGATTTGGTATTGATCGCTGATACCGTAATCTTCTATACAAGAGAGAAAAAAAAAGGTTGCCAATTTTCTTCAATTTCTTTCCCATTACAATTCTTCCCTCTTTTAAATAATTTAAAAAAAAACTTGCTTCTTTTTCTCAAATTTCCTTCCTTTTTTCTGGTTTCCTTTCCAACTTGTACATCCTTCTGCATAGTATTTTTTTTTTAAAAAAAAAGAAAAATACATCAATTTCCTTTTCAAATTTTTCCTTCTATTCACTGCCTTCTGTTCGCAATTTTCATAAGCCCCTTTTGCCATCTTCTCTTCTGTCCATCTTCATCAACAAAGCCACCGACTAAAAAAAAAAAAAAAAAAGAAAAAAAAAACAAAAAAAAAAAAAAAGAAAAAAAATCTTGACTCCTTGATTTGGTATTACTGATTGATACTGTAATCTTCTGTTTGAAAAAAAAAAATTTTTTACAAATTTCCTTTGATTCATTCTTTTTTCTGTCTTCTCCTGTTTCCTTCCATCAGCACCCAATTCCATCACAACTCCACAAATCGGTGACCATCTCCACTACTTCCTTCCCAAGTCAAGAACAACCATTCTCACAACCTTTCAATTCCATCGTCACCAAGGCTACAGCAAAAACCACCCATCTGCACACAATCACAAGTCCCACACCTCTCCCTTTCACATATTCACCAATCTCACCACATCCCCTCAACAAACACAACTCCGACACCTTCCTACCCACAAACAACTCACGTAATTACTCCCTCTTCACAAAACCATCCTCCCTACTCGCAATTTCCAAACGCACAAAACCAGTTCTATTTCCTTTTGCACCCGCTGTTCTGTTGCCGTTGTCGCCACCAGATTTTCACCACCAAATACATCGACCTTACAACGCTACCCTCTGTTCCCATCTACCATCCGGTATCATCAATTCACCAAACTATTGAACCACCGTGAGCAATTAGCTCTCACCACACAGCTTTGAACGAGCCTCCCCTGTCCACATCAACCATACATCTGAACACTACCAGCATCGCAGACTCCTCTAATTCAGCTTGCGATACCCCATATTACCGGACCTGAACGTCACAAACTCGGGATTTCCCAATCGCCTAACCCAGATTAGAAACAGCAATTCACAAGAAAAAGAAGACCGCATCAACCCAATTTAAACCTAATTCGTAGCCAAGAAAAACAAGAAAAAAAGGGTTTGAATTGATTTCGACTTTTGCGAGATTTGTTTCCTGATTTATGTAGAAGTTGCGTGATTTTCTTCCTGAGAACAAAAGGGGGAGCCGTGTTTGATTTGGGGGCGAGATTGCGTGTGTCACTTCTGTGGGTTTTTATTTTGTGTGGTGGTATGACACTGTTTGTTTCCGGTTTGAGTCCTCTTATGTTGGAAATTGCCGATATTGTCATTTCTGTGGCTCTCTAGTTTCTTTTTGTTGGCAGTTTTTTTTTCATTTCAGTAGTTGTTTAGTTCAGTTTAACTGTTTTCAAGATTTTTTTTTCTTTAGTTGGCTTTTAGTCTTGTTTTTTTTGTCGGGTCTTAGTTAGTTAGTATTTGTTTTCAAGTTTAGTTTTCTTTTTCTTTTTAGTTGTTTAATTCTTTTCGAAAAAAAAAACAAAGAGTTTCAAATCAAAAATTGAAGCGAGGAAGGATTCAAGCAACAATCAAGGAATTCAGAGAAGAACGAAGTACAAATACCGGGATTTCAATCGCTATAGCTATTCAATTGATCTGGACGGACAGCCATACCCCACTGTAAATTTCTTTTAACTCTACAGGTGCTCTGCTGCAAAGAAAAAAATATATCGACAATTGTTGTAAAATTTTCTGCAGGGGCAGCGGCTTTGAATGTACAATTTTTAATTTCTGCAATTGATTTGTGTGATTGTTGTTATTTCTGCAATTTTTATTCATTCTGTTAAGGGCAATACCCCAATTCACATAAGGTGAGGGATTTCATCACCCTTTCCTTAGCCCACAAATTGCATTTCATCGTAGAATCTGACTAAAAATAACGGTTAGACGTTAGACTTAAGGGAGTCACGGGCTCATCTAGGGCTTAATTATATTGTGATAGTTGATTCATTTAGAACGAATTATTTCTTGGTGTCTAGACTACGGCAGAGAAATAACCGTTTATAAATATTACGGTGATTCGTAAATATTATATCGGTTGTTACTCTGAAGGTACTTAAACCTTCGGCTGCATTGCTAGGGTGATTCCTGGTGCACCGATAACTCCTGTCCGTTAACTGGCTGAGAAATCTTTTGATCTAAGTAATCAAACGTGTCACTTTATAATTTTGGGTTAAGAGCCAATAAGGACAGAAAACTTCATTGTAGCTAATTTCTGTGCTTGCATTCAACAACAATGAGTGAAAAAAGTGTTAGCCAACAAAATTCTCCTAGGGGTTCTCGAATCAACCAAAATTTTCCAACCGAATTGGATCAAAATCGAGTGAATCAAAACTTTCCAAACTTTGGGGATCAAAACCAAATAAATCAAAATTTTCAGAACCTCAATATCCAAATGGATAGACCCCTGTCTCTTCGTGAACGATGTTATCCAACTAGGACCGTCCAACCCTCTGTCATCGTTTTTCCACCAGCCGAAGGAAACAATTTTGAGTTGAAACATTCCTTTATTCAAGGGGTACCAAAATTTACTGGGTCTGAAAATGCTTATGAATTTCTGAGTGAATTTGAATTGTATGCGTCCACAACAAAAATGCAACAATTGTCTAACGAATCGATCAAGCTAAGGCTAATCCCATTTGCACTACTTGAAAGCGCTAAAAGATGGCTAAATTCTCTTCCAAAACATTCCATAAGAAGTTGGGATGAATTTGTCACTGCATTTTTGAAAAAGTTTTTCCCTTTCCATAAAACTCTCAAAATCCGAACTGAGATAAATCAATTTTGTCAAAATGAGGGGGAAACTTTTTCAAAATATTTTGAGAGATTCAACCAACTACTGTATAGTTGTCCTCATCATGGAATTCTAAAAGACAACTTGTGTCAAATTGTATATGAAGGGCTTAACTATCAGTCTAAAACTCAACTAGAATCAATGTGCGGAGGAGATTTTATGTCTAAAACAGCCGATGAAGCTTGGCGGTTCTTAGAAGATTATTCTGAAAAGGACATGCAATGGGAATCAATTCGCGTTCCCAATCGTACTTCTACTAGAGGAGTGCATGTCGTGGACCCAAATCAAATTCCCGTAGAAAATCAAACTCCTCAAGCCGGAGAAGGGTTACCCCACTACTACTCTCAGGACCAAGCCAATGTTATAGCTCAAAATAACCCTTACTCAGCCACGTACAATCCTGGTTGGAGGAACCACCCAAACTTTTCTTGGTCAAACCCCAATAATTCGGCAAACCCATCTCACATGCAACCCTTTATTCCCAATCCGAATTACCAAGCTCCACCCCCCAATTCTCAAACCTCACAAGCTGCACCTCAATCCAAACAACCTTATAGGCACCCCAATTTTCAATCATCAAACCAATCATCTCAATCTTCTCAACCATCACAAGATATTGTTCGATTAGAAAAACAAATAAATAATCAAGACGCTAAAATCGACCAACTAATGCATATGATAAAGGAAATGGCGAAAAATAATGAGAAAGGAAAGTTGCCTAGTCAACCTGAGGTGAATCCAAAATATAACTCTCGTACTGTAAATTCTTGTGAGGACGAAAACCATAATCCAGTCAACGCTATTACAACCCTTCGATCTGGAAAGAGGATTGATAATAACGTGGACGACCTTGACGAACCTTCTAACTCGACCCCAATCCCTAATCTTGATGATCACCCATTGGCTTCGAATGCCAATTCTTCCAAACCTCAAATTCCCTTAAATGTTGGCAATCCCAACAGTTCTTCTCCCAGTGTCGGCAAACCCGACCCACCTTTGACAACCAATGTTGGCAATCCCAACATTTCATCTTCTACACCCCTACCACCTTCTTCTTCGAATGATGAAACTGATCGTAGAGTCGAAAAACCAGTTGCTCCTTTTCCCCATAGACTCAATAATAAGAAGAAAGCTGCAAACTTCGATAAAATCTTGGAAATTTTCAAACAAGTCCGTGTGAACATTCCTCTTTTAGACACCATTGAACAAATCCCTCAATATGCTAAATGTCTTAAGGAATTGTGTACACAAAAACGGGCGACCAATGTCCCAAAAACCGCTTTTCTAACTGCGAATACGAGCTCTGTTCTTTCGAATCTTGCCCCAGTCAAGTATAAAGACCCTGGCTGCCCTACGATTGATTGTAAAATAGGAAACACTCACATCTCTCGTGCCCTACTCGACCTTGGTGCCAGTGTCAACCTTCTCCCTTATACTGTCTATCGTCAACTTGGACTAGGGGAGATTAAACCTACAAACATCACACTTCAACTAGCTGATCGATCTGTCAAAAAGCCATTGGGAATTATCGAAGACGTCTTGATACAGATCGAACAGTTCTACTTCCCTATCGATTTTATAGTTCTAGAAACAGAGCCTGTCTCAAATCCCAACGTTCAAATACCATTGATCTTAGGACGCCCTTTCTTAGCAACCTCTAATGCTGTCATTAATTGTAGGAATGGTCAGCTTCGACTTTCCTTCGGGCACCTAACCATTGAGCTAAACATCTTTAATCTCAACAAACAACCTAGGGATTTTGAGATCGATGAGATTGACATGATTCAAACCACAGTTGATGAAACCTCTAGTGACACTTCTGAAGCCCTGAAAATGTGTCTTGACCATTTCGACTCTGATTTCGATGAACTCGAATACATTTCTGAACTCAACAAAATTCTTGACTCCGACACTTCGTCATCTAAATCTAACCAAGGAATGTTGACCAATGTTGATACACAAGAACTTCCTAAGTTTGACCTTAAACCCTTGCCACCAGACCTTAAGTATGCCTACCTAGATCCTTCAAACACTTTTCCCGTAATCTTGGCCTCCGATCTTACCGAGGACCAAGAAGAAAAACTTTTGGATACCTTGCGGGAAAATAAGGACGCCTTGGGGTGGGAAATTAGCGATATAAAAGGAATTAGCCCATCAATTGTGGAACATCGCATACATTTAGTTGATGAGGCTAAACCCACCCGTGAGGCTCAAAGGCGATTAAACCCAAACATGAGAGAAGTGGTCAAGGAGGAGATAATCAAATGTCTAGACAATAACATCATCTATCCCATCTCTGACAGTACTTGGGTGAGTCTGGTACAGGTTGTACCAAAGAAGTCAGGAGTCATCCTCCTAAGTCTGTCAAAGATGTTCGCTCATTTCTTGGCCATGCGGGATTCTATAGAAGATTCATTAAGGATTTCTCAAAAATTTCAAAACCTCTCTCGAATTTACTTGCTAAAGACGTAAAGTTTGAATTTTCCACTGATTGCCAAACATCTTTTAAAACTCTTAAATCACTCTTGACCACAACTCCCATCATTCAACCCCCTGATTGGACTCAACCCTTTGAACTTATGTGCGACGCTTCTGATTTTGCTATTGGAGCCATCTTGGGTCAGCGCATCGATAAACTCCCTCGAGTCATTTATTACGCTAGCAAAACTTTAAACGAGGCCCAACTTAATTACTCAACTACTGAAAAGGAATTTTTGGCAGTTGTCTTCGCTCTTGAGAAATTCAGACCATATCTCATAGGATCCAAAGTCATAGTTTACACTGACCATGCTGCCCTACGGTATCTGCTTTCTAAAAAGGATGCCAAGGCCCGCTTGATTCGTTGGATCCTTCTTCTCCAAGAATTCGACATAGAAATACGAGATAAAAAGGGTTCTGAAAATGTCGTAGCTGATCATCTCTCTCGAATTGTGCACGAAAATGATAACGACACCCAAATCGATGACTATTTTCCTGACGAACAACTCCTTTCGATCTCTAACACCCCTTGGTACGCTGACATTGTGAATTATCTTGTCACACAGCAAATGCCCGCTGAATGGTCGAAACAAGATAAACAAAAATTTCTCTCGAAAGTTCGAAACTTCTATTGGGACGACCCGTATCTTTTCAAATACTGTCCAGACCAAATCATTCGAAGGTGTGTTCCCGATCATGAACACCAAAGTATTCTCTCTTTCTCACATGACCATGCTTGTGGCGGTCATTTTGGTGCAAGAAAAACTGCTGCAAAGGTTTTGCAAAGTGGTTTTTATTGGCCCACACTCTTCCGTGACGCTTTCGAATTTTGCTCTAAATGTGAGCGATGTCAAAGAACGGGTCGAATCTCTAAGCGAAACATGATGCCTCTCAACCTCATTTTAGTGATTGAGTTATTCGATGTTTGGGGCATCGATTTCATGGGACCATTCCCTAATTCATTTGGGAATCTTTACATCTTACTTGCGGTAGATTATGTCTCAAAATGGGTTGAAGCCATTCCGACCAAAACCAATGACAACAAGGTTGTTGTCAAATTCCTCAAAGAAAACATCTTTTCACGCTTTGGCACACCTCGAGCTATCATTAGCGATAATGGCACTCATTTCTGTAATCGTGCTTTTGAGTCCTTACTCAAGAAATACTCAATCACACACAAGCTGTCGACCCCCTACCATCCACAAACGAGTGGGCAAGTAGAAGTTTCCAATAGACAAATCAAACAAATTCTTGAGAAAACCGTGAATTCCAATAGAAAGGATTGGTCTGTAAAACTGATTGATGCACTTTGGGCTTTTCGCACTGCTTATAAAACCAATCTAGCGATGTCACCATATCGATTAGTCTTTGGAAAGGCCTGTCACTTACCTCTTGAATTAGAGCATCGTGCTCTTTGGGCCATAAAATTTTTGAACTTTGACTTAGAAAAGGCCGGCTCACATAGGAAGTTACAAATTTCTGAATTGGAGGAATTAAGAAATGAGGCGTATGAAAATGCGAAAATCCACAAAGAAAGAACCAAAGCCCAACACGACAAAAACATACTTCGTAAGGAATTCAACATAGGTCAAAAAGTTCTTTTATACGACTCTAGACTTCACTTGTTTCCAGGAAAACTCAGATCTCGATGGACTGGACCTTATGTCGTGAAAACAGTATACCCTCATGGAGCGGTTGAAATTGAAAATCCTAGAGATGGAAAAGTCTTCAAAGTAAACGGTCAACGACTGAAACCATTTTTGGAATTCGAGAAATATGACGAAGACGACTCTATCGATCTGCATGATCATCCACCATGAAATCAGGTGGTACACATTCTTTTTCTTTTATTTTTATTTTTCATTTTTTTTATTTTTGTTTTTCTGCCTTAGACAGTTGGGACACTGTCTGAATCAAGTGTGGGGGGGGAGTCTGCATTTCATCCATTTTCATTTTTTTCTTTGTTTTTATTTCTTTTTATTTTCAGCCATTTACATAGGACCATCATACATTTTAGACTGTAGTAACATGCCATTTTTTTTTTTTTTTTTTTTTGAAATACGACTCATTTTCAAGTGATACAACAAAATAAGTTTACAATTTTTAGCCAGTTGATAGTATTTTTCTCTCTCAACTTAGATCGAATAGGAATATAATGAAAAGTTTAATTTTGAGGGATAATAGTGCAACCGGTACATAGGGAGATTCTTAGGTGATGGCCATGAAATCTATTCTATATTGTAGACTTTGTTTAAATAAGTGGAGGACTTAAAATACTTATATTGGCTTTTCAAATCTTTAAAACTAAGTTGTGTTAAGTTGAATTCGCGTAACTCTCTTTTGTGCTTATATTTTCGATAATAATAATAATAGTATTCCAAGGGTATCCAACATTGCTTGTATATCGAGCGTTGGTGTGCAAACCCGCCAAGCTCTATCCGACACGTTGTTGACAAAGTCAAAGTTGGAATATCTTGGTCTCATTTTATGAGATTGGACACCTAAGGATTACCGACACGTTGTTGACAAAGTCAAAGTCGGCCTGCACAATCCGCCAAGCTCTTTACCTACTCTCCGTTAGTCCGCGAGGCAGTGCATGGGTGGTAAACCTTGGTCTTTTTAGGTGTATGTACTTAATCATAAATCTTAAAATTTTATAGAATAAAGAATAAGCGATGATACCCAAACACTTCTTGACCTTATTGATTTGACTAGCCATACATGAGAAAATTAGAATACCACTTTGCAAACTGTGCCAAGCAAACTAAGAATTTATTTCATGGCTGCACTATGTTATCGACCGAACTAACTGGCCAAACTGGAATTTAACATTTGAAAACTTGATTTATATTGAAAATTTGTGACAAGTCGAGGTATCTAAAATAAAATCAACTGACTAGAAATTGTTAACTTGATTTGTTGTACCACTTCCTTGAAACAAGTCGTGTTTTCATTTTTCGCTTTTAATTGCGTATGTCCATTGCATTCATGTAGTTTCGTTAAAATCATAGCATATTGCATTTGGATTTTGTGGGTAGTATCCGCTGAAAACCCTCACGAGACACCACTCGTCCTACTAGGGACACCTAGAGGTTTAACGGCTTGTTGCATACGCTCAATGCAATCGTGTTTCCTACAAAAGTGTGACCTATCTAGTTTAGTTTTTCATTTTTTTTGTTTTACTCGAGGACGAGTAAAAGATAAGTGTAGGGGTATTTGATTGAAATTGAATAATGTTTATTCTATGCTCTTATATTTTATCTTTTGTAAATAAATAAATGATACTTTGGTTACTTTTGTATGCTTTTACAGGATGTCAAGAAATGCCTCCTTCAATTCAAATCAAAGGCCAACTACAAGAAAGAGCTACTTCCTCACATCAAATTCATTTCAATTGCAAAAGAAGTAGTAGCTCACTGGTAAAGGCATAGGAATTGGTGCTGAGAGACCTGAGTTCGAACCCCGTCAAGCTCACTTTTTGCCAAAGAAACGGAGCGCGTTCACACTGGCCCCTTTGCTTGAGGAATACTTGGATAGTCTTATGTTATATATATACACATATTCATGTGTATGTATTTATGATGTGCACCAATTAACATTTCAGCAATAGCCATATTCTTATCGTGGAATTAAATTCAAATCATTCAATTTCAATTAGAAGAATCTCTGATTGAATGGCTGCCAAGAAAAGATCCATTGTGAAGATTTTATCCTCTGTGTCTTGGGATTCTAATAAGCATCCTTGTTTGGAAGAATCAATTACATGCACCAATCAATTAGCCACATAAGAGAATTGAAAGATATGGAAAATATTTACCATGATATGCCCAGATTTTCTCCAATCAAGTTAGTCAAGGAAGGCAAGAAATATTCATGAATGAGGAGGCCCATTTATTCATAGACCTAGTTAGGGTTTTCCCATTCTCATCTATAAATATGTGATTGTAACCATTGTAAAAATGGATTCATTCTTCTGTACTCTTTTATTTTTAATAAAACTTTCGTTTCTTTAGCTTCTGCATTTTATTTTCATGGCAAATTGTGTCGTCTAGGCAATTAGATTTGCTAGAACACAATTTGCTATTGCTTTTAGTTTTCTTACTAGTGATCGACCGTCTGATTAGATTCAACGGTAATCTTAGTTTTTATTCTCAGTTGTTGATTTCCTTTCTGCAATTTTATTTCTAGTGTTCTATTTTATTTTAATCATTGAATTTACTACAGATCCGATTAGATTCGAATCTGTAGTGAATTTAATTGCATCTGTTATTCGTAGTTTCACTTTTATTTTGTTTTGAAAAAAATCAACCTCCAGCTTCGCCTAACACGCCCACGAAACATATAAATAATAAAATTTAACTTTCCTTCCTGTGTTCGACCTGTATGCTACACACCTGTATGCTTGCAGAATTTATCACAAATGTCGCGCTTTTCTAATTCATAGATTAGCGTCGATCACCAAGCCTAGACACTATCCTCTTTGTCACCCTAGAACTTTCTGGTGTGTTATTAAAAGAGATGTCATTAATAAACCTTTAATTTGGTTAAATTTTTATTTTCTCATTTAGGACAAATTCTACAAGTAAATTAATCCTAATTCACTTATTTCCCAATTACTCTGTAAATTGTCTACATTTATTTCTATGGCCCATTTCTCCCTCTAAATCATATTTATGCTTTTTGGTATGTGGACTATACCAAATGAAGTGTCACTAACCATGATTTTGCTAAACCTGCCAATTACTCCCAATTATGGCCAATTTCAAAATTATGCCAATATACTTACCGTGCCAAATTAGCTAATCCAATTCCGATTCAACATTCTAATTCTAGACTTATTACTCTAGTTTACTATTCATGCAAATGCTAGATTTACACATCAATACTAGATTCAAATTACACATCTTATAATTCATGTCAAATTTATCCAATTTGCATTTCTATGAACATGCCATAATACATGTTCCCAATTTATGCCAATTTCCAAGTTAAACTACGTTTTTAGTAAATTTCATATTTTTCCCAAACCGCATTCCCACCGTTCGTATAATAGTGATTCATTCTAGATTATAAATAAAGCTAGGTTTGTAGAAAATAGGGAATGAACCAAAGATGCTATGCAAAAGATAGGCATACTAACTGGCATGAAAAGGGGTTGAATAACGACGTTGGTTCAAGAACATGGGTAGACCTAACTTAATAGGTAAATTCCCAAGGTCTAAAACCAAGAATAGACAGAATAAAGACGTAGGTTCAAGAACATGGGTAGACCTAACTTAATAGGTAAATTCCCAAGGTCTAAAACCAAAGAAAACAAAGAACAAACAAAATAGATAATCGGGTTTAGACCCAATTTCACAGTCACCAAACTTAAACACTTTCCTAGTCATGAACCATAGGTGCTTAATCACAGTTGTCCAATTTATGTCATAGACAATAGTTTTGCTTCCTAATAAAAGGTATAGGCTTGTGTTCATAGTCATGGAAATAATTCTCATAGTCACAGTCACAGTCATAGGCAATGTTCATAGTCATAGGCAAATGTTCATAGTTATCGGCAAATGTTCATAGTCATAGGAATATGGTTTTAAGGTCCATAGTCACGGTCTTATTTGTCCTCGAATCATAACAGTTCTTAATTAGGTTCAAGAGTATAGGCACTGATTCGAATAGAGAGAGAGATTTGGCATATTCTTTTATTCCTTTAATTCATGTCGCGAACAGAGAGAAACGTTCAAATCTAAAAAATAACCGACTTACAGAGATTAGATTAGAATAGAAAGATGGCATTGCTATGATTCGTAGAAAAACAGTCGTTGTAGTCGTTTGAATCTTCACTTGAATTCTAGCTTGAATCTCCTCTTTGAAAGTCTTTGAGCAGCACCTCCTCGTCTTGATTTATTTTATATATATTATTTTATTTATTATTTGATTAAGAGGAGGAGAGGAAGCCATGTTCACTAAGAATCTTTCCAGTATAAGGGTAGAGAAGAATTGTGAATAGAGGAGGAGTCTAGGGCTATTTATATAGTGTAGAAGTCAATGAATCTGGTCAGAAGGGCGTCCAAATACAGAGAGACGAATCAGGTGCAGGAAATAGGAAAAAGCAGGGGGTCGACCCCTAGGTCGACTACCCAGTCGACCTGGGTGACCCAGATCGACTACCCAGTCGACCTGGGTGTCCCAAGTCGACTACCCAGTCGACCTGGGTGCCTTGGGCGGGAAAATTCCCGCCCAGCCCATTCCGGGTCCGATTTGAATTTTGAACCTGACCTGTTTTGAAATTTGAAATTCGCTGAATATTCCGGAGGCCATATCTTCCTTATACAGACTCCGATTTACGCAAACTTGGACTCGTTTTCATGTAGAATTCCGAGACGAATGCAATGGCACAGCCCGTTTCCCTCGATTTTGAATTTTAACTTTTAATTCTGCTTTGATTTGTGAATCTTAGCGTTACAGAATCACGGGGTGTTACATTTACCCACCGCCGTCAATATCTCATCTTCAGGATATGAATCGTGGGTTTATAATTTACTAAGAATTCAAAGAAAAATGTTAAAAATCAAATGATAACATTTCTGAGTGGCTAGTGTGATCCTCTTCATTCTCATATAAGGTTTAAGCGGTTCAATGTAGTTTGGGTTCGCAACTATTTTTCCAGCGTGGTGTTTTCCAGTTTAGGGTTGGGATTCAAAGAGGATTTGAGGCTTCGAGCCTCGAATTGGTCTTTGTTTTGGGGATGTGGAGATGGAATGGCACTCGTGTGAAATATTTTATGGGATTCGGAGCTTGGAATTTTCGCAGGTTTTACAGCGATCCAGGAGTACGAACAGAAGTCGCATCCTTCATTTGGGGTGCGAGTGGGTCAATACGGGTATAGAGATGAAGAGAGTTTGACCAGGAGAACGATGGGGATTTTGGTTGTTGGATTTGTGAGGTAATGAGGGTGCGGTGGGAGGATGTAATCAGTGGAAGGGTGCTGTGTAAGGAGTAGGTCAAGGCGGAATTATCTTTTGGGGAAGAAGGATTAAGTGCGACCTTGGGTTTTATGATGGGAAGATGGGCCTTAGTTTAAAGTTAAGCCCACTAATCAATAATCCATGTTTTAATTATTTTAATTCATGTATTAACTTCTGAATGCCATAACTTGTACATACGTTGTCAGTTTTCTGAATGGTCAGTCACGTTAGGACTGTATGGACGAGAGCTTCACAATGAAGTTGACTAGAAGTGGATTGAGGCTAGTTTGAATTTACGGTGAAATAAACTATTTTGATTCAAATCAAATAACAGTTTATCGTTCTTTAACAATGAACTGCCAATGTGAGTAAATCTCACTTACTCTGAACAGTTTATAATTTCATGTTTTATTTTTGAACTGTTAAATATTGGCTGATTGACTGTGTGTTGATTGTTTGATTAAACTGCTAGTCAGTTAGTTGAATTTCTATATTGATTCTGTTTAACAGAATATATCATATGGAACTGAAAGTGATGTTATCTATATTGTTTAACATCTGCGATGCAGGGAAAAAGGTTGGAGGAATTCAACTGGATTCCTCAACATTTATTTTACTGTTTTTCATATATTGTGATATATGATGTGATATATAATCCGTTGTCGATTATATATGTTTGGACGATACTGATCATCGTGATTTGATATGTTGAATACCATAACATACCGAAATGTTGATAAGGAAATATTTTCAAAGTGATATTTGTAAATAAAATATTTATAAATGGAATATTTATAAATAAGAAATATTTATAAATTGGAATATTTATAAATAAGAGATATTTAGAAAATGAATAAACATTATAAAATGGAAACTGTTACAAGAAGGAATCATTTGTAAAGTGAAGAACCGTTACTAAAAGTAAATATTTATAAATGAATAGTTTAATCGAGTTAAAGGGAGTTAATCGATGTTAGTTTAATCGAAAGGAGTTAATCGACGTTAGTTTAATCGAAGGGAGTTAATCGATGTTAGTTTAATCGAAAGGAGTTAATCGATGTTAGTTTAATCGAAAGGAGTTAATCGATGTTAGTTTAATCGAAAGGAGTTAATCGATGTTAGTTTAATCGATTAGAGTTAAAGCAAATGAGTTAATCGAATATAGTTTATTCGAATAGAATAAAGGATTTAATCGAATATATAGTTTATTCGAATAGAAAGTTAAAGGAGTTAATCGAATATATAGTTTATTCAAATAGAATTAAAAGAGTTATCAAATATAGTTTATTCGATAGGAGTTAAGTGAACAGAGTTAGAGTTAAATCAAAAGAGTTAAGTGAATAGAATAAATTGAATAGAGTTATCGAATATACCTTATCGAAGGAAAGAATTATCGAATAGAGATAATTCGAAAGAGAGTTACGTAAGGAAGTTTGTTAAAGAATTAGAAGGGTGAACTTTGTCTATTTCAAGGTTAGAAACATTATTCAGTTAAGGTCTGAGAGGTAGTACCACCCCAACTTGATTGACTTCATTTTTAACTAAGGAATGGTTAAGGTTCCATAGTAAAGGATTGTTAAGTGAATTTAGTAATTGAGGGAAATGGTTTGAGTTGGCATCGCGATGGTTTGTTTAAACATCTGTCTAAGTCCAATGAAGAAGCTTTGGAAATGTTTTCCAAATAAGAAACCAGAAATGTTTTCAAATAAAGAAAACAAGAAATGGAAATGTTTTCCATTGTTAATAACGTATATTTTCCAAATTTAGAAAATAAGAAATATTGAATATAGGGAAACAGGAGATAAGTAAATTAATGAAATAAAGAGATAAATGTTGAATGATGTTTGATTGGTATAAATTTCCATTTTGGAAATAATATCGTTGTTTGCACACCTGTTTTTCTTCAATAGTTAAATCACAGACTATCGAAGTTTTGACCATTTTAACGTTGTTAATATGGAGAGACCGGTTGGATTATTGTCCAAAGAACCACTCTGTATTGGCATAAGCATTGCGAATCATATATCCCAAAGGAAATTGAAGACGGAGTTATGCAAGGGCTATCCTGTTTACAGAATAGTGCCTTCGGTTCATCCTGTTCCTGGGTAACTTGTATGGACGGATGTCTGGCAGAGTATTTCCAAACGATCACGTATATTGATTTCTCCAACCGTACCAAGAGTGGAAGCGACGTCAATCGGTGATTTGATGGATTTGACGATGTGACATTCAAAGTGAATCTGGTATGATGAAAAGCGTAGCTTCTTGCCTCACATCCGGTAAATGACAGAAATTGGGCAGGCAGCATGGCTAAGTTGGTCGCACCGAAGTAGGGTGTATAATCACCTAATCTAGAGTTTCATTTATTTCTAAAAATCTATTGTCGTTGCTGTCCCATTCGGGAAACGGTTGTTGATCCCAACCGTTAGTGATATACATTCGATACACTCAAGCGAAATGAGTGGTCGGTCATGTGTGGCCGGGTTGCAAGATGTTCTTGTTGAATCCAGTGTATTCCTCTCTAGAGGTACACTAGCGAAAGGTGGTTCCACACCTTGTCATAGTTGGAAATCCATTACCCAATACGTGCTTGCGGTTTTGATTGTATACTATATATGTATAACGTGAGATGAAAGCGTTTCTGCTAGATGATTAATATATTGTGGTTGATAGACATTATTATAATATCAAAAGGTATTTGATATAAAGATATTTTGGATTCCCATAAGGGGAAAACCCGTTCCGTTATACGGCGTGGTCTTATGAGATATCGATTACTTGTTCAAACTATTTTAACTGTTTTACTCACACCAGTCCCATGATTGACCCAGAGTTTATTTTGTTTTGTTTTCCCTAAACTCTTGGGTGCCTAAATTTGTACGGGCAGTCAAGTAGTCGGGATTTACAGATATACTAGAAGAGCTTGGAGCAGGAGGCTTCATGATTATATAGCTATAGTTATTTCCGCTGTGTTGTAAGTGTTGTACTTTGATAATGATGTATATTCAAGTACATATGTATATTTCAAGTTATGTTATATATATTATATGTTATTCGTTCCGCTGTGAGGTTCGTGTTACTATGATGTTGTGTTCTTCTTCTTCTTCTATTCTAAGTTTCTATCTTATCTATCCTCACCCTCTGTTTTCTTTCTATTAATTTCCTGATTTTCAGTTTAATTTGGGGTTGGACTTGTGTTTTTGGTCAGCTCAAATTGGACCGGATTTTCGGGTCATTACAGTTGGTATCAGAGCTTAAGTTAAGTGAATTACCTTGGCTCTGTGGCGTGACTCAGTACAGATAGGATTAGTAATATCCTAGATTGAGTTTGAGTGTGTATATATATATATGAGTGAGCGTATTTGTTATTGAAATAAAAATTGTTTTATATTGTGGAGATTCATTGGTTGAGTTGTTTATGGGTTCTGGTCGATCAGTTTGATCCACTGTATCGTTAGGAGTTTATAAACACTCGAATACGATGGGTCGACACGATATGTTTTGAAAAGAGGGTAAATTAATATAAGTTTATCCAAGGTATATCTTGATATAGAGAAGATATATATATATCAAAATTATAATATAGTGGATATATTGGTTGTTATTATAATCGAGTAAGATTATAAATAAAATGGTTATGTAAATAACCAATCAGAATTCATATAAGTGAAATACGTGAAATCAGATGAGTTGAATCTGAAATTTTAAACCAGGAATTGAATTGAAATTCTAGAAAATTGGATAAGTGTTTGTTAATGGATTTGGATTAAAAATAAGGAAAATTTAAGATCCTGGGAGATTTTAAATTATTTTACAAGCCATGTGAATTATATTTTGAAATGAATTTCAAAGTGGAAATGTTTAGAAATGGTTTTATAGTATTGAACTCACTTCGATCGCTGGAAAATAGATTCTGATGATGACAGCTGCATCATCAGTATTCATTTTCGAGTTGTAAGTGACGAATTACTACTAGAGATACTCTTTTGAATTTGTTTTGGGAAAGACAAGTTGTGTTGAATTTAAAAATGGGATTTAAAATATAGAATTTTAATTTTTAAATAGATTTGAAATATTAACTTGTTTTAAAAGAAATAAAACGAGAAGTTCCTTTATAAACGAAGTTTATAAATAGTTCTTTTATAAACAAAGTTTATAAATGAAGTGAAAAGAATTATCGTTGGATAATTCAAAAATAAAAATACAAGTGTGAAATTGAAATGGGAATCTATTTTCCAAAGGTAGAAATATCGATTTCAAAGGAATTGAAATCGAGACTTATTTAAAGAATGAATAAAGAAAGTTAGAAAAGGAATTTGAATAAAGGAAATTCAAACATAGAATTCAAATAAGAGAATTCAAAGGGGATTTGAATATAGAAATTCAAATGAGATTTGAATATAGAAGATTTAAATAATGAAATTTGAATATAGAATTCAAATAGTTTGAAATGAAATTTGAATATAGAATTCAAATAGTTTGAAATGGAATTTGAATATACAATTCAAATAATTTAAAATATGGGATTTGAATATAGGATTCAAATAGATTGAAATGGAATTTGAAAATAGAATTTCAAAATAGAATTTGAAATAGGAATTTGAATATAGAATTCAAATAGAGTTGAAATGGAATTTAAATATAGAGTTCAAATGGAATTCAAATATAGGATTTGAATATCGAAAGTGAAATGGAATTTGAATATAGAAATTCAAATGGAATTTGAATATAGAATTCAAATGGAATTTAAACTATAGAATTTGAATATATAGAAGTTGAATAATAGAAGTGATATAAAATTTGAATAGAAATTGAATAGAATTAACTAAGTCGAAGAGGAATTAGTTAATCAAGTTTTGAATTTGAAGTTGAACTTTGAAAGGTGAATTGGATTTGTAAATGGATATTCGAAATAGAATATAGAACTTAAGTTTGAAATTTAGATTCAAATTAGTTAGTATGCAAGTAAAAATATATTTGAACATGTCATGTTCAAATATAAAAGTGAAATAGACTAAAGAGTTAATTAACAAATTAATTAACGAATTTAGTTAAAACGATCAGGTATAGTTAAAATAGATTGGGCAGTATAAATATACATGAGATAGGTATGGATAAGGTATGAAGGTATATAAATAGAATGCTCGACGAAAAGGTATGTATTTAATTCATATATGAGATTTTGTGCGCCGTATCGGCTAGCCGTTTGGCTTTTTCTTTTTCTTTTGGATTGGTGAGGGCCATGGGAGGCTATTTGAAATATCCCGATGCTCCTGGTACAAAGGAGGTTATGGCGATTTTTTCTGGGAATTTAAGGAGTTAGAATATTTTTAAGATAATTTGATAGTTAGAAATCAACGTATCGATATATATATAGAAGTCGATAAGGAAACGAACTTAGAAATAGAATAGTAAAATCAAAAAGGAAGACTAAGAATAAAATCTAGTAAGAATAGAAAGAGGAAGTGTATACGTGTTTAAAAGTGAATAAGTAGTTGTATGGTATTGATTATTCGAGCAAGTAGTCATATCTGTTTTGACGTTATAAATGTTATTCAGTCAAGGTCTGAGAGGTAGTTATACCCCAACTTGATTGATTTCATTATTTACAAATAAATAGTAAGATTTCAGGCTCGAAGATCAATGTTGAGTAAGAGTTGGTTGAATATAGTATTTGGGTTGTCGTAACGATGTTTTACACAACATCCGTTTTAACCTAAATAAAAGTGTAAGCTTGGAAATATAATAAAGAATATTTCCTAATTATAGAAATAAACGAGATCGGAAAAGAGATAAGTAATTGGAATATTTTCCAATTATAAATAGTATATATTTTCTAAAGTTTAGAAAATAAAGGAAGGCGATATTCGGAAATGTTTTCCAAATAACATAAAAGGCCAATATGGTTATTGAAAATATTTGGTTAACAAATATTGATAAAGAAATAGAGAAGTGATTTAACTAATGGAATATTAATCAAGGGCTCAGTGACATGTTCAAAAGGAAAATTTGATTTTTGAAAAGAGTAAACTGTTTGAAAACTCTCAGGGAAAGACTGTTTGAATTAAAAAACAAATTTAACAGAAATTTTGTGAAAGCAAAATTGAATTTAAGTAAAGCCAGTAAAGTGGTAACTGAGGTTGTATTAGAATGATATCAAGACAAATTGGATTGTGAGAATCAAATTTGAAGTGTAATGTGATAATCAAGTTAAGAGTTGGGAATCGAGAAGAAACTCGAGTTGAAATGATATTTGGCTCGGATATAAGCGAATGGCTGTGTTGTGGATAAAAGCAGATTGGGATTTGATTAGGATGACCCTTGTATCCACTGAATTGATAACGGGTGGAAAGGATATAATGATATGCCGACAAAAGGTACAAGTTTATATTTCTATTGGATATAAGATTTATGAGCCGAATTGGCAAGCCGCTTGGCTGTTTGATTTTCTTTTGGGTTGTAGATAGCCCAGAGAGGCGAGTTGGAGTTTGACCGACTGACCAGTACCAAGGAGGTGCTGGCGAAATTTTTCGAAGAGTTAAGGCGTTATAAAATTTTCTTTGATAAGAAATAATTAAAAAATTAATTGAAATTAAATTTGGTTCAGTTGAAACTGAAGTTAAGAAGTGAACAAATATGTTCTAACCAGTCGATAGGGTCGTCCTCTACCTTTTAGCAATTTAGAGGACGAAATTATTTTAAGTGGGAAAGATTGTAATGACCCGCATTGGAAGAAATAGGGATTTAGAGAATTCAAAATGGTCGTTTAATTAAATAATAGTGAATATTTAATTAAAATAATAATTAAATAATATATTTAATTCCGAAATAATCAGAATTGGCCGAAATGACGATATGGTGTGAACCGGATCATCCGTGATATTTAATTCAGCTTGGAATTGAATTTGAATAACGAATATATTCAATCGTCGATAGTTGAACGTATAATTATATTATAATTAAAATCAAGCTCGAAATGGCGCTGCAGTTCGTAAATTGGCGATTTGAACTTCAACTGAATGTACAGGATTCGTTTTAAGCCGGATTTCTGTGAAACAAGAAACGTGTGGAGCTGGTGGAGTATATCTTTCTAGTGGAAGAGAAAAATCGGGATTTCGTCGTGTAGATTTTGATTCACATCCAAATCAAATTTTAGAAAAGTCGCTATGGAATTCCTTTATACTTTATAAAGGAATTATTTATATTTTTAAAAGGGATTTCAATATAAATCGAATATCGGGTTGACCCAGCTTTGAAATATCAAGTTAGAAATTCATATAGGGATATTCTAGAGCTGAACGATATCGTATGTGGATATATACGATAATATTTATTAATATTTAATTTAATTATATTTAAATATATTTATATATTTAAATGGGTTATTCAGAGCTTTAAAAATAGCCAGTTTCGCAAACGAAGTCGGAATTCGACGAAACTAATTTTGTTGGATCTGCAATGTCAAATAGTTGTTAGATTTCCAGTTTCATGATTTTTAGGGTCACTGTGTGGCCGTACGGATTTTTAGAGTGAAAAATAGTCAATATTTCGACGGTTAAAACTGTACTACGTGAGCATACGAAGTCGGAATTCGACGAAACCAGTTTCGTTGGGACCGTAATGTCGAACTGTAGTTGTATGTCAATTTTCGTGATTTTTGGGTATCACGTGTGATCATAGGAATTTTAAAAGACAAATGAAAATAGTGTTTGCTAAAAAAATTAATAAAATAATCGAATAAAAAAATAATATAAGTATCTTATAAATAACACTACACTACCTAAACTTAATTTTACCCACCGCCGTTAGTATCTCATCTTCATGATATGAATCGTAGGTTTATAATTTACTAAGAATTCAAAGAAAAATGTTAAAAATCAAATGATAACATTTCTGAGTGGCTAGTGAGATCCTCTTCATTCTCATATAAGGTTTAAGCGGTTCGATGTAGTTTGGGTTCGCAACTATTTTTCCAGCGTGGTGTTTTCCAGTCTAGGGTTGGGATTCAAAGAGGATTTGAGGCTTCGAGCCTCGAATTGGTCGTTGTTTTGGGGATTTGGAGATGGAATGGCGCTGGTGTGAAATCTTTTATGGGATTCGGAGCTTGGAATTGTCGCAGGTTTTACAGCGGTCCAGGAGTTCGAACGGAAGTCGCATCCTTCATTTGGGGTGCGAGTGGGTCAATACGGGTATAGAGATGAAGAGAGTTTGACAAGGAGAATGATGGTGATTTTGGTTGTTGGATTTGTGAGGTAATGAGGGTGCGGTGGGAGGATGTAATCGGTGGAAGGGTGCTGTGTAAGGAGTTGGTCAAGGCGGAATTATCTTTTGGGGAAGAAGGATTAAGTGCGGCCTTGGGTTTTATGATGGGAAGATGGGCCTTAGTTTAAAGTTAAGCCCACTAATCAATAATCCATGTTTTTATTATTTTATTTCATGTAGTAACTTCTGAATGCCATAACTTGTACATACGTTGTCAGTTTTCTGAATGGTCAGTCACGTTAGGACCGTATGGACGAGAGCTTCACAATGAAGTTGACTAGAAGTGGATTGAGGCTAGTTTGAATTTACGGTGAAATAAACTGTTTTGATTCAAATCAAATAACAGTTTATCGTTCTTTAACGATGAACTGCCAACGTGAGTAAATCTCACCAACAGTGAGCGATTTATAATTTCATATTGTATTTTTAGAACTGTTAAATATTGGTTGATTGACTGTGTGTTGATTGTTTGATTGAATTGCTAGTCAGTTAGTTGAATTTCTATATTGATTCTGTTTAACAGAATATATCATATGGAACTGAAAGTGATGTTATCTACATTGTTTTACATCTGTGATGCAGGGGAACAGGTTGGAGGAATCCAACTGGATTCCTCAACATTTATTTTACTGTTTTTCATATATTGTGATATATGATGTGATATATAATCAGTTGTTGATTATATGTGTTTGGACGATACTGATCATCGTGATTTGATATGTTGAATACCATAACATACCGAAATGTTGATAAGGAAATATTTTCAAAGTGATATTTGAAAATAAAATTTTTATAAATGGAATATTTATAAATAAGAAATATTTATAAATTGGAATATTTATAAATAGGAGATATTTAGAAAATGAATAAACGTTATAAAATGGTAACTGTTACAAGAAGGAATCATTTGTAAAGTGAAGAACCGTTACTAAAAGTAAATCTTAAAAAATGAATAGTTTAATCGAGTTAAAGGGAGTTAATCGATGTTAGTTTAATCGAAAGGAGTTAATCGAAGTTAGTTTAATCGAAGGGAGTTAATCAATGTTAGTTTAATCGAAAGGAGTTAATCGATGTTAGTTTAATCGAAAGGAGTCAATCAATGTTAGTTTAATCGATTAGAGTTAAAGCAAATGAGTTAATCGAATATAGTTTATTCGAATAGAATAAAGGAGTTAATCGAATATATAGTTTATTCGAATAGAAAGTAAAAGGATTTAATCGAATATATAGTTTATTCAAATAGAATTAAAAGAATTATCGAATATAGTTTATTCGATAGGAGTTAAGTGAATAGAGTTAGAGTTAAATCAAAAGAGTTAAGTGAATAGAATAAATTGAATAGAGTTATCGAATATACCTTATCGAAGGAAAGAATTATCGAATAGAGATAATTCGAAAGAGAGTTACGTAAGGAAGTTTGTTAAAGAATTAGAAGGGTGAACTTTGTCTATTTCAAGGTTAGAAACGTTATTCAGTTAAGGACTGAGAGGTAGTACTACCCCAACTTGATTGACTTCATTTTTAACTAAGGAATGGTTAAGGTTCGATAGTAAATGATTGTTAAGTGAATTTAGTAATTGAGGGAAATGGTTTGAGTTGGCATTGCGATGGTTTGTTTAAACATCTGTCTAAGTCCAATGAAGAAGCTTTGGAAATGTTTTCCAAACAAGAAACCAGAAATGTTTTCTAATAAAGAAAACAAGAAATGGAAATGTTTTCCATTGTTAATAACGCATATTTTCCAAATTTAGAAAATAAGAAATATTGAATATAGGGAAACAGGAGATAAGTAAATTAATGAAATAAAGAGATAAGTGTTGAATGATGTTTGATCGATATGAATTTCCATTTTGGAAATAATATCGTTGTTTTCACACCTGTTTTTCTTCAATAGTTAAATCACAGACTATCGAAGTTTTGACCATTTTAACGTTGTTAATATGGAGAGACCGGTTGGATTATTATCCAAAGAACCACTCTGTATTGGCATAAGCGTTGCGAATCATATATGCCAAAAGAAATTGAAGACGGAGTTATGCAAGGGCTATCCTGTTTAAAGAATAGTGCCTTCGGTTCATCCTGTTCCTGGGTGACTTGTATGGACGGATGTCTGACAGAGTATTTCCAGACGATCACGTATATTGATTTCTCCAACCGTACCAAGAGTGGAAGCGGAGAAGGAAACTTCTTTTAGCTAACACATAATGTATGGTTGAGGACGTCAATCGGTGATTTGATGGATTTGACGATGTGGCATTCAAAGTGAATCTGGTATGATGAAAAGCGTAGCTTCTTGCCTCACATCCGGTAAATGACAGAAATCGGGCAGGCAGCATGGCTAAGTCGGTCGCACCGAAGTAGGGTGTATAATCACCTGATCTAGAGTTTCATTTATTTCTAAAAATCTATTGTCGATGCTGTCCCATTCGGGAAACGGTTGCTGATCCCAACCCTTGGTGATATACATTCGATACACTCAAGCGAAATGAGTGGTCGGTCATGTGTGGCCGGGTTGCAAGATGTTCTTGTTGAATCTAGTGTATTCCTCTCTAGAGGTACACTAGCGAAAGGCGGTTCCATACCTTGTCATAGTTGGAAATCCATTACCCAATACGTGCTTGCGGTTTTGATTGTATACTATATATGTATAACGTGAGATGAAAGCGTTTCTGCTAGATGATTAATATATTGTGGTTGACAGACATTATTATAATATCAAAAGGTTTTTGATATAAAGATATTTTGGATTCTCATAAGGGAAAAACCCGTTCCGTTATACGGCATGGTCTTATGAGATATCGATTACTTGTTCGAACTGTTTTAACTGTTTTACTCACACCAGTCCCATGACTAACCCGGAGTTTATTTTGTTTTGTTTTCCCTAAACTCTTGGGTGCCTAAATTTGTATGGGCAGTCAAGTAGTCGGGATTTACAGATATACTGGAAGAGCTTGGAGCAGGAGGCTTCATGATTATATAGCTATAGTTATTTCCGCTGCGTTGTAAGTGTTGTACTTTGATAATGATGTATATTCAAGTACAGATGTATATTTCAAATTATGTTATATATATTATATGTTATTCGTTCCGCTGTGAGGTTCGTGTTACTCTGATGTTGTGTTCTTCTTCTTCTTCTATTCTAAGTTTCTATCTTATCTATCCTCACCCTCTGTTTTCTTTCTATTAATTTCCTGATTTTCAGTTTAATTTGGGGTTGGACTTATGTTTTTGGTCAGCTCAAATTGGACCGGATTTTCGGGTCATTACAGGCCAACACTGCAATGGCTCCATAGTGTCACATAGCGTAATAATCAATGTGACCCCCCACGTCCATTAATGTCACTCATAAGAGAATGCATTAAGTTCCGTGAAGCGCAATAGGAAAATAACAACAGAAATTCGCAAGACAAATATAAGTAAGCGGTGGAAAATTCAACTTTTATTTAAAAGTTAAACATTGTTTCAAATCAGTTTACATCGTCAAACTAATTACATCAAAAACAAAGAACCTCAAATAACCTATTCGTCTCATAATGAAAAATATCAAAGTGCAATAATACAAATCCATATCCCTCATAGCAAGCCATAGCAAAGTAGAAAAATAACCAACGTGGTACATCTGAGTAAGTTCGGATCTAAGCGGAAAGAGAAAGTCCTAATCACTAAGGAGTACTAGCACTCGGAGGACCTCAGGGTGGGAAAGGAAGAGAAAGAAGCGAAACAAAATAGGTCGGACATAAAGCCTAGCGAGTTCCAGTGATTTTCAGTATATGCATAAAGTAGAGGTATCAAGACAGATAAATAAGACTAGATGAGAAAGTATAGTGTCATATAAGATAACAGGTAAACAAGATAAACAGAACAGCAGGATAAAACAGTGATCGAGTAAAGCTTCTCATTTATATCCCTAAAATAGGGTCTCTGCATATAACAAGATTAGGTGTTAACCTAATTACTTAACAGGAGCAGCAAGATTAGGTGTTACCCTAATTACATAAAATAAATAGCAGGATTATAACAGAAACAGCAGGATTATGTGTTACCCTAATTACATAACATGATTGGGTGTTACCCTAATTACTACCCATGAGATCGGCCCCTTACTACGAAAATACCCTGCGTCAGTCCCGACAGTAGGGTGTATCACTCCCTAACCCAGCAACTTATATAACACACACCTATTTACGGTGTTATAGCGTCTTAGTTTCCCAATCGGACCCATGCACGCTCATGAACCCACCGGAACGCGCCCATACTCACCCTCCTCGTTTGAATATCTTACTATCTAGTTCAGTAAAGCGTGCCCTGGCCCCTACCTGGTGCTAGGCCCTCTAACAAAATACCAACAGGGATATTGACTGATATGGGTTCCACACAGCAAGATAAACACAAGCCAAACCCGCTAAAATTGTGCCCCCAAGTAACTAGGATTTAAGAGTCCCCAAAACTCGATACAACAGCAGAACGAGAGACCTCCTAGCTTATTAATAATTAGGTTTAACTTAGCAGGTCTAAGTTCATTAATAAGCATGGTTGTAATATTACATTTTTCTATAAATGTTACTATGTTTATAACCCTTTCCCCAACATAAGCACACACCCAGATGTGTGTGCGCGTGTGTATGTGTGTGTATATATATATAGAATTTCAAATTTAGTTAACCTACATCCAGTACTTACATTTTCATAACATGTCTTTTACTTAATGTATGTATTAAGTCTAATCTAACATGTATACAAATATGCACATTATCACTTTTGATATATTCCCAAATTATAGCAAGTATGCATATTATCCCTTTTGCTTATATTCCTAAATTACAGCAAGTATGCATATTATCTATTTTTATCATATTCCCAAATTACAACAAGTATGCATACTACCCTTTTATCATATTCCCAAATTATAGCAAGTACGCATATTATCCCTTTTTATCATATTCCCTAATTACACTCAAAAGTATCCGAAATGGGAGATCAGAAGTAGATCTTGAAAGCTGGAAATGGCCCAAAGGTTGTCAAAGACAAGTTAGTTACTGTTCATTATACTGGACTCGGCAAGGATCGGGATTTATCACAGAAGTTTTGGAGCACCAAGGATCCTAGGCAGCGACGTTTCACCTCTAAGATTGGCTATGACTCTGTTATAAAAGGGTGGGATGAAGGTGTTTTGGACATGCAAATTGGAGAATTTCCAAGACTTGAGTACACCCCTGACTATGCTTATGGAGCTAGTGGATTTGCAGCATAAAGGAATCAACCTAATTATGTTTTGGTCTTTGAGATCGAAGTCCTCAACGCTCAGTAGTTGCCTATGCATATAATACAACAAAAATGTTTTTAAGAATCTACAAGTGCTTTTGTTATTACAACTGAAATAATAATGTCCTTTATCTTGGTTGACATGTTTTGTATTTGGACTTAAACAAAATGAAATGATGCTACACATGGATTTGTGGAGTCATTTAAAAAAAATTACACTCAAAAGTCCTCAACTTATGATTTGCCCCCAAATTCTCCCTTTTCATGTCATTTCATATTATCCTGATTTCAACTATACACTATCTTACATTGGAAATGGCCTAGGCTCAGGGTAAATAAAAAGGAAAAATAAAAGGAGAAGAACAGAATCAAATTAACTGAATGGAATAGGCATATAAACATGACTGTAAATAATCAAAACAAAAGAATAGGGATAGGGAAGATAGATAACTGATAAATCAAATGACAGTAAAAAAGAACATATGTCACTGTAACAACTTCATGGATGAATAACGGTAAAAGAACAATATCAAAAACAACATATATGTATTGTATATTCTAGATCCATTTTTATTTACTGTCAAAATACTCATCTAAATATCAGATCTAAAAATAACTAGAACTCATGGTACTTTGTATTAGGTTCAGAAACTGTTAGACCAGAAAGAAATCTACTCAACGCGGCTACTTTCCCTGCAAGACTTTGGACATCTTTGATTCTCCTCGGTTCAAAGTGGGAAGGACCCTTTGTCATCCAACGGAAACTTGAAACAGGAACCTTCAAGTTTACGACCGTAGATGGCGAAGAGGTACCTAGGGCATGGAATGCCCAACACTTGATGCGATATTTGAATTAGAAATGTTGTACTCTTTGCTGTTTTTCTTATGAACTCTGTAAAAAGGCACGACTTGCCTTAGAAAAGTCTGTTGATATGAACAAAGAACTATAAAGTGGATGTAGGCTACGACTTAGCCGAACCACTATAAAAATATCGTGTGTCATTTACTTTCCTGCACTATATATACCTTCAACTACTATTCTGTTGCGATTATGGAATATAAGATGATTTAAAACCTGAAAGGTTGAAAACAATTTATACGCAGGAACAAGCACAACAACTGTTTGTGCGATAAGACATAAAAGAATGGGAAAACGACATTCTTAACTCTAACTCTCGAGAATTGGGAGAGAGTATAAAGGACGGGAAGACGACGTCCTCTGAGGCATGAAGGTGCACCCAGATAAGAGACTGCCTCAGTAAGAACTCTAACCTGAGTATAAGATAGGAGAGTATAAAAAATGCCAGAAAAAACGACAGGCATTAACGACACCAAGAATGTGACCTCGTCGGAGAATCGGGGACATTCAGACTGTTTGACTAAATCTTGAATAGTTTTTCAAGATTGACTGGGGATATATGTGTATACACATATTTCCCCCCACCATAACTTCATTACGCAACTATAGCAGGACATGCATTCTTACATAAGTGTAAAACTAATAACTAACAGACATTGCAGAAAACGAATTATTTTTATTTACAAATGAACGAATTTGTACAAGAAAACAGGCAACAATTATGGGTCAATCAAATGCTAAAATAACGCAGGACACTCCATTATTTAGACTTCGAAGAGGGCTTGGACTTCTTAGCAGCCTTCTCCGCATCCCTCGCCTCTTTTTCGGCCTCCATCAAGATGCGCTTTAACTTTTTCTTCCCTGAAGCTGAAGTGCTGGAATCAGCTGACTTTTTCCCGGAAGGCGGAACGCTGGAATCAAGAGAAGACTTTTTAGCAAGTTCCTCTGTAATAGATCTAGTCGAAAGCTTAACAACTAACCTTGATCCCGCATCCACTACTGCGAGGGGCTTAAGGCTTTCAGGGTCTAAGTCTTCAGCTTTAAGCTGCAAGCGTTTATCTTGGTCAGCTTTCAGTGCAGCTAAGGTAACATCATCGGCGCTTTTCGACTCCCCGACTATAGCCACCTCAGGGTCTTCCTCATGTCCCCCGTTGCCGCGATCATCCTTTAAGGCATCTATCATTTAGTCATCATGAGAAGTGCCAGCCTTGGACGGTTCAATTCCTATCCCCATAGATTCGGGGGCAGCCTTGTCTTTTCCCCCTTTAGCCTTCTCCGTAGGCTCTGCTCCAGAGGTGGTTCCCTGGGACACATCTGTCTTTTCGGACGGTTCAATACCTACAGAGTGAGAAGCAACAGTTATCAACTTAGGAGAAAATAATGGGTTCTTCATTGATTGCTCAATTACGTGACGAAAGGTAGAGATAGCTTTGACGAATTGAGGTGAAAATGTAGAGATACCTTCCGAAGACTTCTCGGCTGGAGTGACTGCCGTCTCCGATGCCGTTTCGGGTATAGGGGATAAAAGAGATGTCCGAAGGATCCCCGGTTTTCAGGATCATATCCCTCAACTTCAGAAGTTTCAGAGGCAGTAGAGGAAGAACTAGCTTCAGGAATGTTCTTTTGCTTAGCCTTCCGCCTCTCTTCGTCCATAACAGCAGCGATGAGGCGGCGTCCTTCGGCTAGGCGTTCTGGTTCATCATCTCGTAAATATTTCTCCATCAGCTTGTCCTCGTCAATGGAATCAACCTTGAGCTCCTCTTTCTCCCACTCAACGATTTGACTCCATACTTGGACTAGGGTAGATGGATAATCTTCAATCCAAGAAATGTTCCGGCGGCGAATGATATGTGCAAAGAATTCAATCATTAATTCACCGAAACCATGCACCTCTCCCTCAGCCTCCGACAGTTGTTTGCGGGCCTCTTCAGAAGACTTGATAGCACATTTGACGTTACCCTCAGCTAGGGCAGCCCTGTTCTCCGCCTCCGCTAGCTTAGAAGCCAAATCAGTGTTTTTCTTTTCCAATTCAGCATTCCTCTTCGCTAACTCGACATTCTTCCGCTCAAGGTCAGCGTAAGCAAGTTGCGTTTTGGCAGCATCTGACTTGGCATATTCGACTTGTTTTTTCAATTCCGAACGCTCTTGGGTATGGGACTCAAGCAAATCATGATAGCGTTTTTGCAGATCTTCAAATTGTTGTTTGAAGCTAGTAGCATCCCGTTGAGCAACAGCAAGCTGGGCCTGTGTATCCTCCAAGTCTTTTCCTAGATTTTTTAAGGCTTTGCATCGTCTTCTGCGGTTTTTTGCATCGAGTCAGCATTCGTGATTAAAATGCGGATGATTCTGGAAAGGCCGCGCGAATACTTGAACATTTCTGAATACTGTTTCTCGACCGCATCTATCTTTGCTTTGGCCTCATCTGCCCACCTTGAAGAAATAGGCTAAAGAGCAGGTAAAAAAGTCAAGTTTTCAAAGTAATGTTTAGGAAATTGCTCCTCCAGATACGCCCGCTTAACTGCAGTTTCAGCATCTAGCGGTGGAGGGGCGGGGATTGTCAGTTCAGTATCCCTGTGCGTAGAGGGCTCAATGGCCTCTTTATCCGTTCTAGGCCGTTTAGCGGGAACCTTACGTTTGTTTCGTGATTCGGTATCTTTTGGCGGACTCCTCTCCCTACTGCGCTTTTCTTGAGAAGAGGTTGAGTCTTTTGATTGCGGCCTGTCCTCTTCCCGACGACCTTGGTAACCTTTATATCGCTCTGGGTCTGTCCGGATAGGAGAGAGAGAACGCGAGGTTCGCGAACGATAAGGATCGTAGGGCCTTATATCCTCCCTACTGCGATCTTCGCGGCGATCATGCTCAGTATCATAGGGCGGATTAGACATGCTGCGGCGGAGTTTCCTGATGTCGTAATAGGATCGGGACAACGTGCCTGCACAACAAGAAAAATGAAATTTAGGATCAATATTTTCATAAAGAGAAAGATGCTATGAGTTGTGGTGCTATTGTGTTAAGTGCGTCCTAAGTGGTGTTTTCCCCCCGACAAACCCGAGTCTGAAGCTAGACTAATGCGAGCGGGTTCTTTGGCCTTAGCAGGAGTGGTCTCTTCGGAAGAAGTGAAAACTAAAGGATTCTTCCCAAAATCCTCTGAAGTGTAAATAGTTTCAGGTAAAGGGAGATCCCCCAAACCCTGAAATAGTGGGTCATCGGTACTAGGGACATCTCCCTCAGAAGCATCAATCGGCGACTCTTTGGAAGACGTTGACCTTTCCGGAGAAATGGCATCCTCGGGAACAGTATACCCTTCGCGGTGCTTTTCGGCCATGTTAGCCAATTCATCATCTTGAGTAGAAGATGGAGAGGGAGAATCCTGAAGAGGCACTGTAGGAGCTCTCGAACCTTCGCCCGTTTCTGGGATTACGTCCACTGGAGGAATATATACATATGGACCCGTCCCGTGACCAATGCTACGGGTAATGGACAGCAACCCATGAAGATGAAGATATTCGTCCTTAAGGACTTCATCAATAGTTAAAAATTTCTGATCACCATTAAGGAGTTGGTGCATCCGATCAAAGAATGCTTGGTTCGATATTTGTTTTGGGTTATCAACTGCAAACAAAAAGAAAAACGAATTAACGCGGTGGTTTGAATGTACAGAGTCGAGATTTAGAAAACCAGTGCTTTACTTGATTTCGTCCACCTCCTAGCACACCCTGGTTGTCGCTTTACATAAAACCATTCCAGCCTGGAGTCCCCAGCTTTACTACTGAATGGTGCTGGAATTATTTTCCTCTTAGGGACAGACTCGAAGTAACAGAAAGAAGGAGTTTCTCGAGTCCGATGCTTGAAGTTATAGAAGAAGTGAACGTCGTCAAAAGTGAGCTCTATGCCTAAGATCTCACGGTATGCTACATATAAGGTGTACAAGTAAGCATAGGAATTGGGATGCAGCTGCATGGGGGCAATCCACATTTGTCTTAGAAAATCGACAACGAAAGGAGAAAATGGAGGGATAGCCCCGACCATGCACATCAACCGAGTGATTGCCATGTACCCCTCCGGAGGGTTGTGGGGACGATCAGATTTGGATGGCAACAAGTTATCCCCTTTGGGTATCCTGTACTTTAGTCGTATTCGGATAAGTCTGTCATTGTCGATCGTCGATTCAACGGAATCTTGAGGTGATTCCAGTATGATGGCAGACTCAAATTCATCAGGAGCTCGGTCATCGCCAATCCCTCCTTCCTCTTCACAACCTAGGGAAACTCCACCCTCAGAAGACACATTGTCGCTTTCGCGAGTTTCAACCTCGTAGTCTGAGCCCTCATCATCCCATTCTGGATCCGAGGATGAAGATATGTCTTCAAGAGTAATTTTGTTGGATGTCTCTGGGACCTCCTTCTTCTCTGCTAATCTAGAGGAGCGTCTGGATGTCATGGTCACAAAACTATTGAAGAAGCAATAGCACAAGTTAGAGTAAATTAGCCCGTATCCCCCCGTACATGTGTATAAACTAAAGTGTGAGAAGTGTATGCAGAAAGTGTAAAGTTAACGTTCGAAAGTGCGACGCAAAAATCTTGGCAAAGTAATAAGGTTCAGGGCAGTTCTTGATGTCCATTTATGTTCGCAGGGCACTATCCTAACTGTTCATGAAGCTGGAAATTATGTCAAGTGTTGATTTGGCCGACTAGACAGACTCTTGTGTATTAAGATGAGGCTGCTTCAGATCGGTTCGGGTATAAATGATTGGATGGGATCGGAGGTAAGGCTTTGTTTTGGTCAGAAGTGGTATCTAATCGGATCGGTTCGGGATTATGTGTTCGGATCGGATCGGATGGACTTGAGTCCCAACACCCCTTCTTCTTTAATCCACATTCCGACCCGATCCGGCTAGGTAGACTTCGCCTTCTCTCTCACATTTAACTCCGACCCGATCCGGCTAGGTAGACTTCGCCTTCTCTCTCACATTTAACTCCGACCCGATCCGGCTAGGTAGACTTCGCCTTCTCTCTCACATTTAACTCCGGCCCGATTCGATACTGAAAACATCACATCCTTCTCTTCTCCTACGTCCCCCATGCTTCTCCACCCGAACCGACCCTCTATGTTCTGTATCTTCTTCATCCTCAACCACAGTCGAAACAGATTTGATTTCCAAAACTCCATACGGGAATGAACATATATCCTCTCCAACCTCCCAGCGCCTCGAGATGGTGGCGAAGCCAGCAGCGACGACGGCGAGGAAGGAGGAAACCACGGCATCGAAGCCATGACAATGAATATGCTCAATTTGCTCGAATTAACCGTAAAATCTCGATTAAAGACAGTAACAATGATAGGATTCAGGGATTCGAGACTACCTATGTGTTTTTTTCAAGGATCGAAGCAAGAATTTCGAGACTCCTTGAAAATTAGGGTTCGTATTGAGAATCAGGAAACGAGAGTAATAGAAAAGGAAGAATGAAGCGGACAAGTGGCATATTTATATATATAGTAATTTTGACTCCTCGTATTCCTTCCCTATCTTCCTGCTCGGACCGGCTCAAAAGCCCAGCAGCACAGCTTGGCCCACTAGCCCAATACAAAACAGAAAAAGAAGAGGAGCCGTTCGGGTCGAGACCCGAACCGAACAGAATTTCGTATGTCAACATGGCATTTGAATTAAACTTAAATTCGAACAGGAAGATGAAAGCACAAGGAAAATCAAAAGGAAGATTACCTAGAAGGCACTGTGCAATGGCAATCAAAGCATGCTCCGTTTCCAACAGAAGCATCCTTTAAGGGGGCAAAATGTTAGCCTACTTTGTGAACTAGGCAACACAAAGTTGAGATGTCAAGCGTTGAAGAACTTTTCTTCTTAGAAAGCATCGGGTCGGATCAGAGAACTGCTGCCAGTCGAATCGGGGGGCCACTACCAGTTCGGGAAGGAACAGAGCAAAATGGACAAGGATTCAGTTTTAGCTCAGGTCGGGTCGGATCGGATTCCCCGATCCGAACCCCTTCTGCTCGCTCCTCCGAACCGAACCCACATTCCATATCACTTCACCCCACGATCGCCTGAATATTCGGAGCGGTTATGACCATTTCCTACCCACGATGACCACTACTCTAATGCACTGTCAGCACTGGAATCCATTCGAGCCCGAGTACAATGGAATGAAAGACACGTGGCTCTGAACCGAACTGAATCTGAGCGAATTTCCACCTATAAATACCCCATCAAGAGACAGTTAAAGGGATCTTCTTTTTGGCACTTTGAGAGTTCAAACACATTCAAAAACCGAATTCCAGCATTCCCAGATAATCCAAATCGTCGTTCAACATTTGTTTTGAGGCAATTGAATGAATGTACGTGAATTGTGAGTGAAATTGAGTGAATATCTCATTGTAATTGCATCTATATCATCAAGAATAGTGATTACAAAGTGGATGTAGGCTTTTCAACGCTGAACCACTATAAATTCTGTGTCTCCATTTTACTTTTGATCTTATTTTATTTCGATTTTAGTCAATTTGGGTGTTAGAACCACTTTCTGGTCTAACAGAAACGTTCTAGAAAAAGGTTGTATGCAGATCTTGAATTATCTTTGTAGATCTAGCCTTCGGTAGCATCTCCCCATTTTATTTATTTAGAATAGATCCATGGAGGAAGAGAAGATGAAGAATATTTGTATGTGTTGAAATGAGAGAGAGCCACCCTATTCATAGATTTTCAAAGCTGATCCTTAACCTTTAGATCTTAGGGTTTCAAATCTAGCCATACAAGTCACCAAACGAACCTAACATATAAAACAGTCCAGGTACATCAGTAGGAATCCGCCCAGCATATTACTGGGGTGACCCACAGACATACTATCTTTTTTTGTGTTGTCTCCAGTTTGAATTAATTTGAATATATTCATATATAACCCTCTTATATATATATACAATCTTCTAAGATTCATAACTTCTTCATACTTTATTTGTTTTATGCAAACTTGCAGTCTATCTGAACCAGAATTCTGAGACAAACACAACGATAAGTCGATTTTACTTAATTCTGAATATTTAATCATATAATATTCATTTTATTGTCTTTACTGTATGGTTCTAGTGTATTAAATTTTGGGGTGTTACAGTCAATAATACAAATATAATACAGGAAGACACCACCTCATACTAATCCATCTGCGTCCTCCAGATAATGCCTGCACCTTCCACCTAGTCTACTCATTGGTGTGTTTGATGAGTACTCAAGGTAATAAGAGGGAACATAAAACCTTGAGCCAAACAACTATCTAGTGTTAGCAATAAACATTCTCAAAATACTGTAAAGTCATAATAGTAATTGAACCAAAAGTATGGAAATCCATACCTGACCTATCCCTACATCCATAGAGTTAGCACATAAAATAATGTACTACTCTATAATAATAATTTAGGTTTATACTACATTAGAGTACTGGGGTGTCTAAATCTCTACATCTACATTATCTATATTTGTGTCAATGATTACCTACATTTTAGTGACATCCCTGAGGGTAATAAACGACTAACTAAATAGACAAACATTATCCATCATCATATTCTATCACTTAATGCATTGGATATATATAGTACATTTGGTTTCATGGTAAGTGTACCTTATATGAGCCGAAACATTCTACATCAAACTGATAATCTCTATCTGGTTGAGAATGAGCGTAAGTGTTATTCACGAGCCCCCCTTCGATTAACCACTTATATCCAACGGGCATCCTCCGAACTGGCTTACAACCTACGTTAGGTTGAAGATTCGATAGACGCCCAAGACTTAGCTCTCCAAGCACCCGCCCTAACCTACATACGGACGAACCACTTTTTCATGCATATCTCCACTACAAAGTTTATCCTAGAACTATCCTCATACTCCCGTCTGAAGCCTCGTTGCTAGGGAACTACCTAGAAAACTACACATGTCCTTAAACTCTACTCCCTAAACCTCTCTCGACAGTTCCTTTGTCTTAACTGGTAGTCTTGTTGTCCTGACTCATCGTCGAATGATGAAATAACCGCGTCGAAGCATGAAATACTTGCTTCATGCCAAAACTATTGGTCAAAGAGCCTCTATATCGAATCCATTATCAAACGAACCAACTCATCTTGCTCCCTGAAACCGCGCCATCATTTCAAATAGGCCAAAATAACCAATACTAATAGTAGTCGATATCTTTCATTCTACTGCAGTCGATAACGATTGCTTTAATCATACACTTAACCAAAATTGGTTAAGTATGCGTCAAATGAAAACGTCCAGCATTCATTGTGAAATCCAAGTTTGTCGTCAAGTTCACTCTCCGCCTTCAAATCCGTCATCATGGTCTAGTGCTACTCCAACTTCAGATTTTTTCCATATGCCTACTACATGCCACTTTATAAATTCATATCAACTTGTTCTAGTCCTTTCATGCACTTAATTAATATGCAGTAAACTTCTTGTGTATTTGATCGATAAACACTAGCAGCTCTAGAAGATGAGATTTTTCCTAATACTAAGTTGCCATTTTAACTAACTAAACAAACAATCATCCATGCACCTAAAAATGATATAATTATCTAAATCAACAAACAAATATCCTTAAAATAGATAAAAACTATCTAAAATGATTGGTGATGATTTGATGTCAAAATAGTTCAATACCAGCGATAGCATCAAAATAGTGCATAATAACATGCAGATGGGTAAAAATGTAAAATTTAGGTTCAAACTAACCAAACTACATTTTGATTATTTTATTAATAATTAGGTTCAACAATCCTAGAAAATATATTATAAGATTTCAAATCACTTAGAAATATCAAACTTTTACCATGCAAACAAATATGGTTCAGTGAAGGACAATATCGCTCACCTTAGCCAAATCAACCCAAGCTAGTGTCAAAATATAGAGCTTGCTAGTACTGTTCCATCGTAAGAAACAACATCTAAATATGATGTCGTATGCAAAAATTATGAATTTATTAAGTTATGCAGATAGATTGGGAGATCAACTAGTTTAATTAAATAATTAATATCCTAATCACCTTTCAAAATCTCTTCTTCCCAAATCAGTTCCCTTATAACATACACGTGCGGAAACCCATATCATCCTGCACCTCCATATGAAGATACAGAGTTATGCTCCACTGTTTCAAGCGTTGTATTATCCGATGAACTCCTATCTGCTAGCTCAACATGCTCATGCCCTCTAAACAAGGTCCGAACTACCCTAGAAAAACATGTCCCTAGCACCATCACGCTTCTCCAAAAATTTGGGACCCGCTATTAATCATCGCACTCTCCGAAAATTCTAGCATAAGTGTTATTTATAACGACAAGAACAATGGTGGCCTCCTATTCGCGAATCGTCGCTCGTAGTTTCGTTGAACTTGTGCCCTAGGTCGCTTCCCGTGAATGCCATCCACCCCAACATTGATCACACTCATCAAAAATACCGTAGGCTTGTAGAGAAATGAATTCTAGGAATTTAAGAAGTAGTTTTGTGATTTTAGGGGAGTAAATCAATTGGAATTAATTTTTGAAGATGGAGGAAAGGAACAACATTATTTTTGAGAAGAGGATGGCGGCTATAGTATTTACTAATTATAGGTTAATGAATACTTAGAGGATATTTATAATCTCATAAGGCTCATTTATCCAGAATTGTGTGTCCAAAACACACAAATGTTTTAAGAGCGCATGACTAAACTGTACACTCGTTTAATACGAAACTCGACAGCGTGAAACAACTTTCTATGATGATTCCAAAAATATTAATTTCATCAAAATTTGACATTGTACCTGAAAACAACAATTCTCGTGTGTGTTTCGAGACTATTTTGTCCTTGGAGCATCAAATCTCGAAAGATAACGATTTATATGCTTTCTATATACTTTTTCTTCGTTTAACAAACTATCTAAATTCAATGGAAATAGTCTCGAGTCCCAATTCGATCATTTATGAAAATCTAACATTTGGACTATCAAGTAGCCAATGATTAATATTTAAATATTAAATCGCCAAAATATAGGTTGTTACAAAAGGAGTGATTCACTATCTGAGGTGCTCTTGATCTTATCTCATCTGTTGTGTATAGGTGAGTGTTCAATAGCACCTCAAAAAGTGCTAGCACCCATTTAGCCCACTGTTTTCCACCATACATGTGATTTCTCTCCAACTTCATTAACTCCCTCTCCCTCTATTATCTTATTTTAATATAAATGATGGATGGAAATAGAGGTGCTATTGGAGCTCTCCTATCTTGGGATGTTGTTGAATGATTCTTATATATATACATTTTTTTGAAAATGAGTATTTCATTGCATATAACAAAACAAATACAATGTCATAATATACGTTAAAATATAAACACAGAAACAAACCCGCTAAAGGCCCAAGGCCCAGACATTTCAAAATGCCCTAAAACACGAAGAATCCCCTATCTATAGTCATTGAGTTCAATCCCCCATTCTTGGAGCAACTCACGATTAATTTTGGAGTTCTTTGGTTTTGATCCATTATTGCGAACCAGGTAAGAAATTTCTTTCACAATCTATTGTAATGTAGAAGTGCTATGCAATTTCCGATTGTTGAAAATTCTGCTATTTCGCTCAATCTAGATGAAGTAAATAGTTGTAGTGAAAGCCCCGAAAGGCAAATCCCTTAACTAATATTTCGTCTTGAATCAAAAGAGAAGTAAATTAGCTTACTTTTCCAGCGATAGTAAGTTATTTGAGGAAATGTGTAGTTTATACTTGATCGAACACCATATAAAAGCCGAGTAATCACAATTAAAAAAGAGATTACGTGTTGATTCAGCCTCTTTCTCGCATAATGGACATAAATTATCAGTAATAATCCCAAATGTACACAGCCTCTCCCTTGTGTTTAAACGATCTATTGCTTCTAAATAGGATAGAAAAGCTATTTGCCTAATATTCTTCTTATGCCAAATAATCATGTATATAGATTTATACTATCCTTTTTCCCTTGAGATCTCCCATGCCTTAGTAAGAGAGAATTCAAATCCATTACGCCATTTGTATTTATCAAATAGTTCTGAAAGATGAATTGACACTTGAGTAATCTCGTCTACAACTTCATGTGTTGCCTGATGAAGTGATGGTTGGAGAATGTTAAATTGGATGATACTGTCCACGGTCTCGTTTTCCCTTCCAATTTCCTGAAATCGAGTGATGCCTAACAAATCCACTAAGCATTTACAATTTATCCAAGGCTCTAACCATAAAGAAGTTTGCTTTCCAGTTGCTATTAATTTGTTAATATATTGTTTTCCATTTGTCTGTAATCTCAAGATACACTTTGAGATAGTAGATGCATTATTATCTATAGCCATAATCCAGAAATGTTTACATTAACAATACCTTCGCCTCATCCATTTACACTATAAATTGTTCTTAGTTAAAGAATTCCACATGAGCTTCAAACTACATGCCTTCCATAGATCTTAAAATAAACGAATACCAATCCCTCCTTCTAGCTTGGGTCTACAAAATTGAATCCAAGAAACCTTATGTGTTGAGCCACCACAAAAGAAATTTGCACAATTTTTTTGAATCTTGTTAAGAGTATGTTCTGGTATTTGGTAGACAAACAACCATGTAGAACAACAGGTATTATGATAGAATTAATTAATTCCGCTCTGCCCACATAACTCAAATACTTAGATTGCCATGCTTGTGTCTTCATTTGGATATGATGAATTAAAGTTTGACATTCTGAATAATGTAGGTAAGAGGTTGATAGAGGCACTCCTAGATATTTAGTTGGTAACGCTCCTTCTTCAATACCCAGAATATTTTTAATAGATATGGAATTGGTGGTATAATGACTGAAGAATATTTTAGTCTTGTCCGCACTAACAATGAGGCTTGTATACATTTTAAGTTTCTGGAATATACCATGTAAAGTGGAGGTAGAAGAATTAGAAGATTTACTGAAGATCATTAAATCATCCGCGTAGAGCAAATGAGAGACTATGGGATGGAAACTGAAAATAGGAGCGAAAAGGTGCAACGTAGTAGCTTCTTCCATCAGGTATGAGAAATATTGCATTGCTATGGTGAATAAATAGGGTGATAGTGGGTCGCCTTGTCGAATCCCCCTAGAAGAATGTATGAAACCTTCGGTATACCCTGAAATAGAATAGCAAAAGTAGGAGAGGATATACATTCGTATATTAGGTTTATAAAGTGTATGGGGAATCCCATGCAAAGCATAAAATAACATGTTGATTCATGACTTATCATATCATAAGCTTTCTGAAGATCCCCTTTAATGCAGAGCCTGGATACTCCCTTCTTTTTGAAGTCCCTTAAGAATTCATGAGCTAGGAGAATACTGTCGCCAATATTTCATCCTTTTATAAATGCGCATTGATTTTTTGAGATGAGATGTGGCAAAAAGTGCTTTAATCTGTTGCATAGGACTTTGGAGAAAATTTTATAAAACATATTACAGCATGATATAGGTCGATAATGGGTTATATAAGATGGCTTATCTGCTTTCGAAATTAGAGTGATGAAATGTGGTTTGAACCATTAGGCAGTTTACATGTGTTGAATATGTCTTGCATAGCTAGTAACAGGTCTTGTTTTATTGTATCCCAGTGATGGTTCATGAATTTGGAGTTGAAACCGTCGGGGCCAGGACTAGAGTCGTCGTGCACGGAAAAAACTACTTGCCTAACTTCCTCTATAGTGATTGCTGCTTTCAGGTACATTTTTCCTTTTTCATTAATAAAGGAGATTGGCTGAAATTGTGGAAACTGGGTAATCGGGTCAGCATTAAATAAAGATGTAAAGTAAGAAAGAGCTTCATGTTCAATGTGATCTGGTTGATGTAGGAGATCTCCATTAAAATTAATGAGTGCTCGAATATTGTTATGTAATCGTCAAGAAGTCAATTTGAAGTAAAAAAAATTTGAGTTCATGTAACCTTGTTGAAGCCATGAAACCTTACTTTATTTCTTAAGATGCTAGTATGTAGTATTCTTTTTCAGCTGTAGATCCCACTTAATACATAACATTTCATCATAAAGCAATAGGTCTTCAGGATTTTCATTAACTTCTTCTTCCGTCTGACAAAGAAGTTCCTTAGCTGCTATTATGTCGTTGTTACCTCTATTCCTTGTTTTGTTCCATTTCATTAACTCAGCCTTGCATGCTGATAATTTATGAAGAAATAGATGATTGTAAGAACCCCAAGTAGTAGCCAACCACCCCCTATATACACAGTCATGATAACGATCAAGCATAGGGCATTTATTGTTAAATCGAAAAGGGAATCCTTTCGGTTTAGATGTAGGGATAAGGTCCAAGACAATGGGGTTATGGTCAATAGAGAACTGAGATAATGATATAGCATTCAAATTAGAAAACTTCTGCATGTAGTAAGTATGTATTAAAATTTTATCAATATGACTTGCCGTGGCTTTTTTCTTCCAAGTAAATTTAAAACCAAACGACCTTATTTCGTGTAAGCCAGTTTGCAGTAAGAACTGCTGAAATGCATGAATATACTAAAAAGGTATTGGCAATCCTCCCTTCTTATCTGTCAAAGATGTAGCATTGTTGGAATTTCCTATTAGGATCTAGGAGTTAGAAATTGTTGTAGAGTCTTGAATGAGTGTTTCCCAAAGTTGTTGACACCCTATAAAACTATTACTAGTGTGGATCACTGAAAGAGTCATAATGAAACCTCCCTTATTCATAACTTAAAGAGTCATGTGTTGATTTGAAATAGAAATTGATTGGAAACCCTTACGCTAGAATCCCATATCAATAAAATACGGCCAGAACAAGATGCATTGTCATTTATCAAGTATTTCCGGTATGAAGGTAATTTTGCAAGAAAAGATTGTAATTTAAGATGATTTGACTTATTCTCGACCAGACTAACAACTGTTGGTTTGGTTTGAGTTAGGAGTTTGAAAATGTCACGAATACGATGTGGTGAATTCATCTACCTAACATTCCATGCCACTACCGCCATTTAATTGAGGAAGAGCTCCTCGGTTTTCTTATAGTTGGAGCTTGGCGATCATCTGGTTGTTTTATGTGATGTAAGTACTCTGTATTTTTATCTATACACTTAGTAACGTCCACATCATTTTATGTTGTAGCTTTTCTGTCCTCGGCAATTATGTCTGCAATAATCTCAAAAGAATCTTGCTGAAGGTCAGAGGGAAGATCAACATCCAAAAATGGTAGATCATCTACTTCAGAGTCGTCGATATTCTGATTTGGATTTGGGAAATGCGTAGTAGGTGGTGGAGTATTATCATGTGCAGGTACAGTTTGAATGTAGGTTCGTGGACATGGGTAGTGGATGATGAAGTGGATGTTGCAGACTCTTTGGGCAACCAGACAGGAATGGTCTGAACATCATGCATAGTGGTTGGATTCCCGAATGTAAGACACTTATCGCATTTTTGAGGGATGAATTCATATTCAACAAAAACTTCATGCATTTTCCCGTTATGTATAGAATAGGGATCCTTGTCTACATTTGAGAGTTGACATCAATGGAAATTTGTAGACGAGCGTATTCTGTGAATTTTTTCTTTGTGGTTTTAATATCAACCAATGATGGTTTTCCTATGTAACTAGCAATTAGAGAAAGGGCTTCATTGCTCCACATTTCCATTTGTAAATTATGTAGTTTTACCCAAATGTGTACTTTTTTAGAATTAAACTTTGTGAAATCATACCATGGTGACCATTTATCAATAAGAAGCAACTTCCCATAGTATGAATATGTTGAACTTTCACTTATGCGCCCAAAATCTGAAGGCAACTCAAATTGTACTGCGTAATGGTAGGTAGGATCGACATGTATCTGAAACTGTCCAATAGGTTTCCAAACTTTTGCAATATATTTCTTCAACTTGACGTAAGAGATGTGGAATTCAATAAGGTGGATAATTATAGTATTCATCCATGTTTTTTCTGATTGATTGAAAACATTTTCTGGTAATAAGACATGAGCGGCAGTTGGATGAACGAAGTTTAATTGATGATTTAGCAACTGTGATGACAAAGAGGTCTGAACTGCATCAGCGCAAGAGTGAGGAGGGTTAGGCGCTATAGTTGAATTTGGAGCGGTTGATGTTGACGGTGGTTTAGGCGGTTGTGGAGGAGAAGGATAAGGATGGTTACAGAACGGGGAGTCCACCATTTTTTCTATATTATATATATATATATATGAGTGCTTCAGAGCACCCCTTTAGCATCCTACCATAATGTGAGATACACTGACAACAAAATTTTATAAACGTTCAATCCACATATATATTATCATTTATCCATAATTTGGGGTCGTTCCGACATTCGTAACATTTTCAAGATCTTAGCTCAATTATTCACCGTTTAGACATTTATTCAAACCGTTAAATTTAAACATCAAACATATTGTTCTACAAATGTAGGAATAAGCTCAACTTTTTGATAAATGATAATATGTATATGTGGATTGAACATCTACAGAATCTTGTTGGATTTAGATTAGTGTATCTTGCGGTAGGGTAAGGGCGCTAAAGGAGTGCTACAAAACAGGGGTGCCCCGGAACGCTCCTATACACACACACATATATATCATGAGTGAGTGTTTATGTACGTATGTGCATGCGCACGTGGATGTGTATGCACGCATATATGTGTGCATGTACGCATGTGTTCTTAATTGATTCATCAGTAAATTTCAAAATAATTCAAGTAATTTTATAATTCACATAAGTAAAAAAATCTATACACAGTAAAATTTGTGCCACAACTATGAAAGGTGCAAAGTATAGTGTATAATAACAGTGAACGATAGTATTTGTCATCCGTAGTTAATTATTTTATTTTATCTGTATAAAATGTATAAAAGTAGGTTTATAAAGATAAGTAGAAATAAAAAAGAAAAATGAGTAACTCATTATCATGAGCAAAGAGAGTAACTTATTGTTAAAGTAAAATACTGAAAAAGTGAGAAAATAAAGAGTCTCTTCTACATCACCTTCATTTTGAATTATCAAGAACAATTTGTTGATGGTTATTTGCATAATTCAAAATAAAATATATAAAATGGCACTAAATTTATATTTTTACAAGAAGACGAAGAGTCTCAATAAGTAAACAAAGCAATTGTGTTCATTTATCGTAATTATATTTAATTACTTAAAGTAAATAAATAAAATCACATATGAAGACTTATTTTATAAGTATGCAAAGAAAAACTTGTTGCTCATATCATATAAGGAGCAAAATAAAGTGCCTAAGTGAATTAAATGATGTTATAACTACAAGCAATTTTTGAGTGGAGCTTTTGTGGAATAATAAAATTAAAAAAATATTAATTCTTAGTTTTAAGAGTACATAAATCAGCACATATACGTTCAAAGCTTTCGCCCTCAATGGGAACCGAATTAGTGCCCACCATTTTCTCCGTCTCTACCTCTTAACTTTGTCTTCAATCTTCCTATTTTTCCACTTCCTACCTCTCAAATCCTCTATTTTATTCACCTCACCATCCCCAATCCATCCTTTGCCATAGTGGAAGTCAATTTCAAACCCTAACCCAGATCCCCATATACTCGATCTCTACTCGTGATGTACCCATTCATCTTTGGTCACTAGCATTATTTGCGACTCCATCTCCCTTCGCACTTCTGCTCAGATTGCAATTTAGCTTGCTAAAAGGCAGACTATAACTCGGTTGTGGATTGATTCACATCAATGTGCTGGTGAATTTCTTAACTTTCTGATTTTGAGTGTGTTGAGATCCGAGTTGTAGGTTGATGTTGGTCAGAGTCTTCGAGGTTTCAACTTGAGTGTTTGTATAGTATTGGTTTTAGTTGTGTCGTGCTTTATGTTGGGTTTGTTTGGTGTGTTTTTTTACTGTGTTTAGTTTAGGCAGTGTTATATTGTAGAGGGTATTCACTGTAAAGTGGGGAATTTTAGGTAATTCTTTTTGTCTTTACTGACATGCAATTTTCTATGTCCTGATGGACTATGGTTGTGTAATTTACCATGAAATTTTTGTTTTGGTTGGGTGTAGTATTCATTTATCTTCGACATTTTAGTGCTTTTACACTTTGATGGTGTTCTAAGCTGCTGCGTAGCTTCAGATTGTCAGTTTCCTTGCCTTTGGTGTAGGGGGAGCGACTTTCATAAGTTCCTGCGTTGTTTGTGGTGAATTTTCCTGCAAGTGTGGTGTTGTTTGCTGCTACTTGTGGGTTGGATTTACCTGGAGCTTTTGGGTAGTGATTTTTCTGGTGTAAAGCTTAGTTGCTGATTTCTGGTGGTTTGTTCTCTTTCTTTGTTGATTGAGAATTGAGACTGCTTAGCAGCCTTCTGTTGTAATCTTCATTCCATTGTTTTTGTAAGTTATGTGTATTGTTCTAATTGTGATTATCTCCCTGCATGGAGTTTTAATTGAACTATTATTGTATATTGCTTATATTGACGAATTTTTAGCGGATAGGCGACGTGCCCATCTCGTGTTATATTTTGTAATCATTATTTGTTGTAATGATAATAGTGTTACAGATCACTATAAAACTGGTTGGCCGTACCAAAAAAAAAATTATGTCAAGATTGTTGGAATTGGAAATGGCGATAGGCTCTCTTTCCCTTCACTTCTTTTTCTAATCCTCTTTTTCTCCTCAATCTTGCCTACTTTTGTCGTGCCTGGTTCGCATCGGTCGCTCACCACTCAAACCCCTTCCATACTGCTCGTACCTTGTAACACAACCCACATTTTTAAATTAAAATAAAAATTGGAAGGCGTTAAGAATCTGGTCGTGGAGTTAGCATCATTGCATCCATAGCGATTTCTAATCAATTTAGACCTATGGTTTGCAGGAAACGGATATAAAATGAAATGATATCTTTTAATGAAATATTACAACAAACATGAAAAAAAGGTATATGAAAATAACAATAACCACCATTTTTTTAGTTTTGTTAATAGAAGTCTATGTAGTCCACTTGGTATATATAGATCTCTCCCATGTGAGTGGTGCGGATTCGAGTCCCACTAGCGCCATATTTTTATTTTAGAACGGCCAAAATAATGCATATTCTAAGAATAAAATATGTATAAATGCACATATAAGGAAAATATATATATATATATAAGTAAGTATAGAAATATATGTATACATTCATATGTAAATATATGCCTATGTGAGTGTGCAAGAATATATACATATGAAAGAGAAATCCAAAATAAACCTGCAATCAATAAGAATAGGTAAGGAATAAATAACGGCATGACTCTATTTGAATTTGTAAAATGAAATAAAAATTGCATGTATATATATACACACAAATTCGAATGTTGAGATAAAATGAGCAAGTTAAGAGCATAATATAATTAATGCATAATAAATGGAAAATGAACAAAGAAATTAACTGCTTTGAAATTAGAGTGCATTAAAAGGAATAAAACAACTAATTGATGGTAGTATTAATTGCATTAACTAACGGACAAGGAATTGAAAGATTGTATGTGTATATACACGCAAAAATTCAAACTTAAAGATAAGTTATAACTGGAATATTATAATTCAGATGTGTATATTAAGTAAGAAATTGAATGTCATTAATCAACATTAAAACCAGGAAAACAAAACACAGCAGAAAATCTGCTTGGACCCAGTATGGGTCGACCCAAGTTGGCATGGTTCGACCTATAGGTCGACCCAGGGGTTGACCCAGTCGAGTCCAAATCCATTTTGTGTGACGTGGTTTTCTGGTTTTTGCAGTCCGGGTTTTATTTGATTTAATCCGATGGTCCAGAATTTCTTATACACCTATAAATAGACTGGCAGGGCCTAACTCTAAACTCATATTTTCTGAGATGTTGCCTAGACTCTGGCATTCTCTTCTTCCACCAAATCTTTTCAAAAAATTAGAATATTAGTTTTAGCTAATTCTGATTCAAGATTTGAAGATAAAAGAGTACAAATCTACAAATATGTGTTCAGAATTCTGATTAGCATGAGGTAAGTCCTTGGATCTGGTTTACATAGGTTTTCTTTCTCTTTTACTCTTCTTTTAGTGTCATATTTATGAATTCATGGTTGTTTTGATAATGAATTCAGTTAGGAACACCATGAAATAACAAATCTGGATCATATCCATGGGTTGGAAAGCTATTAGGTGAGTGGATCTAAATTATACCATTTTAAATAATGGTATATCCATCTTTTGTACTCCCCGTTACATTTAATCTGCTAAACAATTGGTAATTGTGGAAATTGGTTATTAAACCTATCTAGGATATGTTGAAGGATTACTATTGTATATAGATCTATTCTGAGAACCTGTTAATTGGATATTCTAAATCAAGTTAGAATGAAATTGCAAATAATTGTGGTAATTGAGATAAATCTAATGAGAACATTTCTGTTATATAAGTCTATTTCCATTAATCATATGTCTGAATGGGAAATTACTATAAATGCTGCAATTATGGAATATACTGTAAACATGAATAATTTCTTAAGAATATTATTATGCCAAAAGGTTGTAAATAGAATTACAGTAAAATTTAGAAGAATATATATGCCTAAATTAGATGGAAAATTTACAGTAATTAGAAATTTGTAATCGTGCTGAGGCATGAGGTCAAATTTGACTTATGGTAGAAGCCTATCTGGAACCACTTGGCAAATCCAGGATGCACAAGTGGTCAATTTAATGTGAGGGGTCTGGTGCCTAAACATATATATAAATATATGTACATAAATGGAATGTGTGAATAGTTCACAAGACAATAAAGAGATAAATGTTACAACAGTAAAAGCTGGTTCATATTAAGGAACCTAAAGAGACTGATGATGGATGGGGAATAATAATAACCTATTATGATTAAGTATGAATGAAATAATGGAAGATAATAAGTAAGCTTGTCCTAGGGACGAGTGGAAATTATAACATAGGTTATAATAAATGGAAAGAAACTTATTGATAAACTTTAGTTAAGAGAACTAAGTAAATAAGTAAATGACAATAAAAAGGTTGTAGAATGTAGTAGGCTTATTATAGGTAGACTTATAAAAGAGAATTATGAAGTCTAATAAAAGAAACTGATAATAAGCAGAAGCCCGCTCGGGCGGCATAGAACTGAAAGAAGTAAGTAGCCAATTGTGTGCTTATGAATTTGGTAAGGTGAGATAAGAGTGAAATGAAATGAGTTGTATGTAATGATATACACTAAGTAACATGTTAACATGAAGCCTGCTGATTGAGATAAGATGTACTTAATTTTACATTAAGTAGAACATGTTATTGCAACCTATAAACCTGAAATTGGACAATGAAGGACATGATAATAATGCAAGAAGATTGTAGATTACTTTCGTTAAGTACAATCCAAGGAATAACATGTTATGGGGTTATTAATGAACTTAAATGGGTTATATAAATAAATTAATAAGCGAGAGGGGTCCATTCCTTAGAGATATAAGGGGTTCAGAGAAAATATGATAACTTGAATAAAAGATAAAATGTGCGTAATCAAGTTAACTAGTAAGCCGACAAGATAGGATGACCGTGTGATTAAACATTTAGACAGACGGTCTAAATAAACCAGTCCACACGTCTGAAGGTAAAGAACCCTACGGGGTAGATCATCGTGGTGTCTAGAGGCACGAAGGGAGTACGTCCATTTGATTATTCTGGTGATATTCTGCATGCTGGCTCTGCGGGACTGGAAGGAAGCACGCGGCTTCCAGGGATGTGGGAGGGTACTCCGTGGTGGTCCTCTATGAGGTGGCAGCGCTCGGGTTATACTCGTAGAGATTTGATCTGCGTGAAACCACCTAGTGAGTATACCTTGACTACAACGGTAGTTGGCAGTCAGAAGGATGTAGGGTTACGTAGGTGATTCGATGATTTTGCCTATAGATAGGCTAGATCACGACCAACACAGGATAGTAACTGCTGGGTACATGTCATCGATAGTCAGTGTGACACGGAAAAACTGGAGCTAAACCTATATACCATTAATCTTTCACTATCAAGACTTTGGTTGCGGGACACGCCAATTTGGATGTAGATTGTTTGTTAGGGGCACATCACTTAGCTCTTGATGTAATCTTTCAGTAGTTGAGGGAGGGGTCGAGGTGAGACCATAACCACCGTGGAAATTCAGACCATAGTTTAGATATTTGTACTTTAGGCCTCTTTAGTAAACCTATACAGACATGGAAAAGGCTCTTGACCGAGTTTCGTGCATTCAGATTCAGTTCTATTATGGAACTCGAGGTACAATAGACAGTACGTATGTGTGAGGGTCTAGATACATGCACGCCGCACCGGGAGGTATATCGTAGATGCTGGGGTGTTACTCCGCATTAAGACCGAGATTGGCCAAGACATGTGGATATGGCGGTCCATACACTTGCATAGCACGGCGATGGTAGTTCTGTGCGGAACGTGGCGTAGTTTTATAGAGATCTGTACGTCGCTCCGACATATGATGAGAGTTTCATATGCTTCCGTGGCGTGATGGTGGAGACCGTGCGAGGAGGGTATCATAGGAAGTACCTTGATATTAGAGGTGGCTACATATACTATATTAGGTTAATCTACTGGGGGTAGATGGGTATGACGTGTGTGTAAAGCCTTGAGTGCTATTAACCCAAAGTAACCTAATAAACAAGAAAAAGTAACATAACTGAATGATATATGTAGGGTTATTTCAGATTGTGTAATTTATTCTAGTCACCAGAACTTGTGTTCTGACCACCTCCTCATAACACACTCGCAAGTTTGGTTTATGGCAGAGATATGATAGCTTTGGATACTGGTTAGGTAGTATAATTACTACGGTAAGGCTATATTTGGTTATATTATATTTTATTCATTCCGTTGTGAGATGTTTTCTGAGGTCTGATATTTTTTATATCTTTATATTTTTCTGTAGGATACCGGACAAGCCAACTAGAGTTTCGATAGATTGGGATTTTAAAAAAAATTGGTATGTCGGAATTAAGGTTGTTACATACCTCTTCGTTCGATTTCCTCTCTTGCATGCAGCTAGTTTTTGATGATCCATTAGCTTCGGCTCTGCATGGCTAAAGAAATCCATTCGATTCCAATCTAGCCTCTCAACACAGTCACCTTCCTCATTCGAGTCTTTTTAAAAGCTAGCCAGGTTGTGACTAGATTTGTTTTGTGGTTTTTCGTTGTGTTTTCTTTGTTCAATGTAATTCCTTGTCCGCATGGTTTGCGTCCTAACCTGCTTAGGACTTAGATTGTTATTATTCGTTGGATCTTATTTTTGCTTGGTTTGTGTAGTGTGTGATGGATTGAGTTGTTATACTTCGTATTTATCCACCCGCATTTACTTAGATATTCGTGAAGCTTTATGCTCTAGTTTTCTGCTATATATGATGTAGTGTTCCCTGTTTTTTGCAACTATTCTTTCACTTGTCACTGACATTTGCAAGGAATTGTTTTTTATGTTATGGTGTTATGTCATATGTTCAAGTAACATGCTCTAAGAATCTGTGTTGTTTCGGTGCAATGGATTTTAATTCTTGGGGATCAAGTTGTCTCTGCATCATTCTGATGCGGCATTGTTGTTCGCTGCAGTGGCTTTCCAATTGGTGAAGGATGGAGTCAAACTATTTCTATAGTATGCAAAGGACTTTACGGATTATATCTGATGCTTTGAGGTACCATGTCCTTCGCAGTTGGTTTGGTACAAGTGAGTGGCTCAAGATACTTGGGATGCTTGCCCTATGCAGTACCGTCCTTCTTGGCAGTTCTGTTTCTACTCTATTCATATGTCTAGGCTAGTTTGCTATAGTGTGTCACATTGTTTTGTGCTCTCTATGTAGCTTGTTTTATGTTCTTCGTAATGTTCTTCATTCTATTTCATTATTATTTTATGTCAGTAATTGTAATTTGTCTCCTTGCATGTTGTATGAAACTGAGTAGTCTATTCATTTATACTAGCTTCTGAGCTATAAGCTAGTTTAGTTTCAGTGGACGGACCACTTTAATATCCGTTAGGGGTGGATGGTCCACCTTAAAAACCGAATAGAGTAGGTTGATAATTTTCCAACCTCTTGTAATATTTGTAGTTATTATTTGTTATAATAATACATATCTATGGTCACTATAAAACCTGGACGGTTTTGCCAAAAAAGAGTACATGAATCAAAATTTATAAAGCATAAAAAAGTTTGACTTAGTTTGACAATACTAAAATGTATTAAATCAAAATTTGTAAACTATAAAGAAGTTGAGAGGCACTTTAAAAACAATTGAAACCATAAAGAATACTAAATGGTAGCGACATGAAAGCATCACACGCAATGGGTATTTAAAAGAGATACCGAAGAAGAATGGTTCGCGAAAGAGCAATGTGCACTCTCAAAGGGAAACAAGGAAAGAGAGTGGTAGTTTATAAAGTGCTAAATTTAGCCCACTGCCCCAACTGGTAAAGTGCATTATCAAATACTTTTTGCTCCTTTGAAATTCATGTTCCATTGGTCGTGCCAAAGATGATCTGACAATTTTGCAAATGAGGCGAACAGACCAAAGTTAACCATTGGGGGATGAACAGAGCAAAACTAACATCCTATAATCTACCATTTTTTATTTTTCACTTACATCTATGTCCCTTTTAGTATAATTATTTCGTAATACGAGCATTCACCTTATGCAAACAAATTTCCTTTCATGATTATTTCAAATGTCTCTTTCGTGTGTCTATTTAATATCGTAAACAAACTCATCCTTAATCTTTATTCGTTTCATATTTTAAACAAAAACACGATGATACTTTGCATACATCTTACACGTTCAACGAGTTAAATGTGAATGCTAATTGGCATTCTTTTTTTAGTGTGCTGACTAAAATGGTTAATATTCGGACGCTAATGAGCGACATCTTAAATAATTTTAAAATACTGTGCTGATAAGATTGCATAGTTTCTATCTTCTTAACCCTATAGAAAAATACAATAAAATTTGCACGTTTTCTGTTATCAAATTTATTTCACAGTAGCTAATCGCAATAAAACCATTTTGTAAGACAAAGAAGTGCTGATCAATATCATTTTTACGATCATCAACCGATATCTCGATGATTGGTTATCATGGAAAATAGTGTAGTCAATGGCTATTTGTTGTGTAAAACAAAATTGAAAATAATGCTTGTTACTACCAGATTTCGACACCAAAACTAGATATATGTGAAGGGGTATCGGAGCACAACTAACGTCAAGAGATGGATTCGGAAGCACATAGTCAACACCAAGATAGCTAATATCGAAAGCAAAAAGGAAGGTAACTCATATTAGTTTCTATCAGTAACAACAGGGGAAGCTTAACGCCGATACGAAGGAAGATAGCTATAAAGCGGTCCCAACACCAGAAACAATTAACCCGATGTTAACTTCGAAAGCCCACAATTCGACACTGAAAGCAAACAATGAAAGATAACTGAAGGCATATGATCACCAGGATGCAGAACCATAAGAAGGGAAGCACGAAACTAAGTAGGATGGAGCAAAGGGCTATCGATACCAACTTACTTGGTATCGATACCGAGACCAGGAATCATCTTCTAAGTTATCATAAAGGTTTTCAAAGCAATGTTACTGCAAAGCCGATACCAGATCTAGAGATTATTTAAGCAAGCAAAAGCGCATGGGAAGAAAGGTCATCCACACTAACATGCTTAGTGTCGATACCAAAACCAAAAGTCACTAAAACAAAGCAATGACAAGAATTGGCTACTGCGACCAGGGCTTATCACCAAAAGCATCCAAGAGAACTTTCAATACCAATTTGCTTAGTATCGATACACTGCGAGGAAGCGACACCAATTTCCCAAGCAAGGACGAGCCTACAACAACATTCAGAAGAGAAAAGAAGATTGAAACCCGAGAGCCGACACTGAAAGCTCTAACGCGGGCCGACATCGACACCGAGCATTGTTGCCGAATTCGAAAGCGGATTACTGCTGATCATTCCAAAGGTGGGTCAATTTGTCTATAAATAAGACCTCAAGTCTCATTTTGGGGTACTTTTCCTCATTTTACAATCTTCTAATCTTTTCTTAGAGAGAAAACCCTAACTTGTAAATCAATTTGGAGATATTAGTCACTTATGTACTCAAATCAATGGTCAATAAAAGAGAATCGATACTCGAGATTAATTTCATGGATTTCCTCGCCACTTATGTTGCTAATTTTCTTATTGCCACCTACGACAATGCTTCCTACATAAGCTGAATTACCCAAAATACCCTTCTACAAGTCGTTTAGCTTTCTAACTTGCATTGTGCTTAGGGAACCCTTACCCCAAGGTAGTTGTTGGTCCTTGAGTCTCGTAAGTGTGATAGTCACCTCTTGCAGGAATAGTAATCAATCTACGGGCTTAAAACCTTGATATCTAGAAACGATGAACTAACTCAAGTTCGTAGGAACTAAATAACCCCCTTGTTTTCCTTAGGTCCACATTATTAAACCTAATTCCGGTGTTGACGAAAAATATCGTTAACATTTTGGCGCTGGAAGGAGGGCTTGAACCTCTGAACCTTTAGATAACCTTTCCATATCCCTGGTTGTTCCGTCCCGGTTTGGACTAAGCTTTGAAAGAAAGACCATGGGAAAAAGGTCCCTACAAGTATCTTATGAAACTCGAATGGTTACATCAAGCATCGGTGAACCAAGGATTATTGAAGAAACAAGACTTAGGTTGGAAGCCTTGCAAATTAAGAGCAAGGATAAAGAAATAAAACCTTATGACCCTGACCATTGGAGCATTAACCCTTTCCACATAGGAAAAAACCCAATCTTTTCTCAATGAAATTCTACATCAACGGAATATAACCCATTCACTCACATGAAAGAAGCCACCTATGCACAGGCTAAAGGAACTATATTTGAGCAATAGTGGAGGATTTCAATCACATTACCATAGGATGGCCTAAGAAGGTTGTACCTCAGCCTCATATTATAACAAAAAGAAAGCATTATGATAAAGAGGAACCAACGAAATTAAGTAACAAAAGGGTTAAGCATCGAAGCCGAAAGGGAGTTTTCGAATCAAGATTACCAGAGGATTGCAAGCTTACTACATCAATTGAGAATGTATACTTTCTAACCAAGCATGAGCTCAACTTTTGGCCATCACTAAAGAAGAAACCCAAGAACGAAGTAAAATTGGGATGACCTTATTACTACTATTATATGATGAATGGGAACGAAACCAATCATTGTCGAGTCCTTGAAGGGATGATCATCAAGTTTTTCAATCAAGGCCAACTGTATAGACATGTGAAAAAAGAGTTAATCAACTAGAGCAAGGGATTCTTTAAAGGAAAAATGTCTACATGGTTAGGGGTACTACCTCCCAAAAATTTTGGAACCACCCGAAACAAGCGAAGCTACCTACGATGGTAGAAAACCCTTATCACCGCCAATATGGCCAGGGGAAGGCACCCCTCGGAGAGGGGTGTGTAAGCCTTTATCCGCGCCCAAGTCAAAAAGGGTCAGGTTAAAGCATCAAAAGTGTAAGCCTCCTCTCCCATGACGGAGCAGCTAAAACCCTTACTTCCACCTACGATGGCTTGGGTAAGGCACCCCTTGTAGGGGGGTGAGTGTAATCCTTTATCTACATACAAATTAGGCAGGGCCATGTTAAAGCATCGAAAACCCTTATCCGCATCTACAATGGCCAGGTTAAGGCACCTCTTGGAGGGGTTGGAGTGTAAGCCTCTATCACTGCCTATGATGGCTAGGGTAGAGCATCAAAAGATTAAGCCTTTAGTCATGCCTACGATGGCCAGGTTAAAGCATCTAAGCCCTTATCACCGCCTACGATGACCAGGGTAAGGTGCCTCCTGGAGGGAGGTCGGGTAAGTCCTTGGGCCCAACTTGAGAAAAAGCTAGCTAAGTGCACCGGACACATAATCCCAGGGAGTGGCTCACAAAGCACGTACATCCTCTTATTTGACAATCACAAGCCCAAAGAGTGGCTAACAAATCACGTATATCCTCTTCTTTGCAAATCAAACCCGAAAGGGTTACTTCTATAAATTATCAGATGTGGATATCTGGTTTTCTATCAAACGCCTGAATCTGGGTTATGGGGTGAGACTTCTATTATTACCAGATGTGGATATCTGGTCTTCTGTCAAATACCTGAATCTGGGTTATGGTTTGGGTCTTCAATTAGTGCCAGATATTGATATATGTTCTTCTATCAAATATCTGAATCTGCATTATAATTCATGACTTCTATTATTACCATATGTGGATATCTGGTCTTGTATTAAGTACTTGAATCTGGGTAATGGTTCAGAACTAATACTATTACCAAAGGTGGATTTCTGGCAGTCTATCATTAACACTCGAATTTGGGTTTCGAAGCTGCTAACGGCTATTGCTAGATATGGATTTCTAGTCTTCTCCTATGAAATTCTCGAATATGGGATTCGACGATTCTGTTTACACTTCCAAAGAAGAGTGTGACATCCCATATTTTTTAGCTATTTAATAATTAATTTATTGAATTATTTTAATATAGTTGTCTGATAATTTAAATGGTTTGAATTCAAATATTCTGGATATTTAATTAATATAAATAATGGAGTGATAAAATTTAATCTGGAATAGTCAGAAATCATGAATTTGCAATATTGTATAAATTGGATCATTTAAGATATCTAATTGAGCTTAAATTCGAATTAGAATAACGAATAAATTTATATAAACAACTTTTGAATGTATTGATTATAATATAATTATAATCTAGCTCGTAATGTCGTGATACTTCGTAATTTAATGTTTTGAAATTCAATTAAGTGTATAGGATCCGTTATAAGTCGGATTTCTTTGAAACAGGAAACTTTCAAATCTAATTAACTGTATTTTTCTAATGGAAGTGAAAATTAAGATTTCATCTCGTAAATTGTGAGTTATGTTCAAATCAAATTTCCGGAAAGTCGCTATGCAATCGTTTATAAATCATAACGATTTATTTAATATACTAAAATATCATTTCAAATTTTAATAAGATTTCTGAGATGTACACTTAGTTTAATTTATAGAATTTTACTGTAATTTTTAATTTGGAAAATAAACAACTTTTCATTTGACGTGATTTGCACCCTATATCAGTATTTTTGGAACTTCACATAATAAGTTAACTTACCTATGTTATTATAGTTTTGGAATTGCGGCACATTACTCGACACGACCATATTCTTATTTTTGTCTATAGCAGTCCGCACCTAAATCAAAATTTTCATAGCGGATACCCTTATTTTCTAACCTAAAAATATAAGTATATACATACCTATTAAAATCTCTGTACAACTTTTAGTTATAAACATTTCAGCAAGCAAATAGATGTGCCAACGTACTTGTAGGAAAAGATCTCTCTTTTTCGAATAGCTTTTCTACCTTAGAATCTAGTGAAATGGATGAAACAAAAATCTAGTAAATAATAATATAGATTTACACTGCTTGTCAGCTAAGAGTATCCGTACTGCCTTTCTTTCAATCCCTACATCACATGCCTGGCATGAATTCACTAACCTATCTTTTGCATCCTAACATACTTCACCATACCGTTGCCTACTTTGAAGGATCACCATCACGTAGACAGAAATATAGAAATGCAGACCTATGATCCTCTTAATAACTTCATGTACAAGCCTTAAATAGCTAAACTTTAAGGTATAAATCAAGCAGCCTTTGCATCACTGCAGCACGTGCCTAAGAAGAAGGCACCGGTCCTATTTGTTGAGAGGAGTACACCCTATTCCTTGGCATCCAAGGAATTTAATTATATAAATACACACGCTGCTTCTCAAATTTTTCCTCTTCAGCAAAACAAAGCGGCCATTTCCAATGGCTTCAAAATTCGTTTCAAAACCGTACTTCTCTAATAAAATCCAGTATGTACATATTTTTGAACTCTTGTAGGATCTCTCTTCATCTTGTAGCTTTTTTGAAGGATTCAAACCACTTTGGTTTGCAAGTTTGCACCTGCAGTAGACCAAGGGCTCACGGTATCATGGCAGTGTGAAAATTCTGGGTGATATGGTGGGTGGCACGGACCTTAGGGAGGTGAGGTAAACCTCTGACGAAGTTTTGGGTTTTTAAACAAAAAGATGTCGATATGATAACTGTAGATGCGTGCAGGGCCGGTTTTAGGGCTAGGCGGCCTAGGCGATCGCATAGGGCAACCCACTGAAGAGGGCAACCATGGCTGGGTGTGTGCTGGGGAGAAGATGACAGCATAAAATAAATATAAAGGTAGATATATTTCAAGTAAGCATAGTAACATGTAGCTCGTTTGGTTGTTATAAAATTGTAGGTGTAAACGGACGCAGGTTCAAATCTTGTTGTCATCATTCTCATTTTTGACCTTTTACCTGCACATTGGAACTAAACTTTTGCCTTGCGGTTTTTCATTTTTGCTTAGTACAATCAATTTTTCCAAATTTTGCCTTCCAGTTTTCTACCCTTGCCTAGGGCAACCCAACCTATAGAGCCGGGCCTGGATGCGTGATAGGGTGTTCGAACGCAATGAAGGGGAAGGCACCGCGTTTTACAAGGCTAGTGTGAGTAGATGGAGGAGTCAGTGAGATGGATTTTTATAGTCTTGGTTTGGATTTTAACAAAGGGAAGAGGGAGTTTGAAGCGGTCGAATAATCGACTAGGGCCATAGGGAGTACTGTTAAGGGTTCGTTGTTTTATATTGAGAGGGAAGAAGGAAGTAAGGTGGCGGGTTGGGTTTTCTACTGTTTGGGTTAGGCCATGGTATATATAAAAGAAAAAAAAATGTGCCGAAGGGAAAATGCGTTGGGTTTAGTTTGTAGGAAGACAGTGTGTTTTTTAGGAAGAGGGGGTACAGGAGATACAGGTCGAGTTTTAAAGTGAGGATGGGCCGATATATCAAAGGGTAAGGCCCAATATAATATACATAATTTAAGTTTTAATTTATATTAATAAATGTATAACTTGTAAATTTTATAACTTTTGTATACGTTAACCGAATCTGACAAATTAGGTGTCGTTGGGATCATATGCTTGTAGGCTGCACAATCAATCCAATCTGGAGCGAGTTGGAGATCGTTATAATTTTAGGGGAAATAAAATGTCTGATTTAACCAACCGACGTTAATCATTTTTCAATGATTAACGACGAAGGTGAGCAAACTCACTAACTCTGTCCAGTTTTATAATTTATAAATGTTATTTGATATTGATAAATAATAATTGGATGTTATGTGATGGTTGTTTGGATGAATTGCTAAAAAATTGGTTGAAATAATATATATAGTTATACATATAAATCGTTGATTGAATACCGATTCTATTTATTTTAATATCTCATACTAATACGAAATAAGTGTTATTTATGTTGATTAACATCTGCGGATGCAGGGAACCAGGTTAGAGGAATCCAGCTGGATTCCTTAACAAATTATATTGTTGTTTTTCATATATTGCATTATATAATGTGACAAATAATCTATGATCGATTATTGTGTGTTTTGGGATGTTGAATAACATTGATCCTGAAATAATTGGTATTTAAATACCGTAAAATATATATGAATACATTGGAAAAGAATTTGGGGTTCTAAAAAGGAAAAATCTATTTTAAAATAGAAATAGAATTTCGATTGCCTAGAATATAATAACTTGTTTAATTATGTAAAAACAAGTAGTTTGGTTTATAAACGATATTTATAAATGGGGTGAAATAATTGTTATTAAATAAACTTGAAATATAAATTCAATAAAAACTAAAAAGGGAATTAGAAATTGTTTTCAAAAGGAAGCAATGGAAGTGTTTTGATGTTCGAAATGAAAATAGGATTGATATAAATCCATAAGGATTTGTAATTAAAATTCGACGATGTCGAATGTTATTAAAATAATTTAATTTTTGAAATTATTAATTCAGAATTTGAGAAGATAGTTAATATTTGTTTGAAAACCAATAATTTATAATCGAATATGAAGTCGAGATTAAGTTATAAACTTAATATGAAGATTTACAAGAAATTTACTTGTAGATATAAGTTATGAAGTGGAATTTGAATATGAGTTTGAAGTTATAAAATAACTCAACAGATGAGGTTTTAACTTGAAATTGGAATTTACTTTTTAACTCAGGATTTATTAATTTGATAAATTAAATATTATTTACTTATCCATTCAAAGTTATGAATCAAAGTTATATTTTGAAGTTAAATATGTTGGAAGCAGGGATTATAGTGCTATCGTTATAATCAATTATTTTCGTTGAAGAAGTGGGTTCGTAAACTGAATTCGAGAGTTGTGTAAGTAATGATTTGACAAGAAATAAAGAAATGGAGTTAAGGAAATTAGAAACTGGCAGGAGATTAGTAAGGTTGGATGGTTTTCAGAGTATCTATCTAATGTTGGCTTCGGCTTTCGAGGTTGATACTTAGGGAGTTGTTCTCTTACTAGTTTACAGTTAGGGACTGATAGATATGAAAGGTTAGTGATGCTTGAATAAGAAATGCAAATGTTTTCCAATGTAAATAGCGTATATTTCCTAAATACAGAAAACAAGAAATTGTGGATATATGTAAAATGCTTTTTTCGTGAATCATAAGAGTCTAAAACGAGTTTAAGAAATATGGGAAACGAGAAATTAGGAAATGATAAATTAATAATAAAGGGCTCAGTGTTGATTGATGAATGGTTGATATAATTTTCATTTGGAAATAAGATTGTTGTTTGTATGGATGTTTTCCATTTAATAGTTAAATAACCAACTATCAAAGTTTTGACCATTTTTTCGTTGTCAATACGGAGAGACCAGGATCAGACTTATTATCTGAAAACCACTCTGTATGGGAATTAGCTTTGCGAATCAAATATGATTATGATAATTGAAGATGGAGTTCATGCAGGAGTTGTTCTGGCGACCCTAGGTAGAAATTGCCTAAGATAGATTTACATAATAGTGCCTTCGGTTTGTCCAATCCTAGGACAACTTGTATGGACGAATGTATGACAGAATATACCTAATAGATTGCGTAAGTTGATCTCTTCGAATATATTAATGTTGGCGGCGTAGGAATTTGTTTCTCTTAGCTTTATACCCATGGTATTTTTAGAGAAATCAATTTAAGATTTGGTGGGTTTGAAGATGTGGCATTCAAAGTGAATGGTGGCCAGATGTTCCAAAAGATATGTTATGACCTCAAGCCTCATCAACCAGGAAATGACAAAAATCGGGAAGGCAACATGGCTAAGTGGGTCGCTCCCAATTAGGGTATATTGTCACCATCTAGACAATATTCAATTTTGTTCTTCATTCTCTTCTGTATCTCCCAAGAACGATTATGTTGGTATACCAACCGTAAGGTGACAATATATTCTGAACATTCAAGCAAAATGAATGGTTGGTCATGTGTGGCCGAGTTGCAAGATGTTCTTGTTGAACTCCAGTGTATCCCCTCCAGAGTGAACTGATCGGAAGGTGGTTCTATATCTTGTCATAGTTGGAAATTCATTCTCTAATAAGTGTCGCAATTTTGATTATATATTATATATGTGGAGCGTGAGATACAAGTGTTCAGTTAGATTGCTATTTACTTGTATTAGACACTATTATAATATCAAAATTATATTGTTTTTAAAAAATGTTTTGGGTTATCATAAGGTAAAAACCATCCTTATTTATGTGTGGATCGGTCTTACGATTATCCTTTCTTTTGAACATGATTTTAAAAAATTAAACCAAATGGTTCGAGTTTACTCACACCAGTCTCATGACTGACCCTGAGTTTATTTTGTTCTGTTTTACCCTAAACTCTTCGGTTCCCAAATTTGTATAGGAAGTCAAGTAGTCGGGATTTTATAGATACTTGGAAGAGTTTGGAGTAGGAGGCTTCAACACTAGATAAAAAATAGAGTTTATTTCCACTGTGATATATATGTGATGTACTCTAATGATATATGTAAGTACAAATATAGTTTTGTATTTCAAGGGTTGTTATATAATATATATAATTTGTTCCACCGTGAGATTCGTGTTTACTCTGATTCTATTCTGTTATAATCTTCTTCTTCTATTATAAATTTCTTTCTTTCTATTTCTCACCCTCTAACTTCTTCCAATTAATGATCTGGTATTTTCAATACTTGAATACTTGACATGGTGTTTAATGTTGATTTTTGGAGTCAATAATCCTTGGGTCGTTACAAAAAGGTTCTGGACTTCCATCCTAGTACCCTAGTTTGGGTCAAGGGACTCTAATTCTTACCTCTGGAAAAGAGACCTGCTATCAATACTTGGGATGATGACTCGAGTCTACTATCTAAAAGCCTTAAAGCGAAGATCGTAATCTTCCACATCTCACAAGGAGATTCCTCAAACTTATGTACAAATGATCACACTATTCTAACACAAATTCGTTTGTTATTGCGTTACGAACCGTACATTGTCTCGCATGGGTCGAGTAAATTATTACACACATTTTACAAGCTAACACTAATATGTTGTGTGTTAAATGTTATGCAAAACAGTACATCGGAACTCTTAAAGAAGGATGTTCTAAATACAAACAAAGACCACATATCAGGTGATATTTACATAATTTACAAATCTATTTACAAAGTCATTTCGTTGACCATCCAAGCACAAAGCTAAATACTAATGTTACAAATACATCAAATATTCTATGCCATCCTACAATCGGGTAAGGGAGGAATAATGGCATGACGAAGCGCAATACACAATAGCTCGTTGATCTTTCGCCTCTTTCTTTAACTTCGTCGGGACTGTCTAGGGGTTAACTTGAAGTTTCAAAGCCCTGTTATATACTTTACTCATGACTCTATGAATATTATTCTCTTTCTCTAAATTAAAAACACTTTTTTGTAAATCATGTCTTTCTTTTCGTAATTTCTTAATTTTAGAAAATAGTGGTCAATACGCCGGAGCGTATCCTCATTATACTCTTTATCAATAAAACTCTTTAAGTCAGCTTTAACCTTTTGACACCTTCGACTGACAACTGAATCATTTAACCCATGAGAAGGGTTCCTCATATGATAATGCATTTCGAACTCTGAAGCCTCAGGTTAAGTCATGACTTAGGGAGGCTTAGATGCAGAAATATTGGTAGTACACCTAAAAGTTAATACCCAAGTTTTACATCTCATTAGAGCAGGAGGCTTCAACACTAGATAAAAATAGAGTTTATTTCCACTGTGATATATATGTGATGTACTCTGATGATATATGTAAGTACAAATACAGTTTTGTATTACAAGAGTTGTTATATAATATATATAATTCGTTCCGCCATGAGATTTGTGTTTACTCTGATTCTGTTCTGTTATAATCTTCTTCTTCTATTATAAATTTCTTTCTTTCTATTTCTCACCCTCTAACTTCTTACAATTAATGATCTGATATTTTGATACTTGAATACTTGACATGGTGTTTAATTTTGATTTTTGGAGTCAAAAATCCTTGGGTCGTTACAAAGAGGTTCTGGACTTCCAACCTAGTACCCTAGTTTGGGTCAAGGGACTCTAATTCTTACCTCTGGAAAAGAGACCTACTATCAATACTCAGGATGATGAATCGAGTCTACTATCTAAAATCCTTTAAGCGAAGATCGCAATCTTCCATATCTCACAGGGAGATTCCTCAAACTTATGTACAAATGATCACACTATTCTAACCCAAATTTGTTTGTTATTGTGTTACGACCCGTACACTGTCTCGCATGGATCGAGTAAATTATTACATATATTTTACAAGCTAACACCAATATGTTGTGTGTTAAATGTTATGCAAAACAATACAGAGGAACTCTTAAAGAAGGATGTTCTAAATACAAACAAAGATCACACATCAGGTGATATTTACACAATTTACAAATCTATTTACAAAGTTATTTCGTTAACCATCCAAGCACAAAGCTAAATATTAATGTTACAAGTACATCAAATATTCTATGCCATCCTCCAATCGGGTAAGGGAGGAATAATGCCGTGACGAAGAGCGACACATCGCCTCTTTAACTTCGTCGGGACTATCTAGGGGTTAATTTGAAGTTTCAGAGCCCGGTTATATACTTTACTCATGACTCTAAGAATATTATTCTCTTTCTCCAAATTAAAAACACTTTTTTTGTAAATCATGTCTTTCTTTTCGTAATTTCTTAATTTTAGAAAATAGTGATCAATACGCCGGAGCGTATCCTCATTATACTCTTTATCAATAAAACTCTTTAAGTCAGCTTTAACCTTTTGACACCTTCGACTGACAACTGAATCATCTAGCCCGTTAGGAGGGTTCCTCATATGATAATGCATTTCGAACTCTGAAGCTTCAGGTTAAGTCATGACTTAGGGAGGTTTAGATGCAGAAATATTGGTAGTACACCTAAAAGTTAATATCCAAATTTTACAGCTCATTAGTGCATTGTCGCGCTCGACTTCTAAATCAACAACTTGCCGATATAATCTAACCATTTCTCCGTCAAAATCAATAAAGGGGTTTGTTTTAATCACACTCTTCAGCTCAACGATAGTTTTGTTCTCTTCTTTCAGTTGACCTTCCAAGGTAGTCACTTGCACATTCAAATGCTTCATAGCCAACCTCTGAAGTAAAGTGGTTCTGTCTCGAGCGCTAGCAGAAGTATCTTTAAAAACATCTCTCTGATTCACAACCTATGATGTTTCCTCCTCGATTAAAGAGGAGGAGTCTTTGGTTAGAAATCCCTATTTCACAAACAAAACATGCCATTACTCATAAGTTCTACTTTCAAAAGGAATGATACAAATAAGTTATATCTTCCATCAATTGAGAAGGTCAATTACATAAATTTTGAATCCATCCAAACAAGTTTTAAATTACAAAGATTACAAAGTTTTGTTTTACTCCTCAATACACTTATTATTTATATTACATATCAATTCTGCATGATGGGCTCTAAGTTTCCTTAAAATCGTTTCTCGATCATCGCCCAGAAAATTACAAGGAAGTTGAGGGTATTTAATGTAAATACACCTAAGATCTTTTGGAAGGTGATCCCTACCAAACTTATATGATGATTTTGTTGAAAACTCCATCCTCAACCTAGACAAAGAATGTAAAGAATCCTTTGAAATGACATCACTGTGAAAAAACAGGGTTTTGTCATAACATGAAAGAAAAGTCAGCAATTATAGATGAAAGTAATCATCACCAAATGCACATATCCATAGCATCAAGTTTCGCAAGTATCTCTCTTGTTCATACAATGTTGATTTTTTAAATAGTTCAGTGGAAAATCTGTTTAAGCTTCACTAAGGGTAAGACCCTGGAAGTTGAAAAAACCATAGGTAGGTTCCAACAAACCCCAAGACGAAGGAGACTAACTACCACAAATTCAAGGAGGAAGAAAGCACTTCAAGAGTGAGACCATACTTAGGGAATGAGGGTATCGGACTGAGTAAGGTGCTCTCCTTTTACGCCAGGAGGAGTCAGCCTCCTTGGAAGAAGTATTTGTCGAATCTTGAATATTGGAAGCACTTAAAGGGTTAGGATTTGCTTCCCCGGAACCATGAATCTCACCAGCAGCCCAGGAAGGGTTGCTATCATCCATAACAAAGTCGACACGACGGCCTCCGTCTCCGGAACCAAAATCATTACTGTCATCATCATCGTCTTCGTTATCGACATCAGCAGCGACATCCTCTTCTTCCCCTACAAGAGGTTCAGAATCATCAGGAAGATCCTCGATGAACAGAAGGTCCTCAAGCTTCATCTTTTCTCTCTTAGGGACTACGACTCCCTATTTAGTCAGCTTTATCCTTTCCATAACTCTGCTCCGGATAGAGGGGTTGACAGAAGGAAATTCCATTCCAGGAAACTTTCGGAAGTTGTCAGAGTATGCTAGGAAGAGAGCATCCTCATAATATTCCAGTACTGCATTTGAGAGACGTGTTTTCAAAAATGAGGAGATCCTGTTTTTAGCTTCATAAACTACCCATCTCGCATTATTGAGCTCATCATCCTTCATTTTCAACGAATCAGCATGTTCAGCTACAACACTCGCACGTTCATTCTCGAGAGTTAAAAGCTTATCAGACAGAAGTTTCTTGGCTTATCTCTCTTTTGAGTGCTGACTCAGCCTTATCAAGAGTCGTTTTCATCCTTAAACACTCCTCATCACCTTTCTCCCTTGCCATAGTTAAAACACTAACTTCAAACTCTAAAGCAGCCTTCTCCTCCTTAAGTCTAGAAATTTCGGAGGATGATGAAGAAATTACCTTTCGCAGAGAGAACTAGTGCTTGGATATCTGAAAAGAGGAAAGCCATATTAGTTTCTATATAAGAACAAAAGGCGAAGAAAAGTTGAAAAGAATAGAAATATACAAGATCTGTTGCTTGATACGATAATGTTGAAAATTCTCCAGGTCTGAAGAAAAGAGAGCAGTGATATATTGGAAATATCGGTAGAGGATAGAGCAAACTTCACAATGTTATCAAAATCAGAGGTCGGTAAAAAGGCCTCGGGGGATCATCATAATGGGGAGATGGAAATGAGGTCAAATCATGCTCCCTCAAATCCAAAACTTCATGAGGATTAGACATCAAGAAACCAGCAACAAAACTGCTTCATGTAGTCTCTGTTTGGGAATAATCATTTGGAGTAATATCGGCAGAAGGAACAACAGGACCAAGTGTTGGTTGCTCGGTAGACAAGGCAACGATTTCTTTACCAAGAGAAAAAGGGGCAGAAGTTTCACCCTCGCGCCTTTTGGAAGGCATGTCATCAGCAGTTGAAACAAGTATTTTTGCAGCTAAATCCCTAGATTGGGCCAGTGCAGCCAGGGTAGCCGACTCATTAACATCTTGAGTAGTTGGCCAAAAGTAATAATGTTACGGAAACAAGAATAAAGAAAAATAAAATACAAAGTGAGAACTTAGAATCATTCTAGAAAATAAATCTTACCTAAAGTACCTGGAGACAAGCGAGTTGAAGGAGAAAACAAATTAGGACCTAAGGAGAGGTGATTAGGGCCAGGAAAGTGAAGTGGTGGTTGTCCCAAAATCTTTTGCCCAGAGTTAAGAAGGGCATGCTTGCGAAGGTTATCTAAAGTTAGAAAAATTGATCGTCGTCCCATCTTCTCAGATGTTTTGTAAGCAGATTCTGTAACACCCCACCTCCTTTAAGGTCACTCACAAAGGGAATGCCTTAACTTTGGTGGAGCATTTTAGTAAACAGAACAGAAACTTACAAGACAGATAAAACAGTACTTGAAAAATTTATAACTTTATTACAACAGAAACCGAAATAAGCTTGGTTACATCCTTTCAAATCACAATATCAGAATTCAAGTACAAAATATCAGTCTAGTACAAAAGCCTTCAGAATGCATAGTTTAAAATCATAATCCCCACAGAAGAAGACAAGCCATACTTTAAGCACTTCAAGCGGAAGAAATCTGGATCAAGCTAGAGTACTCCCTTCTACAAAACCTGGGGGAGAAATGGAAGAAAGGAGGCGAAACAACAAGGGTCAGACAAAAAGTCTGGCAAGTCCAGTGATTTTCAGTTATGAACAGATAATAATAACATGATATGAAATTAAAACTGGATGAGAGATAACCGTAACAGGTGTAGCGGATATTACAGAAGAACAGTATGATATAAGCTATTTCTTTACACTTCTCTGCACTAATACTAGTATAACAGAATTAGGTGTCACCCTAATGTCTAAACAGAAACAGAAACGGGTACAGAATAATTTCCACAGAAGAGAGTGCTAGTAATGGGCCTTTACCACCCGAACAGAAACAGACAGAAGCAGAAACAGATTAATCCCTACGGAAACAGAATGTAGAATTAGGTGTACACTAGTAATGGGCCTTTACCACCCCAACAGATGGTACCACGCAGAAACAGACAGGTGTTACCACCCAACAGGAATAGATGGTACCAACAGAAACATACAGAACTAAGTGTACCCTAAAACCCTACCCCAAGCGATCGGCTCCCTAATACATAAATACCCTGTGTCGGCCCCACAGTAGGGTGTATCACTCCCTAAAGTGACAACCAATTGGCACAGACCTATTTACAGATGTCACGGCGTCTTACATCCTCAGAGGCAGACCTGGATCCATGCACGCACATGACCCGGTTGGAACGCACCATCAACACCCCTCGCCATTATCAGAATGAACCTCTTATAATTAGTTCAGTAAGCGTGCCCGGACCCTACCTACTGTTGGGTCAAAGTTTTGATACCAGAAAGGGGTTACTGACTAATATGGGTCCCAAACAACAGATGACACAAGTAAATTCCCTCCTAACCTTGTGTCCCCAGACTAACAGATTTCAGATTAACTTGTTTACAAGTTCAGACATATAGAGATCAGATTTACTAGTTCACAGATCAGAAAATCAAATCAACAAGTTTTCAGACTAACGGATCAGATGTACAGATTTAACAGAATTTCAGATTTGTCTAACTTTTTATTGGGCCTACAGATTCATGAACGGGTTTATTATATATATTAGTCCAGTTGGTCTAACCCTATCCACCAACACGTTTTGGACATCATTTTTATCTCAGATTTGCATTAATTAATTATTAATGCACAGACCTCTCACATTAGGTCGCTAGCTTGTGGCCGCTGGATGGGCCGGGCGGTTCCGGGCAGACTTCTGCCACAAGCCAGACCTAACCTGGTGTCTAAGCATATTATGACTAACTTCTCACATTAGAACCTATTGTTTGCGGCCACTGGATGTGCCGGGCGGTTCCGGGCAGGATTACGCCGCAAACTCATTCTAACCTTGAGTTAGCCATGTTCATCTTTATGGCCAATTAATTAATAATTTACCATTTATGCCCACGCCTAATATACATGTCAATTATTCATAACTATAGCCAATTCAGATTATGTCAATAACAGACTAATTATATCAACTCAACAGATATAGCAGATAACAGATTTTGCAGATTAGGCGACTTAACGAATTTAGCAGATTAAGCAAACTAGTAGATTTAGCAGATAACAAATTAGGCATCTCAACAGATTTAGCAGTTTAGGCATCTCAACAGATTTAGCAGTTTAGGCATCTCAACAGATTTAGTTTAGCAGATTTGGCATTTTCAACAGACTTAGCAGATGACAGATTTAGCAGATTTAATATTTCTAAAGGTTCTATTTACATGCCTTGCTTAATCATAAATAAAGCCTAAATAATTATCATGATTCACAATATGATCATATACCCCATGTTTGCATAAATTTACATAACACAGAATATGGACATAATTTACCATATAACATATGTTCCCATTTTGGTTAAACTAGCATTGTACAGCAGATTCATCTATAAATTATACCAAATATTACAATGCATGCCATATATCCAAAAATCCCTATTTAGGTGTATTCACACTTAATAGTCCTCAAATCTTATTATAGATTTTAATTTCTACACCTAAGTCACATATCTTCCCCTTCTTAAAATGTGCCACAAATCTAGGTTTTAATCATGTATCATATTCTTAAAATCAGATATTGAATTATGTCCCCAAATCACAGATTATCATACATAGCTTGCTCAGATCCAGATCTAGTTTACAACATGTAATATGTATCTAAACTAATTACATGCCTATGGTCAAATTTATGCCCCAATTCCTAAGTCATATGTCCAATGTAAATTTTATGCCTCAACTTCTCAAGTCGTATGTTCAATATTCTTTATGCCACAAAACTCAAGTCATAGGTTCAATTATATGCCTTAGATTTATGTCCTAAGTTCTAAGTTCAACCTATGTTCTTTCCTCAAATCAATCACATATTGGTCATGCCCATTTCATGCCTTATTCATTTTGTTTTCCCAAATATTTTAGCGTATGTTAATCTCTTATGAGATTGGCTCAGGCTCGTGGTAGCCTGGCTATAGAACAGAAAGTAGAAAGAAATATAGAATAAGGTAGATCTAAACAGAACAGAACAGACATAATCTCAGATTCAGATTTACAATTCATGTCACAATCAGAATTAACGTTTATATCGGAAAATAACTGTACCTGCCTTGATTGGATTCTAAAAGAAAGATACTTGTAGCGACGTTAGTTGATCTTCTTTAACCGTTGTTGAAGTTTCAAGCTTGAATTAAGTTGCTTAGATTGATGTTGATTAGCTTCTAGTTTTGATTCCAGCCGAGTAGCGATGCCATTTTTATTTTTATTTTTATTTAGAACAGAGGCAGAGTAGAAGCAGAATAGAATTGTGTGTAGAGAAGGCTAGGCTTGGGGCTGTTTAAATAGGTTTAGGCAGACGAACCTAGGCAGAAAACGAGACCAGATACATAAGAATGCACCCAGGCCCAAAACCAGGTTCGGGGACCAGGTCGACCCCCAGGTCGACTGCCCAGTCGACCTGGTCGGGGGGGTCGACTGCCCAGTCGACTCCCCAATCGACCTGGGTACTGGGCGGGAAATTTCCTGCCTAGTCTGTTCTGGGTTTTGAATTCGAAATTTGAATTCGAATTCGAGCTGTTTTGAACTCTAAAAATTCCTGAAACTTTGGAGGGCCATAACTTGGTCATACGGACTCCGATTCTCGCAAACTCGGACTCGTTTTCAAGCATAATTCTGAGACGAACGCAATGGCGCAACCTGTTTCCCTTGATTCTTATTTTAAAAATTAATTATTCTCTGATTTATTACTTATACGTTCATAGAAAGTACAGGGTGTTACATTCTCCCCTCCTTAAAGGATTTCGTCCTCGAAATCCTCAAGTTAAGAAGAATGTGTTCTACCATCCAACATCCATCTACTCAATCATCAATCATTGGCGTCCATTGTCCTTAGAAACTTCTAATGTTGTATGAACATATGCAAAAGTGTGTGTATATGTTCCTTATCTAATGCAAAGACCAGGCGGTCCACTGATTCAGTTGACCTCCTTAACGCGAATTTTGCCAGTGCCATGAGTCCAACATGTATGCAAATTTTCCTATTTGATACATATCATTTCTATATGAGTGCACAACCATTCAGTCATATGCAACATCCATGTGCTTAGTCAATCATTTTGCTTCCACAAAAATTTAAAATGCTCACACATCCATATGCAGTATGAGAATGTTTTCGAGTCGATCTAGTGCCTAGTGTGTGTATATGCATCACGAGCAACCACTTGCATCCACTTGCAACCATCAAACATAACATGTCTCAAACACATGTTTACACCCATTAGTTTCTACCTAAAGTTCGAAGATTCGATCGATAGGATACAGTCGAATGATGGAAGCGAGTACAAATAAAACAAAAACTTGGTTCCCATTAGACATGGGTCCTAAATATCGGCCCCGAAGACCGATAAATGAATTAGGGATTCCCTTCATTCTTATCCGTTAAAATGAATAAGGGATTTAGGGGACTGTTTTTACAAGCTTTGATTTTTGTTTAGGGGTTAGGCTGAGTTGACTGAGAAAGCTTAAAATTAGATTGCGCGGAGGGGAAATTTCAGCGTTAGAACCAAAATTTCGAGACGGAGGGAAAATTTGGAGGATGAATTGAATTGTTTTGAAACTTATATAATACGGTAAGTTAAAGACCGTTGCTTTGATACATACAATGGGAAAAGTTTATAAAAGGTAGTGGATTGTTACTTCTATCAACCAATCACTGTTTTGAAAGTGATTCGACATGATAAATTAAATAATATATATTTAATTATTTGTTATTTTTGAAAATTTATATTAAAATAATATATAAATTGCTTCAAAAATTAATCAAATATTAAATATGAGTTCATAATGATTAAATATTACTTTTTAAATATTAATTATTAGTTACTACTTCATAATTCTTAATTATTAATTCTTAGTTATTAATTCTTAATTATTTATTAGTGATAATTATTAATTATAGTAATTAGTTATTATTGGTAATTATTTACTAATTAATCATTTTATTAATGATTTATTTATTTATTGCATATTTATTTATTAATGCTTTGCATATTTAATTATTAATTCCAAATTATTATTTGTTAATAAATGATTATTAAATATTTAAGATTTAAAATCCATGAACTAATTATTAATTTTATCATATTTCAAAAATATTAATACTTATGAATTATTAGTACTATTATTTAAGGAGTACCACTATTTATAAACTAATAATTAATATTATTATCATTTGCTGCTATACTTATTTATTACAATTGGCCAAAAAAGAAATGTTGTAATATATATCTATTATAAGTGGCAAAATAGAACAGTTGTTGAAAGTAGGTTTATTACAACTGTCTATAAAAAAATTTGTAAAAAAACTCTATTACAACTGTCATTTTGTGACTTTGTAAAACTACAGTTGTAATAGGGTCCTTTTGTTGTAGTGCTTGTACAGACACTTATGTTGTAATCCAAAGATGTATGGATATTCTTTTTAGTTGTTATGAAAGTTCAAGTTTCTCCTCAAATATGCTTCATTATTATTGCTTGTTGTGTATGTTCTATTATATTTTATCCTTGTGTTGTGAGTTATACGACAGGTTTCGCATGTGTTATCTTACCTTGATGATCATCCATAACTGCCTGGCACACCTTTCAACGCATTATTCCTCTTGTTTAGTGCAGAAGTTATGGGCGGTCGTCACATTTGGTACTAGAGCTCTGGTTAACCGGTTTTAGCCAAAGTTCGAAGATGTAATTACGTATGAGAGATATATTTGTAGATTTTGATGGATGTATACTATATAATACTATACAGTATAGTAGCGTTTGAACTCCATTAGCAATTTTTCTTGTAAGTGGCTAATCATTCTATGTTGCAGATTTAGAATTAATCGACGAACTTCAAGACATACAGCTAGGGAGGAGGTTATGCCTAGAGGGGGAAATGGCGGTACACCAGATTACTTGGCCATGTTTGAGGCATTCATAAGAAGGGTACCTACTCTAGTGGCAGCCACGGTAGATGTAGGTGTGCAGGTGCCTAGGGTTGTGGATTTTGCGAAGCTGTGTAAAGACTTCATATCACTAAGGGAAAGCCATTCAAGGGGGACAGAGCCGACCGAAGAGGTTCAAAGGTGTTTAGATGCTTGTGTACGTATTTTTGGAGACTTGGGTATAGATGAGCAACTAAGAGAAAGTTTGCGTCAAGGCAGCTACAGGGCAGAGCCATGGAGTGGTGGAATTCTGTTACGCTTGAGACTGCGGAAGAAGGGATAACTTAGGAGCAATTACAAGTCAAATTCGAGACGAAATTTATCTCTATTGCTCAGAAGTCTGTTCTATTCAAGAAATTTGTGGAGCTAAAACAGAATGGTAGACCGATGCTTGATTATATTTCTGACTTTGAGGCATTGTCAAAATATGCTTGTTCATACATTGACTCTCCTTATCAGAAGAACGAAAGTTTTTTATGGGTTTGGGTACCTATATTGGGAAACCGTTAGTGGATCATCTCGATGATCCATATGAGAAGATATTGGAGATAGTTGTTCAATATGAAAGCTTGTTTCCTAAAGAAGCAAATGTTGTCGCTGCAACCAAGTAAGCTTCGAAACCATAGCAGGGTGGTAATAACAATAAGAAAAGGAAGCAACAACATCAGAAAAGGAAGGATGGCAAGAAGAAACCTAAAAGTGAGGTGGTTTGCTACAACTACCAGCTGAAGGGCCATTTCGCTAATGAATGTAAGAATCCAAAAGCTGAAAAGAATTGCTTCAAGTGTGGAAAGCCTAGGCATGATAAGAAAGATTGCCCGGAGTTAGCTAAGGGTAAGCTAGTTGTGAAGGCTTATGCTTTGGGAGCTGTGTCATCTTCTTCAAGGGCCCCTACCGTAGAAAAGAAAGGGAAGGGGGTCATCATCTAAGGTACTCTTTTCGTTAGAGATGTTTAAGTTCATGTGTTGTTTGATACTAGAGCATCGCATTCATTCATTTGCAGCGAGCTTGTATGCCGCTTGGATTTGGAACCTGAGATTAGTGACAGACCTTTGGTTATGACTAATTCAGTTGGAGGTTCGTCCAGCCTTTGTATGCTTTGTCGTGGTCATGTGTTATCGTGTAACAACCCGGAAATGCAGGCCATTTTAAAATTTTTATTTTGGCAATTTTAGAGAAGTTTGAATATTTAAAATGAATTATTTTAAATAAAAACTACGAAAATTTTATTTCGAATAGAATTCGAATGTATATATTTATATAGATCGTCGTTAGAATATAAATAATTATTTACAATTATAAAAGGAATTGAAAATGGCGCGGTAGTTCGATAATTCGATTTCAAACTTCAAATGAATGTACAGGATTCACAATAAACCGAATTTTAGCGAAACCAAAAATATTAGAATCTAATTGTGAATATCTTTCCAAGGAATCCAAAAAATCGAAATTTCATAGCAGGGGTCAAAAGATATGTCCAGTTGAAAATTCAGAATAGTCGCTATGGAATTCAAGCCCTTCAAAATAGCCATTTTGCAAATGACCTCTGTTTTCGACGAAACCACTTTTGTTGGATCCGTGATGTCAAGTTATTGCTAGATTCCAATTTTCATAATTTTTCGAATCAATATGTGAGCGTGGCAAAGGAAAACGTGTTTGACCAGTTTCAGTTGATTTTAATCGATTGGAAAATGGCCATTTTTCAAAAGGTCTCAGAATTTGACGAAACTAGTTTTGTTAGGATCGTATCGGCAATATGAAGCTAGAAAATATTTTTCTGAAATTTTTCGAGTCCGTATGTGACCCCGGGAATTTGAAATGTACGTTTAAAATTCAGTATAATGATTTAAATGTAAATTCAACGGAAACTGATCGTAACGATCGAATTGGCCTGCGATACATATCCCATTGTGTTCGGAATGGGGGTAAAACGCTAGGGACGACAGTCGGTGGGTCTCGTTTCGAGTTCGAATAAAAGGTCAACTTTTAATGGAAATTAAATAAAATAAAATAATTATAATAACCCCCCCTTTATCCCTTTCAGCACGATCAAACCTCCCCTTTTCAAAAAAAAACCGTCAGCCCTTTTTCCCCCAAATCGCCCCCCTCCTTGCGTCAACGCTCCGCCGCCAGGGATCTCCCCACTGCCGCCGCGTCAGGTGGAGGCGCACCCCCACTTCTTCTTCTCCTTCCTCTCTCCCTCTCCTGCGTGAACCCTAGCCCCCCTTCTTCTAAACCGCGCCACCCTCTAAACCCCAACCACCTAAAGCGCCGCGCCACGGCCAGTCAACGCGACCCACAGGCGTCCGCCAGCCAGAGCAAACCCCCCAGCACCATCCAACTCCGGCTGCGAACCCTCCTTCCCTTCGAACAACAAAGAAAAGCGAGTTTTCCTTTTTATTTATTTACATTTAGTTATTTTCAGTTTTATATGACTTTAAAAATGTAATTTTTAATAAATGTAAAGCTATATTTATGAAGCCGAATAAAGTTTGAATCTATATATTAGCAAAGATTAGATTTTTAGTAACAAAGTTTTGATTTTTACTTGAACAAAGATATGATTTTTATAGAAAGAAAAGAAATAATTTTTATAATGTTAAAGGCGAAATTTTTATAAAAATGAAGTAGTGTATATAGAAAGATTCGATTTTTATTGTCGAAATGGCAAGGTTAAAAGAAAATTATAATTTTTATTATATGTAGAAGTTAAAAATATAATTTTTATAATATAGAGAAGTTAAAAATATATTTTTTATACTAGTGGCGTATTAAAAATATGATTTTTATATAGGTATGATAGTAAAAATATGATTTTTATATACGTAGCGAATTAAAAATGTGATTTTCATATAATAGAGAATATAAAAATGTGATTTTTATATATGTAGTGAATACGCACGACGAAAGTGACAAGAGGAGAACGATGAAGATTTTCTACAGAAGAAGGGTCGTGGCGTTTGGTTTAGCTTGGGTGAGAACATCTCACTTTAAATCTTCTTTTCTAGTTAAAAATATATACTAGGATGCAGACGGTGCTTAGTAGCACCCGACACCCGTCGTCCATAGACCATGGATGGCTTGTATGTTTGATTGTTTGTTGTGGTGAAAATTTTATTGTGTGTTGTGAAATGAAATAAAATATTTATATAGTTAAAAATATTTTATCATTAAAAATATAATTTTTAACAGGTATGTGAATGAATAAAAAAAAATCTGAGTTTGTTGATTTGAAACCCCACATGGGTATTAGGATGATATTTGGCATACATTAATCCCAATTATTTAATTGTATGTCGATCGATTGGTCGACAGGCTGTGTGAGCGTTAATTATCTATATTTAATGGTTATGTAGTTGTGTGGTGCACTTTGGATGATGGTTGATTATTTGTCAGTGCTATTATATACATGTGTTGAGTAGAAATCCATATAATTAACATTATATGGTAACTGATTGGGCCTCATTCCAATTGGGAAATAAAGAATCTAATAAAATAAAGATTCATGTGTTGAATAGAATATATAGTCATGTGTTGCCATAATCATGTGTTGAAAGAAATATTTTAACAATAAAATTTACATCTTTATCATACTTAAAGTCAGAAACTAACTGGATAATAGATAAGATGAGTGGTTTCCTGGGTATTGATCTGATATTGGTTTCGGCCTTCGGCGTTAATACTTAGGGAATCATTCTCTTACTACTTTACGGTTGGAGTCTGATTAAAAATCAAACGATAGATACCATAATTTTATAAAATATATTAAATAACAAAAATAGTCATGTGTTGACAGTGCTCATGTGTTGAGAATATTTGTGTGTTGAAAGAAATATATATTCATGTGTTGAATAGAATAAATATTCATTTGTTGAATAGAATAACGAATTTATTGAAATATATAAAGCCGTGTTGATTAGAGATGCGCTATTTTGATGCCAACAATATTTATATCGATTTTATTCATTTTTATAATGAATATAGAAAAGGAAGTGATTTCAAAATATAACGTTTTGAAAATATTATCAATAGTATATCGATGATGTGGAATATTCAATTTCGATTCAAAATTGAATATGAAGTTGAAATCGTTTCGAAAACGAATTTAAAACAATTTATAAAATTCGTTTTAAAAAGGAAATCGATGAAATATATATAATATATATTATATATATAATGGCCTGAATAGAACGCGCCGCGCTGTGGCAATTCGTGAATTTCGACCATTGACTTCGAATTGACGTTGCGGAAGATCCGACCGTCGGATTCTCCTGAAACCAGAACCGTTGGGTTCGTATCGAAAAGAGCTTTCCAATGAATATTAGAAATTTGAAATCTAACGGTTGGATTTGGAATTATGTCCAAATCGAATTTGGAAAAGGTCGCTGTAAGTGCAGTTCGATGGTCGTTGTTGGAAATCGACTGTACGGGCCTTGATAAAATTATTAAAAATATCAATAATTTGTGTAAAATCATAAGAAATGATTTAGGAAGAATTGGGATGAAAAAATCCATATTTGAAAAGATAAAAATAGATTTTTATCGAAATGAACTAGTTTTGAACTAGAATTAAAATCAATTTATTTTTGAAATAAATAAATTGAATTTGAAATGGTTTTGAAAATAACCAGGATTTCCAATATATAAAGTGGAAATGGATTTGAATCGAAATTGTCTTCGGAATATTTCGATGTTGAATTTTGTGATTATACAGATATTGTTATGGGAATTTGAAAGATATATTTTATATCGTTATTTCCAATACGATATTTGTTAGTTTCAGAATTTGATATTGAATATAAGCCGGCATATTTTCTATTCAGATCCTTGTATTTAATATCAAACATGATTTGGGTTTGTCGTGGATGGTGTCTTCATTAACACCATTCTTAAGCCCAGTTAAAGTGATTTTGGGTTTATCGTGAACCGTGTTTTAGATGACATTGGTTCTTTAACCCAGTTAAAGTCAGGATATTGATTTTTGGGAAAATTAAAACTAAGTGGAGTTTTACTGAATCTTTAATTAGATTGAAATGTGAATTGATAATTTAAATTATCAAATCTGAAAGGTGATCGAGAATGGAGTACCACCAGTTTTGCTCCAAAGCGATATTTAAATCTTTAAATAGATTGGAACGTGAAATGGTAATTAATATTTACCGATAACACCGTGGTGTTAGATATGGAGTATTACCAGTTTTCTCCATGGGACGAATAGGTTGGGATTGGGAAATAAAACAAATAATTACTTCGGTGTAGTTCGCTAATCCCGACTAGTTTGGAAAACCATAATATGGTTTGAAATGATATCCAAAGGAAGATTAAAGAATAAATTTAGAAGAATTTATCTTTGATAAAATTAATGGGAACCTTTCCCTAAGAATGTGATTTTGTCAATAAAAGAATATTCTGAATTGGAATGAGGTGTATGGTGTGTTTGTGTAACATTTGTTTATTATATACGTGGGTTATTCAGAAAGGCCGGGTTTATACCCATTCTGAATAACCGATTCGGCGATAAGTCGAAGATGAAGATGGTGGTTGAAGACCGGAAGTCTTCACATCGTTTGGGTGATTACTGATGATCTTGATTGGGCTATACACCCAAGATGAGGGAATCAGTTGGTGATCGTCCAAACGTACTTGGAGATCGATGGATATGCGAGGAAAGTGCCTCCGGTTTCGTTCAGACCCAGAACGAACTTGTAAATGGACTGTGTGTCTGACATTGGATTTTATTCTGTGTTGATTGATCTCTATTAAATGTACATCTGTTTGGCGGTGGAGAATTTATTCTCTTGCTTAACTCCCTTCTCTGAGACGTACGAGCTCAGAGATTGTATATCGATGGTCATCAGTCGCATGGAGTGAATTGCCAGTGTGGCACGCGTAAGTGGCAATTGATCAAGGCTTCTGTTGAAAAGCAAAGTCTTGTGGTTGCTGATCAAAGCACGACCTTTGTGCCGTAGCTTTGTGTATAGCGTGAATTCGCGAGCCTCACACCTCGTATGAGTCAAAAACGGGATAAGAACCCAAGGAGTGCACGACGTTTCTTTCTAGCTAGTGGTGGTATCAGTGCTTAAACTGGCTGACATTTATATACTTTTCACCTGTGTGGTTGTTGGATGTGAGGCACCTCGGATATAGGTCTGTTAGGACTGGGAAACGTGTGTTCAGGAATTGCCAATCCTTAAAAGTAAGAGAGGACCAGCCTTGGAGGTTCCAAAGGATAATAGTGGGGTCCCTAGACATTTGCTAGAGTGTCTCGAATCGGAGAGGAGCTTGCCCCTTGCCTCGACTCATGACGGAAATCCAATTTCCAATACTTGATATTGCGGTTTTAATTGTAGAACTAGTATGGCGACATGATATATGGTACCCATGCCGTCTATGATTGATATTTATGATTGAAATTGTTTTGACACTATACACTTATTATAGTATCAAATAATGATTTGTTTTAAACGTACCAAGCATGTTTGGCTATTATAAGGGAAAACCCTATCCTCTGGCTTGCGTTGCATTGTGTGATGGGACCTGGGTCTTATAATAGCTTCATTTTTTGAAAAAGCATTGCTGTTTTGTTATATGCACTAGTGTTCTTGGGAGGAAACCCGTTCCGTGTTATACGGCGTGGTCCCTTGAATTACTCTCTTTTAAAGTTAAAATAGTAACTGTTTTAGTTCTCACACTGGTCACATGACTGACCTGGAGTATATTGTTTTAACCTAAACTCTGGGTGCCCCTATTTTCCACACGGGCTGCTAGTAGTTTTGGTTTTGCAGATTTATATTCACAGGATCCTGGTTTACAGCTGGAATGATATCCGGAAAGCTCTGTATCCGTGTATTACTTTTAGTTGTGTTTTGTATTGTTTTTCCGCTGCTATATAATTTATTGTAATCTCTGATATTTATCGAATGTATTTTATTCATTTATACTCTGTATATTCTTGTATTCTGATGGAATTGCTGTAATAAGCAATGAAATGTTCTTCTGTCTGCGTTCTACCTTGTCGTGTTCTCAAGGTAATCCGTGCTTTCCTTACCGGGGAAGTTCCGGGTCCCTACAGTTGGTATCAGAGCTTTGGTTTACAGAGCTCGAGAACAAGACACATTAGAACCAAACGAAAGAATTCATCAGATATTGGATTAGTAATATCCAATTAGAATAACTCGTTAGTGATGGGATCAGCAGTATCCTAGAACGAGTGTGAAGAGTATAATTTTCAAATAAAACAATTTTGTTTTGAAAATATAAACTAGATTATACGTATTTGAATATTTTATTTGTGTTGAATTTGGACAATCTAGTATATGATTATTTTTCATACACGGGTCATGAACGTATATTCGAAGTTTTAATATACTTGATAGATATAGAATCACACTCTAGTCGCCCGGGGACAATTCTGGTGATGTCGCGACATCATCAGTCTTTGTGTTCGAGTTTCGAAGGTGTGATATCTATATATTTCAATTAGACTGGTGTGAGAACCAAAATTAGATAGATTTATTGTTGTGAATTGGCATCAAAAACATGATTTTATGTATATGTATCAAATAATGAATTTGAAACGTTAATCCACTAATTGATTGATGGTTGTGTTGTTTGTTTATTTGTTTGACAATTTTTAACCATTTAGCCTAATTGAACCAAATAGTGAATTGTATTGAAAATTGGTCGCATTTGCTTGCATATACATGTACTTACATTGAACAGGTCATACCAAGGAGGCTAGAGCAAAGGAATAAATTTGTTTGCCCGACAAATAGGTAGATGTTTACCATAATTTACTGTTTTGTTTGGGTGATGATGATTTTATGAGCCGATTGGCTAGCCGCTTGGCTTTTTCTTTTTCTTTTGGATTGAAGAAGGCCATGGGAGGCTATATGAAATATCCCGAAGTCCCCGGTGCAGGGGAGGTTATGGCGAAATTTTTCGAAAATTTAGGGTGTTAGCCAAATTTTTGAAAAATTTGAAAAGTTCTTAGAAACTGAAAAGTTGAAGAACTTAAGCCGTAAAGAAAATAATGAAAGTTGAGTTGGTTTGTAAAACAACTTTCGGCTTCGTTCCTTTTCGAGGACGAAAATTTTTAAGTGGGGGAGATTGTAACAACCCGGAAATGCGGACCAGTTTAAAATGTTTATTTTGGCAATTTTAATGAAGTTTGAATATTTAAAATGAATTATTATAAATAAAAACTACGAAAAATTTATTTTGAATAGAATTCGAACGTATATATTTATATAGATCGTCGTTAGAATATAAATAATTATTTAAAATTATAAAAGGAATTGAAAATGGCGCGGCAGTTCGATAATTCGATTTCAAACTTCAAATGAATGTACAGGATTCAAAATAAACCGGATTTTAGCGAAACCAAAAATATTAGAATCTAATTGTGAATATCTTTCCAACGAATCCGAAAAATCGAAATTTCATAGCGGGGGTCAAAAGATATGTCCAGTTGAAAATTCAGAATAGTCGTTACGGAATTCAGGCCATTAAAAATAGCCATTTTGCAAATGACCTCTGAAACCACTTTTGTTGAATCCGCGATGTCAAGTTATTGCTAGATTCCAATTTTCATAATTTTTCGAATCAATATGTGAGCGTGGCAAAGGAAAACGCGTTTGACCAGTTTTAGTTGATTTTAATCGACTGGAAAATGACCATTTTTCAAACGGTCTCAGAATTTGACGAAACTAGTTTTGTTAGGACCGTATCGGCAATACGAAGCTAGAAAATATTTTTTTGGAATTTTTCGAGTCCGTATGTGACCCCGGGAATTTGAAATGTACGTTTAAAATTCAGTATAATGATTTAAATGTAAATTCAACGGAAACTAATCGTAACGATCGAATTGGCCTGCGATACATATCCCATTGTGTTCGGAATGGGGGTAAAACGCTAAGGACGATAGTCGGTGGGTCTCGTTTCGAGTTCGAATAAAAAGTCAACTTTTAATGGAAATTAAATAAAATAAATTAATTGTAATTAGCCCCCCCTTTATCCCTTTCAGCACGATCAAACCCATTCCCCTTTTCAAAAAAAACCGTTAGCCCTTTTCCCCCCAAATCGCCCCCTCCTTGCGTCAACGCTCCGCCGCCAGGGATCTCCCCACCGCCGCCGCGTCAGGTGGAGGCGCCCCCCTTCTTCTTCTCCTTCCTCTCTCCCTCTCCTACGTGAACCCTAGCCCCCCTTCTTCTAAATCGCGCCACCCTCTAAACCCCAACCACCTGAAGCGCCACGCCACGGCCAGTCAACGCCACCCATAGGCGTCCGCCGGCCAGAGCAAACCCCCCCAGCACCATCCAACTCCGGCTACGAACCCTCCTTCCCTTCGAACATCAAAGAAAAGTGAGTTTTCCTTTTTATTTATTTACATTTAGTTATTTTCAGTTTTATATGACTTTAAAAATGTAATTTTTAATAAATGTAAAGCTATATTTATGAAGGTGAATAAAGTTAGAATCTTTATATTAGCAAAGATTAAATTTTTAGTAACAAAGTTTTGATTTTTACTTGAACAAAGATATGATTTTATAGAAAGAAAAGAAATAATTTTTATAATGTCAAAGGCGAAATTTTTATAAAAATGAAGTAGTGTATATAGAAAGATTCGATTTTTATTGTCAAAATGGCAAGGTTAAAAGAAAAATATAATTTTTATTATATGTAGAAGTTAAAAATATAATTTTTATAATATAGAGAAGTTAAAAATATAATTTTTATAATATAGAGAAGTTAAAAATATTTTTTTTATAATATAGAGAAGTTAAAAATATAATTTTTATAATATACAGAAGTTAAAAATATAATTTTTATACTAGTGGCATATTAAAAATATGATTTTTATATAGGTATGATAGTAAAAATATGATTTTTTTATACGTAGCGAATTAAAAATGTGATTTTCATATAATAGAGAATATAAAAATGTGATTTTTATATATGTAGTGAATACGCACGATGAAAGTGACAAGAGGAGAACGATGAAGATTTTCTACAGAATAAGGGTCGTGGCGTTTGGTTTAGCTTGGGTGAGAACTTCTCACTTTAAATCTTCTTTTCTAGTTAAAAATATATACTAGGATGCAGACGGTGCTTAGTAGCACCCGACACCCGTCGTCCACAGACCGTGGATGGCTTGTATGTTTGATTGTTTGTTGTGGTGAAAATTTTATTGTGTGTTGTGAAATGAAATAAAATATTTATATAGTTAAAAATATTTTATCGTTAAAAATATAATTTTTAACGGGTATGTGAATGAATAAAAAAAAATGTGTTTGTTGATTTGAAACCCCACACGGGTATTGGGATGATATTTGGCATACACTAATCTCAATTATTTAATTGTATGTCGATCGATTGGTCGACATGCTGTGTGAGCGTTAATTATCCATATTTAATGCTTATGCAGTTGTGTGGTGCACTTTGGATGATGGTTGATTATTTGTCAGTGCTATTATACACATGTGTTGTGTAGAAATCCATATAATTAACATTGTATGGTAATTGATTGGGCCTCATTCCAATTGGGAAATAAAGAATCTAATAAAATAAAGATTCATGTGTTGAATAGAATATATAGTCATGTGTTGACGATAATCATTTGTTGAAAGAAATAATTTAACAATAAAATTTACATCTTTATCATATTTAAAGTTAGAAACTAACTGGAAAATATATAAGATGAGTGGTTTCCTGGGTATTAATCTGATATTGGTTTCGGCCTTCGGTGTTAATACTTAGGGAATCATTCTCATACTACTTTACGGTTGGAGTCTGATTAAAAATCAAACGATAGATACCATAATTTTATAAAATATATTAAATAACAAAAATAGTCATGTGTTGATAGTGCTCATGTGTTGAGAATATTCGTGTGTTGAAAGAAATATATATTCATGTGTTGAATAGAATAAATATTCATTTGTTGAATAGAATAGCGAATTTGTTGAAATATATAAAGCCGTGTTGATTAAAGATGCGCTATTTTGACGCGAATGATATTTATATCGATTTTATTCGTTTTTATAATGAATATAGAAAAGGAAGTGATTTCAAAATATAACGTTTTGAAAATATTATCAATTGTATATCGATGATGTGGAATATTCAATTTCGATTCGAAATTGAATATGAAGTTGAAATCGTTTCGAATACGAATTTAAAACGATTTATCAAATTCGTTTTAAAAAGGAAATTGACGAAATATATGTAATATATATATATATATTATATATATAATTGCCTGAATAGAACGCGCCACGCTGCGGTAGTTCGTGAATTTCGATGATTGACTTTGAATTGACGTTGCGGGAGATCCGACCGTCGGATTCTCCTGAAACCGGAACCGTTGGGTTTGTATCGAAAAGAGCTTCCAATTGAATATTAGAAATTTGAAATCTAACGGTTGGATTTGGAATATGTCCAAATCAAATTTGGAAAAGGTCGCTGTAAGTGCAGTTCGATGGCCGTTGATGGAAATCGACTGTATGGGCCTTGATAAAATTATTAAAAATATCAATAATTTGTGTAAAATCATAAGAAATGATTTTGGAAGAATTGGGATGAAAAACTCCATATTTGAAAAGATAAAAATAGATTTTTATCGAAATGAACTAGTTTTGAACTAGAATTAAAATCAATTTATTTTTGAAATAAATAAATTGAATTTGAAATGGTTTTGAAAATAACCTGGATTTCCAATATATAAAGTGGAAATGGATTTGAATCGAAATTGTCTTCGGAATATTTCGATGTTGAATTTTGTGATTATACAGATATTGTTATGGGAATTTGAAAGATATATTTTATATCGTTATTTCTAATACGATATTTGTTGGTTTCAGAATTTGATATTGAATATAAGTCGGTACATTTTCTATTCAGAGCCTTGTATTTAATATAAAACGTGATTTGGGTTTGTCGTGGATGGTGTCTTCATTAACACCGTTCTTAAGCCCAGTTAAAGTGATTTTGGGTTTATCGTGAACCGTGTTTTAGATGACATTGGTTCTTTAACCCAGTTAAAGTCAGGATATTGATTTTTGGGAAAATTAAAACTAAGTGGAGTTTTAATGAATCTTTAATTAGATTGAAATGTGAATTGATAATTTAAATTATCAAATCTGAAAGGTGATCGAGAATGGAGTACCACCAATTTTGCTCCAAAGCGATAGTTAAATCTTTAATTAGATTGGAATGTGAAATGGTAATTAATATTTACCGATAACACCGTGGTGTTAGATATGGAGTATTACCAGTTTTCTCCATGGGATGAATAGGTTGGGATTGGGAAATAAAACACATAATTACTTCGGTGTAGCTCGCTAATCCCGACTAGTTTGGAAAACCATAATATGGTTTGAAATGATATCCAAAGGAAGATTAAAGAATAAATTTAGAAGAATTTATATTTGATAAAATTAATGGGAACCTTTCCCTAAGAATGTGATTTTGTGAATAAAAGAATATTCTGAATTGGAATGAGGCGTATGGTGTGTTTGTGTAACATTTGTTTATTATATACGTGGGTTATTCAGAAAGCCGGGTTTATACCCATTCTGAATAACCGATTCGGCGATAATTCGAAGATGAAGACGGTGGTTGAAGACCGGAAGTCTTCACATCGTTTGGGTGACTGATGATCTTGATTGGGATGTACACCCAAGATGAGGGAATCAGTTGGTGATCGTCCAGACGTACTTGGAGATCGATGGATATGCGAGGAAAGTGCCTCCGGTTTCGTTCAGACCCAGAACGAACTTGTAAATGGACTGTGTGTCTGACATTGGATTTTATTCTGTGTTGATTGATCTCTATTAAATATACATCTGTTTGGCGGCAGAGAATTTATTCTCTTGCTTAACGCCCTTCTCTGAGACGTACGAGCTCAGAGATTGTATATCGATGGACATCAGTCGCATGGAGTGAATTGCCAGTGTGGCACGCGTAAGTGGCAATTGATCAAGGCTTCTGTTGAAAAGCAAAGTCTTGTGGTTGATGATCAAGGCATGGCCTGTGTGGCGTAGCTTTGTGTATAGCGTGAATTCGCGAGCCTCACACCTCGGTATGAGTCAAAAACGGGATAAGGACCCAAGGAGTGCACGATGTTTCTTTCTAGCTAGTGGTGGTGTCAATGCTTAAACTGGCTGACATTTATATATTTTTCACCTGTGTGGTTGTTGGATGCGAGGCACATCGGATATAGGTCTGTTAGGACCGGGAAACGTGTGTTCAGGAATTGCCAATCCTCAAAAGTAAGAGAGGACCGGCCTTGGAGGTTCCAAAGGATCATAGTGGGGTCCTGAGACATTTTATAGAGTGTCTCGAATCGGAGAGGAGCTTGCCCCTTGCCTCGACTCATGACAGAAATCCAATTTCCAATATGTGATATTGTGGTTTTAATTGTAGAACTAGTATGGCGACATGATATATGGTACCCATGCCGTCTATGATTGATATTTATGATTGAAATTGTTTTGACACTATACACTTATTATAGTATCAAATAATGATTTGTTTTAAACGTACCAAGCATGTTTGGCTATTATAAGGGAAAATCATATCCTCCGGCTTGCGTTGCATTGTGTGATGGGACCTGCGTCTTATAATAGCTTCATTTTTCGAAAAAGCATTGCGCTGTTTTGTTATATGCACTAGTGTTCTTGGGAGGAAACCCGTTCCGTGTTATACGGCGTGGTCCTTTGAATTACTCTCTTTTAAAGTTAAAATAGTAACTGTTTTAGTTCTCACACCAGTCACATGACTGACCTGGAGTTTATTGTTTTAACCTAAACTCTAGGTGCCCCTATTTTCCACATGGGCAGCTAGTAGTTTTGATTTTGCAGATTTATATTCACAGGATCCTGATTTACAGCTGGAATGATATCCGGAAAGCTTTGTATCCGTGTATTACTTCTAGTTGTGTTTTGTATTGTTTTTCCGCTGCTATGTAATTTATTGTAATCTCTGATATTTATCGAATGTATTTTATTCATTTATACTCTGTATATTCTTGTATTCTGATGGAATTGTTGTAATAAGCAATGAAATGTTCTTCTGTCTGCGTTCTACTTTGTCGTGTTCTCAAGGTAATCCGTGCTTTCCTTACCGGGGAAGTTCCGGGTCCCTACAGTTGGTATCAGAGCTTTGGTTTACAGAGCTCGAGAACAAGACACATTAGAACCAAACGAAAGAATTCATCAGATATTGGATTAGTAATATCCAATTAGAATAACTCGTTAGTGATGGGATCAGCAGTATCCTAGAACCAGTGTGAAGAGTATAATTTTCAAATAAAACAATTTTGTTTTGAAAATATAAACTAGATTATACGTATTTGAATATTTTATTTGTGTTGAATTTGGACAATCTAGTATATGATTATTTTGCATATACGCGTCATGGACGTATATTCGAAGTTTTAATATACTGTATAGATATAGAATCACACTCTAGTCGCCCGGGGACAATTCTGGTGATGTCGCGACATCATCAGTCGTTGTGTTCGAGTTTCGAAGGTGTGATATCTATATATTTCCATTAGACTGGTGTGAGAACCAAAATTAGATAGATTTATTGTTGTGAATTGGCATCAAAAACATGATTTTATGTATATGTATAATGAATTTGAAACGTTAATCCACTAATTGATTGATGGTTGTGTTGTTTGTTTATTTGGTTGACAATTTTTAACCATTTAGCCTAATTGAACCAAATAGTGAATTGTATTGAAAATTGGTCGCATTTGCTTGCATATACATGTACTTACATTGAACAGGTCATACCAAGGAGGCTAGAGCAGAGGAATAAATTTGTTTGCCCGACAAATAGGTAGATGTTTACCATAATTTACTGTTTTGTTTGGGTGATGATGATTTTATGAGCCGATTGGCTAGCCGCTTGGCTTTTTCTTTTTCTTTTGGATTGAAGAAGGCCATGGGAGGCTATATGAAATATCCCGAAGTCCCCGGTGCAGGGGAGGTTATGGCGAAATTTTTCGAAAATTTAGGGTGTTAGTCAAAGTTTTGAAAAATTTGAAAAGTTCTTAGAAACTGAAAAGTTGAAGAACTTAAGCCGTAAAGAAAATAATGAAAGTTGAGTTGGTTTGTAAAACAACTTTCGGCTTCATTCCTTTTCGGGGACGAAAAGTTTTAAGTGGGGGAGATTGTAACAACCCGGAAATGCGGGCCAGTTTAAAATTTTTATTTTGGCAATTTTAGTGAAGTTTGAATATTTAAAATGAATTATTTTAGATAAAAACTATGAAAAATTTATTTTGAATAGAATTCGAACGTATATATTTATATAGATCGTCGTTAGAATATAAATAATTATTTATAATTATAAAAGGAATTGAAAATGATGCGGTAGTTCGATAATTCGATTTCAAACTTCAAATGAATGTACAGGATTCAAAATAAACCGGATTTTAGCGAAACCAAAAATATTAGAATCTAATTGTGAATATCTTTCCAACGAATCCGAAAAATCGAAATTTCATAGCGGGGGTCAAAAGATATGTCCAGTTGAAAATTCAGAATAGTCGCTATGGAATTCAGGCCCTTAAAAATATCCATTTTGCAAATGACCTCTGAAACCACTTTTGTTGGATCCGCGATGTCAAGTTATTGCTAGATTCCAATTTTCATAATTTTTCGAATCAATATGTGAGCGTGGCAAAGGAAAACGCGTTTGACCAGTTTCAGTTGATTTTAATCGACTGGAAAATGGCCATTTTTCAAACGGTCTCAGAATTTGACGAAACTAGTTTTGTTAGGACCGTATCGGCAATACGAAGCTAGAAAATATTTTTCTGGAATTTTTCGAGTCCGTATGTGACCCCGGGAATTTGAAATGTACGTTTAAAATTCAGTATAATTATTTAAATGTATATTCAACAGAAACTAATCGTAACGATCGAATTGGCCTGCGATACATATCCCATTGTGTTCGGAATGGGGGTAAAACGCTAGGGACGACAGTCAGTGAGTCTCGTTTCGAGTTCGAATAAAAAGTCAACTTTTAATGGAAATTAAATTAAATTAATTAATTATAATAACCCCCCCCCCCTTTATCCCTTTCAGCACGATCAAACCCATTCCCCTTTTCAAAAAAGAAAAAAAAACCGTCAGCCCTTTTTCCCCTAAATCGCCCCCCTCCTTGCGTCAACGCTCCGCCGCCAGGGATCTCCCCACCGCCGCCGCGTCAGGTGGAGGCGCCCCCCTTCTTCTTCTCCTTCCTCTCTCCCTCTCCCGCTGAACCCTAGCCCCCCTTCTTCTAAACTGCACCACCCTCTAAACCCCAACCACCTGAAGCGCCGCGCCACGGCCAGTCAACGCCACCCACAGGCGTCCGCCGACCAGAGCAAACCCCCCAGCACCATCCAACTCCGGCTACGAACCCTCCTTCCCTTCGAACAGCAAAGAAAAGTGAGTTTTCCTTTTTATTTATTTATATTTAGTTATTTTCGGTTTTATATGACTTTAAAAATGTAATTTTTAATAAATGTAAATCTATATTTTTGAAGGCGAATAAAGTTTGAATCTTTATATTAGCAAAGATTAGATTTTTAGTAACAAAGTTTTGATTTTTACTTGAACAAAGATATGATTTTTATAGAAAGAAAAGAAATAATTTTTATAATGTTAAAGGCGAAATTTTTATAAAAATGAAGTAGTGTATATAGAAAGATTCGATTTTTATTGTCGAAATGGCAAGGTTAAAAGAAAAATATATTTTTTATTATATGTAGAAGTTAAAAATATATTTTTTATAATACAGAGAAGTTAAAAATATAATTTTTATAATATAGAGAAGTTAAAAATATAATTTTTATAATATAGAGAAGTTAAAAATATAATTTTTATACTAGTGGCATATTAAAAATATGATTTTTATATAGGTATGATAGTAAAAATATGATTTTTATATACGTAGAGAATTAAAAATGTGATTTTCATATAATAGATAATATAAAAATGTGATTTTTATATATGTAGTGAATACGCACGACGAAAGTGACAAGAGGAGAACGATGAAGATTTTCTACAGAAGAAGGGTCATGGCGTTTGGTTTAGCTTGGGTGAAAACTTCTCACTTTAAACCTTCTTTTCTAGTTAAAAATATATACTAGGATGCAGACGGTGCTTAGTAGCACCCGACACCCGTCGTCCACAGACCATGGATGGCTTGTATGTTTGATTGTTTGTTGTGGTGAAAATTTAATTATGTGTTGTGAAATGAAATAAAATATTTATATAGTTAAAAATATTTTATCGTTAAAAATATAATTTTTAACGGGTATGTGAATGAATAAAAAAAAAATCTATGTTTGTTGATTTGAAACCCCACACGGGTATTGGGATGATATTTGGCATACACTAATCCCAATTATTTAATTTTATGTCGATCGATTGGTCGACAGGCTGTGTGAGCGTTAATTATCTATATTAAATGCTTATGCAGTTGTGTGGTGCACTTTGGATGATGGTTGATTATTTGTCAGTGCTATTATATACATGTGTTGTGTAGAAATCCATATAATTAACATTATATGGTAATTGATTGGGCCTCATTCCAATTGGGAAATAAAGAATCTAATAAAATAAAGATTCATGTGTTGAATAGAATATATAGTCATGTGTTGACGATAATCATGTATTGAAAGAAATATTTTAACAATAAAATTTACATCTTTATCATATTTAATGTTAGAAACTAACTGGAAAATAGATAAGATGAGTGGTTTCCTGGGTATTGATCTGATATTGGTTTCGGCCTTCGGCGTTAATACTTAGGGAATCATTCTCTTACGGTTGGAGTCTGATTAAAAATCAAACGATAGATACCATAATTTTATAAAATATATTAAATAACAAAAATAGTCATGTGTTGACAGTGCTCATGTGTTGAGAATATTCGTGTGTTGAAAGAAATATATATATTCATGTGTTGAATAGAATAAATATTCAATTGTTGAATAGAATAACGAATTTATTGAAATATATAAAGCCGTGTTGATTAGAGATGCGCTATTTTGACGCGAACAATATTTATATCGATTTTATTCATTTTTATAATGAATATAGAAAAGGAAGTGATTTCAAAATATAACGTTTTGATAATATTATCAATTGTATATCGATGATGTGGAATATTCAATTTCGATTCGAAATTGAATATGAAGTTGAAATCGTTTCAAAAACGAATTTAAAACGATTTATAAAATTCGTTTTAAAAAGGAAATCGACGAAATATATATATAATATATATATAATATATATAATGGCCTGAATAGAACGCGCCGCGCTGCGGCAGTTCGTGAATTTCGACCATTGACTTCGAATTGACGTTGTGGGAGATCCGACCGTCGGATTCTCCTGAAACCGGAACCGTTGGGTTCGTATTGAAAAGAGTTTTCCAACGAATATTAGAAATTTGAAATCTAACGGTTGGATTTGGAATTATGTCCAAATCAAATTTGGAAAAGGTCGCTGTAAGTGCAGTTCGATGGCCGTTGATGGAAATCTACTGTACGGGCCTTGATAAAATTATTTAAAATATCAATAATTTGTGTAAAATCATAAGAAATGATTTGGGAAGAATTAGGATGAAAAACTCCATATTTGAAGTGATAAAAATAGATTTTTATCGAAATGAACTAGTTTTGAACTAGAATCAAAATCAATTTATTTTTGAAATAAATAAATTGAATTTGAAATGGTTTTGAAAATAACCAGGATTTCCAATATATAAAGTGGAAATGGATTTGAATCGAAATTGTCTTCGGAATATTTCGATGTTGAATTTTGTGATTATACAGATATTGTTATGGGAATTTGAAAGATATATTTTATATCGTTATTTCCAATACGATATTTGTTGGTTTCAGAATTTGATATTGAATATAAGCCGGTATATTTTCTATTCAGAGCCTTGTATTTAATATCAAACGTGATTTGGGTTTGTCGTGGATGGTGTCTTCATTAACACCGTTCTTAAGCCCAGTTAAAGTGATTTTGGGTTTATCATGAACCGTGTTTTAGATGACATTGGTTCTTTAACCCAGTTAAAGTCAGGATATTGGTTTTTGGGAAAATTAAAACTAAGTGGAGTTTTAATGAATCTTTAATTAGATTGAAATGTGAATTGATAATTTAAATTATCAAATCTGAAAGGTGATCGAGAATGGAGTACCACCAGTTTTGCTCCAAAGTGATAGTTAAATCTTTAATTAGATTGGAACGTGAAATGGTAATTAATATTTACCGATAACACCGTGGTGTTAGATATGGAGTATTACCAGTTTTCTCCATGGGATGAATAGGTTGGGATTGGGAAATAAAACAAATAATTACTTCGGTGTAGTTCGCTTATCCCGACTAGTTTGGAAAACCATAATATGGTTTGAAATGATATCCAAAGGAAGATTAAAGAATAAATTTAGAAGAATTTATCTTTGATAAAATTAATGGGAACCTTTCCCTAAGAATATGATTTTGTGAATAAAAGAATATTCTGAATTGGAATGAGGCGTATGGTGTGTTTGTGTAACATTTGTTTATTATATACGTGGGTTATTCAGAAAGGCCGGGTTTATACCCATTCTGAATAACCGATTTGGCGATAAGTCGAAGATGAAGACGGTGGTTGAAGACCGGAAGTCTTCACATCGTTTGGGTGATTACTGATGATCTTGATTGGGCTGTACACCCAAGATGAGGGAATCAGTTGGTGATCGTCCAGACGTACTTGGATATCGATGGATATGCGAGGAAAGTGCCTCCGGTTTCGTGTAGACCCAGAACGAACTTGTAAATGGACTGTGTGTCTAACATTGGATTATATTCTATGTTGATTGATCTCTATTAAATATACATCTGTTTGGCGGCGGAGAATTTATTCTCTTGCTTAACGCCCTTCTCTGAGACGTACGAGCTCAGAGATTGTATATCGATGGACATCAGTCGAATGGAGTGAATTGCTAGTGTGGCACGCGTAAGTGGCAATTGATCAAGGCTTCTGTTGAAAAGCAAAGTCTTGTGGTTCATGATCAAAGCACGGCCTGTGTGGCGTAGCTTTGTGTATAGCGTGAATTCGCGAGCCTCACGCCTCGGTATGAGTCAAAAACGGGATAAGGACTCAAGGAGTGCACGACGTTTCTTTCTAGCTAGTGGTGGTGTCAGTGCTTAAACTGGCTGACATTTATATACTTTTCACCTGTGTGGTTGTTGGATGCGAGGCGCCTCGGATATAGGTCTGTTAGGATCGGGAAACGTGTGTTCAGGAACTGCCAATTCTCAAAATTAAGAGAGGACCGGCCTTGGAGGTTCCAAAGGATCATAGTGGGGTCCTGAGACATTTTCTAGAGTGTCGCGAATCGGAGAGGAGCTTGCCCCTTACCTCGACTCAAGACGGAAATCCAATTTCCAATACGTGATATTGCGGTTTTAATTGTAGAACTAGTATGGCGACATGATATATGGTAGTCATGCCGTCTATGATTGATATTTATGATTGAAATTGTTTTGACACTATACACTTATTATAGTATCAAATAATGATTTGTTTTAAACATACCAAGCATGTTTGGCTATTATAAGGGAAAACCCTATCCTTCGGCTTGCGTTGCATTGTGTGATGGGACCTGCGTCTTACAATAGCTTCATTTTTCGAAAAAGCATTGCGCTGTTTTGTTATATGCACTAGTGTTCTTGGGAGGAAACCTGTTCCGTGTTATACGGCGTGGTCCCTTGAATTACTCTCTTTTAAAGTTAAAATAGTAACTTTTTTAGTTCTCACACCAGTCACATGACTGACCTGGAGTTTATTGTTTTAACCTAAACTCTGGGTGCCCCTATTTTCCACACGGACAACTAGTAGTTCTGGTTTTGCAGATTTATATTCACAGGATCCTGATTTACAGCTGGAATGATATCTGGAAAGCTCTATATCCGTGTATTACTTCTAGTTGTGTTTTTTATTGTTTTTCCGCTGCTATGTAATTTATTGTAATCTCTGGTATTTATCGAATGTATTTTATTCATTTATACTCTGTATATTCTTGTATTCTGATGGAATTGTTGCAATAAGCAATGAAATGTTCTTCTGTTTGCGTTCTGATTCGTCTTGTACTCACGGTAATTCGTCCTTTCTCTTCTCTTCGGAGATGGGGAAGTTTGGGTCGCTACATATCGAGTCATGGTTGCTCTTTTGTGTGTGATTGCTTTGTTTTGAACTTCGCTGAGTTTGGGATCATCTTGGACATGGATTGGCTCAAGAGGTATGCGGCAAGAGTTAATTACGAGAAGCTTGAGGTGAGAGTCGGGGATGTACGATGTAAGCCCAAACATGGTGTCTTCGTGAGCTTTTTATATTCGCTTGCGATTCCACAGGAAGACTTTTTATTTATGCGGGTTGCTAAAGAGTTTGAGGATGTCTTTGAAGAAGTCAAAGGCTTGTCGCCGCATCGTGAGATTGAGTTCAGAATCAATTTGGTCGAGGGCGCTAGACCTATTGTTATACCTCTTAGGCGAATGGCGCCTAAGGAACAACAAGAGTTAGAGGTGCAAGTTTGTGTCCTTTTAGGAAAAGGATTCATTTGGAGAAGTGTACCAAAATAGGGTGCACCAGTTGTGTAACACCCCGTAATTTGAACATAAAAATTCACAAATTAAAGTATACTTAAATAAGTGAAATGGGTTGCGCAGAGAAATATATATATATATTGATATATATATATATAATTGAAAATTAAATAAATATGCAAAAATGTTCAAAACAGCGAATTGGGAGAGGGGAATATCCGAACCGGCCGAGTTTTGAGGTCGACCCTAGCCCGCTGGGTCGACTAGGGGTTAATCCAGGGTGTTTGGCTGTCAACCCGTGGGCCGATTCGCTCAAATGCAGATTTTGCATTTGAATGGTTCTCATGGTTCAGCTTTAATCTAAAGGCCCTAGATGGTTCCTACACTTGACTTCTTCCCCAAGACATGCTTTGATGGCTAGGATCTAAACTAAGGTTTATCCTATGGCTAAAACTATCCTAGTCTTCTATAAAAAGACCCCTAACCTAAACCTAAATGCTCATTATTCAATCCTATAGCTAAACTATGCCAAAATGTTCTCTCATGGCCTCCACCCTCACGTCATAATCTCCATCTCTAATCATATGAGAGAGTTTCTAAAGAAGTATAAGAGTTCCTAAGCTTGCTTAAGTGTTTCTAAGTTTGATTCAAGGCTTTTCTTCATCAAAGCTAGGATCTTTATTATTGATTTGGCTCAAGGGTTTTCATTTGGAGCATTCTTATTTGGAGTTTTTGAGTTGATAGCTTAGTGGCTTCGTCTCAATCTTTTAATATATTCATAAGAAGGCTAATCAACAAGTTGTGAGTTTTCTATAGCCTTAATGACCAATTATTGAAATGATTATGATAGGATATAATGAGGTTATGGCTATGAATGTGGATCAATGCAAGTTATGCAAGTTGTATGCTATGTGTTAATGATGTTATGCATGTTATGCAAGTTATGTGCTATGTGTTAATGATGTTATGCATGTCATGCAAGTTATATGCTATATGTTTGTGATATTATGCAAGTTATGCAAGTAATATGCTACATGTTTGAGATGCTATGCAAGTTATGCAAGCCATATGTTACATGTTCATGATGTTATGCAAGTTATGCAAGTCACAAGTTACATGTTCATGATGTTATGCAAGTTATGCAAGCTATATGCTATATGATCATGATGTTATGCAAGTTATGCAAGTGTTCATGATGCTAGTTGCTATGATAAACATTGATCCACTATGACACCATGATTATGCAAGTTGGGTGTATGATGATATGCAAGTTCATGTATGATATGTATGCAAGTTTGGTGTATGATAATATGCAAGTTCACATATGACATGTTATGCAAGTATGATGTTTGATTATATGCAAGAGACATGTGCAAGTTTACACCTTAGTATGATATGCATACATATGCAAGTTAACCCCTTTACATGTCATACATACATATGCAAGTTTACCCCTTTGTATGACCTAAGAAACTTATGCAAGTTATCATCCTTATGACATATGTGATTCATGCAAGTTTGGGTTGATTATCTATGCTAGTTGGGTTTGATGCTATATGCATGTTGACACCTTTAAACCCATGTTGATGCTAATGTTATGCAAGTTGAACCCATTACATTTAAGATGAATCTTCCCTTTTATGTCATGTTAGCGAATTACGTGGGGAACGATGGGGTTAATAAACATGTTAATGAAATGGTGTGAAGTTGGTATGATTATGCATACCATAAAGTGATGGACATAATTGAATCAATTATGTACATCGTTAAAATTGGAATTAATTAGGGAAAATTAATTCGGGGGTGATTAATTAGGTGTAATTAATCGACTAAGACACGAGGTTGAACCCTTTTGTAGCATAAGACTGCCCGGAACCGACCGGCAAATCCAGCGGCTACAAATGATTGGCCCAATGTGAGAGGTCTTAGGCACAAACTATATACGTGACAAGTGTAAAGACACGAGGTTAGACTCGGTTATGGCGTAAGGCTGCCCGGACCCAACCGGCAAATCCAGCTGCCATAAAAGATAGTCTAATGTGAGAGGTCTTTACAACGGTTACGTTCTTAATCAATTAAGAAACACTTAACCAGATAAGCATGTAGTGGGCATGAGGGGTTAAGTGGGTGCCTTGGGTGGCAGGTGGAAATCAAGTAAGTGCCTTGGGTGGCATGAGGAAATCTAGTGGGTTGCCTTGGGTGGCAATAGAAAATACGATTAGATGACTTAACCAAGTGGAAACATGTAATTAAACATGATTAAAGGGTTAAGTGGGTGCCTTGGGTGGCATGTGGAAAAATCTAGTGGGTTGCCTTGGGTGGCAATAGAGAATACGAGAAGAATACTTAACCAAAGGGGAACACGTAACTAAACATGATTAAAGGGTTAAGTGGGTGCCTTGGGTGGCATGTAGGAATCTAGTGGGTGCCTTGAGTGGCAATTGAAATATGATTAGATGACTTAACCAAACCTTAACATGTAAGTGGGCATGATTATGAAAAGGGGTTAAGTGGGATGCACTAGATTAAATGACAAGCTTAAGTAGTAGCTTGTGGGGGGCCTTAAGTGGCAATTGAAATATGATTGAATGACAAGCTTAAGTAGTAGCTTGTGGGAGCCTTAAGTGGCAATTGAAATATGATTAAATGAAAAGCTTAAGTAGTAGCTTGTGGGGGCCTTGAGTGGCAATTGAAATATGATTAGATGACTTAACCAAACCTTAACATGTAAGTGGGCATGATTATAAAAAGGGGTTAAGTGGGATGCACTAGATAAAATGACAAGCTTAAGTAGTAGCTTGTGGGGGCCCATTTCAACCAGTAACCCATATGTATCTTATTGGGCTCGACCCATGTCGAGGACGGGACACGCGTACTAGGCTTGACTATAAGAGGCCAAAACGGGGTAGCGGTGGCAACGCGAGTCCAACGGGTTTCATATGCGTGTGTGGACCCGGGCTGGTAGGTAAGACGTTGTTGCATCGTGTAGATATAAGCCGTGCACCATTTTTGGGTTGCCACTTTGGGGAGTGATACACCCCACTGTGGGGCCAGCACGGGTATCTACGGTAGGAAGCCGATCGCTTGGGGAGTAGCAGGTACACCTAGTGGAGATAGGGGCAGACAGCACCTATGTAGTCAGTTAGGGGTACACGAAACTACTAATAAAAATTACTAAGTACACTTAGTGGGATCAACCTTTAAGTAGGAATCACCCTTGGGTGGGTAGAACTGGTGTGGTGCAGTGTAGAAATTACCCTTGGGTGGGTATATCTGGGGTGGTGCAGTGTAGTATTTATCCTTAGGTGGATAGGTGCGTCTTTACCGTTATCTTAGTTTATCCTAAGTCTAGTTGGCTACTTAGTGTAGTCATTTATCCCCAGTCGTACCGTACCAGGTTTATATCATACCCTAATTACTTTAATGATTGTATTGTTAAGGTTATAGGGCTCACTCAGACTTATGTCTGACCCCGTTGTTTTTATCTTTTTCCCCAACCCTCAGGTTCTCAGAGTGGGCCTAACACTAGTGGGCTTTGATCAGATTGCTTTATCTATCTTTTGGAGCTTGGACCCTAGAAGAAAAGCTTGGTTATCTTTTCTATTATGGCTATTAGTTTGTAGTGGGATTATGTACTTATGTTTTAACGAGATAGATATTTTGTACTTGACTCTTGTTGGTTTTTGAGATGTAACCAAACATGTTTACCTTCTGCTGCAATGAAATGATGTTTTAAATTTCAAGTACTACTTATATCTGTCTTGTTGTAATTTTTCAGTTCTATATTCACTTAAATACTCCACCGAAGCCAAGGCATTCCCTTTGTGAGTGACCTTAGCGGGTGTGGGGTGTTACACGTGGTATCAGAGCTCAAGGTTACCAGAACAGATAAAAAATTTTAGAAAACTATTTTTCTAAAAACATTTTTGGAAGAAGTATTTTCAAAAACATGTCTTTTAAGAGAAAAGTTTTTGAAAGAAAAGCATAATCCCCAAATAGCCATATCTTTATCCTTCGGATTCTCTGTTTTGAATCTCTTCCTCTTTCTCTTTTTGAATTTTCCCTCCGCGAATAGATGTCTTTTTAAGATAAATAAGGACTTCCGCATGAAGGACGGAAGAACCACTTCAAGGGACTAAGACGTTTGCCAGGCTAAGAAGTTAGTCCAAGGAGGTGGAGGTCTTATGGATACCTTTAAGATGGACGAGAGAGGAAGGTTCAAATAGCTATTAGGTAAATAAAGGACGAAACCTCATCGTGGTAAGAAGGCCACGAAAGGAGAATGTGAAGGGGAAGGCTAGTTGTTTTGGAAATAGGACACCTTGGGGTTGTCCAAAGAGGTAAGGACGAAGTACAGGATCTTCTGGAGGGTAGATGTATTCCCTCACGACGGGTATACCTGATGGGGGTAGGACCGTCTAAGTTGAAATTTGGTTCTCTCGATCATCCTGTTCGAACTTTATTCGACTCTGGCGCACCACATTCGTTTATCTCATCATCATTAGTTGAGTCACTGCACCTAGACACCAGTTTGGTAGATGATCCCGTGGTTGTTTCAAACCCAATTGGGAGGGCTCCACTTGTTTGTCCATGATATGTTTGGGTTTGAAGATTTCCATACTTAGCGTTGAGTTTAGAGGTGATGCTTTTGCTTGGGCTTCACGGGCTATGGGTTGATTTTGGGCATGGACTGGTTATTCAGTAAGGGTGTCGTTCTTGATTGTGAAAGGAGAGTTGTTAGGCTTATGACCCGCTTGGGTAACACTCTCGAGATCTTTTGAAATCCCATAGATTCTGTTATGCTAAGTTATCTTGAATCGCTTGACACTTCGGTCCAGAGTTTGCGATCTGTTAGAGTGGTCCGGGAATACTCGGATGTGTTTGGGGAGGTGAAGGGCTTACCTCCGAAGCGGGAGATGGACCTCGGAATATATCTGGAAGATGATGCTAAACCAGTATCTTTGTCAGTGCGCCACATGGCTCCTCGTGAGAGGAGGGAACTCCATAAGCAAGTAGGGGAGTTGCTTGAGAAGGGGTTCATAAGACGTCGGAGTAGAGTGCTCCAGTAGTTTTTGCTACGATGGCAGATGGGTCCCTCAGACTTTGTGTAGACTATAGAGAACTCAACGAGCTCACAAAGAAGAATAGACACCCATTGCCAAGGATGGATGATCTTTTTGATCGGTTGGTTGGCGCCTCAGTGTTTCGCAGTGGGACTTGGCCACGGAGTTTCATCAGTTGGGAGTGACTGAGGATAGTATAGAGAAGACCGCCTTTAGGACTCCGGATGGTTTCTGTGAGTGGCTTGTGATACCATTTGGTTTGACGAACGCCCCCGCATATTTTGTTGATTTGACGAGTAGGGTGTTCAGGGAGTACCTAAACAACTTCGTAGTGGTCTTTGTGGATGACATCTTGGTCTTTTCCAAAAGCGAAATAAGTTTTCGTGTGTGCTGAATAGGTTAAGCGAAGCCAGTTATTTGATCAACGGTGGTTTTGGAGCAAGATTAGCAAGGACATCCAGAGTTGGACAAAGACTTAATTATTCAGCCGTTTTTGCTAGTATCATCTCACGTAGGTCGTCTGAATTCGAAGGAGGTGTCCCTTGGGTGTTTATCTGATATTGGTTTAGGCCTTTGGGGCTTGCACTTGGGGGATGTCGAGTTCGACTAGGATGGTCTACGTGAGAGATGGATAGTTATGACGATTTTGTATGGGAGAATATCCTAGTTTTCTCCAGAAGTGGAGAAAAGCATGCCCTACATCTTAGGGAAGTGTTGGAAACTCTTCGAGCGCATAGTCTTGAGACAGAAAAGGTGAATGGATTTCTTAGCATCCTATGATTTGGAGATAGCGTATGCCCCTGGCAAGGGTAATGTGGTGGCGGACGCCTTGAGCAGAAAAAGATTGTCCTTGAGTCCATTGTTCGTGGAACGACGAAGCTTGGAATTCATCCCGATGTTTGATTTCAGGCCTTCCGTTGACTATATACCCGGTTTGCTAGCATCCTTGGAGGTTAGACCTACTCTTTTGGGGCGGATTGGGGAAGCACAGAGGGACGACCCACAGTTGGTTGAGTTGGTAGAGAGGCTTATAAGGGGGGAGTCGTCCAGCCATTTGAGTAGGTACACCCTAGACGATAGGGGGTGCCTGCGTAGAGACGATAAACTTTGTGTACCGCAGGACGAGGGTTTGAAGAAGGCTGTACTTGATGATGCACATCGTTCGAAGATGACCATTCATCCCGGTGGGGACAGGATGTACCAAAACATGAAGCGAGTTTTCATTTGGGCCGGTATGAAGAAAGATGTGGCCGAGTATGTCGCCAGATGCTTGGTGTGTCAACAGGTGAAAGCGGAGCAAAAGAAACCCGGTGGGTTTTTCACCCATTGGAAGTTCCGCAATGGAAGTGGGGTAGCGTCTCGATGGATTTTATTGATGGGTTACCTAGATCGAGGAAGGGTAATACGGGAATTTGGGTTGTGGTAGATAGACTTACTAAGAGTGCCCATTTCATACCCGTGAAGAGCAAGAGGACTGTTCCATGTCTAGCTTCAGTTTATATTCGAGAGATAGTTCGGTTGCATAGGGAACAGGACGTATTCCATGTGTCACATTTGAGGAAGTGCCTACATGAGACCGCAGAGGCGGTAGAACCGAGCTTGCTTAAAGAAGTAAAGGTAGAGCGTGATGCGATTATTCGACGAGCTCCCACCCGCATCCTTGGGTCAGAGATTAGGAAGTTGAGAAACAGAGAGGTTCGACTAGTCAAAGTGAAAAGGGGAGAAGGTGAGAGCAATGCTACTTGGGAGACAGAAGCGAAGATGCGTTCGTTATACCCATTCCTTTTTGAGGGTATGTCCTTTAAACGTCTCCTTTATCGTTTGTCTAGTGCTTATCTTATCTTTAGTATGTCCTCTCATTAGTACCTTTGACCTTTAGATAGGGTAAACCTATGGTTGAAACATGTGTTTGAGACATGTTATGTTTGATGGATGCGTGTGGATGCAAGTGGTTGCTAGTGGTTGCTCGTGGATGCATATATACACACTCTAGGCACTAGATCGGCTCAATCATTTCATATTGCATATTGCATAAAATTGTGTGTAGGTAGCTATATTAATGGATGTATAATGGTTGTGTTATCACATGGATGATGCATTTTGGTGAATGATTGTGCACTCATGTAGAAATAGTATGTGTCGATAGGGATCTTTCGCATACATATTGGATGCATGGCACTATCATGGTTTGCATTAAGGAGGTCAATTAAATCAGTAGACCGCCTGATTTTGCATTAGACAGGGAACATATACACACACTCTTTGCATATGTTCATACAGCATTAGAAACTCTAAGGACAATGGATGCCAGTAGTTGATGGTTTAGTAGATGGTTGTTTGGTTGGTAGGATACGTTCTTCTTGACTTAGAGATTTCGAGGACGAAATCCTTTAAGGAGGGGAGAATGTAACACCCCGTAATTTGAACATAAAAATTCACAAATTAAAGTATACTTAATTAAGTGAAATGGGTTGCGCAGAGAAATATATATATATATATTGATATATATATATATATAAAATCGAAAATTAAATAAATAAATATGCAAAAATGTTCAAAACAACGAATTGGGAGAGGGGAATAACCGAACCGGCCGATTTTTGAGGTCGACCCTAGCCCGCTGGGTCGACTAGGGGTTAATCCAGGGTGTTTGGCTATCAACCCGTGGGCCGATTCGCTCAAATGCAGATTTTGCATTTGAATGGTTCTCATGGTTCAGCTTTAATCTAAAGGCCCTAGATGGTTCCTACACTTGACTTCTTCCCCAAGACATGCTTTGATGGCTAGGATCTAAACTAATGTTTATCCTATGGCTAAAACTATCCTAGTCTTCTATAAAAAGACCCCTAACCTAAACCTAAATGCTCATTATTCAATCCTATAGCTAAACTATGCCAAAATGTTCTCTCATGGCATCCACCCTCACGTCATAATCTCCATCTCTAATCATATGAGAGAGTTTCTAAAGAAGTATAAGAGTTCCTAAGCTTGCTTAAGTGTTTCTAAGTTTGATTCAAGGCTTTTCTTCATCAAAGCTAGGATCTTTATTATTGATTTGGCTCAAGGGTTTTCATTTGGAGCATTCTTATTTGGAGTTTTTGAGTTGATAGCTTAGTGGCTTCGTCTCAATCTTTTAATATATTCATAAGAAGGCTAATCAACAAGTTGTGAGTTTTCTATAGCCTTAATGACCAATTATTGAAATGATTATGATAGGATATAATGAGGTTATGGCTATGAATGCGGATCAATGCAAGTTATGCAAGTTGTATGCTATGTGTTAATGATGTTATGCATGTTATGCAAGTTATGTGCTATGTGTTAATGATGTTATGCATGTCATGCAAGATATATGCTATATGTTTGTGATATTATGCAAGTTATGCAAGTAATATGCTACATGTTTGAGATGCTATGCAAGTTATGCAAGCCATATGTTACATGTTCATGATGTTATGCAAGTTATGCAAGTCACAAGTTACATGTTCATGATGTTATGCAAGTTATGCAAGCTATATGCTATATGATCATGATGTTATGCAAGTTATGCAAGTGTTCATGATGCTAGTTGCTATGATAAACATTGATCCACTATGACACCATGATTATGCAAGTTGGGTGTATGATGATATGCAAGTTCATGTATGATATGTATGCAAGTTTGGTGTATGATAATATGCAAGTTCACATATGACATGTTATGCAAGTATGATGTTTGATTATATGCAAGAGACATGTGCAAGTTTACACCTTAGTATGATATGCATACATATGCAAGTTAACCCCTTTACATGTCATACATACATATGCAAGTTTACCCCTTTGTATGACCTAAGAAACTTATGCAAGTTACCCTCCTTATGACATATGTGATTCATGCAAGTTTGGGTTGATTATCTATGCTAGTTGGGTTTGATGCTGTATGCATGTTGACACCTTTAAACCCATGTTGATGCTAATGTTATGCAAGTTGAACCCATTACATTTAAGATGAATCTTCCCTTTTATGTCATGTTAGCGAATTACGTGGGGAACGATGGGGTTAATAAACATGTTAATGAAATGGTGTGAAGTTGGTATGATTATGCATACCATAAAGTGATGGACATAATTGAGTCAATTATGTACATCGTTAAAATTGGAATTAATTAGGGAAAATTAATTCGGGGGTGATTAATTAGGTGTAATTAATCGACTAAGACACGAGGTTGGACCCTTTTGTAGCATAAGACTGCCCGGAACCGACCGGCAAATCCAGTGGCTACAAATGATTGGCCCAATGTGAGAGGTCTTAGGCACAAACTATATACGTGACAAGTGTAAAGACACGAGGTTAGACTCGGTTATGGCGTAAGGCTGCCCGGACCCAACCGGCAAATCCAGCTGCCATAAAAGATGGTCTAATGTGAGAGGTCTTTACAACGGTTACGTTCTTAATCAATTAAGAAACACTTAACCAGATAAGCATGTAGTGGGCATGAGGGGTTAAGTGGGTGCCTTGGGTGGCAGGTGGAAATCAAGTAAGTGCCTTGGACGGCATGAGGAAATCTAGTGGGTTGCCTTGGGTGGCAATAGAAAATACGATTAGATGACTTAACCAAGTGGAAACATGTAATTAAACATGATTAAAGGGTTAAGTGGGTGCCTTGGGTGGCATGTGGAAAAATATAGTGGGTTGCCTTGGGTGGCAATAGAGAATACGAGAAGAATACTTAACCAAAGGGGAACATGTAACTAAACATGATTAAAGGGTTAAGTGGGTGCCTTGGGTGGCATGTAGGAATCTAGTGGGTGCCTTGAGTGGCAATTGAAATATGATTAGATGACTTAACCAAACCTTAACATGTAAGTGGGCATGATTATGAAAAGGGGTTAAGTGGGATGCACTAGATTAAATGACAAGCTTAAGTAGTAGCTTATGGGGGGCCTTAAGTGGCAATTGAAATATGATTAAATGACAAGCTTAAGTAGTAGCTCGTGGGGGCCTTAAGTGGCAATTGAAATATGATTAAATGAAAAGCTTAAGTAGTAGCTTGTGGGGGCCTTGAGTGGCAATTGAAATATGATTAGATGACTTAACCAAACCTTAACATGTAAGTGGGCATGATTATAAAAAGGGGTTAAGTGGGATGCACTAGATAAAATGACAAGCTTAAGTAGTAGCTTGTGGGGGCCCATTTCAACCAGTAACCCATATGTATCTTATTGGGCTCGACCCATGTCGAGGACGGGACACGCGTACTGGGCTTTACTATAAGAGGCCAAAACGGGGTAGCGGTGGCAACGCGAGTCCAACGGGTTTCATATGCGTGTGTGGACCCGGGCTGGTAGGTAAGACGTTGTTGCATCGTGTAGATATAAGCCGTGCACCATTTTCGGGTTGCCACTTTGGGGAGTGATACACCCCACTGTGGGGCCAGCACGGGTATCTACGGTAGGGAGCCGATCGCTTGGGGAGTAGCAGGTACACCTAGTGGAGATAGGGGCAGACGACACCTATGTAGTCAGTTAGGGGTACACGAAACTACTAATAAAAATTACTAAGTACACTTAGTGGGATCAACCTTTAAGTAGGAATCACCCTTGGGTGGGTAGAACTGGTGTGGTGCAGTGTAGAAATTACCCTTGGGTGGGTAGATCTGGGGTGGTGCAGTGTAGTATTTATCCTTAGGTGGATAGGTGCGTCTTTACCGTTATCTTAGTTTATCCTAAGTCTAGTTGGCTACTTAGTGTAGTCATTTATCCCCAGTCGTACTGTACCAGGTTTATATCATACCCTAATTACTTTAATGATTGTATTGTTAAGGCTATAGGGCTCACTCAGACTTATGTCTGACCTCGTTGTTTTTATCTTTTTCCCCAACCCTCAGGTTCTCAGAGTGGGCCTAGCACTAGTGGGCTTTGATCAGATTGCTTTATCTATCTTTTGGAGCTTGGACCCTAGAAGAAAAGCTCGGTTATCTTTTCTATTATGGCTATTAGTATGTAGTGGGATTATGTACTTATGTTTTAACGAGATAGATATTTTGTACTTGACTCTTGTTGGTTTTTGAGATGTAACCAAACATGTTTACCTTCTGCTGCAATGAAATGATGTTTTAAATTTCAAGTATTACTTATATCTGTCTTGTTGTAATTTTTCAGTTCTATATTCACTTAAATACTCCACCGAAGCCAAGGCATTCCCTTTGTGAGTGACCTTAGCGGGTGTGGGGTGTTACAAGTTGTGTTTGCAACCAAGGCAGATGGCTCGTTGAGATTGTGTGTGGATTATTGTGAGCTGAACAAGGTGACTAAGAAGAACAAATATCTGTTGCCGAGGATTGATGACTTGTTCGATCAGCTTCACGAGGCCAAAGTGTTTTCTCATATGGATTTGGCAACGAAATTTCACCAGTTGCGGGTGGTGAAGGATAGTGTGTCGAAGACTGCTTTTAGGACACCATATGTTTTCTTCGAATGGTTGGTGATGCCATTTGGGTTGACTAACACATCAGCGTACTTCGTGGATCTTATGAATAGGGTTTTCAGAGATTAATTGAACAAGTTTGTGCTTGTGTTCATGGATGATATTTCTGGTTTACTCTCGGAATGAGGAAGAGCACAAGACGCACTTGCGAGTTGTTTTGGAAATCTTGTGAAAGCATCAGCTGAAAGCTAAGTTTTCGAAGTGTCACTTCTGGACGTGCGAAGTGAGGTTTTTAGGCCATGTTGTTTCATGAAATGGAATAGTGGTTGACCCCGCTAAGGTGATAGCAATTCAGGACTAGGATATGCCTAAGAATGCGATGGATGTTAGGAGTTTCCTTGGGTTGGAGGGACATTATCGCCGGTTTATTAAGGATTTCTCGAAGATAGCTGCACCAATAAAAGGATTGACGAGAAAGAATCATGTGTTGACATGGGATGCGAAGTGTGAGCAAGCTTTTAGAACCATGAAAGAGAGACTGATGAGTGCTTATTTATTGATGATTACAAGTGGGAACGAAGAAATGATGGTATACACCGATGCATGTGGTACAGGACTTGGAGCAGTGCTAATGAAGAACGATAAGGTTGTGGCCTACACAAGTCGACAACTGAAGTCGCACGAAAGGTATTACCTAACTTATGATTTGGTGTTGGCAGCGATTGTGTTTGCTCTGAAGATGTGGAGACATTACCTATTGGGGGTTCGATTCGGGTCGTGTACGGATCACAAGTTGTTAAAGTATCATTTCTCCCAAAAGGATTTAAATCTTTGACAACAAAGGTGGTTAGAGTTTCTAGGATCATATGATTTTGGTATAGCCTACACTCCTGGTAAAGGCAACTATTTGCAGATGCGTTGAGTCGAAGACACGCAAGATTAGGAGCAATGGTTTCAGAATGGAAAAGCCTCGAGTAATTGGCAAGATTTGATTTCTGACCACGGTGTGAGTTGGAACCTGAAATGTTGGCAAGCATATTGATAAGACCTACTCCCATCGAAAGGATTAGCGAGAGCCAAAAGCGAGATGCAAAGCTTGTCGAGTTTATCCAGAAGTTGGAATCATAGGATAAAGAGTTCGAGGTCGATCAAGAAGGTTGGCTTCGATAGCAAGGACGACTGGTTGTTCCTGATGTCGACGAATTGAATATGAGGTTCTGAGGGAATGTCATCACTCGAAGTTGACGATTCATCTTGGTGGTAATAAGATGTATCAGGACATGAAGCGATCTTACTACTGAGAAGGGATGAAAAGGGATATTGGAAATTTTATTTCCGAGTGCATGAACTGTCAGTTGGTGAAAGATGAACAGAAGAAGCCGAGTGGATTGCTTCAGCTATTGGAAGTTCCTATGTGGAAGTGGGAGAAAATATCGATGGACTACCTAGAACCATGGCAGGAAACAAAGGAATTTGGGTCATTGTGGATCGCTTGACCAAAAGTGCAAGGTTCATTCCTGTCAAATTAACTAGGACAACATCGAAATTGGCTGAGCCTTATATAAAATGGACAGTTCGGTTCCATGATATCCCGAAGAGCATAGTGAGTGATCGAGATCCATTTTTACGAGTGAATTTTGGAAAAGTTTGCAAGAAGCTTTAGGAACCGAGTTGTGTTTAAGTACAGCTTATCACCCCCAAACTGATGGTCAAACCAAGAGGGTTAACCAAGTTTTGGAAGATCTACGGAGGGCTTGTGTGTTAGACTTCGGAGAATCATGGGAAGACCATCTACACTTAGTCAAGTTTGCATATAACAATAATTACTAGTCGAGCATTGGGATGACACCATATGAGGTATTGTATGGTAGACCGTATAATTCTCCGGCATGTTGGTTAGAGACTAGAGATAAGTTGATACTTGGGCTTGAGATGATAAGAGAAAGCTCAAATTGTATCGAGATCATTCGGCAACGAATGAAGGCAGCCGAAGATCATCAAAAGAGTTATGCCGATAAGCATAGAAAAGCTTTGGAATTCGACGTTGGCGATATGGTGTCCGTGAAGATTTCGCCGTTGAAGCATGTTGTTCGGTTCAGAAGCAAAGGAAAGTTAGCTCCAAGATTTATTGGACCGTTTACGATAATCAAGCGAATTGGAAAGCTCACATATAGGTTGGAGTTACCTGAGAATATGTCGAGTGTGCATAATGTTTTCCATGTGTCGTTTCTTCGAATGTATGTGTATGATTCGAATGTGGTGGTATCTCCGGAGCAGTAGGAAGACCTAGAAGTCGAGACCATAGTTACGAAACCTCGTAAGCCGCTTTGCGTTGTGGGAAATATCACGAAACAGCTTAGGAGGAAGACCGGTTAGGCTAGTCAAGGTATAACGAGTGAGGATGATGACGATTGTACGTGGGAGACGGAAGAGAGTACGGAGACGACCCATCCGGAACACCTCATTGGTATGAACCATAAATATCGTGTCATCATTACGTCAGTGTAACTTGTACCATTGTGATCGTTGATAGAGTTCCGTGTGCTAGGATAAGGCTGTGAATGTATGGTTTGATGGCTACTAGCTTGGGTGATAGAATTGGCTGCTCATGGATGATAGGCTTGCGGAATTGTTTTGGTTGCTTGTGTTGTCGGGATTTTGAGGGCGAAATTCCTAAAGGAGAAGAGAATGTAACAACTCGCATTTTATGTATCGGAGGATCGTAAAATATTTTTACTTAATTCCCTGAGGGTTGGATCATTCTCATATTTTGATATGTTGGTTATGGGGATGTGAGATATGTCCATAATTTTTACTAATTTTAATTGTGACCATTTTGCCCTTGTTAGTCTTGTATAGAACATAACTTTTGACTGGAATCGAATCAACTGCTGAGATCAGTCTTATTGGAAAGGAAATGGTGTTGTCAGTTCCGTAGAGTGGTCACATTAAAGATTTGGTTCAGCAGTTTGGGAGAAATCACTGTATTAGTGTTTCACAATTTTTGTTCAGGTTTGGCTAGCCGTAATGGACTAATTTGGAGTGATCCATTAGCGGGCTGGTGGGAGGCTATAAATACGGGGTTAGAGGCATGGAGAATAGTTTACTTTCTTCATTCTCTCATTTGGTTGGGCTCGTGATCCTCCTTGCTCAATCAAATACACCATTCCACCATTAAAATTTTAGATCTACATAAGAGAATCTAAGATCTACATTGTTTGAAGTTAGATCTACGTCAAGTAAAGAGAGATCACATCAAATTAAGAGGTTTGAAGCATATTCTTCGATGTCCGGATTGAGAATTTAGAGATTTCGAGTTAATTCGAAGAATTGGTGAGTGATAAGCATCTCTCACGCGGATTCAATTAAGTATATGGGTTATATGATCATATGATCATAATTTAAAGTTTTTTTTTGAAATAACATGGGTACTTGATTACATAAACAGAGGGTTACAAGGTGGTTTGAGCAAGCTACAAAATGAACATACAACATAACGAATACTGAACAAGCAAAAGAAAACCCGCTCAAACCATACACTTAACAGACCCAAAATATACACAACAAACTACACTAAAAATAGACACAAAGGGACAAACTCCAAACAGAATAGAAGCCAACGCAGACCTTTAACAATAAGCTGAACTCCCAAATCTTTCAGCAGCAAAGCACCAGAAGACTCCAAACAAAACAACAATGCATAGCAAATAAACACAGTCGCACTCCAGTGATAGCACCACCCGATTTACCACCATTCTCCCTCGCTTTCTAACAATGAAATAACTAGAACTGAATTAAGTCGATCACTTCTTAGCAAAACCCCCATTGTTAATTCCACCTAGCTTTCCTCCTCCTCCTTTTGCTTTTCTGGATTTGGGTCGATTCTGAATTTCTTGCATAAGTTTAACCCACTCTGGGTTTTCCTCCACCAAGGGTTCATCATAAACCAACTTATTAATCTCTTTGTATTTACCGGGTTTACATGTTCTCCTCTTTTTGAAGCTATTTGTAAAACTATAAGAGCTGTATGAACTATCGAAATCGTTCATAAGAGTGTCTTTACTTCCATCATCCTCACCATTTTTAAACCTACTGCGATCCCCTAAATCTTCTATTCTCGCAACCTTTTCAAAACTACCAATCTCCTTAACACATTTAAGAGCTTGTTCTCCTTTATTTCTTTCATTTTCAGAGCTTCCTGAAGCAGTTTTGGATTTGTCACTTAATCTATTATCAACATGCTTATCTTGTGTAACAACACTATGATAGTTCACATATTCTTCCATATTCTCCTGCAAACAAATGTTGTTGTCTGTAAGCACTTCAAATGTATTGTTTATACTTACTTTTCATATATGAGATATTGAAAGAACATCATTTTGCAGACAAATTCTTTCACTATTCCTAACAGTCCCCAAATCATCATTCTTATCTTTTGGACTAAACAATGCAGAACTTTTATCATTGTTCAAACTATTTTTAACAGATAAAATCTTATCACTGTTGCTCTGATTTTTCCAAAGCTAATCAATTTCCATACCAGTTGGTAAACTGGAGCACTCCTTAGGTAAAGTATCTTGCAAATGGAACATGCTGAGGGTATCCATTCATATTCAACACTTTGCCGAACTAAGCTACCATCATCACATTGAATAGGAATGGCCTTTGGAAAATTAAAATCTATATTAACCTCTACCAGTATCCTTCCATAAGATACTCTCTCAACCTCCTAGCTAAAATGATCTAATTTAATAGGATTACCAAGTATAGAGGAAATTCTATTAAAGCCTCAACTGACAAAAATCCAAGTCCAGATTAGGTAAATGTATCCAAATTGGTATAGTATATAGAAATTCTCTAGTGAATTTCATACCAGGGAGCCATTTTTCATAACAATGAGTCTTTTATTGTAATAATAAGGACCAGACGATAAAATCCTATCACACTCCCCTCGTTTTCACATTTCAGGATGAAGAATCCATTATCTCTAACAAATAACTTATAATTTCCTTTAGGTTTCCAATGTCTTTCTATGTAATCTTTTAAAAATTTATAGTACGGTCTGCTGCCAAATACGTAGAACACAATTGAATTAACCCATTTCTCTCTAGCTAAATTTGTCAGATTTTCATCTATGATAGCTACCTTAACATTATCCTTAACTGTAGGCTCAAAAAACTTCAGCTTGATTGAATTATGATGATATTTTTAATCTGAAATTACATCAATCCATGCTTTCGATTGAACAAAATTAACCCTATTTAACTATATACTCTGACTTGATGAACTTAGATCTGGAAAGACTGTTCTAGAAGTTAAGTCAGAATGATTACCTCTGATACTTGAATCAATTTGCGTTGCATGCTTTGTAGATGTCTTTGGATCTGGAGGAATTGCAGTTCGATAGTCGGAATCCAGATCAAAAGCGATTTTTGTATGAGATTTATGAGGATTTAGTACGACCGCCATTTGTGCTTTTTTTTAAAAAGCTATTGAGAATCGTTCATCATTTAAAGTTGTTTTTGCATAGATCTAATCGACGCAAGTATGATTTTAATTCAAATCACCATAGGATCTAATCTAGCAACTTATAAACGGTGATTTCATATGTTAATTCTATGTTTAGATCCATTTATTGATTTGATCATTTGTTGATTCGTTGTTTTAATGTTTGTTGATTATTGCTTGAATCAATGAGTGATTTGTTGATCGGTGGTGTTTGAGAATTTTCTGGTGTTTGAGCATGTTGCATAAGCAAAAATCAGTGATCGGCATGAAAAAATGATGGATCGGGAAAGTTTTGATGGATCTGGCAAAAACTGAATTTTTTGGGTGTTTGAGCATGTTGCGCAAGCAAAAATCAGTGATTGGCATGAAAAAATGATGGATCGGGCAAGTTTTGGTGGATATAGGAAAAGCTGAATTTTTTGGGTGGTTTTCATAGCATAGATCGGGCAAAATTCTATGGATCGGGCAGTTTCGTAGCATGGATCAGGCAAAATTCTATGGATCGGGCAGTTTTCATGGATTGGGCAGTTTTCATAGCATGGATCAGGCAAAATGCAATGGATCGGGCAAATTTCATGGATCAGGCAGTTTTTATAGCATGGATCGGGCTTTTCTATAGATTAGGCAGAAATTGACAGTGCTTCAGAAATGGTATAAAAAACTGATGGACCGACCATTTCTGGAGCATGGATGGCACACATAAAAACGTGTTGCGCACACGTTTTTAGGCTGTTTTGAGAGGTCGATCACCAGACTGATCCAGAATTGAGCTTGGAGATATGGTAGCGTTTCCTAAATGCTGTGAAAGCCAATTTTGCTCAGTTTTTCACACCAAAATGGTCCAGAATTGAATCAGGAGATATGACAGCATTTCAGAAATGCTGTACAAGGCAGTTTCAACTTTGTGCTTGATTTTTCATAGCGAAAAAGCTGGAAATGCTAAGAAATGCAGAATCGACCAAACAAAGCATATTTTTGGATCGAGGATGGCTATTGCTTCGATGCGAATTCAAGTAGGAATGTTCGAAGTGCTGTGATGTGTTCGTTGATCATCATAATGCAACGAATGTGAAGACAACTCAAGGGCATTGAGTTGTAGATAATGGTTGCTCGAGAAGGTTGCTTGAGCTATGAATAACCGTCTAGAAGGATGACTTGAGATATTGAAGGCTAAGATATTGTTATTGTTGTTGGTTCTAGCAGGCTCCAAGCAGGGGTACAATAGAGACGTCTAAAAGACCGGTTGTATGGTCGAGTATCCTGAGTATCGTTGAAAGGCGTATCTAGTTTTTGCTAGAACTAGGGTTACCATTATCCCTTGATGTATGACAAGGTAGACCGTCATACGATTAATGATGGTTTCAAAGCGGGATAGGCAGTGACAGCCAGAGTCATTGAATGTTGGTTTGTTTTGCTTGTACCGTCTCATGGAGATTGTCTGACATCGAAGGAGATGCTTCTTGGGTACTTGTTTGATGTTGCTTTAGGCCTTCGGGTCTTGTTAATTAGGGATGTTGATCTCAATTAGGGTGGTTTACGTGAGATATAACTGGTTGCTACGATTTATGTTGTCTGATTATTTCTGATTGCCACGGATGCATCGTTGTTTTCATATGTTTGTTGTAAAGGCTATCACTGTCCGATGTGGGGAAGAAGGGGTTGAGTTCTTCTCTGGTGTTATGGTAGATTGGTTTGTTAATATACCTATTCTCATATATATTATTGACGATGTTAGATGGTTCTTTTATCGCTCACTAAGACTATTGTCAAACTCAAGGTTTTATGTTTTCCTCTTATTACCTTGGGTTGTTCATTCATTTGTTGGATGGGCAGACTGAGTAGCGGGTAACATGTGATATCTTTGTGAGGATGATGCTGTTGTGCGGTGGCGAGCAGGAGGCTGACGTATTACTTTTTTCTACTATCTAGTATTTGCTATTTCCGTTGTTTGATATTTGATTCTGAGTGTTGTAATGAGGCAGACTTATACAGACACTTATGTTGTAATCCAAAGATGTATGGATATTCTTTTTAGTTGTTATGAAAGTTCAAGTTTCTCCTCAAATATGCTTCACTATTATTGCTTGTTGTATATGTTCTATTATATTTTATCCTTGCGTTGTTAGTTATACGATAGGTTCTGCATGTGTTATCTTACCTTGATGATCGTCTATAGCTACCTGACACACCTTTCAGCGCATTATTCCTCTTGTTTAGTGTAGAAGTTATGAGCGGTCGTCACAAACTACCCCGACACCGAGACCAAATTAACAAAAGGCTTTGATGTTGGGGGAGTCAAAGTTGAGATAACTAAAATTCTTGGTGTCGGTCTAACCAAAGCCAAGTGTTTAGGTATTAATACCGAAAGCTTAACTGATGATGAAAAAAGTTTAGAACTCGATACCGACGAAGTCAAAATCAAAGTGTTTCAATATCGAAACCTCAAATTTACCAACACCGAAAAAAGGGAAGACATGACTCTCGATAACACTTTTACACTATTTCGATACCAACTAAGTCGAAGGCAAAGTAAAACATAAGTGCCGGTGTCGGTAAAACCGAAACTAAATGAATCGGCAACGAACTGATGTTGAATTCAACGGTACCGAGAGAGGAATGTCATCTTTATAATAAAAGTTAAATCCTCTACAAGTTAATTTCACATTTCAGACCTCGAAGATGTGTCGGGAGGGGTGAATAACCCATACTATCTACCATTAATGATTGCTTAAGCAGTTCCTATCGCTTAAACTCTTTTCAGTTGAAAATCAAAAGACTGAAAAACTTGAGCAATTTCATAATCAAACTAGAAGAATAATTTTCGAACTCTAATTTAAAGCGATTAAGTACTTACAGAAAAGGGGTCGGATTTGTAATTCTGAAAAGTTTGAGAAATCTCGAAGAACAGTAAACTTGCTTGAGTTTGATTCTTCGTAGGTAGAGAAATAAGGAAAAAGAAGAAGAATATCTATACTAAAAGATTCTCCAATCCTGACCATACAGATGAACATGGATCAACGAACCAGATCGATTCCGGAATTTCAAAAGGTGGGAAAATACTGCGCTTCCAAGACAGTACAGTACGAAAACCAAAGTTTGATTTGAAAAGTCGAAAATATCCCTCATAAAAGGGGGAGGAGCAAATGTTACTACCAAATTTCGACACCAAAACCAAATATAGTTGAAGGTGTAGCAGAGCACAACTAACGTCAAGAGATGGATTCAGAAGCACATAGTCGGCAACAAGACAACGGATACCGAAAGCAAGAAGGAAGGTAACTCAGATTACTTGCTATCGGTACCAACAGGGGAATTTTGTACCGATACAGAGGAAGATAGCGGAAAAGCGGTTTCGACACCGGAAACAATTAACCCGATATTAACTCCGAGAGCCTACAATTCGACACCGGAAGCAAACAATGAAAGATAACCAAAGACATATGATTCAATACCAGGATTCAGAACGATAAGAAGGGAAACACGAAACTAAGTAGGATAGAGCAAAGGGCTATCAATACCAACTTGCTTGGTATCGATACAGACACCAGGAATCAATTTCTAAGTTATCATAAAGGATTTCATAGCAATGTTACCGTAAAGCCATACCAGATCCAAAGATTACTTAAGCAAGCTAAAGTTCAGGGGAAGAAAGGTCATCTACACTAACATGCTTAGTGTCGATACCGAAACCAGAAGTCACTAAAACAAAGCAAAATATAGAATTGGCTACCAGGGCTTATCACCGAAACCGAAAGCAGCCAGAGAAGCTATTAACACCAATTTGCTTGGTATCGATACACTGTAAGCAGGCGGCACTAATTTCCCAAGCACGGAGGAGTTGACAACAACATTCAGAAGTGAAAAGAAGACTGAAACCCGAGAGATGGCACCGAAAGCTCTGACGCGGGCCGGCACCGACATCGAGCATTGTTGCCGATTTCGAAAGCGGGTTACTGCCGATCATTACCAAAAGGGGGCCCAATTTGTTTAAAAATAAGACCTAGGGGTCTCATTTTTTGGGGCTTTTCCTCATTCTACAATCTTGTATTCTTTTCTTAGAGAGGAAACTCTATTTGTAAATTAATTTGAGGATTTTACTTGTAATCACTTATGTACTCAAATCAATGGTCAATACAGAGAGAATCGATACTTAGGATTAATTTCATGGATTTCCTTGCCACTTACATTGTTAGTTTTCTTATTGTCTCCACGACAATGCTTCCTACATAAGCCGAATTACCCAAAATACCCTTCTACAAGCCGTTTAGCTTTCTAACTTGCATTGCGCTTAGGAAATTCTTAGCTCAAAGTAGTTGTTGTTCCTTGAGTCTCGTAAACGTGATACTCACCTCTTGAAGGAAGAATAACCAATCTTCGGGCTTAAGACATTGATATTTAGGAAACAGTAAACTATTCAAACTCGTAGGAACTAAATAACCCTTTTGTTTCCCTTAGGTCCACATTCTTACAACCTTAGACGTAATTCCGGTGTTGACGATTTTTTTTTTTTTTAAATAATACTAAAATTTGTTTTAAAAAGATTATTAGCATGAGCGTAACGGCACGCGCTCCGCGCGTGATGACGGCGTATGCGCTCCGCGCATGATCGTGGCACACGCTTCTAGCGCGGATTATTATTAACCCATTATTTAAGGGTCAACGCATAACGCATACGTAAATGAAGTTTGTTTTGAAAGAAAAAATAATAATAATAAAGACTGATAAAGATTAAAACGAGAACCTTGCCAGCCTGCTTTGAAATATGCAGCGTAATCATGTTTGCTAGCATCCGGGGCACGACAACGTGAAACATGTTCGACGACATGATGTGCCTACGCAAATTAAATAACTGGGAAGATATTCAAAATATTCCACACCAACCACGCTGAATAAAAACCTTTCCGCATCCCATTGGACGCTACATATTTCACTAGCCACACTTTTCTTCTTTTGACCTACCTAAAAACTATAATTTGGAAGAAACAAAAACGAAGCACAACACTGCTCTTTCTCCATCTCCAATGGCTGAGCGACTATCTTACTCCACTTCAATGGCGATAGCCGCTTCGATAGTTTCAACCTCATCGAAAATGGCGGTGAACAGATCGCAACACTTGGCTTCTCCTTGCCTTTCATCTGTCCGTCGCCTTGCGTTCTCTCTCCGATCTTCTTCGAGAAGTATCTCCATCACTCCCATTCGAGTTTCTCAGGTTGGTATACATTATCACTCTTTTACGATGATGTTATTGAAATGGAATGATTGACTAGTGCGCGATTCCTTAACAGCAAAAGATGAACGGCGGTATGGGGGCCACGTGTGCGGCACTGGATGTTAGTCAGATGAGAGCAGCTAGAGAGGATATTAAGGAGCTGCTCAAGACTCAATTTTGTCATCCTATTTTGGTACCAATATAATTTCTTTTTGTTTGGCTCTATTTGGCAAAAGAAGATATGGTTAACGACCAACATTTCCATATATCCTTTATTGTAGACCTATTGTTCTATATGCTGTTATTACACAAGTTCACAAGAATACTGACAAGACTTTAAGTGGATCTACTATCTAATAACGCTAAATCAAAAAAACATAACGGTCAAAATATGCTAAGCGTTTTAGGAGAGTGATAGTGAGACTTTAGTGAGGCTTTAACTACGTAGGTTAGCATTTCTCATAAGGGGATTTTCACTTAAAGGACTTACTTGTTCAGAGCAAAGTTTTAAGGACAACACTTCTGAATAATTAGTTTTAAGAACAATTTACAGAAAAAAGAAAAATTCTTTTATCTTTTTAAGTTATACAGGAAAATGATAAACTAGAATATACATGAATACGATTTCGTCTGAAGAAACATCAGACTCACAAATCCAAGATAGTTAAGGTGAACAATTTATTGTTACCGATGATGATCATTAAAAATTAAAAGAGGCAATTCCACGATCAGATAAAAGGGCAATTTATAAACCTATAACCCTTAAGTCTATATTTCTTAATCAACATACTTACGTATTTGAACGAATGCAAGGAAATGTTGAGCTAAAAGGAGATGAAGATTTTACTTTATAAGTCTTCTAAATAAAAACAAATAGAAAAATTAAAAGTTAGATATCCTAAAATGAGATATTTACATATAAGATTAATACAATTAAAAACTACAGCTCTTTTTTGATTTGGAATAGATACTTCTATTATGATAGTATGTATGGATGAAAGAATAATTAACAATCCTCAAAATAGTATTATAGGAGGAGCTAAATCTAATTTAGCAAACAAATTATTTGGAGTGAATTTACATCATATTTTTTGTATAAGACTCGAAGATAAAAATACTGAGAAAGCATGACTTTATCAGTAAATTTACAGAATACTGAACTATTAACAGGATCTAAGGTTCTAGGAATTCAATGAGAACATCTTATGGCTTTAAATGATACTGCTACTTTTAAATCTATTACTCCGAAACAATTCATAAAATTATTCGAGCTTGGAATTGGGAAAACTATTCAACCCAGATTAGTAGATACGAGACATTTGAAATTTGATAATGAAATTCAAGTTTTTATAAAATCTCTTAGACCAAAGTACAAATACCTACAATGTATTTTGTTGCTTTAGGAAATACTATTTCTACGATAGTAAAAATATTGAAGAAGACTCAAGGTCAGATAAATTAAAAAGATCACAATCTTATAATAGATTATATGATATTGAACTAGCATTTGACATTCTAAAAGGAAAAATAATCGTATGAGTTTTAGACAAGAATATCCAATGGAAGGAAGGACCATGCGAATACTTGATAAACAAAAAGAATAAAAACATAACCGAATGGTGATAAAGGTTCCTCCGAAAATATAAAAAATTATGATTAGATATCTCGATCTTTTAGCTCAATTACATACATATCTTCCACTAACAATATGTATTCTTGATTATCAGGAATTTACAATACATGCTTTATTGGATTCTAGTGCAGAAGCCGGCCTATTACAAGAACAACTTTGGGTACCTTTAGGTAAAAAAGAAATGCTAAATGATTTTATGGGAAGGCAAGTCCCTGTAAATCACAAAATAAAAAACTACGGGTACAAATATCTGTTATACATGGAAACAAAAAATATTACAATTTTGATTTCGCTTTACTTTCAAAGGAATTTGATATTGATTGTATTCGTGGAATGGACAATCTTCGTCATCTTCCTCCATTTGATAAACACTATTTTGAACATAGATGGAGCCTTAGTTCCAAGAATTTCTTTACCTGCAACAATTGCAACCCATTATTCGCCAACGACACAACGTGTTGATAAACCTATAACTCTGATAGAAAATGTAAAAATTCCAACTTTGGTACAACAAAAAAATTTGCATTTATAATATAAAGACATCTAATGAATTTGAAATATTAATTCATAATATGCTTAAACCTTTGTATTCAGACAATCCATTAAAACAGTTTGATAAAGCACCGAGGTATTGCAAAATAGAATTAATGGAACAATATAAAGATGTCAAAATTCGTGTAAACAACATTATGGTTTCACAAACAGATAAAGAAGAATTTGCAAAGCAAATAAAAGTCCTTTTACATTTAAAACTTATACAAAAGAGTTTTAGTACTCATTCGTCTCCAACAATTTTAGTTAGAAATCATGCTGAGATAAAAAGAGGAAAAACGAGAATGATAATAAATTACAGAAAACTTAATAGTCATACAAAATTTGATGGGTATTTTTATTTTATTCCATCTGCTGAGCATTTAACTAAGCCTATTCAAGGAGCTAAATATTATAACAAATTTGATGCTAAATCTGAATTTTGGTAATTAAAACTTGCTGATAAACAATCTATTGAATTAACATCCTTCAGTTGCCCTTAAGGATATTTTGAATGACTAGTTATGCCTTTTAGATTAAAAAATGCACCCGATGCTAGGTAGTCAAGGCGCAAAAAAGCCCAAGGCTTGCGCCTTAGTTGCGCTTTTTTCCTGCTGTCACTGTAAAAACTGCACTTACAAGCACAACTTAATATATTGTTTTGACAATAAATAATAGCTGAGTTTGCAATTTTAATGATAAAACTTCATAAGTTCATGTCACAAACCAAAATAAGTAGTCGAAAAATCATTCAACCTAAATTTACAACAACAAAATACTTAAAATAAAAAAAGCGCTTTTTTGCGTCTTGGGTTTTTTTGCGCTTTTGGGCTTTTTTTGCGCTTCACTCACAGGTGTGTCTTGAAGTCAAAAAATGCCCACCTAGTGCGTCTTGCGCCTTGACTACATAGACCCAAGCATTTCAAAAACGGATGAATTCTATGCATGATTATCACAGCGGTAAGTCGAGTCGAGTCGATAGAGGTCCAATTAGTCGACTAGTGGACTAGTCGATAAATAAATATATACATATATAATTTGAAATTTCTAACTAATACATATGGATAAAATTCAAATATGTAATGACATACCTCATTGGTCACAATATGAAGTGATTTTTCCACTTGTACCTGGTTGCAAAAAGGTAAATCATATTGAATATGTTGAACCTGGTTGCTCAATTTTTGTTTTTTCCACTTGTACTTGGCTACATATATGCAGATCCAAAAATATTATATGAAAAATATACTTCGAGACTTCCAAAACGATTTCCAGTGCAGATCGATTTCGAGTTCATCATTTAAGGGTTCGAGACTTTCAAAACGACTTCCAAAACTTAAATCGAGACTTCCAGTCCAGATCGAGTTCGAGTTCATCATTTTAGGGTTCCAAATCGACATTGAGACTTCGATTTAGGGTTCCGATTTGAGTTCGATTTCTAGGGTTTCATTTTCAGTCGACGTTTCATGTCAGGGCTTCAATCTCGAATAGCCGACTAGTCGTGACTAGTCGAGCGCCATAATAACAGTGATTCTATGTTTGGACATTTACCTTTTACACTTGTATATATAGATGATATTTTAGTTTTTTTTCTAACAGTGCTCAAGAACATAAAGAACTCCTTTAAGCAGTATTTCAAATTTTATTACAAAATGGTGTAATTCTTAGTCCCAATAAAATTGAATTGTTTTAAAAAGAAATTGATTTTCTTGAAGAAAATAATTAAGAATGGCCAAATTGAACTTCAACAACATATCTATACTAAAATAAAAGATTTTCCTAATACTTTTAAAACATTAAAAGAACTTCAAAGTTTTTTAGATTATTAAATTATGGTAGAAAATTTATTCCTAATCTATCTGTAAAAACAAAATTTTTACAAAATAAGCTTACCGAAGAATATGCTAAATATAAACAACAAAGCGGAAAACAACCAAGAAGATGGAATACAAATAAAATTCCTATTTCCTTACAGTTGAAAGAAGAAGAGGAAATAAAGAAAATAAAATATCTAATTAAGGATAAAAAATCATTTATTTTCCTTCAGAAGAACTTCTTACACTCCAAACAGGTGCTTCTAACAATTATTGGGTAGAAGTATTAATTGCAATGCAGAAAGAGATTGTAGCATACTCTCCATTGAAAATTCAACAGAACCCAACTCAAATATGCTACTTATGATAAAGAATTATTAACTATTAAAATAGCAATCAAAAGTTTAAAAATCGAACACAGCCTATATGTTGAAAATTATTATTGTAAACAAAACATTCATTTCTAAATCACAACTCCAGTAATCAAAATCAAGTCACAATTGAAATATTCAAATGATATCTTCCACTTTATAGACTAACTAATGACTGAATTAATAATAATTAGATGCTTTGATCTTATCTTTTGTTGAAGCTTGTTATAGGTTGCAATTAGTGAAAGCTACGTCATAGAAATTTTATGTTGGAATCCAAATTTATCTCTAGATGAAGGGTAATGGACGAGAGATTTCGTCGATGCCACAAGTAGCATAATGCATAGTTTTCCTATCCAAACTTTTTCCTTCCAGACACAAAATTCATCAATATGCAAGTAGCATCTTTCAAGTCTCCTTACCGTTGACTAAAAGATAAAATGCCAATTTTGATGTTATGCAAATAGATTATAAAATCCAAGGTGAAGAACGCTTAGCAACAATACAGGCCTTTTCTCCAGTAGGTAAAACCATAAACAACATGAGATGTAATCCTTTTTGCTGCTATCATTGAACCAAACCAAGACAATACTTTCGATAAACTTGGTTTGATCACTATTGTGTTTGCTTGAGTTGACAGGAGGAAGGATTGAGATCGAAGGTACTGCCTTGCCAATCTAATTTATTAGATTGAACACATAACTTAAATATTATCACCTTGATCAAATGTACAGTTCGATCAATATGGAATGACTTAAATTTTTTGATTTTGTTTGTTAATGAGGATCGATGATTGTACATGATGTAGAGTACAACATAATGAGAGAAAGATAGATATAATGCATCGATTATGAAGTTAGGATTTTAGTCATTGTCCAATATCACATTAGAGAACCACATATCATCACTAAAACTAATTGATAGCTTAGCGATGGATCTCTTAATATTTATAAATAATTCAACATATTGGTTCATTCGATATTAGACTACTCATTTATGAGTTACCGACTTCTTTCAATCATCCACTTCATTGTCTAGCTCATCAATATGCATATCTCTTAGTAAAATTATAGTTAATTGGTTTCTTAAATATGAAATCAATCATTTCTAGTTATTATTATTCGTGCTATTCCAATAAAGATCTAAATAATCCCATATTCATATATTATACTAGTTCAAAACAGCTTAACATAATTACCTTTTATGTCTAACATTAAAGTCTAAAAACCTGTTTCAATACTTGATTTTAATAGATCATGGTATTAGGATATTCCTTATCGGATAGTAGTATATTTGTAAATTGTCTATCTACATAAAAATCTTGTGATCGAGTTTCATTTACATCAATCAATGTTCAAAAAATAAATTAAAAAAGATTATGGTACTGTCATACTATGTTGTATTTATGGATCATTGTACTAAGCATTGTTTTGAAAACCCGTCACAATACTCGTTTCGAGGAGCGCCTTGAGTAAATAAAAGATAAAACGCCTTGAGGTTTATTCCAAAAAACTTTTTACCTCTAAAGATTATGTCTCAACTTGAGGCATATGAAGCGTATAAAGCGTATGTCACACACGCCTTGTTAGAATTGTCACACATCGAGCAATTTGTGTCATGTTCCTTGTATATATATTATGGGATCGTTGTTCCAATCACCAATTGGTTATAGAAACACTTGTTTGGTTTTCTAGTTCGAACCTTTTTTCCGATTTTGACTTGATTTTGTGATCGTTTTTTTTTTCGAATTTGAACTTCTACGGTTCGGCTTTTTTTCTACGATATAAAGAATTAATCCTGATCGTTTTCTTTGTATGGGCTCGTTTTTTTTCTTCCTGAAACCTGCCATTCCAAACCAGTCGACTAGTCGAGACTAGTCAACAAATTTCAATAAGTCGGCCGACATTTTTACAAATAACTCAGTCGTGGTTTCAAGTCGAAGACTTGATCTCGACTAGTCGACTAGTCGTCGATTAGTCGAGCGTCGTGATAATAGTGGATCAGGTCGATGGTTTGTAAAAGTGAAGTTGTTGAAGGCTTGAGGTAAATGTAGTGTTTCAAGTTTCCAATTTCAAGTTTCAAAGTTTCCAATTTCCAGTTTCAAGGTTTAACTTTCAAGTTTCAAGGTTCAACTTTCAAGTTTTGTGTCTCTCTATCACATGTTTCAACATCTTCAAAATTGGGGGATATTTCTACTAAGGCACCCAGCAAGTCACAGTTTGATTTTCTTCTTTTGAAGTTCGGCATTTTTAACCTCATGCTCCAACTTAAGGGGGAGTAAATGAAATTTTGCAGGACATATTATGGAGATTTGGTTGATTTAAATCAAGATATAACAAGAAACTTATTATGGAGATATAACAGGAAACTTATAAGCATGGTTATCACGGCGGTAAGTCGAGTCGAGTCGACGGAGGTCCAATTAGTCGACTACTGGACTAATCGAGACTAGTCGATAAATAAATAAATATATACATATGTCACCATCATCATCATCACCAAGATCATCCAATGTCACAGACTTCTTTGCATGTTTATCAATATAGTCTTTCATTTCTTTCATAATTTCCATGGTAGTTTTTGGACATATCGCTACATCAGCACAACCACTTGCAAGATGGTGTTTCAATCTTCTAACGCCTGAATGCATTTGTTTACCACAAAGAATGCACTGAACCACATCCTTTTTATTTAAATCAGACCAAAATCCATATTTCCATCCAATATCTGTTGATTTTGCCTTTCGTTTTGGATCCTTGGAGGGGTCATACGACTCAATATTTGCCGTTGGTATTTATGCAGCCGTCTGTTGAAAAAAAAAAACAGACATCAGTTCACCAGTAACAGCAAATAAAAAAAACAAAGAAACAAAATTTGCTGTGTACGTGTACAGGAAAAATGGCAGTAAAGGAGTAGAGTAATACGATTGTTTTCAGTCATTCAGTGTACAGGAAAAAAAGAAGCAAAAGAATTACCTAGGGTTACTCGAACTGGAGAGGCGACGGCTCTGGAGCAACGGCGGCAGGAGGAGCAGCGGAGGCAGGAGGAGTGGCGGCGGCACCTAGGGTTTCTCGAAGTATTTTCTGTTGTTAGATTTTTCGATGAACCGTATTATATTTTGTTCGATGTCCTCCGTTGTTCGATGAAACCAGGTTACTTATTTTTGTTCAATACGGGTTTTCTAACCTGTTTTTTTTTTTTGGGCCCAAATTTAAACCAGTCTGTTAAGTCGACCGCTAGTCGACTGACTAGTCGCTCCTTGTCGATCCAGTCGACCGACATATTAACAAATTTCATGTCGACAGTCCTAGTCGATGACTAAGGACCGACTGACTAGTCGGTCGCCGTGATAACAATGCTTATAAGGATATATTTGATGAGATATGATAAATTCTACTTTATTGCTTTCCATATATTTGATTGTAAAAACTTGTATAAAGGGAGGTGTATTATCTGTAATGAAAGCATGTCATTTTTCTCCAAAATCTCTTAGTTTTATCACGCCTCAAATAGTTGAGGCATGACTCAAGTTTTTTTTAACATTTAGTTGCAAATATTGACATATATAGAAGTTATTAAACTTTTATTATTTAATGAAATAAAAAAGAACAAAATTGAAAAAATAAAAATTAACATTTATTTACTTTTCGATTTCAATATCGACATGATCTAGTAAGTTTGTTTATGAAACAATGATCAAGAGCCATGTAATGGATTTACATTTATTTATTTATATACATGTATATATAAACATGTGTATGCGTGTGCATGTGCAGCAGGATATTTCGTGCGTGGTGTAGCATGCCTATATGCAGATGTTGAGATTTACGTCGCAGCAAACCATTGGCTATAATTATATGTACTGCGTGTTGTTCATATATATATGTATACACACACACATAATTATAAATATATATATATATATATGTGATTATATAAGGATATAAAAATGGTTTACTATATATAAAGATATTGTAGATACTTGTATATTATATTATAAATAACAGTTAAAAAATATAATTATATATTTATGGAATATTTTATATATAAATATATCAAATTAAAATGAACTTATTATTTAAATAAATAAATGAATATATGTGTAAATTTAAATATAATAATTAAAAGTAACATAATAAATTGTATATAAATATATTAATTTTCCCGCTCGAAAGCATTTTAGATCTGAGTTTATTATGATTTTAGTATAGGAGACGACTATTAGGACACAAAATTAGACACAAATATGAAGACGCAAAGCCTCGATAGTTTTATCTTTTTGTCCTTGTGTAGAGAAATGCAATTCATGGGACGATCCAATGGTGGAGATCAATTTTGTCATAAATTATGTCAAAATTTTGTGTTTACGTAGACTTTCCCTTTGGTATATTAATATATATCATGAATTAATTATTTTTCCATTAAATAAATAAAATAAAATTATAAAAATTTCAAAAATCTAGAATGATATTTTAGAGATTGGTAAAATTTTCAAGATCTTTTGAATTAAATTAATATTTTTAATTAATTAGATACTAGAAAACCTTTTTTAGTTTAATTTTAAAAATAAGAAACAAATTAAAATAATTGAATAATTTTTATAAGCTTCTAAAATGGTGAACTAATTTGAAAAAATATATCATATCGAATTTCAAAAAAAAATTTTATTTTATATGAATTTGTTAAATTTTATAATGAATAAATGATGATAATTAATACCTAATATTACCATAAAATTATTTTTGGCTGTTATAATTCATAGTTGATATAAACATGTATTAGGATATATTAGATCAATTGTGTATAATATACATGCTTTGATACAAATTGTATATTTGTATTAATTCACAAGTTAATGTGTATATGTATTAATTAAAATAATATTAAAATAATTTTTTTTATTTAGCATATAATATTAGATTATAGATAAAATGTGTGTGTATATGAAAATTAAATTTATGCACATTGTCTTTCACAAGTTAATGTGTATATGTATTAGCTAAATAATTTTAAAATAAAATATTTTTATTTAGCATATAATATTAGATTATAGATAAAATATGAGTATACATATGAACATCAAATTTATGCACATAACCAATCTCTATTGTGACAACTACATTACTTATAAAAGCCTCACATAACTAATTAGGCAATAATGATATGTACATACACAAATGTACGTGAGCAATAAATTATAATAACATAGTTATATATTTATTATATAAATAAAAGATTGCATACTATAGTTGTTTTCAAGTGCACGTTGAAACGATGAGTTTTCCTCTGGATATTCCTTGATTGATCATATTGCTAGTCCGAAATCACTGACATTCTTGCTATCCAATAGCCTTGAGGGCATTTTATCAACAAATTTGATCAAAACAAATTTGTTAAAATTTTAAACAAATCTATTAAAATTTTAAACAAATTTATTAAAATGTCTTCAAAACAAATTTGTTTTAATAAATTTAGTAAATTTGTTTTGATCAAATTAACTAAAATTTTAGTTTTAATTTATTAAAACAAATTTTAAAACTAAAATGAAATTTATTAAAATGAAATTTCATTTTAATTTATTAAAACTAAAATTTGTTAAAACTAAAATGAAACTTTAAACGATGAGTTCATTTCCTCTGGATATTCCTTGATGCATCATACTATAGACCGGTTCTTTTCATTTTACGATTTTGGTAAAATGAAATTTGTTTTAATAAATTTCATTTTAGTTTTGATAAATTTCATTTTAGTTTATTAAAACTAAAATGTCATGAGTAATTTTAGTTTTAATAAATTTCATTTTAGTTTTTTTAAATTCATCATATCGCTTACTTAGTTTCGGTAACATTTCAAGTGGTGTGATATAATTTTGGCGAAGAGAATCGACACATATAAATCATAGTTATCAAGACGCGCGCTTAGGCGCGCCTAAGCGCAGAAAAGCTCAAGGCTCAAGGCTTGCGCTTTTTTGTAGTTTGAGGTGCTTTTTTTTTTTTTTTTTGCTAAATTCAGAATTTTGTTTATAAATAGTTAAATTAAAAAAATTTGTTCAATAAATAAAATAATTGTTCAATTAATTATAAAATATGGTTTAAAATTTAAATCTTATTAATAAAATATGTAGATAATTGAATGAGTTATAAAATATGGTTTAAAAATTAATTTGTAGTTAGTAAAATAGCAGATCAAACCCATATAAAAGGCACACAAAAAAGCCCAAGGCTCAAAAAATCCCCAGGCTCAATGCTTACACCTTTTTGCGCCTTAGCGCCTTGACTACTATGATATAAATATCACAAATGGGTAATGCTTAATAAACTAAAATGAAATTTTACCAAACTAAGCAAGCGATAAATTTGATCAAAATATTTGTGATATTTATATATGTCAATTCTCTTCGTCAAAACTATATCATTTTGGATTTATAAATTTGGTAATGGTTAAAATTCCAATATTGTTCATATTCAATTATGTAGCCTAAACACAAAACCTTGGTTCCGTTATAGTGCTCAATAATAACCAAACTACTGTAAACAAAGATTTTGACTTTGGGTTGTCTTGAATTAGCCACGATACTAATCTCATATAACTTAGAAGATGAATCATCTTGTCAGTAGTGTCTTCTTTCCAAATCTTCCAGTCGATCTAGCTATAATCGATCAATGGATGTAGTACCATGATTTCATTTTCGCCATAACCAAAGCTGTATAATATTAAGACCTATAGTCAGAGGTCAAGTAGACTTATCTCTCTTTTGAGATTGGTTCCCAGATTTTGACTGTGATTTCTCACAGTTATCTATGCAGAGCACTTGACATTTTTTATCTTCTCAAAATTTTCAACTAAGATTTGAAAACTTTATATTTACTTGATTTGGACGAAGGTAAAGATTAAGCCTTAAGTTTACGCAATGTTTAGATTCGACTCAAGTAATAATCGGTGGATCAGTGGATGGGGTTGGTATACAGGTGTCGTTTGTGGTATTCTTCCTATAATAAGTAAACTTGCTACCATTTTACTAGATTATAATCTGATTACATACACAGCTTATCGTTGCTGCATGCAGTGTACTCATTGATTCCATCGCATCTTACATACTACTAATTTACAATTTGATTTGTTGGTTTCCTTTGGGTTATCACTCAACCATGACTTGGAACATCTTCTTGTAAAGTTGTTAGAAGTGGAAAATGTGCCATTATTACTCGAAACCAAGTCACATAACATTACAATACACTGTCGTAATAATTGTTAGTAGTGGTACTTTTACTTTATATCATAGCGATATAGTTTTATGTGAAATTCATTGTATTATGATAATATTGTTTGCAGGTTCGCCTAGGATGGCATGATTCTGGTACATATGACAAGAACATAGAAGAGTGGCCTCAAAGAGGAGGAGCTAATGGAAGCTTGCGATATGAAGTTGAATTAAAACATGCAGCTAATGCTGGTATTAACATTTTTTCCTGATAATCATTTATAGAATTGCTAATGTTTAAAAAATAATGATGTGGCAACAGGTCTTAATAATGCCATAAAGCTTATCCAACCTCTCAAGGACAAGTATCCAGGCATTTCGTATGCTGACTTGTTCCAATTGGCGAGTGCTACAGCTATTGAGGTCAGGACTGAAATGTATTCCGTGAAACAAAGTATAGTAAAATTGTGTTTCTGTATGAAATTTCAGTTATACCATGTTTTTCAGGAGGCTGGTGGGCCCAAGATTCCCATGAAATATGGAAGAGTAGATGTTTCTGCACCTGAGCAGTGTCCAGTAGAGGGGAAATTACCTGGTAAACAACTTAAATCTTATAGCATAACCCATGCATTGTGCATCTTCCCATTGTTTGTTATCACATGATTAACTGAAGAATTTGGTTGGAACTTTTAAAGGTTTGCACGAATATTTTTAACTTGGCGCTGAACGAACAAATAATTTTCTGTGTCACTGTTGACTATTCCGATCAAGTTTCTACCGGCTCTAGGTATTTAGAGGTCATGAACTCGTGATGGTTGGAATTACGTTGGTGAAGACGACCAATGTAGGATAATTAATTAACTGCTCAAATTTTCTGCTTCTGCTGATTACATCCACAGACCCAGCTAAAGGGGAAAGAGAAAGGCGGGCAGGGGTGGGGGAGGAAGGGGGACATGCCCTCCCAAATCTTCTGTAAAGAATAAAATTTCACTTTTTGTTGTACTAATTTGCTTTTTTGACTGTAGCTTAGACTGCCTTGGAAAGAAGAAAAACAATAAATTAAGATACTATGTGTGGTCTATAGGGATAGAGTTGTACTCAAATTCTTGGCTGTTCAACTAGTTGATTTACTCTTTTTGCACTTCATTTCATTGTGAAATATTCTAGACAAGTCGAGGTGGGGTGGTACTCAATATTCTTGGCTGGTTGATTGAATTGTTTTTTAGGCTGCTTATTTCATTGTGAAATATTCTAAAAAAGCTAGCTTTGAAAAAAAAATATATATATATATATATATATATATATATATATATATTTGGGCCCCCTATTGTTAGATTCTTGGCATCATCCCTGATTACATCAATCACTGGAAACTCTTGTACTAGCTTAGAAAAGCAGACACATATAAATAAGGACTTTTTTTTTCAATTTGGCCACCTTTAAAAAACTTATTACACATTTAGCCTAGTTTTAAAACTTATTACGGCTGTAGCCTGGTTTATGTCACATCAGCCAAAAACCGTTATTTAACACAGCGGCCTTTGAGAAACCGCATACGTGCGGCTTTTGGAATGCCGCAAGAATTTTTTTTTTGTTCATTAATTCTCAAAGCGGCATCAACAAAAAAAATTCCTTGCGGTATTCCAAAAGCCGCACGTACGCGGTTTCTCAAAAGCCGCTGTGTTAAATAACGGTTTTTGGCTGATGTGACATAAACCAGGCTACGGGCGTAATAAGTTTTGAAACTGGGCTAAATGTGTAATAAGTTTGTTAAAGGTGGCCAAATTGAAAAAAAACTCTATAAATAAAGGTTATGCTGAAATAGCATACAGTTTTTTCTCCATGTCAATATGCTGATTAAGTTACCATCAATCAGAGGTTTTAAGAGGCAGTGTTTGGGACTTGAACCTGACACAAGAGAATACATTGGCGATGACCAACCAACTAATTGTAACCGCGTTTTAAAAGGGTAGGCCGATATATTTCTGCTGGTAGGCTGGTTTGAGGCCTAAAATCCATTCAGATATGATGCATTAGGTTCCATCATCATCTTGATCATGACTTATTTCGATAAATCACATGGCCAACAGGATACTGCGGCAACACCAACTAAGTCATTATTCTCAAACATGTTGAGGTCGGCTAAAGATAGAATCTAAAACCAACTCAAAAAGTCAATTTAAAGGTAATAAGACTTAAAAGGTGAAAATAGAAATAAAGATAAAAATAAAATAAATTAAAATTATTAAACAAATAATAATAATAAAAATAATAAGAAACCAAGAAGATGATGATGATGATGGTGGTGGTGGTGGTGGTGGTGGTGATGATGATGATGATGATAATAATGGTACCAGTTGTAATAGGTACCAAAGACCAACACTACGTCTTGTGTTCCCGTTTGCAAGTCCTATAATCTAAAACCTATAACGCTTTTCCTAAAATAACCCTAAGTTCATGATTCTGGCACATGGATCGCTACCTATCCGACATCAGCTTTTCGGATCTATTCCAATTTTTCAAGTTTTTTATTACTCACTCCCATTTCATCCTCGGTCGATCGCTACCTTTCTTTGAGCATTCAGTGCAGCCTATAATTCCAATACGCACAGATGGCTGGTGAGCCATCTTAAGTGGTGTTGAACTAGTTTTTCTTCAATTGGTGCAATTGTAAATTTGTCACACATATCATCATTTCTACTTCGATCTGGTCTTTCAGCGGACCAAACATTCTGCATAGACTTGATTTTGACAAAATTGATTAAAGTTTTGCGGTATTGGTTCTACTTTTTGAGTACTATTTTGCAAGTTTGACATTTGAGGTTCTACATCTTAACTCAATAAGATTTTCTTTCTTTTTTATCTGTAGAAAACGGTAAAAATCTGAATTACCAATTCATATAATCAACTTCATATTCTTATTGTAACATGGATTAACTGTTTTTTTGTTTTTCCCAGTCACGACTACAATTGAATTTTGAATCATAAATCGCAACTTGAGGGATCAGATTGAAATTAGAGAGATTTGATTAGAAATAGGATTCAAATTGTAAGATTTTAAACCCTTTTGACAACAGTGCAGCCTATAATTCCAATACGCACAGATGGCTGGCAAGCCTCCATTTGAGTTGTCTAAGCCATCTTAAGTGGTGTTGAACTAGTTTTTCTTCAATTGGTGCAACTGTAAATTTGTCACATATATCATCATTTCTACTTCGATCTGGTCTTTCAGTGGACCAAACATTCTGCATAGACTTGATTTTGACAAAATTGATTAAAGTTTTGCGGTATTGGTTCTACTTTTTGAGTACTATTTTGCAAGTTTGACATTTGAGGTTCTACATACTCAATAAGATTTTCTTTCTTTTTTATCTGTAGAAAACAGTAAAAATCTGAATTACCGATTCATGTAATCAACTTCATATTCTTATTGTAACATGGATTAACAGTTTTTTTGTTTATGTTTTTGTTTTTCTCAGTCACGACTTTAGTTGAATTTTGAATCATAAATCGCAACTTGAGGGATCAGATTGAAATTAGAGAGATTTGATTAGAAATAGGATTCAATTTGTAAGATTTTAAACCCTTTTGGCAACAGTGGAACCCAAGGCTGTCAAAACCCAAATATGGTAGTAAGTTAAATTGTTTGACTTGAAATGACTTGAAAGTGATGACCACATTTTTTTCAACTAACATTGGAATATACGTTATCCATAGCTGTTAATTTGCATGCCTAAATTATTTACTTAAGCTTTTTTCCAAAAGTAAAATAAATTTGTTCGCAAAACAAATATTTTCATAATAAAATTATTTAAGGAACCCATAGCTGTTTCATAATAAAATTATTTAAGTTGCCCATTTGAAAATAGCCAACTCCCCTGCAAGGTGAAAATATGAAACCAATTGAGAGCTGATTATCAGAGGTATTATAGCAGCAAATGTCAAGGAAAAATCGACAAGCTGTAAAAAATAAAATAATAAACAAAGTTATTTAACAAATCTGAATGCATTTCTAAAGCCCTGAGTTATTCCGAATTTTGATTTTGGTGCTTAAGCCACCTAAAAGAGTAGAAGCGTAAGTCTGTAAGTATGGTTTGACTCACCTTTATTTTGAAAAGGGCAAGTAATTAACTAGTTTGCGGCGTATATTCATAAAAAACGTGCACAAGATTGGTTGATCTATGTTCATAACTCATTGGAATGGCAATATGCTTACTATTTTTATTTTAGATGCTGGACCACCTTCTCCTGCAGAACATTTAAGAGAAGTATTTTACAGAATGGGACTTAACGATCAGGAGATAGTCGCATTATCTGGAGCGCATACACTGGGAAGGTCCAGACCAGAAAGAAGTGGATGGGGAAAACCAGAGACCAAGTATACAAAAGATGGCCCTGGAGCACCTGGTGGACAGTCATGGACTGTTAAATGGCTGAAATTTGATAACAGCTATTTCAAGGATATCAAAGAGGCAAAAGACGAAGATCTACTAATTTTACCTACAGATGCCGCTCTATTTGATGATTCATCCTTCAAGGCAATCAAATATATAGACATGATATCTGCTTTGAAGTTACTCAAATAATTTGGAGCCAAAATTTCATGATATTATTTATATTTCAGATGTATGCTGAAAAGTATGCTGAAGATCAAGATGCCTTTTTCAAGGATTATGCTGAAGCCCATGCCAAACTTAGCAATCTAGGTGCTAAGTTCGATCCTCCAGAGGTATTAGCCGTATATTTAGCTACTGTTTTTCATAATCTAGTGCATTCAGTGAAAATAGTACTTTGAAAACAACAATAATTGTACCAGGGTATCCCCATTGATACAGCACCTGAAAAGTTTGTTGCAGCCAAGTATTCTTCTGGCAAGGTAGGATGTCTATATTTTAGTTCAGAAGTTTCAGCTTTCAGCATCTCACATTTTCAAAATTCAGAAATATGTGTGTGAAGTTGGTAATACAGAGATTTTACATGTGATACTTGTATGATTTGCAGGCTTAAGAAATTAAACCTACAGAAACGCCTTTTGTTCTTCTGCCTCCTTTCCTTTTAATAACACAAGATGAAGATTTTTATTCAACAGTGCGAAGTCATAAAATATGGATCTTTTTTGTTATAATTATGATAAAATTAAATAAGTGCATGTAGTATTTGAGTATGTATTATTGCAGAGAGAATTATCAGAGTCCATGAAGCAGAAAATTAGGGCAGAGTATCAAGCTGTTGGGGGCAGTCCAGATAAGCCTCTTAATTCAAACTATTTTCTAAATATTATCATATTTGTTGGTGTATTAGCTCTTTTATCGTCATTAGTGGTAAACTAAGTAATTTTGTCGTTTGTTTATGTTTTATCCACTCTGATTTGGGAGACAGTGTAATGTACTCTCCAAGTAATGCAAAGAATTAATGTTTTGGTTTACACTCTAGTATGTGTTCAACTTTCTGAATATTTTATGGTTGATGCTTGTAAATTTTGATCCCGCCTGTATTCTTCTTATGCGATATGAGCATTAAATATAGGAAATGAACCTCTTCTCTTTTACCATCCGATGTTACTGAGCGCTGATACTAGAGCGTATGTTGACTGGGTAAATTTACACAACTACGTACTTTTATTTGACTTATAGAAATATATGAAAGTAGACGCCAACAAAATGCAAAAGGTTATCTGTAAAATTTAAAGTACTATTTAACTTTTTATAAATAAATAAAGAAAGCTATTTAATTGTGTTCTCTTTGGTTTAAGTACTTTATTTTCGAAGTAGAAAGCTTCTTGAAAATTCTGAACTTTTTGTAAAACATGATTGTTTCCAATGGAATCACAGAAATGAACTAAATAAGCAATGCATCGTGCTAACAATAAACATAAATTTGTGAATTACACTGTCAAAACTTATCCATATTCATTTACTTTTCTTACAACCGTGTCGGATCAACTCATTTATAATTTTTTATTAAATAAGTCATGAAAGGGTTGACTTGGTTTAAAAAAAGGTTATAAATGGGTAGTCTATTTACCCATTTAACTCATTAAATATAAAGTCATTTTTTTGTTTAAATTACTAGGGATGGAAGCGGTTCGGTCTGGTGCGGTTTGGAGCTCAAACCGCTTCCACACCGTATCAAACGGTTGATTTAAAATACAAAGCATTAAACCAACCGTTCAAATGATTCAGTTACGCTTCGGTTTTATTGTAATACGGCATGATTCTGGTCCGGTTCGGTTTGAACCGGTGTTTAATATGAAATAAGATAATTATTTACATCAGCAGTCAATTTACAATTGTGTGACATTGTTGCTTAAATGTTAAAATAAACAATGTAATCCTAAATAAGATTGGTTTCTCTAACTGTATGAATACTTCAATATTACGTTGATGAAAAACATTAATCAAGCATCAGCATTAATTAATGCATAAACATTAAATAAGATAACTCAAATAAGATTATAACTAACATTACCCATAAAATGATATGGAAACTATTATACTTAAACTGTAAAATTTTCTTTTGTGGTAACGATTATTATTAATATAACAACAGCATACGTTGAAAATAGAATATGTATTGTTTAAACAAAAAATCAGATAGAAACTAATTATATTTTTATCATAAGATTATTAGTGCATATATTCGGTTCTGTTTAATACGGTTTGGTCAACAGTTCAGACTACAACCAAATTGTATCATTGCGAGTCGGTTCGGTTCGGATTATTTGCTTTAGAGAGAGGATTCAGTGCAGTTTTTTTGCACCATTTTTACGGTCTGGTCTGGAGGGTTTTCGTATTACAGTGCGGTTTATCCTCACCTCTATAAGTTACAGTAACTTTTTCGTACTGTCTCGAAATCGGACGGGGTTTTGACTAACAAATTCAAACCCAAATTTTCAAAAATTCAATATTTAAAAAAAGAATTCAAATTAAAAAAAAAAAATCGTATTTCAAATTTCAAATTTTCAAGTTTCAAATTTTCAAGTTTCAGACTTTAAATTTCAACTTTTCAAATTTCATAGTTTCAAAATTTCTGATTTCAAAATTTACAAATTTCAATGTTTGGTAATTTCAAATTTTTAGTTTCGGATTTCAAAATTTCAAATTTTTAAAATTTTAGATATCAAAATTTTGTAGTTTGAAATTTCAAATTTTCGTATTTCAAAGTTCAAAATTCCAATTGGGTTGGATCAAATTTTGCTTCACCCTCATATGTATTGTGATTGGTGACGTAAAATCACAAATACGTTGAAGGCGACGATGTGTGCTTTGTAGAAAAGAAGGCCGTATGTGAACCGGAGTCCGGAGGAAGATAATGCAACAACTCAGAGGGGGCAGTTTTGAGCAGTGCTTCAGCTCAGACGTCTGAGGCTCTATGTCAGACGTCTGAGCTGATGACATGTTTTAACTCGAGAGCTTGGACAGACGTCTGATCAACCCGATCAGATGCCTGAGCCAGGTTTTACTGTTTTTTTGACCGGTTATTTGGTGAATATGTTTATGATATATTCTGAGGGGAAAATTGGATATTTTGCCTAGGTCTTCAATTCTCCATACAAACTGCTTCTAGGTTTAGATTTTTTGTACCAAAATATGATGGGATTGAGACCGAATTAGTTGATCCAAGGGTTTGTTGTCGTTCTTCATTGTTCTCCTTCTCCAACAATAGTTGTAGGCATTTAGATATTCTTTCTCTTTCTCAATTAGGTTATCGATTCAATTGTGGTTTGTTTATTTTTGGTTTTGATCTTTTGAGTGTAAACAAAATTTGTTTTTATGAATCAATAAAGTGGGTGGTCACGTGGAATATCTTGTGTTTGAGTGTATAATTTCATATTTGTGTTGTTTTCCATTAAAATAATATTTAAGTACATGGATGAATAAGATCCCGATCGCTTCCGCAAAAGGCGCAATTTCCCCAATAGTTGGTACTAGAGCTAGATCATCGCAAAGCTTAAAGTGATTTGGATTGGAAAAAATGAATTTTTGTTATGTCGGATATGATGACATTTCCAAAGATGATTATTTTTTATGGAAGAAATTTAGGGGATTTGGAAGTAGGGGTGTAAACGGGTCGGACCGGACCAGACAGAGGTGTGTCCAAGCTCTGTCCTATAAGCATTCGGATGGACACGGACCGGACATCATAGCCTCGGACCGAGCCGGACAACAGACTGTTCTGTTCGATATAGCCATGGATAATAGAAAAACATCGAACATTTTAGATCGGACCGAACGCTAGTGTGTCCAAGCTCTGTCCTATAAGAGAATTGGACGGACACAGACCAGACACCTTATAGCTTCGGACCGAGCCAGACAACGGACTATCATGTCCGATATACAGCCCTAGTTGGAAGCCTAAGATGGAGGATGTTCTATACCTCAATGATCTTCATGATCTGGTTGATGAAGATGGGAAGAAGCCCTCTGATGTGGATGTGGGAAAGTGGAAGAAGATGGATAAGAAGGCGATTGCCTTTATTCGGTAGTAACTTGTTGATTTGGTATTCCATCATGTGGCTAGTTGTGAATCCACGAATAATTTGTAGGACAAGTTGGTATTTTTGTATGAGTCTAGGAGTGCTACAAGTAAGACTTTTTTGGTTCGAAAGTTGGTGCAACTTCCTTTGGGTGAAGAAAAGTCTGTTGCAGAGCATTTGAACGAATTTCAAAATGTGATCAATCAACTATCAAATTTGAAGGTCAATTTTGATGTTGAGTAGCAGACTCTTTTGTTGATGAGTTTGCTTTCAGAAAACTGGAAGACTTTGGTTGTTTCATTGAGTAATTCCAACTCTAATGGAGTTGTCTCTTTGGAAACTGTTCGAAGTAGCCTTTTGAATGAAGAGCTAAGAGAAAAGGGTCAGGTTTGAAATCAGTTCAAGGTGAGGCTATGGTAGTAAGGGACTCAAAGAAAGATACAATATGAAAGAAGAAGAAGGGAGCTAATGGTAAAGGTGTTATCACTTGCCATTATTGTTGTAAGGAAGGTCACGTACGCAGAAATTAATATGCTTATCGGAAGGATAAGTAGAAGGATGTGGATGGTGATAGTAGAAATGATGCGCATGCATGTTTTGCTGAAGGTTCCATTAGTTATGCTTCTTGTGGTGTCCTGTTTAGTGAAATTTTGTAGTGACCTAGATTTTTCAGTCATTTGAATTTGAATATTTGAAACATTATATTGAAATATTAATAGATTTTTATATGTAATTCATTAATAAAACAAAATTTGAACGTATAAATTTATATATAATTAAAAACAAGCTCGCAACACAGTGCGGTAGTTCGTAATATTGAATTTTGAATTTTAATTGAATATATATGATCCAATAAAGTCAAAATTCTTTGAAACAAGAATCGTTTGAATCATTTAATTATAATTTTCTAATGAAAGAGAAAGTTCAGGATTTCACATTATAGATTTTGAGTTATGTTAAAATCAAATTTTCAAAAAGTCGCTATGAAATCGTTTATAAAGCATAAAGTTTATTTTATAAATTAAAAAAAAGGTTTTATTTATATAATTTGGATATCGTTTAACTCAAAATTTTATGATGTTGAGTTTTAAATCCATATTGGTTTATATTTGAAGCTATATATCCATACTGGTTTATATTTGAAGCTATATATATATGTTCCATTTGGATATATATAGTAATAATAATTTATTATTATTTAATCGGATTGTTTTGAAATTCATTAATATTTTATCGATATTATCTAAGCCTTAAGAATTGCGATTTTGCAAACGGCCTCGTTTTTCGATGAAACGAGTTTCATTAGATCCGTAACATTAAATTATTATACAAATCAGATTTTGTTGTAATCCGATATCGTATGCGACAACAATACCCATAAACGCTTAGTCGTTTCGTATAACGCGTAATTAAATGAATTTAATTTAAATGAATGAGTATTTGTGCATAATTTGAACAAACCATCGAATTAAGCTACAAGATAAATTTCGTTGAATTCGTATTGATGTTTAGAGTCAGGATTGGTTATAGTTCGTTATTTTTGGAGATCGAGTATTTTGGTGACTAAAATAGCGTCGTTTTGCGTATAAAATATCATTCCAAGGAAACAGTCTTAGAATGCGACGAAGTTTGTGCCATTGGATTCGTATTAGTAAGTTATTGCAGAATTTCGACTTTCGTATCGATCGGACTTGCCTTTTTTGATCGTGCAAAGGATAAACCCTTAGAATTTTATTTAACCGTTTTATCGATTTAATATGGAATTATAGAATAACCAATTTACAAACAAACTCAGATTTCAACAAAATTAATTTTATTAAATCCGTAATGATTAATTATTTAATTTCAAGTAAAATGGATTTATTTTGTGATTGTGTGTAATTTAAACGCGTGTCGGTTCACATTGTGAGTTATAAAGGAAAATTTTACAAACGATCTTGGAAATCAACGAAATATATTCCATCGTGCACAATTCTGGCGGTATCTGATGATCATCCGTTCATCCCTAGGTGGTGCATCGGTTGTTGAGGTCAGTGCGTGTTTGGGTTGTCTAAAGCTTGGACGAAAACAAAGGCAGTGGGATAGCAGAGAATTGGATCAACCTATATTATCTCTAATCATGTAATTAGTGTTAGTAAAAATGATTAAGGAATAATTAATTTATTTAAATTAAACTTTAAATGTTAATAACTCATTCATATGTGATCAGAATTGGACAAATCAAAGTGGTGTTGGGATCGTCCTAACGAGCACTGCACTACGAAACAGATTTAAACGCGTTTGGATGCAGCTAGAATTCCCATTTAAATTAAACGCGTGTTTAATTTAATTTAAAATAGTCGTTGTCTTGATTACGAAAATCAAGGTGAGTTTAGTCGCTCAGTTTGTCCCACTTATATTCTATATAAGCCGGGTTTATAATTTGTATGTTATGATTGATGATTGTTGAATGTGTGTTGGATATATATATATATATATATATATATATATATATATATATATATATATATTGAATAAATTGATGAAATTAAACGTTTGTTTAATTCAATTGAAAACCAAATCGTTATTTTTAACGATTGGAATCAATTGAGGTAGCTTAACTTGTTGGTCACGTTTATAATATAAACGTGTTTAATTTAACAGATTGTTTGAATTGTCATGATTGGTCATTATTGAAATGTTAATATTAAACTGTTGTTGTTGGATGTTATAAAAATCATCAGTTTAATATGATATTCTTATGGATGATTTTATTTGAGGTAACCTATTTGGATGCAGGGAAAAACAAGTTGGAGGGATCCAACTGGATTCCTCACCAGTAGTTGTCAACTGGATTCCTCACCGGTATTGATAACGTTTCTTAATCTGGTTGGATGTGTTTGATTTAATGTGAAATTGGTTGATATTTCACGGTTTGGTATTTTAGTAGACATTTGTCTCTTTAGTATCGATGATAAAATAAAAGATTGTTGGAATCGATGTTAAATCGATTCTGAACATTTTCAAAGTTGTAGTTATATATATATTTGAAATACGACTTTTGTTTTAAAAGTAAACATCAAAGCTTTATTTATGTTTTTATAATCATTTAAATTATAACTAAAATCGATTCTGTGATATTTTTAATTGTTGTATAACTGGTTGTGTTAATGAATTTAAGTGAAATGGTCGTGTTAAGGACATTAAAGTGTCGTAAAGGAAGTTTATAAGTTTTCAAAGTGTTGAAATGATTTAATGGGATCATATGTATACGAGGATTTATTAAAAGGTTGAAAATTCATTTTTTATAACTAATGAACGTTTTTGCAATGTTGTTTATAAATATACGAAATGGGATTAAATAACATTCGTGAATGAGATTAGCAAATAAATGGAATATTGATTTGAAGGTGTAATTGGGATTGGGAAAAATACTAGGTAAATGAGATTTCAAGTCAAGATTTTTCAAAAAGTAGTTATAAATGGGAATGTATATATAAACGAGATGATCAGATAAAGGGTTGTGAAAGCGATTTCCTATAATAAAGGAATTCGTCATGTAAAGTTAAATGTTGGCAAATTAAAGAATACACGAAGTAAAAGAATCCCAGTTATTGGCAAAATAAGTGCAAATAGAAAGGGTATGATAAATGAAGGGTAAATGATTTAGGAAATGAAATCTGTAACTTTATTTATAGATGTTAAGTCGAACTATTTTAGTTAATATTATGAAATGACATTAAAAATAAATTTGGAAATGATAAGTGAGATTATAAAGGAATATAATCATTTTAAAAATGGTAAAGAAGAGAATTTAATCGGATCTTGAAAGTGTTCGAGAGAATTTTGATTTATTTCTTAAATGGAGTTTAAACAAAGATTTGGAATAAAACTTTAGCATTGGAAAGGAATTTTGGAGATATATTAGAAGTATAAACGGAATGAACTTCGAAAGGGAAGTGGTTTAAAAAAGTTTTTTTTTTCATATGATAACTAACTTCGATTCTTTGGAGTCATAGCGATGTTTTACGTGAAATTATTGAGCCCAAATTGCGATACATACATACATACATACATACATACATACATACATACATACATATATATATATATATATATATATATGTGTGTGTGTGTGTGTGTATATATATATGAAATGTTTTCTATAATAAATAAAATGGTTTTGAGAATACTCTTATATTAAAAATAAGAAGTGACCACTACAACAAAATGGGCTTTTATAGCGTTCGAAAAGCGCTATAATAACCTAACATAGCGTGTCAGAGAATGCTGTGTAACAACATGCTATCTTAGACCTTCGACTTTAAATAGCACGACGAAAAACGCTATTAGATATACATCTTCTATAGCGTTTTTCTATGCTATTAAACATAAACGCTATATGAAATCAAAGCCAACAACAACCTGTTATAGAGTTTTTGCCTAATTTTTATAGCGTTTATCTGGTTTCTACTATAGCGTTTGGTTGTATTTCTATAGCGTTTGTTCTTATAATTTTATAGCGTTTATAAGTACATTAGAATAGCGTTTTAAAAATGCTATAATATCGCCTACAAATCCATAGCATTTACCATTGGTATATCACAATTTCAACTCTTTCGTAAATTTTAAATACGCACATCATTCAAACAACGTTCATATATATATATATATATATATATATATATATATATATATATTCTCAAATGTATACAAACATAACACATTTTACAAACAAACATGTAAACAACAACATAATATTTCATACATATCATTGAATCCACATTCATATGTTTAAACTTAATATTTCATATCTAATTCAAATTATTTCTCACATATCCAAACTTAACAATTCATACATATAGTTTGTTCAACTCTTTGATGTCCATAATACGTCATATATACTTGGGTTAACAAGTTACTTATAAAGTAGTCAAATACTTTACTTAATCTTGCTTTGCTTTTAATATTTTGCCCAAAACATAAGCAATTTGATCATGTCACAACAAAAATAAGCAATGCCAAAATGGTTAAACTTTCATATATATACACACACACACATACACACATACACACAGAAAGAGAGAGAGAGAGACGCAACATAATTGAAAAATAATTCAAGAGGAACAAACAGTGAAAATGCAAAGAAAAAGCAGCATGGCAAGTAGGATGGTAGCAGTCAATTACCAAAATTGTTCCAAAATACAATGCACCAGTTTCCATTCCACGAAGAACTGAACCCCACCTACACAGAACGAAACCTACATGCGTTCATATAAAAAAACTTAAAATGTATTGTTCAGTAACAGTATATCTTCCAATAAATACCTATGTTTGAATTTATTCTATCCTAATAAATTCCTATGTTTATAGTACGTGTTAAAATTTTGCACAAAAATTATTCTAAACAACTTAAAAAAATAGCGATGGGAGCTAGGAAGCATGGAGATGACATAAAGACTGAAGACTATTTATGACTCAAGACTAAGCGGTCTACATTTTAAAGCAATGCCAATATCCGTTAGCTTGCTTCGCAAATTTCGACCACAACAGACTATTTCGGATGGCCTCCATGCCATTCCAGGTTCTCAAGCTTCAACACACCTTCAAACAAGCTCTGCATACTACCCTGCAAACTATCCTGCTCTGTTTCCCCTCCGCTATATATCCTCTATTGACCGATATATTTTCTTGTGGTCTAACTAGCTCGGCTCAATTCTTTTACTCCTCTACTTATTCCTAGCTTGCTGAGCGAGCGACCCAGTCTCGTGTTTCTCCATCCATGGCGGATCTGCATCCTCGTGCCGATATGTAACGGATCTCGGGATCTTCCATTAAACATGGTTGATGAAGATCGCGCAAACACGCAAGGCTAAAGTCTTTGGATCGTTCTCCAGTTCTAAGGCTGCTTGTGCCGCATCTACTATGGAAACAGAGTTCAGCATGGAAATTGGTTGATCTCTTGTCCGATTATTTACTATCTGAAGAGGTGATGCATCCTTTGCAGTTATTCGGTTCTTGTAATAACTATGATGGGAAGCTAGAAGCTAGTGTCATACAGTCTCTGTGCTTACGTGATAATGAAAAAGCTCCTAGTAAGGTATATTCTCTACTTATTATTGGGCCTATTTCATCTATTCATGACGCGTTTTCTACTTTTACACACTCAGTTCCCTATTCAATCTACTAGACGCAACCATTACACATCTCCAACCAAAATTAATCCTTTTCAGACCCATCACACATCTCCAAACAACACAAATCCTATCAACAACTCACCATAACTTGAAATGCACACAAATCACTTGCAAACCCAAGCAACACCATAACTTTTCAACCGCACTACAACTTGCCTCAACTCAAATCTCAAACCGCAGAATCACCTGGAAACAGTCACATGGAAAATAGTCACCTGGAAAACACTCACCTGGAAAACTTAGACGCTTCATTGTATTCCTACAGCCATGTACATCTCCTATTAATTCCCACAACCAACAATCTTCACTTCCCTACAGTATCCATAGGCACACATAGCTTCTGATATAAAAAATAAACGCTCTTTTTACCAGTCCATCAGTTATTATTACTATTTCTTACACCTCTATACATATTCATGAAAAAATTGTTTTTATTTATTTATGAACAAATTCAAGTATGATGAACCCAATTTTATGGTTAACGTGCACCCCCACACACCAATAAATATAGATTCCTCCCTCTCCCCTCCCACACAAAAAACCCATTACCACCACTCAACAGACAACGCACCCCATTTGCATACCGTGCTGAAAAAATATCCTTTAATGGTGAGTTTCTCCAAACTAATGCATCAGTGATGCTAGCCATACCAAGGCATACAAAAATTACCCTAAACGGTAAGATAAAACTCACAACTACTTGCTATTTCATATTGATTTTTGCTCTTTGGCTTTTATGATAATTAGAAGACGGTTGTCGTGGTGATCGTTCAAACTTGAAAAAATTCCTTCAAAGGTTATTGCCCGCATGTTAAACCATATTCCTAAAGCACAAATCTAATACCCACAAACTATATGTTGTTATATTCTATTTAGACTCACACCGTATTAACGTAAAGAAGGATCCAGTTGAAAGAATATGTCTAAGACCTTTGGGCAACATAAGAGAAATTTGAATGGATAATTAACAATAAATAAATAAATAAAAACCTTGAACAGCTTCCCAGCCAGCACCAATAGCCACAGGAGGAGGAATCGGTGCTTCAGTCCAATCTGGACCAGCAGCAGCCTATTGGTCGTTTGCTCCCATCACAGTGTATTCAACCACGCTGTACTCTGGACCAGGCAAAACTGCTTCTGCCTCCTCTTGTTGCTTTGTTTCTTCTGGTTCTCTAAAGAAGAAAAGATCAACCTGAACATATTTATATTTTAAATAATTCCAGTATAAGATTCAACCATACAAGCATATTTTCAAAATATTATACGAAGTAGGTGGACAATAAAAAAGTGACCCTCTACCAAGTATTGAGTGTCTTAACTTCTAGGAAAAAGCACAAACTTACACCACCTGAACATATCAATCTGGTCCTTTAACGCTTTAACGCATCAAATGCCTCTTCCCTTATCAAACCCATTTACAGTCCCACTCCACTGATCCCATGTCTTCACTTCATCCTCCTCAACTCCTACATACTTCATACCCACAACTCTGCACACGAACTTGACATGTTTTGAGAACTAATATGAACCCGAATATAAAAATTAGACGAACATTCTGTGTAATATATTTAGTTAAAAGTAAAAAAATTGCAAGTGCTTTCGAACTTTTAATAGCCTATAACAGAACATGTCACATTATGGCATTAACGTTCTACACACACAACACACATAGGAATACATAATACATAAATACACAATGAAAATATCTCAATGATTAAAAATAAGGGATAAATCATACTAATAGGAAATGGAATAAACCATACGAACACTATTACTTATACTACAGATTAACTTTTACGTAGGGATAAAATGTGTTCACTTTTCTTGCTACAGATTAATTAAGAAAAATGGTGCAATGTCCTAATCTAATTCATTTTCCTAAACATAGGTACATATATATTCATACTTACACATACACTTGGACATGCTTTAACAAGGCTGGCACAAAGTTTCTATACATGCATCCATTTACATAAAACTGTGCATATACATAGCAGATGTAGACAGACTACACACACTCCATATAATCAGTGCACTCACATATGCACCGTAAAATCAGTGGCATGTTAGTTTTTTTTAAAATGTACTCACAATTTTGAGCATGTTAGTTTTTTTTATCCACTGTCGCTTTTATTCTGATGCCAGAAAAGTATTGATTTTTGCATTCAATATTCCTTCAACTTGAGGTTTTCTATAAAAAAAAAATGCATCTGATTTTTATGGTTTCTAAATTTTTTATATCCAAATATAAACATTTTTAAGAAAATTATTATTCTCTTTAACCTTCACTTTGGAGAACTCTTCGAAAAGCCTCGCCTTTTGGTCCAAACAAGTACATAAAGTGTAAGTCCATATAGAGTTAACAATAGGTTGGATATAGATTTTTAGTCTGAGAATAAATAGAATGCACAATAATCCAGCATCCCTAATGCGCCAGGTGCACTACACCATATCAGCCAATTTGGCAAACGACGTTGCGGGGATAAAATAAGGTTTATAGCCGTATCATATTTGATAGGTCTTAGAGCCGTAGCAAACTACATTTTGCAATCCGCACCACCCTAAATACCATAAATCTGACCTTCCATCGAGGATGCTCCGGATCGGTTCATTTGACACGGCCTTTGGCCAAATCTAATTCGTATCATATTGTGCACCCCTTAGGCACTCTAAACACAACTTTAGCCACTCCCTTTTCCTTTTATTTTAGTTTAATGGTGACTGAAAACCCAAATTAGGGTTTTTGATTGGTGACCAAATCGTGCCTCCACCTTTCTCTGGAATCTCATCCTCCAGCAGAGATGATTCGATTTGTGTGTCTCCAGCTTTGCACTGGTTAGATCACTGGCATCACTGGCACCAATGATCGACCAACGCAAAGCTAGAGACCCCAAATTTGGGTAATTTGAAGATTGTGGACTTTGGGTAATTCCGATGTGCTAATCAACTTATTCTTAATTTGTATCATTACATTCAGGTAATCCTTTTTACTTGTTCATATTATCTTAATGTCACTCTCAAGGATGGAGCCAGGATTTTAATTTCCGCCAGGCTAAGTAAAAGATTAATTAAAAAAGGAGCGATCTTGATTATAATAATGTCATTCACAGAGTAGATTTGGGGATAAGAATAAACATTTGTACTTGTAGGAAAATGAAATTTAGATAACCACATTTACTTGGTTCTTCACAGAGTAGATTTGGGGATGTAGTTGGGTTGGCAGTTTTATGTGCTCTGTTAAAAACATAGAAGATTGAAATAGGATCTTCTATCTTGAAATGTAAGAAAACCATGCAGGCGGCCAAGTTGCATTGTTTATATTCTATGTGTAATAATAGATAGATGGATTTCAAGGTGTACAACCCTTCTTGTAATAGGAGAAGTTGTTAGTGTTTTGAACGGTATAATAGGTTATAACTATGCAGTAAAACCTTAATTGTGCAGGGTCTGCTGGATTGGGATTTTTGTCATGGTACTTAGCAGGAAAAATCAGAGCATTTTTGATATAAACTTCAGGTAATATCTCGCTTTTTTCCATCCCCTCATCTCGGATACACTACATTAGCTAGATTAGGGTGATAGAATAGAAAGGGCAAGGCTATAGCAATGTTATATCTACAATATTGCAGCCAAGTGACAAGGAGAAATAAAATGAGTTTGTGTGTAACAACCCGTATTTTTGTAACATGCTAAGACCATAAATCAAGGCAGAATTAAATTTTAAAATAAGAATCAGGGAAAACGGGTTGCTCGCGTTCGTCTCGAAATTCTACATGAAATTGAGTCTGAATTTTCGAAAAACGGAGTCCGCATGAGGGAGATATGACCCTCCGAAGTTTCAAGAATTTTCAAAATCGAAAACAGCTCGAAATTCGAATTCAAAATTCGAATTCAAACCCAAAAGCAGACTAGGCGAGAATTTTCCCGCCCAGGACCAGGTCGACCTGGGGGTCGACACTATGGTCGACCTTCCAGGGACCAGGTCGACCAAGTGCCCGAACCCAGTTTTGAGCCTGGGTTCATTCTGATGTATCCGGCCTCGTTTTCGGTCTAGATTCGCCCACCTAATCCTATATAAATAGTTCCCTAGCCCCATTCTCTTTACACCATTCTTCTTCCCTTATGCTGCCTCTGAAATATTAAATAAATAAATAAATAAAATAATGGCGTTTCTACTCTGCTGGAATCAAATGTAGAACTAGTGCATCTTCTTCCAAATCCGAATTAGATTAAAAGAGAACTACTGCAACTCTTCTTCTATAATCCAATCAAGGCAAGTGCAGTTATTTTCCGATATGAAGTTTAATCATGATCTTGACATAATTATAAAACTGAATCTAAGATTATGCCCTTTTTCTATTTATCAGATCTGTTCCTCTGTTTTATTATTCTATTTGTTCTGTATTTCTTCCTCCTTTCTTTCTTTTTGTTTGATAGCCAGGCTACCACGAGCCTGAGCAAAGTCTCTTAAGAGATGAACGCATAAACGTTAAATTTGAGAAGAATATTGAATGAGGCATATTTGGGCAAAATCTATTTGTAATTAATTTGAGGATACAACACATGTTGTAATTTTGGACATAAATTTGAGACATATTGCATAAGACGATCTATGACTTGGAAGGAAAGGATTATTGTGACTTAGAACATAAAGAACATAAGTTGTAACTTAGAACATAAATCTGAGGCATGTAATTGGGCATGTTGTATTTAACGTATGTCTTGAGTTTGTGGCATAAAGAATATTAGACATATGACTTGGGATTTGGGGCGTGAAGTTTAACTGTGAACATGTAACTGATTTGGATGCATAGTACAAGTTATAATTCAAGACTAGATCTGGACATACTATATATTATAGTCTGAAATTTGGAAAAAGGAGAATTAATTTGCATATAACTTAGTTGTAAAGATCCATATTAAGATTTGATGATTATTAAGTGTGAATACACCTAAGTAAAGGTTTTTTTTTGGATATGTGACATGCATTGTAATCCATGGCTATATTTGGCATAATTTATATGTAAGGTTTTGGTGAATATTCTGAACTATGCAAGTTTAACTAAAATTTGGGATATATGGTAAATTATGACCATAACTTAGGCATGTAAGTTTAGGCTCACTCCATGATTAGGCAAGATATGTGAATAAGACTTTGAGAAATGTTTAAATCTGCTAAAACTATTATCTGCTTAATATGTTAAATTTGCCTAATCTGCTAAATCTGTTACCTGTTTAATTGCCTAAGCTGTTAAGTATGTTGAATCGCCTAATCTGCTAATTATGCCTAATCTGCTAGATCTGTTGAGTTGCCTAATCTGCTAAATCTGTTAAACCGTCTGAGCTGCTAAATCTGTTAAATCTGTTGAAAATCTGAATGATCGTAATTTGTGTAGGCTCGATTTAAGATTGTGTAAAACATGTTAATTTGTTTAATCTGCTGCGACTTGAAAAGAAGTCAAATCTGTTAAATTAACAGAATTAGTCTGATAGTTGTATAATTATAATGGAATAAATCTGTTATAATAAAAATGCTGAGACACGAGGTTAGACTCATGTTTGAGGTAGAAGCCTGCCCGGACCCAACCGGCTTAACCAGCAACCGCAAACTGCTATTCTAATGTGAGAGGTCGTAGGCATAACTAAAATATGCTTAGACACGAGGTTAGGTCTGGCTTGTGGCAAAAGTCTGCCCGGAACCGCCCGGCATATCCAACGGCCACAAGCTACCGACCTAATGTGAGAGGTCTGTGCATTAATATTTAATTAATGCAAACCTAAGGCAAATATGATGTCTAAAAAGTGTTGGGTGGATAGTGCTAAACCAACTAGACTGATGAATTTAATAAGCCTGTTTCGTGAATCTGTAGGCCCAATACAAAATTAGACAATCTGTAAATCTGTTAAAACTGTACATTTGATCCGTTAGTCTGAAAACCTGTTAACCTGATTTTCTGATCTGTGAACTAGTTGACTTGAACTCTATATGTCTGGAAACTTGTAAACAAGTTAATATGGAACCTGTTAGCCTGGGGACACAAGGTTAGGAGGGAAAATACGTGCGTCATCTATTGTTTGGGACCCATATTAGTCAGTAACCTTTTCTGGTACCAAAACTATGACCCAACAGTAGGTAGGGTCTAGGCACGCTTACTGAACTAATTATAAGTGGTTCATTCTGATAATGGCGAGGGGTGTTGATGGTGCGTTCCAACCGGGTCATGTGCGTGCATGGATCCGGGTCTGCCTCTGAGGATGTAAGACGCCGTGACATCTATAAATAGGTCTATGCCATTCAAAGGTTGCCACTTTAGGAAATGATACACCCTTTTGTGGGGTTGGCACAGGGTATTTATGTATTAGGGAGCCGATCGCATGGGGTAGGATTTAGGGTACACTTAGCTCTGTCTGTTCTGTGGGGTACCGTCTGTTTCTGTTGGGTGGTAACACCTGTCTGTTTCTGTGTGGTACCGTCTGTTGGGGTGGTTAAGACCCATTTACTAGTGTACACCTAACGCTAACATTCTGTTTCCATAAGGATTATTCTGTTTCTGTTCCCGTACCCTCTGTTCGGGTGGTAAAGGCCCATTATTCTGTTTCTGTTTAGACATTAGGGTAACACCTGATCCTGTTATACTAGTATTAGTGCAGAGAAGTAAAGCATAAGTAAGAAGCATAACTTGGGCTATATCATTCTGTTTCTTCTGTTTAACTTAGGTATATCAGTTACTCATGTTGATATTGTCTCTTATCCAGCTTTATTTTCATGTCATGATATTATTATCTATTCATATGCTGAAAGTCACTGGACTTGCTAGACTTTATGTCCGACCTTGCTTGTTTTCGCCTCTTCTCTTTCGTTCCCCCCAGGTTTGTAGGGTGGAAATCTAGGAGCTTGATTCGGATCTTCTCTGCTTGAACTATCGCTTGGCTTTGGCTCTATCTTTCCATGGCAGTTTATGTGGGTGATTATGACTTTAAAAACTATGCATTCTGAAGGCTTTATACAAGACCGATATTTTGTACTTGAATTATGATATTGTAATTTGAAAAGATGTAACCAAACTTATTTCGGTTTTTGTTGTAATAAAGTTATTAATTTTTCAAGTACTGTTTTATCTGTCTTGTAAATTTCTGTTCTGTCTACTAAAACGCTTCATCAAAGTTAAGGCATTCCCTTTGTGAGTGACCTTAACGGAGGTGAGGTGTTACATTGTGGTTTAATACTTTTGGAGCGAATTAGTGAGTCATTACGTGAAAATCATGTTTACAGAGATTTTGGAGAATGAAAAATAAACTGGTTCAAAGCAAAGGAATTGTTTTGGAGAATGAAATTATGTCATATAGCATTACATAAACATGTTATACATATAATTGACAAATATGCACACACGAATACAAAGACATGATATGCCCTTCACTGTTATCAGTACGAACACAAAGACACGATATTTTGTGTGCAATCAGGCATAAAATTACTTCTTTTTTCCTGTAGATTTTGGGTGCTTTTGTGTCGTCGGAACTCAGGCGCCGGCTATCACGATTCAGTAGTGTCAATCATCAGGTTGGCCTTTTAAGTTTTTGTTTTAAACTGTGTACATAGTAACATATATAAATATTTATGATGTTACATATAAAACTTTATGATCAGCATCATGAGCTAGCTTATTCTCATAGTAGTACTATTTTGATTTACAGCAAACACATGGATTTCATCGGCATATTGATCAGCACGTACGCTCAATCTTCTCGGCCTCGACTGGAGTTATATATATCAGGCTGATCATATGTTTCTACCTTTTTTTGTTTGTTCGTACTGTTAGAAAAATCTTTGACAGTTTCCTTTGTATATGTTAGTATGTTATACATTGTGTTCGTGTTATGAAAAATCTTGTAAATGCTTTGAGTATATACATAAAATATAAATTGTGTTATTCTTATGTATAAATTGTGGTATATATGCTGCGTTATATGAAAAATATGTCCTACAGTTTCTCTATATATATATATATAAGCTTATATATATAATATATATATATATATATATATATAAATATGCGCACACACAGATATAATTCGATACGGTCAAAGGCAATGTCTGAATACTACTTAGATACGGCTATAAGCCGTATGTTATTACTTATGAGATACGGTTTGTAGCCGTATCTAAACATTTAACATGCCGTTTTTTGATACGGCTATTGGCCGTGTTTAAGAGCCTTAGATACGGCTAAATACACAGCTTAATCAGCATATATGGTGTAGTGGTGGCTTAGCAGCTATTAGTTTGAGTGTGAAGCGAATGAATAAATTGTGCATTATAATCAGGTGCATAATGTAGGGTGAAAGAGTGATTTCGTACATTGTATGAGTTTGTATTATAAACATTAGGTAGGACATGCTTTAAAGGTAAAATCCATGTGCAGTAAGTAGTACCTAACAAATAGATGTGATATTCCCATTGCTTAGATAACTTTTAATCTCCAAGTAATATGGAAATTTGGAACACCATTGGAAATAATACCCATCCAATTTAAGTCACACATTTTTGCACCCTTCTTTTTCCGATGCTTTAGCAATACCCTAAGTAAATTGCCTGGAAAAAAATTATGCGACATATCAGATAGTATATGCATGCACAATTCTAGAATTAACTATTTTTGTTTCTAATATACAGTAGAAAGAATATAATATCCCAAATAAAAGATTTATATTTCGCAGTTATACGACGTACCATATTTGAAAACACATTTATAACAGAAAAAACAGTAATTTTTACTCTGACGGGAAAAGGAGAAACTTTTTTCTATAACATTTTACAATATGACTAAACCTGAACTTAAGGTCATAACAGACTTATTACTTTAAACTCGCGCCTCTGCAAATAAAACTAGCTATCATATCCTCTATCCTCTAAATTCATGCCATATGTAACTATTCCAAACTTTCAAATCTCAGATTTCAGAAGTATAATTTTCGGATTGACATCTCGATCTATATCTTAGGTGAAATGGGTGTGCGTGTAACAATTAAAAATCATGTTTGAAATCTAGTTTCGCTTAAGTGCAAATAGTGGATCGCGGATGAGATGAAGGAGATTTAAAACTTTGAGTTACTATCCGCATCCAAGTCAATCGCTAGTAATAAATTAATAAACTAACAGTAAAATGTGTAAATGAAGTTTATAAGTGTAGTTCTGACTAATGGAAATCCAGTTTGAGGCTATGTGAACTGAGGCGATAGAGTTGCAGTTATGTTTTGTTCTTTTTGAAATGAAATTCCAAGATCCTACATAATTTCATACCGATTTAAGCAAATATTTCATGTGTGATACTACATAGACTGTAAAATATGTTAAAAAGTTTACTTAACAATTTTTAAAAATTAACCGACGGATTTAAAACTATTGTGTGAAATAAAAGTACATAGTTAACCAATAATTGAAGCATTGTAAACTAATGCATGTGTGTTGTTTCCAATTATATACATATATGTTCTATTTCAATATGAATTAAGTAATTTAATTCAGAAGAAATACAACAGGTGTATGTATATGTCAATTCAAACTAACTCAAGCACACAAATTATGAACATGCACACCCTGGTTTGATAAAGGCACTACAAGCCATGAACATAGGATCCGGGAGCATTTCCTCATCATCAGTCAGCAAATCCTTAAATTCGCCCATAAAGGCAGATGCAACACATACTGCAGCCAATGCCTGAAAAATAGCAGCAGCAGAACAAAGCACTAATCCAGTTCAAGATATGTCACTCAACAAAAGCAATATTTCCACTGGTTCAAATTCAAATTTACCTGCTTCGAATGGGTCAAACTATGGTCCAGCGCCTGAGCGATATCTGTAAATTGATAAATTCAAAAAAAAACTTTAAGGTAAAAGTAAGTGTTTCTTCCATGTAAAAATATTTGAACGATCCTAGTACAAGTAATTGGATATACATTTTATTTTTTGCAGCGTTGATCCTTGACAAATAATTGCGGTCGGCACCAGTAGTCTATTGTAGAAGTACCAGATACAGCAGCTATAACTATTGTATTTTTGTCAAAATAACAATTAATATTAACAGTAATAATAATCCACTTTGCAATAAAATCGCGACATTATGCTATATGCGAAGGATGAATTGAATGAGTGCAATTTATGATTAACTATAAGAGCTAAGCATAAAAATAACCCTAGAGTTCACCCAAGTCTGGATTGTCATAAATGTGTAGCATAAAAATCAAATTACTATAAAAAGGCGTAAATATGTGTTGCGTAAAAATCATTTTGTTTTTATTTGATCAACATTTATTTATTATTTTATCATGAGTGATGTAAATATCTAATTCTTCCGTTAATAAACTGTCAAAAATAAACAAACAATATTATATGTCAGCGAAATACCAAAATTCTTTTACAGCAAAATGTAAACCATAACTATGATTAAGGCCCAAAAGGAAATGGCTAAAAATTACCGATTTTCATTCCTGGTTGAAACAAATAAGTCTATTGATAACGAATTCACACAAAAATCAATCATCCGTCCAACATCTCTGTCGTTTGATACTGTGACAAGAGTATATTTGTTAAATGGAAGGAAATATTTGACAGTTGCGTTGTTGCAACCAAAGCCAAACATATTGGCTATTTCCAACTTTAGATCGTTAAATTGTGAATCTCGGCTGATGTTGGCAGCATGAGCAAATTGGCAAATGGCAACAATTCTTTAGCTACTTGAATTGTGAATCTCGGCTGATATTGTGTTGTGTAAATTCAATATTCTTTAGCCACTCAAATGATCAATGATCCTGTGATTTATCCTCTATGACCCAAGTAGTTGCTTGACAATTCTGAATTTATGGAAGATGAAGGTCATTATACACTCACAAATGTAATGTCTATGTATAAATAATTTATATCATTAACCATGTATACAAGGCATATATCATTAACCATGTGTATAAATAACGACTGTGTGAGGAAAAGAAAAACTAACAGTAATTTATTTGTGATAGAGAAACCTATCCTTGAATGATATCAGAATAATAGAAAATTATAAACTTACACCGACGACAAAAGGAAATTTTTTTAATCAATCAACAAACTTTAACAATGATTGTCAATATAAAAGTGTAACAAAGTCAAGAATTAAATGACATGTTCACATAAGTATTCATCTTAAAATTTTGTGTCTATAAGAACAATAATTTATACTTACCATGTTGAGACTTCCAAATCTCTAACAAGCCTGACTCCCCTGAGCCTTTGCATCATCCTTGGCCATCTCCATCTCCTTTCATCACCACTTTACCATCCAAACAAAAGACCAGAGCGATACACTATGACAACGAACAAACATTTCGCATCTTATATAGTCTTTGATTCAATCATTATGCAGGCAACATATTAATTAATCACCTTAAAATATTGACTATTTGATTAGCTTGAAACTTAAGGGATATAGGTATCGTCACAACATAACTAAGTAGTGTAATAATATGTAAACATGCGAGAGAAGAAATTAGTGATTAGACGAAGAATCAGAAGCAGGGAAAAATCATAAAACCGATGCTGCAGTACCTCTCACTGGAGTTCGAATTGGAGAGACGTGGATGTAGTGATCCAAGAAGTTTAAACGACCGCTCTTTGTATAAGAATAGGGATAGACAACTGGAACCAACGACAGCTAGGTTTTCGGTAAGTACTGCAGCGTGAATGCTGATAACACAAGCAGTTGGACTGATCGACACTAGCAAAGCATTGGGATCGACATTACCAAATGGAGGTTGACATTAGCAAAGGGGGTTCGACAAAGACTATGGTTTGGTGAGAGGCTATGTGAATATCGATGACACGAGCGGTTGGATTTTCTTTACAGAAGCGAGGAGGTGAAATCAGTGGAAAGGGAAAAAAAGCGTAAAATGCTAATAGAATGACACATTATTTCCCACACAAATTAATTATTTCCCGCCTTTAGCGTCGAAAAACACTAATCTACCCACTGTATAGCGTTGAATTGCTTGCCTGCATTGGGTCGGAATGCGGAAAAGGCTAGAACGCTGTATATAGATGATATCAGATGTTGATTTTCTTGTTGTGGACGTTGTTTTCTAGATATTGAAATATTTAATTAGTTTTAATTAAAGAGGTTAAATGGACACGTACTCTGCCTACGACTTCCCCAACTCAACAGTGAATGAAATAGTAGATAATATGCAGTGGAAATGCGAACATTACCTTGTTCTGCTGAGATCAAGAGGAAGATTGAATTTTTGCCACTTTATTTTGGTAGAGAACATGATAAATGGAAATGGGATGGGTAAAATGATTTCAGTATCAATTCAGCTTGGAATTACTCGAGGCAACCTCATAGTGAAGTTAATTGGAGTAAATTTGTGTGGGCTAAAATCATTCCCCCTAAAATGTCATTCACTACTTATAAAGCAATTAATAGGAGACTCTCAGTGAAAGATAGACTCAACAATTGGGGATTAATTGATGACACAGTGTGTATCCTATGTGAAAAGGAAACCGAAACGCATGGCCATCTTTTTTTTCAGTGCGACTATTCAGGTGAAGTTTTAAAACACATATGCCCAGAATTTAATGCCCAAAACTCAAATCAAAATCGAAATTTAACTGAAATCATGGCGTACCTGTGCGATGGAGGGAGCAGAATAAACGCGATAGGTGAAGTACACAGCGTTCCCATTGTAACTGCGTTGTGGAGTTTCTGGAAGGAAAGAAATAGCAGACAATTCCAAGGCAAGAAGAAATCAGTTAATGAAGTTGCTAAAATTACTAAAACAGAAATCAGTATAATCACGAGAACTAGAGGATGGAAGCTTACTGCGCATGGGGAAGAACAACGACTTGATGCATCGGTTCATGAGGCGACATGGGGAAGGAGTATTGATAATCGAACCCTAATTCCGCCATGTTCTCTTCAGTTAGTGCCATTAGTGGAAAGTGTGGAGTTGAAATGAATGTTGCGATGGAGATGAAATGAATGTTGTGCTGTCAGTTTTTTAGTGAGTTATAACTGTTATGTTTTGGTTGTAATTATTTTTGCTCGTTTGGGCTTCTCCTTGGGCCGAAATAGCCTTAAATAAAGCTATACCTAGTTTAAAAAAATAAAAAATAAAGAGGTTAAATGATGTTGGGTATTGAAACTGTGAATTCATTTTCTTTTTATGGACGAACGGTTGCTTATTTGATAGTTAAATAACTGATTATCAAATCTGGCAAATACGATTGTTGGTACGGAAAGACCGGGATCGAATTTATATACGAAAACCATTCCGAACAAACGAATACATAATCTTGGAAGATATTGAAGATGGAGCAATTGAAGACCGTGGATCCTCATAAGCGAAAGGGCTACTTGATAAATTTCTCTGGATTGCAACTAGAGGGGTTTTAATGATGATTCGGTTGCAATTGGAATCTACGGATTGCAAGGACTACTTGTTACTGATCCTTGGGGTGATTCATATATAAGGATGTTGTAGGAGGGTGCCTTTGGTTCATCCTGTACTTGGATGACTTGTATCGATGGATATATGACAAAGTATTTCTGAAGGGGTCGCGTACGTTGATTTTTTCAAACATACCATAGTTAGTGGCTGTGACAACCCTAATTCTGACAAATTGACTTTTTTTTAAAAACTCCAATCTATCGAAACTCGGATTGGTTTGCTCTGGTATCCTGCAGAAAAGACAGAGACATAAAATATGCCAGAGCTCAGAAAATATCTCATAGTGGAATGGATAAAATATAATATAAATCAAAGTATAGCCTTACCGTATTAATAATACTGCCTAACCAGTATCCAAAGCTATAATGTATCATGTCTCTGCCACAAATCTAACCTACGAGTATGTCATGAGGAAAAGGTCAGAACACAAGTTCTGGTGACTGGATTTAAACTATACATTTTGGATAATCTTACATATACCATTCAATCATATTTCCTCATTTATTAGGTTACTTGGGTTAACCACACTCAAGGCTTACACACACGTCGTACCCATTTACTTCCAGTGGATTAACCTAATACAGTATATATGTAGCTACCCCCAATACCAAGGTATGCCCCATGGTACCCCCTCGCACGGTCTCCACCGAAATGCTCGTAGTCCCTCATCCTACGCCGGAGTGACATACATATCTCTATATAATAATGTTACGATCAACTTATATCTTCTATCACTAGCTACGTAAGCATACAGACTGCCACCCTTGATCAATTCTCATACCGGAGTAATGCCCTCAAGTCTAAGATGCACCACCCAGAGCAGATATGCATGTATCTAGACTGTCCCTCGTACGTACAGTTAATTGTAGCTTAATGCCTCAATCGCACGTCCTCTAATGTGCACCGAATTCCATGGCAGGGCGATATAAGAAACAAGAAACTCGGTTTGGAGCTTTTTCATATCTGTACAGGTCAGTCTTTAAAGAGCCTCTATATACAGATATACCTAGGGTCTGTTTTCACGGTGGATATGGCCCTACCTCGGCCCCTCCCTCAACTAGTAAAGACTACAAGAGCTAAACGACTGCCCCTACACAAATAATCTAAACATCCATGTGGCGTCTCCCCTCAACCCCTTACCTCGATAGTGAAAGGTGAATGGTATCTTGGGTTTAGCTCTAGTCTTATCACATCCCACTGGTTGCCGATAACGGGTATCTAACGATCTATTATCCTTGTTGGTTGTGACCCTCCGCCTCTCTGTTGAGGCAACCGCCGAATCACCCTGGTGTCACCGCGTCACAGCATTCAGACTGCATAGCTACCTCTATAGTCAAGGCCCACCCACCTAGTAGTTACGCGCAGACCCAACCTTTGCGACCACAACCTAAAACATTTGTCACCACGCAGAGGACTACTAGGAGCACCTTACGTATCTCAGGAAGTCGCGTGCTTCCCCTTTTATTCCTTCGGAGCCGACAAAATAATCAGATGAATATGCGCTCCCTTCGTGCCTTGTAACACCACGAAGATCTACCCCGTTGGGTTATTCACCCTCAAACGTACGGACTGTTCCAAGCACCTCACTTCAATATGTTGTTAGACCCTATGTCTAAACATTATTTTACATGCTTGCCTTACCTCACCAGGTTTCCATTCAACTTGGTTATCTCATTCATATTGAATTCTTATTCAAATTACGAAGTTTCTTTTGCTTATTAATTTTCAGTTATATAACTTAACCCATTTAAGTTTATTAATAAGCCCACAACATGTTATTCCCTAGATTGTGGTCCAAGGTCTGTAATCCACAATCCATTTATATCCTTGTCTGATTTTATCGTTACAATAACATGTTCTACTTAATATGTAATTAAGTATATCCCAACTCACATGTTTTCTAATTAACATGTCACTTACCATTTATGATTAAATATAACTTATTTCAATTCATAAGTTTTTCTCATTCTTTCTCATTTAATCATAAATTCAATTTACACCATCACTACAACTTATCGTTGTTTACTTATTAACTTAGTTCTCCTAACTAGGGTTCACTAATAAGTTTTCTTTCCATAACTTATGTTGTCCTCATCCATTGATTCCATACTCTCGTTCTCACCAATAACTTAATTTACAATTAAGTCTAATTTATCTCTTAACATAAGTTATCCCCCTTTTCTTATTGTTTTCTTATAACTCAAGTTATAATTCTCACTTGTCCCTAGGATAAGCCTTAACATATTATTCTATCAGCAGATTTCAGATTTTCAAGTTTATAAATTACTTAATTTATAATTAAGTACCACTTCTTACCTTCCATAAACTTTCCCTCTTTTTCTTTATTTATTACAATCTACTGATTTCAATTTCCCCCCAATTACTGATTATTTAATTTAAAATTAAGTGTCAGTTATCTCATTCCACCAGTTATATCACGTTCTTACTAGTTATTTATAGCCTGAGTCATAATTTTCACTTGTCCCTAGGACAAGTCTACCTATTATACAACATTCTCATTAATGTTATTAATTTATTATAGGTTATTATCATTCCCCATTTCCTTTAACTGTTGTTATTGTCTTTTCATTCAATTCCATTTATTAGATTTAATTTCAATTAATACTGTTTATCTATCTTGTTATTTATATATTTATATATATACATGTACCAGACCTCTCACATTAAGCCTACAACCTGTGGATGCTGGATATACCGGGCAGGTCCAGGCAGACTTCTTCCACAGGTCGGACTTAACCTCGTGTCTAGGCACGTCTCGTGTTTATGCACTTAGACCCCTCACATTAGATTCACCACTTGTGGTTGCTGGATATGCCAGGCATGTCCGGGCAGACTTCTACTACAAGTGTAATCTAACCTCGTGTCTAAGCACGGTTACAGTTTCAACTTACTGTAATTCTAGGCTTGTTCATTCTTTAATAATTATTTCTATTCCATTATAGGTTTTTCATGCCCCTCTACCAAGTCATATTTACTAGCCTAATTTAAGATCTTTTAAACATAATTTAGTCGATGCCCCAGTCCATATTTATTTATTCATTTCTATGTTAACATGAAACCATATAATCATATACTTACTCCGATTATTTCATGTATACTTTGGGACAAATTAACATGTAACAAGAACAGTCACAGTTTATACCCATATTCTAACAAGTTCATAACATGTAAACTTTTTAGCACTTCAACTAATTTAATATATGAATTTTCTAATATGTCCATACTAATATTATAATATGTAAACATTCCAGCATTCCAACTGATTCATATTAACAATTTGACATTATATCATGCTAATCATTCCCGCATGTCATATACCACTTTAATCATTATTAACATATGTTTAGGCATCTTAACATGTCATATTCCAATTTTTCATAATGGGGAATGCTAAACGGTAATATACCATTATCTAAAATAATATGGCTTAAATCCACTCACCTCGTAAGCTTTCCAAATCCTGGATCTGGTCCAGATCTATATTTCCATGGTTTTCCCCTAATTAGATTCATAACCTAACAACCATGGATTTATAATTTTTACTAAAATAAAAAGGGAAGAGAAAAGAAGGGAATTGAAAATAAGACCAGATATTGGAATTACCTCAACTTCGTTAAGAGATCTAAAATTAACACAGATCCACTGCGATTGGATCTAGAAAAATAGAAAAGGGATTGCTGATGTAGAATCCCAGATCTCCAGGCTTGAATAAATCCAATTAATTTGTTGAAGAAGAAAAGACTAGAACAAACTACGTTGGAGCAGCACTTCGTCGTCGCCATTGAATTAATTGAATAAAACAATGGGTCTAGGGTTTTATAGGTGTAGCGGAGGAACCAGGACCCTTAGATCTAAATCTAAAACACCAAAACCAACCATGTTAGAAAAGAATGTTCCAGATCTGCGAATGGGTCGACCCCTAGGTCGACACCCCTGTTGGTGGGTCGACCCCTAGATCGACTCCCGTACTGGTGGGTCGTTCCATTTTCCCTCCGAACTTTCCTGCTCGAAATTTTGATATTTGAACCTATTTTCGAAATTTCTGGATAAACTTTATTTAATATATATACATATAATTATTTATACAAACTTCTAACGCTCATAACTTCTCCATACGGTGTCCGTTTTACGCAAACCATATGTCTATTTTGACCAGAATTTCAAGACGGACGCAATTGCGTAGTCTATTTTACATAGTTCTGAATATTTAATTAAGTTATTCTTATTTTTTTATCTTAAAAATGTAGGGTGTTACAGTGGCGGAGAAGGCAACTTCTCTTATCTTAACACCCAGGGTATTTTTGTGGGAATCAACTAGTGATTTTTGGAGGATCTGACGATGTGGCATTTAAATTTTGATGTACTATCATAAAAAGGTAATTATAATCTTAAGCCTCATCAACCGGGAAATGGCAGAAATCGGGTATGCCGCATGGCTTTGTGGGTCTCTCCCATTATGATGTATTATCACCATCTAGAGAAAATTCATTTATATCTTCTGTCGCTTCTGTAAGTTCTGGGAAACAGTGGTTGCACAACCGTTGGTGATAAGATACTCGGTACATTCAAAGGAAATGAGTGCCCGATCATGTTTAGCCGGGTTACAAGATGTTCTTGTTGAGCCTAGTGTATTCCTCTCTAGATATACACTATCGGATGGTGGTCCCATACCTTGCCATAGTTGGAATCCATTCTCGAACAAGCGCCTATGGTTTTTGATTATATACTATGTATTATGAGTGTGAAATGTAAGTGTTTTGCTAGATGGTTATTTATTTGATGTAGACACTATTATAACATTAGAATAATTTTAATACAAATAATGTTTTGGGTTATAGAAAGGTAAAAGCCATTCGTATTTATGTATGGATTGGCCTTACAATTATCTTTTTCTTTCAAAAGAAGTTTTCGAAGATAAAATCAAGTTGGATATTAATTATAAATTTAGTAAGTTTTCTCACGCTGGTTCACAAAACTGATCTGCGGCGTTTATAATGCTCGGGTCAGACCGAGTTTTACAGGTTCAGGATAGGATGATACGGACATCCGAAAACATCTGGAGGAGTTCAGACGTATGATTTGTATTTAGTAATTTTCGTTGTGTTGTATATGAGGACAGGTTGTTGTAACTGTCCAGATGGAGTGTACTATCTGCTGTACTTTGATAATTGTAAGTATTATTTCAAGCTTTTGAAAAAGATTTATTTCCATGTTATATTTTATTCCACTACGATGTGAGACTTTGTGTTGTGTTGGTTAGTTCTTTTTTTCCTTCTATTCTAATATTTCTTTCTTATCTTTTTCTCACCCTCTAAATTCTTTCTATTAACTATCTAGTGTTTTCGATACTTGGGTTTTGACTAGTAATACGGGTTTATGTATTATTATCGAAATTCAAGCGTCGAATTCAATCAGGTCGTAAAGTAAATTTGAATATATGTTTTAACAGCTTCCTGAACAGTTATTTATTTATTATATTTTGTCCTTTTGCTGCGAGATTCTATAATTATTTTTCTTCTTTCTTCTTTCTCTTATATTAATCCCAATAACTATTTGTATTTTGGAATTGTACTAGTCGACATGCGTGGATTTTTGTTGGCTTAAACGACCAAAATCCAAGTCGTTACAGGTTGTATCAAAGCTTTGGTTTAACAAAAATCTTGGCTCTATTTGGGGTTAACTCATTAGATATAGGGTTGTAATTTTCTAGAATGATTTTGAGTGTATATGAGAGAGCGTACTTATAATTTTGATATTAAAATGGTTTTATATTGTGTTAATTTGTTTTGTTGAGTATTTATGAATTCTAATCGATACTTGGGACGCCAATGCATCGATAGGGATTACTAAACACTCGAATATTGTATGACTGATCGACACGATATAGTTGTGGATTGTATTTTATATATAAGAAATTATTTTGAAAGCTATTAATTTTAATTTGTTGGTTGTTAAGAAATTATAATGTTAAATTATCATCGTTTGTTGATCGATTAGTCAATATTTCAAAAGTGTTTACTATTGAATGATTTTATGAAAGTGAAATATTGAAAATTAATTGGTAGTAAAATAAAATGAATTTACTTATGGAACTGAGAATTTAAATTTGGGTGCTTTTGAAATATTGATTTGCAAAGGCTTTGAAACAATATAAGTATAATATGGAAGTATTCCAATAGAAATTGTACACAAATGAATTTTGAGTAAGTGAATACTTCCCTCTTATCTCTGAAAAATGATTTCGGTGATGAGTGCATGCATCATCGATATTTATTTTCGAGAGTCAGAGGAGACCACTTAGAACTTTTACATACCTTATTTTAAGGAAATTGAATTTAATTTGAATATTTTGAAGCACGGTTTGATATAAAATGAAATAATATATACACATATATTATTTCAAAGTTGATTTGGTAATGGACCAGAAATTCGAATTCTTAAGTTCTCAAATAATTATTGAAATAAATTAAACTTGGAATTTCATAAATTTTCAAATGGTGAAATAAGGAAATGAACCAAGAGAATGGAATTAAAGTAAGAACCCTTAGGAATTTGAAATGATGAACTTGAAATATATTGGCAAATATTGAACTTGGAGTTTTGAAGACTTTTAAGTTGTGAAAAAATGAACGTAACAGAAGTATAAAATAAAGTAAACTATTAGCAAATTGAAATTGTGAAATTGAAACAAACTGGAAATAGTTGATCTTGTATAATAATCAACCTTTTTCTATAACATATATATAACTTACCAAATTTATCTAAGAAGTTAAACCGTTATGGGAATAAGAAACTAAAGAATATACAAATGTTATGGTTTATAAATTTGAATATAACTTAAGTCATGACCATAATGATACACACTTAATTTGTTATGAAATTTAACTCAAGTAAGTAAAGTAAAAAAAATTGAACCAACGAATAATCTAGTTAAATGAATCCATTATCATAAAAAATTTTGTAATCTTAATTTATGTATTATGGAGTGAAGGAAAAAAGGTATACAAAGTAATTTGCAAATGAAGTAAATATCAAATGGAAATACTATTGTAAAAATGAATATAAATGAAAAGGTGAGAAACTTAAGTGTAAATTTATGTCACTAATGAATATTAGTGTGAAAAAAGGAATCAATTTATATAAATAAAATGGAAATGGCATGGAAATGAATGGAAAGGTGAAATTAAAAAGAATTTTTTATGTGAAACGAGTAAACTAAAATGGAAATTTATATAATATGGAAATGAATTTGAACTGTTAAATAAGTAATGGAATATTATACAAGCCAATGAAACTTAAGCAATAAGATTTGTACCTTGATTTAAATGGAATTAGAGTTAAATGGAAAAAAACACAACTTAAATGAAATGAATAAGAGGAACACTAAAATAGATGTTAACTTAAGAAATTTAGAATGGAACTAGTTGTAAATTGGAATTTTATATGAAGTTGAGTTATGATTAACTTGAACTTAGGTGAATAACTCAAATGTAATGGAGGTTGAAAAAAATGTGGAATTGAAATTATATAATTAAAGTAAAATTCAGAATAATGTAAATTAATTTTGTATGAATTCATTTTAACTGAATAAGCGTGTATACTTTAATAAGGTTAAAATGAATCAGTTTGAAAGTAAATGAATCTAAGAAAGTTCACTAATGGTTTAATAAAATGAATGTTAATAAGTAATGCAAATTAATTCAATATTGATAGAAATTAAGATATAATAAACAAAAACATTGGCATTTAGAAATATAAATTAATGAACAAAATGAAATTGTATAACTGACATGTTGACATTGCAAAAAGACTAATTGTGTTTTGTCGAATAAATATGATTGTTTGAATGATTTTATCGGTTCCTTTGGTTGTATTTTATTATTGTAGACATATGATATATTTCTTATATATGTGTGTTATTATTTGTTGATTAAGTATTTTAGTAGGTACCAATGGCATTTTCTTGCTTCTGGAGCCGCTTGCGCATAAAATATTATTTTTGGTTGCTTAAAAATAAGCTAAATTGCTAATCACGCAAATGAAAAGTATGCATATCGGATTACATATCATATTTTGATATTATATATCGTTTCCCCATTGTATGGGATGCCTTGTCATTGTGATGAGATGTATATTTGTGGTTATATAAATTGTTGTTTTTCCAGACCTAATCGTATAAAGAAGATTCTACCGAAATTTTTCATGAATTTAATACTTCGAAAATTTTATGGAAATTTGAAATTTTCAAACCTATATTAAACTAATTATGTAAATTAAATGTTTTTAAGTTGAATAAGAAATTATATGTTTATATATTATTTGAGAACTTTCTTACTACGCCTTTTCGAAGAAGAAAAGTTTTGAGTGAGGGAGAGTGTGACAACCCATATTTTTCGAATATTTAAATTATAAAATTTAATAGGACTTTTGAATATTTTATAGTTATAAATAAAATTTAATGAATTAATTGTGTGATTTTATGATGTAAACTTAATTAAAATGTTTAGGTAATGAAATTCAACTTGTTATAACAATTGTAACTTGTATTGATTGCAAACAAAATTGTGATTTAGTTTATATTGATAAACAACGAAAGTTGAAATTTAAATATTAACATATTTAAATGAAATGGATTTGATAAATTTATAATTAAAATCCAAATTGAATTTGATTAATAATTAATATTGGAATTTAAAATAAATGAAATTTGATTTATAAAGTTAATTTGAATTCTATTTTGATTTGAAACAAAGTTAATAATCTTCTGAATTTAATTTGATGTGAATAAACGAAAACTGAATATTTTAATATATTAATGAACCTGTTGAAATAGCCATTTTGAAATTGTCTCAGAATTCGATGAAATCAGTTTCATTAGATACAGAATTGTAAATTATCATAAGATTTCAAGTTTCGTGTCAATCGGAGTTGTTACATGATCGTGCACGATATAAACGTGTATCGATTAACAATTTATGATTCAAAATGTTCATTTTTCAAATGATTTTCGATTTCGACAAAATCAATTTCATCAAATCCAGAATATTAATTTTTTAGTAAGGTTTCAAACTTCATAGCCAGGACCTGCGGTTTGATCATGCAAATTTAAAATGCATAAAAATTTATGTGTGTGATTTAATTAGAATAATTAAAATTTTAACTGCAACTCTTGTAAACTTCCGAATTAGGCACCGCCACTAGCCTCATTGCGTTCAGAAGGCCTTTAAAATTATAGTTAGGCTGTAAGCAGGTCAGATTTGGACTGGACCCGTTTTTGGCTTTAAAACATGCTAACTGAGATAATTTATTACTAATATATATTCTCAGAAACCTAATGTCGGGCCTAAAAATTCGATGGCCATCAATTTTCGATTCTTCCTTCCTCAATCTCTTCTAATCCGTGAAACAATTTGAAAAACTTCCGACTAGAAAATCATAGAGCTTCGTGAGATCTTCAAATCCATACGGTTGATTGTATCTTTTTGGATATGAAATCGCTAAAATTTAGGTAGGAAGGGGCCGTGGTTTTCAAGGTGCTGGAGCCGTTATGGGTGACCGGAGTAGACGTCCACGTAGGCGTTGGTGGAGCTAGGGTAGGCGCACGTGGCAGTCGGTTCTGATCGAGTTCAAGGGGTCGGATGGGAGGTGCGCGATTTTTTGTTGAACGTGACTTTTGGGTTTGCCTGCTGTGTACGTTCGTGAGAGAAGGAGATAAAGGAGAAGTGTGAGTTGGCATGGTATGATTGGTGATAAGTTTATTTTACTTTATATATATTGAAATTCAAATGTTCAATCATGAATAACTTTTTCATATGGGTTCAGATTCACACAAGGTTTAGTTTGTTGGATTCGTATCGGAATTTTGGAAGACATGGGGCTGATTTGAATGGATTCTATTTTAAATTTTGGGCCTCCATTTGGATTTCAAACGTGTTCAAAATCAAAGGTGAGTTATTAGACTCACTCACACTTAACTAAAATATTTGATTGTTAGTTAAATTAAAATCTTGTTATGATATGATTGTATTGATCGTTGTTTGGTAGTTAAAATTGTATAATTATGTTGATTGATGTGACGTCCGCCTGTAACTCATGCACTTAACAAGAGGAATAATGCACTAAAAGATGTGTCAAGCTACTATGGATGATCATCAGGGTAGAATAACCCATGCGGAACTTGTCGTATAACTCGTAACACAGAGATAAAATATAATAGAATATATACAACAGGTATATAATAGTGAAGCACGATTGAGCTGAAACTTAAACTTTTTCATATCACCATGAAATATCCATAAAACATTGAATAACACTATAATGATCTGTACAAAATGCCTCACTACAAGTCTCTCAGAGAATACATTAACATAGCATAAAAAACAACAAATAGTAGGTAATAGGAAACTAATACGTAAGCCTCCAGCTCGTCATCGCTCAGCAGCATCGTCCTCATCAAGATCAACTACCTGTCACCTGCTACTCAGTCCGTCCATCCAACACATGAATGAATAACCCAATGAAATAAGAGGGAAACATAAAATCTTGAGTTAGACAGCAGTCTTAATGAGCGATAAAACAACTATCTGACATCATCAATAAAGTATATGAGAATAGGCAAATTAGTCAACTAATCTACCAACATCAACAGAGAAGAACCCAAACCCGTCTTCCCACATCCAACAGTGATAGTCTTTACAACAATCAAGTAGAAACAAACAATACTTTCATGGCAATCAGTTATCAAGCATAGACCATCCTAATCGATATCGACATCGACATCTCCCAAGTAAAAGCCCCGAAGGCCTAAACCAACATCTGACAAGCATGCTCAGAAAACATCAGACAAACACTCGAGAGATATATCCTTCAACGTCGAATGATCTACACAAGATGATATAAGCAAAGCAATCAACATCCATGACTCTGGCTATCAAAGCCAATCCTACCTTGAAACCATTGTTAATCGTACGACTGACTACATTATGCCATTCTGTAAAGAGCTAATGGCAACCCCGGTTCTAGAAAAATTCCATACACCATTGTGACTCGTAACTCTAGGCCCATCATGACTGCCCAGGGTACTCGACCATTCGACCGGTTTTTTTCACGTCTCTATTATACCCCTGCTTTGAGTCCGCTAGAACCTACGACAATAATAATTCTTTGGCCTCCATAACTCTAGTCGTCATCACGGGCGACTCTCCATATGCTCGAACATCCTTGATCAACTATTATGCACGAGCTCAAAACACACTTGAGTCGTTTGCATATTCATTGCATTTGCCGATCGACGAACACTTCATATCACTTCGGATATTCCTCCCCGAATTCACTTTGAAGCCACATCCATTCTCGAACCAAAATAATCATCACTTTTGGTCGACATTCAACTCATAACACTTCAGCCTTTCCGCTATGAAAAACATACCATAGCGCTTAAATTCTCATCCACAGCGTTTGTTAATCGCTGTCGTATCTTCTGCCCAATTCATAAAAAACGACCCGATTCATCAGGTCATAAGCGACCCGACTCATCAGGTCATAAACAACCCGACCAAGGTTCAGACAACCCGACCAAGGTTCGGACAACCCGACCCAAACTTGAACGACCCATAGCCAAAACGACCCGCCTTGCACCAGATCAGACCATGACCCAAGCCTTTCAAACGAACCAACTCTATTTTGTGCTCCATAAGTCACGATCCATACTTCAAACGACTTGAGTTCAAATGGCCTGACCTTATGCCACATTTTCAATCATCATTTCTTTCTTCCTAAGCCATGCGACCCATGCAAACGACCCATCCAAAAATGACCAAATTTTGATTCATTAACAAACAACAACGTCAATGCACACAACTCATCCAAATAGACCAATCCAATCATCAATGCTTCATGCAATCATAAAACAACACTTGCATAATAATTATTCATCATAAAATCATATGAAACTCGCCAAATCATGGTAAAACAATGAATATACAAAATAATGGATCTAAACTTGTGTATACATATGAAATAACATAAGAATTATTGGTTTAAGTTGTTAGATTAGATCGTATGGTGATTCGAATGACAATATACTTACCATGATGTAGATCTAGGTGAAAACAACTTGTAAATAACGAAAATAAGATCAAACAACCCATATACTTGATCGAATCCATGTGAGAGAGGCTTATCACTCACCAAATCTTTAAAATAACTTGAAATCACTAAGCTCTCAATCCGGACAATGAAGAATGATCTTCAAACCTCTCAATCTGATGCGATCTCCCTTCACTTGATGTAGATCTTCAATCTTCTTGCGTGGATCTAGAAATGGAAGAAAGATGTATTTGATTGAGCAAGGAGGAACATGAGCTCAACCAAATGAGAGAATGAAGAAAGTAAACTATTCTCCATGCCTCTTCCCCCTATTTATAGCCTCTACCCAGTCCACTAATGGGCCACACCAATTCATCCCATTAATGACTAGCCAAACATGTACATAAATTGGGCAGTACTAAAACAACGATTACTCCCAAACCGTTGAACGAAATCTTTAATATGACCACTCTACGGAATTGGAGACAACATTTCCTTTCCATTAAACCAGTCTCAGCACCTAGTTCAATCCTAATAAAAAGTTATGCCCTGTACAAAACTGAAAGGAGCAAAATAGTAACAAATAAAATTGGGAAAAATTATGTACATGTCTTACATCTGCATAAACAACATATCAAAATATGAGAATGATCTGACCTCGGGTAATTAAACAAAAATATTTTATGATCCTCTGATACGTTTAATGTGGGTTGTTGCAATTAACATCGACGGTGTAAACTAATTTGACTATTAGTTTAAATTTTACAATTAATTTTGACCTTTAATTACTAGTTTAAGCCTGACACCTGATTACCAGTAAATTGATGTGATATTGAGCTGTTTGGATGGATTCATGTTGATGGATGTCTTGGATTGATATGTTTGATATATCGATGTTTAATTGTGTGAATTTACATGTTATTCATATTTGTTATGACTGTTTGTTTGTATTGATTAATTCCCTTCATTTACCTTAGATGTTACGGACATCAAATAAACTCAGGATTATTCATTGAAATGAATTAAGAATGTAGGTTGAAATGATAAATACCTATGACCCTGATTTGGATTGAAACTATATATATAATTTCCCAAAATACTAAAATTAAATTTTAAGTATCATTTGGCCATAGAGTAGAAAATTATATACGAACAACAGTTGTTAAATAAAATCTGTTTTTAACCTCGAATCTTGAAATATTGCTTTAAATATAATATAAATGATGTTTTATAAATCGATTTCCATTGAACTTGAACTTTGGAATATAAAAGTTAAAGGAAATTATTTGATGTTGTAAACTTATGTTAAAAATGAAATTGAATATGAATTGAATCTATTGAAATTGAATTATTTATCCATCTTTTAAATTAACTTTAAATTAGCATGAATTAAAGTGATATTTGAATTGTGAACTCGAGATTATGATAAACTGAAATAATTCAAAGTGAGAATTCTTATTGAAAACTTCAAATATTTGGATCGAGTTGCTTGAGTTGAACAGAATTTAAATTGAAGTTGAATGAAATTAAAATATCGAAGTTGAATTGCTTTGATTTGAAATGAGAATATGACTTCAAGTTCAATTGAAATTTAGAAGAAATTTTTTAATTCCAACTATAGTATTTTAAACCATTATATAAACTATTTTGGTAAATAACTATTTTACTTATAAACTATTCCATTTTTAACTTATATATATATATATATTGTAACTACTTTAATGGATAACTATTTCACTTTATAAACTATTTCACTTTATAAACTATTTTATTTTCAACTTGTTTACATTAATTATTTTAAATAAACTATTTTAACAATCAGCTATCTATTTCATAAACTTCTTTAATATTTAACTGTATATATTTAACTACATTTTGATAAATACTATTTTTATATTCAAAACTATTTATTTAATCTTAATTGTCCTAACTATATTTTTTCAAACTACTTCAAATATATGTCTAAACTATTTTAATATACTTTTCGACCATTTATATATATATATATATTCTTACAAATTCAACTATTTAAAATACTCAAATAAATTTAAGATTGGAATTGTTTCAAGATTCTAAGTTTTGTTTTAAATAGAGATTTTAATATGAGGAGTATTCTATTTTGGCTATTGAAATGATTTTAAAGTAAAATATGAGATTTTATATGAAGTATGTACCATTTGAAATGTAAAGATCCAACTGGTGTGAAAAATGTAAATGTTTAGTTGATAAAAAGACTGGGATCAGATATTGTCACTCTCTGCCAATACCAAAATCACTTTAACAACTGTGCACGTGGTGAAGAATCCAGAATGAAGTAGGATGGATTTGGAGGCGATTAGTGGATTTGAAGAAAGAGAACGATGTTGGATAGCCTTGACCTTCGTGTCATAATTGAAATGACTAAAATAGGAGCAATACCCATGCCAATGGAACTAGCTTCTCTTTGTGCACATGCTTCTTCGATACTATATCTCTTACGCTGTGACTAATTGGGCGTGCTTTTGAATTTAGAAGTATTGTTTGAGGTGGGCGGTAGTTGCAGTTATGCGTTACCATCAGCCTAGGTCCGCAATCCGGGAGAATCCTACTAATGGGTATTACCTCGATGCCTTGTCATATTATCCTGATCGAGCCCTTACGATTTTGATTTAACATTGTTGTATAGAAGCGCATCCCTATCCACCGACGGTTTACGGGTGTTTTATATGCAATGTTTGTGACAACGTATAAAATGTGTAAGCGTAATAATGGTAATCCCGCTTACGCTATTTTCAACAGTATACTTACGGTACACACTATTACAATAGTGTATTGTATTATATAGTATGTTGTTTATCAGATCCTTATGAGATGGAAGTTCCCGTAATATCTCTTAAGTTATTGCACTCGCGAACAAATTGGATATGAGATGTGAATTACTGTCATCATCTATGACGCTATGACACTCTTATTACATGGTTTTGATTTGGCTGATTTGAGAATATTTAGTTCTGATCCAAGTATTTTTGTCTATTCATTTGTGCTTGGGTGAGCTTGAGTTTCTCAGTTGTCGAAGATATCGTTATGAAGATGGAGCTTGATAGGCTTATTTATTAGTATTATTTCGCTGTATTATTGGTATGTTGTGATAGTTGACTCTGATAATTGTTGTAAAGTATAATCAAATATATGTTTTAACAGTTTCATGAACTGTTATTTATTTATTATAATTTGTCCTTCCATTGAAGGATTCTATGATTATTTTTCTTCTTTGTTCTTTTTCTTATATTATCCCAATTACTATCTGTATTTTAGATTCGTTTAATCGACATAGATGGATTTTTATCAGGTTAAACGGCAAAAAATCCAAGTCTTTATTGTAACAACCCGAAAAATACGAGCCAATTTAAAAATTTTAAATTGGTCATTTCAAAGGAATTTGAACAATTGAAATAGAATATTTCAATAAAATAGTGAATTAGAAATAGTGAGTCAATTTGAAAATTTGAATTCAAACTTTGACTGACTGTGCAGGGTGGAAAATATAACGGATTTTAGTGAAACCAAAAATATTTAAATTTGTTTATCAATACCTTTCTAACGAATCTGAAAAAACAAAGATTCATAGCGGGAATCAAAAGTTATGGCCGAATGAATTTTTAGAAAGGTCGCTATATAGAATATATAGCCCTGGAAAATTGATATTTTGCAAACGACCTCGGAATTCGACGAAACCACTTTTGTTGGGTCCGGGATGTCAAACTATTGCTAGGTTTCAAATTTCATAATTTTTGAAGCTAGTATGTGAGCGTGGCAAAAGAAAATGTGTTTGGTCAATTTCTGTTAAATGGATCGACCAGAAAATGGCCATTTTCAAACGATCTCAGAATTCGACGAAACTAGTTTTGTTGGGACCGTAGCATCAAAACATAGCTAGATTTATTTTTCTGGAATTTTTCGAATTAGTTTTTGGCCCTGGCAAATTGAAATGTATGTTCAAAGTTAAAAATTAAATGTTTTATACTTTAATTTGAAGAATAACTGACTGTAACAGTCGAATTGGCCAACGAAACATATCCCATTGTGTCTGGGATGGGGGTATTTAGCTAGGGACAACAATCGTTGGGTTTGAACTGGTGTCCGTGTGGAGAAACACTATTTAAAAATTTATTAAAACCATGGGCCAATCAAAATTAGCCATTCATTATATTGAAGATTAAAAAAACATCAGAAAACCCTCGATTTCTCTCTCCCACCGACGATTCACGTCGTTCTCCACTTCCCAGCCAAATCGCCGCCGCCACGGCCATCTCCAGCCTCCGCCACCACCAGCAGTCGACGCGCCTCCCTCCCCTCTTCGAATCCAACCCTGCCTCGACCCCTATCGCCACCACCATCGCCAAAATCGTCGACCCAAACTTCGACACTTCCCAGCGCCGCCCCGGTCGCCAGAGACCACCGAACAACCTCCGACCACCACCGATCGACTCCCCTTTCCTCCCTCTTCCATGCTGTACCCTCTGATCACCCTATCGTTCCTCGGTTATCACGAAAACTGAAACCCTAGTTCTGAACCATCGTGAAAGGTGAGTCCTTTTTGATGTTTGAACATTGAAAAATCATATCTTTATGGTGTGTTGACGAAATTCGATGAAACAGGAAACATCGGGACCGCAAGGAGGCTCTCTACCACATAGAAGAGACCGCGGGTTTTTCTGAGTCATCTACGATTTTTAGCACTCCAAAAACCAAAGTGAGAAATCTAAATTAAATGAATTTGAATGGAAAATGTCATGTATAAATCATATAAGCGAAATATAAATTACACACGTGTTGTATACCTCATGTACATGCGTTGTGTAAGCTATATAAGCGAAGTATGAATTATACATGCATAGAATAATTGATATATGTGTTGAAATGCAAGTGAAATATAGGAATTATATATATATATATATATATATATATATATATATATATATATATATATATATATATATATATATACTCCCCTCGTCCACAAACCATGGACGATATTTGTTGTTGTGAATTGGTGGGAAATATTGGATGAAAAATGTGAATGGTTGAATAATTGTTTGTGGTTGATATTGATTGGTTGTGGTTGAAAAATACCCATTGGTGATTGAAATGAATTGGAAATAATTGTGGAAATAAAAATAAAACATGCCGCCTGCGTGCGAATTAGATGCATGAATCTCCATTGTCAAAAACCGCGAGGTTTTAAGGTAGACCGAGGAGCCGTACTAGGGACGGTGTCGGTTTAACTACCCTGCTGTTATGCTACCGAAATTTTGAATAATATTCATATGTTAGAATTATTTTCATATGTAGAAATTATCTTCATGCGTTGAAATTAAAGTCATGTGTTGAAACTATATCCATGTGTGGAAATGATCATGTGTTGAGAAGTGATGTGTGAAAATTAAATTCATGTGTGAATGAATAAAGTGTTAAACAATAAAAATCACATTTTTATAATATATTTGAAGTATGTAAAATATTCGCCTTATATATAAATAGTTTCAACAATAAAAATTTCATCTTTCTTATATGAACAACATATATAAAATATCCATGTGTGGAGATGCTCATGTGTTGAGAAGTGTGTGTATTGGAAAAGTTCATGTGTTGAATAAAAAGATCGAACAATAAAAATTACATTTTTATTGAAATTATAAAGTGTTAAAAACATTCATTTGTTGAACAAATATTTTAAATGATAAAAATATCATTTTTATCATATATGTGATATGCTAAAGATATGCGAGCGTTGAAATAAATATTTGTGAAAGAAATATTATTTTTAACATGCATAGGAACTAAATAAAATAGTCATGTGTTGAAATATATTTTAGTTCGCCAAAATTATCATCTTTGAAATGAGAAGTGTTAAAAATGACCACTTGTTCAAATAAATATGCATGAGTTGAAATATTCATTAATTAGCTAATGATATGATTTTTGCCTATGCATGCAACATTAGAATGAATGGTGTTTTTAAACCAAATTGAATCAAATATGAAGTTGAATGGAAAATGATAAGTGATAAAAATTGCATATATGTACATGCATATTTATTGAACGGGTTATAGCAAAGAGGCTAGAGAAGAGGAATAAAATTTTGTGCCTGACAAATAGGTACACATTTACTGTTTTGTTTGGGTGATGATTTTATGAGCCTGTTGGCTAGCCGCTTGGCTTTTTCTTTTTCTTTTTGAGATGAGACGCCCGTGGGGCTATTTGGGAATTTTCCCAGCCCCTCCCATACAAAGGAGGTTATGGCGAAATTTTCCAAAATTTAAAGGTGTTAGTGAAATATTTGAAGTGAAAACGATATAGAATTTTTTTAATGAACTATATTTATATAAATATATAAATATAAATAAAATTAAAACGAATCGTGGCCGTGCAGTTCGTGTTTTGAAACCATGATTTCGAACGACTAGTGCGGGAAATCCGATCATTGGATTTTCCCGAAACCGCAACCGTTGAGTTCGCCTTGGAAATATCTTTCCAACGGCACCAACTTTGTGAAGATCCGACGGTTGGATTGTCTGGAATGTTTAATTCAAATCTGAAGAAAAACAGCGCCAGAAACGATTATATTTATTTATATATATAAATATAATTAAATTAAATCGAATAACGACGCTGTAGTTCGTAATTTGAAATCGTAACTTCAAACGATTAGTGTGGAAGATCCGACCGTCGGATTTTCCCGAAACTGAAACCGTTGGATTCTTTTTGAAATGATCTTTCTAATGATATAAAATTTGTGAAGGTTAGATTTTCAGATATGTGTAAAAAATATTTAGTGAAAAACAGCGCCAGTGCAGCGGCACGACATGAAACATCGTTTAATTAAATATGGCCCTTTTAAATAGATAAAAATGGCGATATATCGTTATAAAATACTATAGACGATATAGAGTGGAAATAAAACAATTTTGTTGTATTGGCTTGATATGTGATGGTTGAATGTATTTAACATGAAGATTATAACTAAAGAACTGAAATGTGAATGTTGAATAGTCTAACCATTTGATAAATTGATTTGAAAATCTAAATATACGTGGGTTATTTGAAAAGGCCGAGTTCATCTCATTTCAAATAATCGATCGACGTTGAGAAGTCGAAGAGTCGAAGACGGTTGAAGACCGATGATCTTCACATTGGATGGATGGGCGCTACTGATGCTCGTGATTGGAGTAGCTACCTTGAAGGAGCTGAGGTAGTAGCCGTCCAAACATACTGCTGATTGTACGGATATGCGAGGATTTGGTGCCTCCGGTTTCGTTCAAACCCAGAACGAACTTGTAAATGGACTGTGTGTCTGACATTGGATTTTGTTCTATGCTGATTGATCTCTGTTAAATATATATCGACGGAGAATTTATTCTCTTGCTTAACGCCCTTCTCTGAGACGTACGAGCTCAGAGGTTATGTATTGATAGAAATCAGTCGCATGGAGTGGATTGCCTATGTGGAACACCTAAGTGGCATATGATCAAGGCTTCTGTTGCAAAGTAAGGTCTTGTGGTTGATGATCAAAGCATGGTCTGTGTGACGTAGCTTTGTGTATAACGTGAATTCGTGGGCCTCACACCCCGGTATGAGTCAAAAACGGGAGAAGGACCCAAGGAGTGCACGACGTTTCTTTCTAGCTATGGTGGTGTCAGTGACCTCCCAGCCCTGACATTTATATCTACTTTTCACCTGTGTGGTTGTTGGAATACGAGGCGCCTCGATTATAGGTCTGTAAGGACCGGGAAACGTGTGTTCATGAATAACTAATCCTCAAAAGTAAGAGAGGATCGGCCTTGGAGGATCCAGGGATTGTTGTGTGCGGTCCGGAGGCATTCGCTAGAGTGTCTCGAACGGAGAGGAGCTTGCCCCTTGCCTTGACTCATGAAGGAATCCAATTTCCAATACGAAATATGCGGATGTGATTGTATTACTAGTATGGCGACATAGTAAATGGTAGCTATGCCACCTAGGATTGATATTTATGATTGAATTTGCTTTCGAAAACATATATGCACTAGTAATAATATCAAACACTTTTGTTTTATACGTATGAAGCATTTTTGGCCATTATAAGGTAAAACTCTATCCTTCGGCTTGCGTTGCATTGTGTGATGGGACCTGAGTCTTATAATGGCTTCATTTTATAAAAAGCATTGCGATGATTTAATCATTTACTTTATTTCATGCACTAGCACTCATTGGAGTAAACCCGTTCCGTGAAAGTGGCGTGGTCCTTTGATTTGCCTTATTATTGTTGTTAATAAGTTACCAGTCCCATGACTGACTCGTAGTTTGTTTCACCTTGCAAACTCGGGTGCCCTCATTTTCGCACGGGCAGCCTAGTTACAGGTATCTGGTGCACTTTTGGCTCATGGCAAGGCTTGACTACACCGTGCTGACTTTGACTCTTTCCGCCATTATAGTATATGTATTATGATTCCGCCATTGGCGATGTAGACTGATATTTATTTTGTGTACTCTTTATGTATGATTCTGCCTTTGGCGATGGTGACTGATTATGTATTATTATGCACTAAGTTGTATCCTGCACTGTGCTCTCTGATGTGGTGATATCTATATGATTCCCCTGTCATATGTGTGTAAATTATTCTATTTTATGCTTATGCTATTATCTGTGATCTGCTAATGATGATTAATGTGTTATATTCCAATGATTATCCTTAACACCGTGTCATGGGGTTTTGTGATCGTCACAGCTGGTATCAGAGCTTTGGTTAATCTTAGTTCTGGAGTTTAACACATTAAACACTTCGTCAAAATTGAATCAGTAGTATTCTTAGGCAAGTAGCTCATTAGAGATAGGACTAGTAAAGTCCTAGAATGAGCTAAGCAGAATAGCAAAAAAAAATTGATCAGTCCATCGTTATCTTTCCTTAAGTTTTCTGCTTAACCATGCAATAAAATTATCATTTCTGTAGGCTGGCTCTTTTCTTGCTTATACAGAATTTGAAAAATGGCTACCCGAGCAGCCGCTGCTAGAGGAGGCCGTGCTGGCCGTGGCAGAGGACGAGGAGAAGTCCTAGTTGAAGAAGGACCCTTGATACAACCCCCGGCCGCTCAACACTTCAAGCTGGACCGCATAGATAAGAGAAATAGAATTCAGAATTGATCTAATTCCTAATGCCAGACTAGTGGTTCATCCAATTAGGAGAATGACTCCAAAGGAAAAAGTAGAATTAGGCGATCAAACTCGTCAGTTGTTGTGGAAGGGTCTAATCAGACCTAGCTTTTCTAATTGGGGTGCAGCTGTTGTGTTTGTCCCAAAGTCAGACGGTACTCTTCGATTGTGCATTGATTACCGAGACCTCAACAAATAGACGCTCAAAAACAAATACCCATTACCCCCACATCGATGATCTGCTAGACCAATTAAATGGGGCGAGAGTATTTTCCCGAATGGACCTAGCTACAGGTTTTCATCAATTGAGAATAGCAGAGGAGTGTGTTCCTTTGATAGCTTTCAGAGGTCCAGACATATTTTATGAATGGTTAGTAATGCCGTTCAGCCTGTGCAATGCTCCAGCATACTTTGTCGATCTAATGAATAGAGTGTCAGGGGAGTTCTGAATAAATTTGTCCTCGTATTCATCGATGATATTTTAATCTACTCCAAATCAAAACCCGAGCATGAAAAACACTTAGAATAAGTATTGGAGATTCTAAGAAAGAACGTCTTCAATGCCAAATTCTCTAAATGTGTCTTCTGGCAAGAAGAGGTGAAGTTCCTTGGCCATGTTGTGTCAAAGAAAGGGATTTCTGTAGATCCGAGCAAAATAACAGCGATTCAAGACTGGAAACAACCCACTACACCCACAGAGGTTAGAAGTTTTATGGGGTTGGCTAGTTATTATCAAAAGTTCGTTAAGGATTTTTCGAAGATATCCGGTCCGTTAATGAAGCTCACGAAGAAGCATGAGAAATTTAAGTGGACTTCCGACCGTGAAGAAGCTTTCCAGGAATTGAAATCGAAACTGACAACTGCTCCAGTGTTAACCATTATTGATGGCAATCAGGATTTAACGGTTTGGACAGATGCTTCTATTAGAGGTCTTGGTGCAGTGTTAATGCAAAGAGGCCAAGTAGTCGCTTATGCAAGCCGCCAACTGAAACCACATGAGAAGAATTATGTAACTCATGATCTTGAGTTGCTAGCTATCGTTTTTGCGTTGAAAATCTGGAGGCATTATTTATTGGGCGAGAAATTTGTACTGTACACAGATCATCAATCATTGAAGTATTTATACACATAGAAAGATCTGAATTTGAGACAGCAGCGTTGGCTAGAATTTCTTGCAGCCTATGATCTTGATATCCTGTATATGCCGGGAAAGGCTAACGTTGTAGCGGATGCGCTTAGTAGAAAAACCGCAATCATTGCCAATCTTATAATTACGCTTGGATTGATTGATAAGATTTCAGCCCTTCAAAAAGACGATGAATTCATTCAGAGAATTAGTCAGAGGGTCAAGGAAGGTGAAACCACAAGTTTCCGTATTGACGATAAGGGGGTTCTCAGGTTAAATGATAGGATTTGCATCCCAAATATTCCAGGCCTTCGAAGAGAAGTGCTAGATGAATGCCATAAATCCAAACTTTGCATTCATCCTGGTGTGAGTAAAATGTACAATGATATCAAATGCACTTTCTGGTGGAAGGCAATGAAGAGGGATATTTCTTTGTATGTGAGCAGATGCCCTACTTGTCAATTAGTAAAGAGCGACCAACAGAAGCTAGCTGGATTGCTGCAACCGTTGGAAGTCCCAGGTTGGAAATGGGAATAGATTTCCATGGATTTCATAGATGGTTTGCCGCGAACCAGGAAAGGTAATGACAGCATTTGGGTAATCGTAGATCGCTTCATGAAGACTGCCCATTTCATACCTGTCAGATCCAATAGAACCGCTCAAAGTCTAGCACAGATATATTTCAAAGAAATCGTTAAGCTGCATGGAATTCCCATCAGCATAGTCAGTGATAGAGACCCAATATTTGCTAGCAAATTCTGGGAGGCATTCCAGACAGAATTGGGAACGAAACTGAATATGAGCACAGTTATCACCCTCAAACAGATGGCCAAACTGAGCGGGTGAATAGAATTCTAGAAGATTTATTGCAGGCTTGTATAATTGATTTTGGTGGGTCATGGGAAGATCACTTGCTTTTGGCAGAATTCTCATATAACAATAGCTATCAAGCAAGTTTGGGAATGTCTCCATTTGAAGCATTATATGGCAGACCGTGCAGACCTCCAGCATGTTGGGTAGAACCTGGCAACAGACTTGTGTTAGGATCCGATATGATTAGAGAAGCATCTGATAAAGTCGACTTCAACAAAAACGATTGAGAACCGCACAAAGCCGACAGAAAAGTTATGCAGATTCTAGAAGAAGAGATTTGACATTTGCTGTTAGTGACCATGTTTATTTGAAAGTTTCTCCGATGAGAGGAGTAATCAGATTTGGCAAAACTGGGAAGTTGGCACCGAGATTTATTGGTCCCTTTCCTATACTCGAACGAATTGGAACTCTTGCTTATAGGGTTCAATTACCAGATTGGTTGCATGGAGTGCATGATGTATTTCACGTATCACAACTTAGAAAACATGTGCATGATCCGGATCTTGTTGTAGAAGAAGCAGCGCAACAGGATATAGACATAAATCCAGAATTAGCAGTCAGAAGAGAGCCATTAAAGATTGTTGGCAAAGGAACTAAAGAGCTAAGAAGCAAAAAGGTTCATTTAGTTAAAGTGCAGTGGAGTAGTGATCCTAGAGACTGTACTTGGGAGACTGAGGAAAGCATTAAGCAAGCTTACCCCAAATGCAGAGTGGACATCTCTAACTAACTCCGGTGCAAGGTACCTTTACAATACTTTACATTCACATTTTGTTTCCTACTTTACTGTTGTTTCCTTTTCGGGGACGAAAAGTTTTAAGTGGGGGAGATTGTAACAACCCGGAAAATACGAGCCAATTAAAAATTTTTAAATTGGTCATTTCAAAGGAATTTGAACAATTGAAATAGAATATTTCAATAAAATAGTGAATTAGAAATAGTGAGTCAGTTTGAAAATTTGAATTCAAACTTTGACTGACTGTGCAGGGTGGAAAATATAACGGATTTAATGAAACCAAAAATATTTAAATCCGTTTATCAATACCTTTCTAACGAATTTGAAAAATCGAAGTTTCATAGCGGGAATCAAAATTTATGGCCGAATGAATTTTCAGAAAGGTCGCTATATAGAAAATATAGCCCTGGAAAATTGATATTTTGCAAACGACCTCGGAATTCGACGAAACCACTTTTGTTGGGTCCGGGATGTCAAACTATTGCTAGGTTTCAAATTTCATAATTTTTGAAGCTAGTATGTGAGCATGGAAAAAGAAAATGTGTTTGGTCAATTTCTGTTAAATTGGATCGACCAGAAAATGGCCATTTTTCAAACGATCTCAGAATTCGACGGAACTAGTTTTGTTGGGACCGTAGCATCAAAACATAGCTAGATTTATTTTTCTGGAATTTTTCGAATCAGTTTGTGGCCCTGGCAAATTGAAATGTACGTTCAAAGTTAAAAATTAAATGTTTTATACTTTAATTTGAAGAATAACTGACTGTAACAGTCGAATTGGCCAATGAAACATATCCCATTATGTCCAAGATGGGGGTATTTAGCTAGGGACAACGGTCGTTGGGTTTGAATTGGTGTCCGTGTGGAGAAACACTATTTAAAAATTTATTAAAACCATGGGCCAATCAAAATTAGCCATTCATTATTTTAAAAATTAGAAAAACATCAGAAAACCCTCGTTTTCTCTCTCCCACCGACGATTCACGTCGTTTTCCACTTCCCAGCCAAATCGCCGCTGCCACGGCCATCTCCAGCCTCCGCCACCACCAGCAGTCGACGCGCCTCCCTCCCCTCTTCGAATCTGACCCTGCCTCGACCCCTATCGCCACCTCCATCGCCAGAATCGTCAACCCAAACTTTGACACTTCCCAGCGCCGCCCCGATCGCCAGAGACCACCGAACCACCTCCGACCACCACCGATCGACTCCCCTTTCCTCCCTCTTCCACGCTGTATCCGCTGATCATCCTATCGTGCCTCGGTTCTCGCGAAAACTGCAACCCTAGTTTTGAACCATCGTGAAAGGTGAGTCCTTTTTGATGTTTGAACTTTGATCATATCTTTATGGTGTGTTGACGAAATTCGATGAAACAGGAAACATCGGGACCGCAAGGAGGCTCTCTACCACATAGAAGAGACCGCCGGTTTTTCTGAGTCATCTACGATTTTTAGCACTCCAAAAACCAAAGTGAGAAATCTAAATTAAATGAATTTGAATGGAAAATGTCGTGTATAAATTATATAAGCGAAATATAAATTACACACGTATTGTATACCTCATGTACATGCGTTGTGTAAGCTATATAAGCGAAGTATGGATTATACATGCATAGAATAATTGATATATGTGTTGAATGCAAGTGAAATATAGAAATTATATATATATATATATACACTCTCCTCGTCCACAAACCATGGACGATATTTATTGTTGTGAATTGGTGTGAAATATTGGATGAAAAATGCGAATGGTTGAATAATTGTTTGTGGTTGATATTGATTGGTTGTGGTTGAAAAATACCCATTGGTGATTGAAATGAATTGGAAATAATTGTGGAAATAAAAATAAAACATGCCGCCTGCATGCGAATTAGATGCACGAATCCCCATTGTCAAAAACCGCGAGGTTTTAAGGTAGAGCGAGGAGCAGTACTAGGGACGGTGCCGGTTTTAACTACCCTGCCGTTATGCTGCCGAAATTTTGAATAATATTCATATGTTAGAATTATTTTCATATGTTGAAATTATCTTCATGCGTTGAAATTATAGTCATGTGTTGAAACTATATCCATGTGTGGAAATGCTCATGTGTTGAGAAGTGATGTGTGAAAATTAAATTCATGTGTGAATGAGTAAAGTGTTAAACAATAAAAATCACATTTTTATAATATATTTGAAGTATGTAAAATATTCGCCTTATATATAAATAGTTTCAACAATAAAAATTTCATCTTTCTTATATGAACAACATATATAAAATATCCATGTGTGGAGATGCTCATGTGTTGAGAAATGTGTGTATTGGAAAAGTTCATGTGTTGAATAAAAAGATCGAACAATAAAAATTACATTTTTATTGAAATTATAAAGTGTTAAAAACATTCATTTGTTGAACAAATATTTTAAATGATAAAAATATCATTTTTATCATATATGTGATATGCTAAAGATATGCGGGCATTGAAATAAATATTTGTGAAAGAAATATTATTTTTAACATGCATAGGAACTAAATAAAATAGTCATGTGTTGAAATATATTTTAGTTCGCCAAAATTATCATCTTTGAAATGTGAAGTGTTAAAAATGACCATTTGTTCAAATAAATATGCATGAGTTGAAATATTCATTAATTAGCTAATGATATGATTTTTGCCTATGCATGCAACATTAGAATGAATGGTGTTTTTAAACCAAATTGAATCAAATATGAAGTTGAATGGAAAATGATAAGTGATAAAAATTGCATATATGTACATGCATATTTATTGAACAGGTTATAGCAAAGAGGCTAGAGAAGAGGAATAAAATTTTGTGCCCGACAAATAGTTACACGTTTACTGTTTTGTTTGTGTGATGATTTTATGAGCCTGTTGGCTAGCCGCTTGGCTTTTTCTTTTTCTTTTTGAGATGAGACGCCCGTGTGGCTATTTGGGAATTTTCCCAGCCCCTCCCATACAAAGGAGGTTATGGCGAAATTTTCCAAAATTTAAAGGCGTTAGTGAAATATTTGAAGTGAAAACGATATAGAAATTTTTGAATGAACTATATTTATATAAATATATAAATATAAATAAAATTAAAACGAATCGTGGCCGTGCAGTTCGTGTTTTGAAACCGTGATTTCAAACGACTAGTGCGGGAAATCCGACCATTGGATTTTCCCGAAACCGCAACCGTTGGGTTCGCCTTGGAATTATCTTTCCAACGGCACCAACTTTGTGAAGATCCGACGGTTGGATTGTCTGGAATGTTTAATTCAAATTTGAAGAAAAACAGCGCCAGAAACGATTATATTTATATACATATATATATAAATATAATTAAATTAAATTGAATAACGACGCTGCAGTTCGTAATTTGAAATCGTAACTTCAAACGATTAGTGTGGAAGATCCGACCATCGGATTTTCCCGAAACTGAAACCGTTGGATTCGTTTTGAAATGATCTTTCTAATGATATAAAATTTGTGAAGGTTAGATTTTCAGATATGTGTAAAACAAATTTAGTGAAAAATAGCGCCAGTGCATCGGCACGACCTAAATCGTCGTTTAATTAAATATGGCCCTTTTAAATAGATAAAAATGGCGATATATCGTTATAAAATACTATAGACGATATAGAGTGGAAATAAACCAATTTTGTTGTGTTGGCTTGATATGTGATGGTTGAATGTATTTAACATGAAGATTATAACTAAAGAACTGAAATGTGAATGTTGAATAGTCTAACCATGTGATAAATTGATTTGAAAATCTAAATATACGTGGGTTATTTGAAAAGGCCGAGTTCATCTCATTTCAAATAATCGATCGACGTTGAGAAGTCGAAGAGTCGAAGATGGTTGAAGACCGACGATCTTCACATTGGATGGATGGGCGCTACTGATGCTCGTGATTGGAGTAGCTACCTTGAAGGAGCTGAGGTAGTAGCCGTCCAAACATACTGTTGATTTTACGGATATGCGAGGATTTGGTGCCTCCGGTTTCGTTCAAACCCAGAACGAACTTGTAAATGGACTGTGTGTTTGACATTGGATTTTGTTCTGTGCTAATTGATCTCTGTTAAATATATATCTGTTTGGCGGTGGAGAATTTATTCTCTTGCTTAACGCCCTTCTCTGAGACGTACGAGCTCAGAGGTTATGTATTGATAGAAATCAGTCGCATGGAGTAGATTGCACGTGTGGCACGCCTAAGTGGCATATGATCAAGGCTTCTGTTGCAAAGCAAGGTCTTGTGGTTGATGATCAAAGCATGGTCTGTGTGACGTAGCTTTGTGTATAACGTGAATTCGCGAGCCTCACACCCCGGTATGAGTCAAAAACGGGAGAAGGACCCAAGGAGTGCACGACGTTTCTTTCTAGCTATGGTGGTGTCATTGACCTCCCAGCCCTGACATTTATATCTACTTTTCACCTGTGTGGTTGTTGGAATACGAGGCGCCTCGATTATAGGTCTGTAAGGACCGGGAAACGTGTGTTTAGGAATAACTAATCCTCAAAAGTAAGAGAGGACCGGCCTTGGTGGATCCAGGGATTGCTGTGTGCGGTCCCGAGGCATTTGCTAGAGTGTCTCGAAAGGAGAGGAGCTTGCCCCTTGCCTCGACTCATGAAGGAATCCAATTTCCAACACAAAATATGCGGATGTGATTGTATTACTAGTATGGCGACATAATAGATGGTAGCTATGCCGCCTAGGATTGATATTTATGATTGAATTTGCTTTCGAAAACATATATGCACTAGTAATAATATCAAACACTTTTGTATTATACGTATGAAGCATTTTTGGCCATTATAAGGTAAAACTCTATCCTCCGGCTTGCGTTGCATTGTGTGATGGGACCTGAGTCTTATAATGGCTTCATTTTATAAAAAGCATTGCGATGATTTAATCATTTACTTTATTTCATGCACTAGCACTCATTGGAGTAAACCTGTTCCGCGAAAGTGGCGTGGTCCTTTGATTTGCCTTATTATTGTTGTTAATAAGTTAAGTAGATTTCTCATACCAGTCCCATGACTGACTCGTAGTTTGTTTCACCTTGCAAACTCGGGTGCCTTCATTTTCGCACGGGCAGCCTAGTTACAGCTATCTGGTGCACTTTTGGCTCATGGCGAGGCTTGACTACACCGTGCTGACTTTGACTCTTTCCGCCATTATAGTATATGTATTATGATTCCGCCATTGGCGATGTAGACTGATATTTATTTTGTGTACTCTTTATGTACGATTCCGCCTCTGGCGATGGTGACTGATTATGTATTATTATGCATTAAGTTGTATCCTGCACTGTGCTCTCTGATGTGGTGATATCTATATGATTCCGCTGTCATATGTGTGTAAATTATTCCGTTTTATGCTTATGCTATTATCTGTGATCTGCTAATGATGATTAATGTGTTATATTCCAATGATTATCCTTAACACCGTGTCACGGGGTTTTGGGATCGTCACATTTATAGTGTGTATCTTTGTATGTTTGTATATATATATAGTGGTTTATAAACCACTATTTTGCGACACTATGTACTGTATGGTTGTTGTATCTGTATATGTTGTTTGATTAACTATACTGTTGTAATGGCCTACAAATCCGTACTATCTAAGTTGACTAAATACTCCACATGTCTAATCCAAATTGCACAGAAATACAGATCATTATGAATAAAGAAGAAAAAGATAGAAGAAGAACAGAAACAACAACACAGAATCTCACATCGCAGCGGAATAAAATATAATATATATAACAACTTTTGGAATACAAAATTTTAACTGTATAAACATACCATTATCAGAGTACAATACTTATTCATCACAGCAGAAATAACAATAACTAAATAACGCTGAAGCCTCCTGCTCCAGGCTCCTCCAAGTATATCTGTAAATACCCGAACTACTTAACCGTTCATACAAATTAGGGCACCCAAGAGTTTAGGGAAAAGCAAAATAAAATAAACTCTGGGTCAGTCATGGGACTAGTGTGAGTAAACTCCAAACACTTGGTTTAACTTCTAAAAATCCTTTTTAAAAGAAAGGATAATTGTAAGACTGATCCACACATAAACACGGATGCCTTTTACCTTATGATAACCCAAAAATTCTTTAAATCCATATTATTTTGATATTATAATAGTGTCTGAATCAAATAAATAGCAATCTAGCAGAACACTTGCATCTTACGCTCCACATACATAGTATACAATCAAAACAGCAGGCTCTTATCGGAGAATGGATTCCAACTAGCAAGGTATGGGATTACCTTCCGACAGTGTATCTTTAGAGAGGAATACATCGGGTTCAACAAACATCTTGCAACCCAGGCTAAACATGACTGGCCACTCACTTTGCTTGAGTGTCCGAATGTATTATCACCAACGGTTGGGATCAACAACCATTACCGAAAGCATACAACAACGATAGAATAAGGAAGCAAATGGGTTTTGTCTAGATCAGGTGACAATACACCCAAATTGGGAGTTACCCACTTAGTCATGCGACCTACCCGATTTTATACCATTTCCTGGTTGTGATGCTTAAGGCTACGCTTATCTTTTGACATGCAACATCTTCATTCATTTTGAATGCCACATCATCAAACCCACCGAATCATTTATTGACTTCCCCCAAAAAAATCATGGGTTTAAAGCTAAGAGAAACAAATTCCTCCACCACCAACTTAATATGTTTGAAGAGATCAATGTCCATTTTACAACGGGTAAACTCAGCCCGTTGTAATAGGAAGATATTACAATGGTCAAATAGCGACCGTTGTAATAGATATCCTTTACGACGCCTTTTTTACAACAGTCGTTGGTCGCCCGTTGTAATAGAGTCCTATTACAACGGCCATCTCAGGCCCCTTGTAATATATGCCAATTTTACAATGTTCTTCTCATGCCCGTTGTAATAGAGGCCTATTTTACAACGGTCATTACAATTTCACAACGGTCACAAATGCCATTGTAAAAAGGTGACCAATTACTAACTATAATATTATATTAATCATAGCAATATTATATTGATCATTAACAATATTATATGTTACTAATTTGATAATATTAATTATTTATCATAATTATATAAAACTTAATGTTGAAAATTAAAAATTAATAATATATACATATTAGTTATTAATAGTTGATATTAACATCAAATTTTATTTAATAAATGAGGTAACTTTTAATAATTATGATTAAATATTTATTTTTCATGATTATTTTCATTAGTCGTTAATTTTTCTTTAATTAATAGTTTCATTATGGTATTAATTAATTAATACTTAATAATTAAGTAATAATTAATTAGAACTAAAATTAAATTTTCCAAACAAAATGGATGGTTCTCTCAACACGTAATGAATAGTTAAGCAATAATTATTTAATCTTAACACGTGATTTACATGTGTTCCCACATGTGTCAGACGGTTCCCTCAAGTAAACGGTCACCTGATCTGCAAATCCAACGACTCAGATGCAACTATCTCAATGCTAAGGTTTCGTCACCATTTAAACTCGCCTTCTTCTCCAGGTTTGCTCTATAGGGTAGGTTGGGCACTCCTCCATTTATGTCAAAAAATTATAAGAAATCTACCTTATATATCAATTTTCAATAATCCCGATTCCAAAAACAAAAAAATCTAAAAAAAAATTTGTTGGGTGAATCTATCCATGTTATAAAGAAGAAGTTTGAACTCTTTTTTGTTCGTTAAATATAAAATATTGGGACAAAAAAATCAGAAGTCTGGCTCAAGTTCAAGTTCTGCAGCTGGCGAATCAAATTGCCAGGATGAACGGATATGTTATCGCTGCTCCTGGCACTGCTGGCACGACAAATCAATTTCCTACTACTTCCTTGTACATGGGAGATTTGGAGTAGAATGTAAGTGATGCTCAACTGTACGATATGTGTGGATCAATTGGGCATGTTGTTTCGGTTAAGGTTTGCAGGGATATCACAACGAGGGGATCACCTGGATATGGTTACGTCAATTACAGCAATCCAATCGACGGTGCATTCTTCGTTTTTTTTTCACTTTAGTTTTTGGTATTGTTTGTTATTTGTATTAGTTCATATGAATCATAGATCATGTTTGAATTGCATCTTCTTTATTATTATCTCATTTATTATATTTTTTAAACCTTTTTTGCAAACACTGTAATGAACCGCATTTTCAGCGATATAATAATTAATTTATTTAATTATTTATATAGTGAATTAAAGAATTTAATGGTCATTGAATTAAATAATGGTGAATATTTAATTAAAATAATAAATTAAATAATATATTTAATTCTGTAATAATCAGATTGGGCCGAAATGGCGATATCATGTGAATGGGATTATTTATAAGATATAATTCAGTTTGGAATTGAATTTGAATAACGAATATATTATTTAAACGAAGTTTGAACATATAATTATATTATAATTATAATCGAGCTCGAAATGGCGCGGCAATTCACGATTTGGCGATTCGAACTTTAAACGAATATACAGAAGACGTTTTAAGTCGGATTTATGTGAAACAAGAAACGTTCAGAGCTAGTGAAGTATATTTTTCTATTGGAAGGGAAAAATCGGGATTTCGTCGTGTAGATTTTGATTTATGTCCAAATCAAATTTTCAAATAGTCGCTATGGAATCGTTATCAACCATAACGATATATTTAATTATAATTAAATATTGGCCTCAAATTTAGACAAGCCCTTTGAGACGTGGTGATAATTTAAATTTTAGAATTTTACTGTAATTTTTATTTCGTAAAATAAGCACTTTTTATTTTGAAGTGTTTTGCACCCTATATCAGTATTTCGGGGTTTCACAGAATAAGTTAATGGACCTATATTATTATACCTTTGGAATCATGGCACATTACGAAACACAATGGTATTTTTATTTTTGCCTATACCTGCCACTAAAGCGAAAAGGACTGCATATTGTCGTAACTAAAAGTAAGTGACAACCGGGTTTCCGTTCCAACAACAACTGCGATTTGTTCAGGGAAAATATTACTTATAATTTAAACATTCAATGATATAAGAAATAAATAAAAGTATATATATCATCCTAAGCTTCCTATGTTTATATAGTATTGGAGACGGCGGATCAAAATTTATTTTCATGTACTGAAATTACAAGTTGTTTACCATTTTAGCTGATAAGTGGACAATGCCGAGCCACATAAACTTGAATATAATATATATATTTACGATATATATACCTTACCCTCCTACTCTAACCTAATTTCACTCCTCTGGTCAAGGGAGCATCGCGCCTCCACCAAAGAACACAGAAAGAAAAATCGTGTGTTACTAAACTCAAAAGAAATACAAAATCTAATATCTTCAAACTAGGATTTTTAGATTCATCAGGAGGCGCTCTTTAGCGCATCAGTTTTTTTGTGAACCTCGATGAAAATCTGGGTTGGTGGTTGTTCCGCAGCGTCGGGTAGGAGAAGTCGAAGTCGGTTTCAGGTGGTAGAAGCTCGCGGGGAAGAGCAAGACGGGGGCGAAGGGTTTTAACAGGAAAATGTCAGTGGTGGAAATCAGTGGTGAACTATGGGAAGGTTGGGGATGTGAAGTCCGTATTACTGTGTGTATGTGGGACGAGGTCAGCAGCGTGAAGTCTTCAAAAGGGAAGCAGTTGATTTTTTTTTTCAATAGCTGAAGTCGAAGTGGCCAGTGAAAAACGTGAGGCGAGTTGATGAAGAATAAAGGAAGTGGCACTTCAAAGGATCGGCAGTGGTTTTAGAAGGAGCAACGTTGGATTGTGTAGTGGGGAAAAGGTTGCTGGTCTGGATAAGTACGAACGTGGGGAGGAGGCAACCAAGAGCTGCTATTCTATGTGAACGAGATCGGAACTTGAATGGAAATGAGATAGTGAAAGGATTTTGGTTAATGATGTAGTTTGAATTTTCAGTAATGGTAGTTTGTTTTGCTGTAGGGTGGTGACGAGGGGATTCCCCTGACTTGCTGAGTTGAATGATGGTTTCTATTAGTTGATTTGTGAAATGGAAAAGGGGGCTTGGATGGAGTTAAGATTTTGGGGGTATGGCCATTGAGGAGCAGTGCGATTTCCATTTGGAAGAGGAGCAGTGTAATCGGGTACGGGCTTTAAGGGGTGTAGTTGGGCTGAGGTAAAATGGTAAGGCCGTATGAATTAAAGTTTAGTTTAATTTAAATTAAATGGTATTGAAATTTGTAAATTCAATAACTGGCTCATACCATATCATAATTTCGAACCGTCAGATCCGTTGGGATCGTATGGACGAGAGCTACACACTGGAATGGACTGGGAGTGAAATGAGGCTCATTACAATTTAATGCAAAATAAATTGTCCGTCTGAATCAAGCGATGGTTATCGTTATTTAACGATGATCGTCCAATGTGAGTAAAACTCACCAACTATGAACAGTTCTATTTTTATAAAGTATATTTAGAACTGATAAATGATGACTGATTGTTGTGTGTTAACTGTTGGTTGAGTTGTTTGTGTATTGATTGAAATCATAGATAGCGATAGATATATGTATATAAATCGCTAATCGAATATTGATTTTATTTATCAGAATATTGTATATTCGTGTTGTCTAACCTATGTATTGCAGGGAAACATGTTGGAAGGGTCCAACTAGACTCCTCAATATTTATAATACTGCTATGTTCATATATTATAATATATGATGTGATATATAATCTATTGTAAATTATGTGTGTTTGAACGATATTGGCCAATGTGATTTGATATGTTAAATTCCATAACATATCAGAATGTTGATAAGGGAATTTTCAAAGTGATATTTCAAAATAAATAAATTTATAAAATCCAAGGATTTTATAAAAGAGAAAATATATATAAAATCAAAGAAGATTTTATAAAAGGAATTTATTTATAAATGGGATATTTATAAAGGGGGATATTTGATTTCATAAATGACATATTTATTTGTTAAATAAATAGGAGATATTAAATGAATTATTTATTTAGTAAATAAATAGGATATCATAAAGAATTATTTATTTAGAAAATAAATAAAGATATACAAGGAAATATTGGTGAAAACAAATACAAAGGAAGATATTTGCAAAACAAATACAAAGGAAGATATTTGCAAAACAAATAGAATTTAAAAGGAAATATTTGTAAAACATTTACAAATAGATCAAATGGAAATATTTATTTATTGGAAATAAATAGAATGTTATAAAGGAAATATTTATTTGTTAAATAAGTAGGAAAGATAAAAGAAATATTTATTTGTTAAATATATAGAATTGAAGGGAATAGTTATTTGTTAAGTAAACAAATAGAAAATGAATTATTTGTATAAACAAATAGAAAAGAAATAAATCAAAGGAGTTAATTCAAAGGAATTAATCAAAAGAGATAATTCAAAGGAACAAATCAAAAGAGATAATTCAAAGGAATAAATCAAAAGAGTTAATCGAAATGAGTAAATCGAATATTAGTTATTCGATTAGAGTTAATCGAATAGAGTAAATGAGTTAGAGTTAACCAGTTAGGGTTAACCAATTAGGGTTGACCAGTTAGAGTTGATCAGTTAGAGTTAAGCAGTTAGAGTTAGAGTTAACCAATAGAGCAATCAAATAGAGTTAATCGAATTAGAATAAATCGATTAGAGTTAGTCGAATAAGGAGTTATCGAATATTAGTTATTCGAATCGAGTTAAAAGGAGTTATCGACTATTAGTTATTCGAATCAATTTGAAAGGAGTTATCGAATATTAGTTATTCGAATCAAGTGAAAAGGAGTTATCGAATCTAGTTATTCGAAAGGAGTTATCGAATCTAGTTATTCGAAAGGAGTTATCGATTACTTTAAATCGAAAGGAGTTATTGAATTTAGTTATTCGAAAAGGAGTAATCGAATAAAGTATTCAAAGAGAGAGATTATCGGATATCGTTTGTTCGAAAGAAAGAGTAATCGAATATTAGTTATTCGAAGTGAGTTAATCGAATATTAGTTATTCAAAGAGAGTAAATTGTCGAATTGGATTATATCGAATTCGGGAAAGTATTATTTACTTTCCGGTGTTTAAATCAAGATTTATTTATTTATATATAAATAAGAGTAGGTTAATTATTTCAAAGTAAGAAATAAAAGTAGATGTTAAGTTAGATATTTCGAAAGTAGGAATTTTAACGCTATAGTTAAAATCAATGTTTTAAATAAATAAGGGGGTTTGTAAATAGATTTCGAGGGTTCGTAAGGAAATGTTAAAGGGTTAAAAGATGAACTTACCCTATTTCAAGATTTGAAATGTTGTTCAGTTAAGGTCTGAGAGGTAGTTATACCCCAACTTGATTGACTTCGTTTTTAATTAAGAAATGGTTACGGTTCGAGTGTGAAGTGGTTAAGTGGATTTAGTTATTTAGTATAGTGTTTTGAGTCGTCATCGCAATATAGTTTTAAACATCTGTTTAAATCCCAATTAAGAAGTTTTGGAAATGTATTCCAAACGAGAATCAGAAATGTTTTCTGATAATAGAAAATAAGGAACATATGAATATATATATATGACTGATGGTTGATTTGATAGAATTTCCATTTGGAAATAATATCATTGTTTGCACACCTATTTTTCTTTGATAGTTAACTCACCGACTGTCGAAGTTTTTGACCATTTTAACGTTGTTTATATGGAGAGACTGGTTGGATTATTATCCAAAGAACCACTCTATATTGGCATAAGTGTTGCGAATCATCTATGCCAAAGATAATTAAAGACGGAGTAAAGTGCAAGGGCTATTGTATACGTCTTAGATAACAGTGCCTAGGATGGATGTACTGAATAGTGCCTTCGGGTCATCCTGTTCCTGGATGACTTGTATGGATGAATGTCTGACAGAGTATTTCCAGAAAGGTCACGTACATTGATTTCTTCAACCGTACCAAGAGTTGAAGCGGAGAAGGAAACTTCTTTAGCTAACACGTAATGTACTGTTGTAGACGTCAATTGGTGATTTTCGATGGATCTGACAATGTGGCATTCGAAGTGAATCTGATGTGATGATAAGGCGTAACCTCAAGCCTCATCAACCGGTAAATGACAGAAATCGGGCAGGTAGCATGGCTATGTAGGCCGCACCTATTAGGGTGTATAATCACCTGATCTAGAGTTTCATTTACTTCAAAAAAAATCTATTGTTGATGCTGTCCCATTCGGGAAACAGTTGCTGATCCCAACCGTTGGTGATATACATTCGATACACTCAAGCGAAATGTGTGGTCAGTCATGTGTGGCTGGGTTGCAAGATGTTCTTGTTGAACCCAATGTATTCCTCTTTAGAGGTACACTAGCGAAAGGTGGTTCCATACCTTGTCATAGTTAGAAATCCATTACCCAATACGTGCTTGCGGTTTTGATTGTATACTATATATGTAGAATGTGAGATGAAAGCGTTTCTACTAGATGATTACTATGTTGTGATTGATAGACATTATTATAATATCAAAAGGTTTTTGATATAAAGATATTTTGGATTCTCATAAGGGAAAAACCCGTTCCGTTATACGGCGTGGTCTTATGAGATATCGTTAAATTGCTCAAACTGTTTAAATCTGTTTTACTCATACCAGTCCCATGACGGACCCGAAGTTTATTTTGTTTTGTTTTCCCTAAACTCTTGGGTGCCCAATTTTGTATGGGTAGTCAAGTAGTCGGGATTTACAGATATTGGAAGAGCTTGGAGCAGGAGGCTTCAGGATTATATAGTTGTAGTTATTTCTGCTGTGTTGTAAGTGTTGTACGCTGATAATGTTATTGTATACATATACTGATTTTATTTCAAGGATATGTTATCTATTATATGTTGTTTGTTCCGCTGTGAGATTCGTGTTACTCTGTTGTTGTATCTTCTTCTTCTTCTTTTCTATAAGTTTCTACCTTATCTTTCCTCACCCTCTGTTTTCTTTCTATTAGTTTTCTGATTTTCCGGTGTAATTGGGGTTGGACTTGTGTTATTTGGTTAGCTCAAATTGGATCGGAATTTCGGGTCACTACAGTTAGTATCAGAGCTTAAGGTTAAGTAATTACCTTGGCTCTGTGGCGTGACTCAGTAGAGATGGGGTTAGTAATACCCTAGATTGAGTTGAGTGTATATATACGAGTGAGCGTATTTGTTATTGATATAAAAATTGTTTTATATTGTGGTGATTTATTAGTTGAGTTGTTTATGAGTTCTGGTCGATCAGTTTGATCCACTGTATCGGTAGGAGTTACTAAACACTCGAATACGATGGTCGACACGATATGTTTTGAAAAGAGGGTAAATTAAAATAAGTTTACCCAAGGTATATCTTGATATAGAGAAGATATATATATATATATATATCAAAATTATAATATAGTGGATATATTGGTTGTTATTATAATCGAGTAAGGTTATAAATTAAATGGTTATGTAAATAACCAATCAGAATTCATATAAGTGAAATACGTGAAATCAGATGAGTTAAATCTGAAATTTAAACCAGAAATTGAATTAAAATTCTGGAAAATTGGATAAGTGTTTGTAAATGGATTTAGATTAAAAATAAGGAAAATTTAAGATCCTGGGAGATTGTAAATTGTTTTACAAGCAGTGTGAATTATATTTTGAAATGAATTTCAAAGTGGAAATGTTTAGAAATGGTTTTATAAGTATTGAACTCACTTCGATCGCTGGAAAATAGATTCTGATGATGACAGCTGCATCACCAGTATTCATTTTCGAGTTGTAAGTGACGAATTACTACCAGAGATACTGTTTTGAATTTGTTTTGGGAAAGACAAGTTGTGTTGAATTTTAAAAAGGAAAATTTGATTTTTGAAAAGAGTAAACTGTTTAAAAACTCCCAGGGAAAGACTATTTGAATTAAAAACAAATTTAACAGAAATTTGTGAAAGCAAATTTGAATTAAACTAAAGCCTGTAAAGTGGTAACTGAGATTGAATTAGAATGATATCAAGTCAAATTGGATTGTGAGATTCAAATTTGAAGTGTAATGTGACAATCAAGTTAAGAGTTGGGAATCGAGAAGAAACTCGAGTTGAAATGATATTTGGCTCGGATATAAATGAAAGGTTGTGTTGTGGATAAAAGCAGGTTGGAATTTGATTGGGATGACCCTTGTATCTGCTGAATTGACAGCAGGTGAAAGTGATAGAGTTGACATGCCCGACAAAAAGGTACAAGTTAATATTCGATATAAGCATGAGATTTATGAGCCGAATTGGCAAGTCGCTTAGCTGTTTGATTTTCTTTTTGGGTTGGAGATGGCCCAGAGAGGCGAGTGGTGGTTTGACGTATTGACCAGTACAAAGGAGGTGCTGGCGAAATTTTTCAAAAAATTAAGGCATTAGGAAACTTTCAGGATTTTTGAAAATTTTCGTTGATAAGAATTAGTTAATATTTAATTGAAATTAATTTGGTCCAGTTAGAAACTGAAGTTAAGAAGTGAACAAATAAGTTATAACCAGTAAATAGAGTTATTTTCTACCTTAGCAATTTCGAGGACGAAATTATTTTAAGTAGGGAAGACTGTAATGACCCACATTTTCAGCGATATAATTTATTTATTTATTTATTTATTTATTTATTTATATAGTGAATTAAAGAATTTAATGGTCGTTGAATTAAATAATGGTGAATATTTAATTAAAATAATAAATTAAATAATATATTTAATTCTGAAATAATCAGATTGGGCCGAAATGGCGATATCGTGTGAATGGGATTATTTATAAGATATAATTCAGTTTGGAATTGAAATTGAATAACGAATATATTATTTAAACGAAGTTTGAACGTATAATTATATTATAATTATAATCGAGCTCGAAATGGCGCGACAATTCGCGATTTGGTAATTCGAACTTTAAACGAATATACAGAAGCCATTTTAAGTTGGATTTCTATGAAATAAGAAACGTTCAGAGCTGGTGAAGTATATTTTTCAATTGGAAGAGAAAAATCGAGATTTCGTCGTGTAGATTTTGATTTATGTCCAAATCAAATTTTCGAATAGTCGCTATGTAATCATTATCAACCATAACGATATATTTAACTATAATTGAATATTGGGCTCGAATTTAGACAAGCCCTTTGAGATGTGGTGATATTTTAATTTTTAGAATTTTACTGTAATTTTTATTTCGTAAAATAAGCACTTTTTATTTTGAAGTGTTTTGCACCCTATATCAGTATTTCGAGGTTTCACAGAATAAGTTAATGGACCTATATTATTATACCTTTGGAATCATGGCATATTACGAAACACAATGGTATTTTTATTTTTGTCTATACCTGCTAGTAAAGCGAAAAGGACTGCATATTGTCGTAACTAAAAGTAATTGACAACCGGGTTTCCATTCCAACAACAACTACGATTTGTTCAGGGAAAATATTACTTATAATTTGAACATTCAATGATATAAGAAATGAATAAAAGTATATATATCATCCTACGCTTCCTGTGTTTATATAAACATAGTATTGGAGACGGCGGATCAAAATTTATTTTCATGTACTGAAATTACAAGTTGTTTACCATTTCAGCTGATAAGTGGACAATGCCAAGCCACATAAACTTGAATATAATGTATATTTCCTATAAATATACCTTACCCTGCCATTCTAACCTAATTTCACTCCTTTGGTCAAGGGAGCATCGCGCCTCCACCAAAGAACACAGAAAGAAAAATCGTGTGTTATTAAACTCAAAAGAAATACAAATTCTAATATCTTCAAACTAGGATTTTTAGATTCATCAGGAGACGCTCTTTAGCGCATCATTTTTTTGTGAAGCTCGATGAAAATCTGGGTTGGTGGTTGTTCCGCAGCGTCGGGTAGGAGAAGTCGAAGTCAGTTTCAGGTGGTAGAAGCTCACGGGGAAGAGCAAGACGGGGGCGAAGGGTTTTAACTGGAAGATGTCAGTGGTGGAAATCAGTGGTGAACTATGGGAAGGTTGGGGATGTGAAGTCGGTATTGCTATGTGTATATGGGACGAGGTCAGCAGCGTGAAGTCTTCAAAAGGGAAGCAGTTGATTTTTTTTTCAATAGCTGAAATCGAAGTGGCCAAAACGTGAGGCGAGTTGATGAAGCATAGAGGAAGTGGCACTTCAAAGGATCGGCAGTGGTTTTAGAAGGAGCAACGTTGGATTGTGTAGTGGGGAAAAGGTTGCTTGTTTGGATTAGTACGAACGTGGGAAGGAGGCAACCAAGAGCTGCTATTCTATGTGAACGAGATCGGAACTTGAATGGCAATGAGATAGTGAAAGGATTTTGGTTAATGATGTAGTTTGAATTTTCAGTGATGGTAGTTTGTTTTGCTGTAGGGTGGTGACGAGGGGATTCACCCTGACTTGCTGAGTTGAATGATGGTTTCTGTTATTTGATTTGTGAAATGGAAAAGGGGGCTTGGATGGAGTTAAGCGTTTGGGGGTATGGCCATTGAGGAGCAGTGCGATTTCCATTTGGAAGAGGAGCAGTGTAATCGGGTGCGGGCTTTAAGGGGTGTAGTTGGGCTGAGGTAAAATGGTAAGGCCCGTATGAATTAAAGTTTAGTTTAATTTAAATTAAATGGTATTGAAATTTGTAAATTCAATAACTGGCTCATACGATATCAGAATTTTGAACCGTCAGATCCGTTGGGATCGTATGGACGAGAGCTACAACTGGAATGGACTGGGAGTGAAATAGGGCTCGTTCAATTTATTACAAAATAAATTGTTCGTCTGAATCAAGCGATGGATATCGTTATTTAACGATGATCGTTCAATGTGAGTAAAATTCACCAACTCTGAACAGTTCTATTTTTATAACGTATATTTAGAACAGATAAATGTTGACTGATTGTTGTGTGTTAACTATTGGTTGAGTTGTTTGTGTATTGATTGAAATCATAGATAACGATAGATAGATATATATATATAAATCGTTAATCAAATATTGATTCTTGTAACGATACGGATTTAATCCGGACCTAATCGATCGCTAAACCGACCAAGACCGTTCGAATCCCGCATATGCTAACTCTGGGTATACAACACATCAGAACAAATAACAGAAGACTTCTATAAACATCATAATAATGTTACATCAGAGTACAGAATATCAGAGTATATCGAAAATAATACACAACGGAAGATAAATTTACATAAATGTAATACAATGCACAGCGGAAATATAAACTACACAGAGGAAGACTGTAAATGCCTGGACACAGCTTAAAGCTTCAATCCAGAATCCTGCTCAATACATCTACAAAATAAAACTACTCGGCTGCCCGTGTGGAAAATAGGGGCACCCAAGTTCGCAAGGGAAAAGCAAACCACTGGTATTCATGGGGGTAAACCCGTTTCACGTTAGCGGCGTGGTCCCGTGATATACTATATTATTAAATAAGTTAATTAAAACTGTTAGAGTTTCTCACACCAGTCCCATGACTGACCGGTTTTTAAAATCTATACAGTGTTTAAAAATGTGGTTTTCAAAATCTACACTGTATGTAAAAGTGTGATTTATATTCACAGGATCTTGGTTTACAGCTGGAATGATATACGGAAAGCTTTGTATCCGTATATCTCCTTCAGTTGTGTTTTGTATTATTTCTGCTGCGATGTATTTAAATGTAATTTAAATCTCTTATATTTCTGTGTAATATTTATTCATACTCTGTATATTCTTGTATTCTGATGGAATTGTTGTAATATACAATGAAATGTTCTCCCGTCTGCGTTCTTTTGTGGCTTGTTCTCGAACTATCCGCGCTTTCCTCACCGGGGAAGTTACGGGTTTTCACAATTCTGTTTATCAGAATATTGTATATTCGTGTTGTCTAACCTATGTGTTGCAGGTAAACAGGTTGGAGGGGTCCAACTGGACTCCTCAATATTTATAATACTGTAATGTTCATATATTGTAATATATGATGTGATATATAATCTGTTGTAAATTATGTGTGTTTGGACGATACTGGCCAACGTGATTTGATATGTTAAATACCATAACATATCGGAATGTTGATAAGGGAATTTTCAAAGTGATATTTGAAAATAAATTTATTTATAAAATCCAAGGATTTTATAAAAGAGAAAATATTTATAAAATCAAAGAAGATTTTATAAAAGGAATTTATTTATAAATGGAATATTTATAAAGGGGGATATTTATAAACTCATAAGATTTTATAAATGACATATTTATTTGTTAAATAAATAGGACATATTAAACGAATTAATTATTTAGTAAATAAATAGGATATCATAAACGAATTATTTATTTAGAAAATAAATAAAGATATACAAGGAAATATTGGTGAAAACAAATACAAAGGAAGGTATTTGCAAAACAAATAGAATTTAAAAGGAAATATTTGTAAAACATTTACAAATAGATCAAATGGAAATATTTATTTATTGGAAATAAATAGAATGTTATAAAGGAAATATTTATTTGTTAAATAAGTAGGAAAGATAAAAGAAATATTTATTTGTTAAATAGATAGAATTGATGGGAATAGTTATTTGTTAAGTAAACAAATAGAAAATGAATTATTTGTATAAACAAATAGAAAAGAAATAAATCAAAGGAGTTAATTCAAAGGAATTAATCAAAAGAGATAATTCAAAGGAATAAATCAAAAGAGATAATTCAAAGGAATAAATCAAAAGAGTTAATCGAAATGAGTAAATCGAATATTAGTTTTTCGATTAGAGTTAATTGAATAGAGTAAATGAGTTAGAGTTAACCAGTTAGGGTTAATCAAATAGGGTTGACCAGTTAGAGTTGATCAAGTAGAGTAAACCAGTTAGAGTTAGAGTTAACCAATAGAGTAATTGAATAGAGTTAATCGAATTAAATCGATTAGAGTTAGTCGAATAAGGAGTAATCGAATATTAGTTATTCGAATCGAGTTAAAAGGAGTTATCGAATATTAGTTATTCGAATCAAGTTGAAAGGAGTTATCGAATATTAGTTATTCGAATCAAGTGAAAAGGAGTTATCAAATCTAGTTATTAGAAAGGAGTTATCGAATCTAGTTATTCGAAAGGAGTTATCTATTAGTTTAAATCGAAAGGAGTTATCGAATTTAGTTATTCGAAAAGGAGTAATCGAATATAGTATTCGAAGAGAGAGATTATCGGATATCGTTTATTCGAAAGAAAGAGTAATCGAATATTAGTTATTCGAAGTGAGTTATTCGAATATTAGTTATTCGAAGAGAGTAAATTGTCGAATTCGATTATATCGAATTCAGGAAAGTATTATTTACTTTCTGGTGTTTAAATCAAGATTTATTTATTTATAAATAAATAGGAGTAGGTTAATTATTTCAAAGTAAGAAATAAAAGTTGATGTTAAGTTAGATATTTCGAAAGTAGGGATTTTAATGCTATAGTTAAAATCAATGTTTTAAATAAAGAAGGGGGTTCGTAAATAGAATCCAAGGGTTCGTAAGGAAGTGTTAAAGGGTTAAAAGATGAACTTACCCTATTTCGAGATTTGAAATGTTGTTCAGTTAAGGTCTGAGAGGTAGTTATACCCCAACTTCATTGACTTCGTTTTTAATTAAGAAATGGTTATGGTTCGAGTGTGAAGTGGTTAAGTGGATTTAGTAATTTAGTATAGTGGTTTGAGTCATCATCGCAATATAGTTTTAAACATCTATTTAAATCCCAATTAAGAAGTTTAGGAAATGTTTTCCAAACGAGAATCAGAAATGTTTTCTGATAATAGAAAATAAGGAACATACGAATATATATATATATATATATATATATATATATATATATATATATATATATATATATATATGACTGTTGGTTGATTTGATAGAATTTCCATCTGGAAATAATATCGTTGTTTGCACTCCTATTTTTCTTTGATAGTTAACTCATCGACTATCGAAGTTTTTGACCATTTTAACGTTGTTAATATGGAGAGACCGGTTGGATTATTATCCAAAGAACCACTCTGTATTGGCATAAGTGTTGTGAATCATATATGCCAAAGATAATTGAAGACGGAGTAAAGTGCAAGGGCTATTGTATACGTCTTAGATAACAAAGCCTAAAATGGATGTACTGAATAGTGCCTTCGGTTCATCCTGTTCTTGGGTGACTTGTATGGATGAATGTCTTATAGAGTATTTCCAGAAAGGTCACATACATTGATTTCTTCAACCGTACCAAGAGTGGAAGCGGAGAAGGAAACTTCTTTAGCTAACACGTAATGTACTGTTGTAGACGTCAATTGGTGATTATCGATGGATCTAACAATGTGGCATTCGAAGTGAATCTGATGTGATGATAAGGCATAACCTCTAGCCTCATCAACCGGTAAATGACAGAAATCGAGCAGGTAGCATGGCTATGTAGGTCGCACCTATTAGGGTGTATAATCGCCTGATCTAGAGTTACATTTACTTCAAAAAAAATCTATTGTTGATGTTGTCCCATTCGGGAAATGGTTGTTGATCCCAACCATTGGTGATATACATTCGATACACTCAAGCGAAATGGGTGGTCGGTCATGTGTGGCCGGGTTGCAAGATGTTCTTGTTGAATCCAGTGTATTCCTCTCTAGAGGTACACTAGCGGAAGGTGGTTCCATACCTTGTCGTAGTTGGAAATCCATTACCTAATACGTGCTTGCGGTTTTGATCGTATACTATATTTGTAGAACGTGAGATGAAAGCGTTTCTGCTAGATGATTATTATATTGTGATTGATTGACATTATTATAATATCAAAAGGTTTTTGATATAAAGATATTTTGGATTCTCATAAGGGAAAAACCCGTTCCGTTATACGGCGTGGTCTTATGAGATATTGTTAAATTGCTCAAACTGTTTAAATCTGTTTTACTCATACCAGTCTCATAACTGACCCGGAGTTTATTTTGTTTTGATTTCCCTAAACTCTTGGGTGCCCAATTTTGTACGGGCAGTCAAGTAATCGGGATTTACAGATATTGGAAGAGCTTAGAGCAGGAGGCTTCAGGATTATATAGCTATAGTTATTTCCGCTGTGTTGTAAGTGTTGTACTCTGATAATGTTATTGTACACATATACTGATTTTAATTCAAGGATATGTTATCTATTATATGTTGTTCATTCCGCTGTGAGATTCGTGTTACTCTGATGTTGTATCTTCTTCTTCTTTTTTTCTATAAGTTTCTACCTTATCTTTCCTCACCCTTTGTTTTCTTTCTATTAGTTTTCTGATTTTCCAGTGTAATTGGGGTTGGACTTGTGTTATTTGGTCAGCTCAAATTGGACCGGAATTTCGGGTCACTACAAACGCTTTACAAATTGCAAACTCAAATGTTTAAATAGTGTCGGAGCTCTTGCGAACTGCTAGTGGACATGAAGGTGGCACTGATACGTGTATTGTGAGGTTATTTATGCAGATTGTATGAATGACAATTGCTAGAAATGCTGTCAGTGGCCAGTCAATGTGGAGCTGGCTTCAGGATAATGAAACTATACACCAAAAATAATATTGGGCCAGAGAGTTGTGCTTACGATTGATACAGGAAGTGGAACGAAGATATCTGCCCAAAGCGTAAGTAGACTGGCAGCATGTTGAATGGTATGAACTATGAAGAACTGGAGATGCATGGATTCAGGTAAATGAATCTGTTGCACAATATTAACTATGTAAAATTGAGTCTGCTTTACATATTTTCTCACAAAACCCGAACCACTAGTAAACTGAACAGGGAAGGGAAGGGAACAAAAGATTGGACAATATGCATTTTAGCTGAATTTAAAAAGGCCATCATCATATTATTTAATGAAATAAAGAAATCATTAATAGACAAAGTCAAGACAAAAGCTGACGATCACGTTTATTAGTAAAAAATAAAGGTGAAAATAGTGAAGTGGCATGCAATGGCATAATGGACATGGGATGCACAAGATGAAACATGCTTCATATGCAGAATAGCTTTTGATGGTTGTTGTCCTAGCTGCAAATTTCCGGCGGACGACTGTCCGTTAATTTGGGGTGCTGCAATCATTCTTTTCACTTGCACTCTATCTTGAAATGGGTCAACTCTCAATCTTCTCAAGCTCACTGCCCCATGTGTCGTAGAGAGTGGCAATACAAAGCTTTAACAACATTTCAACCATAATCTCACCTCTAGTTTCTCATTAAAATGATTGATTGACTGCAGAATGAGTTGTAACTGTGGCATTGGGTGTATTTTTGACTTTCCTATCTGGCGGACACTCTATTGCTGTTAGCTTGAACTGCATTTCTGTTGCGCCAAAGGTTTGGTTTCATTGTACTTTAAGGGGAAATTAACGCAAGCCGAATGATCCGTGAACCGTGCTGCTGTTAGGAGCTGAATTGCAAAGAATATGGAATGTCTAAATTAAAAGGTAATCTCTTAGCCATAACTGAGCATCTAGCTCTATGCTGTAAATTAAAGACAGTCCCATGTTTACTAACGCGTTGTTTTTTAGTTTCCAAAGTATAGGCGAAGCCAAGCAAAGAAAATAGTTGATCTCATATCTTAGCAAATAGGTAGTCTCTCCCTTTTTTTACAAATGTGCTTTTTGCAGTCTTGAAATCTCGTACCTACATCTTACATTATCATACATGATACAAATTATACTTATCATATGCAATATAATTATGCCTGTCTATTAAATATGCAGTATATTAGGATTGAATGCATTGTCTCATGAATTATTTAATATTTTTAAGTTTATAAGTGTACTATAGTGTATGAATTGTTTAGTGTATTCAAACTCTATCTAGCATTAGCCGTGTTGGAAAGATTTTGGTTTAGTGTATTCAAAACCAAGATTTTCTTACTGCGTACAGTTATAATCTTTCCAACTATAAGTATATAGAGTCCCTGACTTTTAACTTTTTTATTTTTATTTTTCGTTCTTCTGTTTCATATACATTTTCGTTCTTTTCTTTTTCTTTGACAGGGAATGAATACGGAAGCGCTTAGACTTATGGGCATCTGTCCCAAATTGCCAATTTTGGGATGTTCAATGGGCTTCTGTTATTGCACGCTGCATAAAGAATTGCAAGTTTATTGGCTGCGATTGTTACTATCCGGTGCTCTTCACTCGATATTTGAACATGCTTGAGGTTAATTAACTCCATAAATATTTTTTGTCGCTAGCTTGCAGTTGAGCTATATTTTTTGTAGCCCTTAGTTATCTTGGTATTATGACAAACTGATGTTAACTCCGTTGCCAGTTGATATTTTAAAATTAATATCAGAAAAAGTGTTCTATTTTACTTTTTGCCAGTACGATTATATTCATTGCTGCATGCCTGCAACCGGCACAAGTCACTTACAAGAAATATTAAAGTGCGGATCGTGGTGATGCTGCTGCACTGAGTGCATTGGAGAAGCTTCCTGTTCCTGTTTAATTATTTTCCTTCTGTATACAGGTTGGACGAATTGCTAGGCCAACTGGAAGATCTAAGAGGTAATTTTGATGCTGCAGTGCATAGTATAACTGGAAGATCTAAGAAGTAATTATGATGCTGCTATGTACAGTATAAATGGAAGATCTAAGAGTGATTGTGCACGTGTATATGGGTGAATAAGTGTGTATAAGGGGTATATGTATACGATTTAAACGTAGTGAGGAAGTGTATGTACAAGTGATTGTGTAAATAGAGGGGAAACACTATGTGTACTATTTGAAAGTGTAATAAATATTTATTTGAATAAATATTTGTTTAAAAATAATTTTTGAATTAAATATTCAATTCTTGTAAATATTATTAATATTATGTGTAATATTCAAATTCATTGCAACTTTCAGCATTTTACAACGAGCATTTATTGTTTTTATAGAGGATATTACAACGGTCAATGCCTGTTGCAAAAAATATTACAACAGGTTGCTATTCTATTGAAGGAACATACAACAACAACAACATAAGACCGTTGTAAAAAGTCTATTACAACCATTCGTTACGATATTCATTGCCCGTGGTAAAAGAGGACATATTACAACATGACCTAATACAGTGAGCAGGCTGACCGCTGTAAAACCCCTACAATGGGCATTGCCCGTTGTAATGGATCTGTTTTGTTGTAGTGATACTCTGTCAGACATTCATCCATATAAGTTGTCCTGGAACTGGACAATCCAAATGCACTATTCCATCAATCCATCTTAGGAAATTTCTACCTAGAATCAAAAGAACAACCCTTGCACTTTACTCCGTCTTCAATTGTCTTCAAAATATTTGATTCACAATGCTTATTTCAATATATGGTGGTTTTCAGATAATAAATCTGATCCCAATCTCTTCGTATCAACAACGGAAATGGTCCAAAAACTTTGATAGTCGCTTATTTAACTATCAAAGAAAAACATCCATACAATCAATGGTCATATTTCCAAATGGAAATTCTACTGATCAAACATCAAGCAATACTAAGCCCGTTTTAAGTTAATTTCTTATAAATTTATTCATTCCCCAATTTCATATCTTTCGCCGGATGTCTTTCAAACTCCATTTGGCCTCTCACGATTTTTGGAAATCCTTCCAATCTATCATAATAATTTATTTTCTATATTTTAGGAAATGTATGTTATTATCATCGGGAAACATTTCCACATATTCACAAATTCTATTTTGGTTTTTTTGATTTCCATTTCAACATTCATCAGTCCCTGTCCGTAAATTAGTAAGAGAACGACTCCCTAAGTATCAACCAGGAAGGCCGAAACCAACATCAGATCGATATTCAGAAAGCCATTCAACTAATCTCAAGTCAGTTTCTAATTTCCTTAACTCCATTTCTTAGCTTCTTATCAACAAAATCATTTCAATCTGCAAAACGTTTGCTTTTAAACCATCATTCACTTTAAAACGTGTATACATTTCTCCTTCCAATCTCTCAAGATTTAATTTTATAAATCCCCTTATAAACTTCGATTATACGTTTATTCTCTTATTAAATTTCATATATAATTGATAAATCGATTTCTAGTTATCAACTTTCTTAAATTTTTCTATCTCCTTAAATTTCTGAAAAATTTCGCCAGCATCTCCTTTGTACAGCTTACTCGGTACAACTACAAATCGCCTCTCTGGGCCCTTTCTATTCAAAAAGAAAATAAAAAACCCAAGTGGCTTGCCAAATAGTCTCATAAAATCTCATAATCAATTAAATACGTACCTCTTTTGTCGAGTTATCAGTTTATTTTCTTCCATTAGCTTCATTCCATACCTATTGAACTTATATCCAACCATTTCCCATTTATTTCAACTCAATCCAATCGTTTTTAATTCAATTCGCTAATTTGCTCTTTTGCCTATTTCACCATTTTATTTAAACATATCACATTCATATATATTTTTAATTTGCTTATAAGCCAATTTGAATTCCCATTGTAATTCAAGTTTCATATTCGATTTCGAATATGAATTCACAAATCCCATTCACTTATCCAAAGTCAAATTCAATCCAAAACTCCATTAACAAATTATTCTTCTACTTAGTTAATTCTATCAATAATTGAAAATATGATTTTTGTTTTAAAAACCATTTCGTTTACTCCACTTGAGTTCATATTTATTTTATAACTCAAGTCTGGGTTTTTCTAATGGAAATTCAAGTTTAATTTGCTTAAAATCCTTTTATTAATTTAAATAAATAGTTATGGTTTCTGGAAATTTGATTTTGACATAACTCAAAATATATAGGACGAAATCCATATTTTTATCTTCCGCTAGAAAAATATTATTCAATAGGTTTGGACGACTCTTGTTTGAAAGAATTCCGACTTAAATTCAGTTCTATATACTCAATTGAAGTTCGAAACGTCAAATTATGAACTACTGCGTCGTAGCGAGTTTGTTTTAATTTAAAATAAACATAAACATTTAAAATTCATTTATTATATAAATTTCAACTCCATTCTTCAATGATTTAATATAAATTAAGCCAGTTTTCCAAATCCGACTTAATATTTTGGATTATCCCTAATCGTCGATTATTTCATAATTCAGTTCTACATTTATTTACCACTCAATCTTCTATATTAAATTCAATTATAAATTCCTAGGATTTATCTAAATTTAGTTTATACTCCGAATCCCAGAATAAAATCTATTATTTCTTTTTCGAAACAATTTCCAATTCCTCCTTTTAAATTCACATTTGAATTTACATTCCCTAAATTATCTAATGATAATTTATTTCACTTCATTTATAAACGTCGCTTATAAATTCAATTACTTGCTTTTATTATTCAAACAAGTTAATATTTCCTAGCCCATTCAAAATTCAAATTCTGTTTTGGAAAAATAAATTTTCCTTTTTAAACTCAATTTCTTTTCATTCGTATATATTTTTACAATATTTTAAATACCAATACTTAGGGTTATTGTTATTCAAACATCCAAAATGCATAATCATCAAACACAGGTTTTCTAACACATCATATATAATAATATATATGAAAAACCATCAATAATAAATTTTGAGGAATCCAGTTGGATCCCTCCAAGTTGTTTTCCTTGCATCCACAGATGTTAGACAATATAAATAATAACCATTCTGCTTCAAGGCTGGATATCGCGGTATAGAAGGTCATCCACTATATATATTGTCGGGGGCATAGGGTCATCTGCTAGTGGTACTGCGGGAAATATCCGATATGTATATATAATAGTCACTACCACCAAGCCTAAATATAACTAATATATATTATAGCCACAATTCATCAACAATTATTAAGTGCATCCAAACAGACAACAAACAACATATAAAAATTATTTAAAATAAAAAAATTTCATTTATAATAAAATTATAAAAGAACTAGCGAGTGAGTTTACTCACTTTGATTTTATTTGTCGAAATAGTGATTCGGTTTCTGATTAAATTAAACAACGTTTAATTTAATGTTTAATTTAATCAGAAACTCCAACTGGCTCTAAGTCATTCCAAATTTGTATCAATTCGCAGGTAATGTCACTACAAATCCAACACCTTATTTTGATCCAATCTAATAACGTATGAACGAATTAAACGTGATTAACAAATTTAATTAACTAGTTATTAAATTACCTGTTTTTAACTAACTAAATAAGTTAAGTAATTTACCTTAATTATTCTTTTCATTTTCATGCCTATAGGAAAAAAAATGACTCCTTCTCCTTCGTTTCCTTAATGCACCTCAGCGTTGACCTCCCTATTTCATCTTCATCTACAACCTCCTTCCACTTATCATCATCGCTTCGTGCCTGCTCTGAAACAAAACCCGTTCACACCAACAACCTTCCTCCATCGTGAAATTCCACCAGAGTACCCCCATTTATATTCCTGTCCAAACCTTCACTACTCGAACACCTTATTCTCATGCTCGTAGGCTTCATAAAGGAAGTGACTTTAACCCAACACAGGTAACCCGCGACCCTTCTCAACCTCAAATTCCCCCAAACTCCACACGAGATGCTATTCTCCATGCTAACCTCCTATCAACGATTTAAATCGACTAAAATCTCTCCAACTATCACCAAAGGCCTACCCTAATCCCGCTGATTCGAATTCGAAAGCTATAGAAACCGATCACACCAAACATGAAGCATGGTAGGGTAAAGTTCTCGATTATAGAAATCCATAGTATTTGAAATCACCCTTTTTCAATTAACATTTGATTTTTAAAAATCGGTTGAATAATTTGAAAGAAGATTGGACTTCGGTTTCGTCACTTTGCTGAGAACGAGAAAATAAGAGAGAAGTAGAGAAGGGTGCGTGCGGCTTCAAAGAATGATCATTTATTTTGTAAAGTTTTCCATTCGATTACAAACGCAATAAAGAGGAACACATTTTTGTTGTTGTTGAAGCATACGATTTTGGTTTTTCAGAAGAAAGAAAATGGGGGAAGGTATGCACGATTATATAGAGAAGAGGGGGAACAATACCTACAACCCTATTTAATTCATGCCAAATTAAGTACAGGCAAAATTATTTTGATTTGATTTTAAATTTGATTTGATTTGATTTTGAGCTTATCCATAATTTTATTATTATAATAATGGATATCATTGAAAATGGAGATGATAATAATGAAGATGATGCGCAAAAAGATGGGTATAACAGGATCGTGTCTAATTTTCAAATTTAATCAAATATTTTACAAATGATAGAGTACTATTAAACTTTTGTTTATTTCTGAAATTTATGTATAATAAATTAATATGTTAATAAATAATGCAAACATTTGATTTTAATGAAGAAATACGTGATTGGTGTATCAAACATGGACATATCAACTATTTTGTAACTTGAAGAAATAGATTTTGAAATGTAAACTACTACGGATGGGAATAATGCTACTTTGTGAAAGGAGCGGTAAATATTGCTTTCATCGACTGAAGAATTATGTACCAAATATCGAACAAAAGTCAAGAAGGGAAAGTAAATAATGAGATTGTTCGTTTAAGTTAAATGCTACTTGTCGAAGTGATGAAAAGTGGACACTTACGATAAAAATTACATTTAGTAGTCACATTTTTCTTAAATGTCTAATCGATCATGCTTATCTGGCGAACAATAAAAATGGTGAATTAAACATAGTTCAAACCATGAGTGATATTGTAATAACCATGGTTTTGTGATTACATGTATAAACTAATTAAACAATATCTAAAATGGATTAGTTGTTGAAGTTGTGCTGTTAACGCTACGTCATTACCTCGTTATATCCTGTAGTTGATTTCTATCGCTACGTATTTTCTAATTACCTTTGAATAGCCTTTTTGCTTTAAGCCCTACTATATTCCGATATCCCTTAATATAGTACATTATTTCAGCTATATTCTGTTATTCTCGCTATACCTTTTATATAGAAAACGAATTGAAAAATGATATTTATACATTACAAAAATTATAAAATTAGTTTTTTATTAAAAAAATTTAACATACATTTTTAGAATAAAAACTACTATAATATTCTATTAAATTTAATAAAACTAAATAAAAGTTGACTTTTATTTATATACATTTTGGATATGTTTTTATTTAAAATAAAAAATGTACTAATGAAAATTAAACTGAATGTTAATTTTACATTTACTTATCATTTACGTATTTGTAAAAGCATTAAATAAAAATTTTACATGTTATTTTGGAGTCATCCGCTATTTCCACGCTTTACCCCAACTGCAACTTTTTGCACTTTCACTGCACTAAATCCACTGAGCGATTTAACTGCATAGACTTGGACGGATAACTCGTAAAACCCGTTGATTTGATCAAGCTATGGATTTTGTAGTTAAAAATGAGTAAATATGTTGAATAGAGTTGAACTGAATCAAATGAAGCAATTCAATCACTAGTACAAAACTGCTTATTTGTGTCACCTTATTTGCGACGGTTCAGCTAAAACCAGTAGCACATTTGGTTAACAACAAACCGTAGCAAGTTGTCAGGAGAATGATGTAGAAAAGAAATTTGCGGTGATTTGTAGCAAATATTTATAATTTGCGACGACTATATTTAACTCTGTGGCAAATAAAGTGGTGTTGGAATTGATGGTAGACAATTTGCGACTGTGGACATATACAACAGTCACAGATGAATAAAAAAACATGGGTATTAACTTCTTTGTGTGTACCCACAGCAAATTGTGTAACATTTAACTTTTCCTCCCTCTTCTATTTCTTCGATTTCTCCATATCCTCCGTCCTCTTTTTCCCAGTAATCGAGAAAGTGCTTATGGTTGATTAATCCCAAATCATCATCGGATCGATTAATATCGAATTATGGAGCCAGTAGCATTCACACTTTCTCATTATCGATATACATTAAAAAAACCTAGAAATTAAATCAAACCGCTTGCATCTCAGATCGAAATCGTTTGATATCGCAAGATTTAGGGTTAGAACAAACCGAACCAGATCCGTTGGCAGTACCTCCGTCTTTGCCTGTCTGCTCCGCTGATCTGATACAGGTAATATATAGCACTACTTTGGGTTTCTTTTTTGTTGGTTTATGTTGTGCCAAAATCTATGCTTATGCACATGGAAGCAAGTCATTCTTGGGCTAAAGGGGTCAACAAAAATCATAATAACAGGATTAACTTGATATTCTCCATATATAGTTATTACAGTTGAATTATTATCTGTTTTAGTTATGCAGGTATTCTCCGTATAACATGATTAATTTATTGTTAGGCAAGTTACATAATGTTTGGCATTTTACTTGCTATCACATACTAAGAAATGTTTGTCCTTGGTTTCTGGGATGCTGGTTAGCTAGAATATTGGAGAGAGAAAAAGCCCTCTGATCTTATATGTTTGGCAGCAATTAAAAGATGCATATCTGGTGCAAACATACTTGCAACACATACTTTGCCTTAGATGACTTATTTGTCGAGTTAAACATACCATATATTTGTATAATGCAAAATGATTTGACTTATTTCTTAACTACTACATGCGAATAAAAATGAAGATATGTATGTATGAAGGTAATACAGGTATATGTACAATACATAAACATATATACACACATTCTATCCTCATGTTACATATTTGTGTTTTATAAAATATTGGATAGAAATTTCAATCTGTGTATCTGTTCAGCACATACACAAATGTAGATAATATGTTAGTTTGGTCATTAATTATACATTCATAAATGATTTTATTTGTTTCCTCCAATTAAATTTATGCGTATCTTTATTTTAGCCGAAAATAGAAATAATGACTAAGGTATAGTCTATTGGTAATTTAAAACAATTGAATGAGTTATGCTATGGATGGTCTACATTCAATACTGTGGTAACCTTTTTATACTATTTACTTCAAATGGTTATATTATACGAGGTTATTGTAATGTTAGTTTTGCTTTGTACAAGTCAGTTTCTACTATTTTTTTATTGCCTGCATGTTTTTTTTAATCATGGATGATAATCATACATATAGATAGAATAATTAATAGCAACATTAACGCCCAAGATCTCTCCTCTTCTTCAGTTCAGATCCGAAAAGTCATCAACTATTTCTCCTAAACCCATTCACATAAATATGTCAAAAGGCACTGGATTTTACAAAGCTGTGGCAAAAGGCGAATCTAAACTATCCAATATGATAAGTGAACTGGAGCTGGAGAAGCTTGAAGTGGAAGATGAACTATCAGAATTCACTCATGAAGAAATTGACATAGGAGGCAAACGACTACGTGACAAGTGGCGCAAGATAAGTGGTTGTGATGATTGGATGGGTCTGTTAGATCCGGTGAACCCGTTACTCCGATCAGAGCTTATAAGATACGGTGAAATGGCGCAAGCATGTTATGATGCTTTTGATTTTGATCCCTTCTCTTAGTATTATGGATGTAGAAAATATAACCACAAGAAGCTCTTTCAGAGTCTTGGCATGGTCGATGCCGAATATGATGTCACCAGATATCTATAAGCAACATCCAACATGAACTTATTGTAAATAATTTTTGAATTATTAAAAATATTGAAATAAGTGTATGAATGGCTCATATATGTGAATAGTCCAACATCATGGGATTATAAGAAATATGCAAGTATTTATACTTGTTTCTAAGAAGTCATGTTGGGGCCTTGGGCTCCCAATGTATGCTTTGTTGCGAGGAGGGAGACCATGCATCATGACCACCACACGCGCACGACCGACCGACTCAACTCGACCTGGCCCGGACCGGCTCGGCTCGGTTCGGGCTTGGGCTCGGGCTTGGCTTTATGGTGTAAACGCTTATATTTTTGGACTAGAATTTTTTTTTTTCGAACTGTGTTTTTTTTTTAAATACGAGATATATTACTGAGCCGACTTTTATTTGAAGCGGTAAACTATTGACCTGGTATTTTAGCAGATTTATCTACTGCCCAGTATTTTCGTTCAGCCCTAATCCCCATCTATATATTATCTTCAGTTGTAGATGAAAACAATATAACAAAAACACAGTTTTTACCTCCGCCATTAAAATATTCTTCCTAAGATTTTCGAGCAGTATTTTTATTTTCGAAAGTGCAAATCTGCAATGATTTGTTGTGCAAAGCAAATTAGTTATTATTTCAGAGGCTGTTTTATCCTAGAGGCTGCGGAGAAAGTACGAATTGGTTTTGCACCACCGGCCAAATCGCCAAATCGTCTTCAAGAAAGCGACCAAGTATGTGACTCAGCCATTGTTTCCCAACAATTTGAAGGCAAATCGAAACAGCGGCTTTGACATCAAACATAGATGATGCTACTCCTACCTCTGCTTTCCAGATCCCATTGGTGACTGCTGCCCTATTCCGTTTCAAAGGTCTGCACTTCAAACGATGGCGTCAGAAGATGGAGTTCTACCTGACGATGAGAAAGGTGGCTGCTGCTCTGACCACCGACAAACCGTAATTGCCAGACAAACCTGACAGAACTGATGAAGTGCAGATGGCTTCCTGGACTGAACAAGCATACCAGCAACAGAACTGGATTGAGAAGGACTATCTGTGCAGAAATTTCATCCTTAATGGTCTCAGCGATGATCTGTATGATTATTACAACTTGGACGACAAGACAACGAAGGAGATCTGGGAAGCGCTGAAGAAGAAATACGATACAGAGGAGGCAGGGGCAAAGAAGCATGCTGTGAGCCATTATCTCAAGTATCATATGACAGACGACATGTCAATAGAGATGCATTTTCATGAGCTTCAGAAAATAGCTCATGAGATCATATCCAAAGGTATGGTTTTGGACGAACAGTTTCAAGTTGCTGTTATTATTGACAAACTGCCCCCAGGTTGGAAAGACTTTAAGAATTTCCTACGACATAAGCCTAAGGAATTTTCCTTAGAGAGCTTGATCACTCGCCTCTGTATTGAGGAGGAGGCATGCAAACAGGACCAGAAAGAGGAAGTGCTGGTTGTCTCAAACAACAGCACTAAGAAGACCACATCCGCTGTTCTGAAACTGAATTAGAAATCATTTAAGAATTAGAATAGTCACAACAAACAGAATGGGAATCCATAAGGAAACCCAAAAGGACAGCAGAAACCAACCCAAAAGAATGACTCTGGATAGTTGTTTCTATGTTACAACTGTGGAAAACCAGGTCATATGACACGAAAGTGTCGGAATAGGCCAAGCTCTGCACCGCAGGCGAACCTGACTGAAGAGCCTCTTACGGCTATGATTACTGAGATTCACCTTGTTGGTGGATCAGAGGGTTGGTGGGTAGACACTGGTGCTTCTCACCATGTCTGCTTTGATCGTGATATGTTCACCACATACACGGCTGCTGATGATCAGAAAGTGTTATTGGGAGATTCTCATACCACTAAAGTTGCAGGGGTTGGAAATGTGGAGATCAAATTTACCTCTGGAAAGACTGTGATTCTTAAAGATGTTTTGCATACTCCAGAGATGAGGAAGAATCTGGTTTCTGGCTTTCTCCTTAATAAGGCAGGCTTTACTCCATTTATTTGAGCTAATGTGTATACCATAGGGTATAAGGTAACTTTTGTAGGAAAGGGTTATGCTTGTAATGGAATGTTTAAATTAAATTTTGAATCTAATAAAGTGAATAATTCTGCTTATATGTTGTGTGATTTTAATATTTGGCACTCTAGATTATGTCATGTTAATAAACGAATAATTCATAACATGAGCACCCTAGATATGATACCTAAGATGTCAGAATCTGAACTTGATAAATGTGAATTCTTTAAACAAGCAAAAATCAATAAGAAATCTCATAAATCTATTGATAGAGAATCTGAACCCTTAGATTTGATTCATTCTGACATATGTGAACTTGACGGCACTTTGACTAGACATGGACATCGATATTTTATCACTTTTATTGATGACTGTTCTGATTTCACATATGTTTACCTTTTGAAAAATAAAAGTGATGCTTTTAAAATGTTTAAAACGTTCAAAACTGTGAAACAAATAGGAAAATTAAGAGACTTCATAGAGATAGAGGAACAAAATATGAATCCAATTCAATTCTGGATTTCTATAAGTTACATGGTATTGTACATGAGAGAACTGCACCCTATTCATCTGAAATGAACGGTAAAGCTGAAAGAAAAAATAGGACTTTTACCGAATTAGTAGTTGCCATCCTATTAAATTCTGGTGCAGCAAAACATTGGCGGGGGGGGGGGGGGGGGGGATATTTTATTGACTGTATGCTATGTTCTAAATAGAATCCCCAAATCTAAGAATAAAATTTCACCTTATGAAATTTTAAAGAATCATAAACCCAATGTGTCATACTTTAGAACTTGGGGTTGTTTAGCATATGTTCGCATCCCAGACCCTAATAGAATAAAATTGGCAAATAGAGCATATGAATGTGTATTTATAGGCTATGCTATTAATAGCAAAGCATATCCATTTTATGATATAAATGCGCATAACATAATTGAATCAAATGATGCCGATTTTTATGAAACAAAATTTCCTTTTAAATTAAGGAACAGTGGGGGCACTTCAAGTATGCCTATTAGAACAGAACTTAATAAAAGTTCTGAAGCTGAACCTAGAAGAAGTAAAAGAACAAGAACCGTAAAATATTTTGGTTTGGATTTTTGTGCTTTTACTATAGAGGAGGATCCCTTAAACCTCCAAGAGACCCTATCTTCTTTAGATGCCATTTTTGGTAAAAGGCTAAAAATGATGAGATGGATTCTCTAGAATCCAATAAGACTTGGCATTTGGCAGATTTATCCCTTGGTTGTAAATCTATAGGCTGTAAATGGGTGCTTAAAAAGAAATTAAAACCTGATGGTACTATTGATAAATACAAAGCAAGACTAGTAGCTAAAGGTTTTAGACAAAAAGAAAATATAAATTTCTTTGACACTTTTTCACCTATAACTAGAATAACATCCATTCGGGTATTAATCTCACTTGCTTCCATTCATTATTTACTAATACATCAAATGGTTGTTAAAACCGCATTTTTAAACGGTGAATTAGACGAAGAAATCTATATGGACTAGCCTGAAGGATTTGTAGTACATGGTCAAGAACATAAAGTATGCAAATTAGATAAATCATTATATGGTTTAAAACAAGCACCTAAACAATGGCATGAAAAATTTGATACCCTAATCATTTCACATGGTTTTAAAGTTAATGAAAGTGACAAATGCATTTATTACAAATCGGAGAATGACATTTGCACTATTATATGTATTTATGTAGATGACCTACTCATCTTTGGGTCAAACATTCATGCCATAAATTCAGTCAAATCCTTATTAAGTGCCAATTTTGATATGAAAGATCTAGGTGAGGCGAGTGTAATCCTTGGTATTAAGATTACTAGGTCAGGAAAGGGAATTTCTTTGGATCAATCTCATTACATTGAGAAGATACTAAAGAAATATAATTACTTTGACTGTAAACCTGCATGTACACTATATGATCCAAGTGTAAAGTTATTTATGAACACTGGTGAAGGTGTAAGACAGTCTGATTATGCAAGCATCATTGGCAGCCTTCGGTATGCCACTGATTGTACTAGACCCGACATTGCCTATGTCGTAGGATTATTGTGCAGGTTTACCAGTAGACTTAGTATAGAGCACTGGCATGCTATTGAAAGGGTAATGAGATACCTTAAACGAACTATGAACATTGGATTACATTATGAGAAGTTTCCAGCTGTACTTGAAGGATATTCAGATGTAGACTGGAATACTTTATCTGATGATTCTAAAGCAACCAGTGGCTATATTTTTAGCATCGCTGGAGGAGCTGTCTCTTGGAAATCCAAGAAACAGACTATTTTGGCTCAGTCTACTATGGAGTCTGAGATGATAGCGCTAGCCATAGCTAGTGAAGAAGCAGAGGATTTGAGAAATCTGCTAGCTAAGACTCCCTTATGGGAAAAACTGATACCAGTTGTGTTGATACATTGCGATAGTACTGCGGCTATTACAAAAGTTCAGAACCGTTATTATAATGGTAAAAGGCGATAAATACGTCATAAGCACAGCATGGTTAGAGAACTACTTTCCTCAAGTACCGTTAGAGTGGATTACGTACGTAGTGATGAAAATTTGGTAGATCCTTTGACGAAAGGACTGTCTAGAGAGAAAGTCCTTAATTCTTCTAAAAGAATGGGACTATTGCCCTTAGATTGTTGAGTCACTCACAATGGTAACCCGACCTAAATGACTGGAGATCCCAAGAAATAAGTTCAATGGGTAAAAACAAGTTGTGTAGTGATAGGAGTTGAACATGCTATTTAATAAACCAAGAAGCATGTATTCCTGAAGTGATTAGAGGACGAGTTGATAGAAACTCTTAATGAGATCTATACTCTATTTGGAGTGAAGTACTTACCTTCAGGAGTACTCTTGATAGACTTACCTATGTGAATGTGGAAATGTGGTCGTTTCCTATGGAGTTTTGGGCAAAACTTCTAGAGCGTTCACTAAACTGGGATAGATGTGCATGGCCATAAATGCACGGGCTTATTTGATTGCACTATAGAAAAGGTTGTGTGTGGTTTGATGTCAGGAATAGAGTTCAAGACTACGTGTCACTCTAGTGAAAACTGAATTTTATTCATTATGCAAAGGTTCAAGTCGAATGACACCTTTGTTTATACACAATCTTATATATTTTTAGAAACTGCTCGAAGATATTTTTAAAAATTCAAGTGGGGGATTGTTGAAAATAATTTGTGAATTATTAAAAATATTGAAATAAGTGTATGAATGGCTCCGATATGTGAATAGTCCCACATCATGGGATCATAAGAAAGATGCAAGTATTTATACTTGTTTATAAGAAGTCATGTTGGGGCCTTGGGCTCCCAATGTATGCTTTTGTTGTGAGGAGGGAGACCATGCATCATGACCACCACACACGCGCGCGACCGACCGACTTGACTCGACCCGCCCCGGCCCGATTCGGGCTCGAGCTTAGCTTTGTGGTGCAAACACTTATATTTTTGGACTAGAAAAAATTGTTTTTTTTTCCAAATTGTGTTTTTTTCTTAAATAAGAGATATATTTCTGAGCCGACATTTATTTGAAGCGGTAAACTATTAACCAGGTATTTTAGCAGATTTATCAACTGTCCAGTATTTTCGTTCAGCCCTAATCCCGATCTATATATTATCTTCAGTTGTAGACGAAAACAATATAACAAAAACACAGTTTTTACCTCCGCCATTAAAATATTCTTCTTGAGATTTTCGAGAAGTATTTTTATTTTCTAAAGTGCAAATCTGCAATGATTTGTTATGCAAAGCAAATCAGTTATTATTTCAGAGGCTGTTTTATCCTAGAGGCGGCGATGAAAGTACGAATTGGTTTTGCACCACCAGCCAAATCGCCGAATCGTCTTCAAAAAAGCGACCAAGTACGTGACTCAGCCATTGTTTCCCAACAGAACCTGCCCAACGTTTTCACAAAATCAAAGTGGCAAAGAGTGTGGAGCCAAAAGGCAAACTGGACTGGCTACATTGCGATGTTGAACGATGAAGAAAGAATGAGATTAGGAAGGAGAGGAACGGTTACACAACTTGAATTTGTCCATGATTTAATGAATTTTCTCAGACCCGTGTCATCTGATGGGATACCATGCCCGGATCCAACGGCCAAGGTGGAGTCTGGTTTTCTTGATTGGTACACAGATAAGGATCCATTGTGTCGAGTTTGCAGGTACTTCACAAGAGAGCAGGTTCTAACAGAAATATGAAAATTGGTGCATCACTACACAGAAAAAGGGGATACTGTGAGCATAACAATGACAAGGCACAATTCAGGCAGCGCCCTAGCAATGTTAAGTGCATACGACATCGCAGAAGCTGACATAAATGTAGGAGTAAATGGAGAAGAAATCCCAATTTCTATAGTATCATTTTCAGGACTTAGTGTTGGAAACAGACAGTTCAAAGAAAGGTTTGAAGATCTCGGACTAAAGGCGATTACGGTTGTGAATGTGCATGATACTGTGCCTAAAGTTCTAGGTATTTTGTTTAATGAGAACGTGGTAGAGTTCGTATTTCATAAAGAAGTTTATAGAAGGCCTCCCTTGGAGTTATTGTCGTGTAGAAGTCGAATTGGCACTTGATCATAAGAAGAGTCCTTTTTTGAAGGAGACTAGTGACCCTTCTTGCTATCATAATTTGGAAGCTCACCTTCATTTGTTGGATGGCTACCATGGGCGAGGAGAAAGATTTGTACTAACAAGTGCATGAGATCCAACACTGATAAACAAAGCATGTGATTTTTTGAAGGATCATCACATGGTACCTCCTTATTTGAGGCAAGATGAGAACAAAGGAATGATCAAAGCAAGTGATGGTCGTCGGATTCAGCCTGAAAAGCCGAAAATTGAAGATCATCCCCAGGATACTCATCACTACCTTAAGCAACTTAGTCTGGGATATAATCACTAGTTTCATGTTTTTCCGTTGAATAAATTATGGAACTTTAGTTTATACGTAGCTGTAAGCAACATAAGGCATAGGAGAACATAGTTTAAGCATTAGTGTTGGATCCGATGAAGATGCGTTAAAATTTAATATGTGAGCATCGTGCATTTCAACTTTCGCATAATCAGCCAATATTGAATGCTCAAAAGTTGAACTTGTATTAAGAAAATTATATTTGAGTTAAAAAAAACTGAATGATCAAAATTTGAACTAGGCTTAACATTTTAGACTGCATGCATATTGTGGTTACCAAGATCTTATTTACTGTACTAATTGACTCCAACTTCTTCAATAATTGTCTTCATTCCCTCCCAAATCAGATAGCTTTTATTCTCTTGTTTTTTCTACCTTTATGCTTGCTCAAATGCTCACTGCTCTTTGCTGCCGAGAATCGCATGTGTCCACACCGTCATATTTACCGACTTTGTTTCTTCACCTTTGGTTCACCTGTCGTTTGGTTACGACGGTTCTTAGTCCATAAAACCAAATTCAGCGAAAATTTATTCTTTTTTGTTTTTGTTTTTATATTTGCATGCTTCATTAGTTGCTTTATTTCTTGTATCATGAGCGGTGACCAAATGTTTTGAGGTGCTTGAGTCCCCTTGAATATTTTGAATTTTCTTTCTACCCATATATGCTATATTAGTGTTATAATCGCCAGGTCGGTTAATACGTTAACAACTTTATAACAGTTGTACCTGTTAATATTTCAGCATAAATGTTATTAATGTTTGTATTGATCGCCGTTGAGTTAACTTTTCTTCTTCTAAAATCATATTTGACATTCCTGCTGTACTTGCTTCCATTACCATCTGTTTTGAATTCATTGTATGCTTTGGTCACAACCATGATGGATTATCAATCATGCGTACATTGACATTTCAATATGACAGTGACATTGAACTTCACGTGCATGAAAAAGAATAGGTAAACTGAGCCATGCATGTAATAGGCTCAGTTTACCTGAGCCGAGTGGCTCAGTTCAAATTTTCAAAACACTGATTATGCTCTAGTTTGACATTCAAATGTGGGAATAGTGAAAACTATATTTTCTTTGGCACTACAAAGTCACAAGTTTTCCAATTGTATAGCTTATTCGTTTGCTCTTTTTATTCTTTTCCCTTTTTCTTTCTCACAGGAGTTAATCTTAAAACTACAAAAGATTATTGACCAATACAATACTTTGATTATTTTTGCATGTTATAGAATGATAAGGGAAGAAGAGAAAATATCATTCAGATCGGATTCATTTATGGTTGATGGTGTAGAAGATTACTCACACCAGACAGTAGAAATGATTAGCTTGAGAAATGAGGCTGGGGTGATGTAACGACACGGATTTCGTCCGGACCTAATCGATCGCTAAATCGACCAAGATCGTTCGAATCCCGCGTATGCTAACTTTGGGCATACAACACATCAGAACAAATAACAAAAGACTTTTATTACATTATAAAAACGCAACATTAGAGTACAGAGTATCGGAGTACATCGAATATAATAATACAACAGCGGAAGATTAATTTACAATAAATTTAATACAATGCAGCGGAAGGCTATCAGTGCTCTGGACACAGCTTTAAGCTTCGATCCAGAATCCTGCTCAATAAATAAATATGTGAAAAACAAACCACTCGACTGCCAATGTGGAAAATATGGGCACCCGAGTTTGCAAGTGAAATAAACTACGAGTCAATCATGGGACTGGTATGAGAAATCTTACTTGACTTATCTAATAATAATAAGGCTAATCACAGGGCCACGCCGCTAACGCGGAACGGGTTTACTCCATTGGATTGCCAGTGCATAAACAATAGTGCATAAACAACTATAAACAAACTTATGGATCTACAATGCATCATACAACATGCAATTTTTTTCCAATCTACCCATTTAGGTTTAATCCCCAAACTTAGATTTTAAAATCCAATTCTCTTTACAGAAACTATTCCTTTGGACTTTATTTTCCGATTTTTTTTTTCAAATCATTGGAAATACATATCTAGCTTTTATATCAAAGTAGATTTCACTTTGAGATCTCAAAACAAATTTGTTAGAAATATGAATTCCAAAACAAATGCATAAAAACAAATATACAACCAAATATCGGGCTCCCCTTAGACAAGGCTACAGAACTCATGTAACACCCCGTATTTCTGTTAACACTATAATAACAAATTAAAGAATAACTAATCTCAGATGTGAGAATTAAGGTAAACGGGTTGCGCCATTGTGTTCGTCTCGGAATTCTGGTTGAGATAGGGTCCGATTTTGCATGATTTGGACTTTGTATGAAGAAGTTATGGCCATCGGAAGTTTCGGAAAATTCAAAATAGATTTCAAAATTCAAAATTTCAGAGTCAGATGGGCTAGACGGGAAAATTCTCGCCAGGGCCAGGTCGACCATAGGGTCGACCTGGGGGTCGACCTACCCTGACCAGGTCGACCATAGGGTCGACCTGGGGGTTGACCTGCCGCCCCCCGTGCAGATTTGATTAGTGACCTATTAATGACTGTGTGCTGGCCCATTAGGGTTTCTGATCTGCTCTGATTGGCTGGGATTTATTCTGGGTTGATCGGACGGCCTAAACTAATCCCAAACTCTATAAAAACACCTATAGACTCAAACCCTAAAATCAAAATAAAATTAGACTCATGGCCTCCATGCCATCACCTTGCAACTCAGAATAGCCGCCACTAATTAGAGAGGAAGAAAGCTAATCAAATTCAATTCTTTTCAACTCTAACAACGAATCTTCTTCAACGGAAAGCTAATTCAACGACAGAACTCAGAATTCAAAACCTAAGACCTTCTTTGAGTTGTGAGTTCGATTTCTTTAATAAAATAATTAGCAATTTAATTAGATTAATTTATGATGTCGATTATATGGATATGATGTGAATTATTGACCACATGTTATAATTATGTTGTAAAATTGTGATGTTATCATACATGTTGTAAGTTCTATGATGTTATGTTGTGATGTTATCATCTATGTTGTAAAGTTATGATGCTATCATCTATGTTGTAATTCTATGATTGGCTTATGTATAATCAAATCATCATGTTGTTCATATGCTAGTTTGGTTATGATGATTCATATGATAAATCACATGTATGTATGCAAGATAGGGTGTCAATTGAGACATAGATCATATGCAAGTTAGTGGGATTTTATGCATAACCTTACCTGTTTCGTGACATCTATTTTATATCTAAAGTTAGGCTATGACATGTGTGAGTTATATGCTAAATTCTACATGCTAGTTTACATGTTTAGATGTAAGTTTACACCATCGTTATTTTGCATAAACCACATATGCAAGTTTACACAAATATATGTGTTTGGAGTATGAATCATGTCATGTAAGTTTGTGGTTATTGCCTATGCAAGTTTACACCTTTAGATGTAGATCTATGACATACATGATTTATGAAAGTTTGTGACTATTACCTAAACAAGTTCACACCTTTAGATTTAGATTTATGACATATGTAGTTTTATGCAAGTTGTGACTTTGGCCTATGCAAGTTTTAGATGTAGAACCTCATTCACACATGCAAGTTCACCCCTTATGTTTAGATCTAGTTTATCTATATTTATGTTGTGATGTTATCTCTTTATTTTACAAGTTAGACTATTCGAGTCTAACGTATATTTTACGTTAAACGAACGAACGTACAACATGGGGTAACGGGATAATATTAAAAGATTTAATAATGAGAATTGGCATAAATGCCTTAAAAGTCATAAAACAAATTTGTGATGAAAATTGGTATGATTTTACATACCATAAATAAATGGACATAATTGTGTCAATTATGGCCATAGTTAAATTTAAAATTGATTGATAATTTGAATAGGGAAATTGATTCAAATTGGGGAATGATCAATTAAGAGTAATTAATCGTCTAAGACACGAGGTTAGGCTCTTTTGTGGTGTAAGACTGCCTGGACCCGCCCGACAAATCCAGCAGCCACAAACGCCAGTCTAATGTGGGAGGTCTTAGGCATAAATTAAATGCGTAACAGTTGTAAAGACACGAGGTTAAGATCTTTTGTGGTGTAAGACTGCCCGGACCCGCCCGACAAATCCAGCTGCCACAAATGCCAATTTAATTTGGGAGGTCTTTATGAGGTTACGGTCTTAATGAATTAAGAAACACTTAACCAGACAAACACATAGTGGGACATGAGGGGTTTAAGTGGGTGCCTTGGGTGGCATGTGGAATTAAGTGGGTGCCTTGGGTGGCATTTAAAATACGATTAGAAACACATAACCAAAATTTGAAACATGCAAGTGAACATGAATAAGAAGAGGGTTAAGTGGGATGTACTAGAGGGGACCAAGCTTAGGTGGATAGCTTGTATCAAGTAATGGGGGCCCGTTTCAACCAGTAACCCATACGTATCTTTGTGGGCTCGACCCAAGTCGAGGACGGGACACACAAACTGGGCTTGATTGTAAGAGGCCAAACCGGGTTAGTGGTGGCAACGCAAGTCCAACGGGTTCATATGCGTGTGTGGACCCGGGCTGGTAGGTAAGACGTTGTTGCAATGTGTAGGTATAAGCCGTGCATTGTTGGTGGTATCGGGTTGCCACTTTGGGGAGTGATACACCCCACTGTGGGGCCGGCACGGGTATCTACGAGTTAGGGAGCCGATCGCATGGGGGTAGTGGGTACACCTAGTGGAGATAGGAGCAGGCGGCACCTATGAAGGCAGCTAGGGATGCATGAAACTACCATTATTATTATTAAGTTCTGTAGGCGGGATTAACCTTAGGACGACTAATGGTGGTGCAGTATAGCAATTACCTTATAGTGATGGTGCGGTATAGCAGCTACCTTATAGTGGTGGTGCAGTATAGTAATTATCTTATAGTGGTTTAGGTGCGCCTTTAACATTATCTCCATTCATCTTATTTCCTTTTTTGTTTACTCTGTCATACTCAATTGTTCACAGTCATTGCCTTGTTTTCCAACTTATGCCTTAGCCTAGTTATTTTGGGTAATTATATTGTTAAAGTTATCGCACTCGCCAGACTTTATGTCTGACCCCCTTTGTTTCCTCCTCTTTTCTTCCTCCCCCCTAGGTGTTCAACTTGGAACTAGCATCAGTGGAGCTTGATTTTGGACAGCTATATCTCTGCTTTTAGAAGTTGCTTGGATCGCTGAAGTAAAGTTCAGCCTCTCTTATTTATGGCTATTTTGCACTGGGGTTTTGTCTTTCAATTTATGTACTTTGAGTTGGTCAAGATGGATATTATGTACTTTGACTCTGGTTCTGATGATGTAATCAAACTTATGTATTTTCCACTGCAATGAAATAAAGTTTTAAAGTTTTAGTACTGTTTATATCTGTCTTTTTGTTAAGTTTCTGTCTATACACACTTAAAATGCTCCATGAAAGTTAATGCATTCCCTTTGTGAGTGACATTAATGGACGTGGGGTGTTACATGTGGTATCAGAGCTGAAGGTTACCAGAATAGATATGAATTTTGAAAAGTGTTTTTGAAAAACAACTTTTATAAAGAAGTACCTTCAAAAGTATGTTTTAAGGAAAGTATTTTCAAAAGAAAAGCTTATTTTAGAAAGCATAACCCCAAGAGCCATATATCTTTCCTTCGGTTCTTTTGTATTGAATCTTTCCTTTTCCGTTTCAGCATGTCTGAAATTCCCGAGATACCCGAGGGGATACCAATACCAGGATAGTTTAGGAGGTATTTGGAGACTAGGGCCGCCACCGCAGGTCCAGTAGATGCTCCTCCTCCTCCTCGCGTCGATACTTTTGCTAAGATATGTAAGGACTTTCGGGCAATGGGTGGAAAACCTTTTCACGGGACGAAGACATTTGTTGAAGCTCGTAATTGGCTAAAGGAGGTGGAAGAATTATTTGGGATCTTTGAGGTGGAAGATGGAAGAAAGGTACAGCTAACTGCCTGGCTAATGAAGCATGAGGCCTCGTTTTGGTGGGAGGTCACTAGTGGAGAACGTCTAGTCGATATATGGCCAGATTTTAGGCGGAGGTTTGTGTAATAACCCGGAAATCCGAGCCAATTTAAAATCTTTATTTTAGCAATTTTAGCGAATTTTGATTATTTAAAATGAATTATTTTAAATAATATCGATGAGAAATTTATTTTGAATGGAATTCGAACGTATATATTATATAGATCGTCATTAGAATATAAATATTTATTTTAAATTATAAAAGGAATTGAAAATGGCGCGGTAGATCGATAATTCGATTTCAAAATTCAAATGAATGTACCAGGTTCAAAATAAACCGGATTTTAGTGAAACCAAAAATAATAGAATCTAATTGAGGATATCTTTCCAACGAATCCGAAAAATCGAAATTTCATAGCGCGAATCAAAAGATATGTCCAGTTGAAAATTCAGAATAGTCGCTATGGAATTCTAGCCCTTAAAAATGGAAATTTTGCAAACCACCTCGGTTTTTGACGAAACCACTTTTGTTGGATCCGTGATGTCAAGTTATTGCTAGATTCCAAAATTCATAATTTTTCGAATCAATATGTGAGCGTGGAGAAGTAAAACGTGTTTTGACCATTTTAGTTGATTTTAATCGACTGGAAAATGGCCATTTTTCAAACGGTTTCGGAATTTGACGAGATTAGTTTTATTAGGACCGTATCATCAATACGAAGCTAGAAAATATTTTTCTGGAATTTTTCGAGTTAGTATGCGACACCGGTAAATTGAAATGCACGTTCAAATTCAATATATATAGTTATATGTTGATTTTGATGAAAACTGATTGAAACTGCCAAATCAGCTTACGATACATATCCCATTGTGTTCGGAATGAGGGTAATTAGCTATGGACGACAGGCGGTAGGCCTCGTTTAGAGGTCAAATAAAAAAGTCAACTTTTTGAAATTTAAAATAAATAAAATATAAACATTTACATATAGGCCCCTTCGCCCTTTTTCTTTCTCTTCCCTCTCCTCCACTCAGTCCCGTTCGATTTAGGAAAAAAAGACAGGAGAATAAATAAAATATAAACATTTACATATAGCCCTCCCCTTCCTGCCACCTGCGCCCCACGCCACTTGCCAACCACGCAGCGCCATCAGCCAAGGAAGCCACCACCAGTCAGTGAGCCCCCTCCTTCGATTGGAAAGAAAAAATATGTGAGTTTTAGCCCCTTTTAATATCGATTTTTAACTTATAAAATCATGTGATGTTTTGCTATTAAAGTGATGATTTTTAATTCGATAAAGGCGAGGTTTTTAATTCGAGAAAGGAGGATTTTTAATATTAATAAGACAGGATTTTTAGCATTAGAAAGACAAGATTTTTAACATTAGAAAGAGATGATCTATAACATAAAAAGGTTGAATTTTTAAAAGAATAAAAAGATGTGATTTTATAGTGTATTCATCAATTTAAAAATATAATTTTTATAAAGCAGAGATTATAAAAATATAATTTTTATAAGATACAGAATATAAAAATATAATTTTTATATAGTGGCGATAATAAAAATATGAATTTTATCAAATGTGAGATATAATTTTTATAAAGTAGAGATAGTAAAAATATAATTTTTATATTATAGAAAAGTTCAAAATATAATTTTTATTTGAGTGGCATGTTAGAAATATAATTTTTATATATAAGTATGAATATAAGAATACAATTTTTATATATGTGGTAGCGAAATAAAAATTCCTTTTTTATATGTGTAGCGAACTAAAAATGTGATTTTTAATATGAACAGAGTGAAATAGACTGCGATGGAACTGACTAGAATAAATTTCAATTCAGAACCATTCAGAAATAAAGAATGGTGGAGTGGATCCCTCGGTGAGAACTTCTCACTTTTAATTTATTTCTAGTTGAAATATATACTAGGATGCAGATGGTGTTTAGCAGCACCCAACACCCATCGTGCACAGGCCATGGACGACTTGTATGCTTGTTTGTTTGATTTTGCTGTGTAGTTGATTGTGTGATGTGATGTGAAACGGAAATAAATATTTATATAGTTAAAATATTTTATAGTTGAAAATAGAATTTTTAACGTGTATTTAAAATGAAATAAATATAAACAAATCGGACGATTTGTTTATATACACACATTTGATTGATATTGATTGGGACGATAAATTTTACACATTACCCAACTGCACAAATAAAATCTGTGTTTGATTGTTTGAAACCCCACACGGGTATTGGGATGATATATGACATACACTAATCCCAATAATTAGTTGTATGTCGATCGATTGATTGACAGGCTGTTATGAGCGTTAAAAATTTATATTTGATGCTTATACAGTGTAGAATGCACTTTGGATGATGGTTGATTATTTGTCATTGTTGATATATACATGCTTTGTATGGAAATCCATAGAAATAAAATCTAAGGTAATTGATTGGGCCTCATTCCAGTTTTGAAATAGAATATTTGAAGAGAAATATTTGAATAAAATATTTGAGAAGAAATATTTGAAACGAAATATTTGAATAATATATTTGAAATAGAATATTTGAAAATAGAAATATATGAAGCCGTGTTGATTAGATTGTCGCCATTTTGACGCGAACGATATTTATATCGATTTTATTCATTTTTCAATGAATATTGAAAGTGATTTCAAAATTCGAATTATATAGAAAAGAATTGAAATTCGAATTATACTGAAAAGAATTGAAATTCAAATTATATTGAAAAGAATTGAAATTCGAATTAAATTGAAAAGAATTGAAATTCGAATTAAATTGAATAGAAATGAATTCGAATTGAAATTCAAATAGAAATGAATTCAAATTGAAATTGAAGTGAATTGAAAACGAGCTGAAATTGAATTAAAAATCGATTTGAATTGAAATCAATTTGAAATGAATTTATGAGGAAAAATTCAATTTTGATTTGAATTTGAAATGAAGTTGAAATCGTTTCGAAAACAAGTTTAAAACGATTTGTAAAATACGTTTTAAAAGGAAATTGACGAAGTATATATATTATATATATATTATATATAATATAATGGCCTGAATAGAACGCGCCGCGCCGCGGTAGTTCGCGAATTTCGACCATTGACTTCGAATGGATATTGCGGGAGATCCGGCAGTCGGATTCTCCTAAAACCGGAACCGTTGGGTTTGTATCGAAAAGAGCTTTCCAACGGATATTAGAAATTAGAAATCTAACGGTTGGATTTGGAAGTATGTCCAAATCGAATTTGGAAAAGGTCGCTGTAAGTGCAGTTCGATGGCCGTTGATGGAAATCGACTGTACGGGCCTTGATAAAATTATTTAAAATAGTAATAATTTGTGTAAAATCATAAAAAATGATTTGGGAAAAACTAAGATGAAAAACTCCATATTTGAAAAGATAAAAATAGATTTTTATCGAAATGAACTAGTTTTGAACTAGAATGATACTTCTATTTATTTTTAAATAAATAAATTGAATTTGAAAAGGGTTTTAAAAGTAACCAGAATTTCCAATAAGTGAATTGGAATGGATTTGAATCGAAATTGTCTTCGGAATATTTCGATGTTGGATTTCGTGATGATACAGATATTGTTATGGGAATTTGAAAGACATATTTATATCTTTATTTCCAATACGGTATTTGTTGGTCGTAGAATTTGATATTGAATATAAGCCGATAAATTTTCTATTCAGAGCCTTGTATTTAATATCAAATGTTATTTGGGTTTGTCGTGAATGGTGTCTTCATTAACACTGTTCTTAAGCCCAGTTGAGAAAAAGATTAAATCTTTTTATTTAGATTTAATGAAGTGTACCAATTAAATAATATTTAATTGGAATTGAATGGGTATTGATTTTTGGGTTTATCGTGAACAGTGTTTTAAATAACACTTGTTCTTTAACCCGATAATTAAGGGAATGTGATTTTGGGTTTATCGTGAACCGTGTTTTAAATGACACTGATTCTTTAACCCAGTTAAAGATTAAAACTAAAGTGGAGTTTTTATGAATCTTTAATTAGATTGAAAAGATCGAGAGTGGAGTATCCCCAGTTTTACTCCAGGCGATAGTTAAATCTTTAATTAGATTTGAACGTGAAATGGTTATTGAATTTACCGATAACACTGTGGTGTTAGATGTGAAGTATTACCAGTTTTACTTCATGGGATAAATAGGTTAGGATTGGGAAATAAAATAAATAATTACTTCGGTATAGTTCGCTAATCCCGACTAGTTTGAAGTGATATTCAAAGGAAGATTAAAGAATAAATTTAAAGAATTTATCTTTGATAAAATTAATCGGAACCTTTCCCAAAGTGTAAGAATATTTGAATAAAAGAATATTCTGAATTGGAATGAGGCATATGTTGTGTTTGTTTAACACTTATTATTATATACGCGAGTTATTCGGAAAGACCGGGTTTATCCCATTTTGAATAACTGATTCGACGTGGTGTTGAAGATGAAGACGGTGGTCGAAGACCGGAGGTCTTCACGTCGTTTGGGTGATTACTGATGATCTTGATTGGGCCGTACACCCAAGAGGAGGGAATCAGTTAGTGGTCGTCCAGACGTACTTGGAGATCGATGGATATGCGAGGTACTAGGTGCCTCCGGTTTCTTTCAGACCCAGAACGAACTTGTAAATGGACTGTGTGTCTGACATTGGATTTTATTATGTGTGATTGATTTCTATTAAATATATATCTATTTGGCGGCGGAGAATTTATTCTCTTTCTTAACGCCGTAATCTGGGACGTACGAGCTCAGGGGTTATATATTGATGGATATCAAACGCATGGAGTGAATTGCCTGTGTGGCATGCCTAAGTGGTAATAGATCAGGGCTTCTGTTGAAAAGCAAAGTCTTGTGGTTGATGATCAAAGCACGGCCTGTGTGGAATAGCTTTGTGTAACGTTGATTCGCGAGCCTCATACCCGGTTGTGAATCAGAAACGGGAGAGGACTTCAGGGAGGACATGCGTTTCTTTCTAGCTAGAAGTGGCGTCAGTGGTTTTACATGCCCTGACGAGTTTGACTTATGTGGTTGTTGCTGTTGCGAGGTGCCTCGGATATATCAGTGACTGTGTGGAGCCGATGGAGTCATTTCGCTCATTTGCGCCCCATAGGGTGGGGAAACGTAGTGTTCAGGCATTTTAATCCACATCGGTGGACCGGCCCTGATGATCCAACGTGCAGTTGCGGCTGTTCCTGAGACATGGTAGGCTAGATTGTCTCGAAACGGGGAGGACGATCCCTGGCCTCGGTTCACAGATGGAAATCCAATTTCCAAATACGTGACTTTGCGGTTTTGATTGTAGAGCCTAGTATGGCGACATGATATATGGTACCCATGCCGTCTAGGATTGATATATTTATATTTGAAGTTGTTTTGACACTATACACTTATTATAGTATCAAATGATTTGTTTTAAACGTATCAAGAATGCTTTGGCTATTATAAGGGAAAACCCTATCCTCTAGTTTGTGTTGCATTTTGTGATGGGACCTGGGTCTTATAATAGCTTCATTTTTCTTTATTTAGCATTGTGATGTTGTTTTATGCACTGGTATTCATGGGAAGAAACCCGTTCCGTGTTATACGGCATGGTCCCTTGATTTACTTAACTTTAAAAATAAAGATTAATAACTGTTTTAGTTCTCACACCAGTCACATGACTGACCTGGAGTTTATTGTTTTAACCTAAACTCTGGGTGCCCTTATTTTCGACACGGGCAGCTAGTAGTTTTGGTTTTGCAGATTTATATTCACAGGACCCTGGTTTACAGCTGGAACGATATCCGGAAAGCTTTGTATCCGTATATCTCCTTCAGTTGTGTTTTATATTATTTTCCGCTGCTATGTAATTTATTGTAATCTCTGATAATTTGTGATGTATATTATTTATTCATACTCTGTATATTCTTGTATTCTAATGGAATTGTTGTAATATACAATGAAATGTTCTTCTGTCTGCGTTCTTTTGTGTGTTGTTCTCAAAGTATCCGCTCTTTCCTTACCGGGGAAGTTATGGGTTACTACATTTGGTATCAGAGCTTTGGTTTACAAAGCTCAGAGAACAAGGCACATTAGAACAATACGAAAGAACTCATTAGAAATTGGATTAGTAATATCCAATGGGGATGACTCGTTAGAGATAGGATCTGTAGCATCCTAGAACGAATGTGAAGAGTGTTGTTTTGAAAAACAAAATTGAAAACAAGTTTTGTTTTGAAATTTAAATCATTTTATACGTATTTGAATATTTATTTTAAATTGATTTGGACAATCCGATATATAAAGATTTTGCATATATGCCTTGCAAACGTGTATTCGAAGTTTAATGTACTGGACAGTTATAGAATCACACTCTAGTTGCCCGGGGATAATTCTGGTGATGGGGCACCATCGCTAGTATTTATATTCGAGTGACTAAAGTGAGATTTCTATATATTTCCAATTGACTGGTGTGAGAACCAAAATTAGATAGGGCTTATTGTTGTGATTTGGCATCAAAAATCTGATTTTTGGACTATATATCAAAGATATGAATTTGAAAAGATAATCAACTAATTGATTGCTGGTTGTGTTGTTTGATTATTGTTTGATTAATTGAATGTTGAACCTTTAGCCAAATTGATCAAATAGTAAATTATATTGAAAAATTTGTCACATTTGCTTGCATATACATGTACTTACGTTGAACAGGTCATAGCAAAGAGGCTAGAGCAGAAGAATAAAATTGTTTGCCCGACAAATTGGTACATGTTTACCATAATTTACTGTTTTGTTTGGGTGATGACGATTTTATGAGCCGATTGGCTTTTTCTTTTTTATTTTGGATTGAAGAAGGCCATGGGAGGCTATATGAAATATCCCGAAGTCCCCGGTGCAGGGGAGGTTATGGCGAATTTTTTTGAAAATTTAGGTTGTCAGCCAAATTTTTGAAAAAATTGAAAAGTTCTTAGAAACTAAAAGGTTGAAGAGCTTAAGCCGTAATGAAAATAGTGAAAGTTGAGTTAATTAATTAAACAACTTTCGGCTTCGTTCCTTTTCGGGGACGAAAAGTTTTAAGTGGGGGAGATTGTAATAACACGGAAATCCAGCCAATTTAAAATTTTTATTTTGGTAATTTTAGCGAATTTTGATTATTTAAAATGAGTTATTTTAAATAATATCGACGAGAAATTTATTTTGAATGAAATTCGAACGTATATATTATATAGATCGTCGTTAGAATATAAATATTTATTTTAAATTATAAAAGGAATTGAAAATGGCACGGTAGTTCGATGATTCAATTTCAAAATTCAAATGAATGTACCGGGTTTAAAACAAACCGGATTTTAGTGAAACCAAAAATAATAGAATCTAATTGAGGATATCTTTCCAAAGAATCCGAAAAATCGAAATTTCATAGCGGGAATCAAAAGATAGGTCAAGTTGAAAATTCAGAATAGTCGCCATGGAATTCTGGCCCTTAAAAATGGAAATTTTGTAAACGACCTCGGTTTTCGACGAAACCACTTTTGTTGGATCCGTGATGTCAAGTTATTGCTAGATTCCAAATTTCATAATTTTTCGAATCAATATGTGAGCATGGCGAAGTAAAACGTGTTTTGACCATTTTAGTTGATTTTAATCGACTGGAAAATGGCCATTTTTCAAACGGTTTCGAAATTTGACGAGATTAGTTTGTTAGGACCGTATCGTCAATACGAAGCTAGAAAATATTTTTCTGGAATTTTTCAAGTTAGTATGTGACCCCGGTAAATTGAAATGCACGTTCAAATTCAATATATAGAGTTATATGTTGATTTTGATGAAAACTGATCAAAATGGCCAAATCAGCTTACGATACATATCCTATTGTGTTCGAAATGAGGGTAATTAGCTATGGACGACAGGCGGTGGACTCGTTTAGAGGTGAAAAAAAAAGTCAACTTTTTGAAATTTAAAATAAATAAAATATAAGCATTTACATATAGGCCCCCTCCCCCTTTTTCTTTCTCTTCCCTCCCCTCCACTCAGCCCCATTCGATTTAGGAAAAAAAAGAAGAAAACAAAAATCGCGTCGCCCCTTTCATCGCCGCCTCTTGGCGATCGCAGCCACCGCCGTTGGTGGCCAGCGCCTCACCGCGCACCAACCTCCCCCTCGCGCTCGATTCTCCCTCCCTCCTCTTGAAAACCGCACCTCCCTCTCGCCATAACCACCAAGCCCTCCCCTTCCTGCCACCTGTGCCCCACGCCACTGGCCAACCACGCAGCGCCGTCAGCCAAGGAAGCCACCGCCGGTCAGCGAGCCCCCTCCTTCGATCGGAAAGAAAAAATATGCGAGTTTTAGCCCCTTTTAATACCGATTTTTAACTTATAAAATCATGTGATGTTTAACTATTAAAGTGATGATTTTTAATTCGATAAAGGCGAGGTTTTTAATTCGAGAAAGGAGGGATTTTAAAAGAGATAAAGGAGAATTTTTAACATTAAAAAGACAGGATTTTTAACATTAGAAAGACAAGATTTTTAACATTAGAAAGAGATGATCTATAACTTAAAAAGGTTGAATTTTTAAAAGAATAAAAAGATGTGATTTTTATAGTGTATTCATCGATTTAAAAATATAATTTTTATAAAGCAGAGATTATAAAAATATAATTTTTATAATATACAAAATATAAAAATATAATTTTTATATAGTGGCGATAATAAAAATATGAATTTTATCATATGTGAGATATAAAAATATGTTTTTTATAAAGTAGAGATAGTAAAAATATAATTTTTATATTATAGAAAGGCTCAAAATATAATTTTTATTCGAGTGGTATGTTAGAAATATAATTTTTATATATAAGTATGAATATAAGAATATGATTTTTATATATATGGTAGCGAAATAAAAATTCCATTTTTATATGTGTAGCGAATTAAAAATGTGATTTTTAATATGAACAGAGTGAAATAGATTGCGATGGAACTGACTGGAATAAAATTCAATTCAGAACCGTTCAGAAATAAAGAATGGTGGAGTGGATCCCTCGGTGAGAACTTCTCTCTTTTAATTTATTTCGAGTTGAAATATATACTAGGATGTAGACAGTGTTTAGTAGCACCCGACACCCGTCGTCCACAGACCATGGACGGCTTGTATGCTTGTTTGTTTGATTTTGCTGTGTAGTTGATTGTGTGATGTGATGTGAAATGGAAATAAAATGTTTATATAGTTAAAAATTTTTATAGTTGAAAATAGAATTTTTAACGTGTATTTAAAATGAAATAAATATAAACAAATCAGACGATTTATTTATATACACACATTTGACTGATATTGATTGGGACGATAAATTTTACACATCGCCCAACTGCACAAATAAAAACTGTGTTTGATTGTTTGAAACCCCACACGGGTATTGGGATGATATATGACATACGCTAATCTCAATAATTAGTTGTATGTCGATCGATTGAATAACAGGCTGTTATGAGCGTTAAAAATTTATATTTGATGCTTATACAGTGTAGAATGCACTTTGGATGATGGTTGATTATTTGTCATTGTTGACATATACATGCGTTGTATGGAAATCCATAGAAATAAAATCTATGGTAATTGATTGGGCCTCATTCCAATTTTGAAATAGAATATTTGAAGAGAAATATTTGAATAAAATATTTGGGAAGAAATATTTGAAAAGAAATATTTGAAATAGAATATTTGAAAATAGAAATATATGAAGCCGTGTTGATTAGATTGTCGCCATTTTGACGTGAACGATATTTATATCGATTTTATTCATTTTTCAATGAATATTGAAAGTGATTTCGAAATTCGGATTATATTGAAAAGAATTGAAATTCGAATTATATTGAATAGAATTGAAATTCGAATTATATTGAAAAGAATTGAAATTCGAATTATATTGAAAAGAATTGAAATTCGAATTAAATTGAATAGAAATGAATTCGAATTGAAATTCAAATAGAAATGAATTCGAATTGAAATTGAATTGAATTGAAAACGAGCTGAAATTGAATTAAAAATCGATTTGAATTGAAATCAATTTGAAATGAATTTAATACGAATTTATAAGGAAAAATTCAATTTTGATTTGAATTTGAAACAAAGTTGAAATCGTTTCGAAAACGAATTTAAAACGATTTGTAAAATACGTTTTAAAAGGAAATCGATGAAGTATATATTATATATATTATATATATATAATATAATGGCCTGAATAGAACGCGCCACGCCGCGGTAGTTCGCGAATTTCGACCATTGACTTCGAATTGATATTACGGGAGATCCGGCCGTCGGATTCTCCTAAAAACAGAACCGTTGGGTTCGTATCGAAAAGAGCTTTCCAACGGATATTTGAAATTAGAAATCTAATGATTGGATTTGGAATTATGTCCAAATCAAATTTGGAAAAGGTCGTTGTAAGTGCAGTTCGATGACCGTTGATGGAAATCGACTGTACGGGCCTTGATAAAATTATTAAAAATAGTAATAATTTGTGTAAAATCATAAGAAATGATTTGGGTAAAACTGAGATGAAAAACTCCATATTTGAAAAGATAAAAATAGATTTTTATTGAAATGAACTAGTTTTGAACTAGAATGATACTTCTATTTATTTTTAAATAAATAAATTGAATTTGAAAAGGGTTTTAAAAGTAACCAGAATTTCTAATAAGTGAATTGGAATGGATTTGAATCGAAATTGTCTTCGGAATATTTCGATGTTGGATTTCGTGATGATACAGATATTGTTATGGGAATTTGAAAGATATATTTATATCGTTATTTCCAATACGATATTTGTTGGTCGTAGAATTTGATATTGAATATAAGCCGATATATTTTCTATTCAGAGCCTTGTATTTAATATCAAATGTGATTTGGGTTTGTCGTGAATGGTGTCTTCATTAACACTGTTCTTAAGCCCAGTTGAGAAAAAAGATTAAATCTTTTTATTTAGATTTAATGAAGTGTACCAATTAAATAATATTTAATTGGAATTGAATGGGTATTGATTTTTGGGTTTATCGTGAACAGTGTTTTAAATAACACTTGTTCTTTAACCCGATAATTAATGGAATGTGATTTTGGGTTTATCGTGAACCGTGTTTTAAATGACACTAATTCTTTAACCCAGTTAAAGATTAAAACTAAAGTGGAGTTTTAATGAATCTTTAATTAGATTGAAAAGATCAAGAGTGGAGTATCCCCAGTTTTACTCTAGGCGATAGTTAAATCTTTAAGTAGATTTGAACATGAAATGGTAATTGAATTTACCGATAACAACGTGGTGTTAGATGTGAAGTATTACCAGTTTTACTTCATGGGATAAATAAGTTGGGATTGGGAAATAAAATAAATAATTATTTCGGTATGGTTCGCTAATCCCGACTAGTTTGAAGTGATATTCAAAGGAAGATTAAAGAATAAATTTAAAGAATTTACCTTTGATAAAATTAGTGGGAACCTTTCCCAAAGTGTAAGAATATTTGAATAAAAGAATATTCTGAATTGGAATGAGGCGTATGTTGTGTTTGTGTAACACTTGTTTATTATATACGCGAGTTATTCAGAAAGACTGGGTTTATCCCATTCTGAATAACTGATTCGACGTGGTGTCGAAGATGAAGATGGTGGTCGAAGACCGGAGGTCTTCACGTCGTTTGGGTGATTACTGATGATCTTGATTGGGTCGCACACCCAAGAGGAGGGAATTAGTTAGTGGTCGTCCAGACGTACTTGGAGATCGATGGATATGTGAGGTACTAGGTGCCTCCGGTTTCGTTCAGACCCAGAACGAACTTGTAAATGGACTGTATGTCTGACATTGAATTTTATTCTTTGTGATTGATTTCTATTAAATATATATCTGTTTGGCAGCGGAGAATTTATTCTCTTGCTTAACGCCCTTCTCTGAGACGTACGAGCTCAGGGGTTATATATTAATGGATATCAAACACATGGAGTGAATTGCCTGTGTGGCATGCCTAAGTGGCAATAGATCAGGGCTTCTGTTGAAAAGCAAAGTCTTGTGGTTGATGATCAAAGCACGGCCTGTGTGGCATAGCTTTGTGTAACGTTGTGAACCAGAAATGGGAGAGGACTTCAGGGAGGACATGCGTTTCTTTCTAGCTAGAAGTGGCGTCGGTGGTTTTACACGCCCTGAGGAGTTTGACTTATGTGGTTGTTGTTGTTGCGAGGCGCCTCGGATATATCGGTGACTGTGTGGAGCCGATGGAGTCATTTCGCTCATTTGCGCCTCATAGGGTGGGGAAACGTAGTGTTCAGGCATTTTAATCTACATCGGTGGACCGGCCGTGACGATCCAAGGTGCAGTTGCGGCTGTTCCTGAGACATGGTTGGCTAGATTGTCTCGAAACGGTGAGGACGATCCCTGGCCTCGGTCCACAAACGGAAATCCAATTTCCAAATACGTGACTTTGCGGTTTTGATTGTAGATCCTAGTATGGCGACATGATATATGGTACCCATGCCGTCTAGGATTGATACATTTATATTTGAAGTTGTTTTGACACTATACACTTATTATAGTATCAAATGATTTGTTTTAAACGTATCAAGCATGCTTTGGCTATTATAAGGGAAAACCATATCCTCAGGTTTGTGTTGCATTGTGTGATGGGACCTGGGTCTTATAATAGCTTCATTTTTCTTTATTTAGCATTGCGCTGTTGTTTTATGCACTGGTATTCTTCGAAGGAAACCCGTTCTGTGTTATACGGAATGGTCCCTTGATTCTAACTTTAAAAATAAAGATTAATAACTGTTTTAGTTCTCACACCAGTCACATGACTGACCTGGTGTTTATTGTTTTAACCTAAACTCTGGGTGCCCTTATTTTCGACACGGATAGCTAGTAGTTTTGGTTTTGCAGATTTATATTCATAGGACCCTGGTTTACAGCTGGAACAATATCCGGAAAGCTTTGTATCTGTATATCTCCTTCAGTTGTGTTTTGTATAATTTTCCGCTGCTATGTAATTTATTGTAATATTTGATAATTTGTGATGTATATTATTTATTCATACTCTGTATATTCTTGTATTCTGATGGAATTTTTGTAATATACAATGAAATGTTCTTCTGTCTGCGTTCTTTTGTGTGTTGTTCTCAAAGTATCCGCTCTTTCTTTACCGAGTAAGTTACGGGTTACTACAGTTTGAGGCGAAGTTTCTCTCACGGGCTGAAGAGAATCTATACATGGAAAGGTTTCTAGCATTGAAGCAGGGGGATCTATTAGTGAAAGAACACGTCAACAAATTCAATCATTTGGCGAGATTTAGCTTGGACTTGGTGAATACACCAGAAAAGAAGGCCCTGAGATTTGTTAAGGGTTTGAACGAGCCGCTTCATGGTTTAGCTATGACCCACATCCCCATGAGGGCTACCTTTGAGAGACTAGTTGACATGGCGCTTATGCATGAAGAGGAGAAGGGCGCCAATGCAATGCTAATAAGACACCGGAGAAGAAAGGGGATCAAAAGAAGTCGCAACAGCAACAACAGAACAAGAAAGATGGTAAAGGCAACAATGATAAGAGAAAGAAGAGATGCTTTAACTGTGGGACACCAGGCCATTTAAGCAAAGATTGTAGGAAGAAAAAGAAGACTGACTGTTTCCACTGTGGCGAATCGGGACATCTGATTAAGAACTGCCCAAGGAAAGGGAAGAGGGCAGGGTCTACCTCGGGAGGACAGGTGCAGGCTCTTATGGCACCAGGGCGGGCAAGGGGACAAGTTCAGGCTCTCGTGGTCCCACCGCTGCAAGAAAGAGGTAGAACAATTTCCGTTGAAAGTTTAGCTTTTCTGTTTGATCATCCTGTCCGTACTTTATTCGATTCTGGCGCATCACATTCGTTTATCTCTACATCATTAGTTGAAATACTGCACCTAGATGCTAGTTTAGTTACAGATCCCTTAGTAGTCTCAAATCCTTTTGGTGGTTCAGCTCATCTTTCTATGATTTGTCGGGATTTGAGAGTGTTTATCTTGGGCGTTGGGTTTGAATGCAATGCCTTTGTTCTTGGCTTCATGGGCTATGGCTTGATTCTAGGTATGGATTGGCTAACTAGATACGGGGCCATCATAGATTGTGAAAGAAGGGTAATTAGATTGTTGACACGTTGTGGAAAGACCCTTGATATTTCTTGTGACCCTAGAGGTCCAGTAATGCTTAGCTACCTAGAATCCCTTGATATTTCTTGTGACCCTAGTGGTCCAGCAATTACCTTATAGTGGGGGTGCAGTATAGTAATTATCTTATAGTGGTTTAGGTGCGCCTTTAACGTTATCTCCGTTCATCTTATTTCCTTTTTTATTTACTCTGTCATACTCAATTGTTCACAGTCATTTCCTTATTTTCCAACTTATGCCTTAGCCTAGTTATTTTGGGTAATTATATTGTTAAAGTTATCGCACTCGCCAGACTTTATGTCTGACCCCCTTTGTTTCCTCCTCTTTTCTTACTTCCCCCCTCCAGGTGCTCAGGTTGGAACTAGCACCAGTGGAGCTTGATTTTGGACAGCTATATCTCTGCTTTTAGAAGTTGCTTGGATCACTGAAGTAAAGTTCAGCCTCTCTTATTTATGGCTTTTTGGTACTGGGGTTATGTCTTTCAATTTATGTACTTTCAGTTGGTCAAGATGGATATTATGTACTTTGACTCTGGTTTTGATGATGTAATCAAACTTATGTATTTTCCGCTGCAATGAAATATAGTTTTAAAGTTTTAGTACTGTTTATATCTGTTCTGTTGTTAAGTTTCTGTTCTATACACACTTAAAATGCTCCATGAAAGTTAATGCATTCCCTTTGTGAGTGACAATAATGGACGTGGGGTTTTACAACTCACCTCGCCAACTCGATATATATATATATATATATATATATATGTGCACCTCCCATCTAGGAGTAGGCTACACTAACGATGCACCATCCCACACTATCGGGAAGACATACACCGCCCTCATCCACCGCCATCCCCTGTGTTTTAGTCGTCCGGGTCAACCGCATCTTTAGCCACATATTAAATCATTTCATATCCCGAAGTAGGGAAAATCATTTCACAACATAATAATCACAAGTATTTTTAAATCTATATATATTTCTATTTCAAATCATTTCGAAATCATCAGTTATAGCCCTCAAAATCCTTTCTGTTTTATAAAACATTTCTTTTCACTTAAGAAAAACACATTTCAAAAATCATTCATTAATTTTGAAATAAACAAACAACATCGCTAAACACCTTATAGTCAAATCGTGAAGTGTTTCACAAGGTGTTAGCACACAGATATTTTTACCCAACCCAATGTTAAATGTAAAAGCATATTTTGCTCATAAAATGGTCGAGCATAATCCAAACGAGTAATCAATCACAATCCATATCAATAACCAAGTATATTTGGTTCAATCACATTACATGTTTTGAATAAAAGAGTATTTTATTGTCTACACATTTTCTACATTTCATGTTATAATAAAAAAAGAGTATTTTATTGTCTACACATTTTTATATTTCATATGCATGCAATAAAAAGAATATTTTATTGTCTACGCATCCTATGTTTAACGTGACAAATAAAAAGAAGAATTTTTATTTGCATAACAAATTCTATGTTTCTAATGACAAATAAAAATAATATTTTATTTGCATAACAATTCCAATGTTTCTAATGACAAATAAAAAGAATATTTTATCTGCATAACAATTCCAGTGTTTCTAATGACAGATAAAAAGAATATTTTATTTGCCTAACAATTCAAATGTTTCTAATGGCAAATTAAAAGAATATTTTATTTGCATAACAAGTTCAATGTTTCTAATGACAAATAAAAAGGAATATTTTATTTGCATAATAAGTTCAATGTTTTTAATGACAAATAAAAAGAATATATTATTTGCATAACAAGTTCAATGTTTTTAATGACAAATAAAAAGAATATTTTATTTGCATAACAAGTTCAGTGTTTTTAATGACAAATAAAAAGGAATATTTTATTTGCCTAAATGTTCAATGTTTTTAATGACAAATAAAAAAAGAATATTTTAGTTATCTACATGTTTTCTACTTTTCTAATGACACATAAAAAGAGTATTTTGTCTACATAACATGTTCCATATTTATAATGACAAAATAAAAAGAGTATTTTGTCTATATAACATGGTCTATATTTCTAATGACAAAATAAAAAGAGAATTTTGTCTATACAACATGTTATATATTTCTAATGACAAAATAAAAAGAGAATTTTGTCTACATAACATGTTCTATATTTTTAATGACAAAATAAAAAGAAAATTTTGTCTACATGTTTTCTGCATTGCATTTGACAAACAAAAAGAAAATTTTGTTTGTCTACATGTTTCATATTACCTATATATAAATAAATAGAATTTTTGTTTGTATAACAACTTCTACATTTTACATGACAAATAAAAATGAATATTTTTATTTGCATAAAATTTCTAATTTCAACATGACAAATAAAAAGAAATATATTTTTTTGTATACAATTTCCAATTTCAACATGACAAATAAAAAGAAATATTTTTATTTGCATACAATTTCAAATTTCAACAGGACAAATAAAAAGAAATATATTTTTTGCATACAATTCTATTTTTAACCTGACAAATAAAAGAAATATTTTATTTGTATACAATTCTAATGTTTATATGACAAATAAAAAAGATATTTTATTCGTATACAATTCTAATATTTACATACGTACAAATAAAAAAGAGTTTTATTTGTATAACAAATTTACCAATTCTATTCTATTATCAACATGTACAATAAAAAAGAATTATTTTATTGTATAACAAATTTTGCCAATTTTAATATCAACATATATAATAAAAAGAATTATTTTATTGTACAACAAATTTTTGCTCGATCCTAACATTCATGTATATATAACAGATCAACACAGTTAAGATATTTCAAATCAAATCATGTACAATACACAACTGAATCTTAAAGGCGGATATATATATAAAAATTTCCAATAGTTAATTTTAATTTTAAATTTAATTTATAAATAAGAAATCTCACCTTGATCGGTTTCAGAAATCGATTAATAATGCCTGTTTTAATAAAATTAAACAAGCGTTTAGTTTTATCAAAAATTCCTTCTAGCTCCGTTTCTGTTCTGGTTTGTTCTGAAATGTAGTGTTCATCTAGAGGATTCCAACGGATTTAGTTTTGCAGAAGTCTGATATCGTATGAGAAAGATATTGTAATTTATACATTGATTACATAATGAAATTAATTAACGAAATAATTAACAAATTATTTAACCTTATTAATTTTCAGTCGTTCATTTTCTGATCTAAAGGCCATGCTTCATCTTCCTTTTGACACTGTGTCGCTCCAGGCTACAACTCCTTCGATCATAGGGTTTCAATTTGCACAAAAATCAAGATGTTGAACGTCGATCCAAGGTGGCCAGTCGAGGCGCCTTCGCCTCTCCTCCTTCAGCCTCGGAAACCGTGCAACTCGCATGTCCTCCCTCCCCTAAAAACACCTACGAACCGCTGCTCTTTGAGCTTGAAATTCGTACCCATTTCAGCACCATAAATAATCAACTCCGTGTGGATTGAGGAGCATGAAATTCTCCACCATTTTCACTTTTAATTCACGAATTAATTTGCCACGATTTGAGAGATTTTAATGAGGGAAATTGGGAGCTTTTTGGCCACTAATTTATGATATGGCGGCGTCTTGGAAATGAAAGTAGGGTTTTTGAAATTTCCTATTGGTTGTTTATATAGGTTTCAATATTATTTAATTTCTTTAATTTCATTTCCCCTAATGTGTCTTTTCACATATAGTAGGTTACAAAGGAATTAAGTTAGCTGATTAGGCATGATGGGATCACACTTATTTTTCATTCAAATTTCAAAAGTAAATAACAAAGAGAAAGAGAATAAAAGGAATAAAATGAATGTTTGATTTATTTTCTCTAATAGTTAAGTTGTGCAACTTTTATATTTCAAAACACATAATATTAAACATCGTAATTTAAAGAACCTATTCAGTGGGCAGGAAAGAATAAATAGAAGAGAAATATATGTACAAAAAGATGATTTGTTTTTTTATTAAGAAAAAAAATAATGTTGCAAAACAAAGGGGGAAAGAAAAATAAGGGATATAAACATAAGGAATGAAAGCATGCAAAAGAGACATGATGTGAAAAATAGAATATAGGAAAGAAATTAATTGAATAAAGGATAATAAATTAATCGAATGAAGGAGAGAGATGAATGCATGGTTAATGAAAGAAAATAACTTGCATTAAACGTGAATGGACAAAGAAGTTATGCATAATTTATTTTTCTTTGAAAAGAATTAATCGTGAAAACATTATTTTAAAATTGAGGAAAATTTGCAAGAGATAGAAGTGAAAGGGAAAGAAATACAATGCAATATTTATGAAAGGATAAATAATAAAATGTGTCAACTTGGAAGGAGACAAATGGTGTAGTTATTAAGGAAATACCAAATAGAGGAAGGCATTAAAAATGGATGCAACTATTCACACTTCAAAATTAATTAATTAATGAAGGTTTGAACATGCAATCCACATTTTGAATTCCTAAAAGTTATATTTTTAATTGACAGAGGAAATATTTAAGAGGATAGCCAAAGATATGTATACATACATACATACATACATACATATATTGTTAGAATTTAATAAATCCCCTAAGGCATTTTTTCCCTTGGCATGTAGTCAAAAGGTTGTTGGAATTTAAGGATAACATCCTTGCTATTAACATCTAATTGAGAAAATATTTTAAAGTTATTTTTTTCCTCTTTGTATATTTATAATGTGCGTTAAATAAACACCTACATGAGTTATGTCAATCAACATTTAAATCATAGGATTTAAACTTTCCATCAATAAATGTAATCTTACAATCAACAAACTTAAGTATTAAATTAAAATATAAATTTAATCATTTAGTCTTAAAATTTGATTCAAGTTTCCAAGAACAAATTAAATTAAACAAACTAGAAATTCAAGTATAAATCTCTACGTTCAAATCCTAATTCAAACTTACAATTCCAAATTGAATATCATAAATTGATTTCATAGTCAAATCAAAATTACCTACTCTGATGATCGTCCATAGCTGCCGTGCACACCTTTCAACGCATTATTCCTCTTATTTAGTATAGGGGCTATGGGCGGTTGTCACAATAATCAACTGTAAAACACAAAAACAGTGATTCCTCCCGAGCCGCTGAACCAAATCTTTAATGTGACCACTCTATAGAATGGGACACATCATTTCATTTCCAATGAGACGGATCTCAACATCTGAATCGATCTGAGTCAAAAGTTATTCCCTGTACAATACTGACATAGGCAAAATGGTAACAAACAAAATTGGTAAAAATTATGGACATGTCTCACATTCCTATAAACAATATATTAAAATATGAGAATAATCCACCCTTTGGGAATAAAATAAAAAAAATTACGGTCTTCCGATGCGTAAAATTTGGGCTGTTACAATCTGTGACGCTATGACACTCATATTACATGGTTTTGATTTGACTGATATGAGAATATTTTAGTTCTGATCCAAGTATTTTTGTCTATTCATTTGTGCTTAGGTCGGCATGAGTTTCTCAGTTATCAAAGATATCATTATGAAGATGAAGATGGAGCTTGACAGGCGTATTTATTAATATTATTCCGCTGTATATATTGGTATGTTGTGATAGTTAACTCTGATAATTGTTGTAACGTATAATCAAATGTATGTTTTAATAGTTTCATGAACTGTTATTTATTTATTATATTTTGTCCTTCCATTGCAGGATTTTATGATTATTTTTCTTCTTTGTTTTTTTCTTATATTATCCCAATAACTATATATATTTCAGATTTGTTTTAGTCGACATACGTGGATTTTTATCGGCTTAAGCGGCTAAAAATCCAAGTTGTGACAGTGTGTATTTGTGTATGTAAGTATATATATAGTGGTCTATAAACCACTTTTTTGTGACACTATGTGCTACATGACTATTGTATCTGTATATGTTGTTTGATTAACTGTACTGTTGTAATGGCCTTTAAATCCGTAATCTAAGTTAACTAAATACACTACACGTCTAATCCAAATTGCATAGAAATACGGATCATTATGAATAAAGAAGAAAAAGATAGAAGAACAAAAACAACAACACAGAATCTCACATCACAACGAAATAAAATAATATATATATATATATATATATATATATCAACTTTTGGAATACAAGATTAGATACCCCAGTAGTCCTAGCCATAAATGATGGATACTAGGCGTTGCGCGCATCGACCTGTGTAGTGCTGTAGCTAACGCGTTAAGTATCCCGCCTGGGGAGTACGTTCACAAGAATGAAACTCAAAGGAATTAATGGGGGCTCGCACAAGCGGTGGAGCATAATTTTAACTGTATAAACATGCCATTATCAATGTACAACACTTATTCATCACAGCGGAAATAACTATAATGTCGAAGCCTCCTGCTCCAAGCTTTCCAAGTATATCTGTAAATACCTAAACTGCTTGACTGCCTGTACAAATTTGGGCACCCAAGAGTTTAGGGTAAAACAAAACAAAATAAACTCTGGGTTCGTCATGGGACTGGTGTTAGTAAACTCCAACCACTTGGTTTAACTTTTAAAAATCTTTTCTAAAAGAAAGGATAATCGTAAGACCGATCCGCACATAAACATGGATGGCGTTTACCTTATGATAACCTAAAACATTCCTTAAATCCATATTATTCTGATATTATAATAGTGTCTAAATCAAATAAATAGCAATCTAGCAGAACACTTGCATCTTACGCTTCACATACATAGTATACAATCAAAACCATGGGCTCTTATTGGAGAATAGAATCTAACTGGTAAGGTATGGGACCACCTTCCGATAGTATATCTCTAGAGAGGAATACACCGGTTTCAATAAACATCTTGCAACCCAGGCTAAACATGACCGGCCACTCACTTTGCTTGAGTGTTCCGAATGTATTGTCACCAACGTTTGGGATCAACAACCATTACCGAAAGCATACAACAACGATAAAATAAAGAAGCAAATGGGATTTCTGTAGGTCAGGTGGCAATATACCCGAAATAGGAGTTACCCACTTAGCCGTGCGACCTACCTGATTTTATACCATTTTTCGGTTGTGAGGCTACGCTTATCTTTTAACATGCGACATCTTCATTCATTTTGAATGCCACATCATCTAACCCACCAAATCATTTATTGACTTCCCCCAAAAAAATCATGGGTACAAAGCTAAGAGAAACGAATTTCTCCACCACCAACATAATATGTTTGAAGAGGTCAATATAAATGATTTGTTAAGCATACTCTGTCAGACATTTGTCCATACAAGTTGTCCTGGAACTAGACAATTCAAAGGCACTATTCCATCAATCCATCATAGGCAATTTCTACCTAGGATCAACTGAACGACCTTTGCACTTTACTCCTTCTTCAATTGTCTTCAGCATATTTGATTCGCAATGCTTATTTCAATGCAGAGTGATTTTCAGATAATAAACATGATCCAGATCTCTTCGTATTGATAACGGAAATGGTACAAAAACTTTGATAGTTGGTTATTTAACTATCAAAGGAAAACATCCATAAAATCAACGATCATATTTCCAAATGGAAATTCTACCGATCAAACATCAAGCAATATTGAGCCCATTTTAAATTAATTTCTTATTAATTTATTCATTTCCCAATTTCATATCTTTCCCCGGATGTCGTTCAAACCCCGTTTGGCTCTCACGATTTTTGGAAATCCTTTCTATCTATCATAACTACTTATTTTCTATATTCTAGAAAATATATGTTATTATCATCAGGAAACATTTCCATATATTCATAAATTCTATTTTGGTTTCTGTTTCGATTTCCATTTCAACGTTCATCAGCCCCTGTCAGTAAATTAGTAAGAGAAAAACTATCTAAGTATCAACCGCGAAGACCGAAACCAACATCACATAGATATTCAGAAAGTCATTCAACTAATCTCCAGTCAGTGGCTAATTTTCTTAACTCCGTTTCTTAAGCTCTTATCAAAAAATCATTTCAATTTGCAAAACGTTTGCTTTTAAACCATCATTCACTTTAAAATGTGTACACGTTTCTCCTTCCAACCTCTCAAGATTTAATTTTATAAATTCCCTTATAAAATTCCATTATACGTTTATTCTCTTATTAAATTTCTTATATAATTGATAAATCGATTTCTAGTTATCAAACTTTCTTAAAATTTTCTATCTCCTTAAATTTTCGGAAAATTTCGCCAGCATCTCCTTTGTACGGCTTACTTAGTACAACTAAAAATCGCCTCTCAGGGCTCTTTCCATTCAAAAAGAAAATCTAAAGGCCAAGCGGCTTGCTAAATAGGCTCATAAAAATCTCATATTCAATTAAATACGTACCTCTTTTGCCGAGAATTCGATTTATTTTCTTCCATTAGCTTCAATCCATACCTGTTTAACCTATATCCAGCCAGTTATTCCAACTCAATCCAATCGTTTTTAATTCAATTCGCTAATTTATTCTCTAATTTGCTCTTTTGCCTATTTCACTATTCATATATATATTTTTAGTTTGCTTATAAGCCAAATTGAATTCCCTTTTTAATTCAAGTTTCATACTCGATTTCAAATATGATTTCACAAATCCCATTCACTTATCCAAAGTCAAATTCAACCCAACACTCTGTTATCTAATTATTCTTCTACTTAGTTAATTCTATTCAATAATTAAAAATATGATTTTTGTTTTAAAAATCATTTCATTTACTCCACTTGAGTTCATATTTATTTTATAACTCAAGTTTGGGTTTTTCTAATGGAAATTCAAGTTTAAATTTCTTAAATCCTTTTATTAATTTAAATAAATAGTTATTGTTTTTAAATGATTATAATGTTGTTTTTCTGTAAATTTGATTTTGACATAACCCGAAATATATAAGAAGAAATCCATATTTTTCTCTTTTATTAAAATATTATTATTCAATAGGTTCGGATGACTCTTGTTTGAAAGAATTCCGACTTAAATTTAGTTCTATATACTCAATTGAAGTTCGAAATGTCAAATTATGAACTATCGTGCCGTAGCGAGTTTGTTATAATTTAAAATAAATATAAACATTTAAACTTCGTTTATTTTATAAATTTCAACTCCATTCTTCGATAATTTAATATAAATTAAGCCAGTTTAACAAATTCGACTTAATATTTCTGATTATCCCTAATCGTCGATTATTTCATAATTCAGCTATACATTTATTTACCACTCGATCTTCTATATCAAATTTTTAATTATAAATTCCTAGGATTTATCTAAATTTAGTTTATACTTTGAATCCCAGAATAAAATCTATCATTTCTTTTTTGAAACTATTTCCAATTCCTCTTTTTGAATTCACATTTGAATTTACATTCCCCAAATTATCCAATGATAATATATTTCACTTCATTTATATATTCAACTACTTATTTTTATTATTCAAACAAGTTAATATTTCCGAGCCCATTCGAAATTCAAATTCTATTTTGGAAAAATAAATATTCCTTTTTAAAATCAAATTGTTTTCTTTTCATTCGAATATATTTTTACAGTATTTTAAATACCAATAGTTTGGGTTATTGTTATTCAAACATCTGAAACACACAATCATCAATCACATGTTTTCTAACACATCAAATATAATAATGTATATGAAAAAAAATCAATAATAAATTTTGAGGAATCCAGTTGGATCCCTCCAAACTGTTTTCCCTACATCCACAGATGTTAGACAACATAAACAATACCCATCCTGCTTCAAGGAAGGATATCGTGGTATAAAAGGTCATCCACTATATATATTTTGGGGGGAGGGCATAAGGTCATCCACTAATGGTACTGCAGGAAATATCCAATATGTATATATAATAGTCAAAACCACCAAGCCTAAATATAACTAATATATATTATAGCCACAATTCATCAACAATTATCCAATGCATCCAAACAGTCAACAAACGACATATAAAATTTATTTACAATAAAAAGATTGTTTACAATAAAATTATAAATGAACCAGAGAGTGAGTTTACTCACCTTGATTTTTTGTTGAAATAATGATTCGGTTTCTGATTAAATTAAACAATTTAATCAAAAGCTTCAACTGGCTCTAAGTCATTCCAAATTTGTTTCATTTCGCAGGTAATGTCATTATGAATCCAACGCCTTATTTCGATCCAATCTAATAACGTATGAACGAATTAAACGTGATTAACAAATTTAATTAACTAGTTATTAAATTACCTGTTTTTAACTAACTAAATAAATTAAGTAACTTACCTTAATTCTTCTCTTCATTTTCATGCCTACTGAAAAAAAATGACTCCTTCTCCTTCGTTTCCTCAATGCATCTCAGCGTTGACCTCCCTATATCATCTTCCTCTACAACGTCCTTCCACTTATCATCATCGCTTTATACCTGCTCTGAAACAAAGCCCGTTCACACCAACAACCTTCCTCCATCGTGAAATTCCACCAGAGTACCACCATTTATCTCCTTGTCCAAATCTTCACTACTAGAACACCTTATTCTCACGCTCATAGGATTCATAGAGGAAGCGACTTTAACCCAGCACAGGTAACCCGCGACCCTTCTCAACCTCGGATTCCCCAAAAACTCCACACGAGATGCTAATCTCCATGATAACCTCCTATCTATGATTTAAATTCATTAAAACCTCTCCAACTATCACTAAAGGCCTACCCTAATCCTCCTGATTCGAATTCGAATGCTAGATAAACCCATCGCACCAAACATGAAGCACACTAGGGTGAAGTTCTCGATTATAAAAATCCATAGGATTTGAAATCACCCTTTTTCAATTAATATTTGATTTTTAAAAATCGGTTGAACAATTCGAATGAAGATGGGACTCCAGTTTCCTCACTTTGCTGAGAACAAGAAAATAATAGAGCAGTAGAGAAGGGTGCGTGCTGTTTCAAAGAATGGCCATTTATTTTGTAAAGCTTTCCATATGTTTTACAAATACAATGAAGAGGATCGCATTTTTGTTGTTGTTGCTGAAGCATGCGATTTTGGTTTTCCAGAAGAAAGAAAATGGGGGAAGGTATGCACGATTATATAGAGATGAGGGGGAACAATACGTACAAGCCCAATTAATTCATGCTAATTTAAGTACAGACAAAATTATTTCGATTTGATTTTAAATTTAATTTGATTTGTTTTGACACGCTTTTTTAGTCAAAGCAGTCATACATGGAATTTCTGATTAGCAACGCACTCAGGCATTAAGAACATCGTCAGAAGACAGGGAGCGGTTTGGTTGAAGTCGTATCACAAACAAAGAATAGCCCGAAAGTCCTAACAGATGACCTCTTTTGGTCTCGACAATATCATGCTCCGTAACTGTAACACCCCGAATTTTTCTGTTAACTGTAACTTAACAAATTAAAGTATAATTAATTCTAAATGATGGAATTAAGGGAAATTGGTTATGCCATTGCGTTCGACTCGGAATTCTGCTTGAGACAGTTTCCGAGTTTGCGTAAAACAGATACCGTATGAAGAAGATATGAACGAACGAATTTGGGGAGAAAAACCTGCCAAGTGCGCCCAGGCCAGAAAACCTGCTTGGTCAGGCTGTGGCTGGCTGGTCGGGTTCTGGTCGATTTCTGAGGCTTGGCTGAGTCACTAGGGCTTACATGTCACTTTCTGATTGGCTTCTCTTGAGATGGATGGTCTGGATTCACTCTAGCTTCATCGACGACTCTAATCAGTTTAAAATTCTATAAATACGGCTCAAGACTAAACCTAAATTCACACAAATAATATAGTACTAGAGGCGCGATGCTGTTGGAAAGAAACTAGGAGTGGCCGTCAGTTAGAAAGCTTAAAGACAAGCCAATACTAAATTAAAACACAAATCAAAACAACGTTAGTCTACCCAAAGGAAAGCATATCAAATTCAGAACTCAGAATCCAGAATTCAAGTTCATCGTTCGTTGTAAGTATAGTGATTTTTCCGATGAGAATAAAACTAAGACTTGATTCGATGTAAACTGGAAGTGGAATTGTGCTATTATGTAACGATGATGTTAATTCATATCTGTGTATTGAAATGATTGTGTTGCGAATGAAATTGGGATGTTTATGGTATTATTAAGATTGATGTTGATCCTATTGTACTTTTAGAATGACAACAACATCACAAGCAAGTTGTATAGTTCATGTTTATGTGATTATATAGGTTGTTTATGATTAGAACCTCATGTATATACTTTATGCTAGAACCTTTATGCCTAAATGGTTATGTTCATATACATGCCCCTCTATTTATACAAAAGTTGAAAGTTCCTAATTGGATCCATGTCAAGATCCACTTTAGTACATGTTTCATGTTGTAGTTAGATATGTGATTGGATCTAGTTCACACCCTTGTCATAAAGTTATACATACTTGCGAAAATGTCATATTCTTGTCATATGCTAGTGATGTTCGATGTTATGCCTAGATCCAAAAACAAGTTTAGGCTTATGTTATCTAAATCATATGCTAATTTGTGTGACACCTATTTGGTTAGATATTTCAATGCAAGTTCACATATATGTTGATTTAGGCCATGTTGCAAGTTCACATTCATGTTGACTATTTTGCAAGTTCACACCTATGATGTTCAAATTGACTATGCCAAAAATGCCAAGTTTACACCTATGTCATGTTTATGTTTATGAATTCCCTTATGCCTATTTGTGTGCGCTAAATTAGGCTAAGTTTTTAGCCTAATATTATATGTTAAAACTATGCGAACGAAAATTAGGCTAAGATTGTTAGCCTAATGTTTAAACGGGGTAACGTTGGGAATATTAGTAAAACTTGACATAAAAATATATGAAATTGGCATGTTTGTCACATGCCAAAATTGGTGGCATTTTAAAATGGTATAAATTCTTATACCAAAAATGTTAAACTTGGAAAGTGGGCCACAACATTTAATTGTTGACAAATTTACATATATTAAGTAATAAAGACAAATATGTAAATTTAGAAAATACGAATATGCTTAACACGATGTTGGATTGAGTTGTGATGTAAACCTGCCCGGACCCGCCCGGCTGTCCAGTAGTCACAACAATACCTATCCAATGTGGGTGGTTAAGCATTGAGCCCAATAAGGACCCGAGGTTAGACTGAGTTACGGTGTAAATCTGCCCGGAACCGACCGACACATCCTGTAACCGTAACAATATATGTCTAATGTGAGTGGTCGGTGCTTTAAGAAGATAAGGACAGATAAGTCAGGATGGTAGGGTTAAGTTAACAAAAACACTTAACCAATTCAACATGTTAATGAAATTGATGGGTGGGGTTAGGTAAATACAGACACTTAACCACTAACATGTTTGACTAGAAAACCCTAGTGGCGGGGACCCATTTCAGTAGTAACCCAATTATGTATCATGGTACCCTGAAACTAGGCAGGGTGGGGCACGATTACTGGGCTGATTGTAAGTGGTTAAAGCAGCGGCGGTGGGTGCAATAGTGTGGGTTCTAACGGAGTGCGGGCGTGCACACACTTCGGAGCAGACAAACAGGGCACTGGGGGCACCAGTACTATAACCTATGCATTCTAGTATTGTGTCGGGCCACCACCATGGGACTTGATACACCCCATGGTGGGACCAGCATATGTATCTACAATATTTGGGGGCCGTAAGACATAGGTGATTATACGAGTAGGAGCCGATCTTTAGAATAAGGGGATCACTCCACCCTCAGCATGGGGTGCCAGTTTAGAACTAATGCATGTAGGTGTAGAGATATAGTGTGGGGTGCGATAGAATATTCGTTTCAAAACTACTTTATCATAGTTTATGATACATTCCTGTTTCCAGTTTATACCTATCATGCCCTTATTCTTATTCTCATACTGAAGAGTCACTAGACTTACCAGGCTTTATGTCTGACCTTATTTTCTTTCGTCTTATTTTCTTCCGTCCCCCCCCCCCCAGGTCCACAAGGAGAAAACAACCCAGCTTAGTCAGATTCTTTAAAAGCTTCAAGATAGTAGATGTACGGTTTGGACTCTCTTGCTTTGGCTATGGCAGTTGGACAAAATCATGGGGATTTATGCAGTTTTTATCATGTTTTATGCTTCTTTATTTAATAACCAAGACAGAAATGATGTTGTAATGTTTTGGAAGTTTTTATGAGACAATTATGGAAATGTTTTGTATGAACAAGTATTTGATGAAATAAAAGTTTGATGTTTTCCGCTGCTTATATATATGTGTTTATATCTGTCTTGTGTTTTATCTGTGACTTTTACTTACAAACCTCCACCAAAGTTAAGACAGTCCCTTATGAGTGACCCTAATGGAGGGTGGGGTGTTTCACTTGGTATCAGAGCATAGATTTACCAGACTAGATGAAAATTTTTGAAACTATTTTCAAAAAGAAGTTTAAAGAAGCATCTTTTTTCAAGAAAAATTGTTGTTTTTTAAAGGCATAATACCCCAGAGCTATATGCACTATCCCTCTATCCCTTTATCTTGAATACTTTCCTTTTTGTTCCAGTATGTCTGGAGATCTTAACCTTCCAGAAGGAGTACCGACCCCTAGCTAGTTCCGAAGGTACCTAGAGGCTAGGGCCAATGGTACGGGCCCAGCAGACATTCCTCCTCCTACGGTGGCAGCGGTTCCTCCTCCCCCTCCTCCTCCTCGTGGGAACACTTTTGCTAAGACGTGTAGAGACTTCAAGGCTATGGGAGGAAAGGACTTTTATGGAACTGAATCATTTGTGGTAGCAAGGAACTGGCTGAAGGAGACTGAAGATTTATTCGTTATTTTCGAAGTTGATGACAGGCAAAAGATACAGCTAGTAGTGTGGTTGCTCAAAGATGAAGCTTCCTATTGGTGGGAAGTTACGCATGCGGAGAGGCCAGTGGAAACATGGGAAGATTTTAGGATGAGGTTAGAGATGAAATTCCTCTCCCAAGCTGAAAGAAGCCTGCAGATGGAGAAGTTCCTAACTCTTAAGAAAGGGAGTATGACGATCAGGGAGTACGTCATTCCGTTTAATCAGCTGGCTAGATTTGGGCTGGATTTAGTAAACACCCAACACAAGAAGGCCCTTCGCTTCGTCAAAGGCCTGAATAAACCTCTACACAGCCTTGCTATGACCTATATACCCATGGGAGAGACCTATGAAAGCTTGGTGGATATGGCGCTGCTACACGAGGAAGATAAAGGCAAGAAAGAGGCAAAGGCGGAAGTGCCTCAAGAAAAGAAGGAGGGTTTACAGGCTAAGAAAACAGACTTCAAGAAAGGCGGGAAGAACAACAAATCCCGTGAAAAGAGAAAGTGCAATTTCTGTGGGTTGTGGGACATATAGCAAAAGACTACAGAAAGAAGAAGGCAAAGATGAATGGTGGTTGCTTCATTTGTGGCGAGACTGGACACTTGGCTAAGGACTGCCCAAAGAAGCGGGGGCAGGGACAGAGGACTGGATCCACCTCAGGCGGACAAGTTCACGCGCTGGTGGCACCTCCACAGGAACCAGGTAGAAATATTTCTGTAGAAAGTTTACTTTATTTGTATGATCATCCAGTTCACACTGTTTTGATTCGGGTGCATCACACTCCTTTATTTCATCTGCCTTAGTAGAATCTCTGCACCTAGACACCAGTATGGTAGAAGATCCCTTGGTTGTTTCAGATCCAACTGGGGGCTCGGCTTATTTGTCAATGGTTTGCTTGGATTTGAACATCTCTATTCTAAGTGTTGAATTTAGATGTAGCGCCTTTGTTTTGGGCTTCTCAGGATATGGGCTGATCTTAGGCATGGACTGGTTATCCAGTAACGGTGCCATTCTTGATTGTGAGAAAAGAGTAGTTAGGCTCTTGACTCGGCTCTGTAACACTCTATAAATTTCTTGTAATCTCTTGAATGTTGTTATGCTTAGTTATCTAGAGTCGCTTGACGCTTCTGTTGAGAATTTGCAGTCGGTTAGAGTAATCCGGGAATATCCGGATGTCTTTGAAGAGGTGAAAGGCTTACCTCCGAAGCGGAAAATAGACTTCCGCATATATCTTGTTGATAATGCAAAGCCCGTAGCTCTTCCTGTTAGGCACATGGCTCCAAAGGAGAGAAAGGAGCTCAGTAAGCAAGCTAAGGAGCTTCTCGAGAAGGGGTTTATAAGGTGGAGTATCTAGGAATGGGGTGCTCCAGTGGTGTTCACCACCAAAGCAGATGGTTCACTACGTCTTTGTGTGGACTATAGGAAGCTAAACAAGCTGACTAAAAAGAATAAACACCCGCTTCCTAGAATAGACGATCTGTTTGATCAGCTTGTAGGTGCGTCGGTCTTCTCCCAACTTGATCTAGCTACTGGGTTCCATCAGCTAAGGGTAACTGAAGATAGCATTGATAAAACGGCGTTCAGAACCCCAGACGGTTTCTTCGAGTGGCTTGTCATGCCTTTCGGTTTGACAAACGCACCCGCTTATTTCGTGGACCTAATGTGCAGGGTGTTCAGAGAATTCCTCAATAAGTTCGTGGTGGTCTACGGAGACGATATTTTGATCTTCTCAAAGAATGAGGAAGAACATGCTCAGCATCTGAAGGAGATCATGGAAACTCTTCGAGTTCATCAGCTAAAAGTCAAATTCTCCAAGTTCCACTTTTGGAGGAAAGAAGTAAGATTTCTTGGATATATAGTGTCCAAAGAGGGGTTAACTGTGGTCCCCGCGAAAGTGGTGGCAGTGCAAGATTGGAAGACACCAAGAAATGCAACCGAAGTTCGAAGCTTTCTTGGGCTAGCCGGTTTTTACCGTAAGTTCATTAGGGATTTCGCGAAACTCTCAGCTCCACTCACAAGGCTAACAAAGAAGAATCTGGCATTCACTTGGGATTTGGATTGCGAGTTTGCTTTCCAACGATTAAAAAGGGCTCTCACAACAGCCCCAGTTCTGACTTTACCGGATGAAAGCAAAATGTTCACAGTATATACAGATGCTTGTGGTACGGGGCTAGGCGTTGTTCTGATGCCAGAAGGGAGGGTAGTAGCTTATGGTGGAAGACAATTGAAAGTGCATGGAAAGAACTACCCAACCCATGATCTTGAGTTGGCCGCCATCGTCTTTGCGCTTAAGTCTTGGCGCCATTATCTCCTAGGTGAGAAGTTCGAATTATATACTGACCATAAATCGTTGAAGTATCTTTTCTCGTAGAAAGATCTTAACCTAAGGCAGCAAAGATGGATGGAGTTCCTTGCCTCATATGACTTTGAGATTTCCTATACTCCCGGCAAAGGCAACGTAGTAGCAGACGCGTTGAGTAGAAAGAAACTGACCCTAAGCCCTCTCTTTGTAGAAAGGAAAATCTTGGAGTATATAGCAAGTTTTGACTTTAGGCCCTCCTCAGATTTTATACCTGGTTTATTGGGATCCCTAGAAGTACGACCCACTCTTGTAGACTCGATAGGGGCTGCACAACGTGAAGACCCGTAGCATGTGGATGTGATTGATAAACTAATTAGGGGTGAAACTTCCAATCACCTCAATAGGTACTCCATCGATGATAAGGGTTGGCTGAGATGGGATGGAAGGCTATGCATCCCACTAGCTAGGGATTTTGTAAAGAAGGTTCTCGAGGAGGCACATCATTCCAAGATGACAATACACCCAGGTGGAGATAAGATGTACAAGGACTTAAAGAGAATTTTCTATTGGAGCGGCATGAAGAAGGACGTGGCAGATTTCGTTTCTAATTGTATGACATGCCAACAGGTCAAGGCGGAACAAAAGAAGCCTGGAGGACTGCTTCATCCTATAGAAATCCCGCAATGGAAGTGGGATAGCATTTCGATGGACTTCACTGACGGGTTGCCTAGGTCAAGAAGAGGCAATACTAGCGTTTGGGTGATAGTGGACAGGCTTACTAAAAGCGCCCACTTTATACCTATCAAGAGTAGAAGAACTGCCTCGTCTCTAGCTTCTCTTTATCTTAAGGAAATAGTTCGACTCCATGGAATACCCTCCAGCATAGTGAGTGACAGAGACCCCATCTTCATGAACGAATTTTGGAGGAGTCTGCAAGAAGCTGTCGACACACAGTTATGCCTGAGCACGGCCTATCACTGCTAAACTGATGGAAGAACTGCCTCGTCTCTAGCTTCTCTTTATCTTAAGGAAATAGTTCGACTCCATGGAATACCCTCCAGCATAGTGAGTGACAGGGACCCCATCTTCACGAGCGAATTTTGGCGGAGTCTGCAAGAAGCTGTCGGCACACAGTTATGCCTGAGCATGGCCTATCAACGCTAAACTGATGGTCAGACAGAAAGGGTGAATAGAGTACTAGAAGATCTTCTAAGACTGTGCGTTCTTTCCTTCGGAGGGACTTGGGAGGATCACCTTCCTTTAGTGGAATTCGCCTATAACAATAGTTAACAAGCCACCATCGGTATGGCGCCCTTTGAAGCTTTGTATGGAAGACCGTGTCGATCACCAACTTGTTGGTGGGAGTCCACTGACAAGATTATACTTGAGCCAGACATGATTAGAGAGACTTCAGAAAAAGTGGACTTGATACGAAGGAGAATGAAGACTGCCCAAGACAGACAGAAATCCTACGCCGACAAAAGAAGGACCGACCTTGAGTTTGAGGTTGGGGACAGGGTTTTCCTTAAGGTATCTCCCTTAAGGAACGCCGTTCGCTTTGGGTCTGCAGGAAAGCTAGCACCAAGATTTGTAGGACCGTTCCCAATCATCGAGAAGTTGGGAAGATGGCTTATAGAGTAGACCTGCCTGAAAGGTTGGCTTGAATTCATAACGTCTTTCACGTTTCTCATCTCCGAAAATGTCTACATGAATCTGCGGAAGTGGTGGAGCCAAGCATTCTAGAAGAAGCCGAAGTGGAACGCGAAGCAACTGCGAGGAGAGTTCCAACTCGAATCGTAGGAACTGAAGTGAAAAAGCTACGCAACCGCGAAGTCAAGCTCGTTAAGGTTCAGTGGAGCGACGTCGAGGAAGACGCGACTTGGGAAATTGAGGACAGAATACGCGCGGCCTACCCTTTTCTTTTTAAGGGTACATCTTTGACCTCTCTTTTTCCTTAAGTTGTGCTTGTATCTATCTTTTTAGGTATATCTCCTCGATATTATCCTTTATCGTTACGTAGAAACCCCTTTGGATGTAAACATGTATTTGAAACATGTTATGGTTGATGGCTGCAAGTGGTTGCTCGTGGATGCATATACGCACACAACCTAGGTTTTAGATCGGCTCAGTCACTTCATACTGCATATGCATATATGTATTCATATATGTATGTGGTTGAAACTTGATATGTTGTTATATGGATGCCGCATTTGTATTGATGGTTGCGCACTCATGTAGAATTATGAGTAAGGACAAATTTGCATACATAATGGATTCATGACACTTACATGATTTGCATTAAGGAGGTCAACTGGATCAGTAGACCGCCTGATTTTGCATTAGTTAAGGACATATACACACACTATGCATATAATCATAAAGCATTAGAAGTCTTTTAAGGACAATGGACGCCTGTGTTTGTTGGTTGAGTAGATGGACGATTGGATGTTAGGACTTACGTTCTCCTAGACTTGAAGACTTCGGGGACGAAATCCTTTAAGGAGGGGAGAATGTAACACCCCGAATTTTTCTATTAACTGTAACTTAACAAATTAAAGTATAATTAATTCTAAATGATGGAATTAAGGGAAATGGGTTATGCCATTACGTTCGTCTCGGAATTCTGCTTGAGATAGAGTCCGAGTTTGCGTAAAACGGATATCGTATGAAGAAGATATGAATGAACGAAGTTGGGCAGAAAAACCAGAAACGGGTCAGAATGCACTGGCGCACTTGGGAAGTGCACCAGAACAAAATTGCACTGGAGCACTTTGGAAGTGCGCCAGTACAAATTTGCATTGGCGCACCTGCCAAGTGCGCCCAGGCCAGAAAGCCTGCTTGGTCAGGCCGTGGCTGGCCTGGTCGGGTTTTGGTCGATTTCTGAGGCATGGCTGAGTCACTAGGGCTTACATGTCACTTTCTGATTGGCTTCTCTTGAGTTGGATGGTCTGGATTCACTCTAGCTTCATCGACGGCTCTAATCAGTTTAAAATTCTATAAATACAACTCAAGACTAAACCTAAATTCACACAAATAATATAGTACTAGAGCCGCCATGCTGCTGGAAAGAAACTAGGAGTGGCCGTCAATTAGAAAGCTTAGAGACAAGCCAATACTAAAGTAAAACACGAATCAAAACAACATTAGTCTACCCAAAGGAAAGCAAATCAAATTCAGAACTCAGAATCCAGAATTCAAGTTCATCATTCGTTGTAAGTATAATGATTTTTCCGATGAGAATAAAACTAAGACTTGATTCAATGTAAATTGGAAGTGGAACTGTGCTATTATGCAACGACGATGTTAATTCATATCTATGTATTGAAATGATTGTGTTGCGAATGAAATTGGGATGTTTGTGGTATAATTAAGATTGACGTTGATCCTATTATACTTTTAGAATGACAACAACATCACAAGCAAGTTGTATAGTTCATGTTTATGTGATTATATAGGTTGTTTGTGATTAGAACCTCATGTATATACTTTATGCTAGAACCTTTTGTGCCTAAATGGTTATGTTCATATACATGCCCCTATGTTTATACAAAAGTTGCAAGTTCCTAATTGGATCCATGTCAAGATCCACTTTAGTACATGTTTCATGTTGTAGTTAGATATGCGATTGGATCTAGTTCACACCCTTGTCATAAAGTTATACATACTTATGAAAATGTCATATTCTTGTCATATGCTAGTGATGTTCGATGTTATGTCTAGATCCAAAAACAAGTTTAGGCATTTGTTATCTAAATCATATGCTAATTTGTGTGACACCTATTTGGTTAGATATTTCAATGCAAGTTCACATATATGTTGATTTAGGCCATGTTGCAAGTTCACATTCATGTTGACTATTTTGCAAGTTCACACCTATGATGCTCATATTGACTATGCCAAAAATGCCAAGTTTACACCTATGTCATGTTTATGTTTATGAATTCCCTTATGCCTATTTGTGTGCGCTAAATTAGACTAAGTTTTTAGCCTAATTTTATATGTTAAAACTATGCGAACGAAAATTAGGCTAAGATTGTTAGCCTAATGTTTAAACGGGGTAACGTTGGGAATATTAGTAAAACTTGACATAAAAATATATGAAATTGGCATGTTTGTCACATGCCAAAATTGGTGGCATTTTAAAATGGTATAAATTCTTATACCAAAAATGTTAAACTTGGAAAATGGGCCACAACATTTAATTGTTGACAAATTTACATATATTAAGTAATAAAGACAAATATGTAAATTTAGAAAATACGAATATGCTTAACATGAGGTTGGATTGAGTTGTGATGTAAACCTACCCGGACACGCCCGACTGTCCAGTAGTCACAACAATATCTATCCAATGTGGGTGGTTAAGCATTGAGCCCAATAAGGACCCGAGGTTAGATTGAGTTACGGTGTAAATCTGCCCGGAACCGACCGGCACATCCTGTAACCGTAACAATATCTGTCTAATGTGAGTGGTCGGTGTTTTAAGAAGCTATGGATAGACAAGTCAGGATGGTACGGTTAAGTTAACCAAAACACTTAACCAATTCAACATGTTAATGAAATTGATGGGTGGGGTTAGGTAAATATAGACACTTAACCACTTAACATGTTTGACTAGAAAACCCTAGTGACGGGGACTCATTTCAGCAGTAACCCAATAAGATACCATGGTACCTTGAAACTAGGCAGGGTGGGGCACGATTACTGGGCTGATTGTAAGCGGTCAAAGCGACGGCGGTGGGTGCAACAGTGTGGGTTCTAACGGACTGCGAGCGTACACACACTTCGGAGCAGACAAACATGGCACTGGAGGCACTAGTAGTATAACCTATGCATTCTAGTATTGTGTCGGGCCGCCACCATGGGACTTGATACACCCCATGGCGGGACCAGCATAGGTATCTACAATCTTTGGGGGCCGTAAGTCACAGGTGATTATACGAGTAGGAGCCGGTCTTTAGAATAAGGGGATCACTTCACCCTCAACATAGGGTGCCATTTTAGAACTAATGCATGTAGGTGTAGAGATATAGTGTGGGATGCGATAGAATATTCGTTTCAAAACTACTTTATCTCAGTTTATGATACTTTCCTATTTCCAGTTTATACCTATCATGCCCTTATTCTTATTCTCATACTGAAGAGTCACTAGACTTACCAAGCTTTATGTCTAACCCTATTTTCTTTCGTCTTCTTTTCTTCCGTCCTCCCCCCCCCCTCCCAGGTCCACAGGGAGGAAACAACCCAGCTTAGTCAGATTCTTTAAAAGCTTCAAGATAGTAGATGTACGGTTTGGACTCTCTTGCTTTGGCTATGGCAGTTGGACAAAATCATAGGGATTTATGCAATTTTAATCATGTTTTATGCTTCTTTATTTAATAACCAAGACAGAAATGATGTTGTAATGTTTTGGAAGTTGTTATGAGACAATTATGGAAATGTTTTGTATGAACAAGTATTTGATGAAATAAAAGTCTGATGTTTTCTGCAGCTCATGTATATGTGTTTATATCTGTCTTGTGTTTTACCTGTGACTTTTACTTACAAACCTCCACCAAAGTTAAGGCAGTCCCTTGTGAGTGACCTTAATGGAGGGTGGGGTGTTTCAGCAACTCTTGTAGCCTTTTGAATTAGCTTCAGGTAGAGCCTTTGTTTGGCTATAACGGACTTACGGTTTGGAAGTTACTCCCATTTCCGTGAATGCATACAGAACCAGAAACTAGGATTTCAGGAATTGGCTTAACCTCTCAGTTAGGATCGGAGATGTCGGCTCGGTTCGCGACAAGGAGGACTCGATCCCACTCTTTGAAGCAGCATGGCATTGGATGATTTTGGCATAGCTCCAACTTGGTTCGGATCAGATGAAATGGAAGAATCCGACCCGCTCCGCATCAGCTGCTCACAAGAGCACAAGGTCTTCTGGTAGAGGACTCCGGTTCGGATCGGAGAACCGATCCGACCCCCCTTCGACCTACTACCACACTTCAGATTTGACCTATTCTTAAGGAGCAACTACCTCATACACGCATGGACCAAATGCCACATGCTATGCCACGATCTAGAGAGGTTTTCTCCACCTTCTCCACTACATTTCGAGATTAAGGGAATGCCCGCCACGTGGCACCCGAACTGAACCCATAAATCAGCTATAAATATACCACCTGAAGGCAAATGAAGAGATCTTTTAGCCACTCCAGCTCTTGGCCTTCATTACTACCACGCGAGGGCATTTCTCAGCACTCTAACACGAGGAATTCGTGTATAAAATCAATCTCTAATCTCCTCTTCTCCGTTGTATCACAAGGCTATTGTGTAAGAACGAATCTCACGAATTTTGAGATAGCATCGTACTCGTAATTTCTAAGGATTTAAGAAACTATAAAGTGGACGTAGGCCCTGTTTGAGGAGAACCACTATAAAAACTTCGTGTTTCTCCTGTTATTCACTGCTTTTTGTGCATTTATTCTCTGTGATCTGTGATTGTGAGGACTTCACACCGCATTTGGGTGTTAGTACCAAATTTGGGTCTAACAATTTGATTTGATTTCGAGTTTATCCGTAATTTTATTATTATAATATCCTCACGAAACTTACGAACGAAGTTTCATGCTAAAACTGTCACAAACGAACTCTAATCATGATGAAACTTGATACACCATTATGTTTTGGCATTCCAGACTCAATAAAATTGGCTTCGTCAAAAAACGAGATCGTTTGAAAATTTTCTATTCTTGAGTGTCAATTCAAATCGATATAATATAATTAAATCCAAAACAATCAACTCCTCAATAATAATTTATTATTATTATCATTTACATTTAAATAAAATTTATATTGATCATCTGAATCATTTCAATTCAGTTTTTACTTCGAATTCATTTATTCTCGTTTTCGTATTACGGTTATTCGATATATTCGAATTTAAATTGTATTTCGATTATTAAATCGATTAACTCGATACAAAATTCCATTTATATTATCAACACAACATTTGAAATAAATTTAAACGTTTAAAATTAATCGACCAAAAATCTGGGTCGTTACAACTGTAATATGTGTTATTTAGTTTAACTGCTTTAATTCTGGATAATGTCAGTAAACGTCATAGTATTGTATTGAGTAAGGATTAAGTGTGTCGGACCACCCGAAAATAAAATAAAAAGAGAGCACCTTATCGACATACTTGATATTTATTTAATACAAGACCCACTGATGTCGCTCTTAATTATTTCATATTCTCCGCATTAATAGACGACATTATTCGTTAATGCCCTTTATTAATGTGGGTATCGGGATGGGGCGTCAAATCTTATGGAAAATCTCACTTTAGAATCATTAAATAGTTAATTGTAAATATATATAAAAAATATATTTAAATATCCATTCATAAAAAATGCGGATTGTTACGGTGCTTCCCATCATACGTCCATTCCCGAGGCTTCCCTTCTGCCTTTCACTAATAAAAACCCTTCACTTTTCCCCGAGGAACAAGCTCACACGAACTTTCTTTCTTGACAACCTTATGTTCAGTAAACATTGATTTTGGTTTCCAATACAAGTCTTCATATAATCTTCCTTGAGTTTATTTCGTGAGTGATAAATTTGCAGAAAAAAGTTATGACATTAAAAGCAAATGAGTAATAATATTAGAGCAACCGAATACTTTAGTGCTTTAGTAAATGTGTACGGATGAAGAGCAATAGTAAAATAAGTTTAGAGTGCGATCATCAATCTTCGTGAAATCAACATGTATATATAGTTGATCACTGGTTTTAATCAATGGTTACAACTCCTAAGATTTTTCTGTTTGATCAGTGGTAGCAACTGTTGGCGGAGAGATACAGCAGAGGAAGAGAAAATGAAGCATCTTTTCGTGGATATAGGCTATTCTATAGGTTTAGATGTCTAATTATACAAGTCAGACACATGGCTTAGGTCTGAGTTAATTTCTAAGACTTGAGTCAGATTTCTAACTTGAGACTTATACGTTTGATTAGGTTCAGATTGTTTTCCCTAGAGTTAAGTCAGATGTTAAACTATCGTTTTAGATATATGACACATGTATTTGTACATGTGTGCACTATGCATCAGACGTTTGGATTAGTTGTTTGAATTTATATAAATTTTAAGCTTTAATTATTTTGATTATGTAAACGAATGTGCATGTGTGTATGTTTTTTTTGGGAGATTAAACTAAATATCTAAGACACATTATACTCGAACAAACCATTCTTACATTGATTTCTTGAGTGTTCTTCAGATTTTACTCTTGATAGGATGATTTGTGGTTGTAGCTCAATCTTCGTGTCTTTTATACCTGGAAATGGTTAGATAATTTAAAAATATGTGCATATTTGTTGTTATTAAAACGGACATGTTAGGTCCTAACATATATAAACCAAGATTAACAATCTACTTAATTTAGTACCATTTATAGTATATTTAAATATTTTATACATGACGAAGTAACGATTAACAGTCTCATTTATTTAGTATTATTTCATAGTTTCTTGATATCAGTCGTAAGTTTATTTTTAAATATTTGGTCTATTTGGCGAGAGAGAGAAAGAAAAAATTATTTAAATCAGAACAGTATGTGTACTCGTATGTAAATCATTTTTGTTGTAGCACAGTCCTACCCTTTTTGTTGGTTACACCAGAGGCTATTTATTCTATTTTTTTGACGTTTTCTAAAGGACTGATAACCGTCGATCCCATATCAAAGATTTCAAAAGCAGCGAATTCAAGTTTCGCATGATACGCCATTGTAGTTCACAATTCTCAGAAACGACCTTGTTGATGGCATCCGCTTGAACTTCCAAATACTAATAGCGCGTCCCTTTACTAAAATGAGTTGGAATGCTGGTGTACAATACAGAATGCTCCTGCATAACTTTTTGAAATAATTCTTATACAATCTTTTCTTTTCTTTTTTTTTCGAAATTTTATTTTTTTGCAATCCCGATGTTAGAAGAAGCATGTTGTCTGATGAGTTATTTTCGCACCTAATATTGTTTGGGTTCCCTACAAAATTTGGTGTACACTTCAGGCTGTCGGAATCCGGCCGACTTCCGGTTTTCACATCCATTTAGGGAGATTCGGGATGAGAATGATTAGAGGCTAATAATTATCGACTACGTCATTGATCCGCAAATGCCCAAAGCATAGTGAAAACTGTTGTTGACAGTTACATGGCTGACCATGTGCTCTTCGAATACTACACTGATGTAAATGTTCCAACTGCATCAACAACGAATTTCTTTATGTTTTTCAGCACTTCGAATGCTGCAGTGATCAGGGCGTCGACTTGGTGGTAATCGGCACCCGTATATATTGATACACACAGGTGTAGTTTACAGACATATGGACTGTTTTAGAAAGGCATAGAAAGGGAAATGAACCTTGGGATTATATTGAAAGCAAATGGGGTGCAATTGACAATTCTTCCTGTTTTCTCTTTTAAGCATCAATCCATAAATAACAATGGTAAATCATTTATGTTATAAACTGTTTTATGAAAATTATTCATACCTTAAAGACTTAAATGGTTTTCGATTACCGTTCACATAAAAAAAAGTTTTTATAATACTCTTTAAACGGGTTAATAAAACTATTTATACTACAAATAGTTTTCACAAGCTAGTTTAGAGGCATTAACAAAATGAAACAAAAAACAAAATTTCTTTCGCTGGAGGAGGGAGTTAACTTCATGTTTTCTTTGATTTCTTTTCTTGAATACCGTGTCCCGTTAGGATGCCCTTGTTACCATATTCACATAAATAATTGTTAGACCTGTCACATATATGAGTCTTTTTCCGAAAAGTAATAATAACGATCTCTACGTTCATTTCATGACTAGCAATATATGTTGTTTTCATTAGCTTAAAATGCTAAACATGGTCATTGTCTAATGTTTAAGTCGTTCTTGATTTGCTGGATTGAGATATTTTTGATTTTTTTCACGTGACGTAAAAACGGTTGGGATGGCCGGAAATATCGTATTAGAACAGTTTTGATGCATGTCGTTTTTACTTCATGTCATTGCCAAGGACGGACCCAGGATTTTGGATAGAACTGGGCTATTATAGAAAAGCCCAGAAAACCACATCAAACAAAAAACAAAAAACCACCAGCAATACATGGAAGAAAGACCATAGGCGCTCAACAGTAATGTACAACCAAAGTAAATCGTAGCACAAGCTATCGCAGGGGACTTCAGTCTAGACAGAATGAAAGCAAAGGACTTGAAACTCCTCAGACCGAACAACAAACCCAGAAATCAGATCTAGTAGACAATCCAAAACCCTACCCGAGATTTGAGTGAGACACAGACAGCGAACTCCATACTCGAGGAGCATATGGAGAACGAAGCTTCGAAAAAAGAGCCAAGCAGTACACCCTTGTCACTTTTGGCAGTAAACTGTGTCCAAGGGCGAAGGGGGTTAAAGAAGACCAAAAAGGTGTTGAAAGCTAAGATCCAACTACCCATCAGAGCATAAGTCACTAGTGAATCATCAACCAACTCAAAATCAAGCGAGCGAGATAGCGTGAGAAATAGATCTGAGAAGGAAAAAAAAAAAAAGCGAAGGGCTTGAGAAGGTCACCCAATAAAAATAGCAAAAGCTAGGGCTGGATACAGGGTGGGCTGCAGCCCAGCTGAGCACACCCTTGGGTCCGCCCTTGGTCATTGCTCTTTCTTTCTTTTTTTTTTTTCTTTCTTTTTTCTTTTTTTTTCTTTTTGGTCTTTCCTTTATGAAATAGTGTATTTTTCTGATTACAAAAAGAAAAAAAACCTTCTGTAAAATTAATTATAGATCGACAAACAAGTTGATAATGATTTGGTTTCAAAACAAATCGAGATTGTAGAAAATCTAGATGAGGATAATGGTGATGATGCACAAAAAGATGGGTACAGCGAGCATCGTGTTAATTTTCAAATTTAATCAAATATTTTACAAATTATAGGGTACTATTAATTTTTTGTTTATTTCTAAAATTTAAATAAAATTTATGTATAACAGGTTATTCTTTTTAATTAATATGTTCATAAATAATGCAAATATTTAATTTGAATGAAGAAGTACATCGTGTTAATTTTCAAATTTAATCAAATATTTTACAAATGATAGGGTACTATTAATTTTTTGTTTATTTCTAAAATTTAAATAAAATTTATGTATAACAGGTTATTCTTTTTAATTAATATGTTCATAAATAATGCAAATATTTAATTTGAATGAAGAAGTACATCGTGTTAATTTTCAAATTTAATCAAATATTTTACAAATGATAGGGTACTATTAATTTTTTGTTTATTTCTAAAATTTAAATAAAATTTATGTATAACAGGTTATTCTTTTTAATTAATATGTTCATAAATAATGCAAATATTTAATTTGAATGAAGAAGTACATGATTGGTGTATTCGTGTCAACTATTTTTTATTTTTATTTTTATTTTTGAAGCAAAAGGCGGTGAATCATCAGATTCACGCCTTCATATATTTCAACAATCAAGGTCCAGAGTTACGATGTGTCAACTATTTTGTAACTTGAAGAAATAGATTTTGAAATGTAAACTACTACGGATGGTAATCATGCTAATATGTGAACGGAATGGTAAATATTACTTTCATCGACTGAATAATTTTGTACAAATATCGAGCAAAAGCTACTTGTCAAAGTAATGAAAAGTGGGCACTTACGGTAGAACTTAGACTGTGTAGTCAAATTTTTCTTAAATGTCTAATTAGTCCTGCTTATGTGGCAAAGAAGAAAAATGGTGAATTAAGGGGATTGTTACTGACACTCCAAATATTGTTAAGGATGGTCAATTTATTTTGTAAACAAAATTTGTTAAGAGAGTGCCAATGCAGAGAGCACCCCCTTAACATATAAAGTTTATTTTACCAAATTAGTCTTCTTTACAATAATCACTTTTTTAGTTGTTAATTAAAAAAAATATACGGTATATTAATCGAACTACATCAGATTTTTATACCAAATTATCAATAATCTAATTTGTCGATATGCATCAGATCAGATGAAAATATTTCATTCATAGGAAATCAATATACATATATCAAACAAATTGTTCCATTGAGTCGGAAAGGTCCTTTTGTTATGTGATTTCTGTATTATATATATATATATATATATATATATATATATATATATATATATATATATATATAATCATCAATACAATCCAAATCTGGATTAGATTACATAATTTGCCAATGGAATTGTGGACTACGGATGCAATTCAAGTGATTGCAAGTTTCATAGCTCAGCCTCTCTTAATCGATGAAAACACAGAAGCAAGAAGGTATATAAAGTATGTGAGGGTATTAATTTCTATTGATACTTCAACTGATCTCAAAACTCTCATCCCAATTTTATTGCATAATGGTCGAAAGCTCTCTATTACAATGGAGTATGAACTTGTTCCGGATAAATATGATAAATGCAAGTTGTTTGGTCATGAAGTAAATATTCATGAAGTAGATAAAGAACCTAGATGGAATACCTCAGATCCTTCTTCTTCAACAGCTCATATTGATGAAGATATTCCTGTTCCAGTAGTTCCAAAAGTTACAGATCAAAATTCTTCAAATCTACTGGATGATTCATTTTTTTTGAATGAAAAGCTTCCTCAAGATATACTACCTGATAATATGCAAATGTAGCTGATGTTATTGAAAAAAGCGAAAAGCAGAAAAATATAGATAAGGGTAAAGAAGTGGACAAGTTTGGATTCACTAATAAAAATACTAGATACATGATGAATAAAGGTGCAGGTGATCAAGCTTCTTTTGCTCCTCCTAAAAGGTCAACTAAGAGCTCATCTTCCATTAAATGACAATTTTGACATGGAATAACACTCTTTATCGTATGAAAGAGGTGTTCAAACTCCTAACACAAACTAAACCAACTATTGTTGGTTTGGTAGAAAATAAATTGTCTCCTCAAAACTTAGCATTGTTTGTTTCAATGCTTCCATGTTCTTGGAAATTCTTAACTAATAATGATGATGCACATAATGGTCGAGTTCATTTAATTTGGGATTCAATGGTATGGGATATAGTTTGTTTGGCTTCTTCTTATCAACATATCACAGTTTCAGCTAATAATAAAGGAGGATTTTCTATGATACTTTCTATAATCTATGCTAGCAATTTTTTTGTTGAAAGGCAAAGCTTGTGGTGGTCTCTTGTAAATAATTCTTCATTTGTTAGCGAGTCTTGGATTTTAACTAGTGATTTCAATACTGTTTTGTCTCTTAATGGTAAAAGGGGAGGGGGCCTACCTGTTCCTTATCAACACTTGAGAGAATTCCAAAAGTTTATTTTTCAATCAGCATTGCATGAGATTAAGCCTTTGAGATTTTCATTCACATGGCGTAGAAAAGGCATTGCAACTCATATAGATAAAATCCTTGTTAATAGTTGTTGGCTAAATCAATTTTTGAATATGAAGGCTATTTCTTTATCTCAACACTCTAGTGATCACAACCCAATTTTATTAGAGCTCATCCCTACTCCAAATACAAAAGGTTATCCTTTCAAATATAGAAATGAATGGCCAAGTATTTTTGAATATCATGAGGCAATTGCAAAGGGATTAAATAGTTTGACTTGGGGATTTCAAAGCTATCAATTACTTCAGAAATTTAAAAGTTGCAAAAAGGAACTGAAACTCTGGAAGAAAGTAAGAGAGAGGAACAATGCTAACCTGCGCAATGCAGAGTTACTTTCAGCTAATTTAGAAGCAGCTGTAGATGAAAGTCCAGATGATTTTGCATTGTATGATGATTTTTTGCGAGCAAAGAAAGATTATCAGAGACTTCAGAAGTTATATTTTGATAGTCATAAACAACAAGCAAAAGTAGCATGGCTCCATCAAGGTGACACTAATTCAAAAAATTTCTATGCTCGAATGTCTAATAGAAGATTCTTCAATCTTATCAGAGCTCTTATGGATCAGGATGGCAATCTTATATTTAGACCAGAAGAAATTGAATCTGAAGCTATCAATTACTTTACAGAGTTATTCAATGGTGACATAACTATTCTCTTTCCCAATTTTCAACATGTAGCTGTCATTAATGAAAGTGGTCAGCAGTTTTTAATGAAAGAAGTGTCTCTTAATGAAGTCAAGGAAGCTTTATTCTCTATTCAAGACGACACTAGCCCTGGTCCTGATGGATTAAACTCAAAATTTATGAAGGTGCATTGGGATGTTTTGAAAAATGACATTTTAGCTGCAATGTCTGATATGTTCCATTCAGGTAAATTACAAAAATCAATTAACCACACTTTTATGACCCTTATTCCCAAGAATGATAGACCAATAACTATATCTTATTATAGATCGATCTCCTGTTGCAATGTGTATTACAAGGTGTTTGCAAAAATTCTATGCAATAGATTGAAGAATTTTATGCCCTTTCTTATTTCAGAGAATCAAAGTGCTTTCATTAAAAATAGATACATTGGAGATAACATTTTGTTAGCTCATGAACTCTTAAGAGATTTTAAAAAGCAAGGCATCCATAAATTCTGTGTTAAAGTAGATCTTTAGAAGGCATATGATAAAGTGAACAGAGAATACATTTGCCAAATAATGTATCGCTTGAAGTTTCCAGTTCCTTTTATTAATTTGATATATGAATGTATGTCCTCGGCTACATTTTCTATCATGATACAAGGGATTCCTAAGGGGTTCATTTCTTCTACAAGAGTGCTGAGACAAGGGGATCCTCTATCTCCCTATCTATTTGTCTTATCAATGCAATATTTTACTTTTCTTATGGATGAGTCAACTTCAGTTAATAAGTTTTAGCCAAGTAGTTCTGTTTAACCAATAATATCTCATCTGTTGCATGCTGATGACTTGCTGATTTTTGGAAAGTCCACAGTGTACAATGCATACACTTTGAAAGAAGTATTTAACAAGCTAAGTTCTCATACTAGTTTATATATAAATGCTTCTAAAACTAAAGTGTATTTTAGTGATTCAGTGAGAAATTCTAGTGATATACTGAATATTTTTGGTTTTTAACAGGGACATTTGCCTTTAAAATATCTGGGTGTGCCTCTCTCTACCAATTATCTCCACTGTGCTGAATGCAATTCTTTAATTCAAAGAGTTCAAAGCAAATTGCAGGGGTGGGACTCAAAATTATTATCCTTTTCAGGCAGGGCCGAACTAATTAATGGGTGTTATTACTCCTATTTTCCTATTTTCCTATTTTGGCTGTTCATCTACCAGATCCCTGAATTCACTTTGGATAAACTGAAATCTCTATGTGTTGATTTTTTTGGGGTGATTCAGCATATAAATAGCCTGGGATAATCTTTGCAAACCAAGAAATGAAGGGTGTATTGGTTTAAAGAATTTCACTGACCTTAAGAGAGTTGCACGTATTAAATTGTTATGGAAACTTTTGTCAGAAAATTTTATATGGAACAAGTGGTCTTTAAATAAATATTGTAGATACAAGCATTTCCGGTCAATTGCTAAAGATAACAATGCATCTTCAACATGGAAATCTATTCCTAGAATTCGAACAAATTCAGAACAGATATTGAATAGGAAGATAGCAAATGGAGAGGATACATACCTATGGTATGACCCACGGATTAGTTGTCATTGCTTAGTGGATTTACTTGGGTATGTTAGGTTGCATATGATAGGTGGTGCTGATCAAAAAGTAAAGGACATCATCAGCAATGGAGTGCTTCATCCATATGTTCATCCTGCCATAAGAGAGCTTATTATTGAAATTAATGGTGTTCAATTGCAACCTGATAAAAATCATGATTATAATGAATGGGGGAATGGAGGCTCATTTTCATTCAATAAAGCTTGGGATCTAGTTCGAATTCTTAAAGAAAAATATGTAGCATTTGAAGTAATTTGGCATAGGAAAAATAGTAAGAAAATGTTGTTCATTTCTTACCTAGCCTGTATAGGAAGATTAAACACAAAGGACAAAATTGTTAGCTTTGGAAATATATCAAACACTTTGTGTCCATTGTGTGAGTTGCATTCTGAACCAGTTGATCACATTTTCTTTGAATGTGAATATTCTTCATTTATATGGTTGGCAATAAGGCAGAAGCTCTCGCAACCTTTGTTTATCTAGTCCACTTTAAAAGATGAAGCCATAACCATTCATATGAATTATCATTCTCATGATCTGCTGCGTGATTTGGCTTGTGGAGCTTTTACAACAGTTATATATTTTATTTGGAAAGAGAGGAATTTGAGAATTTTCCAAAATAGAAGAACTTGTGCATTGTCGAAGCTAAATCAGATTGAAAGAGCAGTGAAATTGCTTGTTAATGATAATGGAGGTAAATCTAAGAGGAGCTTGCGGAGTGTGGAAATTCTTGGGCGTCAGGGTATTAAGCTTGTGGACACATAATGAAGAAGGAAGTCAGCGGCATATTTCCAGTCAATTTTGGATTTAAATAATTGAGCCTATTGGGCTAAGAAGTGGGTTATGTTTGTAGTTTTCTTTTCTTTCTTTGTATGTCGTATAGTTGTTTGTTCTGTTTGATGTTTGTTATACCGAATTTATATGTGCTCTTTTTCCCTGTAAGGCCCCCATCTAGCTTAGGGGGATTACAGGGTTTTAGCAAGGCATATAAATGAGGTTTTTTCTATTGGTATAGCAATAAAGAGCACCAATTTTCAGTGTGTATATATATATATATATATATATATATATATATATCGAACAATTATTTTTTAATACGGTATCACGTTCTTCGTTCACACCATTATTTCTCCTCAAACAATCACTTTTTTTTGTTTTCAAATAATTTAGGGATTTGTTTTTTTTGCATTTGAAATTGATTGACATTTGGAATGGTTTATGACAACCATGACTGGTATTATAACAACCATGTTTTTGTGATTACATGTATAAACTAATTAAACAATATCTAAAATGGAGTAGTTGTTGGAGTTGTGTTGTTAATGCTCCGTTATTACTTCTTTATATCCTGTAGCAGATTTCTACCGCTGCACTATTTTCTAATTGCCTTTGAATAGCCTTTTCGCTTTAAGCCCCGCTATATTCCAATATCCAAAATATAGCACATTATTTCAGCTATATTCTGCTATTCCCGCTATATCTTCTATAGAGAAAATGAATTGAAAAATGATATATATACATTACAAAGATTATAAAATTGGTTTTTTAATAAAAATTAACATATATTTTTAGAGTAACAAATAGTATAATATTCTATTAAATTTAATTAAGCTAAATAAAAGTTGACTTTTATTTACATATATTTGGACATGTTTTTATTTAAAATTAAGAATGTACTAATGATTATCAATCTGAATGTTAATTTTTCATTTACTTATCATTTACATATTTGTAAAAGCATTAAATATAATTTTTATATGTTATCCGTTATTTCCACGCTTTATCCCAACTGAACTTTTGCATCTCCACCACACTGAATTCACTGAGCGCTTTAACTGCGCAGATTTGGAGAGGATGACTCGTAAAACCCATTGATTTGATCAAGCTAAGGATTTTGTAGTTAAAAATGAGTAAATATGTTGAATAGAGTTGAATTGAATCAAATGAAGAAATTCAGTATTAATTTATTAATCAACGAAAATAAACATAAATATGGAAGAAATGATTTATTTAATCATTCAGTATCAAAATCTGGTAGTAACAACCACATTTACCTGGTTACGCGCTATTGTGCGCGCTATTTACCTGTGTACGCATTATTTTGACCGCATTGGTAGATATAGGTTATTGGGACACTTAATCCACTTTGATTGCTATACATAGGTATTGTTTGATCTATTATTGCTATTATGGATGTCTGAATGCTAGTTTAGGAATTGTATGACTTTGGTTGCATTGTTGAATTGTTTGCCTAGTTTAACTTAAAATGACGTTCATAGTCGATCTAGTATTAGGATAAATCTTGTTCATTAGAGTTCAGGGTTGTAATGACTCGGATTTCGCTCAAACCTAATCGATCGCAGAATCGACCAAGAATGTTCAAAACCCGAGTACGCTAACTTTGGAAATACAACACGTTAGAACAAATAACAATAGACTTTTATAAACATCATAATAATTTTACATTAGAGTACAGAATACATCAGAGTACATCCAAAAATATTTACAGCGGAAGAAAATTTACAATAAATGGAATACATTGCAGCGGAAATGAATAAACTAGCACAGCAGAAGACTATCAATGCTCTGGACATAGCTTCAAGCTTCGATCTAGAATCCTGCTCAATATATCTACGAAATAAGCTAGTCGACTGACCGTGTGGAAAAGAGGGCACCCGAGTTTGCAAAGTGAAACAAACTACGGGTCAGTTATGGGACTGGTATGAGAAATCTTTACTTAATTTAACTAGTAATAAGGCTAATCATAGGACCGGCCGCTAATGCGGAACGGGTTTACTCCATTGGATTGCCAGTGCATAATTTAAATAAAGTAAATCGCTAAGCAATGCGATGCTTTTTAGAAAAATGAATCCATTATAAGACTCAAGTCCCATCACACAATGCAACGCAAACCGGAGGATAGAGTTTTACCTTATAAAGATCAAAAATGCTTGATACGATAAAACGGATTTGATATTATTATTATTAGTGTGTATATGTTTCGAAAACATTTCAATCATAATGTATCAATCATAGACGGCATAGCCACCATATACTATGTCGCCATACTAGTTTACAATCAAAACCGTATGGTGTCGTATTGGAAGTTGGATTTCCATCATGATTCAAGGCTAGGAACGATCTCCTTACCGATTCGAGACACTCTAGCAATGTCTTAGGATCCCCCGCAGTGAACCCTTGGATACTGCACGGCCGGTCCACAAATACTTCAGTGGATTAGTTATGCTTGAACACATGCTTCCCGGTCCTATTGAACCTATAAAATGGTCACAATCGACCAATAAACCCGAGGCCTCAAAATCCATCATCCACATAAGTAAAAATTTCAGGGCCTGTAAACGCCGACACCACTTCTAGCTAGAAAGAAACGTGTGCACTCCTTGCGTTCCCATGTCCGGTTTTTGACTCATACCGGGGTATGAGGCTCGCGAAGTAACGCTAAACACAAAGCTACGCCTAAACAGGCCGTGCTTTGATCATTAACCACAAGGCCCTGCTTTTCAACAAAAGCCTCGATCATTTGCATCTTGGCATGGCGCATTGACAATTTACGCCTTGCGATCGATAACTACCGATATACAACCTCTGAGCTCGTGCGTCTCAGAGAAAGGTGTTAAGCAAGAGAATAAATTCTCCGCCACCACAGATATATATTAAATAGAAATCAATTAAATTTACATAGAATGAAATCCAATTCGGACACACATCCATTTACAAGTCTTTTCTGGGTCTGAACGAAACCGAAGACACCTTATTCCTCGTCCCTATGTCCAATACGGAAGAGAGGTGCTCTCTTATCCGGACAATCAACAAGTACGTCGAGACAACTACCACTGTAATCCTTTCCTGGGAGCAAATCAGTCCAGGACATCAGTAGTCATCCATTCGATGTGAAGATCGTCGGTCTTCAATCACCGTCTTCAATGTCTTCGATTTTAAATCGTCTTTTAATTATTTGAAATGAGATTGAACTCGGCCTTTTCAAATAATCCTCATTTAATTATAATTTAAAATCATTTCATATCGTTAATATTATTTTATAACGATTTATCGCTATTTTTATTAGTCCGATTTAATTTAACGACGCTTCAGGTCAATAGGCGGGCCCTAGCACTGTTTTTATCAAAATTTGATTTACACTTTTCTCGAAATCTAACTGGTGGATTTTAATGAATTTTATATCGTTGGAAAGATCTTCCCAAAGCGGACCTAACAGTTCCAGTTTTGGGAAAATCCGACGGTCGGATCTTTCGATATAGTCGCTTAAAGTCACGATTTTGAAACGCGAACTACCGTGTGCAATTCGTTTAATTTTAATTTTAATTTATATATAGAATATTATATATAAATATAAATCATTCGACGATTCTACTAATGTGTTTAACACGCCTAATATAAGAATGTTTTATTGGCATATCATATCTACATGTTCATAATATCAAATAAATATGTATTTCATTCACATGACATCTTTGCTAATGACAAATAAAAGATTTTATTTTTATTATTTGTATGCAATTTCTATCCTTATCTTTAACAAATAAAAGGCATATTTTATTTGTGTATATTGTTTCAATGTATGGCACGACACCTATAAAAATGTTTATTTTAATTTGCATACAAACTCTAATATATATTCTGATAATAAAAATGCCCTTTTTAATTTATACACAGATTCTAATGTGTATATTTGCAATAGAAATGTCTCTTTAATATATACACAAATTCTAATGTGTATATTGACAATAAAAATGTCACTTTAATATATACACAAATTCCAATGTATATATTGACAATGAAGATGAATCTATAATTTGCATACAAACTCTATTTCAACAAAATGCATAAAAAGTGATGTATTCATTTTTGTTGACAAACCTAGTTCAACAAAATGATTAAAAAATGATTCATTCATTTTGTTGACAATTCTATTTCAATGAAATGATTAAAAGATGATTCATTCATTTTGTTGACAATTCTATTTCAACAAAATGATTAAAAAGTGATTCATTCATTTTGTTGACAATTCTATCTCAACAAAATGATTAAAAAGTGATTCATTCATTTTGTTGACAATTCTATCTCAACAAAATGAATAAAAAGTGATTCATTCATTTTGTTGACAATTCTATTTCAACAAAATGAATAAAAAGTGACAATTTTATATCGTTAAGAATTCTAATTTAACAAAATGAATATTAATGATATTTCATATTGTTAACGATTATAATTTAACAAAATGACTATTTTTGTTGTAACACAAATCTATTTACCAAAAATGCTATTTGTGTTTTGACACAAACCTATTTAACAAAAATGCTATTTGTGTTTTGACACAAACCTATTTAACAAAAGTGCTATTTGTGTTTTGACTCTTTTATTTAACAAAAATGTGTTTTTTATTTTATTTCAAATCCAATTAACAAAAATGTAATTTTTTTTTTCAATCATCATATTTAACAAAATGTAATTTTTATTTCAACTATCATATTTTGACAAAAATAAATAATTTGGTTCAACTAATCTATTTGGCCAAAAATGTTCATTTTGACAAAAAATGTGTATTTTGATTCAACTAATCTATTTTGACAAAAGTGTATATTTTGACAAAAATATATGGTTTGATTTAACTAATATATTTTGACAAAAGTGTATATTTTTACAAAACGTATATTTTGATTCAACTAATCTATTTCAACAAAACAATAAAGATGATGACTTTGTTTTGTCGACAAATCTATTTCAACAAAACAATAAAAAATGATAATTTTGTTTTGTCGACAAATCTATTTCAACAAAACAATAAAAAATGATAACTTTGTTTTGTCGGCAATTCTAATTCAACAAAATAAATAAAAGTGATGAGTTTATTTTGTCGACAATTCTAATTCAACAAAATAAATGAAATTGACATGTTTGTTTTGTCGACAATTCTAATTCAACAAAACAAATGAAAGTGACATGTTTGTTTTGTTTACATTTTTCCATTCAACCTAACAAATAAAAATGATAAATTTATTTGTTTACAATTTTTATTTTATAAAAACGATATTATTGTTTTAACACAAATCTATTTGACAATATAATTTTTTGTTCTAACTCGATTCTAATTTACAAAAATGTAAATTTTGTTCTAACCATTATATTTTGACAAAAACGCCAATTTTGTTTCAACTGTTACATTTTGACAAAAGTGACAAATTTGATTCTAACTATTATAATTTGACAAAAGCGACAAATTTGTTTCAACTTTGATAATTTGACAAAAGTGACAAATATGTTTCATTTTTGATAATTTGACAAAAGCGACAAATTTGTTTCATCTTTGTTAATTTGACAGAAGCGACAAATTTGTTTCATCTTTGATAATTTGATAAAAGCGACAAATTTGTTTCATCTTTGATAATTTGACAAAAGCGACAAATTTGTTTTCAACTAATATGTTTTGACAAAAATGGATATTTTGTTCAACAATTCTAATTTGATGAAAATGAATGTTTTCATTTCAGCTATACTAATTGACAAAAATGAATGTTTTTGTTCAACTAAACTATAATGACAAAAATGAACATTTCTGTTAAACTAAACTACATAGACAAAATTGAATATTTTTGTTAAACTAAACAATATTGGCAAAAATGAATATTTTTGTTTAACTAACTATATTGACAAAAATGAATCTTTTTGTTTGTATACATTTTCTATGTTAACTTAGCAAATTAAAATGGTAATTTTATTTGTTAACAATTTGTATTTCAACATAACAAATAAATAAGGATAATTTTTTTGTTACAATTTCTAATTTAACCTAACAAATAAAAATGATAATTTTATTTGTTAACAATTTCTAATTAACAAAAATGATATTTTGTTTTATCTAAACTATTTTAACAAAAATTAGTATTTTGTCCAATTATTATATTTTGCCAAAAATGATAATTCTAATTCAAATTTGTCAAAAATGACAATTATAATTCAACTATTCAAATTTGTCAAGAATGACAATTATAATTCAACTATTCAAATTTGTCAAGAATGACAATTAAAAACGTAAGTTTATTTGCATATAAATATCTATCCTTCACATAACAAATAAAAATGATTATTTTTATTTGTTGCAAATTCAATGTAAAATTTGACAAATAAAAATGAATGTTTTTATTTGTGAACAATTCAATGTTACATTTGACAAATAAAAATCAATGTTTTTATTTGTGAACAATCTAATGTTAATTTTTTAACAATCTAACAAGCAAAATGATAATTTGATTTTATCCAATTCTCTAATGCATAACATTTATAACAAAAATGTTACTTTTGTTTTTGACAATAATCTAATTTAACAAATTGACATTTTTATTTTTGTCAATTTTAATATAACAAAATTAACACTTTTATGTTGTTAATTCTAATACGACAAAAATATTCCATCATACCAACAGAACAACAAACAGCATCAAACAATCAGATCATGTACCACTAACAACACGAATTTTAACAACAAATAAATAAACATTTCCAATGCATAACAATTTATTTTAATTTTAAAATTTTAAAATAAGAAATCTCACTTTGCTTTTGATTCTGAATAATTCAGATCTGAAATTTGTCCAAAATCTGATCAGCTCCATTTCAGATCTAGTCAGTTCCATGTTGTAGATCTCGGAAAGACGATTCCAACGCTTCTGACAATTCGTAAAACGGACCTCGAACGAAAGAGTTATGGTATTTTAAACATTGGATATTTCAAATAGATAATTAATTAAATAACCCTTTAACCTTAATCATGTCTTTAAAACGTGCCCTCATCCATCTTCTTCTTCGTATCCTTCAGACAATCTAACTCATAACCATCGCCTCCAATTCCCCCTTGCGCGCCCCTCTAGGATCATCGTAACCCCCATCCATTAGCACCACGTCGAACACCTTCCTCAAAGCCTTTGACTCCAGCCACCAGGGTGAAACTCGAAATCTCCTGTGGCCCCAAATCTCTGTGCGAAATCGTCCTCTTTGAGAACCAATTCTGATCAGCAAGGACAACAACCGACAATCATAACCGTTCATTTTAAAGAGCTTAATATGCTCCACAATCTTCGTTTATAATTCAGGTATTAATTTTGAATGATTTGAGGAGGATTGAAGAAAGAAAATCAAAGCACCATTGCCATTGATATCCTTAGTGGCGGCGGCTAGTTCTAAATTAGTGAATTAGGGTTTGTTCATTATCATATATTTATAATATTTTATTTCTAATTCTTGCAAATAAATCCTTTAATTCTCTGTAGCCCCAATTTCAGCCCAACAGGAGTTGCCCTTAGCCAAATACCCACGTTCCGGGCGCAATGGGCTAGGTCCCGTCAGCCCGAACAATCGTCTTCAACTTGTTTTCTTTAATTTAAAATTTAAATCATTTATTTAATTCGATCGTACATTTAAATTTACCGGGCCCACATACTGACTCTAAAAATTACTGAAAAATTATTTCTGGCTTTGTTTTGAAGATACGGTCCTAACAAAACTAATTTCGTCGAATTTGGAGACCACTGAAAAATGGCCATTTTCTGGTCGATCCAATTTGACTAAAATGGTCAAAACACATTTTCTTTTGCCACACTCACATATTAATTCCAAAAATTATGAAAATTGGAATCTAGCAATAATTTGACATTCCGGATCCAACAAAAGTGGTTTCGTCGAAAACGAAGGTCGTTTGCAAAATGGCTATTTTTAATATATATATATATATTCTACAGCGACTATTCTGAATATTAAACTGACCATAACTTTTGATTCCCGCTATGAAATTTCAATCTTTCAGATTCGTTGGAAAGATATTTTTAAATAGATTCTAATATTTTTGGTTTCACCATAATTCGATTTATTTTGCATCCTGTACAGTCAGTGAAAGTTCAAATTCAAATTTTCAAACTACCGTGCTATTTCTAACTCCTTTTATACTCAAAATAAATATATTTGTTCTGACTTCGATTTAAATAAATTTTTAATCGTTATTATTTAAAATAAATTATTTTAAATATTTTAAATTCACTAAAATTTCTAAAATAAAATTTTTAAATTAGTTCCAAAATTCCGGGTGTTACCAGGGTGATTATCAATCAAATGCACATGTCGGTGTATTGATTGAATGCACAAGGATGATGGACTCGACAAGACAATATAAATTCACGATGGAGATTCGTAGCGCTTGGTTGGATCTGGTGATAGAGAAACATTGGAACTTAGTTGTAACCTCCCAGATTTTTCAGTCATTTTAATTTAAAATTTTAAACTTGTTTTAAATATTATATTTGAATATAAATGGATTTTTTATATAAAATTTTATTTAATTAAAATGAGTTCCTAACAGTCGCGGTAGTTCAGAATTTATGATTTTAACTTCAATTGAGTATACATGATCCGATATAAGTCGGATTTCTGTGAAACAAGGAGCGTTAGGATTTATTTGATTATAATTTTCTAATAGAAGAGAAAAATTGAGATTTCATCATATGGATAGTGAGATATATCCAAATCAAAATTTCAAATAGTCGCTATGGAACCGTTTATAAACCATAACGATTTACTAACAAATTTAATGAGATTTCTATATGATTTGGATATTGTTTAACTCAGAAATTTTAACGTTGAGTTATAAATTATTGACTTACTCTGAAGTTATAGGTATATACCATTTGGATATATATTAATAATAGTTTATTGGTAATTTGAATTACTTTGGAATTAAATATATTATATAAGCCTTAGAATAGTCAATGTTCAAATGACCTCCGTCTTCGACGAAACGAATTTTATTGGAATACGTACAACTAATTATTGTAAGTTTTCGCGTTTGGAGTCAGCCAGGGCCATTTTGTGAATGGGCGCAATTTAAATATGAACCGATCAATAAATTGGAATTAAAATACATTGTTTTTACAAACGGAGTCGGATTTCAACGAAATGAGTTTCATTGGGTTCGTATCGTAAAGGTGTAGCAACACGTCTGTTTTCATCGAGTTTGGAGTACACATGTGATGGTAAGAATTTAGAACGCACGACGTAATAAACAGTAATATAACTTAACCATAACAAAACAAATAAATTGAAAACTTAAAATCCTAGGTAAAAAATAAATGAAAATATACGCGTGCGGCAATATATATTTTCACTTCAGCAACCCTATTTGAAAACACAACACATGCCTATTTTATTTTAAATTGTACATACACGTACTGTGATAAAAGAACCCATGCAGCCTATTGAAATATAAACATTGCTTACCCCCATTATCTAATCAAAAATATAATATACTAAACCATACTCACCTCCCCCATTCATGCAGCAAACCAATGCACACTGTCTCCTCATTCGAGTACACAACCTATAATTTGTGACTGAGAACTTAGACAACCTAAGGAAAACCTCACGCAACAAGGAAGAATTGTACAAGCAGACTTTTGAATTGAAAGAAAGCAACATATATAAATTTTACTATCTATACAAATGCAAACACACAGCCAACTATTTCAAACTCAACATCCCATTTGAAATGAAAGAAAGTATATACAAAATGTAGGTGTCGACCTACCATATATTAAAATACTAACCTAGTTTGTACCTCAACACTTGACAACCAAGTTTAATTCTCCTATATATATGCAATATTTCCTCCATTAGTACAAAGCAATACAGTGAAGAATAAAAGAATCCAAGGCTTCTAAAAATAAAAAAAACCAAATACTAAACTAAAAATCCTTAAACCATATTAAATAAACTCGTACGCCTTTGATCTGGAATGACTTGGACGAGTTCAAGGCATTTTTGTCAGATAGTTCATTTGCATGGCAAGCCTATGGTTCATGACTTATGGGAATGGAAGCATCGACTTGGGTTTTCACTATTGTTTCTGGGTTGCTAGGATCGAGTAGCTTCGGCATACAAATTTTGGCGGAGAATGGTACATAGAAGGGTCGCTACCTGGTATTGTACAACATGAAGGAGGGGGTTCGACGCGATGTGGGGGAAGCTTCAGATCTCCGGTGACCGTGTGCAAGATGGAGAGAGGACGATGTGAAGTTTAATGGTGACCTCAGTTTAAATTTTTGTGGAGTGTGGAAGAGGAAGCAATGATGGGAAGTAGCGAAAATGGTGGTGCCACTGTGTATTTAGATTCGAGAAAATTAAAAGGAGAAGAAGAAGTATGAGGTGGGTCGGGGTGATTTTGTAGTGGGCCGAACAAAATTGAGGGTAATCCCAATAATAAAATAAAAATAATTGATTAGTTAATTTAAATGTTTATACAAACTTGTTAACGTGATAATCCGCTCATACGTTGTCAGAATTTGACGCCGTCAGAAGCGTTGAGACCGTATTGAAGAGTACTACATTATGGAATAGATTTGGATGAAGATGGAAGCAATTGGAATTTTCTGTTAAATTAAACACTTGTTTAATTTAATTGAAACAAACTGATTTAACAAAAAATCAAATCAAGATGAGTATAACTCAATCAGTTTAACTCGTTTATATTTTATATAAGTCGGGTATAATATCTATGTGCTATGGTTTCTAATTGTTGGATGATTTGATAATTGTTTGAATGTATGCAAATTATAACTAAATGAACAGTTAAATTAAATGTTCATTCAATTTAACTTAAATCAATCGTTATGTTTAACAATTGTAACCAAGGAGATAACTTACCTAGTTGGTCACGTTTATAATAATTTAAACAAAATAAATAAATAATTGATGCTTGAATTTCTGTTATTGGTTGATTATTGCAATTACCAGTTGAATTGTTTATTTTCGTAAAATATATGTTATATTGAAATAATACTGTTGTTTTAGGTAACCTATTTGGATGTAGGGAAATACAGGTCAAAGGGATCCAACTGGATTCCTCAAATATATTGAATGTTATTTATTATCAAATTATGGGCTGTTAATGATTGTTGATTGTTCGCTGTTATGATAAACCAATGGATGGTATTGGTTAAGTAATTGGCAATAGATGGCCAAAGAATGAATTGTTTTACAAATATTGATTTATCGTCAATCATCTGAAATGAAGTTATAAATTTATTTTATAACTGAAATTAGATTTGTTTAAATCTATTAATCTGAATTAAAGTTTATTAAAGGAAAAATGAATATTGATTATTTATGGTCTAATTGGATAAGTAACGTACCTTATAAAACAATTTTTCAAAAAGTTTTTATAAACATGAAAATTTGAAATCTACCAAAGAGTTAATAGCTGGGAATTTATTGTTTTAAGAACTATTAAATTGGATTATTTAAATTAATTATACTATTAATTAATTTAAATGAAGATTAATTGGAATTTGTTAACCATAGTTTCTAACTGACTAAGTCAACCGTTTTAACTAAAATTGATAATTATCCAGTAATTAGAAGTCATAAGGGCTTAAGACATGTTTACAATTAAAGAAATTTTTAAGAAAGATTTATTTGATATCAAGATAAGTTAAATTTTAAACGAAATTCTTATTAAAGAATTCTATTGATTGGATTTTTATCAAAATTCAAATTTGGCATTGTATAAAGTCACGCTGGTAAATAGGTTAATGTGTAAATGATTTCAAGAGTCATACTGTTTATAACTTGATTGATAAACTTAAGGAAAACTATATATGAGATTTAAATCCTAAAGGTGGAAAAATTATAAAGGTAATTTGAAATGGGAACCTGTTGTATGTTGGTTGAGTCGAGTAAATTTCGAGGTGTCAATCTGATGTTGGTTTCGGCCTTCGGGGTTGTATACTTAGAGATTTATTCGCTTACCAATTTACAATGAGAAGTTAGTAAAGTAGAAGTGAAGCGATAATTGAATATTCTTATATTAAATAAGGAATGGGAACGTTTCCAAAATATTGAAAGAGTTAAAGTTTAGAAGTTTGACATACAACTGGTTATTTAAAAAGGTCTGAACCAGTGATCCATTTTATTTTTCATAGTTGAATGGTTGTTTATTTTGATAGTTAAATAACCGACTATTAAAATATGGCCTATGCGGTTGTTGGTATTGAAATATCGGGATCGGATTTATATTCAAAAACCATTCCGACCAACAAATACGTAAACGTGGAAGATATCAGAGGCTGTTCAGGATGGAGATAAAGACCATTGATCTTCATAAAGCGGAAGGATTACTTAAAATCTCTGGTTAACTCCCCATGTTTTATAATGATAACTAAACTAAAAGGAATTTATAAAAATATATTTTTAAAATGTTCAACCAGAGATATATTGTGACTATGTCGTGGTTGGAATCTACGGATTGTAAGGACTTCTTACTACTGATCTGTTGGGTGATTCCTCAAATGCGGTAGGAGGGTGCCTTCGGATTATCCTATTCGTGGATGACTTGTATGGACGAATGCATGACAGAGTATTTCCGAATGGTCATGTTATTCAGATTAGTGGCAGAGAAGATACCTTCTCTTAGCTTATCATCCAGAGTACTTTTGTGGACGTCAATCAGTGATATTGATGGATTTGACGATGTGACATTCAAAGTGGTGTGTTGTTCTAAACGATAAACGTAACCTCAAGCCTCATCAACTAGGTAATGACAAAAATAGGGAACACAACATGACTAATTGGGTTGCACCCAAGCAGGGTGTATTATCATCTGGTCGAGAGAAAACTCATTTGTTTCTTCTTTCGTTTATGTACGTTCGGATGATGGTTGAACGGTCGATAACCGCGGTTGATAGCACATTCGGTCCACTCAAGTTGAATGAGTGACCAGTCACGTATGGCCGAGTTGCAAGATGTATTTGTTGAGCCTCCGTGTATCCCCTCTAGAGTACACTGATCGGAAGGTGGCCCCGTACCTTGTCATAGTTGGAAATCCATTCCCCAGTAAGCACCATACGGTTTTTGATTATAGACCATGTATATAGAGCATGAGATGCAAGCGTTCTTCTCGATGGTTATTTATTTGATAAGCACTATTATAATATCACAATATTTTGATATCAAAAATGTTTTGGGTTATCGTAAGCTAAAAACCGCCCATGTTTATGTGTGTATTGGTCCTACAATTATCATTTTCTTTCAAAAGGATTTTGAACTTTAAATCAATATGGATGCCATGTAAACTTAGTGAGTTTTTTTCATGCTGGTTCACCAAACTTATTCGTGGCATTTGTAATGCTGAGGTCAGACCGAGTTATTTCAGGTTCAAATTATTGGATGCTGTGAAGTCCAGAGACGAGCTAGAGGTGTTCAGGCATATGATATATATATATATATATAATTTTTTCGCTGTGTGACATATATGAGGATAGGTTGTTATAACTGTCCAGATGTATTGTTGTACTTTGATGATTGTCAGTATAATTTCTTGCTCTCAATAAAGATTTATTTATATATAATATTTTGTTCCGCTGTGATGTGAGACTCTGGTTGGTTGTTAGTTCTTCTTTTCTTCTATTCTAACTTTTCTATCTTATCTTTCTCTCACCCTCTAACTTATTTCTCTTAATTTCCTGCTTTCGTGTATAATTTGGGTTCACTGTGGTAGTTAAATGTCGGCTTAAATTGTATGGAAAAGTGGGACGTTAAATTAGCAACAGGGCTAAAGACTTAAATGAAGCAAAAAAGAGGAAGGAAGGAGTAGGGTTCGTTTCGACCAAGTACCTAAGTCCGAATCGACTATGCCGATACGAATCTGGGTCGGTCAAGTGACTAAGCTCGGATCCACTATGTCGATCTAGATCTGGGTCTGGATCGACTATATTGATCCAAATCTGATTCAACTATATTAGTTCGGATCCGATTCAACTAGATCGAACCGGAGATGGATCGACTTGGGAGGACTAAATGTGATGGTGGCCTCAAGGTAAGGAGCTCTTTATGGCATGGCATTTCTACTTGGCGAAGAGCTGGATTTCGCAACAAGTGCCAGACGCTTTTCCCTTAAATGCGTATTTAACCAGTTTTGGTTAAATAGGTGATCCGAGTAGTATTTATCGATTACTACAGAATAGTCGATATGGATTACTATTGTTATTGGCCTTCGGCCAATTTGACATGGACGATGGTGGGATTTCCAACAGCAGTACATGATGGTCTGTTGATGTTGATTTTGACATGATGGATCTTCGATCGAAGGTTCAGTATCCGATGATGGTGATCCCAGGATGAGAGGCGAAGAATCAATGGCTTCGACGAAGGATAACGATACTATGGGTTTAGAGTAAAGATGATGGATCGAGAGGGAACTAATAAATAGGTGTCATTATAGTAGTTTTAGGATTGACTTTGTTACGAATGGCGAGTGCAAAAGGACAATCGATACACGAGTTCGAGGGGTACTCGGGAAGAAGGGGCCATGGGGGTGATGTCCATTGGACCAGATTCAGGTCCTTATCTCAAGGTTGGGAGATTATTTCTAGGTTTCAGAAATTTATGGCATTCACTTGGACTAGGTTTGGTTCCTTACTTTGGGTTGTTCGATGGTACAACTAAGTTCCTGGCCGATTGAGTAGCATGAATTCGAGTACCAAGGAACAAAGGCTTATCATATATCCAATGCACTGAGCGAGCGAATGTGAAGATGGTTGATGGATGCTATGGATGTTTACTTATTTATCACTAGGAATCTATCACTCTTTATCTACTTGACGTTTATCATAGTGTAACATATACCGACTGTTATGTGCTAACTATATGGATGAAGGGGCAGGGTGGGTATGATTCTTCATACCCTCCGTGCCATTTATAATATTACGGTATTTTGATATTTTTTATCGCTCACACCAGACTTTTTTCTAACTCGAGGTTTTATTTCCCTCTTATTACTTTGGGTATTCATCGACGACGCTGATAAGAAGACCAGGTGATAGGTATAGGTATCACTCGTAGTTACATAGGTGGATCAGCAAGAGGCTGCCTTTTACCTATTTATATTTGTATCCTTATTGGTTATTCCGCTGTGTGACACTGTGGATCCTTGATAGCGTAATGTGTTCTATTAGAGACAGTGTATGCATTGATCCTATTTTCGTGTAAAACTCTATTACTATTCTTTATAACTGTATGAGCATGTATACTCTGATTATCTGGTTCATGTAGTTATTACTGTCTTTCCTGTTTTATATATCTGATTTGATTATTATATATTATCTGATGCACTGTGAGATACACGAAATTTTTTGAGATTGTGTTTATATTTTGTTTCTTCATTTATCTTCTCTCCTATTTCCTTCCTTTCTTCCTTCTCTTCATTTCTACTATTTCTTTCTCTTGACAATCACTTTACATCGCTCGGGTGTTTGCATAACGCGAACTTTTATGTCTGAGCACAGGTGGTGTAAGGCAAGTTGTCACATGACCTATCTCGGTCGAGTGTAGCTTTATCGCGACCTGTCTCAATGAGTATAACTTAACCACGACTTGTCTCGATCAAGTCTGCGACCAGTCTTGGTTATGTGTAACTTCATTGCAACCTGTCTCAATCAAGCATAAATTGACCATTTCTATCAAGTGGATATATATATAGTCTTGCTTCACTTCTAAGTAATTAATGGCACAAAACAAAATGTGTCAAAGGCTTGTTAACCGTAATTTGAAAAGTGGAAACAATATGCCCCATAGCGTACATTTCGCTAATCAATTCACTACAAGTCAACTTACTTCCTACTAAAATTACAACGAAAAGTAGTTTTAATTAACGAGTCAGGAATTAACCAATATAATATACCTTCGTCTCCCATACCATAAGGCGTACTACATCGTTTAAGTCGCATTTTCATTTTCTCAAAGAAAGCGAAAACGTGAAGCTTTATATAGGAAATATACTTGAACTTAAGAAAATGAGTTTATAAAAAGATTTTGAAACCATTTAATTTATTTCTTTGAAAATCTTTATATATTGAAAAATAACACATATTGTGTTGCCATGAGACGGTTAATTATTAGAAAACTAAATAATGAAAATCTTTTGTCCTAAAGCAATTATGTATAAATATATATAATTCACTATTTAAAAACGTTTTATAAAATATGTATAGTATCGAAAATCGCATGAAAGCACCAGAGAGATAATATATATGTTTCACATAAAACTATGAAAACCATGATTCGAATTCACACAAATATTGGCTTGCATATGAATACCTCAAGTCGATAGAATTCTCATGAAATAACACTTAGAAAACCAAGCACAAGGAAGCCAAAAATCATCAAAACCAGGACCAAGACTCAAGTAAACTCATAAATCATCACCCAAGAAGCAAGATGCGAGCTAGCCCAATTTTAAAAGGGCAAGGTCAACCATAGGGTCAACCTTAGCTACTGCTAGTTCGACTTAGACATAGGAATTTTTTTATGCACAGCCTTGCTCGAACCCAATTTTGGACGCTGATTTCACAATCTAATAGAGCTTAGATCAAGATGAAAATTGAATGGCACATAGAAACAACTAAGCTATCAATTGGAAAAGAATAACTGCATTTGGAAATGAAATGAAGGAGATATGTAGTTTCAAACATTAACTCATATCAGTTTTTTACACAGAGAAACATCTGAAACTTCGTTGCAGATTACAGTGAATAAATTATCAACCAGGAGCTCAATCAAGCACAATATAGAACACACGAAAGATAGAAGAGATTTATAGACTTACCTTATTTGTGGTAGTGATTTACCATATATTTTACAAGGAAGGAAGGATCTTTGACCACTGAAAAGCTTCAGACACCTGAGAATTCTATTTAAAAAACATGCAATAGAGAACGAGACACAACAAACACAAATTCACAAGTCAGGGATAAAAGTTGGATTAAATTAAGCTTTTGATGTTAATCACCTATAGAGAAGATGCTAGCAACCTAATTCTAGCATCAATTTGAATTTTTTGTTGTGATTTGAGAAGCTAGAGAAGGAGGGTTCTAATTTCTTCTCTGTATATTTTCCAGTAAAAAGGAGGGTTTTTATAGCACTTGTTTATTATATACGCGAGTTATTCAGAAAGACCAGGTTTATCCCATTCTGAATAACTGATTCGACGATATGTCGAGGATGAAGACGGTGGTTGAAGACCGGAGGTCTTCACATTGTTTGGATGATTAAACTGATGTCTTGATTGGGATGTACACCCAAGACAAGGTAATAAGTGGTGATTGTCCATACGTACTTGGAGATCGACTGGATATGCGAGGACCTCTCCCCTATGTTGGACATATGGGGAGGAATAAGGTGCCTCCAGTTTCGTTCAGACCCAAAACGAACATGTAAATGGATGTGTGTCTGACATCGGATTTCATTCTGTGTGATTGATAGACATCGGTTGCATAGCGCGAATTGCCTGTGTGTCATGCCGAGATGCAAATGATCAAGGCTTCTATTGAAAAGCAGGGTCTTGTGGTTGACGATCAAAGCACGGCTTTAATATAGCGCAGCTTTCTGTAGTGTTAATTCGTGAGCCTCACACCCCGGTGAGAACCAGAAACATGAGAGGGATTCAGGGAGGACATGCGTTTCCTTCTAGCTAGGAGTGGTGTCAGTGTTTTGCACGCCCTGGCATTTTACTTATGTGGATGATGGGTAGCGAGGCGCCTCGGTTATATCGGTCCTTCAGGGGCCGATAGTTTCGTTGGGATATGACCAATTTATGCCCTATAGGGCGGGAAAACGTAGTGTTTAGGCATTTTAATCCACATCAAGTGGACCGGCCCTGACAATCCAAGGGTCGATGCGTTCTGACCCTGAGGCTCGGGCTATACAGTCTCGAAGCTGTAAGGACGATCCCTTGCCTTGGTTCACAGATGGAAATCCAACTTCCAATACGTGACATTTGCTGTTTTGATTGTAGAGCCTAGTATTGGCGACATGATATATGGTACCCTTGCCGTCTAGGATTGATACATTTAAATTTGAAGTTGTTTTATACACTATGCACTTATAATAGTAGCAAATGATTTGTTTTAACGTACCAAGCATGTTTGGCTATTATAAGGGAAAACTCTATCCCCCAGCTTGCATTGCATTGTGTGATAGGACCTGGGTCTCATAATAGCTTCATTTTTCCAAAAAAGCATTGCGCTGTTTTGTTATATGCACTGGTATTCTTGGGAGGAAACTCGTTCCGTGTCATATGGCGTGGTCCCTTGATATATCTGATTTAAAGTAAAGATTTAAATAACTGTTTTAGTTCTCACACCAGTCACATGACCAACCTTGAGTTTATTGTTTTAACCGAAACTCTGGGTGCACTATTTTCCACACGGGTAGCTAGTAGTTTTGGTTTTGCAGATTTATGTTCACATGATCCTGGTTTACAGCTGGAATGATATTCGGAAAGCTCTGTATCCATATATTCTTTTCAGTTGTATTTTGTATTATTTTCCGCTGCATTGTAATTTGTAAATCTCTGATATTTATCGAATGTATAATATTTATTCATACTTTGTATATTCTTGTATTCTGAAGCAAATTGTTGTAATAAGCAATGAAATGTTCTTCTTTTTGCTTTCTGATTTGTCGTGTTCTTAATTCAATCCGTTCTTTCCTTCACGGGGAAGCTCGGGTCGTGTCAGTTTGGTACCAGAGCTTTGGTTTACAGAGCTTGGAGAACAAGACACGTTAGAACCAAATGAAAGAATTCATCAGAGATTGGATTAGTAATATCCAATGAGAATGACTCATCAGAGATAGGATCAGTAGTATCCTAGAACGAGTGTGAAGAGTGATATTTTTAAAATAAAGTTGAAAATAAATTTTGTTTTGAAAATTTAAACCTTATTCAACGTATATGAATACTTATTTGTATTGAATTTGGACAATCCAGTATATAGAGATTTTCATATACGTCTGATCCACGTGTATTGAAGTCTCAAATATACTGGATAGATATAGATTCATGCTCTAGTCGCCCGGACATGATTCTGGTAATGCCCGGGCATCATCAGTAATTGTGTTCGAGTTTCGAAAGTGGGCTTTCTATATGATTCCAATTGAATAGTGTGAAAACCAAAACTAGATAGGGCATATTTTTGGGATTTGGCATCAAAAATCTGATTTTTGGACTATGTATCAAAATTATGAATTTGAAACGTTAATCAACTAATTGATTGCTGATTGTTTAAGGGGTTATGTGATTATTCACTTAAACCAACATATGTAAAAAAAGTAAATTTGGGCTAAATTGAACCAAATATTGAATTGTATTGAAAATTGGAAATTACATACATGTACATGTATATACATTGAACAGGTCATAGCAGGGAAGCTATGTAGAGGAATAAAATTGTTTGCCCAACAAATAGGTACATGTTTATTGTATTTCTTGGGGTTTTTGATAATTTTATGAGCCGCTTGGCTGTTTCTTTTTCTATTTGGATTGGAGAGGCCTGTATGGAGATTTCGGGATTTTCTCGTGCTCCCGTATAGGGGAGGTTATGGCGAAATGTTTCGAAAATTTAGGGTGTTAGCCAAATTTTTGAAAAATTTGAAAAGTTCTTAGAAACTGAAAAGTTGAAGAACTTAAGCCTTAATGAAAATAATGTAAGTTGAGTTGGTTTGTAAAACAGCTTTCATCTTTGTTCCTTTTCGAGGACGAAAAGATCTTAAGTGGGGGAGATTGTAATAACCTGGAAAATCTGAGCCAATTTAAAATTTTTATTTTGGCCCTTTTAATGAATTTTGAATATTTAAAATGAATTATTTTAAATAATTATGATGAGAAATTTATTTTGAATAGAATTAGAACGTATATATTTATTTGAATCGATGTTAGAATATAAATATTTATTTTTAATTATAAAAGGAATTGAAAATGGCGCGGTAGTTTGAAAATTCGATTTCAAATTTCAGATGAATGTACAGGATTCAAAATAAACCGGATTTTAGCAAAACAAAAAGTATTTGAATCTATTTGAAAATATCTTTCCAACGAATCCGAAAAATTGAAATTTCATAGCGGGAATAAAAAGTTATGTCCAGTTGAAAATTCAGAATAGTCGCTATGGAAATATAGCCCTTAAAAATGGAAATTTTGCAAACGACCTCCGTTTTCGACGAAACCAATTTTGTTGGATCCGGGATGTCAAGTTATTGCTAGATTCCAAAATTTATAATTTTTGGGATTAATATGTGAGCGTGGATAAGTAGAACGTGTTTTGACAGTTTAAGTCAATTTGGAACGACCAGAAAATGGCCATTTTTCAAACGGTCTCCAAATTTGAGGAAATTAGTTTTGTTAGAACTGTATCATCAATACGAAGCTAGAAAATATTTTTTGGGAATTTTTAGATTTCGTATGTGGCCCCAGTAAATTGAAATGTGCGTTCAAATTCAACATATAGATTTATATTTTGATTTCTTCGAAAACCAATCGAAACAACCAAACTGGCTTACGATACATATCCCGTTGTGTTTGGAATGGGGGTAATTAGTTATGGATGACAGTCGTTAGGCCTCGTTCGGAGGTCGAACGAAAAGTCAACTTAAATGGAGAAAATAAAATTAATTTATTATATATATTTTATAAAACCCCCTTCCTTCTTTCTCTTTCCCCAATTCCAATAATAAATAAAAAAAAGAAAAAGGGGGGAGTGACGGAATCCACCACCACCGTCGCCCCACGTCGCAAGCCCCCCACTCTTCCTCTCCCCGCGCCCCTCCTCTTCTCGACCCCCTCCTCTTCTCGACCCTCTCCTCCTTCTCGACTAGACCCCGTGCCCCCTTTCCCAAAATCGAGAAACCAGACCCCGCGCCACCCTTAGTCGCTGCAGCACCTCCGTACCCCACCAGCAATGACGCCAAACCACCCCCTGATGACCTCAGGCGTGAGCACCAACCCCTCCTCCAATCGATGAAGCTGTAAAAATTTTTTAACTTATTTATTTCTTTTATTTACATACGATTTTCAGTTTTAATACACATGAATAGGAAGTGAAAAAGATTGGATTTATATATATATATATATTATGGCATAAGAAAAATAAGATTTTTGTATATATAACATTAGTTTTAAATCGGGTTTTCATAGAAAAGCATTGTGTATATGAGTTTTGATTTTTAAACTAGGATAGTTTGATTTTTAAAATATGAAAAGAACAGATTTTTAAATATGAAAAGAACGGATTTTTCATATGTAAAAGATTTAGATTTTTATTATCATGTTAGCAGAAAAAAATATGATTTTTATACTATGGAGATAATAAAAATATGATTTTTAGCGAAGTAAAAATAGGATTTTTGTATGTGTATAAAGGTAAATAAAAATACGATTTTTATTATGAAGTTAGCAAAGTAAAAAATACGATTTTTATTGTTTTGAATGGCATGTAAAAACGTGACTTTTATATATTCATTAGCGGTAGAAAGATTCGATTTTTATCTATATTAAGTAGAAATAAAAATACGATTTTTATTTATTGGAATGAACTGATAAAAATATGATTTTTATATATGAACAGCGGGAAAAGGTCGCATTGGAATTTTGGGCATATCCGAACCGTTCAGAAATAGACAATGGAGGAGTGGAACCCAAAGATGAGAACTTCTCACTTTTAATTTATTTTCTAGTTGAAATATGTACTAGGATGCTGATGGTGCTTGGCAGCACCCAACACCCGTCGTCCACAGACCATGGACGACTTGATTGTTTGTTTGATTGTGTTGTGAAAGTTGATTGTGTAATGGTGAATGGAATAAAATATTTTATAGTTAAAGATATAATTTTTAACGTGTATATAAATAAAATAAATATTCATAAACAAATCGGACGATTTGTTTGCGTACACACATTTGACTGATATTGATTGGGACGATAAATTTTACACATTGCCCAACTGCACAAATAATTCTATATTTGTTGATTGAAACCCCACTGGGATGATATAGGACATACACTAGTCCCAATAATTAGCTGTATGTCGATCGATTGATTGACAGCTGTTGTAATCGTTAAATATTTATATTTGATGCTTATGCAGTGTAGAATGCACTCTGGATGATGGTTGACTGTGTTTGATTGTTGTTATATACATGTGCGTATGAAATCCATATAAATCAAATTATATGGTAATTGACTGTGTCTGATTCCAGTTCAGAAAGGAATAAATATTTTAAAATAACGATTATTTTAAAATATTGAATATTTAAAAAAAAATCAGTAAAGGATCAAAATTTGATTTTGATGTCTGATTTGGGATGGACACGAATATATTTTAATAGATAAAGTCGTGTTGATTAGATTGACGCCATTTTGACGTGAATGATATTTTTATCGATTTTATTCATTTTTATAATGAATATCGAAAAGGAATTGATTTCAAAATATTTTGAAAATACTATCATTTACATATTGATGATATGGAATATTAAATTTTGATTTGAAATTGAATACGAAGTTGAAATCGTTTCAAAAACGAAGTTAAAACGATTTATAAAATACGTTTTAAATGAAAATCAACAAAATATAAATTATATGTATTTTACATATAATATAACGGTCTGAATAGAATGCGCTGTGCTGCGGCAGTTCTCGAATTTCGACCATTGACTTCGAACGGACATTACGGGAGATCAGATCGTCGGATTCTCCAAAAACCAGAACCGTTGGGTTCGTATCGAAAAGAGATTTCTAACGAATATTAGAGATTTATATTCTAACGGTTGGATTTGGAATTATATCCAAATCAAATTTCAAAAAGGTCGCTGTAAGTGCAGTTCGATGCCCGTTTATGGAAATCGACTGTACGGGCCTTGATAAAAATATTAAAAATATCAATAATTTGTGTAAAATCATAACAAATGATTTGGAAAGAATTGGGATGAAAAACTCCATACTTGAAAGGATAAAAATATATTTTTATCAAAATGAACTAGTTATGAATTAGAATTATAATCCAATACTTTTAAATAATTAAATTGGATTTGAAATGATTTTAAAATAACCAGAATTTTCAATATATGAATTGGAATGGATCAGAACTGAAATTACCTTCAGAATATTTCGATATTGAGTTTCGTGATTATACGGATATTGTGGAGGAATTTGGAAGATATATATCTTTATTCCAATACGATATTTGTTAGTTTCAGAATTCAGCATTGAATATAAGCCAATATATTTTCTATTCAGAGCTTTGTATTTAATATCGAATTGGATTTTGGGTTTGTCGTGAATGGTATCTTTAATAATACTGTTCTTAGACCCAACGGAGTTAAGAAAATTAGAAACTGACTGGAGATTAACTAAGTTGAATGGTTTCCTGGGTATTGATCTGATGTTGGTTTCAGCCTTCGGGGTTAATACTTAGGGAATCATTCTCTTACTAATTTACGGTTAAAGACGGATTTTGGGTTTGTTGTGAACTGTGTTTTTAATGACATTCGTTCTTTAACCCGCTTTACAGTGAAATGTGATTTGGAATTTATAAATCTTTTTATTTAGATTTAATGGGAATTTTCCGTAGTAAAGTTTTCCAATTTAATATATTAAATTGGAATTGAATGGAATTCGATTAATAATAATCGAAGTGAACTTCTGTGGAGAAAGACTGTTAATGCATATGGAATTTAAAAGGCTTTGTCGTTATTTCATTTATATTATTGGTCGGATGGAAATTGATATCGATTATATATTGATTTGTTTTTCCGTAAAGATTCCACAATTAATGAAATGTGATTTGGGTTTATCGTGAACGGTGTTTTAAAATAACACTTGTTCTTTAACCCGATTAACAATGGAATGAGAATTTGTGTGGTCGTGAATGGTATATTTAACAATACTGTACTTAGACCCAACAGAGTTAAGAAAATCAGAAACAAACTGGAGATTAGTTATGTTGAATGGTTTCCTGGGTATTGATCTGATGTTGGTTTCGGCCTTCGGGGTTAATACTTAGGGAATTGTTCACTTGCTAATTTATGGTTCAAGGCTGATGGAATGGGATGTGATTTTGGGTTTATCGTGAACCGTGTTTTAAGTTACATTGGTTCTTTAACCCAGTTAAAGACATGATATGATTTCCCAAATTAAACAATCGTTAATATTGATTTTTGGGAAGATTAAAACCAAGTGGAGTTTTAATGCATCTTTAATTAGATTGAAATGTATCCAAAGGAAGATTAAAGAATAAATTTAAAGAATTTGTCTTTGACAAAATTAATTGGAACTTTTCCCAAAGTATAAGAATATTTGAATAAAGGAATATTCTAGATTGGAATGAGGCGTATGTTGTGTTTTTATAGCACTTGTTTATTAGATACGCGAGTTATTCAGAAAGATCGGGTTTATCTCATTCTGAATAACTGATTCGACGATATGTCGAGGATGAAGACGGTGGCTGAAGACCGGAGGTCTTCACATCATTTGAATGATTATTGATGTCTTGATTGGGATGTATACCCAAGACAAGGTAATAAGTGGTGATCGTCCAGACGTACTTGGAGATCGACCGGATATGCGAGGACCTATCCCCTGTATTGGACATATGGGAGAAGAATAAGGTGCCTCCGGTTTCGTTCAGACCCAGAATGAACATGTAAATGGATGTGTGCCTAACATCGGATTTCATTTTGTGTGATTGATAGACATCGGTTGCATAGCTTGAATTGCCTATGTGGCAGGCTGAGATGCAATTGATCAAGGCTTCTATTGAAAAGCAGGGTCTTGTGATTGATGATCAAAGCACAGCTTTAATATAGCATAGCTTTGTGTAGCGTTAATTCACGAGCCTCACATCCCGGTGTGAACCAAAAATGGGAGAGGACTTTAGGGAGGACATGCGTTTCCTTCTAGCTAGGAGTGGTGTCAGTGTTTTGCACGGCCTGACATTTTACTTATGTGGTTGATGGATAGCGAGGCGCCTCGGTTATATCGGTTGTTTCGGGGCCGATAGTTTGGTCGGGATATGACCACTTTACGCCACATAGGGCAGGTAAACGTAGTGTTCGAGCATTTTAATCCACATTGAGTGGACCGGCCCTGACGATCCAAGGGTCGATGCGTTCTGACCCTGAGGCTCGGGCTAGACATTCTCGAAGCGGTAAGGACGATCCCTTGCCTTGGTTCACAGATGGAAATCCAACTTCCAAAACGTGACATTTGCAGTTTTGATTGTAGAGCCTAGTATTGGCGACATGATATATGATACTCATGCCGTCTAGGATTGATACATTTATATTTGAAGTTGTTTTATACACTATGCACTTATAATAGTATCAAATGATTTTTTTTAACGTACCAAGCATGTTTGGCTATTATAAGGGAAAACCCTATCCCCTGGCTTGCGTTGCATTTTGTGATAGGACCTGGGTTTTAAATAGCTTCATTTTTTCAAAAGCATTGCGCTATTTTGTTATATGCACTGGTATTCTTGGGAGGAAATCCGTTCCGTGTCATACGGCGTGGTCCCTTGATATATCTGATTTAAAGTAAAGTTTTAAATAACTGTTTTAGTTCTCACACCAGTCACATGACTGACCTGGAGTTTAATGTTTTAACCTAAACTCTGGGTGCCCTATTTTCCACATGGGCAGCTGGTAGTTTTGGTTTTGCAGATTTATATTCACAGGATCCTGGTTTATAGCTGGAATGATATTCGGAAAGCTCTATATCCGTATATTCTTTTCAGTGGTATTTTGTGTTATTTTCCGCTGCATTGTAATTTGTAAATCTCTGATATTTATCGAATGTATAATATTTATTCATACTTTGTATATTCTTGTATTCTGATTTAAATTGTTGCAATTAGCAATGAAATGTTCTTCTGTTTGTGTTCTGAGTCGTTGTGTTCTCAATTCAATCCGTTCTTTCCTTCACGGGGAAGTTCAGGTCGTGTCAGTTTGGTATCAGAGCTTTGGTTCACAGAGCTCGGAGAATAAGACATGTTAGAACCAAATGAAAGAATTCATCAGAGATTGGATTAGTAATATCCAATGAGAATGACTCGTCAGAGATAGGATCAGTAGTATCCTAAAACGAGTGTGAAGTGTAACACCCTACCTCCGCTAGGGTCACTCACAAAGGGAATGCACTAGTTTTGGAGGGGTATTATCAAGATAACATCACAGAATTATCACAAGACAGAACATCAATAAAAAAAATTTAAGTAAACAGCAGAAGAATTTATGAGCAAAACAGAACTTCATTTTATTCCAAAATAAACCATGTCTCTTACAAACATTTCAAATAACTTCATTATAACTGTCTTGTAATAATAGCCAAAGAAGCAATAACTTAAAAACAGAAAAACAGCTTATTCCCCAAGTGCAGTAAAAAGAAGCAGCCATAGCAAACCGTACATGCTGAGCCAAAGCAAGTGATATCCAAGCTAAGAGCTATTGTTTCCTCCCTGAGAACCTGGGGGGGAGGGGAAACGAAAGAAAAAGAGGCGAAAGGAAAAGGGTCAGTCATAAAGACTGAGTAAGTCCTAGTGACTTTCAGTGTAAATACGGTTAAAACAACATGTCATGTATGAACTGGAACTAAACTTAAGAATGGTGTCAAGGTGAACAAGATAGACTAAGGTGATCAGGATAAGTCAACACAAGTCAAGTAAAGCATCACATGTTCGAGATTCGTTGCATCGACTGTACTAGTGTACTAAGCCCATATCACAAGTTAATCACGAAATAAATCCCACGGCACAATATCATGAAATGACCCTGAAACGGGGTCTGACCCAAGTACGGGGTCCTACGGAGCGATTATCTAGTCGATCGGCTCCCTACAAGTTCTAGCTCGTCAAGTGTCCGTGTCATACGGCTAATCACGAATGTAGTCACCTGTGCTGGGTCCACCTTCGGGTGTATCAACCCTAGGGTGTCAACCCCTGACACGATTCAAGATGCACAGATAAATCTACGGATACCCAGTGTCTGCCCCGGAATACGTGCACGACCGTAGCCCACCGAACCTACACTGGCATACCCCACTGCCATCGTTCACCTCTTACAATCAGCCCAGTAATCATGCCCCACCCGGCCTAGCCCCAGGGTACCTTGATACATCTAGAGGGTTACTGCTGAAAAGGGTCGTGTCTAGGGTTTCGCCTACAGATTAGGTCATGTAATTCGTGGCCTAACCCGCCTAACCGATTAAGTCATGTAATTCGTGATTTAATCCTTTTCCAGTCTAGTCATGTCAAGATGGTTAAGTATGTCATTTAAATTCGTGACTTAACCTGCTTACGTGTCATGTCAAGTTGGCTAAGTGTTGTCGTTTCAAGTCCATGACTTAGCCCTACAAATCGTGTTCAAGTTGGTTAAGTTGTCTTTTCATGTTCATGACTTAACCCTAATTGGCATTAATTGATTCGTTAATGCACCGAACCACTCACATTGGATCCTATTGTTCATAGCCACTGGATTTGTCGGGCGGTTCCGGGCAGGTTTACGCTACGAACTCAACCCAACCTCGGGTTTCAAGCGCGATGTGACCAACTACCCACATTGGATCCTATTGTTTGTAGCAACTGGATTTGCCGGGCGGTTCCAGGCAGATTTACACTACAAACTCAACCCAACCTCGAGTTGGCCACTTTCTTGTTTTCTAAAGTCATGCCCACGTTCTTATCAGATTCGTGCTATTTTCATAGCATGTTCATATGTCAATTTCGTGCCAAACTAAGACATGTTCCAAGTCAAGTTATGGCATGTTCAAGTCGAGTTTTCGTGCCATATTTCATGTTCTACTTATGCCAAATTTCACGGTTTATGATTATAATCAACTCAAGTTTTGCCTATTCTACCCAATCTATCCCCAACGTATATAAACGTACTTCGTTCGCAAGCATAAACAATTCAAGAGATAAAGGGGAATAACACCAAACATGTGATAGGCATATGTGACAATTCCAACATCACTTGCATAATAAACAGGCTATAACATATCACATGGTTTCAATACTAACATGATGATAACTTGGCATAATAATGGTTCCAACTTGGTTTAACATGATGATTTCAACTTTACATCATAGGCATAATAATCCTTGCGGGCATAATAATCATTTTATTACAAACATGAAACATTAAAGGCATGGTAATTCTAATAGGCATAGTGGATTCCAATTTAGCATTTTTAACATAATGATTCTCATCTAGCATTATAAACATAATGATTCCAACTTTTCATCATAACCTAGCAATTCCCAATTTAACATGATAGGTATATTAACATCACAGGCATAGTTTCATTGATATCATGGACATGGTTTAATTAGCATCATAGGCATGGTTTAATCAACATAAAGATTTCAATAAACATAGTGATTCCATGGACATGTATTATTCCAACTTGCCATACAATTAAGCCCAAGTGATTCATAACAACATCAACATCATGATAAGTTTAACTTGCAACATTAACATAGCAATATTCCCAAATTATGATTCAAAGTTAAACAATATAAACATGGACTAACAATAGTTCCTAAATCCGGTTTCAATTCATAGCATGTCCATGTTATTTTATCGTTTTTGCCTAAAAAGTGACATAGAACTTACAATATGAAGCAAGCAATCCAAATCAAAACTTTAAATCAAATATCCCCAAATCCGTTGTCTAAAGCGTCGTAGTTGTTGTAGCTTCTAGTTGTAGCCTTCAAGAATCATCCTTCGTCTTCTTTAATTTTTGTTCTTTGTATTTTTAATTTAGAGTTCTAGGTTTAATGGCGGCTGCATGAGTGCTAAAATGAAATAGTATGATTTAGGCTAGGTCTTAGGGTCTTTAAATAGTTGTAGGCAACTCATTTAGGCCATTAGATCAACCCCAGAGTCAATCCGGACCATCAAATCACATACCGGGCTTCAAAAATGGGTTCTGGGCCAAACCAGGCCGACCAGGTCGACCTGTACAGGGGGGGTCGACTCTAGGGTCGACCTGGCCTGGGGAGGTCGACTCTAGGGTCGACTCGGTTCTGTCTGCCAGAAAGTCTGCTGAAACTTGTTTTGGCCATATCTTGGTCATACGGACTCCGATTTTCGAAAACTCGGACTCTATTTCGCGTATTTTTTTGAGAGGAACGCAATGGTGAAGTCCATTTTACCTAATTCCTGACTCTTAAATTAATTATCCTTATTTTACTATCTTTTCCGTTACACACACCGTTACCGAACTAATTTTTCTTCTCTTCCAAATATTAATTAATTCTTCTTATGCATCACCATTATTTACCTATCTAAACATATTTTTATATATTTTATTTCATTTTTAATTATACCTTGATTTCTTGTTTTCACATGTTGTTAAAATTCGGGTTGTTACATGAAGAGTGACATTTTTAAAATAAAATTGAAAACAAATTTTGTTTTGAAAATTTAAACCTTATTCAACGTATTTGAATACTTATTTGTATTGAATTTGGACAATCCAGTATATGAAGATTTTCATATACGTCTGGTCCATGTGTATTGAAGTCTCAAATATACTGGATAGATATAGAATTACGCTCTAGTCGCCCGGACATGATTCTGGTGATTCCCGGGCATCATCAGTAATTGTGTTCGAGTTTTGAAAGTGGGATTTCTATATGATTCCAATTGGCTAGTGTGAGACCAAAACTAGATAGGGCATATTGTTGTGATTTGGCATCAAAAATCTGATTTTTGGACTATGTATCAAAATTATGAATTTGAAACGTTAATCAACTAATTGATTGCTGATTGTTGAGGGGGTTATGTGATTATTCGTTTAAACCAACATATGTAAGAAAAGTAAATTTGGGCTAAATTGAGCCAAATATTGAACTGTACTGAAAATTGTTTGAAATTACATACATGTACTTACATTGAACAGGTCATAGCAGGAAGCTAAGTAGAGGAATAAAATTGTTTGTCCGACAAATAGGTATATGTTTATTGCATTTCTTGGGGTTTTTGATGATTTTATGAGCTGATTGGCTAGCCGCTTGGCTGTTTCATTTTCTTTTTGGATTGTAGAGGCTTGTATGGCGACTTGGGGATTTTCCCAGTGCTCCCGTTCAGGGGAGGTTATGGCGAAATTTTTCGAAAATTTAGCGTGTTTGCAAAAAATTTGAAAAGTTTTTAGAAAATGAAAAGTTCAAGAACTTAATCCATAATGAAAATAATGAAAGTTGAGTTGGTTTGTAAAACAACTTTCAGCTCCGTTCCTTTTCTAGGACGAAAAGATTTTAAGTGGGGGAGATTGTAATAACCTGGAAAATCTGAGCCAATTTAAAAATTTTGTTTTGGACCTTTTAATGAATTTTGAATATTTAAAGTGAATTATTTTAAATAATTATGATGAGAAATTTATTTTGAATAGAATTAGAACGTATATATTTATTTGAATCGATGTTAGAATATAAATATTTATTTTTAATTATAAAAGGAATTGAAAATGGCGCGGTAGTTTGAAAATTCGATTTCAAATTTCAGATGAATGTACAGGACTCAAAATAAGCCGGATTTTAGCGAAACCAAAAGTATTTGAATCTATTTGAAAATATCTTTCCAACGAATCCAAAAAATTGAAATTTCATATTGGGAATAAAAAGATATGTCCAGTTGAAACTTTAGAATAGTTGCTATGGAAATATAACCCTTAAAAATGGAAATTTTGCAAACGACCTCCGTTTTCGACGAAACCACTTTTGTTGGATCCGGGATGTCAAGTTATTGCTAGATTCCAAAATTCATAATTTTTTGGATTAATATGTGAGCGTGACGAAGTAAAACGTGTTTTGACAGTTTCAGTCAATTTGGAATGATCAGAAAATGGCCATTTTTCGAACGGTCTCCAAATTTGACGAAATTAGTTTTGTTAGAACCGTATCGTTAATATGAAGCTAGAAAATATTTTTTGGGAATTTTTAGAGTCCGTATGTGGCCCCAGTAAATTGAAATGTGCGTTCAAATTCAACATATAGATTATATTTTGATTTCGACGAAAACCGATCGAAACAGCCAAACTGGATTACAATACATATCCCACCGTGTTCGAAATGGGGGTAATTAGTTATGGATTACAGTCGTTGGGCCTCGTTCGTTGGTCGAACGAAAAGTCAACTTAAATGGAGAAAATAATATTAATTTATTATATATATTTTATAAACCCCCCCTCCTTCTTTCTCTTTCCCCGATTCCAATCATAAATAAAAGAAAAGAAAAGGGGGGAGCGACGGAATCCATCACCACCGTCGCTACACGTTGCGAGCCCCCCTCTTCTCCCCCCGTGCCTTCTTCCTCTTCTCGACCCCCTCCCCCCTCTCGACTAGACCTCGCGCCCCCTTCCCCAAAATCGAGAAACCAGACCCCGCGCCCCCTGAGCCGCTGCAACACTTCCGCACCCCACCAGCAATGACGCCGGACCACACCCGGACGACCTCAGGCGCGAGCACCAACCCCCTCCAATCGATGAAGCTGTAAGTTTTTTTTAACTTATTTATTTCTTTTATTTATACGATTTTCAGTTTTAATACACATGAATAGGAAGTGAAAAAGATTGGATATACATATATATATATATATTATGGCATAAGAAAAATAAGATTTTTTTTATATATAACATTAGTTTTAAATCAGATTTTCAAAGAAAAGCAATGTGTATATGTTTTGATTTTTAAACTAGGATAGTTTGATTTTTAAACTATGAAAAGAACGGATTTTTAAATATGAAAATAACAGATTTTTCATATGTAAAAGATTTAGATTTTTATTATGAAATTAGCGAAATAAAAATATGATTTTTATATTATACAGATAATAGAAATATGATTTTTATTATCTAGGTAGCAAAGTAAAAATAGGACTTTTATATTTGTGAAAGGTAAATAAAAATACGATTTTTATTATGAATTTAGCAAAGTAAAAATATGATTTTTATCGTTTTGAATGGCAATGTAAAAATGTGATTTTTATATATTCATTAGTGATAGAAAGATTCGATTTTTATCTATATGAAGTAGAAATAAAAATATGATTTTTATATATTGGAATGAAGCGATAAAAATATGATTTTTATATATGAACAGCGGGAAAAGGTCGCATTGGAATTTTGGGCATATCCGAACCATTCAGAAATAGACAACGAAGGAGTGGAACCCAAAGGTGAGAACTTCTCACTTTTAATTTATTTTCTAGTTGAAATTTTACTAGGATGCAGACGGTGCTTAGCAGCACCCGACACCCGTCGTCCATTGACCATGGATGACTTGTTTGTTTGTTTGATTGTGTTGTGAAAGTTGATTGTGTGATGACGAATGGAATAAATATTTTGTAGTTAAAAATATTTTATAGTTAAAGATATAATTTTTAACGTGTATATGAATAAAATAAATACTCATAAACAATCGGACGATTTGTTTACGTACACACATTTGACTGATATTGATTGGGACGATAAATTTTACACATCGCTTAACTGCACAAATAAATTTGTATTTGTTTATTGAAACCCCACACAGGTATTGGGATGATATAGGACATACATTAGTCCCAATAATTAGCTGTATGTCGATCGATTGATTGACAGGCTGTTGTAAGCGTTAAATATTTATATTTGATGCCTATGCAGTGTAGAATGCACTCTGGATGATGGTTGACTGTATTTGATTGTTGTTATATACATGTGTGTATGAAATCCATATAAATCAAATTATATGGTAATTGACTGTGCCTGATTCCAGTTCAGAAAGGAATGAATATTTTAAAATAACGATTATTTTAAAATAATGAATATTTAAAAAAAATATTCAGTAAAGGATCAAAATTTGATTTTGATGTCCGATTTGGGATGGACACGAATATACTTTAATAGACAGTAAAGGATCAAAATTTGATTCGGGTTGATTAGATTGACACCATTTTGACGTGAACGATATTTTTATCGATTTTATTCATTTTTATAATGAATATCGAAAAGGAATTGATTTCAAAATATAATGTTTTGAAAATACTATCATTTATATATCGATGATGTGGAATATTCAATTTTGATTTGAAATTGAATACGAAGTTGAAATCGTTTCGAAAACGAAGTTAAAACGATTTATGAAATACGTTTTAAATGGAAATCGACGAAATATATATTACATATATAATATAATGGCCTGAATAGAACGCGCCGCGCTGCGGCAGTTCGCGAAGTTCGACCATTGACTTCGAACGGACATTACGGGAGATCCGACCGTCGGATCTCCTAAAACTGGAACTGTTGGGTTCGTATCGAAAAGAGATTTCTAACGAATATTAGAGATTTGAAATCTAATGGTTGAATTTGGAATTATGTCCAAATCAAATTTGGAAAAGGTCATTATAAGTGCATTTCGATGGCCATTTATGGAAATCAACTGTACGGGCCTTGATAAAAAAATTAAAAATATCAATAATTTGTGTAAAATCGTAACAAATGATTTAGAAAGAATTGGGATGAAAAATTCCATATTTGAAAGGATAAAAATATTTTTTTTATCAAAATGAACTAGAATTATAATCCAATATTTTTAAATAATTAAACTGGATTTGAAATGATTTTAAAATAACCAGAATTTCCAATATATGAATTGGAATGGATGGGAACCGAAATTACCTTTGGAATATTTCGACATTGGGTTTTGTGATTATATGGATTTTATGGAAGAATTTAGAAGATATTTATATCTTTATTCCAATACGATATTTGTTGGTTTTAGAATTCAACATTGAATATAAGCCGATATATTTTCTATTCAAAGCCTTGTATTTAATATCAAATTGGATTTTGGGTTTTTCGTGAATGGTATCTTTAATAATATGCTTCTTAGACCCAATGGAGTTAAGAAAATCAGAAACTGACTAGAGATTAGCTAAGTTGAATGGTTTCCTGGGTATTGATCTGATTTTGGTTTCGGCCTTCAGGGTTAATACTTAGGGAATCGTTCTCTTACTGATTTACGGTTAGAGACTGATGGGATTTTGGGTTTGTTATGAATTGTGTTTTAACGACATTCGTTCTTTAACCTTCATTACAGTGAAATGTGATTTGGAATTTATAAATCTTTTTATTTAGATTTAATGGGAATTTTCCAAAGTAAAGTTTTCCACTTTAATATATTAAATTGGAATTGAACTGAATTCGATTGATAATAATCGAAGTGAACTTCTGTGGAGGAAGACTGTTAATACATATGGAATTTAAAAGGCTTTGCCGTTATTGCATTTATATTATTGGTCGGATACAGAAATTGATATCGATTATATATTGATTTGTTTTTCCGTGAAGATTCCATAATTAATGGAATGTGATTTGGGTTTATCGTGAATGGTGTTTTAAAATAACACTTGTTCTTTAACCCGATTAACAATGGAATGAGATTTTGGGTGGTCATGAATGGTATCTTTAATAATACCGTCCTTAGACCCAACGGAGTTAAGAAAATCATAAACTAACTGGAGATTAGTTAAGTTGAATGGTTTCCTGGGTATTGATCTGATGTTGGTTTCGGCCTTCGGGGTTAATACTTAGGGAATTGTTCACTTGCTAATTTACGGTTAAAGGCTGATGGAATGGGATGTGATTTTGGGTTTATCGTGAATTGTTTTTTAAGTGACATTGGTTCTTTAACCCAGTTAAAGACAGGATATGATTTCCCAAATTAAACAATCGTTAATATTGATTTTTGGGAAGATTAAAACCAAGTGGAGTTTTAATGCATCTTTAATTAGACTGAAAATGATATCCAAAGGAAGAATAAAGAATAAATTTAAAGAATTTATCTTTGATAAAATTAATGGGAACTTTTCCCAAAGTATAAGAATATTTGAATAAAGGAATATTCTGGATTGGATTGTTGTCTTTTTATAGCACTTGTTTATTATATATGCGAGTTATTCAGAAAGACCGGGTTTATCCCATTCTGAATAACTGATTCGACGATATGTCGAGGATGAAGATGGTGGTTGAAGATCGGAGGTCTTCACTTCGTTTGGATGATTACTAATGTCTTGATTGGGTTGTATACCCAAAGACAAGGTAATAAGTGGTGATCGTCCAGACGTACTTGGAGATCAACCGGGTATGCGAGGACCTCTCCCCTGTATTGGACATATGGCGGAGGAATAAGGTGCCTCCGGTTTCTTTCAGACCCGGAACGAACTTGTAAATGGATGCGAGTCTAACATCGGATTTCATTCTGTGTGATTGATAGACATTGGTTCCATAGCGCAAATTGCCTGTGTGGCATGCTGAGATGCAAATGATCAAGGTTTCTGCTGAAAAGCAGGGTCTTGTGGTTGATGATCAAAGCATGACTTTAATATAGCGTAGCTTTGTGTAGCGTTAATTCGCGAGCCTCACACCTCGGTGTGAACCAGAATCGGGAGAGGACTTCAGGGAGGACATGTGTTTCCTTCTAGCTAGGAGGGGTGGCAACGTTTTGCATGCATGCCCTGGCATTTTACTTATGTGGATGATGGATGACGAGGCACCTCAGTTATATCGGTCGTTCCGGGGACAATAGTTTGGTTGGGATATGACCAGTTTACGCCCCATAGAGCGGGGAAACGTAGTGTTTAGGCATTTTAATCCACATCGAGTGGACTGGCCCTGACGATCCAAGGGTCGATGCGTTCTGACCCTGAGGCTCGGGCTAGACAGTCTCGAAGTGGTAAGGACGATCCCTTGCCTTGGTTCACAGATAGAAATCCAACTTCCAATATATGACATTTGCGGTTTTGATTGTAGAGCCTAGTATTGGCGACATGATATATGGTACCCATGCCGTCTAGGATTGATACATTTATATTTGAAGTTGTTTTATACACTATGCTCTTATAATAGTATCAAATGATTTGTTTTAACGTACCAAGCATGTTTGGCTATTATAAGGGAAAACCCTATCCCCCGGCTTGCGTTGCATTGTGTGATAGGACCTGGGTCTTCTAATAGCTTCATTTTTCCAAAAAGCATTGCGCTGTTTTGTTATATGCAGTGGTATTCTTGGGAGGAAACCCGTTACGTGTCATACGACGTGGTCCTGGATATATCTGATTTAAAGTAAAGTTTTAAAAAACTGTTTTAGTTCTCATACCAGTCACATGACTGACCTGGAGTTTATTGTTTTAACCTAAACTCTGGGTGCCCCTATTTTCCACATGGGCAGCTAGTAGTTTTGGTTTTGCAGATTTATATTCACAGGATCCTGGTTTACAGCTGTTATGATATTCGGAAAGCTCAGTATCCGTATATTCTTTTCAGTTGTATTTTGAATTATTTTCCGCTGCATTGTAATTTGTAAATCTCTGATATTTATGAATGTATAATATTTATTCATACTTTGTATATTCTTTTATTCCAGTGTAAATTGTTGTAATAAGCAATGAAATGTTCTTCTGTTTGTGCTCTGATTCGTCATGTTCTCAATTCAATCCGTTTTTTCTTCATGGGGAAGTTCGGGTTGTGTCATGTTCGACGTAAGTCTTATGGATTGTCACTCCTACTTAGCTCTATTCCCTGCGCTATAAGTATTACCTAATAATACTCTTTACTAGTGTGAGTTTCGGCGTAGGGCATTAACAATGGTTCTAGAGCTAGTTGTGATGAGTTATACGTGATAAGGGGTTATTTTTTTGTGATCAGTGACAAAGCATTGACTCTTACCCTACATGTCCTGTTTAGGTTTGGTTGTGATAGTTGTAACACTCCACATCTGGTAGTGTCACTCACAAAGGGAATGCTTTAAGTTCTGTGGAGGATTTAGGGTAAATGATGCAGATAAATTACAAGACAGACAGAAATTAAACAGCGGAAAATAAAACTTTGCTTTATTGATAAAATAGTTTGTACAATGATTTCTTTAAAATATCAGAGTATCATCTGTCTTACAAAATGAAGAAGCATAAAACAACATTTATATTCCCCAATTATTTAGCAAGAGCCGGCCATAGCATCTGAAAAGAGAATCCAAGCAAACTTCGACAAATCTTCAGGCTGGAGAGAGTGGCAGTCCAACTTAACCTGAGCTAAACTATTCCCTCCTTTACTACCTGGGGGGGGAACGGAAGAAAAGAAGACGAAAGAAAAACAGAGTCAGACATAAAGCCTGAGTAAGTTCAGTAACTTCTAGCATGTAAACATGGAAAACAAAACGACATGAATTAACTGAATACAAGATAACACCATGATGATAGGGTCAGCAAGATTAGACAAGGTCAACACAAGATATGCTAAGATAAGATAAACTGGATGTTCTCTAATACTTTCGCCGCTTCGCCATTTCCTTGTTATACGGGTTTATATTATCTCTGCACCACCTAACTAATGTCCCAACTAGTAACGTTAACGTGATCCCAATCCCTGTATTTTCCATCGCCTTCAGGCATCAATTTATTTATTTGTTACCTAGATTTAATCTAGGGTTTTCTACCAAGTGCCTTCTAGATTCAACTAGAGTTCACGCTGTCTGCTGAAAGCTTCTCGGATTCAGGATTTATGCCACCTAGTTCAACTAGGAATTATGCTACCTGTCGAACGATGCCCCCAAGTCTAGGACACACTACCTAGAGTGGTATATGTTCCTATACTTCCCCACGCATGTATTGCGAATCGTTATCGCTTGTCTAGATGCACATGTCCTATGATGTGCGACCCGAGTCCTGTGATAGGGCAAATCAAGGAATACAGAACTCGGTCGGGAGCTTTCAGATATCTGCCGATGCAGATGCTAAGGTCTGTTTTTGTTCCAGTGGCTATGGTCCCACTTGACCCCTCCCTCAACTAATGAAAGGCACACCTTGTAAAATGAGAACTATACGCCGGCCCCCGGTGCCCCACTATCCTATGGGCATCCTCACCCGTAACTAGATAGCAAGTATATGGTCTTTTGGAGTTCTCCGCCTTTCCGCTTCACGTTTCTCGATTGACTCAAGATGGATGGTAGACGACGAGTCGCTATCACAGGGCTACCGTTTGCTCGCCGAATCACGCCGCTCCATCCTAGTCTTTAGGTTGCCATGTATTGCAATTAAGGCATACCCCTGGTTCTTCTACGCAGACCTTAACCTCTGTGGGCCCAGGCGGATCATCTGCAGCCTCACAGAGGGATACCAAGAGTACCCTCACGTCCCCTCGAAGCCTCGGGCTTCGTAACCCAATTTGTTGGAGCCTCCTTTTTACTCAGACGGACATTCGCTCCTTCCCGTGTTATACTAAAAATTACTACTTAGTTTTACTAACTAAGATTTACCACTTAGTTTCCAGAATCGCTGTTTTCTAAACTAAGGTTTACTTAGTTCTCTTTCCCGTCAAATTGGATTGGTTAAGTGTCATAGTCAATTCAAGCTAACTTAACCCTCCTCATTTACCCTGTTAAACTGGTTAAGCGTTATCAGTAACTCATATTGACTTAACCCTACCACAAACCAAGTTATATTGGTTAAGTATTTATTACTTAACCCTACCCATTCACCCTGTGTTGGTTAACTTAACCTTGCCCGCCTGTTTTAACTAACATGTTATTATTAATGGTTAGGTATTATCCCTTCATGTTTTAGACTTAACCCTATTCTTTTATCACAATCTGATGGTTAAGTGTTCAATTTACTTAACCCTACGGTCTAGCCCAGTTAACATATCAAATTGGCTAAGTGTATTTACTTAACCCCAACCTCTAGTCTAGTCAACATGTTAATTTGGCTAAGTGTATCAACTTTACTTAACCCTACCTTCTAGTCTAGTTAACATGTTAGTTTTTCTAAGTGTTTTCTTAGTTACTTAACCCCTACAAATCTGGTCATGTTACCATAAGTTTGGTTAAGTGTCCCTATGGACTTAGCCCTCCCATTCTAGCTCGACTGTGTTAAGTTGGTTAAGTGTTCCTATAGACTTAACCCTCCCATTCTAGCTTAACTGTGTCTGTATGGACCTAACCCCACCCATCGGTTTGGTTATCTTCTTGAATTGGTTAAGTGTCTTAGTTAACTTAACCCTACCATTCTTTTTCTAGCTTTAACTAAATAAATTAAAGCCGCTACCACTCACATTAGACAGATATTGTTGCGAATACTGGATGTGCCGGTTGGTTCCGGGCAGGTTTACATCGCAACTCAGTCTAATCTCGGGTTAGGCATATTCGTGTTCTCTAAGTTCAAAGGGGTTTTGATTAGTTTTCAAATCAGGTTTTGAAAGTGACCATCCCGTCCGTCGGATCAGTTAGGGATAGCCAGGGAGATCAGGAAACTTGTATTTTCCAAACCCAAGCCTAGACACTATCCTCTCTGTCACCCTAGAACTTTCTGGTGTACCATTAAAAGAGATGTCGTTAATAAACCTTTAATTTGTCTAAATTTACATTTCCTCATTTAGGCCAAATTCTATAAGTAAATTATTCCTAATTTACTTATTTCCTAATTACCCTTTTAATGTAAACTGTCAACATTTATCCTTATGGCCCATTTCCCCCTCTATATCATATTTATGCCTTTTGGTATGTAAACTATACCAATTAAGTGTCACTAACCATGATTTTGCTAAACCTGACGGTTATTCCCAATTATGGGCCATCTCAAATTTATACCAATATACTTATTACGCCAAATTAGCTAATCCAATCCTGATTTAACATTCTAATTACAGTTCACGTCAAACTAGACTTATTATTCTAGTTCATAACTCATGTAAATGCTAGATTTACAAGTCAATACTAGATTCAAATTACACATCCTATAATTAAAGTTAAATTTATCCAATTTGTATTTCTATGAACATGCCATAATTCATGTTCCCAATTTATGCCAAATTCCAAGTTTATAACTATGTTTTTAGTACATTTCACATTATGCCCAAATCGTATTCCCACCGTTCGTATAATTGCGATTCAATCTAGATTATGAAAAAAAATCTAGACTCGTAGAAAATAGGGAATGAACCAAAGATGCTATGAAAAAGGATGGACATAATAACTGGCATAAAAGGTTTGAATAACGACGTAGGTTCAAGAACATGGGTAGACCTAACTTAATAGGTAAATTCCCAAGGTCTAAAACCAAGGATAGACAGAATAGAGACGCAGGTTCAAGAACATGAGTAGACCTAACTTAATAGGTAAATTCCCATAGTCTAAAACCAAAGAAAACCAAGGACAGGCAGAATAAATAATCGGGTTTAGACTCAATCTCATAATCACAGAACTTAAGCAACACTTTCCTAGTCATGAATCATAGGTGTTTAATCACAGATGTCCTTGTTATGTCATAGGCAATAGTTTATGTTTTCTAATCAAAGGCATAGGTTTAGTCAAGGAAATAATCCTCATAGTCATAGTCACAGTCATAGGCAATGTTCATAGTCATAGGAAATGTCCATAGTCATAGGCAAATGTGCATAGTCATAGGCAATGTCCATAGTCATAGGAAAATGTTCATAGTCATAGGCAAATGTTCATAGTCATAGGCATATGGTTTTAAGGTCCATAGTTTCATAGTCACAGTCTTATCGGTCATCGAATCATAACAGTTCTGAATTAAGTCCAAAGATGTAGGCACAGATTCGAATAGAAAGATTTGGCATATTCTTTTATTACTTTAATTCATGTCACAAACAGAGAGAAATGTTCAAATCTAAAAAGTAACCGACTTATAGAGATTAGATTAGAATAGAAAGATGGCTTTGCTATGATTCGTAGAAAAACAGTCGTTGAAGTCGTTTGAACCTCCTCTTGAATCTTAGCTTGAATCTCCTCTTTGAAAGTCTTTGAGCAGCACCTCCTCGTCTTGATTTATTTTATATATATTATTTTATTTATTATTTGATTAAGAGGAGGAGAGGAAGCCATGTTCACTAAGAATCTTTGCAACATAAGGGTAGAGGAGAATTGTGAATAGAGAAGGAGTCTAGGGCTGTTTATATAGTGTAGAAGTCAACGAATCTAGTCAGGATGGCGTCCGAATACAGAAGAACGAACCAGGTGCAGAAAACAGGAAAAAGCGGGGGGAGGGGGGGTCGACCCCCAGGTCGACTACCCAGTCGACCTGGGTGACCCAGGTCGACTACCCAGTCGACCTGGGTGACCCAGGTCGACTACCCAGTCGACCTGGGTGCCTTGGGCGGGAAAATTCCCGCCCTGCCCAATCTGGGTCTGTTTTTGAATTTCGAACTCGACCAGTTTTGAAATCTGAACTTTGCTGAATCTTCCGGAGGCCATATCTTCCTCATACGGACTCCGATTTACGCAAACTCGAACTTGTTTTCATGCAGAATTCCGAGACGAACGCAATGGCGTAGCCTGTTTCCCTTGATTTTGATTCTAAATTTTAATTCTGCCTTGATTTGTGAATCTTAGTGTTGCAGAATTACGGGGTGTTACATTCTCCCCCACTTAAAAGGATTTCGTCCCCGAAATCTTCAAGTTAGGAAGAATGTGTCCTACCATCCAATCACCCATCTACTCAACCATTCAATCACAGGCATTCATTGTCCTTAAAAGATTTCTAATGCTTTCATGTTCCTATGGATAGTGTGTGTATATGTCTTTATCTAATGCAAAATCAGGCGGTCTACTGATTCAGTTGACCTTCTTAATGAAAATCATGTCAGTGTCATGTATCCAATCATGTATGCAGGCATCCCTAGTTATGTAAATACTATATGCGTGCACAGCCATTCATCCATATGCAACATCCATATGATAACATATCAAGTTCAACTTACCAACAAATACATATCTGTAAATGCAATATAAAAGCGTCTGAACTGATCTAGAGCCTAATACGTATGCATATGCATTCACGAGCAACCATTTGCAACCAGTTGCAATCATTCAACCATTACATGTTTTCAAATACATGTTTACATCCATTGGCTTCTACCTAAGGATCGAAGATACGACCTAGGTGATATACTTCGGAAAGAGAGAAACAACTATATGTAAAGCTCCTACAAAAAAAAACCAAGGATGCACCCTTAAGGAAAAGGGTATGTTGCTAGTATCTAGCCTTCTTGAGCTTTACTCCACTGTATCTTAACTAATTTAACTTCACGGTTGTGAAGTTTCTGACCTCCATTTCCAAAATAAACAGATGTTAACTATGATACCAAATGTACATACCAAGATGGTTTGAGGTCTCTCCTCTTAGCTTATCCATCATGCCATAACTATGAGGGTCAAAAGGTCACTACGTGCTTTTTAGAGTGCCTATCACAACTATTCCTCTCTCACGCAAACCATCCTAGTCGAACTCAACATTCCTCAAGTACAAGCCCCAAAGGCCTAAACCAATATCAGACAAGCACCCAAGGAATATCTCCTCCGAATTTAGATGACCTACGTGAGATGATATAAGCAAACTCGATAGCTATCCTCAAATCCCTACTAACCAAAAATAAGCTGGTCGGACCACCAATTGGATTTGAGACTCTAGTGGGATCTTTTTACTATACAAATACTATGGTGCAGAGACTCAACTATGGGGAGTGGATATGGACAAATGCGAAGTGCTAAAACCAAAGGAAATAGTACGAATAGCAAAACTAGACTCTTCCATCAGAAATTCACTACCTTTCTCCTAGGTATGCTTGGTGGTGAAAGTATGTACTTGCCCTTCTGAAAATCTTGTTCTCCGTTCTTGCCCTTGTCCTTAAGTATATGCCCTATCATACCCTAGTAAAGATACTTCCTCTTGTCTTAGGTTTTATAATTTCTTCCTCCTTCGTGTGCTAAGTCTACATCCATGAATTCCTCATCCTAGGGTTATGCTCCTTAGCCAAAATCCTCATCCCCTTCCGTGTGTAGTCATGTTGACAAATCTCTCGAAAGCTGCTTCCATCGTACAGAAATCCCTATAAGCTTGAAAGAAAACTGGTCGTAGGTGAAACAACTACGGCTATGGATGGAAGACGGGCATTACTTCGCCCATCGATGAGGTTACCTCCCAGAAAACCAGGAGCCCCAGAGACTCAAGGAAGAAGGAGACAAGAATTCAAACAGAGGAAGAGAAGATAGTGCGTATGGCTTTGGGGAATATGCCTTTTAAAATAAATCTTTTCTTTTGAAAATGCTTCCTTTAAAACCATTTTGAAAATAATTTTTCAAATCTTTTATCTGATCCGGTAACCTTCAGCTCTGATACCACGTGTAACACCCCACATCTGTTATGTCACTCACAAAGGGAATGCACTAAGTTCTGTGGAGCATTTAGGGTAAAAGATGCTGATAAATTACAAGACAGACAGAAATTAAACAGCGGAAAATAAAACTTTGCTTTATTGATAAAATAGTTTGTACAATGATTTCTTTACAATATCAGAGTATCATTTGTCTTACAAAATGAAGAAGCATAAATCAACATTTATGTAATGGCGCGGAATTTTCGACCCAGAAAATCGACATAAATACACTGTCAATTTCTCGAGCATCGAAAATACCGGAACATTAATAGAAAGAATTTAGAGGGTGAGAAAGAAAAGATAGAACTAATAGAATAGAAGAAGAAGAAGAACACACTGAACAGAATCAGAGTAAAACACGAAACTCACAGCGGAACAAATCAAATGTATTATATAACATAACTTTGAATACAAAAGTGTATTGTATATACATACCATTATCAGAGTACAATACATCATATCACAGCGGAAATAATCTCTAAATACAAATGGTGAAGCCTTCTGCTTTGAGCTTCTCCAAGTGAATCTGCAAAGCCTGAAACACTTGACTGCCCGTACAAATTTGGGCACCCAAGAGTTTAGGGAAAACAAAACAAAATAAACTCTGGGTCAGTCATGGGACTGGTGTGAGTAAATTCTAACCATACGGTTTTACTTTGAAGAAAATCCTTTTGAAACAAAAGGATAATAGTAAGACCAGCCCACACATAAACATGGACGGCTTTTACCTTACTATGACCCAAATTACTTTGATATCAAAAACAGTGATATTATGATAATGTCTAAACAAATAATTTTCCAAGTAGCAGAACGCTTGCATCTCACGTTCCACATATATATAGTATAAAATCATAAACCGCAGGGCCCTTATTGGAGATTGGATTTCAACAGACAAGGTATGGGAGCACCTTCTGAATAGTGTACTCTAGAGGGGATACACTCAGGGTTCAACAAGAACGTCTTGCAACCCGGCCACACATGACCGCTCACTCATTTAGCTTGAGTGTCGCGAATATATTATCACCACGGTTGTAGGCCATCCAACCGTCAATCCGAAGATACAGAATCGAAAAGAAGTATAAATATGAATTTTCTCTAGATCGGTGACAATACACCCTACTTGGGAATGACCCAACTAGCCATGTTGCCTAGCCCAACTTCTGTCATTCTCGGTTGTGAGGCTAGAGGCTACGTCTATCTTCAGAACATATGATCACCATTCACTTTGAATGTCACATCGTCAAATCCGTAATCACACATTGATTACACAAATGCACACTGGGTGTAGAATAAAGAGAAGTTATCTTCTCCCCACCAACTTGGTATATTCGTAAAATCAACGGCATGACCGTTGGAAATACTCTGTCAGACACTCGTCCATACAAGTTGTCCTGGGACTGGACAAACAAAAACACATCATTCTATAATTGGACAATCCTTGCATTTAACTCCGTCTTCAATTATCTTCAACATATCAAATTCGCAACGATTATGCCTATACGGAGTGGTTTTTGGGTAATAACTCAACCGGTCTCTCCGTATTGACAACGATGGTCAAAACACTTCGATAGTCGGTTATTTAACTATCGGAGTTAAAACAACATCCATTATAATGTATAACTAACATCACACACCCACGGATACTTTTATTTAACATTCATTTTATTATTCGAGTTCCCATACCTTACCAGATATTCCTCAAATCCCATTTTAGCCCTATTACACTTCTTGGAAAATATTTCCAGTTCTTATTTTCTCACGTTCCAGAAAATATACGTTATCAACGTTCGATCCATTTTTCACAATCTTTATTTCTATACTTGGATAAACTACCCTAATTATATTGGAAAATATTTCCAATTTCATTTTAACCTTTTAATCGGTCCCACGTTTACTTTTAAAACATTATTCATTTTGAAATGTGAATACCATCCCTTATTATAGAAATCTGAACACCTTGATCGTATAACTCTTTATTCACATAATAATCTCCCTTATCTTGTTTACCGAAATCTCTTTCATACTTTTTCACTCCTATTCCACTTTATAAACTCTGTCTCTATGTCAACTTCTTATCTAATCAATATCAAGTTTATAACTAAATACTGACTCCTATCCTATTAACATTTATTTGTTTAAACTAAATGTTAATTATTCTATCAGATTATAATCCCTAAAAATAGTTTACTTTTAATACATTCGACATCGTCGAATTCTAGTTACAAATCCTAACGGTTTAATTCTAATCACATTTCGAACATCGAAATGCTGTCATCACTTTCTAATACGATTCCCCAATTCTTTTTCTAAACTCCTTCTTCTATTTCTTTGAACAAACGTCGTTACTTATTACTCTAGAATAAGTGGATTTCAAACCAAACTGTTACATTTCCTAGGAAGTGGTTGTTATATATAAAAGTCATGCTTAAGTCGAATCAACAGCAGTTAATTTGTCGCTATAGTTCTAAACTTGTCATACGCTGTAATATTCTCCTTATAACTAATTACAGTCACACTTACCTTATCAACAGCGTTATTTTATTGCTATAGTTCAACTTGTCATACGCTGTAATATTCTTTGTTATAAAAAATCTTGACATAACAGTCACACTTATCTTATCAACAGCGTTATTTTATCGCTATAATTCTAAGACTGGCAATACGCTGCCGTATTCCTTTTATACACATCTTGACATCTCTTTCCGTTACAACTGTTGTCGTTCCTCGATAATAGTGAAGCCGTTCAAGTTGGGGTATTCTATTTACCTCTCAGACCTTGATCGACAACGTTCTTATCTTAGAACAGATATACGTTCGTAACTCTAAACTCCTTATTACTTATAATATACATCAAATCGTATTTCCTTGTTTTATTTTGGAATATGGTTTTATAATACCACATCTTTATTTTGAACTCGGTTGTTTTACGATTATTTATATTCCATATTAACTTTTTGCTTTCTCTATTCCACAGTTCTATTGATAACTTCTTAAATTAAAAGGTAATTAAATCTCATTTATTTCTAAACTGTTTTCATTAGATTATTTAAAGGCCAATCAATCTAATAATCATTTTCCCAATAACAGTTGATTTAAATCAACTTCATTTCATCAGTAAATTCGTTAACTGATCTTAACTACTTCTCATTAGATTAATATAATAAATCTAATAATATTTCTAAAATTGTTTATCTTAAATATAATTATCCAAATATTTAATTGTCGGATAATTTCTGCTTTATAAACTTATTTAAATATCAACAAATTGTTTTTATTTATTTTATAAAAACGAACTCTAAAATACTGGTTTATAATAGAACTTCTATTATAAATTTAAATCTTCTTTTTAATTATAAAAATAAAATTTTTATAATTAACCTCGTTGATTTGCCTGACGGCCAATCAACTCCTTAACAAAACGATGGTTTTTCGATCGACTATTATCACTTTCTAAATTGATATCGTTTATTGATTTATCGAAACAGATGTTGAATTTTCCATTCAACATCAATATTCACATGGGGTTTAAATATAATTCGGGTTCATACAAAACGAACAGTACATATAATTATCAAGGAATCCGGTCGGATTCCTCCAACCGGTTTCCGCATCCACATATGTCAGTCAACACAATTTACACTAACTCTATACTAGGGGATGTTCTAATCGATGGAAACAGTGTCCAACCGATGGTGTGTACATATGTAACGGTATATAATATTCAACCAAATTACTTGTAATCTACCTAATCGACTATCACACAGCATTCAAACAACATTAAAATATAATTATAAAAATAGATCAGAGTTAGTGATTTTACTCACCTTGGTGCGTTAACCGTTTAATAACGATTTGCGTCGGTCCAGTATCGCACGTTCAAGCCGGCTTACGCTTCTTTTTCGAAACTGAATCACTTCGTTACACAACTTCTAACATCAAAATTTCCGCACACTTAACTTCCTTCTGCTCCATTGAACACCATTCATTTCCGATCCTTGATCTCTTCTCAAACTTAGTCTCTCGCACCAACTTGGGTACTCAGCGTTACTCACTACATGCGCCATCCTGTCTGAATAATGCTTTCCGCTCCAGAACGCAATATTCACAGCAACTCTACAGTTCACGTGTGGACTGTTGAAGCCCAGAAACATCATCATGCTACTCTTTCTAGTATATACCACACCCTTTCCGAGCTCTTACACCCCGTCAGTCCCATCCGATGACCATCTCAGTTCTCTGACGTCGAACTCGACGACAACCATGACTTCTTCTTCTCAACATACCACCATAACTGCATGGATCCTCGCACATTCCTTCACCCGCCCTATCCTCCAAAGGAAAGAAAACACGTTCCACTGCTAAACAACCTTTAAACTCTCACTGCCAAACCTCTCTCGTCACCGTAACTTCCAAGGACTGTCATCGATCGCGACATCCGCTCCATTACCGCATGTCTTTGAACACCATCACCATTCGGATCCTCTTCTACTTTCACACATCCCAAGTCCGGTAACACGCTGAAGCTAGGTTCCTTCGTTCAACACTCATTCCACCTCTACCACGTTCATGCAGCAAGAACCGTCTCTCGTCTTCACTTCATATACGCCCAGCTTCACAAAGCTTCCTCAATAATCTCTCCACGTCCCTCCAGATTTCCGCACCATCACTTTGAACTCCTCACAGCATACCCTTTTTCTTTGTACTCCTCCTTCCATGTTATGACATGCTCCACCAGTAATATGCTCCAAGCACCATACCGAACACCATGGATCCAACTGTCGCCATCTACCCGAGCTCGACCTTCCCGTCCAGAAAAGAATCTTGCCCCTCATTCTTATTTCCATTGCAGAACAAATTGCCTCAAAAGAAATCGCTCCATGGCTTTGCGATTATTTTATTTGTTTTGTAATTGAAATCTCAGATCTCATTTTCGGTTTGTGTTTCTTTGAAGAAATGACGATGCTCCTGTATATTTATATGAGTAGGAGCCTTAGTGGTGAAGTATTTGAGAGTATAGGGTAGGGTTATGGTCTATACATTAGGTTATGGTTTGTATTTAATTGTCTGCACGTTCTTCTTTTACTTTGATATGAAGTATTATAGGCACGTAGGTTTTTTCATTATTAAGGGATAGGGTAGCATGTTCGGATGCTGTAGGGTAGTAGGACTAGGATGTAGTATAGTATTTGCTAAATTTATTGTCCACTTTAGTTCATGTACATTGTTGTGGAGTAGTGTTCTAGTCTGTTGGATATTAATAACTCATGAATAAATATATTTTACCGCATCAAATATGATATCAATAACATGCATGTGTAGGAGCTCTCATATTTGTTTTGTTATAAATTATGTTCACGCACGGACAGAAGTAAGAGTACGGTCGTGCTCAACGAGGTGTCACGATCCTAGAAATATAATAATACCGGTAGATTGACTCATATTTTGAAATCCCAAAATATCGATACAGGGTGCGAAATACTCCAAATAAAAAGTTGCTTATTTAATTAATTAAAAATTACAGTAAAATTCTAAAAATTAAATTATCGCTACGCCTCAAAAGAACCTTGTCCCGATTTGCAACCGATATCAAGTTATATTCAAATAACCGTTACGGTCGATATATGATTTCACAACGACTTTTTGAATATTTGATTTGGACATATCTTGCAATCTACACAACGAAATCTTAGTTTTTCACTTCTATTAGAAAGATACAGTTTAGCAGATTCCGACGTTTCTCGTTTCGAAGAAATCCGATTCAAAACGAGTCCGGTAAACTCAGTTGAAGTTCAGAACGTTAATTTACGAACTGGAGGGTCGTTCTGAGCTCGATTATAATTAATATATATTTATATACGTTCAACTTCGTTTTAATTAATATATAAATCCATTTGTATTATGAATTCAATATTTAAACTGATTTAAATATTCAAATATGAACTGACAAAAATGCGGGACGTTACAGTCCTTCCCCCTTAAAATGATTTCGTCCTCGAAATTGCTAAGATAGGGAAAATGCTACAATCTCTGTTATAAACAGGTTTAAAAATCTTTTTGGTTTACTTCATAATTTCAGTTTCAACTGAACTGGTTAATTCCAATTAAATATTAATACCTTCTTATTTCGAATATTTTCGAAAATTCTGAAAATTTCCCAACAGCTTAAATTTTCAGAAAATCTCGCCAGCATCTCCTCTGCATGGCTCACTCGGTACTACAACAACTTGCCACTCCGGGCCTTCTCCAATCCAAAAGAAAATCAAACAGCCAAACGGCTTTTCAAACGCACTCAAAAATCTCATACTCCATATTATTCAAACATGTACCTTTTTGGTTAGGCATCCAATTCTAACTCTGCCCTTTGCTATCAAGCCAGCATGTATCGAAACATTTCCAATTGATCTCCGATTAATCAAATCAAATCATTCGCTTATCCAGGTTGAATTCCATTTCAATTTCCAATTCCATTTGCTGATTTATTTCTCAAATCAGTTATCTTCATCTCTAAATTCGAAATTTGATTCTTATTCTCCAAGAATCAGTTCATTTTAATAACTCGAATTTCCAATATTTCTCTTTTACAATCTCCATTTTGGATCGTTCCCAAATTCAGTCCAACTTTGTTTATCTTAGTTTATGTTCCACTTTTACCCTTTTAACTCCATAAGTTAAATTTTTATTTCAGAATTCAAATTCCTGGGATTTATTTCAAATCAGTTTGAAATCATATTTATTCAAAACATTTGAATTTCTGAACAATTTGTTTCCTCACAATAATTCAAAAATAAAATCTTTTGGTAGTAATCCGTCACTCTGAGACTTGAAAATGACACAGATGATGTGGCTAGCATCATCAAAATTATTTTCCAGTGGTCGAAGTGAGTTCAATACTATATCACTTTCAAAATTCATTTTTACAACACTTTCATTTTGAATTTGACTTCAAAATATCTTTCACAGCACTGGGAAAACAATTTCAAACATTTTCATTTTGAAATCCCTACAAAATATACAACGTTTATAAAACATTTCAAATTCACCCAGGATCTTTAAATTTCCATATATTTAATCCAAATATTATTTCCAACTCTTTTCCAAATTTTTAGAGTTTTATTTCAATTCTAGTTTTAACTTCAGATTCAGTTCATCTGATTTTCCATATTATACTAATATAATATTTTGATCGATTATTTATATGACCAATTCAATTATATATCTTATTTGATCATAACAACGATCAATACTATAATAATCTCAAGATATATATTTCTTTTATATCGAAATATATTTTTCGGGTAAAATATTTTTATTTACCCATTTTCAAAACATACTGTGTCGAATTACTCTGTTCAAGACTTTAGAAACACCTATCGACACAGTTTGCATTACTGTTTCGACCAGAATTTATAAAGCACTCGACTGACCAGTCAACACAATATATAACAGCTTTTATATTAATTTACAAATACGCGCTCATATATATACACTCAAACTCAATCTAAGGTATTACTAACCTTATCTCTATTGAGTCACGCCACAGAGCCAAGGTAATCACTTAACCTTATGCTCTGATACCAACTGTAATGGCGCGGAATTTTCGACCCAGAAAATCGACATAAATACACTGTCAATTTCTCGAGCATCGAAAATACCGGAACATTAATAGAAAGAATTTAGAGGGTGAGAAAGAAAAGATAGAACTAATAGAATAGAAGAAGAAGAAGAACACACTGAACATAATCAGAGTAAAACACGAAACTCACAGCGGAACAAATCAAATGTATTATATAACATAACTTTGAATACAAAACTGTATTGCATATACATACCATTATCAGAGTACAATACATCATATCACAGCGGAAATAATCTCTAAATACAAATGGTGAAGCCTTCTGCTTTGAGCTTCTCCAAGTGAATCTGCAAAGCCTGAAACACTTGACTGCCCGTACAAATTTGGGCACCCAAGAGTTTAGGGAAAACAAAGCAAAATAAACTCTGGGTCAGTCATGGGACTGGTGTGAGTAAATTCTAACCATACGATTTTACTTTGAAGAAAATCCTTTTGAAACAAAAGGATAATAGTAAGACCAGCCCACACATAAACATGGACGACTTTTACCTTACTATGGCCCAAATTACTTTGATATCAAAAACAGTGATATTATGATAATGTCTAAACAAATAATTTTCCAAGTAGCAGAACGCTTGCATTTCACGTTCCACATATATATAGTATAAAATCATAAACCGCAGGGCTCTTATTGGAGATTGGATTTCAACAGACAAGGTATGGGAGCACCTTCTGAATAGTGTACTCTAGAGGGGATACACTCAGGGTTCAACAAGAATGTCTTGCAACCCGGCCACACATGACCGCTCACTCATTTAGCTTGAGTGTCGCGAATATATTATCACCATGGTTGTAGGCCATCCAACTGTCAATCCGAAGATATAGAATCGAAAAGAAGTATAAATATGAATTTTCTCTAGATCGGTGACAATACACCCTGCTTGGGGATGACCCAACTAGCCATGCTGCCTAGCCCAACTTCTGTCATTCTCGGTTGTGAGGCTAGAGGCTACGTCTATCTTCAGAACATCTGATCACCATTCACTTGGAATGTCACATCGTCAAATCCGTAATCACACATTGATTACACAAATGCACACTGGGTGTAGAATAAAGAGAAGTTATCTTCTCCCCACCAACTTGGTATATTCGTAAAATCAACGGCATGACCGTTGGAAATACTCTGTCAGACACTCATCCATACAAGTTGTCCTGGGACTGGACAAACAAAAACACACCATTCTATAACTGGACGATCCTTGCATTTAACTCCGTCTTCAATTATCTTCAACATATCAAATTCGCAATGATTATGCCTATACTGAGTGGTTTTTGGGTAATAACTCAACCGGTCTCTCCGTATTGACAACGATGGTCAAAACACTTCGATAGTCGGTTATTTAACTATCGGAGTTAAAACAACATCCATTATAATGTATAACTAAAATCACACAACCATGGATACTTTTATTTAACATTCGTTTTATTATTCGAGTTCCCATACCTTACCAGATTTTCCTCAAATCCCATTTTAGCCTTTTTACACTTCTTGGAAAACATTTCCAGTTCTTATTTTCTCACGTTCCAGAAAATATACGTTATCAACGTTCGATCCATTTTTCACAATCTTTATTTCTATACTTGGATAAACTACCCTAATTATATTGGAAAATATTTCCAATTTCATTTTAACCTTTTAATCGGTCCCGCGTTTACTTTTAAAATGTTATTCATTTTGAAATGTGATTACCATCCCTTATTATAGAAATCTGAACACCTTGATCGTATAACTCTTTATTCACATAATAATCTCCCTTATCTTGTTTACCGAAATTTCTTTCATACTTTTTCACTCCTATTCCACTTTATAAACACTGTCTCTAAGTCAACTTCTTATCTAATCGATATCAAGTTTATAACTAAATACTGACTCCTATCCTATTAACATTTATTTGTTTAAACTAAATGTTAATTATTCTATCAGATTATAATCCCTAAAAATAGTTTACTTTTAATACATTCGACATCGTCGAATTCTAGTTACAAATCCTAACGGTTTAATTCTAATCACATTTCGAACATCGAAATGCTGTCATCAGTTTCTAATACGATTCCCCAATTCTTTTTCTAAACTCTTTCTTCTATTTCTTTGAACAAACGTCGTTACTTATTACTTTAGAATAAGTGGATTTCAAACCAAACTGTTACATTTCCTAGGAAGTGTTTGTTATATATAAAAGTCATGCTTAAGTCGAATCAACAACAGTTAATTTGTCGCTATAGTTCTAAACTTGTCATACGCTGTAATATTCTCCTTATAACTAATTACAGTCACACTTACCTTATCAACAGCATTATTTTATTGCTATAGTTCAACTTGTCATATGCTGTAATATTCTTTGTTATTAAAAAATCTTGACATAACAGTCACACTTATCTTGTCAATAGCGTTATTTTATCGCTATAATTCTAAGACTGGCAATACGCTGCCGTATTCCTTTTATACACATCTTGACATCTCTTTCCGTTACAACTGTTGTCGTTCCTCGATAATAGTGAAGCCGTTCAAGTTGGGGTATTCTATTTACCTCTCAGACCTTGATCGACAACGTTCTTATCTTAGAACAGATATACGTTCGTAACTCTAAACTCCTTATTACTTATAATATACATCAAATCGTATTTCCTTGTTTTATTTTGGAATATGGTTTTATAATACCACATCTTTATTTTGAACTCAGTTGTTTTACGATTATTTATATTCCATATTAACTTTTTGCTTTCTCTATTCCACAGTTCTATTGATGACTTCTTAAATTAAAAGGTAATTAAATCTCATTTATTTCTAAACTGTTTTCATTAGATTAATTAAAGGCCAATTAATCTAATAATCATTTTCCCAATAACAGTTGATTTAAATCAACTTCATTTCATCAGTAAATTCGTTAACTGATCTTAATTACTTCTCATTAGATTAATATAATAAATCTAATAATATTTCTAAAATTGTTTATCTTAAATATAATTATCCAAATATTTAATCGTCGGATAATTTCTGCTTTATAAACTTATTTAAATATCAACAAATCGTTTTTATTTATTTTATAAAAACGAACTCTAAAATACTGGTTTATAATAGAACTTCTATTATAAATTTAAATCTTCTTTTTAATTATAAAAATAAAATTTTTATAATTAACCTCGTTGATTTACTTGACGGCCAATCAACTCCTTAACAAAACGATGGTTTTTCGATCGACTGTTATCACTTTCTAAATTGATATCGTTTATTGATTTATAGAAACAGATGTTGAATTTTCCGTTCAACATCAATATTCACATGGGGTTTAAATATAATTCGGGTTCATACAAAACGAACAGTACATATAATTATCAAGAAATCCGGTCGGATTCCTCCAACCGGTTTCCGCATCCACAGATGTCAGTCAACACAATTTACACTAACTCTATACTAGGGGGTGTTCTAATCGATGGAAACAGTGTCCAACCGATGGTGTGTACATATGTAACGGTATATAATATTCAACCAAATTACTTGTAATCTACCTAATCGACTATCACACAGCATTCAAACAACATTAAAATATAATTATAAAAATAGATCAGAGTTAGTGATTTTACTCACCTTGGTGCGTTAACCGTTTAATAACGATTTGCGTCGGTCCAGTATCGCACGTTCAAGCCGGCTTACGCTTCTTTTTCGAAACTGAATCACTTCGTTACACAACTTCTAGCATCAAAATTTCCGCACACTTAACTTCCTTCTGCTCCATTGAACACCATTCATTTCCGATCCTTGATCTCTTCTCAAACTTAGTCTCTCGCACCAACTTGGGTACTCAGCGTTACTCACTACATGTGCCATCCTGTCTGAATAATGCTTTCCGCTCCAGAACGCAATATTCACAGCAACTCTACAGTTCACGTGTGGACTGTTGAAGCCTAGAAACATCATCATGCTACTCTTTCTAGTATATACCACACCCTTTCCGAGCTCTTACATCCCGTCAGTCCCATCCGATGACCATCTCAGTTCTCTGACGTCGAACTCGACGACAACCATGACTTCTTCTTCTCAACATACCACCATAACTGCATGGATCCTCGCACATTCCTTCACCCGCCCTATCCTCCAAAGGAAAGAAAACACGTTCCACTGCTAAACAACCTTTAAACTCTCACTGCCAAACCTCTCTCATCACCGTAACTTCCAAGCACTATCATCGATCGCGACATCCGCTCCATTACCGCATGTCTTTGAACACCATCACCATTCGGATCCTCTTCTACTTTCACACATCCCAAGTCCGGTAACACGCTGAAGCTAGGTTCCTTCGTTCAACACTCATTCCTCCTCTACCACGTTCATGCAGCAAGAACCGCCTCTCGTCTTCACTTCATATATGCCAACTTCACAAAGCTTCCTCAATAATCTCTCCACGTCCCTCCAGATTTCCGCACCATCACTTTGAACTCCTCACATCATACCCTTTTTCTTTGTACTCCTCCTTCCATGTTATGACATGCTCCACCTGTAATATGCTCCAAGCACCATACCGAACACCATGGATCCAACTGTCGCCATCTACCCGAGCTCGACCTTCCCGTCCAGAAAAGAATCCTGCCCCTCATCCTTATTTCCATTGCAGGACAGATTGCCTCAAAAGAAATCGCTCCATGGCCTTGCGTTTATTTTATTTGTTTTGTATTTGAAATCTCTGATCTCATTTTCGGTTTGTGTTTCTTTGAAGAAATGACGATGCTCCTGTATATTTATATGAGTAGGAGCCTTAGTGGTGAAGTATTTGAGAGTATAGGGTTGGGTTATGGTCTATACATTAGGTTATGGTTTGTATTTAATTGTCTGCACGTTCTTCTTTTACTTTGATATGAAGTATTATAGGCACGTAGGTTTTTCTTCATTATTAAGGGATAGGGTAGCACGTTCGGATGCTGTAGGGTAGTAGGACTAGGATGTAGTATAGTATTTGCTAAATTTATTGTCCACTTTAGTTCATGTACATTGTTGTGGAGTAGTGTTCTAGTCTGTTGGATATTAATAACTCATGAATAAATATATTTTACCGCATCAAATATGATATCAATAACATGCACGTGTAGGAGCTCTCATATTTGTTTTGTTATAAATTCTGTTCACGCACGGACAGAAGTAAGAGTACGGTCGTGCTCAACGAGGTGTCACGATCCCAGAAATATAATAATACTGGTAGATTGACCCATATTTTGAAATCCCAAAATATCGATACAGGGTGCGAAATACTCCAAATAAAAAGTTGCTTATTTAATTAATTAAAAATTACAGTAAAATTCTAAAAATTAAATTATCGTTGCGCCTCAAAAGAACCTTGTCGCGATTTGCAACCGATATCAAGTTATATTCAAATAACCGTTACGGTCGATATATGATTTCATAGCGACTTTTTGAATATTTGATTTGGACATATCTTGCAATCTACACAACGAAATCTTAGTTTTTCACTTCTATTAGAAAGATACAGTTTAGCAGATTCCGACGTTTCTCGTTTCGAAGAAATCCGATTCAAAACGAGTCCGGTACACTCAGTTGAAGTTCAGAACGTTAATTTACGAACTGCAGGGTCGTTCTGAGCTCGATTATAATTAATATATATTTATATACGTTCAACTTCGTTTTAATTAATATATAAATCCATTTGTATTATGAATTCAATATTTAAACTGATTTAAATATTCAAATATGAACCGACAAAAATGCGGGACGTTACAGTCCTTCCCCCTTAAAATGATTTCGTCCTCGAAATTGCTAAGATAGGGAAAATGCTACAATCTCTGTTATAAACAGGTTTAAAAATCTTTTTGGTTTACTTCATAATTTCAGTTTCAACTGAACTGGTTAATTCCAATTAAATATTAATACCTTCTTATTTCGAATATTTTCGAAAATTCTGAAAATTTCCTAACAGCTTAAATTTTCAGAAAATCTCGCCAGCATCTCCTCTGCATGGCTCACTCGGTACTACAACAACTTGCCACTCCGGGCCTTCTCCAATCCAAAAGAAAATCAAACAGCCAAACGGCTTTTCAAACGCACTCAAAAATCTCATACTCCATATTATTCAAACATGTACCTTTTTGGTTAGGCATCCAATTCTAACTCTGCCCTTTGCTATCAAGCCAGCATGTATCGAAACATTTCCAATTGATCTCCGATTAATCAAATCAAATCATTCGCTTATCCAGGTTGAATTCCATTTCAATTTCCAATTCCATTTGCTGATTTATTTCTCAAATCAGTTATCTTCATCTCTAAATTCGAAATTTGATTCTTATTCTCCAAGAATCAGTTCATTTTAATAACTCAAATTTCCAATATTTTTCTTTTACAATCTCCATTCTGGATCGTTCCCAAATTCAGTCCAACTTTGTTTATCTTAGTTTATGTTCCACTTTTACCCTTTTAACTCCATAAGTTAAATTTTTATTTCAGAATTCAAATTCCTGGGATTTATTTCAAATCAGTTTGAAATCATATTTATTCAAAACATTTGAATTTCTGAACAATTTGTATCCTCACAATAATTCAAAAATAAAATCTTTTGGTAGTAATCCGTCACTCTGAGACTTGAAAATGACACTGATGATGTGGCTAGCATCATCAGAATTATTTTCTAGTGGTCGAAGTGAGTTCAATACTATATCACTTTCAAAATTCATTTTTACAACACTTTCATTTTGAATTTGACTTCAAAATATCTTTCACAGCACTGGGAAAACAATTTCAAACATTTTCATTTTGAAATCCCTATAAAATATACAACGTTTATAAAACATTTCTAAATTCACCCAGGATCTTTAAATTTCCATATATTTAATCCAAATATTATTTCCAACTCTTTTCCAAATTTTTAGAGTTTTATTTCAATTCTAGTTTTAACTTCAGATTCAGTTCATCTGATTTTCCATATTATACTAATATAATATTTTGATCGGTTATTTATATGACCAACTCAATTATATATCTTATTTGATCATAACAACGATCAATACTATAATAATCTCAAGATATATATTTCTTTTATATCAAAATATATTTTTCGGGTAAAATATTTTTATTTACCCCTTTTCAAAACATACTATGTCGAATTACTCTGTTCAAGACTTTAGAAACACCTATCGACGCAGTTTGCATTACTGTTTCGACCAGAATTTATAAAGCACTCGACTGACCAGTCAACACAATATATAACAGCTTTTATATTAATTTACAAATACGCGCTCATATATATACACTCAAACTCAATCTAAGGTATTACTAACCTTATCTCTATTGAATCACGCCACAGAGCCAAGGTAATCACTTAACCTTATGCTCTGATACCAACTGTAATGGCGCGGAATTTTCGACCCAGAAAATCGACATAAATACACTGTCAATTTCTCGAGCATCGAAAATACCAGAACATTAATAGAAAGAATTTAGAGGGTGAGAAAGAAAAGATAGAACTAATAGAATAGAAGAAGAAGAAGAATACACTGAACAGAATCAGAGTAAAACACGAAACTCACAACGGAACAAATCAAATGTATTATATAACATAACTTTGAATACAAAACTGTATTGTATATACATACCATTATCAGAGTACAATACATCATATCACAGCGGAAATAATCTCTAAATACAAATGGTGAAGCCTTCTGCTTTGAGCTTCTCCAAGTGAATCTGCAAAGCCTGAAACACTTGACTGCCCGTACAAATTTGGGCACCCAAGAGTTTAGGGAAAACAAAACAAAATAAACTCTGGGTCAGTCATGGGACTGGTGTGAGTAAATTCTAACCATACGGTTTTACTTTGAAGAAAATCCTTTTGAAACAAAAGGATAATAGTAAGACCAGCCCACACATAAACATGGACGACTTTAACCTTACTATGACCCAAATTACTTTGATATCAAAAACAGTGATATTATGATAATGTCTAAACAAATAATTTTCCAAGTAGCAGAACGCTTGCATCTCACGTTCCACATATATATAGTATAAAATCATAAACCGCAGGGCTCTTATTGGAGATTGGATTTCGACTGACAAGGTATGGGAGCACCTTCTGAATAGTGTACTCTAGAGGGGATACACTCAGGGTTCAACAAGAACGTCTTGCAACCCGGCCACACATGACTGCTCACTCATTTAGCTTGAGTGTTGCGAATATATTATCACCACGGTTGTAGGCCAACCAACCGTCAATCCGAAGATACAAAATCGAAAAGAAGTATAAATATGAATTTTCTCTAGATCGGTGACAATACACCCTGCTTGGGGATGACCCAACTAGCCATGCTGCCTAGCCCAACTTCTGTCATTCTCGGTTGTGAGGCTAGAGGCTACGTCTATCTTCAGAACATCTGATCACCATTCACTTTGAATGTCACATCGTCAAATCCGTAATCACACATTAATTACACAAATGCACACTGGGTGTAGAATAAAGAGAAGTTATCTTCTCCCCACCAACTTGGTATATTCGTAAAATCAACGGCATGATCGTTGGAAATACTCTGTCAGACACTCGTCCATAGAAGTTCTCTAATACTTTCGCTGCTTCGCCATTTCCTTGTTATACGGATTTCTATTATCTCTGCACCACCTAACTAATGTCCCAACAAGTAACGTTAACGTGATCCCAATCCCTGTATTTTCCATCGCCTTCAGGCATCAATTTATTTATTTGTTACCTAGATTTAATCTAGGGTTTTCTACAAGTGCCTTCTAGATTCAACTAGAGTTCACGCTGTCTGCTGAACGCTTCTCGGATTCAGGATTTATGCCACCTAGTTCAACTAGGAATTATGCTACCTGTCGAACGATGCCCCCAAGTCTAGGACACACTACCTAGAGTGGTATTTATTCCTATACTTCCCCACGCATGTATTGCGAATCGTTATCGCTTGTCCAGATGCACATGTCCTGTGATGTGCGACCCGAGTCCTGTGACAGGGCAAATCAAGGAATACAGAACTCGGTCGGGAGCTTTCAGATATCTGCCGATGCAGATGCTGAGGTCTGTTTTTGTTCCAGTGGCTATGGTCCCACTTGACCCCTCCCTCAACTAATGAAAGGCACACCTTGTAAAATGAGAACTATACGCCGGCCCCCGGTGCCCCACTATCCTATGACCATCCTCACCCATAACTAGATAGCAAGTATATGGTCTTTTGGAGTTCTCCGCCTTTCCGCTTCACGTATATCGATTGACTCATGATGGATGGTAGACGACGAGTCGCTATCACAGGGCTACCGTTTGCTCGCCGAATCACGCCGGTCCATCCTAGTCTTTAGGTTTCCATGTATTGCAACCAAGGCATACCCCTGGTTCTTCTACGCAGATCTTAACCTCTTTGGGCCCAGGCGGATCATCTGCAGCCTCACAGAGGGATACCAAGAGTACCCTCACGTCCCCTCGAAGCCTCGGGCTTCGTAACCCAATTCGTTGGAGCCTCCTTTTTACTCAGACGGACATTCGCTCCTTCCCGTGTTATACTAAGAATTACTACTTAGTTTTACTAACTAAGATTTACCAATTTGTTTCCAGAATCATTGTTTTCTTAACGAAGATTTACTTAGTTCTCTTTCCCGTCAAATTGGATTGGTTAAGTGTCATAGTCAATTCAAGCTAACTTAACCCTCCTCATTTACAATGTTAAACTGGTTAAGCGTTATCAGTAACTCATATTGACTTAACCCTACCACAAACCAAGTTATATTGGTTAAGTATTTATTACTTAACCCTACCCATTCACCCTGTGTTGGTTAACTTAACTTTGCCTGTCTGTTTTAACTAACATGTTATTATTAATGGTTAGGTATTATCCCTTCATGTTTTAGACTTAACCCTATTCTTTTATCACAATCTGATGGTTAAGTGTTCAAGTTTACTTAACCCTACGGCCTAGCCCAGGTAACATATCAAATTGGCTAAGTGTATTTACTTAACCCCAACCTCTAGTCTAGTCAACATGTTAATTTGGCTAAGTGTATCAACTTTACTTAACCCCACCTTCTAGTCTAGTTAACATGTTAGTTTGGCTAAGTGTTTTCTTAATTACTTAACCCTTACAAATCTGGTCTTGTTACCATAAGTTTGGTTAAGTGTCCCTATGGACTTAGCCCTCCCATTCTAGCTCGATTGTGTTAAGTTGGTTAAGTATTCCTATAGACTTAACCCTCACATTCTAGCTTAACTGTGTCTGTATGGACCTAACCCCACCCATCGGTTTGGTTATCTTCTTGAATTGGTTAAGTGTCTTAGTTAACTTAACCCTACCATTCTTGTTCTAGCTTTAACTAAATAAATTAAAGCCGCTACCACTCACATTAGACAGATATTGTTGCGAATACTAGATGTGTCGGTTGGTTCCAGGCAGGTTTACATCGCAACTCAGTCTAACCTCGGGTTAGGCATATTCGTGTTCTCTAAGTTCAGAGGGGTTTTGATAAGTTTTCAAATCAGGTTTTGAAAGTAACCATCCCGTCCATCGGATCAGTTAGGGATAGCCAGGGAGAGCAGGAAACTTGTATTTTCCAAACCCAAGCCTAGACACTATCCTCTCTGTCACCCTAGAACTTTCTGGTGTACCATTAAAAGAGATGTCGTTAATAAACCTTTAATTTGTCTAAATTTACATTTCCTCGTTTAGGCCAAATTCTATAAGTAAATTATTCCTAATTTACTTATTTCCTAATTACCCTTTTAATGTAAACAGTCAACATTTATCCTTATGGCCCATTTTCCCCTCTATATCATATTTATGCCTTTTGGTATGTAAACTATACCAATTAAGTGTCACTAACCATGATTTGGCTAAACCTGACGGTTATTCCCAATTATGGCCAATCTCAAATTTATACCAATATACTTATTACGCCAAAGTAGCTAATCCAATCCTGATTTAACATTCTAATTACAGTTCACGTCAAACTAGACTTATTATTCTAGTTCATAACTCATGTAAATGCTAGATTTACAAGTCAATACTAGATTCAAATTACACATCCTATAATTAATGTTAAATTTATCCAATTTGTATTTCTATGAACATGCCATAATTCATGTTCCCAATTTATGCCAAATTCCAAGTTTATAACTATGTTTTTAGTACATTTCACATTATGCCCAAATCGTATTCCCACCGTTCGTATAATTGCGATTCAATCTAGATTATGAAAAAAATCTAGACTCGTAGAAAATAGGGAATGAACCAAAGATGCTATGAAAAAGGATGGACATAATAACTGGCATAAAAGGTTTGAATAACGACGTAGGTTCAAGAACATGGGTAGACCTTACTTAATAGGTAAATTCCCAAGGTCTAAAACCAAGGATAGACAGAATAGAGATGCAGGTTCAAGAACATGGGTAGACCTAACTTAATAGGTAAATTCCCATGGTCTAAAACCAAAGAAAACCAAGGACAGGTAGAATAAATAATCGGGTTTAGACCCAATCTCATAATCACATAACTTAAGCAACACTTTCCTAGTCATGAATCATAGGTGTTTAATCACAGATGTCCTTGTTATGTCATAGGAAATAGTTTATGTTTTCTAATCAAAGGCATAGGTTTAGTCAAGGAAATAATCCTCATAGTCATAGTCACAGTCATAGGCAATGTTCATAGTCATAGGCAATGTCCATAGTCATAGGCAAATGTTCATAGTCATAGGCAATATCCATAGTCATAGGCAAATGTTCATAGTCATAGGCAAATGTTCATAGTCATAGGCATATGGTTTTAAGGTCCATAGTTTCATAGTCACAGTCTTATCGGTCATCGAATCATAACAGTTCTTAATTAAGTCCAAAGATGTAGGCACAGATTCGAATAGAAAAATTTGGCATATTCTTTTATTCCTTTAATTCATGTCACGAACATAGAGAAATGTTCAAATCTAAAAAGTAACCGACTTTCAGAGATTAGATTAGAACAGAAAGATGGCGTTGCTATGATTCGTAGAAAAACAGTCGTTGAAGTCGTTTGAACCTCCTCTTGAATCTTAGCTTGAATCTCCTCTTTGAAAGTCTTTGAGCAGCACCTCCTCGTCTTGATTTATTTTATATATATTATTTTATTTATTATTTGATTAAGAGGAGGAGAGGAAGCCATGTTCACTAAGAATCTTTGCAGCATAAGGGTAGAGGAGAATTGTGAATAGAGAAGGAGTCTAGGGCTGTTTATATAGTGTAGAAGTCAACGAATCTGGTCAGGATGGCGTCCGAATACAGAAGAACGAACCAGGTGCAGAAAACAGGAAAAAGCAGGGGGGTGGGCCCCCAGGTCGACTACCCAGTCGACCTGGGTGCCGTGGGCGGGAAAATTCCCGCCCTGCCCAATCTGGGTCTGTTTTTGAATTTCGAACTCGACCAGTTTTGAAATCTGAACTTTGCTGAATCTTCCGGAGGCCATATCTTCCTCATACGGACTCCGATTTACGCAAACTCGGACTCGTTTTCATGCAGAATTCCGAGACGAACATAATGGCGCAGCCCGTTTCCCTTGATTTTGATTTTAACTTTTAATTCTTCCTTGATTTGTGAATCTTAGTGTTGCAGAATTACGGGGTGTTACAATAGTCGAGAGGTTAACCGTAAAATTAGCGTTTGAGGTACCAATGTTGCCCATGTGAGGACATACACCACTTACAAAATGGAATCAGAGCGAAATTTAGAACAAAGTATGACAAATACAAAACAAAAATGGAATATTACATGTGTTACATCAGTGAAGTATAACATTCGTGTCTATCTTAGTCTCTTTTCATCATTCTCCATAATCATTATCCCTTAACCTTTGAATTTTTGGGGCGAATAGTAAACTAGGAATACGTTTAGGAATATTTAAATTTCGTAGTATTCCATATGTTAAATCCTTTTATCGATAGTTTACCTTTTTGGAAATCGTAATCCTATTAAATTCTTTTAGTTTATAATGTCTTCGCTCTAAATTATGTAAGACTTGGTAACATATCCCCTAGTATATAGTAAATAGTTGGGTTAATTTACTAAATTGGGATCGGAAAATGAATTAATAACTAAGATAATAAGGGTTGAAACTCATATTGCAATAATAAGTGTAAATAATTTATAATTAATCAGGGTTGCATGGTGAAAACTAGTAGATTGTTTCGGCTAAGCATAAAATTTAATAAACTATACGTGGGATTTATGAGAGGGTGTATACAAGATTACTATGTTGTTGGGAATTAAACTATTTAGTTGTATTCATTTAATATTAAATATGTGGATGTTAATGATGATAAAAATAAATACAACTAAGGAGAACTTGTGATTATCTATTATGTTGACTTGTCCGAACGTTGATTAAGGATTTGTTGATAAGTGGTGTAACGTCCCGCCTTTTTGACCGTTTCAAATTAGTAATTAAACCAAATTAAAACGTTTAAATCGACGGTCATTATTTAGCTTACAGAGTTTAAATCAGAATCAACATAGAAAAATACATAATAGATAAATAATACAGTATTTAAACAGTGAAATAAACTTTTATATGTCAATCAGAATTTTGAATACAATTTTTCTAGACAGCAGAATGAAAACACAGTTCGAAATACAAGAATATATTTGCTGTTTTAAAATCCTCAGTGTGCGCCACCTTTGGAATCCCTAGCTTCGTCAATCTTCGAATCCTAAGCTGAAATTTTTAAATCTGTATTGCTCGGGTCTGACCCGAGCGTTCCGTACAAAAACATAAAACACTCAAGTTAGGATTATACTTGTTTTAAACAAATAAACTTCCATAAACACTAAGTATAATGGTAAATCTTGACACAAAATTTATTCAAACGAAAGGGCATATACGTTTCCAATTAATGACAAGATGTGTGCGTTCATTTAACGCATATTATAACTGGTCACCTCGGGTTAAATTTTAAAAGCATACATGCGAGTCTGTTTCCAAAACAAGCAGTGGTGAGAGTGACATGAATCAGCGTGCACATGACAATTCAATAATAGAAAAAAAAACATTAATTTCATGAAACAAAATTTTAAACAATATACTCATTTCTGGGCAAGTGGCAGATGCGTATGCCATGCTACAGGCTAATAAGAATATGTAGTAAAGTTCAAACCTACGCAACATACAAGAAACTAATGCAAAGAACAATCAAGTAGCAAGTGTACTTGTTGTGAAACAGGTGGTCATGAGCAACAGGAAGACTGGGTATGTATTATATACCTATGTCTATTGATACAACAAATAAAAACCCATATATTACAAGGCATCTACGTTCGCAAGTGGGAAGCATGGATCTGAGGCTCCGTAAATGTGCAGTATTCACTAAAATATATATAGATTTTAAAATATGCAGCGAATACCTGAAATGTTTATCGAAATATATATGTAGACTTAAAATATGTTTCTAAATTTATAGACTTAAATATATATAATTATGCGATACTTATCAAGTGTCCATGTTCAGTTATTTAGAGAAGTTTCATGACCAACAGTTGTACTTTCAGAGTTATAAGTCAAGGGACATATTTACAAAACAAAATGAAGGAGAATTGTTTGATTCAAGCTCTCCAGAATCATGTACAACCTTATCAATAATTAAACAATATATGGAGGAACTGGAAGTGTCTCAAACAATTTAACAAAACCATGGCGATGTTTTGCGTTAACCCAGCTAGTTTTTGAGTCAAACTTTGTGTCTAAGAAGTGATATGTTGCTTTACTAGGTAATAAGCTATAAATATTTTTATTTCCTATAGTTTACTTACTTATTTTTATTCATCCATCTATTATATAATTGAAATTAACATTTATACATTTGCATTTCTGGTTTAATAACAGAGACCTAAAGTTTCAAACAATGTATAAATACAAAAATACATGCAAGAACCAAATATCTTAAAACATAATTGATGTCTGAAACATCAAGGCAAAGAGCTCTACATCCATATTTAACTTTAATAGCAGTCCTCAACTTGAAACTTTTTACTTCAAAGACCCTATAGCCCAATTTCATTTTCAAACCCGGATAGATGCAAGTCACTCCTTGTAAATCAACACGCAGGAATCAATCAAACATCTATCCCACCAATCAGATAAACACTAGAGCTTTTGGCTCTTAACTCTTGGTTTTGCCAACACTTTTTTTGTTTGGGAATTTAAGCATTATATTTTGGGATTTACACATCCAGATCCTTTAGTTCCTTATTTTTGGCGCATAAATTTTTAATGCTATATAGTTTTAGTTTGACCCTTTTCTCGAGCTTGTAATTCTGCATGTACGATGTACCAATCATCAAGATAGTTTAATTTGAAAACAGGAATATTCAGAATTAATTTGAAAAGGTTGGCATCTAGCAACTGGTTTAAGCATGGCAACAGATCAATACCATCTTATTATCATGAACCGCATAAATAATGCAACATTAAAAGATACATCAGTGGCTGCTAGTAAACTAACCTCATATGAACTGAGACTTAAACCAGACTTCATCTTAAGACATAAACAGGGTGTTCACAGTTTTATCCATAAGGCACACACATCGATTTCAATGGTAGGAATCCAATATATTATACAAATTGTGACATATATCTCCAGTTTAACTCCTTATGGTATATATATATATACACACACATACACACACACACATGTGAGCCCAGGTATATATACACACCTCACAACTAAGTGTTATCATATTAGTTAAATTATGACTAAGCCAAAGGAAATACAACCCGAAGCATCACAACTACACGGCAAGAATACGTAAGTGTTATGCAAAATTGAGCATATGCGGAAGCGCAATAAGCAGGATCTAGATTTGCCAATTGAACACCAATCTAATCTGATAGCAATTATTCTATTACATCAACAAAATAGTAAATAACTATAGCAGAGAAACAAAGAGACACAATATTTATACTGGTTCCACTATCATCATAGTGTACGTCCAATCCAACAGAGAGAGATTTTATTCCACATGAGAGAATTACAAGAAATTACACAATAAGAGTTTCAATATCCAAACCTCAATCAGGTTTAACAAGAAGAGACACCATTGGGGATCACTGGCTCCATGCCAGGATGGGTTTACACTAAAATCTACCCCTCAATATATAGCCAGTGCAAATCTATGTGAGTCATCAATTAAATTACCAACATATGGTAATAATATAATGGAGGCAAATTACCATAGCAACAAATGTGCAAACATAGGAAGTAAATCAATTTGTTTCTTTTGCATAGATGGAAGAAATTAATCCCTTCATTATTTCTTTCCACCTCATCAAATGCAATCAATGCATTCCCATTATAAAAATATTTACTTTCCATTCTTTGCAAATTTGTTCCAATCAATTTGTGATTTTGTATCACCAAATTTAACACTCCACCTTGATGCAAAATCACATATCTGCAACACCCCCATCTCCAATCAAATTCTCTTCACAACATAAAACTCTTCAACAGAACTCCACCTTCAATCAAAATCTCACAATTAGATAGAAACAAAAAATGAATATTTGCCTAATGGGTTCCAGCAAAGCTACCCCCCATCACACCATTGTTAACGAGCTCAGACTACGTCCCCGCCTACCAACAAACTATTGCAAATATCCAAAATAACAAAGGAGGCAGACACCAAAGTAATCTCAACACCACCAATTCAAATACAGAGCCAAAATACAAATCTCTGTACTCACAAAAAATCTCTCTCCTGCCACTTAATCAAAATCATTACAAGCTTCACCCACCGCCTGCAAAAGATGCATCTACCACTGTAACACCCCACCTCCGCTAGGGTCACTCACAAAGGGAATGCACTAGGTTTGGTGAAGCATTATCGAGGTAAACATGCACAGAAATATTACAAGACAGAACATATATAAAACAGCGGAAGTAAAACAAATTTCATTACCTTATAAAATAAGGTCTAAAGCCTTTTACATCAGAATACATCAAAACCTGTCTTGCAATAGTAAAGAAGCATAAAACCATTTCATAAATTATTCCCGAAGTAAAACAGTAAAGTAGCCATAGCCAAGAAAAGTCCAAGCCATGCGTGATGACCTTCGAACAGAAGAAATCCGAACTGACAACAGCATTTCCTCCCTGTAACCTGGGGGGGAACGGAAGACAAAGAGGCGAAAGAAAACGGGGTCAATCATAAAGACTGGTAAGTCCTATCTACTTCCAGCATAAAAACAGGTAAAGGTAACACGACATGCATAAACTGAAAGTAAACATAAGAATGACACCAAGATTAGCTCAACCAAGGCAACTGGATGAACTACTGTAGCAAGGTAAACTAAGGTATCATGATAAATTACGGTGTCGAGGATCAATGTATCACATCGTCAGGTTTCTATCAAGTATACTATCACAAGGTATCTATCATGTATAACATCCCACGGTATCTATCATGTATGACATCCCACGGTATCTATCATGTATATTTGCTCTGCACCTCTCGTACTAGTATCCCAACCCGCGTCATGTGTTAACTATGAATGTCCCTTGCCCAATGTCATGTAATGGTCCATGTCAATCTAATATATAGCATATGTAGGTTTTCCCAACTCGTATGTGTATGTTTCTTTCCATGTATAAGTTCAGTCCTTTGCCGTAGGCCATACGGGCTTTCCCATGTAAACGTTTTATCCTTGAGGTTATTTTGGACTGCTACCCTTGATCTAGTTATGTTTCCTTACCATGAACTATCGCGCGTCCACTTAGGATTTATGCCACCTAGGACCACTAGGGATTATGCTACCTAATGAACGTTTCCGTGTCTCGGTTTGGGTTCAGCCACCTAGGGCCACTAGGGATTATGCCAACCGTCAACCGCGCCCTTTATCCCACGTATGTATCGTGAATCGTTTTCCATGTCTAGACGCACATGTTCCTCAATGTGCCATCCGAGTTCCGTGCCAGGGCAAACCAAGAAATACGGAACTCGGTCGGGAGCTTTAAGTCGTCTGCTGATGCAGATATCAAGGTCTGTTTTTGTACCCGTGGCTATGGTCCTACGTGACCCCTCCCTCAACTACTGAAAGGAAATCCAAGAAAAATCATGTATGAGAACTGCACTACGGCCCATCGATGCCCACTTCCAGATAGCCAACCTCACCCATAACTCGATAGCTAGTATATGGTCTGTTGGGAGTTCCCTGCCTTTCCGTACATACACGATTGACAAAAGATGGTAGGTAGTCGGCGACATGCTATCCCGGGGCAAAATCAAGTATCGTCGACTCCACGCTAATCCATCCCAGTCTTTAGGTCGCTCGTATAGCAACCAAGGCATACTCTTGGCTCTTCTACCGCAGACCTTAACCCCTGTGAGGCCGGGTTTCATGGACCATCTGCCACCTCACAGAGGGATACCAAGAGTACCCTCACGTCCCCCGAAGCTATTGCTTCGTCACCCAGTTCGTTGGAGCCTTTATCTAAGTCAGATAATTTGCTCCTCCTCGTGTTTTAAGCGATGACCTACCGTACCGGGTTACTCATCTATTCATGAACTAGTCCCATGTCCTTGGCTAAGGATTATTACTTAGTTACACTTAACTAAGGTTTACCACTTAGCTTCATTCCCCTGTTACCCTTGATCAACTACGATTTTCTACCTAGTTCCTCTACTAGGGTTTTGCTTATTGGGTTAAGTGTTGTTATTCAAGTTCATGACTTAACCCGCCTACGAATCATGTCAAGATTGGCTAAGTACTCAAGTTCAAGGCTTAGCCCTACAAGTTGGTTAAGTGTACCAAGAAGCTCATGACTTAACCCTATCAAGGCAAATTGGTTAAGTATTCATTCGTCTTAACCCTATCAGATTATCATGTTAGATTGATTAAGCATAGATTATCTTAATCCCATCAGATTATCGAGTCGGATTGGTTAAGTATGGGTTAGCTTAACCCCATCCACTAATCGTATTACAATGGTTAAGCCTAATTTTAAAAGGTCTTGTGACTTAACCCTATCAGGTCCACCTATTAGATTGGTTAAGTATAGGTTACTTAACCTCATCAAATCATCATGTATAATTGGTCAAGTATAAGTTACTTAACCCCATTAAATTACCGTGTTAAGTTGGTTAAGTACTGGTTACTTAACCTCATTGAATTACCACGTTTAGATTGGTTAAGTGTTTAACTTAACCCCATCGAATTACCGTGTTTAGATTAGTTAAGTGAAGATTGCTTAACCCCATCTAATTACCGTGGTTAGATTAGTTAAGTCTAAGTTACTTAACCCCATCTAATTACCAAGTCGGATTAGTTAAGCGTAAATTACTTAACCCATCCCCTAATTGTCTTGTATGGTTAAGTGTCATTAGTCAAATTTACTTAACCTTATCATGTGGCATTAATTTAATTAATGCACTCTCAACCTCTCACATTAGACCTTGTTGTGGTTACTAGTTAAGCCGGGCGGGTCCGGGTAGTTTTACACCACAACCTAGTCTAACCTCGGGTCTTAAGCGCGACATGACCAACTTCTCACATTAGATCCTATTGTTTGTAGCCACTAGTTAAGCCGGGCGGGTCCGGGTAGATTTATGCTACAAACTCAACCCAACCTCGAGTTGGCCACTTTCATGTTTGGTCTAGTGTCTTTTTACACTTACAACCCACCCATGTCTAGTTCAAGTTCCATGTTTTCCCACGTGTCATGATCATATTTAAATGTATCATGAATGTCATGTTCTCATTTTGGTTCAACTTACATGTCGTGTTCACATGTAACCTTAAATCAAGTTTTTCGCGTCATTCTCATGTTTGTCTATCCTACCCCAAATCGTGTTTTCACTTGAGTAAAAGCGAGTCAACATAGTAGGTATACTATGGCTACATGTAGACCTAAAACATGCATGATGCCACAAAAGGGATTGGCTCCAAACATGCATAACATAAAAGGGTATTGGCCACAAGCATGCATAATGCCATAAAGGATTTAGCCACAACCTTGCATATTATCATAGGAAATTTGGCCACAAACTTGCATATTATCATAGGAAATTTGGCCACAAACTTGCATATTATCATAACGGGATTTGACCTTACATAAACATGATATCATAAGTTGGTTTCATTTACATGCATAAGCCCCAAAGTCCAATTTATGCAACTATTTCACAAGTCAAAGTGGCTCTAAGTGTTCATGCTATCATACTACAAGTAAAGGTCCAGTCTTGCATGGCAAACTAAGTCCAATGCAACATGAATAGCATGGTTTAGTCGCTAAAACATAACCCAAAGTCATATGTTCATGATAAAGGAGCAAACTAGGCTCGCATAGGTTATAGCATTCATGTTTAACCACATTTTATTCCATGCCATGATTAAACTACCGTTAACATCTCGAAGTAGCTAGAACTTACATAGCGAGGCTTAGGAAAGGATTATGCATCATCTTGACGAAGAATCCATGTTGAGATGATGATCAAAACCCTTGATTTGGTGTAGAAAGCTTGCACCTTCGTCTTGGATCTAGTTTGCAAGCATAAGCTCTTGAATTTGGGGATGGAGGCCATGATCAATATAGATTTGGGAAGCACTTCATTGCAAGAGTGATTTATGAGGGGTTTAGGGTAGGCTTAGGGTCTTTTTATAGAGATTAGGAGTAGTTTAGGCCGTTAGATTAACCCTAGGATAGATCCAAGCCCTCAAAAATCGTCACAAGCCTCCAAAACCGAGCCAAACAGCAAAACAGGTGCACCAGGTTGCCTGGGTCCGACCAGGCAGGTCGACCCTGGGGTCGACTCCCCAGTCGACCTGGTCCCACCCAGGTCGACACCCAGGTCGACACCGAGGTCGACCTGGTTCTGGCGGGATTTTTCCCGCCTAGCCTGATTTCTGAAAATTTGAAATCTGTTTTGAATTCTGATTTTTCGTGAAACTTCCGAAGGCCATATCTCGGTCATACGGACTCCGATTTACGAAATTTCGGACTCTATTTCACGTATTTTTCCGAGACGAACGCAATGGAACAGCCCGTTTCTCCTGATTCAGATTTTAACATTTAATTCTGCCTTGATTCTTGTCTTAATACGTTGTTTAAAATTCGGGTTGTTACATTCTCCTCTCCTTTAAGGATTTCGTCCCCGAAATCTCCAAGTTAGGAAGAACGCATCCTACCATCCATCATCCATCTACTAAAAACATCATCCACAGGCAACCATTGTCCTTAGACAATTTCTAATGCCATATGAACATATGCAAAACGTGTTTGTATATGCTCCTTAGCTAATGCTAATGATCAGGCCTGAATGATCTTTCTAATGCAAAATATGTTTAGTGCCATGAGACCAACATGTATGCAAATAGTCCTAGTCATATAAGTACTATATGCGTGCACAAACATTCATTCATATGCAACATCCGCATGATAACACATTCAATTTCATCCATAAACAAGTATAAATACTCGTGCATATGCAACATGAAACGTGACCGCGTCAATCTAGTATCTAATGTGTATTCGCGCATCCATGAGCAACCACTTGCAACCATTTGCAACCATACCAATCATAACATGTTTCAAATACATGTTTACATCCATATGATTCTACCTAAGATTCTCAAGATAGGGTCGAGAAGATAAACAAGACAAACTCCTTACGGGGTTTGTAACAGAAACCGGACCGAGAGGATATTCACCAAAAGATAACGTGTGAGCAAGCTCTACAGGAAAAACCAGAGATCAAGGATACACTCTTTAAAAAGAGGTACGATGCGCGTGTCTAGCCTTACGTCTTCTAAGTCGCGTTTCCTTGAGCTTAATTCCTCGGTGCCTTGACCATCCTTTGACTTCATAATTTCGTAGCTCCTTGATTCCTATTTCCAAGGTATGAGTTGGAACTCATTTCACTATCGCCTCTCGTTTCACTTTCACTTATTCTTTCCCTAGTATGCTCGGTTCAACCATATCTGCGTACTCATGCAAGCTCTCCAAAATTCACTAGTGAATTCTAGATCTCGTTTACCGATGCCAACCCATGTTACCACGTGCACTTACTAGGGTGATTCCTATAACCCATGCTCAAGCGGAATGAACCACCCGTCTTATTGGCGGACGTTACTCGATTGGATCAGAGATTTCCGATAAATGCATCAAGAGATTCTAGGTAACTAACCATGACAGAACCCAAAAGTTTACACGAGACTCCGAGGGTATTACCAAAGCAAGCCAAGAGTCTGACTACCCTCTTCTCAAAACCGAAAATGGTATCCCTTACTGGATAACCGCTTTACCCCTAGAATCCATCCATGGCTCAACACTTGTCATAGACGTTCTCAAATCCAACAAGTCATGAATAAATGGACCGACTCTCCAACCAGATTTTGGGAGAAAACTGGGATCCTTTACCATGCTAGTACTAAGGTGCAGAGACTCAACTATCCAAGCAGACTTAAATGATACGGTGATCAAGACAAAGTCTGGACGGGATGATAGAAAAGAACGACTAAACCTTTACCAGAAACGGTACCATTTCTTTTAGGTACCCTAGAAATGGGAGCGTACAATTGCCCTCTCCGATGATCTTGTCCTTGTCCTCCTTGATGGACTAAGCCATACCAACAAGTTGATTATCCTTAAGCTCGGGTCCTTTATCCTTACTCTTATTATCCTTCCTTGTACCACGACAACAGGTCTCTCGAGAACCACCTCCATCGTACGGGAAACACCTACGTGGCTAGACAAAGATTAATCACAGTTAGAACTACTGTGACTACAGATGGAGGAAAGAAAGGAAAAGAGATTCAATCAAGGAATCAAAGGATAGTGCTAATGGCCTTTGGGGAATAGCCTTTCAAAACAAAACTTTTCTTGAAAAATGCTTCTTTGTAAACGGTTTTTCAAATAGTTTTCAGAAGGTTTTTTAAAAAATTTTGCCCAGTCTGGTAACCTTCTGCTCTGATACCAAATGTAACACCCCACCTCCGCTAGGGTCACTCACAAAGGGAATGCACTAAGATTGGTGAAGCATTATCGAGGTAAACATGCACAGAAATATTACAAACAGAACATATATAAAACAGCGGAAGTAAAACAAATTTCATTACCTTATAAAATAAGGTCTAAAGCCTTTTACATCAGAATACATCAAAACCTGTCTTGCAATAGTAAAGAAGCATAAAACCATTTCATAAATTATCCCCAAGTAAAACAGTAAAGTAGCCATAGCCAAGAAAAGTCCAAGCCATGCGTGATGACCTTCGAACAGAAGAAATCCGAACTGACAATAGCATTTCCTCCCTGTAACCTGGGGGGAACGGAAGACAAAGAGGCGAAAGAAAACGGGGTCAGTCATAAAGACTGGTAAGTCCTATCTACTTCCAGCATAAAAACAGGTAAAGATAACATGACATGCATAAACTGAAAGTAAACATAAGGATGACACCAAGATTAGCTCAACCAAGGCAACTGGATGAAAAACTGTAGCAAGGTAAACTAAGGTATCATGATAAATTACGGTGTCGAGGATCAATGTATCACATCGTCAGGTTTCTATCAAGTATACTATCACAAGGTATCTATCATGTATAACATCCCAAGATATCTATCATGTATGACATCCCACGATATCTATCATGTATATTTGCTCTGCACCTCTCGTACTAGTATCCCAACCCGCGTCATGTGTTAACTATGAATGTCCCTTGCCCAATGTCATGTAATGGTCCATGTCAATCTAATATATAGCATATGTAGGTTTTCCCAACTCGTATGTGTATGTTTCTTTCCATGTATAAGTTCAGTCCTTTGCCGTAGGCCATACGGGCTTTCCCATGTAAACGTTTTATCCTTGAGGTTATTTTGGACTGCTACCCTTGATCTAGTTATGTTTTCTTACCATGAACTATCGCGCGTCCACTTAGGATTTATGCCACCTAGGACCACTAGGGATTATGCTACCTAATGAACGTTTCCGTGTCTCGGTTTGGGTTCAGCCACCTAGGGCCACTAGGGATTATGCCACCCGTCAACCGCGCCCTTTATCCCACGTATGTATCGTGAATCGTTTTCCATGTCTAGACGCACATGTTCCTCAATGTGCCATCCGAGTTCCGTGCCAGGGCAAACCAAGAAATACGGAACTCGGTCGGGAGCTTTAAGTCGTCTGCTGATGCAGATATCAAGGTCTGTTTTTGTACCCGTGGCTATGGTCCCACGTGACCCCTCCCTCAACTACTGAAAGGAAATCCAAGAAAAATCATGTATGAGAACTGCACTACGGTCCATCGATGCCCACTTCCAGATAGCCAACCTCACCCATAACTCGATAGCTAGTATATGGTCTGTTGGGAGTTCCCTGCCTTTCCGTACGTACACGATTGACTAAAGATGGTAGGTAGTCGGCGACATGTTATCCCGGGGCAAAATCAAGTATCGTCGACTCCACGCTAATGCATCCCAGTCTTTAGGTCGCTCGTATAGCAACCAAGGCATACTCTTGGCTCTTCTACCGCAGACCTTAACCCCTGTGAGGCCGGGTTTCATGGACCATCTGCCACCTCACAGAGGGATACCAAGAGTACCCTCACGTCCCCCGAAGCTACTGCTTCGTCACCCAGTTCGTTGGAGCCTTTATCTAAGTCAGATAATTTGCTCCTCCTCGTGTTTTAAGCGATGACCTACCGTACCGGGTTACTCATCTATTCATGAACTAGTCCCATGTCATTGGCTAAGGATTATTACTTAGTTACACTTAACTAAGGTTTACCACTTAGCTTCATTCCCCCGTTACCCTTGATCAACTACGATTTTCTACCTAGTTCCTCTACTAAGGTTTTGCTTATTGGGTTAAGTGTTGTTATTCAAGTTCATGACTTAACCCGCCTACGAATCATGTCAAGATTGGCTAAGTACTCAAGTTCAAGGCTTAGCCCTACAAGTTGGTTAAGTGTACCAAGAAGCTCATGACTTAACCCTATCAAGTCAAATTGGTTAAGTATTCATTCGTCTTAACCCTATCGGATTATCATGTTAGATTGATTAAGCATAGATTATCTTAATCCCATCAGATTATCGAGTCGGATTGGTTAAGTATGGGTTAGCTTAACCCCATCCACTAATCGTATTACAATGGTTAAGCCTAATTTTAAAAGGTCTTGTGACTTAACCCTATCGGGTCCACCTATTAGATTGGTTAAGTATAGGTTACTTAACCTCATCAAATCATCATGTATAATTGGTCAAGTATAAGTTACTTAACCCCATTAAATTACCGTGTTAAGTTGGTTAAGTACTGGTTACTTAACCTCATTGAATTACCACGTTTAGATTGGTTAAGTGTTTAACTAACCCCATCGAATTACCGTGTTTAGATTAGTTAAGTGAAGGTTGCTTAACCCCATCTAACTACCATGTTTAGATTAGTTAAGTCTAAGTTACTTAACCCCATCTAATTACCTAGTCGGATTAGTTAAGCGTAAATTACTTAACCCCATCCCCTAATTGTCTTGTATGGTTAAGTGTCATTAGTCAAATTTACTTAACCTTATCATGTGGCATTAATTTAATTAATGCACTCTCAACCTCTCACATTAGACCTTGTTGTGGTTACTAGTTAAGCCGGGCGGGTCCGAGTAGTTTTACACCACAACCTAGTCTAACCTCGGGTCTTAAGCGCGACATGACCAACTTCTCACATTGGATCCTATTGTTTGTAGCCACTAGTTAAGCCGGGCGGGTCCGGGTAGATTTATGCTACAAACTCAACCCAACCTCGAGTTGGCCACTTTCATGTTTGGTCTAGTGTCTTTTTACACTTACAACCCACCCATGTCTAGTTCAAGTTCCATGTTTTCCCACGTGTCATGATCATATTTAAATGTATCATGAATGTCATGTTCTCATTTTGGTTCAACTTACATGTCGTGTTCACATGTAACCTTAAATCAAGTTTTTCGCGTCATTCTCATGTTTGTCTATCCTACCCCAAATCGTGTTTTCACTTGAGTAAAAGCGAGTCAACATAGTAGGTATACTATGGCTACATGTAGACCCAAAACATGCATGATGCCACAAATGGGATTGGCTTCAAACATGCATAACATAAAAGGGTATTGGCCACAAGCATGCATAATGCCATAAAGGATTTAGCCACAACCTTGCATATTATCATAGGAAATTTGGCCACAAACTTGCATATTATCATAGGAAATTTGGCCACAAACTTGCATATTATCATAACGGGATTTGACCTTACATAAACATGATATCATAAGTTGGTTTCATTTACATGCATAAGCCCCAAAGTCCAATTTATGCAACTATTTCACAAGTCAAAGTGGCTCTAAGTATTCATGCTATCATACTACAAGTAAAGGTCCAATCTTGCATGGCAAACTAAGTCCAATGCAACATGAATATCATGGTTTAGTCGCTAAAACATAACCCAAAGTCATATGTTCATGATAAAGGAGCAAACTAGGCTCGCATAGGTTATAGCATTCATGTTTAACCACATTTTATTCCATGCCATGATTAAACTACCGTTAACATCTCGAAGTAGCTAGAACTTACATAGCGAGGCTTAGGAAAGGATTATGCATCATCTCGACGAAGAATCCATGTTGAGATGATGATCAAAACCCTTGATTTGGTGTAGAAAGCTTGCACCTTCGTCTTGGATCTAGTTTGCAAGCATAAGCTCTTGAATTTGGGGATGGAGGCCATGATCAATGTAGATTTGGGCAGCACTTCGTTGCAAGAGTGATTTATGAGGGGTTTAGGGTAGGCTTAGGGTCTTTTTATAGAGATTAGGAGTAGTTTAGGCCGTTAGATTAACCCTAGGATAGATCCAAGCCCTCAAAAATCGTCACAAGCCTCCAAAACTGAGCCAAGCAGCAAAACAGGTGCACCAGGTTGCCTGGGTCCGACCAGGCAGGTCGACCCCCAGGTCGACCCTGGGGTCGACTCCCCAATCGACCTGGTCCCACCCAGGTCGACACCCAGGTCGACCTGGTTCTGGCGGGATTTTTCCCGCCTAGCCTGATTTCTGAAAATTTGAAATCTGTTTTGAATTCTGATTTTTCGTGAAACTTCCGAAGGCCATATCTCGGTCATACGGACTCCGATTTACGAAATTTCGGACTCTATTTCGCGTATTTTTCCGAGACAAACGCAATGGCATAGCCCGTTTCTCCTGATTCAGATTTTAACATTTAATTCTGCCTTGATTCTTGTCTTAACACGTTGTTTAAAATTCGGGTTGTTACAACCACCATGAGATGCACCACGCATAAACCAACGGTCTAAAAGTGCTTGCAATACACATCGACACCCGTCTAACACTTGACCTGAGCTCCTTCCTCGATCATCCCGGATCCCTCGAGCATCATCAACGTGAAGACCCCTGTCTAAACCACAATGATCTCTGTCTCGACACCCGTCTATCACTTAATATGAGCTCCTTTCCTGATCATCTTGGATCCTTCGAGCATCATCAACGTGAAGACCCCTGTCAGAAACATGATCAAAACTTACCAAATCTAATAATCCCTTTAACACAGCAAACTCCATATCACGTCAACGTTCCCAGATTGGAATGCTCTTTTCTCTCAGCATAATCTTCTCCACCGAAGTCTCCTTTTCTCCAAAATAGTAATAGCATAATCACTACTGAATCTACCAACCTTTGTAGAAATAATTGATGCACAATTTAAAACAAATCACCTCGCTTTGATACCAATCTGTTATGCAAAATTGAGCATATGCGGAAGCGCAATAAGCAGAATCTAGATTTGCCAATTGAACACCAATCTAATCTGATAGCAATTATTCTATTACATCAACAAAATAGTAAATAACTATAGCAGAGAAACAAAGAGACACAATATTTATACTGGTTCCACTATCATCATAGTGTACGTCTAGTCCAACAGAGAGAGATTTTATTCCACATGAGAGAATTACAAGAGATTACAAAATAAGAGTTTACATATCCAAACCTCAATCAGGTTTAACAAGAAGAGACACCATTGGGGATCACTGGCTCCATGCCAGGATGGGTTTACACTAAAGTCTACCCCTCAATATATAGCCAGTGCAAATCTATGTGAGTCATCAATTAAATTACCAACATATGGTAATAATATAATGGAGGCAAATTACCATAGCAACAAATGTGCAAACATATGAAGTAAATCAATTTGTTTCTTTAGCATAGATGGAAGAAATTAATCCCTTCATTTATTTCTTTCCACCTCATCAAATGCAATCAATGCATTTCCATTATAAAAATATTTACTTTCCATTCTTTGCAAATTTGTTCCAATCAATTTGTGATTTTGTATCACCAAATTTAACAGTAAGGCCCGTCATCACAGTGACAAGTACACAAACATGAACAACAAGGTGGCACTTGACAGAACTATGCACGTACTAAATATGGACAGGGTAGTTGGGACAAGACAGTGGCAACAAGTTCACCGAATCACAGATAACTGTACTTAACCACATTTATATTTTTTCTCAGTGTTTTATTGAAGTAAAATACTTGAAATGAAGTTAAATCGTAAGGTATACTACATTATGACGATGAAAGAGCAGTGGCAGTAAACAGTGGTGGAAGAATCGGAAAAGACGGTGGCAAACGACAGAGCTAAGTCGGATCCATGGCCGGAGCTACCGCTGGTAGCAACCGCGAGGTGGAGCAGGCTTCGATTCTTGACTGGTTTCGGCTTCATACTTTGAAAAAGAAGCGAAGGCTCAATGGAGAGTTAGTTTGGGTCATGCGTGACACAGAGGAAGGAGCGACGAAATCGAATGGAAGCGCCATTGTTTTCGTGATTCAGGGGTAAAGATTGAATTTTTATTTTCAATGGCCATTATTTTCTGGCTTTTGGGAAAAAACGATTGTTTGTGGCTGATGGAATAAAAAGAAAAGGGGTAGAAGCAATTCTACATAAGGCCATGGAGGTTTTTGGCTATTTCAAAGCACAAAGGAAGAATGATTTTTGCTCAAGAATTTGGGAAAGTGAGATTTTTATAGAAGCAGATGTTGGAGACAAGAACGAAATCAAATCGAGAACCTTTAAGGTAGGGGCGCGATCTGATTATAGGTCGGCTAAATATTAACTGAGGTAGGTGATTGACATAGAAATGTGTTTATTTTATGCTCTTATATCTTATCTTTTGTATATAAATAAATATTACTTGGGTATTGTTTTGTTGCTTTTACAGATATTCCAACCCAGCCCGCATGCAACCAGAAAAGTAGAGAAATAGAGATGAAATTGATATATATTTACATTTTGAAGAATTGTAGATGAAGATATCACATCTAGTTGCTGTTGGACAAGAAAAGGATTGATAAAAAGGCTTTGAACATCACAAATCAATGAAGAAATGTCAAGGAATCAAGAGGAAAAAGAGAAAAGGCCCAAAATTGCTTTAATTATCAAAGGCCCATTTATGTTTCTCATTGTAACTAATTAGTGGTGTAATGACCAGGCCCATTTACAATTAGGGTTAGGGTTAGGGTTTGGCTATCTACCCTATATATACCCTTGTAATAACCTTGTAGCCACCATCCTATCTCATCTCTTATTCCATTGTTCTAATAAAAGTTCTTCTTTCTCCTTTATTTTTCTGCATTTTTTTGTTTTCTTAGCAACTAGTGTTGTCTATACGATTAGATTCGGTAGAACACTATTTGTATTTTGCACTTGTTTGCATTAGTGATTTACCGTCTGATTAGATTCAGCGGAAATCCTAATTTTAATTCTTGTTTGTTATTTCAATTTCTGCAATTTCAATTTCTGCTTTTTATTATTTTCTTAGGTCAAATTGGGTTTGATTAGATTCAAATCTAATTCATAGTTTCATTTGCTTTCCATTGAAATTGTGATTTGATCGTCGGTTCAGTTAGATCTGTTCTGAATCAAATTACAGTTTTAATTTTGTTTTGTTTTGCAAAATCAACCTCCAAAGTTCGTCTAACACGCCCACGAAACATATAAATAATAAAATTTAACTTTCCTCCCTGTGTTCGACCTGTATGCTACACACCTGTATGCTTGCAGAATTTATTACAAATGTCGCGCTTTTCTAATTCATAGACTAGCGTCGATCAAGTTTTTGGCGCCGTTGCCGGGGAGGTAACGATTGAATTTTGTTATTTATTTAATTTCTGATTCGTGTTAGTTTTTTTTATTTATTTTCTTCTTGTTTGTTTTTGTTTAGTTTAAAAAAATATATTCTTGATTAGCAGATTTGATATTATTTAGTGATATTGCGATCTTAAAAAAAAAAAACAAGAAAAAAAATGGCTTGCTAGTTTTGTCCTTTACTTCTTTCTACTTTTATTTCTTCTTTTAATTCTTCCCTGCCATCATTACATAACCTTTCTTTCTTTACAAGTCTATAAAAAAAAAAATCTTGCCATTTTTTCTATTATTCAATTTCTTTCCTTCCCCTTTTCAATACTTTATTTCTTCTTTTGACCACTAAGATCGCGCTGCATCCATAGCCTTCTGCCAGCACAATTCAAATCATACCAACGTTATCTGTCCCCACCAAACAAACCACCAGCACCTTCAACAAGCATCATCCTCTTAGCCAAAATAGCCGAACACCATCACTGTTCAAAGCCATCACAATCACAAACCCCAATCGAAAAAAAAGAAACAAAGTCGCGTTTAAATCACCAGCACCTTCTCACCATTCCGTCACACCAACGCCCACCACCTCACATTATATCGTACCCGATAGTCAATCGCACTAACAACACAGTGCAACTTCCTAAAAGCAACGGCAGACCTCTCATATTCTGCACCCCATAGCCACGAACTCCTCAACATTCACCAAACGCTGTCCCATTCTTCACAATAACCAATTCGCAGCAGACCCGCGAATCACGTTCGAACACCCTGAAAATCCCAGTCCTTCTCCTCACGCATCAGAAAAACATACCCTTCTTCACTTTCCGATCTACACAAAACCCCTCTCCGCACAACATCCCACAAATTCAACACAAGCCAACTTCTTTTCCACGTCCACCCTACCACGTCCATCCTATAACCTGACCTCATCTTTCAAACCCTTTCCCTCAACTCCCTCGCAAGCCCCATCTCCACGAAATAATTTCTGCCTTGAACCCGAATCACAAAGCCAAGCCTCGTTCACAACTTCAGACCCTAAGGTGATTTCGGAAATTGAAATAAAGAAGAGAGGGGTGCGAGCATTTGATTTTATTATTATTTTTTTATTTTTTTCCCGATCATTTTTTTTCTCCTTGTTTTGGGGGAGAGAGCTTTGGCTTGACCGAGTTTTGAGAAGGAGAAAAGGGTTTCAGGTGGAATTGATTAGACGAGAGGATATTAAAATAAAAAGAATTTGTTTTGCCTTTATGAACTTTTGGGATTGTTTTATTTGCTGCGTGTCAGCTTAAGAACAAATAGGGCGCGTGCATCAAAGGAAGGAGACTTGATTTGACTGGGGACTATTTCTTTTGAGAATTTGTTTCCAAAAACCGGAAATCCAAAAAAAAAGAAAAAAAAAAAAACAGGTACAACTGAAATTTAAAAAAAAAGGTCTTAAATTTTTTTTTTTCGGGCTCCTAGCCCGAACCCGTGCCGCAGCGCAGTCAAGCAATTAATAGAAGGGGACAACAACAGAAAGCAGCGGACGATTCAGATGGGTTGAAGCGGTTGCACACCAAGTGGGGTGTGAACGCGCTAGCGCTTCCCAAATTCACTAGAGGACTGCCGATCAAGGTGAAAACTTTTAAAACTCTACAAGTGCTCTGCTGCAAAAGGAAAAAGAAAAAAATATATAGACAATTGTTGTAAAAATTTTCTGCAGGGGCAGCGGCTTGAATGTAAATTTTAATTCTGCAATTTATATTTCTGTGTCTGTTCTGTGACTGATATTTCTGAATTTGTGGTGAGGAACGGTTTTCCATAACTAATCACTCTCATCGATTTTCAATTTTAACACGTGATTTTGATTTTCAAAATAATATAACTGAAAAGTGGTGCTTTGTGAAGTTGACTGTCTCGTACAATTGGATCGCGGATATATATTAGTTCAATTTATTGAACTTTTAGCAAAAGAGGTTGCATACTACCCGTAAAACATTGGTCGTATCCCTTAGTATTCATACTATACGTGAACGGCCATAAGACCCTCTTCCCCCTTCTAATTGAGTCAGTTAATTAATAGAGCACAACTCGTTCTTTTATACTATTTTGAAGTAAGAATAATTTCTGTTTTGTCGTGATTTCTTTAAAATGTCTGATTCAAAAAAATCATTGAGAGAAATGTGGGATAATAATCGGAGTAGACGCTCGCTTGAAGAGTATGAGTATGAAATACAACTCATGAAGCAAGATTTTCCAAAATTTGGTGAAGCCAATGTCAACAATTTTCAATATTTTCAAAATGACCAACATTTTCAAAACCATGATTATAATCGAAATGGCGATTTCAATTCAAATTTCAACAATTTCGATTATGGGCCACATCCGTATCAAAACGACTTTGAATCCCAATACAGATTTGATCCACATCAATATGGGGTTGTAAACCAAAATTTTCAAAATTATAGCCCATATCAACACTTTGAAAATGACCAAAATTGCAATTTTCCATCGAATTTCAACAGTTTTGGTTATGACCCTAATTTTCAACATCAAAATGATTTCCAATATCATTGTCATTTTTCGGAAGATTCAAACAACCAACACATTGGGAATGATATTGATCGTGAAATTGATGTGGAATATAATTTTGAGAATCAAGAAATCCAAAACGAGAGCTTTCAAATCAACGATTCTGAAGAATATCATCTTAACATTCTTAGAGAGAGGGTAGAAAACCAAGATAGAAAGCTTGATGAACTTCTTTGCTTAATGAAATCTTTTAAAGAACAGCAAGAGCAACAAAATCAAATGAGCATTGAATCAGAAAACAATCCAATTTCTACTGACATTGAAAATTTTCAAATAACGACTTTTGAAATTGAGAATAATCATCTTGATGAAGTTTTTCAAAATTCAACAAATGTTTTGAACTTCAACTCGTTTCAGAAAAAAGATTTAAGCTTGGATTTTGATCTTCCTCCTTCAGACTGTGAGAAACTTGAAATTCTAGAAATTGAACAAAACGAAAATGTGGAATTTTTCAACTCAAATTTGGAAAAGAACTTTAATGAACATGAATTCTTTGGTTTATGTGAGGATGAAAGCCTTACTTCTGACTCCAATCCCGACAATCATTTGATTCTGACCCCAATCGAAAATCTTGACGCTCTCTCAATGGCAACCGAGGCCAATTCGTCTGAACCTTCCAAATCCCCACCTTCTTTTAATGTTGGCAATCCCAACATCTCTTTTTCTGATGTCGGCAACCCCGACAATATCTCTTCTTTGATTGTTGGCAATCCCAACAAACCATCTTCTATACCTTTACTTCTTCCACTTCCTATGTCGACACCTTCTCTTTTGAATGACCAAGACTCTGAATCAACGCAAGTAGACATGACAGAAACCGTTGTTGATGACACGACAAATTTACCATCTCAAAAATCCTCTCATACTTCAATTGACGTGTCCACATTAGCTTTCGAAGAACTTTTCGATGATGAACTGAAACTTTTAAATGACGAGGATGAATTAGAATTAGGCCATGAATCCAAATTTGAAAATTTTGATTTTGAGGATTCAAACGAACTTGAAATTGTCAGTGTCGAAAATACGTTGTCAATTGAGAAATGTGATCACCCAGTTTTGAACAATACTCAGAATTTAAATTTCACGATTGCAACTGAGTTTATATACGATCACAAAATTTTGAACAATTACACTGATAAATTCGTAGAACACATGAATTATTTTTGGTATGTTGGCTTGGTTGAAAAACTTCGTGTTAGGATGACCCTGGACATTTATCTGTTGGACTATAAATCTAGGTATAAAGATGAGATGGTTTTCAAAAATCTTCGCTTATTAGAAAACATGCCTAGACATAGTGTGAATGGGATTCATTGGGCTAGAACCAAGTGTGGGGGAAAGAGATGGTGGCATTCTTTGCATCGCGTTCACCGTAAACACATATATCATTGTAAATACGATCCATTCTTACATATAGTTAGATTGCATTTCATTTTACAGATCATTTTGCATCTCATTCACCTTTGGGTGCGATCTTTCAAATTTAGGAAACGTTCACAGTGTGGACACTGTTTTGTTCAAGTGTGGGGGGGAGTCTGCATTTCATCCATTTTCATTTTTCTTTGTTTTTATTTCTTTTTATTTTCAGCCATTTAAGTAGGACCATCATACATTTTAGATTGTAGTAACATACCATAAATTTTTTTTTTGGAAAATACGACTCATTTTCAATTGATACAGCAAAATAAGTTTACAATTTTTAGCCAGTTGATAGTATTTTTCTCTCTCAACTTAGATCGAATAGGAAATATTATGAAAAGTTTAATTTTGAGGGATAATAGTGTAACCGGTACATAGGGAGATTCTTAGGTGATGGCCATGAAATCTATTCTATATTGTAGACTTTGTTTAAATAAGTGGAGGACTTAAAATACTTATATTGGCTTTTCAAATCTTTAAAACTAAGTTGTGTTAAGTTGAATTCGCATAACTCTCTTTTGTGCTTATATTTTCGATAATAATAATAATAGTATTCCAAGGGTATCCAACATTGCTTGTATATCGAGCGTTGGTGTGCAAACCCGCCAAGCTCTATCCGACACGTTGTTGACAAAGTCAAAGTTGGAATATCTTGGTCTCATTTTATGGGATTGGACACCTAAGGATTACCGACACGTTGTTGAAAAAGTCAAAGTCGGCCTGCACAATCCGCCAAGCTCTTTACCTACTCTCCGTTAGTCCGCGAGGCAGTGCATGGGTGGTAAACCTTGGTCTTTTTAGGTGTATGTACTTAATCATAAATCTTAAAATTTTATAGAACAAAGAATAAGCGATGATACCCAACCACTTCTTGACCTTATTGATTTGACTAGCCATACATGAGAAAATTAGAATACCACTTTGCAAACTGTGCCAAGCAAACTAAGAATTTATTTCATGGCTGCACTATGTTATCGACCGAACCAACTGGCCAAACTGGAATTTAACATTTGAAAACTTGATTTATATTGAAAATTTGTGACAAGTTGAGGTATCTAAAATAAAATCAACTGATTAGAAATTGTTAACTTAATTTGTTGTACCACTTTCCTGAAATAAGTCGTGTTTTCACTTTTCGTTTTTATTTGCATATGTCCACTGCATTCATGTAGTTTCATTAGAATCATAGCATACTGCATTTGGATTTTGTGGGTAGTATCCGCTGAAAACCCTCACGGGACACCACTCGTCCTACTAGGGACACCTAGAGGTTTAACGGCTTGTTGCATACGCTCAATGCAATCGTGTTTCCTACGAAAGTGTGACCTATCTAGTTAGTTTTAAATTCTTGTTTTACTCGAGGACGAGTAAAAGATAAGTGTGGGGGTATTTGATTGACATAGAAATGTGTTTATTTTATGCTCTTATATCTTATCTTTTGTATATAAATAAATATTACTTGGGTATTGTTTTGTTGCTTTTACAGATATTCCAACCCAGCCCGCATGCAACCAGAAAAGTAGAGAAATAGAGATGAAATTGATATATATTTACATTTTGAAGAATTGTAGATGAAGATATCACATCTAGTTGCTGTTGGACAAGAAAAGGATTGATAAAAAGGCTTTGAACATCACAAATCAATGAAGAAATGTCAAGGAATCAAGAGGAAAAAGAGAAAAGGCCCAAAATTGCTTTAATTATCAAAGGCCCATTTATGTTTCTCATTGTAACTAATTAGTGGTGTAATGACCAGGCCCATTTACAATTAGGGTTAGGGTTAGGGTTTGGCTATCTACCCTATATATACCCTTGTAATAACCTTGTAGCCACCATCCTATCTCATCTCTTATTCCATTGTTCTAATAAAAGTTCTTCTTTCTCCTTTATTTTTCTGCATTTTTTTGTTTTCTTAGCAACTAGTGTTGTCTATACGATTAGATTCGGTAGAACACTATTTGTATTTTGCACTTGTTTGCATTAGTGATTTACCGTCTGATTAGATTCAGCGGAAATCCTAATTTTAATTCTTGTTTGTTATTTCAATTTCTGCAATTTCAATTTCTGCTTTTTATTATTTTCTTAGGTCAAATTGGGTTTGATTAGATTCAAATCTAATTCATAGTTTCATTTGCTTTCCATTGAAATTGTGATTTGATCGTCGGTTCAGTTAGATCTGTTCTGAATCAAATTACAGTTTTAATTTTGTTTTGTTTTGCAAAATCAACCTCCAAAGTTCGTCTAACACGCCCACGAAACATATAAATAATAAAATTTAACTTTCCTCCCTGTGTTCGACCTGTATGCTACACACCTGTATGCTTGCAGAATTTATTACAAATGTCGCGCTTTTCTAATTCATAGACTAGTAGGTTATTTGTAAAATTAATATTTATTTCTACCGTGAATTACAGTGTAACACTCTGAATTCATACCGACAACAAAATCTCCAAACGCGACAAAATTATGCGTACCACTTCGTCTTCGCGTTCTGAATCCAACAAAATTAATCTTGTCGTAATCCAACTCCATCTGTATACAATGTTATTTTTATTTTTAAATTATTTACTGGTTAACTGATTTTATTTCGTTTGTCAACCAACAACTCAGTTCGCTTCCAAACATGAAGCGTTAATTTTAATTTCTTTATAAATACATACGTATTCAAGCCGGTTTTCCATTTATTTCAACAAATAAAATTTTCAATTTGTTTAAATCTTAATAACGTTCAATTTCAAATTCAATCATTTATATCTTCCAATCGAATTTTATCTCCAATTCAAATATCCAACCATATTCAATCCAAATATTCAACAATAAATATTTGATTTCTAACCAACCATTTTGACTAAAATACCGAATTCAATTCATGCATAAAATAATATATTTGATTTTAAATTTCTAACTCAAATATCAATACAAAAATTTATTATTAATAGTTAATTCTTTAATTAATTCCATATTTCAATTGTCGAAATTTCTAGAAAGTTACAAGTGGACATTGTGTTATTGATTGGATTAACTAAACATCGTGTGAGACATTTCAACATGTGAAAATAATTTATTGAAGAAAAATATTTAAACTGAAATAATGATAAGCCACTAAATAAATTGTGGAAAATAGTGAGCATGGCAAGGCAACATCGATTTCGTAGCTGACTGATGGAATGAACTACTAAGATCTTAGTGGCTTAATATTATTCAGAGACAACTTAAAGAATTATTTGAAGTGAAATTATGTTGTGTAAAACAAAAGAATAGATACAAATATGCTTCGTGTATGAAGATATGATTCAAAAGAGGAAATATCCTAAGCATAGGCAGTATTTTAGAAATACACTCTCATATTTTTGATGATGGATGCAACTATCGAGTCGTAATAGTAAGCAAGAAAGAAAAATGGCGTAATCAAAATCGCAACCATTTGTTCGAGTAATTAGTTACAAATAGATGACGAGGTATTGTCATTAACTTACTGAAAATGAAGAAGCTAAGTGTGTATTTTAAGTATATGTTAAGTAAAAGATAATGTGTGATAAACTAATTTATTATGTATATTATTTCTTATATTTGGGATGGATGTTAAGTTTCCCGAAAAAATTTAAACTATATTCCTTTTAAAGAGGATAATTTGCAAAGAGTTATTTAGAAATTGAAACTAAAATGTGTTATTATAAGGAAAATTGAGGAGACAATTTCTGTAAAGGGGGTCTATAGCAACCTAGGTTTTGGCTACCTAGGTAAATAGATTATAATGAGTTTTGTAAACTAAAAGCAGAGAAAGCAAAACACACCTTTAAAAAAAAACGAGAACTCATAAAATCATCCAAGCTGTACGAACCGAAATTTTAGGGATTATGTGACTGATTGTGTTTAATTAAGGATAAATTGGATTGGGATTAAAAAATAAGATAATCAAATTCAATATGTGTTTGTTGAATGAATATAAAGAAAATAAAGTTTGAAAAACTTTATAATTGGCATTTCTATTTCATGCATATTTATAAATCACTGGAACTCGCCAGACTTTATGTCAAACCTTTTTTTCTTTCACCTCTTTCTCTCCCCCCCCCCCCCCCAAGGTCTTCAGAGTGGCAGCACTCAACAGTGACTAGGATTTCTCTCACAGTTTGGACTTGGATTTCTTGAAATGTATCGTTTTGACTTGCTCTCTACTTTTTAGTATGGCTTATGGCAGAAGATATGATTTTATGTACTCTAATATTTAATTTCATGAGATGTTTTGTGAGGAGTTTGCTAGTTGTAACTGCTTTTGATGTATTTTTAAATCTATGCTTATTTTCTTTCATAATAAAGTTTAAGATTTTTCGCTATTTATTTTATTTGTCTTGTATATTCTTTGTAACGATTGTCTATTGCGCTTCACGAAACTTAATTCATTCTCTTATGAGTGACATTAACGGACGTGAGGTGTTACAGTTACCCAATTGCAATTTATCTCATGTACCTTAAGTTGATTCAGTTGAAGTCCCCACATGTACCTTAAGTTGATTGGTACTTATGTTGCTCTTTCTTTATTGGAATGAATTAATATATTATATTCTTAATATGTAGTCTCCACGGAGAAATACAAATGTCTATAACATCCGAGTATTTCATAATATCCGTAATTTAGATGAGAGCTCATGGATAAAACCTTTACCTAGTTCTAGTATGAAGATGCTATTACACTTTAAACAAAAAATAATAACGATTTCGTGTCTAGACAGAGTTTAAATATGGAAATATAACCTATTATTTTCTACTTATAACCGTTAGTTTTTTTGAAGAACTACTTTGTTTTTTTAGAAGATAAAACATTTGAGTATTTCATTCTATTCTAATTTAGGTGTGAGTTCACCCGTTGACCCAACTCTTTATTACACCAGGCCCCGGCCTGGTTACAAAGATGCCAAAAGCACCGATGTTGACAGATTTCGCATCGTGCCGAGCTTTTGATTTCAAACCGCGGTTTTTGAGAGGCATCACGCAATGCTAATTCATTATTATAATTCCTTCTTTAAAAAATTAAAACGATCGAATAAAAGGGATTTCCGATCTTGCCCATTCAAGCTGAGTCCACTCTCTTCCCTTACGAAGCTTTTTAAATGTCAATTAATTATGATGTTACATTAAAATTTGTTGGGTTCCGCTGTTACCATATTAAGTATTGTACTAAAACTGGACCTACTGAGATCGAACTTGTTCCCAAACAGAAGCCAAAATTTCGCATCTTCTACAGAATTACGGACATTTGCATTTAGATACACTGTGACAAGGAATGTGCATCGCTTGCTCATTAAGAGAGCCTTCACCATAAGCTTAAATGGTGTATTCAAATGGAAAATGCCTTTAAAGTTTTAAATGAGACATTTAGCGGTACTTTAATTTTAAATTGTATAAGTAGTTTTATAACTAATTAATTATATGTTTACTATTGTAATATGCGTATAGCAATTTGAGTTTACGTCCAGCTATCAGCGAATCTTTCATTGAATTCCACGGTTATAACTGACAGAGAAGAGCGATGTGTGTCACGTAATTTAAAATTGCTTACACATATATCAAGGAACGCTGCTGTGCGTTCATCCGGCCATTTAGCAATGGACGTAGACGAGTCAGTAGAAAGCTATAAATCTAAAACTGAAATTTCAAATATTTAAGAAGATTACGAAAGAAATATATGTTGTACAAAATTTAAAAAATAAGCATAGCTATGAAGAAAATTATCGAAAATAACTACAACTGAATACCAAATGAAATCAAAAGATAAAAAGGCGGGATTTGGTTTTCGGGTTGGAAGAGAATGGATGGGGAAAGGGAAAGGTATCGATACATGTTGGTTGAAATTCCACCTGTTGGCATGTCTGGTTAGTTTGGGCAGACTAAGTCGCAAATTACCTTCATAGGTTACTAACGTCGAAAATTGCCAACTATCACGTCAAATGCCAGAAAAACAGCACAAACGATAGCTGGCTGTCGATACAAAATTCTACATCGTATTCGCATTTGATCAATTGATTTTAGACTACGACATTCTGAAATCCACCCTATCAAACAGTCAGATCCAATGTTTATGTGTACGAATTGCTCACGCTTTCATTGCGTTAGTCGAAAGAATTAATAAACAAGCTCAACTCCTGAGGAAAAAAGGAAAAAAAAAAAAAAAAAAAAAAAAAAATCCCCGGCAGCACCAACTTTTCAAACATAAGACAACTGCAGATCTCAAGCTATGTACATACGCCATGGTTAATATATAGAAATAGCCAAAGAGCTCAAACATTTCCACAGTATTTTTATTAATAAATTGCTCTTAAAAATGGTTATATGGTATATATAAATGATTAAATAGCAAGCAAACCATATATGAATCAATCATGATTTTGTGGGCCAAATGAAAGCAAGGATGAGAGCTATGAAATTTCCAGTGAGCAAGGCACGAAGAACTCTTTGCTTTTGCGCCGTATACGGAGGGTATCTTGCAGACGCTTCCCCGCCAAAGCTACGGGATAAGACAGCCTTCTTGTGGCTAAATGCATCAAACGAAAATTTTCCATGATATGAGCCGCTCCCGCTTTCCCCCACGCCCCCAAATGGTAAATTAGGGTTTGCAAGCTGGAATAATTAACAATATGTATTACAAAATGACATCTAAGGAGTATTCAATATAGTTCATAAGATAATTTCAATATAACATATCCTGCTAAGAAAAGACCAAGGGAAACTGCCAATTCAAGCTCTGTGTGTTCACATAGATAACACGCCATCCCTTGTCATTTTGTAGAAATAATTTTATACTTATCCTACAATAATTCGGAATTTGGATTTTACAATTCAGTCTGAAAGCAACATTTTGTAAGGCCATCTATATTTTAAATTTAAAGGGTCATTCTCCATACTCAACAATAAATAGCACTAAAATTGTCGTTATCATGTGTAATGCATCCCTGATTTTATTGTTTTAAATAGGAAATAAGTACATTGAAGATAACAGCATTTTAATTGCTCAACTCCTATCACATACACAGCACATGTACGGTACCAAACTAGAATAAGTTTGCAGTTTAAGTTTAAAGATGCACGAAATCAATGGGAGGGTTAACAAAATTATTTATAATACATATACCACCTATTATTACCGTTCCGTTAAGATAATATTTTTGGCAAAAAAAGAAGTATACAAAGCAGGCAAAAAAAAAAAAAAAGGCTTACGTGCAAGACTGTATCATTAACACACATTCCTCCTGCAGATATATTCTGCACAAACATCTTTTCAAGTGCCTTGTCTTTCGTAAAGAGATAAGCAGCAAGAGGTTTTGTTCTTGAGTTTATTACATCAAAACTATGTTCGATTCTCTCTACCTACAATCAACATGCAACAAATATGTTAAGGTGTACAAAAAAAAAGCGTGGTTCAATATGGAAAGTATATGTAAATAGTAGTCTAAGGTTATTACTGTGATAATAGGAAGCAAGGGACCAAAAACTTCATCCTTCATTATGGATGAATCTTCAGGAACATCTAACAAAATAGTTGGAGCAATCCTTCTACGGAAAAAAGCAAACAAAATTATGTGTGAACATGGGGTTCCTTACTTGTTCACTCAACTTCTTAATTCGTATTTGTAGGACAATGAGTTTATGCAATATGCGGATATCAAGAAACAAAATTTAACACAAGAAATATGGACTATTTGATTTGTTTGTCTTTACGTGGATGGAATGTGAAAATCAGGATGATATCTAATGGTTAAGATCTACTCAATCAAATTCTGTTCAAAAGAACAAATCTTACAGTCGGTTTTCATCACGGGCACCTCCATATACAATCTTGTCGGATACTTTATCGTCATCTAAAAGCCGTGTCAAGCGTGAAAAATGATTTGAATTTACAATCCGAGACAGATCAGGCGATTTTAAAGGATTGTTGCCATAAAATTTCTCTAGAGTAACTTTCAGAGATTCCAACTGTCAGAAATTAAGAAGACGACGAAAACCAAAAGCATAAATATGAATGTTTCATGTACAAAAACAAAAATAGAGTTAGCAATCAGTTTCTGTTTCAGAATTTTTACCAGCTTTGGAGCAAATGATTTAGTTGTTATGATGTAATCGGGAGCAATGCAAGCCTGACCATTATTGCACCCCCACTTACCAACAGCAATCCTTTTTGTGGCAACCTTCAAACAAAAAATTATTAGCATATTAGCTTTATTTTTAAAAAGGCATCGATCTTAATAAATAAACAAATAGTATATCAGAGTAAATGATTTGGCTCTAATTTTTTTGGGTCTGTCATATGTATTTCTTTCATACCCCTACTAATTACATTCTCAAGATTTGAGCACCTACTCTAGTTTTTACATACGAGAGACAAGCACATTTTATACATCATTGATTAAAATAGAATCATTTTCCATTCACAAATATTATTACCTTTAAGTCGACATTTGAATCGACAACAACAGGGCATTTTCCACCAAGCTCCATAATTACTGGTGTAAGGTGTTTGGCAGCAGCAGTCATCACAATGCGCGCAACCTTACTGTTACCTTGATTGTCAAATTTGTTGAAGAGCTTTAGGCATGGTTAATCAATTCAAGTGACTTTTCAAATCATCTAGACCACAATGAATTTTAACAACTAACCAGTGTATAGAATTTTGTCCCACTTCTGTTCTAAAAGTGCGGTTGTCTCTGATACTGCACCTTCAACTACTTTAATGCAAGAGTTATCTACGTAATTTGGTAAAAGTTTTGCAAATAATGATGATGTCGCAGGCGATATTTCAGATGGCTTCAAAACAACAGTGTTTCCAGCAGCAATTGCTCCAATTACTGGATCGATAGACAGCACTGGAAAAAAGGGATTGGTTAAAGAAACATACAAACTCGAGCACTTTCAAAAGGAAGCAGGTGACCAAATACATACAGAAGGGGTAATTCCATGCCGATATTACCAACACAACACCAAATGGTTCAGGAACAATAGACGCAGAAGAAGGGAAAGTTGTAATTCCAGCTCCCACCTACATAAAACTCGATTATATATAACGAGGGTAATAGAGAAGATAACGTTTCAAAGACAACATTTTAGGCATGGCACTAAGTAATACCTTCTGTGGTTTCATCCAAGCTTTCAAATTCTTAAGAATGAATTTACATGATGATGTTGCCATTGAAATCTGCAATTTAGATTCAATACAAATGGGGAATTAGCATACATGTGAGTAAGGTACCAAGTAAATATCCCAAGTTTGCATTATTTAACCGAGCATCATGCAGGAAGACTAAAGCTCGTGTTCATGTTTGATGCACTCTCATAATACAATGATTATTAAATATAAAAACAAATTTATTTTTTTAAATCTTTAGTTCTTTACATTAATGAAATTTAAATAACTATGAGTATAAAACCGTGTTGATATCAATCCTAGGAAGTTGCAACATCATATTTGCAAAATAGATAGTAGCTGGATAATATCACCCATAACTTGAGTAGCGGTCCTGGCCAATATTTCGCATTAACTGTTTACTCTGGAAGTAGTAAGTACAACAGGAGGATTCAGAGTATGATATGTTGGAAAGACAAGCAATATGTCTTGGAAGTAATAGTTATCCTATTCACATAAACCTGATTTCCAATTGAACATACATGTATTGTAATACAAATTTTGTTATCATAACATTACTGTACTGTAATAATTTCACTACTCGTGGAATAGAAATTTTGAAATATTAATCTGTTTATGGTGTTTTAATATAGGTTAGAAGTTTATAACTTACACTTAAACTACATATAGCATTGTCAGAATACCTCAACAGTTGACTAATATTTCTATGATATAGAAATTGACTACTTAAATTACTTGAAAATAAAATCAAAATCAAAATTCTAATCATTCCTCAATATTCAACAATGTTTTATTCAAAAAATATACAGCAGTACGAACACGCTCCATGCTCCAAAAACAAGTACTTACTGTTAAAATAGACCGAGAAAAATAGAAGATAAAATAAAATCTATGGTTTCACAATTTCAAGGTGACTTAACTATTATAATTTATACCCATCAACATCAGCACAACAGTTGTCTAGAATGTGAAAGGATTCTTTTAAATTATATGGTTGGGTATGATTTAGTTACGCCAAAAAAATATTATTTTGTCGTTAAATTAATGATACAGTATTATTGTATTACGTAAACCTTAATAAGTAACAAATTACGGCCGACTGAGATGACAACCAATACTTTGAAATAACATTCATGTTATGTAAACAAACAGTGGAGTGCAAAAGCTTCTGAAACTAGAAAGGGGTCTACCTCAAGTCTCTGCCATAACTTGTAGAAAATCATCTAGAAAATGTAAAGTAGATATGTAAAAGGTATTCTATGTACATAATTACAGCATCATACAAGTTTTTATAATAGTAGAAACTGTAAAGTAAAATGATGATAACTTAGAGCTCATTTAGAATCAACTATTCTATAAATATTTAAAAGTAGTTTTCTGTTAGTAACTTTTAAACAGTTTTCAAGTTGTAATATTTAAATAACTTTAACTTGACAGTAAAAATTACAAATGTTTGGATGGTTTAATTTGAAATTTTGATCAAAGCTAAAATTTAGAAAAAATAAAATAAACAATCAAGTATTTGCATTTCATTTAACTTACTAGTAACTTCCAAATAAAACAAAACAAAATAAATAGTTATTGAATGGTCTATGAGTTATGGGTCTCTACTTAAAAAGCAAGCTTAAAAAGGGCCTTGAGTATAAGAAAGAAAGCATCAATTATCCAGAAAATCAACAATAGAGATAATATGCAAAACATGAAGATTTCATTATATGCTCTTGCATTTTGAAGCTTACTCAATCCATGTACCCGAGTCACGTAACTGATTCCAGCATAGAAGCCTTAATCTATGTACACACTATGGTTGTTCTCAACTAAGATAATGGTCGCACTATTTGATGTCTTGAACAAAAAACTACAAATCTAATATCATGATCTCATATATTTCAGTACTATTTCAGAACAAACCATTTATAAACAACCTTTTCTCCTGTGTAACAGAGCTAAAGCTAGGTTTAGCATATTTGTCCAAAGTGCTTATGGATCTCAATATTCTCCGCAAAATCATCTAATTACATTTTATATTCTTTTCCTTATGTTTCGATTAAATTTGCTTAAAATTGATAGCATACTTCCCCGCTTTATAAACCATCATGGCCTCATGGGATCATTTCAGTATGAGTTATATGCTATCTTTCTTTATGTTTGTCTGGGCTTTGCCGGCTTCATAGTAGATAAAACAATTTCTTTCACTTCCGGTATTGATCGCTAATATATACGTTTGTTTACTGACTGTTAGTATATACTTTTGATTACTTAGAACCACATAAATTAATAGAATCCCCAACCTTCAATACAGATATTATTTTATACATTTATCTTAACTAATCCCTGAAAGCCATTAACTTTATTCTTAAGTTTCCACTCATATTTTTTTTATTCATAACGAAAAAATACATACGTAACTGACAAATAGTCAACAATTCCGATTACATGAACAGAAACAACGTCAGTAAAATTCAAACCTCATGAAGAAAAGATTCCATCTGAGGCTTATCGAGATCAGAGTACAGAGCATCCGTGATTTCATTCTCCTTCTCCTCCATCAACCTCAGGAGTCCTTTTAACTGAGATACTCTCCATTCGTAACTCCTTGTCTTTCCCAGATTAAAACTCTCTCTCAACTCCTTCACTAAAAGTTCAGCTTTTTTGGAGTCGAATGTTTGGTTTTGATCATCTCGCCTACCTAAATCTCCCATGACTAAAAACGGATTGGGATCTGAATTCGAAGATATTTGACGGGGGATGAGGAGGAAAAAGACGATTTAAATAAGATAATTGGAAGGACTCGAAATGTAATACTGAGATATATGAGGACCTGAAACGGAGAAGAAAATATGATGTGATGACGGAAACGAGCAGAGCCAAAGAATAATATATCATTATTTTGAGTTGAACGAGGAAAAAGAATGTTATCGGACTTTATTTTGTTCCGTCCAGCAGTTGGTTATCCTGTGATGCTCTGAACAAAAAGGAACCAGAAAAAAGAAAAAATAAAATGAAAAATAATAATCAAGAGCAATGTATGTTAAAAGCATCTCCAACAGCGTTACGGGTCGTAACGCTACGACCCGTAACATGTTGAGAGAAAAGATATCTCCCAACAGGCGCGAGCCGATTTTATCGGCTCGTGGCCTGCGAGCCGATTTTAACGGCGCGCAAGCTCGTGAGCCGATAAAATCGGCTTGCGCCTCTCCCGCGCCTATATATGGCGCGGGAGGGGGGGGGTGTTAAATTTTCCTCTCCTCTCTTTTTTTATTCGTTCCGACGCCGGGATGTCGCCACGCGTTACGAAGATGAGGAGACGCACAGTTCCAGTTATGCCAGACAATCTTTCTGGTCCAGCTCACCTTCCACCACTAGAGGGTACGACGACTGAGGACTTACGTATCCTCCACGAGCTACCACAGGGATTCACACATCGATCTTTTACCGCGTTGGAGACCGTTCAGGTATTAATTTTAATTATTTTAAAATTTGTAGTTACTGAACTGTTAAAAAGTATCCCCTGTAGGTTTTACGTTATAGTTTAGTGCATGTATGTCATATGTTTTAATCGTATGAACTTGTGGTTTTATAGTAAATTAACTAGTATAATTTTAATAGACTGAGTACGTCTACCTTCGCGGGAGTTGGGCGAAGTTTGTTTCACATGCCCTTGACATATTACCACTGCATATTCGAGAGAGGTTACTTGGTAGTCCATTCGGACATTTTTTACGTATTGTACCTCCCCAGTCCTTCGATCGACCTTTGGTCGATGCCTTAGCGTAGAGATGATGGCCTACTACACACACCTTTCACTTTCCGGATTTTGAGCTAGGTATCACCCCAGCCGATTTTTACATGCTTACGGGGATTGAGATAAGCCGTCCAGATAGAGACCCACCTCCCTTTGATTCCTCTTTTGAGTTACCCGATTCCTACCTACAGTATTTGCCAGATTTGTCGGCGGCTCATATAGCTAATGGTGTCGTTTCAGTCACATATCTACTTCAGTATATTACAGCGCATGCCGGTGAGGTAGTTTTCCACGACGTAGTATACAGGGCTACCATTTTATATCTCCTTGGTTCGACGTTCATCACGAACCAACGGAGTACGATTAGGCTCGGCTACCTAGCAGCACTAGTCGATTTAGAGCAGCTGCATATGTTTGATTGGGGCTCTGCCATATTGGGATATCTATACACCGCTCTTGACTCCTATGCTTTTGGAGAGGTTCAGCAGATGTTTGGTTTTTGGTACATGTTGCCGTGCTGGTACTACGAGTACACGGCCAACATGCACCCACGCATACTGCCCACCGCCAGTCATACTGCTGAGACCTTTTTCCCACGCATCCGTAGATGGGAGAGTATTCATGTAGTTCGGCGTGCTCCTGCTGGTGTGAGACATGACTTGATGGAGGCTCGTACCCAGTTAGATATGAGGGAGAGGGGGAACATGCTACGAGCACCTTGGGCTTCTTATTGGTTGTTACTTGCAGCGGATAGCCCAGTACCTGATGCCCATCCATTTGCCATTGCATGTCGCATATCTACTCGATGTGTCCTCTTCTTCCCACCGGTCCACCTTCCTGTTTGGTACTTGGGAGACCGATGTTATTACCAGGGTACCGGTCAGTTGCCCGTACCCGTAGATCCACCTCTGCCACTTGAGATGTTTAGCCCGCAGCGTGTTATAGGGAGACAGTATGTTGCTGGTTTGAGACAGGCAGGATGGGTTGATACGATCGATTTTCACATACCTGACGCAGAGTTTGATCCTTTTTGGGTTCGGGTAGCTCCTAGACGGTACTTGTTGCCGGATTATATGTGGGGTGTGAACTTCGATCACATTGGTCCACGATTGGTTAGTGGTAGAGTTTACCCTCCGCCGTTCACATTTGACCCGACCCCTTCACAGATCGTCGACCCTCCTACGGATTTCGCTCTGGCCGATACATTTCAGACATTTGATCTTAGCGGAGCACAGATACTCCTGCCTATTGTTCACCCACCTGCACACATGGTGCACGGTGTCCCTGCTGCTAGATTATATCCGTCACATGAGGTAAAGCTTGTACTTGTGAATTTACGTTGTATGTTATACGCTGTAAATACTGATTTTATATGCTCTATTTATGAAGTATGCACCACGATTAGACCAGCATAGGATACATATTGCGGCTATTCAGGAGATGGCGCTGCTACATTCTCAGTCCATGTATCAGGAGCACCAGGCGATTGTTCAGGGATTGCAGGAGCAGATCTTTGACTTACAGGCCAGATTAGCGGCAGCAGGGGGTGGTGATACTTCGGCATCACGTACCATTATAGGGTCGTGTACTGGTGGAGGTTCAAGAGGAGGAGTAGGAGGTTCAGGAGTAGGAGTAGGAGTTGGAGGTTCAGGAGGGGTGGCGGAGTCGGAGGGGGTGACGGAGTAGGAGGGGGTGGCGGAGTCGGAGGGGGTGACGGAGTAGGAGGGGGTGACGGAGTTGGAGGGGATGACGGAGTTGGAGCGGGTGACGGAGTAGGAGAGGATGACGGGCTCGGAGGTAGTGATGACGGGCTTGGAGGTAGTGATGACGATATTCTGTATTACGACCCTTCTGATAGCGGGGACGAGATGTCTTTGGACGGTGAGGATGATGCCGCAGATTTATCATGATGTATATTTGTGTATGTCACGATGCATATATATGTATGGCTCGATGTATGTATGTGTATGTCTCAATGTTTGTGACTGTATGTTATTTTATTATGTGTTTTGTGATATGTTTCGTTTCATATGTTCTGTGTATTGTTTGCTCGTGTCATATGTTATGTGTAATGTTTGCTCGTTTCATATGTTCTGTGTCGTTCCATATGTTCTTCGGTAAGTGCCAACACTGGTACTTCGGCAAGTGCCAAGTTTGGCACCTTGCCAAGTGCCAACATTGGTACTTCGGCAAGTGCCAAACCCGGTACTTCGCAAGTGCCTAGTTTGGCACATTGCCAAGTGCCAACACTGGTACTTCGGCAAGTGCCAAACCTGGTACTTCGCAAGTGCCAAGTTTGGCACCTGGCCAAGTGCCAACACTGGTACTTCGGCAAGTGCCAAACCTGGTACTTCGCAAGTACCAAGTTTGGCACCTTGCTAAGTGCCAACACTGGTACTTCGGCAAGTGCCAAACCTGGTACTTCGCAAGTGCCAAGTTTGGCACCTGGCCAAGTGCCAACACTGGTACTTCGGCAAGTGCCAAACCTGGTACTTCTCAAGTACCAAGTTTGGCACCTTGCCAAGTGCCAACACTGGTACTTCGGCAAGTGCCAAATGTTCAAATGTGAACGACCCTCTTTTTTAACTCCTTTTTAACTCCGTCATGTCGCTAAATGTTCAAATTATGTGCGGGTAAGTGGGCGACCCTCCTTTTTAACTCCTTCGTGTCCTTAAATGTTTAAATTATGAGCGTAAGTGGGTGACCCGCCTTTTTAACTCCTTTTTAACTTCGACGTGTACGTACGTATAAATAATACGGGTTAGTGGACGACCCTGGACCCACACTCTTGTTTTCCCTATATATATCGGTTTCTCTGAAACCCTAACCCACACTCTTGTTTTCCCAACATATTTTGCTTCCAGCTGCCACCTCCATCCTCTTTCCCCAAAGAAGCAAATTTGTGAGTAATGGCGGAACAGGGAGAAGAAAGTGTGGCCTCCAACATGGTCAAACGGGAAAGTGCCGATGAGGGGGTTGCAACTCAAAGACCTGGAAAATAAGTGGTTCTTCAAGGACGTGTTCTCAAGCCAGTACGTCTTGGTGGATCCAACCTTGTGTGCCGTTGTGGAGAAGAATCGGTCGTCGTTGTTTCGAAGACCGAAAATAATGCGGGACGCCGATTTTTTGGTTGTGCCGCCTACCAGGATCACACCGTTTTTCCTGACGAAATTGACTGTTGTTACTTTAAGCAGTGGATTGACCCTCCGATGCGCAAACGTGGAGTTCAATATGCATTGGAAACGCAAGCAGAAATTCGATGTTTGAACAAGAATGTGTCTGACGCAGCTAAGGCTGGATTTTTCCCCCGTCCGTGGTAGGTGTCGGCGGAAATTATCGTACCGTTTATTACTATAGTTTAAATTTCATGTTTATGTGTTAAGTTGTCGTACTTCTTTCAATTGTGCTTTAGCACGTATTCAAGTTGTAATTGTCGTTGTTGTAAGCTTGTAAGTTATGTAATGCAAAACATTTATGTATTGCAAAGTCCAACGGTCTAAACGTATGTGATGCAAAGAGCAATAAACCTCTTACTAATAAAGGACACTCTGTCCAATAAAGGGCACTCTGTCCAATAAAAGACACTATGACCAATAAAGAAGCACTCTTACCAATAAAGGAGCACTCTTTCCAATAAAGAGAAGAACACTCTATCCAACATAAAGTAGCACTTGGTACAATAAAGAGACACTCTTACCAGTAAAGAAGAAATCTGTCCAATAAAGAAAGGAACACTCTACCCAATAAAGGAGGACTTTGTCCAATAAAGAACACTCTGTCCAATAAAGAGGAACTCAAACCAATAAAGGAGCACCGTAAACGATAAAGGAACCCCCTTTCCAATAAAGGAGCACATCATCCAATAAAGGAGAACACTCCACCCAATAAAGCTACCCACTTACCAATACGAAATACCTTATATATAACAGCCACATTCCACTTCATATCTCAAATTAAAACTTATTCACAAAAATAAATGGATTCCAGCTTTACAAAATGCTTGCTGGCTTTTGCTAGCGATTCGGAGGAAGATGAAATCCTTCAAGAGGAAGCAGAAGAAATACAAGAAATACGGGACCTATACCGTGAAGCGTATGGTTCATCGTCCACAACTAGAGGGGGATCTGTTCCTGGAAGGAGGTTTATACACCAAAATCATGCTAAATGCCATAAGTCTTTGATGCAAGATTACTTCGATGACGATTGCACTTACGGGCCTGATATGTTTCGCAGAAGATTCAAGATGCGGAGAAACCTATTTCTTCGGATATTGGCTGGTATTCAAGGTAACAATGATTACTTTAAGTACAAAAAATGCATCGAAGACACAGGGGTTGTCCGGTGAACAAAAAATGACGGCCGCTATGAGAATGTTAGCTTATGCCACTCCAGCCGATGCTTTAGACGATGCATACCGCATAGCAGAGAGCACGACACTAGAAACACTTGAAACTTTCTGTCAAGCAGCACTACCACAAAACATGTCATTTGTGTCGGTCATTTAACCCCTTTTGTGTCGGTCTTACAACCGACACAAATGAAGACGACGCAAAAGACATTTTTTTGTTGTGTCGGTTATTCGACCGACGTAATTAAATATTTTTTGTGTCGGTTTCTTACAAACGGTCGACGCAAAGTAGCTTATACGGTGAAGCAAATGACACTTTCTTGTGTCGGTCCTCATATATCGGCTGACACAAATGATATTGCTTTTGCGTCTACCCTTTATTGCCGACCGACACACATGATTGATATTTGTGTCGACCTCATTAGTTTGTCGACCGACACAATTGACAAACAGTTGTATCAGTCATCTTTGAAGTAACAACCGACACAAGATATATTTGAAAAAAAAATGCACCATAACCATTCCAGAATATAAAAACCACGCATGAAATTGAATTTAAAATTTTCACAAATGTACATTACTATGAAACTGATCGAACATAAAATATAATTGTATTATCCATCAACATAATTTGTCACAATACTTCTCTATTTTGGCGTTGCAAAAAAAAAAAAAAACATAATTTGTCACAAACATAATGTAAATAATAAAATACCAATGTGCATTACAAAAGATCAACGTACACAATAAAAAACAACTACATCCAATTATACATGATATAACTAGCTAAATTATCCCGAACCTCATCTATCTCTTGTTGGCTATAAGAACCGTCTTGTACAAAGTCCTGCAATTAAAAAAATTATTATACAAGTGAGTGAGTGAAAAAAATGTCAATGTATCTAAGCAAAGTCGGATGGAATAAAATGAAACAATCTTATCATGCCACCATGCTAAATGTCAAAATTCTGCAATGCATTTATCAAGTCCTAAAGCTAGTAGTGAAAAAACATATAGCATGATTTTGTTTGGGCAAGAATGATGCAGATGATACTGAAATTTCCTCAGTCTATATTAAAGTGATAGTTAAGACACTAAGAAAATTTTAAAAATACTATTAACACCTGCAATGAAATTAACTTAAGCAGACCATACTTATAAATTGGGTGTGCGAAGGCTATACAATAAAGACAGATAAGCATCACCTAAATATTTGCTTCTTTACCTAGGAAGCTATAACGTAATTGAGTTTTTAAGGTACATCTTTCTCCATATACGCTTTACTTACCCATGTACCTTTCAGGTCATGTGATTGGTAAAGTTGCCAATCGTAGAAAGTTATACTTAATAATAATAAAGTATACAAAAAAAAATTACATGTGAGTGAGTATATGAAACTAACACTAAAGCATGTAATTGTTGTGAACGACAAAAAATGAGTGCATGTTTCATAGGCTGAAACTAACGCTAAAGCAAGAGTTGATTTGTTGAATACAAGGGTTTATATGTTGGCTGCATAGTTGAATGCAAGACACTAAAATGCCACATGCACACACCTCACTCCCTAAATACAGTAACATAATTTGCCATGTGCATAGTCGAGTCGATGAAAGGCCATTTCAGTGAAGGTCAGACCGAGATTCAGAATGTCAGGTGAATGCGTATATGTGGTCAGACCGAGATTCAATTGCTATTTCACCTATTGTTCCGCGCTGGTCATTTTAGCGCACTATAAAAACTGAGCACCATTTCACCTATTGTCACATGCAAAGGGAAAAATAAAAACTTATCCACTTCTAATCATTTCCTGTAGTACAGTTACATCTCAATTTAAACATTTCCTGAGAATTGTTCCATTTCCCGTAGTACAAATGAAATGGACCAAATTCCTGAGAATTGTGCCATTTTCCATTTCAGTTTGGTTTTAGCTATCATATAAAATTAATTTGATTAGCTGTTTGATGATTTGATTTATCGGGCAACAGTAACAGATGCACACAAAAATAATAATCCAAATCAAAATGACTAGCAGAAGGCTTTGTGTCCTGCTTGATTTACTCTTGGTTTTCGGGTCAGCCATATAAAAATATGAATGGTACAGGCACATTATGAAAAAATGACTGCATTAAAAAGTGAAATTAACAAATAAAACATAAAATAATTTTGACTTATCTTTCGTGTTTTGAAATGTACTGGGAAACGATTTCTTCGTCGTTTCTTCATCCCTTCGTCATTCTCTCATTCTCTCTGCTCTCTCTCGACTTTTTTTATTTTTTATAATTAAAATTAAAAACACAAAATATATTATGAACCGAACACCATCGTATCGTTTACAAAATTTTAAATGATTATAATCACACACAAACGGTGGTTATTACTCCACATATTCTGCCATCACGATGATTATACTCCTATTATATGGATTTCGTGATTAATTATTAAGTCAAATACATCAAACTTAGCGTGCACTAAGATAGTTAAATAAAATTAGATTTTGTGATTAATTAGTGAATCAAATACATTAGATTTTGCGATTATTAGTTAAATAAAACTGCGTATTATATAATGTAAATCAAAGCGCTATTTTATTGCCGTCTTTGGTTTATTGTTGTTTTACCTTGACATGAAAACAGCCGTTTCCGGTGTACATCAGTGCATCTTCATTGGTAATTGTTTTGAGAAGGCAAAGTTCTGACCCGACTGTTCGTTCCAAAATTACGCTTTTAAATATAAGCAGCAATTTGAATGCTACGGCACAGACATTTATTTAGCGATATACTGAGATGACAAAGTAAAGTATATAACGTATACACCTTAACCGAAAATTTGAATTTAATAAAAGAAATCTTACATGATAGTATAAACTGAAATTAAAAGTAAAACTAACAATCTAGTTTAAGTGTTAAGAGAACAACTAATTCTTTTAATTAGCACTGGCAAGTATATTAAAATGTAATAATAAGTTATGGTTAATGCGCGCAGGACAACGTCAAGTATGATTATTATAGGCTAAAGAATCTTTTTACTTTCAAATACTGTTTTAACCTATATATCATAAAAACTTAGTAGAATTCGATAGATTATTTGTATAATTTAACAAATTAACCTGTGCCGGGCACATGCTAACATTTTCCAATAATATTGAAGAGAAGCATGGTGCAAAATAAAATTAACCAGTGCAACTTTTTCCTTTCTTGTTATTAACTAACCCTGAAACCCAGCTAATAAATGAAGTGTATATTAATCAATGAAGCCAAATTTTGAGGACAAACCTCTTTGTTATTTCCGCTGCTCAATTAACAACGGGTTCTGTCAGAATTTCACTTATGTATAAATCTTGGCTCAATTAACATGGGTACTAGACATGGGTGGTCCGTATAATCCAGGAAAGGTCGTGGGATCAATAAACAAAACAGAACCTGAACTGGAACGCGGCTGCACGGACAGGTGTCTACAAGAGGTGACTGTCCGCAGCAGCTCTCTTTATAAAACATATGAAGATGCAATACATAGGCCTCCTAATTCGTCTTTGACTTGATTTACCCGAAATCCAAGCAACCCAATGAACCAAGATAAATGCAATACACAACTACAATAACATTTGATTTCTTCTAACTAGAATTGCAGCAATGATATGATCGAAATATACCTATAATGTAACTGATATATAATATGAAGGAAAAAAACAAAAGTAGTACCTTTTGTAAATTGATGCTTTGATTGTAATTTTTCACTATGTCATGCATATACCTCATCACATAATATACACAGTCGGTTGCTCCTAATTGTTGAGGACACTATATCAATATTACAAGATAATTTAATAGTTAGTTTAAAATGAATTCATATACCAAACTATATATTATATTTATTTTATTTTTTGTTAGAAAATCAAATCACCTTAACATGCTTCCAATTCAAGTTACTTCCTCGAGACTTGCCACCGAGTTTCTTGTAAATTTGGAAGGCCCTACACATGCAAGAATTTTTTTAATAACCACATATACTAACTTCACATAAGAGAGCAATATATACAACTTACAAGCTCACTTGCGGCTTAATTTCAAGTTTAAGTTTGAGTTCGGTCTGAGGATCAAAAACATAAATTTCATTCATTTGTACATGAAAAACAAGCAGTATACAATGTTTCCTGCATTCCAAGATTTATAGTAAGTTAAATTTGGCATCAAATATGTAAATTAGTTATTAAAAGTTTAAGGTTCATACCCTTCGTAGTATGGGGCTAAAAGTAAACTTTTAGATCGCAATGCTTTCCATGTGTTCGACAAATATCTATTTGTCGCAACTGGATGTTTTCGCACTTGGGAAAGCATTTTGGGACACGTAAACCCAATGGTCTCCACTTTGAGATCATTGCACATATGATTTAACCACCTACACAAATTCAAGCATACATTGTTAGTTTTTTTTTAAAATTGTCTATTCATCAAAAACTAAGATGGTTATATATGAAAAAAATTGATAAGGAAAAAATACTCACATGATGTAAAGCCGCAACCATGATGCATTCAACCACTTCATACTAAAGAATTGGATAATGTCATCCATCGTGATATGAATTTCAAAGTCCTCATCATATGTGAATAAATCCTTATTCACTTGAATTGCATTAAGCACTATCATTAGATAGCATCTGAAGTACTAGATCATGGAAATATCTGCATTCGCTCGTTAAAGTTTTGAGAATTTCTTCATCCACGATTGATTTGCTTTTTGCAGTCTCATTTGCCATTGTATTCACGACCTTGTCATAAATATTTTCAAATAAATCCTTGTTTGATTGAGATGTAGGCACCCAATTCAAAATTGTAAGTAGATGTCTAATATAAGAAAATTCATAATTGTAACAGTATGGAAATCAAGTTGTCCTAATTTATGAAATTGCTGGCTGGTATCACAGCATATGAGGTAATGATCACAATACAAAATGAAGCACATGGATCATTTTGCTTAATTATAATGATGAGTTAGTATTGTATGTTCTTTTTTCATCATAAAGTAAAGCATGACTCTACGGATATGAAAGCAATATCTCTAGCATGTTCATATATGGAAATATATACAAAAATATATACTTGCATTCCATTTATAGTATTGATGTTAAATTAATTAATGTTTAGTAGTTTATTGTTGATTAGAAAAAATCAAAAATAAATTATGTATTCATATATGCTCCTATGAGCAAATTTAAAATACACTTCAAACAGTGCTACAGCGACACTAAAGACACATTACAGTAAGCTACAAATTCATGAATACTAGTACTAGGGAAAAAAAGAATTGCAAACGACTTTTAAAACCAGTTTATTATGAATTCAAAAATAAATTCAATATAATTAAATGCATTCATTACCGTATCATTATCTCTTAAAAGCACAAGGCTTTTAGGCCATTGAACAAAACTCCCGACCGCTTCTCCTATCGTGTTGTGATGTCTAGTTGGAACAGGAAGTGGGGTTCCTTCATAACTAGACTCCACTGCATCAATTCCAACCTTTACATGGTCGACCAAGATTTGTTGATTATGGCATTGATCACTGGGCCTTGAAGAGGGATGTACCATGCCATGACCCACGACGACAATTTTGAAGTCCATATTCACAGCCAAACGACATTTAATAGGTTTCTAAAATGACAAGTACACAGTCAACATTTTTCACTTAGCATTTGTCAAATACATAAAATCATATATGTTTATAAACTCAACTTTGAATTGTTTACCTACAAGTCTGCATAGGGATCCCTCTCTTGAGTTTTGTTTGCATATTGCAATTTGCTCGGGTTCGTGGATTGACAACTACTACGATGATCAGTTAATGGTGTGTTGTTGATCTCCACATCCTTAGGCATGTTCATCGTGCTCAGAATGTTTGCAACCTGCTCTTGAACCATTATACTCATCTCTTGTCTCAATTTTTGGCTCACTTTAGCCTCTATTTCCTGAGTGATAACATACAACTCATCAGCTGATATTACACCGCTTCGCCCTTTCCTTTTCTCTACCTCTCCAAATACGTTTTTTATACCCACCGTCCCACCAATCCCTCTAACTCGACCGGAATGCCCTCTTTTTTCAAGAGCACGACTCAAGACATCATCATGCCTATCTGGAACCCATGATCCTTCAATGGCTTTTCCTCTCCAATCGTTCTGCCAACCAGAAATAAATAAATTAAGATGCAGCACATGACAAATGTTCATGTAATATAAACACCCTACATGAATTTTGGTTTTCTACATGCAGACACACTTATAAATCATTAGAATTTCCATGGTGTGTGTCATGTACATGTCATGAGTTCTCATAGTCCGTACACCGCTTATAAAGCTACACTGTTTTAAGTCATAAAAATATTAAAGTGGCTTGAGGCAACATAAAGCTTCTGTAATTCTTTTCAAAACCTTTTAAAGACCATTTGCATCAAACTTGGGAAGCGACTAAGATTTTATTAAAACATTACCATTTGCGATCACTTATGAGGATGCCCGCAAGAAATTATCTACAAAAATGTAAACAATTAACCAATTGCACATGAAAAATTGTAAACAGAACTCAACTCTAAGTTAATTTGGCCTCGTTAACCAATTGCACATGCAAAACTTACTTTGAAGAAAGTTCTCAAGTGAGACATCAGGTCTTAAGTTAAAACGAATAGGGTTAAAATCTGAGCAAGGACAGCAAGTTATCGACTGCTAAGCTATCAACTGCGTCACATTTCTCCATTTCCTAGTAGACTTGATCTACCGGCATTGCAGAATTACAACAATGACTACATACGGCACAATGTAGCCGTTGTTTCGAACAAAATCAAGATTTGTCGACTGATCATCATTTTGAATGGTTCACTTAGGCTACAGATCAACACCAAAAAAATTACGACAAACATCGTATCATGCGTTCAGCCTATTGTTCACTCCCTAAAAAAAATTGTACTATAAATAAATTGAATAACAAGGAGAATTGTACTATATAACTCCCGTGTTTTTTCTAAACGTATTTTCTAAGTAAATTTTGATCAAACTCAATTTTGATCAAACTCAATAACAATGAAAACAACAGCATATTTCTAGCCATTTTGTTCAGTCAATTATAAATCTTTCAAACCCCTTTTTTCGAGTATTACTCACGCATACAGTAGTTATAAAATATTAAAAGAAAAAAAAAACTATTAAGGATGTCTCCTAAATTAGTTTAAAAATTTGCAAAAACAAGGCATTTTAAAGTACTCATACAGGGATCTTCTCACTGTAATATTTTGCAACTTTGGTCCACAAGTGTTGATGCTTAAAATTAGTAATTTCAAATAAGGAATGTTGGGTAGTGTGTGTTTTCAGTTTAAAACATGTAAAGTGGTAATATACATGGAAACTAGTCATACCATTTTATCTGCAACCATCTTAGTTTTCTCATTAGGGATGACATAATTTCCATCAGCTCCTTTTTTTGATCGTGCCAAAATCCAATCTTTACTCCGATCCATAGCAGGTCCACCTGGCAATGTGATAGTAGAACTATGGCCTTCAGTTATCCATTTAGCCTTCTTTCCCGCATACCCAGCTTGTCCTAAATAGTGAGGATGTTCGTTGCATGCCTGATTCTTCCTAGCCTTCTCACTTATTAGCTGTTTTATGACATTAACAATTCTAGCGTAAATATAAAAAAAAATTAAAGAGGAAGGATATGTTATTTTTTTGAAATTTAGCGCGAAAACTGGAAAATCAAATCGGTTACATTAAAAGAAAATGGTAGATGAACACAAATACATAAATCAAATCGGTTACATTAACATATTCCGCTTGTAATTCAAATATTTTAGAAATACAATATCGGTTGTATAGGAAATTTTATTCTTGGAATATATCAATAGAACTATTTCATTGTGCGTGTACGCACGGTTAGACATTTTTTTAGAGTAAGGAGGAATATGAAGTAGCATAGCACATAATACTCCTTATTACCGATGTGGACGCTTGAATTTCACATTCAATACGTGAGACCAACAGCACATAAAAAGGGTTTTGACTGTCTAAACCAATTACGAAGGTAGATACATGCTTTGCTACCGATTTGAGCAAGAAAATCAAATATTAAATGCTATATTTCAATAAAGCAATGTTGTATTCTTTAAAAAGAAGCCTATGATAACAGAAAACGAAAAGGAGTGGCGGCGGCATCCCCAAGAGGCCTATGCTGGGGAAGTCTTCCCAGCTTCCAGCTAGACACGCGTGCACAACGTTTGCACATGAGGAAAGTTAAGATGACCCCAATATATGAATAGATAAGTTAGAGGCCTTACTTTGCCGGCTATAGGCAGATAAAGTAGCTTAGCTTCACAAAGGATCAAACTTGATCTTCTAGTATAATTACGATAAGGAAACTTTAAAAATATATTTGGCTATTAATACTGTTACTTTTCACGAACTTTCTAATATGATCAAGAGAATTGTGTAAGCTGAATATTTATATCATGGTAAGCTGAATTCCAGATTTCTACTAATTTGGTTCTTGCCAGTTTGTTATTATTCTTAATAGTTTTCCTAATGCAGATTGTAAACCTCAGATTTGTAGGGCTGTTCTAATGATATATGATCTGATCCAAAACACCATAACCCATACATAATAGTACAAGCTGCACATAACATGATTTGAATGGTAATAAGACATCACTCTCAAGTTCGTATTCAACCAACTATCTAACATCCTCAGACGAACATCAGGACAAAGTCCAGTCCAGCAAAAATTTTCACAGGCTACCATGTAAAAGTCCGCAAAATGAGCATAGCAGAAGGAAAAATTTACATTGAACTATGCTAGAAGAATGCATATAACATAGATATAGAAAGCCTGTGTAATAAATAATAAAAATAAAATCATAGAATTTACCAGTGGGGATAGAGAGACGAAAGAAAGGCTAGAAACACTTGAGCAAACAAGATCGAGCTCGTCTCGAGAACTGCAACATATTACTATCGACAATTCATCAAAAGAAGGAAGATTGTTGTCTCATGGTTCGAAAATCTAAAGAAATATTATTCTCTACATGATTAAGAAACTCTGGATTTTAATGTTATAAAATTTTAATATTTTGTAACATCCATCTATCCATGCAAATGTTGAATTTAAATGATTCAAAATATGCATGAACTACATGGCAGTAACATAGCTTCAAATTATTAAATAGGAATGTGAAACAAAACATGCACTTTTATATTGCATCACAGCAGGCTAAACAAACATGCACTTTTGTATTGCGTTTATGTGTAATGGACTTAAATAGAGATTTTATAAATTTCCCGTGTTAATATGCTAGTAAAATATGTAGTAGTATAACAATTTTCTTGTTTGTAAATCTTACAGCATCAACAAAAAGTAAGCTGAATGTATGAAGATATGGTTCTCATATTGCAAAATCAATGAAATAGCTGGTGACTTGTGGATATGGCATTAAGAAACATACCTTAAACTCCTCAGTTTCACAATACTTCTTAAAGGTCTCCCATTGTGATTTTGTAACACCATCATAAAATTCGTATGGCTCTTTATGGTTTTCTGGAAGCTTTCTGGTTTTCGTAATCCAACCACTAACCAATTTTGTTTTAAAATCCTTCCATGCTCCATGAACAATTTTTAACACATTCTTTTTCATTTCTTCGTCGATGTGGTACTCAATCTGAGATAAAATAAAAATAAAAAATAAACAACGTCAAAGCAGTAAAAATAAATCTGATAAACAATGAAAGAGGTCCATGACTCCAAACACAAAGGATCCAACTGACAATTTAACAAGGGAACAAATTAATGTATAACACCTTAATGTCTTCCCAGATGGTATCCTTAAGCCCTTGACTAACGCTAGCCCAATCTTTGATATTGATATCAATTCTAGATCTTGCTGTATCGCCTACGTACACCTTAAAAGACTTCATCCATTTTCCAATAGGTTTTCCATTATCACACCACTCAATGAATTTTGGCTCGGGTGTTCTGTATTTCTTTCCGGTTGTTGGACCTCTTTGCCTCCTCTTAGATGATGGTTGTGAAACGGGAGCAGAATTGTTTTGCTCTTCAGTGTGTTCATATGGTTGTATTTCCATTATTCCTGTATCACATATGAGCATCCGAAAGTTATAACATATTTCATGCAAAAGAAGAAAAATCCAGCAATCAAACATGTAGATATCATGCGAAAGACCATACATGTAGATATTAGCAATTAAAAAAACAGCAATTATTTATATATAGCATGCAAACAAAAAAAATAGCTATTATCTGTCCTTAAGTCCAAGAATAGAACCTGATGTCTTTTAACTTATTTTTTTTCCTTCAAAATTTGGCATATTTCCTAATTTTCTCTTAAGTTATATTGAATCTTAGTATGACTTAAAAAATAGGATCTAACAAATGCACCATAGAAATAAAAGTTCAATCTAACTACGCGATGATTAAATAATTGTGCAAATCGTTTCTTTTGAATTTGTTAAACACACAATTTGCGGAAACAATTCAAGCACAAAGTGCGCATATTATAGCGTGCTTCGCACGTGACGTGACACTCGTAATAATAATCCATGTTCAATACACCTAAATAAAATTTCTGTGGATGTTTAATCTTTATCTATATTCTTTTTCTGATATATAATATTATATGTCTATGCTATGCAATGCAATTGCTGAATAAACGTGAACTCCGAATAGAATATAAATGGAAAACCTGTGCCATATTTCAATTTTTCTTTTTAATACAAAATGAATATGAAATCCATCAGCTACAATCATTTATAAAGACTAAACAAAGGTATTTCTATATTCTGCAAATAGCTGTACTGGTATTCTTCAATAATTTGTATAAATATTTGTGTTTTCTAGAACTGCATAATTTACATAAGCCCAAATTGCAGGTGACTGAAACAGGAGTTGATGTTTTGACAGCAAGGTTGCCGTCATCCCCTGACGTTTCCCTTGGTTGAAGTGTTAGAAGTTTTTGGCTGTTCATATTTTTGATTCAAATAGATGATTTATTCTATTGTTCTTACTATTGTATAATTTAACATGCAAACCCATTTTGTTGATTTTAATCATGTTCTTGCTACTATTTCTAAGGGGTTTGCATGAACGACAGAACAAGATCTGATTTTTGATATTTAGGTCATTTGTTTGTAACATGAATATTTATGTATCTCATGTACCAATAGTGCATTGCGATTTTACGGACAAGTGTGGTATGACATTACTCGGAGTTTTAACTTTCATTTCTGTTTAAATCTTGAGATAAATCAAAGCCACCAAGATAAGCTTCCAGATCCTAGGTCGGTACAAAAGTTGAAGAAAAAAAGAAATGCAGCAGGACTACACATGCAATTGAACAGGAAACACTAGATGAGGAAATGAAAAACATTGATATAAATGAAAAACATTGATATAAATGATACATCGGAAGCACGCTTGCAGCAAGTACTTCCGAAACCTGCAATAACATAATGCTTGACACTTATATCGCCTTGCTATTTCATTCAATAATGCAGCAAGGGAAATTTTAAAGTATGCAGATGTTCTAATAAGTATTTTTTAAAACCAAAATAAAACATCCTATAAATACAATTTAAAATAAGAAGAAAAAAATCTAAGGGAAAAGTGCTCCATTTTATTCTATTTAGAAAATGTAAATATTCTATATATACTGGATATATAATGTAAATGTAGAAGTTATTTTATTTAGAAAAAAAATAAGCTAATGCAAGTGCTCTACATGATCATGATATTCATCTTTATGTCTACTTTTATACTTTTGAATAAATATCGTATTAGAAGGTTACAAAAAAAAAAAAAATTAAGTAAAATGGTGACAATATTAGAAGGTTGAAAACTTACCCTGCTATCCAAACCCCTTCATTGTGATCAGAGCGTGCATAATTTGCATTTAAATCGACTTCTTCTTCTAATATACTTACGCCGATGGAAAAAGGTGGATTCTCGTCAAATTGATTATACTCTTCTTCATCTATCACGTCGCCGATCCCAACAATGCGTCTTTTTCCAGGAAGGACAACAGACCATTTATGATCAGCTGGGTCGGTGACATAAAAAACTTGTTTCACTTGAGTTGCCAAGATGAGTGGATCGTTATCATGACTCGCTCGACTAAAGTTAACAAGTGTGAATCCATGTTCATCCACTTGTACAACACGATGGTTATTGGCCCATTTACATTGAAATAGAGGAATTGTGAAGTCTTTATATTCAAGTTCCCAAATATTCTCAATTACCCCGTAATATGACATTGTCGCATTTATTGGTTTGTTATCTTTAGCACTAGCAAATTCTCTTGAAGATGCTACGACACTTACTCCACTATTTTGCATTTTGCTCTTTTCATCTTGACGGTTCGTATGAAAGACATATCCATTAATAGCGTATACTTCATAAGAGCTAACTTGAAATTTAGGCCCATACGCCAACCATCTTATTGTATCAGAAACATTATGATTTGTTTGAGACAATTGAGTCATTACCGTATTTTTAAACCATATGACGAACGAGCGGTTATGTTCATTTGTCAACCATCTTTCATTCTTTGAAGGATTTTGAGACTTTAGAATTGTCATGTGCTCTTCCAAATAAGGATGGACCTCACTAAGGTGTTGTAAAACAAGTAGGTAGGCTTTGTGAAACATATCATCACCAATTGACATTAATTTAAACCCCATTATGCCTTGACCACCAAGTCGCCCTTCATGTCGAGACTTGCAAAGTCCAATAGGTTAAACGCCAGTTTGGTATTGAGTGACAAATTCAACAACCTCCTCGGCAATGGTACCTTCTACGATACTAGCTTCAGGTCTATATCTATTCTTTGTTTTTCTTTTTAAAGTTCCCATGTGCATTTCGAACGGATACATGTACCTTATAAAAACAGGACCGCAAATCTTGATTTCTCTTACTAGATGAACAATCAAATGCACCATAACATCGAAAAATGAAGGGGAAAATACATCTCAAATTGACATAAAGTGACAATAACATCAGCTTGTTGATCATCCAATATATCAGGATCAATCACCTTACTACAAATTGCATTAAAAAAAATACAAAGTTTTGTAATAACATGTCTAACATGTTCAGGCAATATACCTCGAATAGCAACATGCAACAAATGTTGCATCAACACATGACAGTCATGGGACTTCATGCCCATCAATTTCAAATCCTTCATTGATACACGACTGCTAATGTTCGAAGAATAGCTTGATGGAACCTTGACACCACGAAGACACTCGCATAAACTAGTTTTCTCTTTTTTGGACAATGTATAGCATGCAGGAGGCAAATAGATACGTTTACCTTTCTCCACTGGTGCTAAATCCTTTCGAATACCCATTTTCAACATATCTTGCCTAGCTTTTTCACTATCTTTTGTCTTACCAGGTATATTCAAAAGTGTTCCAATGATACTATCACAAACATTCTTTTCTATATGCATTACATCTAGACAATGCCTAACTTGTAAATGTTTCCAATATGGAAGTTCCCAAAATATAGATTTTTTCTTCCACATGCCTTCTTGAAGAGGAAAGGCTTTGCCAAATACATTTTCAATATCCTTGATCCGTTCATATACATCAATTCCTGTTAATGGCAAACGAGCAACTCTGCTTTCTATCTCCCCATTGAAAGATTTCTTCTTTTTACGATAACGATGATCGTGGGGGAGAAATCTACGATGATGCATATATACATTTTTCTTGCAAAAATGCAAGCGCTCAACAACCATGTCGTCTTGACAAATTGGGCATGCTTTAGCACCTTTTGTACTATATCCAGACAAGTTACCATATGCGGGAAAATCATTTATGGTACAAAAAAGCATGGCGCGTAATGTAAATTCACTTCTACTATATGCATCAAATACGCGCACACCTTTATCCCACAAAAGTTTTAGATCATCAATAAGAGGAGCTAGATAAACATCGATGTCATTTCCTGGTTGTCGTGGCCCCGAAATCAGAAGAGACAACATAATGTATTTGCGCTTCATGCTCAAGTGAGGTGGAAGATTGTAAATCACCAAAAGAACTGGCCAAGTACTATGTTGACTGCTAAGGTTGCCAAATGGGTTTATGCCATCTGTGCAAAGACCAAGTCTGAGATTCCTTATTTCTTCGCCAAAACTAGAATACATGGTGTAAATATTTCTCCACTGTGGAGAATCGGCTGGATGTCTTAGTAATCCATCATTCTTCCTCACATCTGCATGCCATCTTAAGTTTTTTGCAGTTTCTTTATTTGCAAATAAACGTTTAAATCTTGGTATAGTGGGCAAATACCATAAAACCTTTGCTGGAGGCCGTTTCTGATCTGAGCCATTATGAACATTTTCTCGTGACTTGTAACGGGATAATCCACACTTAGGACACTCATGCAAGCTCTCATATTCATTTCGATACAATATACAATCATTTGGACATGCATGTATCTTTTTGTACCCTACGCCAATTGGGCACATAATTTTCTTTGCCTCATAATTAGAAGTAGGAAGCTCGTTACCTTCTGGTAGCATGTCTTTTAAAAGTTCTAATAATGATGTAAAACTTCTATCACTCCACCCGTGTTTTGCTTTTAAATTGAAAAGCTTGAGCACAGCAGACAATATTGTAAACTTAGCACAACCAAAATACAAAGGCTTCTTAGCATCAACTGATATTTTTTCGTACAACTTTGGCTCTTCCATCAAATGTTCTTGAACATCATCAAACATCTCATTAACACGGTCAATATCATCATTCTCATCAGTTACCTCATAATTCACATTACATTCCTGATCATCCTCATCATTATAATGATTACTAGAACTAGGTGCACCAACTATGCTTTCACCATGCCATATCCACCGTGTATAATTTTGCTTGAACCCATACCGAATTATGTGATCCCTGATCTGATCTATGTTACGAAATCTCCTTCTATTCTGGCAACGTCTACAAGGGCAAAAAATAGTTTCCTCCCTTCTTGTCAGTTGATCATCCAACGCACATTTGATGAATCCTTCCATTTTTTCCAAGAACTCATCATCGCAACGTTTCACGTTATACATCCAATTACGATCCATGTGAAATTGCTAGAGATGCACTACATAAGCAAAAAAGAAAAAAAAATAAGTGTTTCATTCAATTATCCCTCAAAGGTGGACTAAATTTGTGTTACAGATAAGATGTGCAGGTATAGCCAAAAATGTTTTGGAATTCGGTTTGGAATTCAGTTTGGAAACCAATTAATTTATGGCAATATGATTTTATAGCTAACATGAATTTATTTGAACTTTATGGTATAATAATATTCATTTTAAATTGGTTGACTCATGAAAAATAATTTCCATATAAGAGATTGAAAAAATAAGTGAATATAATAACGTTTCTATGAATATTCTTATGCATGCATGATCACTTTATACAGATTCTTTTGTGTTTTTCTTTTGCGAAGAAAAAATAAGTGAATATATTAACGTTCCCATGAAGGAACGAACAAGAGGAGAAAAAAAATAAATTTTCCTAGCTTTTTCTTAAATTTTGCTTCATCGAAAGGGAAATCATCAAAGTTCTAGAATATTTTGGAATGGAAAACGCCAATTTTTTTCATAGAATCAACAAGTGCCCCCATAGAAAACTAAGTGAACTAGCTTATGGAATTAAAAATGCATTGCCATCTGAGGGTAATATTGCGATACTTTAATGATATGATTCTCGGTCCATCTCGGCCTTCATATAAAGGTGCGGTTTTCAGGCTTAAATTGATTTTTCCTGTAGAGTATACAAAGATTGCTCCTTAGTTTGGGTTCCTTACAAAAACATATCATCCCAAATACAATAGCTCTCATCCTTTCAGCAATCCTTTCAGTCTGGCATGATTCCTTCAATAGCTGAATGTGTGGAGTTCATACAGATTTAATTACTTTCGTTTTATCCTATGTAATTGTTTTTATTCTTGGATCCTATCTAAGTTCATTTTATAACAATGATTGCTTAATAATTTTCTTCGCTATTGAAACAACAAATGTTTCTCAATGTAATCGAATGGGTATTCGTTATTATGGATTGCCTTTTATATCCAGTTGATTTTTATTTTATTTTTTTGTTCAAAACATAAATTGGTCAGTCAATGACTGTCGTCTCTAATCTTGTTTTGGGTGGATCAAAAAAAATTCCTCGCATTCTGTAATTACGTTCAATCTTTCGACTCTTGCAACCAGTTAGCCCCTTAGCATAAATATGTTCGGGTCTTTTTTAAACCCTTATCTTGTGTGATTTTGTGAAGTACATTTAGATGAAAAATAATAGCCTTGTGTATTACTCTTAGATACATGGCCTTATATAAAGAAGCTAATCGGCTTAATTACAATTAATTGTACTTCGTGCAGCAAAGTTCTACTCTTGCAACCAGTAAATATCTTTTTTTATCTTGCAACCAGTTGTTGTGTATTTTGGAAAAAAAATCATAACTTTTGATTTGAAAAACAAGTGAATACTGACAGTGAATACATAGTTGCTGGTGAGTTGTAGTATGGAAGAGGGTGTTGAACAAAGAAGTTTTGAAGATGACAGATTGAAATCAAAAGAGGAAAAACAGCTAGGACTAGGTGATTACTGTAAAACAAGGCTAACAAAATGTATTGCAAAGATTGAAAATGAAAATAAATTTGAATTGCAGTGTTTCTTTTCTCTGTTTCGTGATGAAATTATGTTGTCTCAAAATGCACAAAGTGCACAGACACGGAGTTCTCTCTGCTATAAAATCGAAACAAAATGCACTTGAATGACAACAAGAAAGCAGTGCAATGAAGATAAAATGCATGTTTCACAGGAATAAAACTGAACGGAACATTTTTTTTAATGACTGAAATGCAAACAGGAAGACAGAACTAAATGCACAGGAGTAAAAACAAATGCAGTACCTAATTTAACAGAAATGGACACTAAGTCAACCAGAAAATGAAGCAGTTTTTTTTTTTCAAAAGCAGAAAATGAACCGTAACTGTTTTTTTAAAGAAAATGAAACAAACAAAATACATAAAACAAACAATTTTTTGATTTTTTACACTAGTCGAATAAGAAGGGTAAATTTTACAATAGTCATACTATTTGGTAAAATAAAATAAAAAATTGACAACATAAGCTCAGAAAAACTGAGAAAATATCTCCAAATATATTTGTCAAAGTCATACTATGAAGGGAAATTTGGATAAGCCTTTGCATCTGGTACTCTTACAGGAAACTGGTTTTATCATTACAGTTTTCATCTTCTGTTTCATTACAGTTCCATCAATTTGCATTATAGTCTAATAATTAAAAAAACAGTTTTCATCTTCTGTTTTCAAAGAAAAAAAAGCACTGCATAATTTCAACAGCAAACATATTCACCAAAATATGGCTACATATTCAAGCAGTCAGTTAAGAAATAATCATCAAAATATGGCTACATATTCAAGCAGTCAGTTAAGAAATAATCACCAAAATAGCCTATGAACCGAGCAATTAGCAAAGGCTTGTTAAAACCATTTGGAAGATGAATGATGTCATATTCAGGTATGCAGTTAAGAAATAATCACCAGAATAGTTCTATGTGCTTACAGATACTTTTGACTTGCTTACATACAAAATGCAGTCCGGACGGTATCAATGACTCACTTAAAAAAGAAACGGCATCCCAAAATTAAACTAACGTCTCTCCTTCAATAATGCTAGACCTCATTCTTGTACTAATTCTTGTACACAGCAGGTTTAGTCTAAATCTAATTCAGGTACATAGAATACGTGATGAGAAAGAGTATACGTGGGGATAGTTATGTTGTCATTCCTAATAAAACTCAGCTAACTAAAACTTGCTGGAAGTAGCAATACAAACTTTTACATCTAAGTTCAGTTGAGTTTTTAATGTTTTCCAATTGAATATGAAGCCCAACAAGAATTAGACATTTCCCAGTCTCTAATCCAAGCTAAAATCACCAAAAATCACCATAAAACTATCTAAATTGATAGCAAAGCAATTATAATTGAAAAAGCACGAAACAAAAATAGCAATAGTTGCGATTTTACCTTATAACAGATGAATACGAAGCATCTCTAATCCAAGTTAAAACCCTAATCCATACCGCCGAAGAGAAGGAGCACTGTTAAACAAAAAACTTGATCGATTAGGTAAACTGAATCGAAGAAGGTACGAGAGAAATAATAATTTGCGATTTTACCTGAATTTTGAATGTTAAATTAAAAGTGTTAAATTAAGTCTAAGCTCATTTGTTTTATATATATTTTTCTTCTTTTTTTCTAAGTATTCTTTTACTTCACAAGTTGTACCCAAAACATTCTTTATTTTCACAAACCATATTCAACAGCTATTAGCATGGTATATGGAACAAAAACTTTAGGAATGGGACCAAGTAAATTACATCCAATATATAATGTTATGTTCCCTTTTCCACCAATCATCTATTATCTATTTGGGTTATGAAGTTTATCCTATTTCTTTAACGTAATTTCTTTGTTTTGTCTGAATTTATGTCAGACAATGCACAACATTATATTATTGTGAAATGAACAAACAGTGACATGGAGGTCTTTTCTTTCCTAAAAGAACACAACAGCATTTCATTTACCTATAATGAATGTGTTTTATATTGTTTATCATGGATAACCTATGAATATAAAATATAAATATATAAAAATGCTTTCAAGGGTGAACATTGTTACTCCAAAATAACCACCAATATCTAGGACCTAATCTTCTTATTGGCTCCAATTTGATGAGATCAGTCCGACATGCCACTTGCCATCTGCATAAAGACAGAACTCAGAGATTCTTTCCAAGAATTGAACTACTATGAACTTCATTATTTCCCTATTGTTATTTTTATGATTTGTTTTAAATACGAATGTCATTCCTGCTGTTCTAATGCACATGTGGCTGTCAAAACTATCATTTTCCCCTCTTTCGGAATTACTAATAAGCATCATTTAGCCTCTTTGGTAACTGAAATCAAAAATGGAAAAACAAAAGTGCCAACTAGAAATTTTTACCCCCCTCAAGTGATGCTTTCCACAGCTAGGATCATATATGACTTGAAATGGTAAAAAATACTTGAAATAAACATGCCTGTCCAGTATGCTCAGTATCTGTCCAACACCAGGTTCCCAATGTTTCGGAATTGCTATCAACAGAGCGCGTCACAGTCACGGCAAGAGAAGTTCCTACAGAGAAGTTATTGAAGAATGCATTAATTAACAATAAAAAGTTGGTACAGTGATCTGATATATGTTAAATTACAATAATGGAGCAACTGAGTCAATGGTCACAAAATGTGGAAATGCGGAAACGTTCTCCAACAGACGATTATATCAGTCAAGATTCTACGCATAAAAGTTCCATTTAGAAAGGTCTTCTCATTTGTAGTTCGGAAAAGCAACTTGACTATTACTAGTGCTTATTACAAGTATTAATGACATAAGAATAAATTATAGCTCGACATACTTAATCATAATACTATGTATATGTATAGGGTTATGGATAAAAAATTAACCATAAGTGATTGAAATGCATGATAAAAAATGATTACATATTGATTAAGGCCACTCCACTTTCTGAACGAATGGGTGGAGAATTTCACGAGCACATGATACATGAATGCTGTAGGGTTAACCGAAATGATGTGGTGAGGTAGGAAGGTTGATTAGGGGTTAAAAAGTCTGAAATGCATAAAATGACATGAGGTTCGAATATAGTCGCAGGTGTGACAAAAAAATTGGAAAAATGATGAAAACACAATGCAGTATGAAAGTCATGAAAAGATGGATTTATCTACTCCAGATATCATAGTATGGAACACGGAACTACTGCACGCAAAAAAAAAAAAAATGTGTCAAAAATAATTTGTAGTGCTTTCAGGTAAACACAACGTGAAATAGGCTTAGTATATGCACATTATTTAACTTATTCCATAGCCGAACAAAATAATGTCTGCAACGCTACTAGTAAATGCAAGTTTTGCAGTGTATTATCCACGGGCGGACAGGCCCTCTGGTGGTATGTTGCATTATCATTATGTTGATGCTTACTATGTAATGAGTATACACAAGGCAAACCAAAGTATATGTGTCTAACATAAACGCTATAGGTCTTACAAAGTCATAATTATTTTCTAACATAAACGCCAAAATTATTTTCTAGCATACTAAAAGAATATAAGTCTTACAAAGTCTAACAAAATCTAAATAAATTTGGATGATACGGAAGTAACGGAACAAGAACAAATTCTAAGAACGGCCTTATGAGGATCGCGCTCAAAACAATCTTGTAAATGAATCCCCTTTATCCGTAGCATGCAACTAAATATGCTGTGCAAAATGACGCTAAAGCCATGATAGCTAAGCTAAGTAATGCATGCAACTCACCCAAACACACACACATATGATAGCTAAGCCATGATAACTATTGGGTGTTAGCAAGGAAGGAAGCATCAAGGAAGGTGCAACCTTTGTAGTTGAAAAGAAAATTTCCTTATAGATTAACTAACTGATTTATTAATTTCTGAAATAGAAACAATGTAATTTTTTTACTTTCAAACTATTGAAAATGCTAATTTTAATACTTGTTTTATTTCTCTACATATTGATGTAATGGTTTATTACTCTTCTTACATGATTAATTATTTTCTAAATTAACTTAACATCATTCACGTTTTGATAAACGGTATGTTTGTACATGTATGCATATTGAAAATGCAACACACATTAACTTATTTTACACATAGTGTTTAATAACAGCAATTTCTCCTGTGTATGTGCAGCACACGTGCCTAAGTACTCGTATGGGTAATACAAAAGAAATTAGTAAGTCTTGGCTTAGCATTCCGCTGGGAAATCACTTGAGAGTAACTTTTTCTTAACATATTATGTACTTTTTATGGATTGGCCAGTAGTAATGACTATTGCGCATTTTCTCGTTTCTAAATTTAATTTTAGTCACATATATTTCATGGTTATTCTCTGGTTGTTTATACTACTTGTGTTATTTGCTTGTAAACATACCCAAAGTATATCATAATTCATAAGCTAACCAAAACCTCATAAAATCGGGAAGCCAACAACTTTTGATGCAAGCCTATTGTCTATTCATTAATTTCTGTATTATAAATTCACAAACACCAGTGACATCACTGCTCGTTCTTTTTAGGTGCAGTACAAACTTTTGCATCTAAAGATAAAGTCCCGGCATGAAAATCACAAAGCATCAAAACAGAGATCATTAACTCCAAATTTAAGGAACAGGGATCACAATTTTCAAATAGGTGCCTTATTTAAGAGTAAATAGTCAGGTTCTTAATTTCACCTCCATCTTTATCTCTGCTACGGATAAAGGGGATTGATTATTACATAGAATTCACCGGTATGCCACAGTTTCAAGCATAGTTAAGATTATGTAAATACATAATCGAACCAGATGCATCAGTGAAAATCGTAATCAACAAGCTACAAAAGAATACAAAAAACGTAATCAACAATCTTGTAAATGATTACCTCCCCAATAGAAAAATAATCTTCGGTATAGGGTTTTGGGGATATGCTGTAGAAGCTGCGTAAAGGAGAAACTGGAGCAGACGCCGCGGATGGAACGTAGTGAAACATGAGCGAGCGATTTTTTTTTCTACTTTATTTGGTATCGAAGTCCTTTTGGTGGGGAAGAAGGAAAAGACGGGTCGGGTAAGGAAAAATTTAGTGGGAACGTAGTGAAACAGGTGGCAGCAATTTCTTTTAGTTTTGCTCCAAAATTTTAGTTTCACGGGAGTAAAAACGTGTGGCTCCTATACTTGTGTCGGTTCAAATAATAATAGACACAAATTTGTTTATTTGTGTCTGACCCCAAATTAAACCGACACAAGTAAGTATATTGACTCAACTCATTTGCGTCCAACGTTAAAAACAACCGACACAAATTTTATTTTTTAAATTTTCTTCTACTCCCATTACTCAAATTCTTCGGTTGTTAATAAGAAACCGACGTAAATAACCATATTAGTGTCGGTTTTAACTGCAACCGACACAAATGATACGAAGCAGCAGACCTGTTTTGTACTAGTGCAGTTGTGGACGTCTATGGAGCAGAATACTTACGGTCATCGAACGAAGCAGATGTAGTGCGAATCAGAGAGATGCACGAAAGAAGGGGTTGGCCAGGAATGTTAGGAAGTCTGGACTGTATGCACTGGGAATGGAAGAACTGTCCTAAGGGATTACAAGGTGCGTACAACGGCAAGGAAAGACGACCAACCATCATTTTGGAAGCTGTGGCATCGTACGATCTGTGGATATGGCATGCTTTCTTCGGAATACCCGGTTATAATAACGACTCAAATGTTATAGAAAGATCAAATATGTTCAATGATCTTGCTCAAGGCCAGGTACCTCCTTTAACATTTACCCTAGGCCAAAATACTTACAACCATGGCTATTACCTAGGTGATGGCATTTACCCGAAATGGAGCACCATTGTTAAAACATGTCCAAATCCTTTCACTCCTAAACAAGTCCTGTTCGCGGCGATGCAGGAGGGACAAAGGAAAGATGTGGAACGTGCTTTCGGTGTTTTACAATCTAGATTTACAATGATAAGTAATCCATGTCGGCTGTGGTCCAGGAGTAAGATGTCTACAATCATGTTTGCTTGCATCGTTCTTCACAACATAATTATAGAAGGTGAAAGAGATATGGATGAAGAACAACGTCACTGCGATTACGAGGGTGCTTCGCTACCACCGCAAGTGTTCCGACAAAACCTACCACTAATACAAGAGGACTTCAACATTCATTTGACCCATCAGGTTTTGTATAGAGATGCAGAACTCCATAACCGGCTGCAGAAGGATCTTATGAATCATTTATGGAACCACTACGGCGATACCTAGTTATGAAGAACCATTATCTATTTTCGTGTTTTATTTTGTGCTTGTCCGAACTTATCGATCATGTATGCAGTGATGATGTTGTCCTTTTCTATTGTACCAACTTGTTCTATTTTATTTTTAAGGGTTATTAATCTTCTATTATTACGTTTCAAAGTTTATTTTATAAAAAAATTAAGGGTTTTGTTGTTGTATATATGACAAATAAGGTATTATAGATGAGAAAAAATAAAATTGGCCACGAGCCGATTTTATCGGCTCCTGAAGTCGCGCGCCGATAAAATCGGCTCGCGCCTTCAAGAGCCAATAAAATCGGCTTGTGCGTCCCATTCAGAACTCTGAATTCAATCCGTAACATTTTGCTTAATGTTACACCACGTAACATTTGTTGGGTGCAAAAACATGGCTTATTCAACCCCGTAACATGAAATGAACCATCTGTTGGAGATGCTCTAAGAGAACAATGAAATAAGCTGCTGAGTCTACTTTACATATTGTACTAGGCAAATTCTATTTAAACCACCAAAATAACTGAGTTGCTCCCCTTTTTTAGTTTAAAATTTCGCTAGACAGAAATACCCTTCGTTGATTTTATTTTTTACATGTTTTCATCAACCACGCAGTGCGGGTGTGGGGATTGTGGTCCATCCACACAGTAGGCCTACGAGGTTGATATCATTACCTTGTAGGGACCCTACGAGGTTAGCAACATTACCTCGTAGGGACCCTACGAGGTTAGCAACATAACCTCGTAGTGACTCTACGAGGTAAAGGGTATTTTGGTCATGTGAAATTTAAAAAAAAATAGGGGGCAACTCAGCTATTTTGGTGGTCTGAATAGAATTTGCCATTATACTATACATTACAATAGGCCCGTGTATAACTATGTACATTTCATATATGGGCTGAAGCCCATTATTCTATTTTATGTAAATATGGCTATAAATATAGCCTGTACCTGTACATTCTCATTCTGCAACAATTCTGATTACATTTTTATACTATCTTCTTCTAGTATTCAATCTGAGTTCAATATCTCTGCAAATTCAATTTGGTATCAGAGCTAAAGTTGTCTAACGACAAAAGTAAATCAACTCACAGTATATATGAGTTATTTTTCTCATTAGAAAGATCTCATCACATGGGAATTCTCTCATATGAGTTGGTTCTCGTCATTTGAGAGTGAAACATAGTGCAGATTACAAGTGTCATACCAATAATTGAGTGAATTAGGCTACATCAGACAATCCACACTATAATTCTATATACTGTTTAATTTGATCACCAGAAATAAGATCAAGAAAATCAAGAATCTCGTCGAAAATCAGTTAAAGCCTAGCCAGAAACTCATTCAGAGTATTTTAATAAATTTTCTTACCTCATCAATATTCATTTCTAGCGGTTCATACCGGAGTTCTATGGTTCTTGCCTTGTCTGATCGTATTTGGCATTCAAAAACATAGTTTGTGTGTTAGCTTGTAACACCCCGTAATTTTGTTAACATTAAAGAGGATAAATTAAATAATAATTAATTTAATATTAAGAATTAAGGGAAACAGACTACGTCATTATGTCCGTCTCGAAATTCTGGACAGGATAGACACTTAGTTTGTGTAAAACAGATAACATATGAAGAAATTACGAACGATAAAAGTTTGACATTCAAACCAGGTATAACTGGCGCACTTCACAAGTGCGCTAAGGCAATTTTACACTGGCGCACCTGTAAAGTGCGCCCATAGGAGTTTTTGGTTATTCGGGCCTTTTTCCAAGTGGGAGGCGACCCACAACCTGATTCACCCTAGGGCTTATGTGGCAGTCGGTTTCAGAGGGTTCTGCAGCTATAAAGACACCTCAATTCTCTTGTTTTCTTCACAAAGAATCAATGGGGGCCAAATTCTGCCAGTGTGTGAATTGATCTGGATCCCTTATCTTCTTCTATCAACTAAGGCAAATCAAATCCAGAAATCCAAGATCCATTCTTTCTATATTCTCTAAACCTAACGCAGTGAGTTTCTAGCTATTTTTAGGTTTAAATGAATAGAGGTAAATTATGAAAGACTGTGATTTGGATACGTTGTAAACCTTGAATCTATGCTATTGTTAGATCTTGTACTATGTTATGATAGATCTAATTCTTTAGATCTAATGCAATTGTGGTTATTATATTATATTACCTATGTGGATCTTGCCTTGTAACTATGTTGTGGTAAATGTAAATCTATTAATTTTGACAGTTGCAAACATTGCTTAGATCTAATTCTATATGTAAATCACCTGTCATATTGCGATCAACTTAGATATGTTGTAAATTGGACATGAGAACTCATATTTAGATCTAAACATGATATTATCACTACACCATATATGCTAATTAAGCTATGTTTTTAGCCGTATCTAAAGCTCTTAAACACGACAAAAAGCCGTATCAAAAAACGGCGTGTTAAATTTTTAGATACGGTTATAAACCATATCTCACTTTGATAACATACGGCTTATAGCCGTATCTAAATTGTATTCAGACACGGCCTTTGACCGTATCTAACTATATCTGTGTGTGCATATATATATATATATATATACATACGTGCATATATATACACACACACACACGCGCACACACACACTCAAAGCATTACAAGATTTTTCATAACACGAACACAATGTATAACATACAAACATATATATACAAAGGAAATTGTCAAAGATTTTCATAATAGTACAAACTAACAAAAAAAGGTAAAACATATGATCAGCTTGATATAACTCCAGTCGAGGCCGGGAAGATTGAGCGTACGTGCTGATCATGCCGATGAAATTCATATGTTTGCTGTAAATCAAAGCAGTATGAGAATAAGCTAGCTCATGATGCTGATCGTAAAGTTTTATATATAACAGCATAAATATTTATATATGTACACAGTTTAAAACAAAGCTTAAAAGGCCAACCTGATGATTGGCAGCAAAACTGAATCGTGATAGCCAGCTTGAGTTCCAGCAGCAAAAAAGCACCAAAATCTACAGGAAAAAAGAAGTAATTTTATGCCTGATTGCACACAAAATACCATGTCTTTGTGTTCGTACTGATAACAGTGAAGGGCATATCGTGTCTTTCTATTCATGTGTGCATATTTGTCAATTATATGTATAACATGTTTATGTAGTGCTACTGACATGATTTCATTATCCAAAACAATTCCTTTGCTTTGAACCAGTTTATTTTTCATTCTCCAAAATCTCCGCAAACATGATTTTCACGTAATGACTCACTAATTCGCTCTAAAAGTATTAAACCACAAACTTATTATAATTCTTCTTGTCACTTAGCTGCAATGTAGATATAACATTGCTATAGCCTTGCACTTTCTATTCTATCACCCTTATCTAATGTAGTGTATCCGAGATGAGGGGATGGAAAAAAGCGAGATATTACCTGAAGTTTATATCAAAAATGCTCTGATTTTTCCTGCTAATTAGTGCCATGACAGAAATCCCAATCTAGCAGACCCTGCACAATTATGGTTTTACTGCATAGTTATAACCTATACGGTTCAAAACACTAACTTCTCGTATTACATGAAGGGTTGTACCATACAGAATTACCTGAATAAAAATGTTATTGAAATAGACATTACCAACAAAATGACCATATTGATCGCTACCATAGATATTAACCTTGAGCCTCTTTCCTTCCACTAATTTTACCAATTCCTCCTTCGACTCCTTCCCATATGGCATTGCACTCTCAGCTCATCGCCCCACGGGTTCAATAAAAAGCCATAGAAAGCATAAATAATAAGTAAAAGTGTTCTAATAAGCATGCATATATCCTAGCATCATTACTACATGAATGACATTATCTCATTAAACATCGAACTAGAAACCTCTGTAAGTATGTTGAGATATGAACAACAAAATCAAAAGCTAGAGTGACATTAAGAGAATACGAACAAGTAAAAAGAGTTACCTGGATGTAACAATACAAATTAAGAATAAGTTGAACTTTTTCATGACTCATACCATTTCTAAAGTATGTTACACCAAAGTCCACAATCTGTACCCAAATTTGGCAAATCTTGCTTTGTGCTAGTAGATCATTGGCATCATTTATATTTACAGTGGCAAATAAAATTCCACTTTATAACTGAATTAGGTAAAACACGACTACTTATAATTATACCTGAGACTTTGATGAAGGTTGATTAGCACATTGGAATGATGCCAATGATCTAACTAGTGTAAAGCTTGAGACACACAAATTGAATCATCATCTTCAGAAGCCCTAATTTGGGAACTCTAATCATCATCTAACTAGTGCAAAGCTGGAGACTGTAATCACGGGACCCTAATCATGATCTAACTGGTGCAAAGCAGGAGGGGGTTGTTCATCTCTAATCATCATCTAACTGGTGCAAAGCAGGAGAGGGTTGTTCATCTCTGCCGGAGAAGGAGATTGTAGAAAGAGATGGAGGCACAATTTGGTGACCGAAAACCCTAATTTGGGTTTTCGGTCACCATTAAAGTAAAACAAAAGGAAAACGGAGCGGCCAAAATTTGTGTTCGGAGTGCCTATAGGGGTGCACAATATGACACGCATTAGATTTGGCCAAAGGCCGTGTCAAATTAACCGATCTAGAGCGTCCTTGATGGATGGTCAGATTTAGGATGCTTAGGGTGGTGCAGATCGCAAAACATAGTTTGATACGGATCTAAGCACCATCAAATATGATACGCCTATAATCCGTATTTTATCTCCACATCATTATGTGCCAAATTGGCTGTTAAGGCGTAGTGTATGTCACCCTAGTGGTTTTAGATCTATTTTAACCTCTAGATCTGAATTATGTGATCTAATTTATCACCTTGTATTATCATGTTAGATATATTTTAACTTCTAGATATGAATTATGTGATCTAATTTATCACCTTGTGTTATCATGTTAGATCTTAACCGATTGGACATCTAAATTCCTAATTTAGATCTTACTATGCTTATTGTGACATCATAGTTATGTTAGAATCAATTGACTGCCAACCGTTCATCAGTTTTATGTCTACCTTGTTATGATGACAATTTCATGTCCATGCCAGTATGTATGTTCACCTTATTATCATGCTAGTTTATGTTTATGCCAAGATGACCACTTTGGTTATATTCCCATTATTTTCCCTATTATCGTTTATGACTAGGCTATTGTCTAGCCTAGGCATGCTGCCAATTTTGTGAGGGCGCTAGTTAAGGAGCGGGGGAAAAAGTGTTAATAATGGCATAATTTGAATATGAACATTTTTGGACATATAATTCAAATTATTGGGTAAAGCGGGCATTAACACCTATAAAGGGAAAGGCTTAATTAATTGATTAATTAATTAATAATGGAATGTCTAGTAATTATATTTAGGAATTATAATTGTACTTATAACATGAGGTTAGGTTGCATTAGTGGTGGAAGTCTTCCCGGACCCGACCTGCATATCCAGCAGCCACTAATGTTGAGCCTAATGTGGGAGGTCTAAGTACGCAAATACGAATCGAGCTAAGACACGAGGTTAGGCCTAACTGTGGAATAAGACTGCCCGGACCCGACCGACATATCCAACATCCACACGTTGTAGGCCCAATGTGGGAGGTCTAGCCCAATATAAACCATAAATGGACATGGTAATGAATTAGACTACTTAACCAAATCTAATCCATAGTGATTGTATGATATTGAATAAAGGTTAGGGTTAAGTAAATTGATTGGAATAGTGGTCGGGTTAAGTAAATCTGGAGGGGGTGGGTAGTATTTACATATAGGCCCACGAACTTAACCTGATAAGGTTATGTAATTAATGACACCTAGTGGTATACATAACCAGAGAAAATAATCAAGTTATGTAATTAAAGACACCTTTTAGGGTAAGCATAACTGAATAGGGCTATATAATTAAAGACACGTAGTGGTATACATAGTCAGTGAAAAAACCTAGTGGAGGGATACAAGACAAAGGGGAGAGCTTGTATCATATTTGTGTGGGACCCACTTTAGTCAGTAACCCGGAGTTAGTATCAAATAAAATACTCCGTACTAGGCGGAGAGGGGACACGCTTACTGACTGATTGTAAGATATCCAAACGTAGAGGACAGTGTGGGCGGCGCAAGCCGACCGGGCCTTGTGCGTGCATGAGCCGGGCAGAGGGGGATAAGACGACCGTAACACCAGTAGATATGGGGCTATGCATATCAGTGAAGGGTTGCCACTGTAGGACATGATACGTCCTACCGTGGGGCCGGCACAGAGTATCTACGGAGTAGGGAGCCAATCGATTAGGGTAGTGGTTAGGGTATATTTTGGACATATGCCTTAAGTCTACCACCTTATAGCGGAAGGGATCATATCATTCTTGTTATACTAGTAATAGTGCAGAGTAATCATTAGAGAAGTGTATACACATTACCTTGTCACACCTGCCATTTATGTAGTGATCTCTCTTATCCACTTTATATGCCTATCATGTTACTTTTATTCATTTACTGGATAAAAGTAACTAGACTCGCCAGACTGTATGTCTGACCCTTTTTGTTTCTCCTTCTTTCTTCCGTTCCCCTCTCCCCCCAGGTTCTCAGGGACGAAACACTCAGGCTTAGTCTGGACTCAGATATCATCTTACTACGAGCTACTTCTAAAGTATGGCTCAAGTCCTTGTCTCTACTATGGCTTAACTCTTTCAATTGGGGAATTATGTTTTTATATTCCTATGTACTATGATGATGCAAGACAGAATTTATTTTATTGTAATGGTTTTTGTGACTTATGGTATTGTGGACCGCGGTATTATGATTTATGTAGAAATAAAAATTTCCGCTGCTATCTTATTTATATACGTCTTGTAATTATTCTGTGTCTGTTTACCTATAACACTTCACGAAACTTAATGCATTCCCTTAGTGAGTGACATTAACGGATGTGGGGTGTCACACATGATATCAGAGCTGAAGGTTACCGGATTGGATAAAGGTTTTGAAAATTATTTTCAAAAAGGTTTTAACAGAAAGCATTTTCAAAAAGAAAAGTCTGTTTTGAAAAACATATTCCCTAAAGCCATATGTAATATCTCTCGATTCTCCGCTTGATTCCTTTTTCCTTTTTGTCTGGGGAACCGATCCTTCCCAAAAGGTGTCCCCATTCCGACATGATGTCGTAGGATGTTTAAACTGCGACATATGTCAAAGGGCAATGAAATGCCTAACCGCCATCTGTAGCTGCAGTAGTATTACCTACGGCTAATTTTCTTGAGCTTCGTAAGGATTTTCATGCGATGGAGGAAACTTTCGAGAGACATGTTAGCTTGTTACACAAGGATGGTATAAAGGAGAATAAGGGAGTTAAGGCTAAGGAGCATAACCCAAGGATGATAAAAATGATGGCCCAGGAAGGGAACACAGATAAAGTTCAAATAAATATGAAAAGGAAGAAGTTAAGGTTGAGGAAACACAAAAAAAAAGGCATGGCCCAAAAAAGGACAACAACAACAGAAGAAGGGCAAAAAGAATGGCAAGGCTAAGGGCAAGAGGAAGTGCCATAGTTGCGGGCGAGAGGGTCACTTGGCCCAGGACTGCAGGAAAAGGAAGAATGCTTGCTTCGTTTGTGAAGAGGTTTGACACTATTCTAGGGAGTGCCCAAGGAAACAAGGGCAAGGTCAAAGTACAGGAACCTCTGGAGAGCAAGCGAATGCTCTCGTGGCTAGTGCACCAGATAGAGGTAGGAAAGTTTCCATGGAAGGTTTGATTTCTCTTTCCAATCTTCCTATAAGAACTCTTTTTGATTCTAGTGCCTCACATTCATTTATATCAAGTCTATAGTTGAATCTCTGCACTTAATTACTAGTATGGTAGTGGATCCCGTAATTGTTTCAAACCCCATTGGTGGCTCGGCTCATTTATCTATGATTTGTCGGGGTTTAAAAATATCTGTGTTAGGCGTCGAGTTTGAATGCGACGCGTATGTGCTCGGGTTTATGGGCTATGGGTTGATTCTAGGAATGGATTAGCTTACCAGGTATGGTGCCATTCTTGATTGCGAAAAGAGGGTTGTTAGGCTTCTGACTTGTCATGGGAGAACCCTCGAGATTTCATGTGACCCACAAGGGTCAGTTATGCTTAGTTTCCTAGAGTCTCTTGATGCATCTATCGACGATCTGCAATGTAACACCCCGAATTTTTAATGACATTAAAGAGAATAAATTAAAGAATAATTAATTTAATGTTCAGAATTAAGTGAAACGGGTTACGCCATTGTGTTCGTCTCGGAATTTTGCTTAAGATAGAGTCCGAGTTTGAGTAAAACGGACACCATATGAAAAAGTTATGAGGGTTCGAAGTTTGTTTAAGCACAAGATATATATATATATATATAAAATAAATTCCAGAACCTTCAAAAACAATTTAAAAATCAAAATCGGGCCAAAGCGGGCTGAGCGGGAAAATTCCCGCTCGTGGGTATTGAACCCCCCTAGGGGGTGTCGGCATGGGTGTCGACCCCCTATAGAGGTGTCGACATGGGTGTCGACCCCCCTATAGGGGTGTCGACCCGCCCGGATAGATCTAGGCAGAATTCGTTTTACGTACCTGGACTTGATTCTGGGTCTGGTTCATTGGTTCTAGGCTATAAATATTGTCCCCTATTCTCTTATTTTCTCCGTTGGAGATAATAGAGGCCATATGCTATCGGGCTGCAAATTGAAACAGGATCAAAGACTACTACAATAAGTTTAGCTATTCAGAATTCAGATCTCTTTCTCTCTAAATTTTCTGAACCTAACGCAGTGAATTTCTAGTCACTTTTAGGTTTAAATAAATAACAGTAAATTGTGAAAGATTATTAATTGGATATGTTGTAAAGTATGAATCTATGCTAGTATTAAATCTTATACTATGTAGATCATGATAGATCTAATTCTCTAGATCTGATGCAATTGTGGCTATACTATGATGTTGCCTTTATGGATCTTGATTTGTAACTACGTTGTGGTAAATGTAAATCTATTAATCTTGACAGTTGCAACATTGCTTAGATCCAATCACCTTTCATGTTGCATCAACTTAGATATGTTGTAAGTTGGATATATTTAGATCTAAACACACTATTATCATGTTTTATGCTAGATCCACTTTATGATCATGTTTTATGCTAGATCCACTTTATGATCATGTTTTATGCTAGATTTATTTTATGATCATGTCTTATGCTATGATAGATCTATCTCTCGAGACGCAATCCAATTGTGATTGTTCTAGTATGTTATTTTCGTTTCATTTGGATAGATCAAATCATTTATGTGAACCATGAACATATGCCACCTTGAATTGATTAGGATTGGGTCCACACCTTTATCTTAATTGTAACCTCTATGATGTGGATTTGGGTATATCTATTTATAAACCTGTAGATCTAAACCTTTATTAATGATTAGATCTAATTTAATCTATTAGATCTAGAGAATGTGGACATTTTATGTAGATCTAAAGCAATATATATGTTAGATCCCGTTATGATGATGATTACAAGTTTATGACAATATGTATGTTCACCTTGATATGATGTTAATTACATGTCCATTCACTTTGTTATCATACTAGTATGTTTATTGCAATATATGTTGAAGCTATCACCTCTATCATATTCCCTTTTTCATTATTATGGCTAGACTACTTATTAGCTTTAGTGCCGCAAAAATACGTGCGAATATGTTAGTGAAGGAAACGGGGGAAAAGGGATTTATAATTGGAATGTAATCTTTAAATAAATTGATATGTAATTCAAATTATTGGGTAAAATAGGTATTGACACCTATAAAAGGAAAGGATTAATTAAGTGGTAAATTAACTAAAAATGGCATAATTTGAATATGAACATTTATGGGCATGTAATTCAAATTACTGGGCAAAATATGTATTGACACCCAAAAGGGAAAGGTTTAATTAATTAATTAATTAAAAATGGAATGTTTAGTAATTACAATTAGGAATTGTAATTGTACTTATGACACGAGGTTAGGTTACATTAGTGGTGGAAGTCTGCCCAGACCCGACCGGCATATCCAACAGCCACTAATGTTGAACCTAATGTGGGAGGTCTAAGTACGCGAATACGAATCGGGCTAAGGCACGAGGTTAGGCCCAACTGTGGAATTAGACTGCCCGGACCCGACCGGCATATCCAGCAACCAGCTGTTGTAGGCCTAATTTGGGAGGTCAAGCCTATTATAAACCGTAAATAGGCATGGTAGTGAATCAGACTACTTAACTTAATCTAATCCATAAGAGATTGTATGAATATGAACTAAAGATAGGGTCAAGTAAAACATGCTTGGATCAGTGGGAGGGTTAAGTACATCTTGGGTAGGTGGGTATTATTAATATATATAGGCCCACAAACTTAGCCGTTAAATAAACATGCTTGAATCAATAGGAGGGTTAAGTACATCTTGGGTTGGTGGGTAATATTTGTATATATAGGCCCACAAACTTAACCTATCGGCGTTATGAAATTAAAGACATCGTTAGGTAAACATAACCAGTGGAAAACCTAGTAGTGGGGATGCAAGACAAAGGGGAGAACTTGCATCATCTTGTGTGGGACCCATTTCAGTCAGCAACCCTTAAATAGGTATCAAACGGGTACTCCGAACTAGGTCAGAGTGAGGCACGCTTACTGAGCTGATTGTAAGAGATCCAAACGTGGAGGCGGTGTTGACGACGCGTTCCAACGGGGTCATGTGCGTGCATAACTCCGTCTACTGAGGAAGATAAGACGCTGTGACATCAGTAGATATGGTTGTGCACATCCGAAAAATGAAGGGTTGCCACTTTAGGGAGTGATACACCCTACTGTGGGGCCAACACAGGGTATCTATAGAATAGGGAGTCGATCGATTGGGGGTAGTAAATAGGGTACATCTAGTCCTGTCTGTTTCTGTGGGGTACCTGTTTTTCTGTCTGGGCTAACACCCATTATTTCTGTTTAGGTACCAGTTCTGTTTGGGTTAAAACCCGTTACTAGAGTACACCTTAAACTACCATTATGTTTTTGTTGGGATCATCCTTTTTTTGTTAAGCAGTTAGGGAATATGTATTCCTATTACATATCTATTATACTAGTATTGGTGCAGAGCAACGAAAGTATTAAGAAGCGCTATCTATTCTATCCTGTTGTCCTGTTTACCTTGTTATGCCTGCCATTTATGTATTGATCTCTCTTATCCACTTTGTATGCCTATCATGTTACTTTTATTTACTGGCTAAAAGTAACTAGACTCGCCAGACTTTATGTCTGACCTTTTTTGTTTCCTCTTCTTTCTTTCGTTCCCTCCTCCCAGGTTCTCAAGGAGGAAACACATAGGCTTGATCGTGATTCTGCTTATTTTACTGGAGCTGCTTATATGTATGGATCAAGCTCCTATCCTTGCTGCTATGGCCATATTTTGTTCTTGGGGAATTTTCTTTCTTTTATGTACTCTGATATTTCTGAAGTACAAGACAGTGGTTTTTATGTTGTAATGGGTTTTTATATTTCAGACAAATGATGCTTTGGACCACGGTACTTTGATGATTAATAAAGTTGTTTATTTCCGCTGCAAGAATTTTTATATCTGTCTGGTAATATTCTGTGTCTATTTACCTAAACGCTTCACGAAACTTAATGCATTCCCATTGTGAGTGATATTAACGGACGTGGGGTGTCACACTTAGTATCAGAGCTGAAGGTTACCAGATAAGATAAAAAAATTTGAAAATTATTTTTCAAAAAGATTTTAAAAGAAAGTATTTTCGAAAAGAGAAGTCTGTTTTGAAAATATTTCCCCATTAAGCCATATGTAGTATCCTTCGGTCCTGTATCTAAATTTCTTCCTTTTTCCTTTTTTCAGCATGTTTGGGGAACAAAACATTCCTAATATCCCAGAGGGGGTCACAATACCCGGATGGTTCCATAGGTATTTGGAGGCCACTGTAACAACCCGGAAAATCCGAACCAATTTTAAAATTTTATTTCGGCGATTTTAGTGAATTTTGAATATTTAAAATGAATTATTTTAAATAATAATGACGAGAAATTTGTTTTGAATAGAATTAGAATGTATATATTTATTTGAATCGATGTTAGAATATAAATATTTTATTTTAAATATAAAATGAATTGGAAATGGCGTGGTAGTTTGAAATTTCGATTTCAAATTTCAAATGAATGTACAGGATTCAAAATAAACTAGATTTTAGTGAAACAAAAAATATTGCATCTATTTGAGAATATCTTTCCAACGAATCCGAAAAATTGAAATTTCATAGCGCGAATAAAAAGTTATGTCCAATTGAAAATTCAGAATAGTCGCTATGGAAATATAGCCCGTAAAAAGAGCCATTTTGCAAACGACCTCCGTTTTCGATGAAACCACTTTTGTTGGATCCCGAATGTCAAATTATCGCTAGATTCCAAAATTCATAATTTTTGGGATTAATATGTGAGCGTGGCGAAGTAAAACGTGTTTTTCAGTTTTAGTCAATTTGGATCGACCAGAAAATGGTCATTTTTCATACGGTCTCCAAATTTGATGAAATTAGTTTTGTTAAGACCGTATCATCAAAACATAGCCAAAATTATTATTTTTGGAATTTTTGGGGTCCGTATGTGGCCACGGTAAATTGAAATGTGCGTTCAAATTCAATATATAGATTTATATTTTGATTTTGATGGAAACTGATCGAAACAGTTGAATCAGCCTACGTGACATATCCCATTGTGTTCGGAAAAGGGGTAATTAGTTATGGACGACAGTCAGTGGGTTTCTTTTGGAGGTCGAAATAAAAAGTCGCTTTTTAGAATTATATATATATATATATATATTATAAAAAAAGTCAACTCCTTCCTTTTCTCCCCCCTTCCACACCGTTCAAATCGAATAAAGAAAAGAGAAAAAAAAAGAAGGAAAAGCGATCGCGGAAGACCGCGATGCCCACCGCCGCCTGAGACGCGTGCCCCCTCCCACCATCGACGATCTCCTCTCCTCCGCCCCTCTGTTCTTCTCCTTCCGCTCCTCCTTCTCCAGTTGAACTCCTAATGCCCCATTCCCCAAATCGAGCTCCTCCATCGCGTCGCTCCACCCAGGTCGTGCGCCACTACCTCGAAACCGCGAGTCTCCATCGCACAACCACCGCCTGGCAGGCCTTTCACCCCTGAAGGGCGCCGCGCCCTCGCCTGAAAAGCCACCCCCCTCTCTTGCGAACTGAAAACCCTAGACATCGATGTAAGTATTTCTATTTAGATTTTCTATGCTATGTAAAATAGGTTTTCTATGTTATGAAAGTAAAGCAATGATTTTTATTTATTATAAAGCAATGATTTTTATGGTTCGAAAAGCTTTGATTTTTATTTGAAAAGCTTTGATTTTTATCATAGCAAAAGATTTGATTTTAAACATATTAAAAATATGATTTTTATATTATATTGATAATAAAAATATGATTTTTATATTATAAAGATAATAAAAATATGATTTTTATCTACATGTAGTAGCGATAAAAAGATGATTTTTACCTATATGAAGTAGCAAAATAAAAATATGGTTTTTATATATACTATAGCAAAACAAAAATATGATTTTTATAATGCAAACATCGATATAAAAATATGAACTCCACTTTTATCAGGAAATAGCGAGAATAAAGATTCGATTTTTATATGAGTAGCAAAATAAAAATAGAATTTTTATATAATAGAGAATATAAAAATATGATTTTTATTTATGTAGCGAAATAAAAATCTGATTTTTATTATATATATAGTGAAACAAAAACGTGATTTTTATAGCGTTGAAATAAAAATGTGATTTTTAAAATAAACATCATATTAAAAATGCGATTTTTACTATGAACAGCGGGAAAAGATCGCATTGGAATGTTGGGCAAATGCAAACCGTTTAGATAATGGCGAAGTGGATCCCAAAGGTGAGAACTTCTCACTTTAAATTTTGTTTCTAGTTAAAATATATACTAGGATGCAGACAGTTCTTAGCAGCACTCAACACCCGTCGTCCACAGACCATGGATGACATGTTTGTTTGATTGATTGTGGTGTGAAAATTGATTATGTGTTGTGGAATGGAATAAAATATTTTATAGTTAAAAATATAATTTTTAACGCGTATATGGATAAAATAAATATTCATAAACAAATCGGACGTTTTGTTTATGTGCACTAATTTGACTATATTGATTGGGTTGATAAATTTTACACATCGTCCAACTACACAAATAAAACATGTGTTTGATTGTTTGAAACCCCACACGAGTATTGGGATGATATATGACATACACTAGTCCCAATAATTAGCTGTATGTCATTCGATTGATTGACAGGCTGTTGTAAGCGTTAAATATTTATATTTGATGCTTATGCAGTGTAGAATGCACTTTGGATGATGGTTGACTGTGTTTGATTGTTGTTGTATACATGTTGTATGAAATCCATATAATCACATTATATGATAATTGACTGTGTCTGATTCCAGTCCAGAAAGAATGAATATTTTAAAATAACGAATATTTTGAAATAATGAATATTTTAAAATAATATTTAGTAAAAGATCAAAATTTGATTTTGATGTCCGATTTGGGATGGACACGAATATGTTTAAATATATGAAGCCTTGTTGATTAGATTGATGCCATTTGAACGTGAACGATATTTATATCGACTTTATTCATTTTATAATGAATATCGAAAAGGAATTGATTTCAAAATCTAATGTTTTTGAAAATGCTATCATTTATATATCGATGATATGGAATATTCAATTTTGATTTGAAATTGAATATGAAGTTGAAATCATTTTGAAAACGAATTTAAAACGATTTATACAATAATTTTTAAATGAAAATCAATGAAATATATATTATATATAATATATAATGGCCTGAATAGAACGCGCCGCGGCAGTTCGTGAATTTCGACCATTGACTTCGAATGGACATTACGGGAGATTCGACCGTCGGATTCTCCTAAATCCGGAATCATTGGGTTCATATCGAAAAGTGCTTTCTAATGAATATTAGAGATTTGAAATCTAATGGTTGGATTTGGAATTATGTCCAAATCAAATTTGGAAAAGGTCGCTGTAAGTGCAGTTCGATGACCGTTTATGGAAATCGACTATACAGGCCTTAATAAAATTATTAAAAATATCAATAATTTGTGTAAAATCAAAATAAATGATTTGAAAAGAATTCGGATGAAAAATTCCATATTTGAAAAGATAAAAATATATTTTTATTGAAATGAACTAGTTTTGAACTAGAATTATAATCCAATTATTTTTGAAATAAATAAATTGGATTTGAAATGGTTTTAAAAATAACCGGAATTTCCAATATATGAATTGGAATTGAAATTATCTTCGGATTATTTCGATATTGGATTCCGTGATTATACGGATATTGTGGAGGAATTTGGAAGATATAGATATATCGTTATTCCAGTACGATATTTGTTGATTTCAGAATTTGATATTGAATATAAGCCGATATATTTTCTATTCAGAGCCTTGTATTTAATATCAAATTGGATATTGGGTTTGTCGTGAATGGTATCTTTAATAATACTGTTCTTAAACCCAATGGAGTTAAGAAAATTAGAAACTGACTGGAGATTAGTTAAGTTGAATGGTTTCCTGGGTATTGATCTGATGTTTGCTCCAGCCTTCGGGGTTAACACTTAGGGAATTGTTCTCTCACTAATTTACAGTTAGAGACTGATGGAATTTGAATTGGGTTTGTTGTGAGCTGTGTTTTAGTGGCATTCGTTTTTAACCCGATTTATAGTGAAATGGGATTTGGAATTTATAAATCTTTTGTTAAGATTTAAAACAGATTTTCCAAAGTAAAGTTTTCCAATTTAATGTATTAAATTGGAATTTAATGGAATTCGATTTAGTAATAATCGAAGTAAGCTTCTGTAGAGGAAGACGGATAATATATCTGGAATTTAAAAGGCCTTGTCGTTATTCCATTTATATTATCGGTTGGATATGGAGGTTTACATCGATTATATATATATATATCGATTTGTTTTCCATGAAGATTCGATTGTTAATGGAATTTGATTTTGGGTTGTCGTGAATGGTATCTTTAATAATACTGCTCTTAGACCCAATGGAGTTAAGAAAATCAGAAACTAACTGGAGATTAATTAAGTTGAATGATTTTCTGGGTATTGATCTGATGTTGGTTTCGGCCTTCGGGGTTAATACTTAGGGAATTGTTCATTTGCTAATTTACGGTTAAAGGCTGATGGAATGGAATGTGATTTTAGGTTTATCGTGAACGGTGTTTACAGGACATTGGTTTTTTAACCCAGTTAAAGACAGGATATGATTTCCCAAGTTAAACAATCATTAATATTGATTTTTGGGAAGATTAAAACCAAGTGGAGTTTTAATGCATCTTTAATTAGATTGAAATGATATCCAAAGGAGGATTAAAGAATAAATTTAAAGAATTTATCTTTGATAAAATTAATGGGAAGCTTTCCCAAAGTAAAAGAATATTTGAATAAAGGAATATTCTGGATTGGAATAAGGCGTACGTTGTGTTTGTTTAACACTTGTTTATTATATACGCGAGTTATTCAGAAAGACCGGCTTTATCCCATTCTGAATAACCGATTCGACGATGTGTCGAGGATGAAGACGGTGGTTGAAGACCAGGGGTCTTCACATCGTTTGGATGATTACTGATGTCTTGATTTGGCGGTACACCCAAGACAAGGTAATAAGTGGTGATCGTCTAGACGTACTTGGAGATCGACGGATATGCGAGGACCTCTCCCCTGTATTGGACATATGGGGGAGGAATAAGGTGCCTCCGGTTTCGTTCAGATCCAGAATGAACTTGTAAATGGATGTGTGTCTGACATCGGATTTCGTTCTGTGTGATTGATATGCATCGGTTGCATAGTGTGAATTGCATGTGTGGCATGCTGAGATGCAGTGATCAAAGCTTTTGTTGAAAAGCAGAGCCTTGTGGTTAATGATTAAAGCACAACTTTGATATAGCGTAGCTTTGTGTAGAGTTAATTCGCGAGCCTCACACCCCGGTGTGAACCAGAAACGGGAGAGGACATCAGGGCATTCGTTTCCTTCTAGCAAGGAGTGGTGTCAGCGTTTTGCACATCCTGGCATTTTACTTATGTGGATGATGGATAGGAGGCGCCTCGGTTATATCGATCATTCCGGGGCCTTGGTCAGGATATGACCAGTTGACGCCCCATAGGGCGAGGAAACGTAGTGTTTAGGCATTTTAATCAACATCGAGTGGACCGGCCCTGACGATCCAAGGGCCCACCTGAGTCTGGGTCCTGAGACTCGGGCTAGAGCGTCTCGAAGTGGTAAGGACGATCCCTTGTCTTGGTTCACAGATGGAAATCCAACTTCCAATATGACATTTTGCGGTTTTAATTGTAAACCTATATATGGCGACATAGTGGTATGGGGCACTTATGTCGTCTATGATTGATACTTATGATTGAAATTGTTTTGACACTATACACTTATTGTAATAATAAAACATAAAATTTCACGTACCAAGCATTTTTGGCTATTATAAGGTAAAAACTCTATCCTCCGGCTTGCGTTGCATTGTGTGATGGGACCTGAGTCTTATAATAACTTCATTGTTCTTTATTTAGCATTGCGTGTTGTTTTATGCACTGGTATTCTAGGGAGGAAACCCGTTCTGTGTTGTACAGCGTGGTCCCTGGATTTACCTAACTTTAAAATAAAGATTAATAACTGTTTTAGTTCTCACACCAGTCACATAACTGACCTGTAGTTTATTGTTTTAACCTAAACTGTGGGTGCCCCTATTTCCACAAGGGCAGCTTGTAGTTTTGGGTTTTGCAGATTTATATTCACAGGATCTTGGTTTACAGCTGGAATGATATTCGGAAAGCTCTGTATCCGTATATTCTTTTCAGTTGTGTTTTGTATTATTTTCCGCTGCTATGTATTGTATTTTAATCTCTGATGTTTATCGAATGTATAATATTTGTTCATACTCTGTATATTCTTGTACTCTAATGTAAATTGTTGTAATAAGCAATGAAATGTTCTTCTATTTGTGTTCTGATTTGTCTTGTTCTCAAAGCAATCCGTTCTTTCCTTCACGGGGAAGTTCGGGCCGTCTCATTTTGGTATCAGAGCTTTGGTTTACAGAGCTTAGAGAACAAGACACTTTAGAACCAAACGAAAGAATTCATTAAATATTGGATTAGTAATATCCAATGAGAATAACTCATTAGAGATGGGATCAGTAGTATCCTAGAATGAGTCGAAAGAGAGTTGTCTTCCAATAAAGATGAAAATAAATTTTGTTTTGAAAATTTAAAATCTGTTATACGTATTTGAATATTATTTTTATATTGATTTGGACAATCAAGTATATAAAGATTTTGTGTATACGTCCGATCCACGTGTATTTGAAGTTTTAATATACTAGATAGATATAGAATCACACTCTATTCGCCCGGGCATGATTATGATGATGGCGATCGCATCATCAACATTTGTGTTCGAGTTTCGAAAGTGGGATATTTATATATTTCCAATTGACTGGTGTGAGAACCAAAACTAGATAGGGTTATTGTTGTGATTTGGCCCCAAAAACATGATTTTTGACAATGTATATCAAAGTTATGTGTTTGAAACGTTAATCCACTAATTGATTGATGGTTGTGTTGTATGATTATTCCTTTAAACCATTATGTGAAAACAGTACATATAGCCAAATTGTATCAAATATTGAACTGTACAAAAAATTGTTTGAAAATGCATGCATGTACATATATATATATATATATATATATATATATGTGTGTGTGTGTGTGTGTGTGTGTGTGTGTGTGGACAGGTCATTGCAAGGAGGCTAGAGAAGAGGAATAAAATTGTTTGCCCGACAAATAGGTACATGTTTATTGTATTTCTTGGGGTTTTTGATGATTTTATCAGCCGATTGGCTGTTTCTTTTTCTTTTTGGATTTGAGAGGCCGTTATGGCGATTTTGGGATGTTCCCAGTGCTCCCGTACATGGGAGGTTATGGCGAAATTTTTCGAAAATTTAGAGTGTTAGCCAAATTTTTGAAAATTTGAAAAGTTCTTAGAAACTGAAAAGTTGAAGAACTTAAGCCATAATTAAAATAATGAAAGTTGAGTTGGTTTGTAAAACAACTTTCAACCCCATTCCTTTTCAGGGACGAAAATATTTTAAGTGGGGGAGATTGTAACAACCCGGAAAATCCGAACCAATTTAAAAATTTTATTTCGGCGATTTTAGTGAATTTTGAATATTTAAAATGAATTATGTTAAATAATAACGACGAGAAATTTATTTTGAATAGAATTAGAATGTATATATTTATTTGAATTGACATTAGAATATAAATATTTTATTTTAAATATAAATGGAATTGGAAATGGCGCGGTAGTTTGAAATTTCGATTTCAAATTTCAAATTTCAAACGAATGTATAGGATTCAAAATAAACCGGATTTAGCGAAGCCAAGAATATTTTAATCTATTTGAGGATATCTTTCCAACGAATATGAAAAATTGAAATTTCATAGCGGGAATAAAAAGTTATGTTCAATTGAAAATTCAGAATAGTCGCTATGGAAATATAGCCCGTAAGAATAGCCATTTTGCAAACGACCTCCGTTTTCGACAAAACCAATTTTGTTGGATCCGGGATGTCAAATTATTGCTAGATTCCAAAATTCATAATTTTTGGGATTAATATGTGAGCGTGGCGAAGTAAAACGTGTTTTTTCAGTTTTAGTCAATTTGGATCGACCAGAAAATGACCATTTTTCATACGGTCTCCAAATTTGATGAAATTAGTTTTGTTAAGACCGTATCGTCAAAACATAGCCATATTTATTTTTCTGGAATTTTTGGGGTCCGTATGTGGCCCCGGTAAATTGAAATGTGCGTTGAAATTCAATATATAGATTTATATTTTGATTTTGATGGAAACTGATCGAAACAGTTGAATCAGCCTACGTGACATATCCCATAGTGTTCGGAAAGGGGGTAATTAGTTATGGACGACAGTTAGTGGGTTTCATTTGGAGGTTGAAATAAAAAGTTGCTGTTTAGAATTAAATTATATATATATATATATATTTAAAAAAAATGTCAACTCCTTCCTTTTCTCCCCCCTTCCACACCGCTAAGATCGAATAAAGAAAATAGAAAAATAAGTGAGCAAAAGCGATCGCGGAAGACCGCAATTCCCACCGCCGCCTGAGGCGCGTGCCCCTTCCCACCGTCGATGATCCCCTCTCCTCCGCCCCTCTGTTCTTCTCCTTCCGCTCCTCCTTCTCCAATTGAAACCCCAACGTCCCATTCCCCAAATCGAGCTCCTCCATCGCGTCGCTCCACCCAGGGCGCGCGCCGCCACCTCGAGACCGTGAGTCTTCATCGCACAACCACCGCCTAGCAGGCCTCTCCCCCCTGAAGAGCGCCGCGGCCTCGCCTGAAAAGCCACCCCCTCTCCGGCGAACTGAAAACCCTAGACATCGATGTAAGTATTTCGATTTAGATTTTCTATGCTATGTAAAATAGGTTTTCTACGTTATGAAAGTAAAGCGATGATTTTTATTTATTATAAAGCAATGATTTTTATGGTTCGAAAAGCTTTGGTTTTATTTTAAAAGCTTTGATTTTTATCATAGCAAAAGATTTGATTTTAAACATATTAAAAATATGATTTTTATATTATATAGATAATAAAAATATGATTTTTATATTATAGAGATAATAAAAATATGATTTTTATCTACATGTAGTAGTGATAAAAAGATGATTTTTATCTATATGAAGTAGCAAAATAAAAATATGGTTTTTATATATTATAGCAAAACAAAAATATGATTTTTATAATGCAAACATTGATATAAAAATATGAACTCTATTTTTATCAGGAAGTTGCGAGAATAAAGATTCGATTTTTATATGAGTAGCGGATTAAAAATAGAATTTTTATATAATAGAGAATATAAAAATATGATTTTTATTTATGTATCGAAATAAAAATCTGATTATTATTATATATATAATGAGACAAAAACGTGATTTTTATAGCATTGAAATAAAAATGTGATTTTTAAAATAAACATCATATTAAAAATGCGATTTTTACTATGAACAGCGGGAAAAGATCGCATTGGAATGTTGGGCGAATGCAAACCATTCAGAGAATGGCGGAGTGGATCCCAAAGGTGAGAACTTCTCACTTTAAATTTTATTTCTAGTTAAAATATATACTAGGATGTAGACGGTGCTTAGCAGCACCTAACACCCGTCGTCCACAGACCATGGATGACATGTTCGTTTCATTGATTATGGTGTGAAAATTGATTGTGTGTTGTGGAATGGAATAAAATATTTTATAGTTAAAAAGATAATTTTTAACGCGTATATGGATAAAATAAATATTTATAAACAAATCGAATGATTTGTTTATGTGCGCTAATTTGACCGATATTGATTGGGTTGATAAATTTTACACATCGCCCAACTGCACAAATAAAACATGTCTTTGATTGTTTGAAACCCCACACGGGTATTGGGATAATATATGACATACACTAGTCCCAATAATTAGCTGTATGTCGATCGATTGATTGACAGGATGTTGTAAGTAAATATTTGATGATTATGCAGTGTAGAATGCACTTTGGATGATGGTTGACTGTGTTTGATTGTTGTTGTATACATGTTGAATGAAATCCATATAATAACATTATATGGTAATTGACTGTGTCTGATTCCAGTCCAGAAAGAATGAATATTTGAAAATAACGAATATTTTGAAATAATGAATATTTTAAAATAATATTCAGTAAAAGATCAAAATTTGATTTTGATGTCCGATTTGGGATGGACACGAATATATTTATATATATGAAGCCGTGTTGATTAGATTGACGCCATTTGAATGTGAACGATATTTATATCGACTTTATTCATTTTATAATGAATATCGAAAAGGAATTAATTTCAAAATCTAATGTTTTTGAAAATACTATCATTTATATATCGATGATATAGAATATTCAATTTTGATTTGAAATTGAATATGAAGTTGAAATCGTTTTGAAAACGAATTTAAAACGATTTATAAAATTCGTTTTAAATGGAAATCGATGAAATATATATTATATATAATATATAATGGCCTGAGTAGAACGTGCCGCGCTGCGGCAATTCGCTAATTTCGACCATTGACTTCGAATGGACATTATGGGAGATTCGACCATCGGATTCTCCTGAAACCGGAACCATTAGATTCGTATCAAAAAGAGCTTTCTAACGAATGTTAGAGATTTGAATTCTAACGGTTGGATTTGGAATTATGTCCAAATCAAATTTGGAAAAGGTCGTTGTAAGTGCAGTTCGATGGTCGTTTATGGAAATCGACTGTACAGGTCTTGATGAAATTATTAAAATATCAATAATTTGTGTAAAATCAAAGTAAATGATTTGAAAAGAATTGGGATGAAAAATTCCATATTTGAAAAGATAAAAATATATTTTTATCGAAATGAACTAGTTTTGAACTAGAATTATAATCCAATTATTTTTGAAATAAATAAATTGGATTTGAAATGGTTTTAAAAATAACCGGAATTTCCAATATATGAATTGGAATGTATTTTAATCAAAATTATCTTCGGATTATTTCGATATTGGATTCCGTGATTATACGGATATTGTGGAGGAATTTGGAAGATATAGATATGTCGTTATTCCAATATGATATTTGTTGATTTCAGAATTTGATATTGAATATAAGCCGATATATTTTCTATTCAGAACCTTGTATTTAATATCAAATTGGATTTTGGGTTTGTCGTGAGTGGTATCTTTAATAATAATGTTCTTAAACCCAATGGAGTTAAGAAAATTAGAAACCGACTGGAGATTAGTTAAGTTGAATAGTTTCCTGGGTATTGATCTGATGCTGGTTTCAGCCTTCGGGTTTAACACTTAGGGAATTGTTCTCTTACTAATTTACGATTAGAGACTGATGGAATGTGAATTGGGTTTGTTGTGAACTGTGTTTTAGCGGCATTCGTTCTTTAACCCGATTTACAGTGAAATGGGATTTGGAATTTATAAATCTTTTGTTAAGATTTAAAGGAGATTTTCCAAAGTAAAGTTTTCTAATTTAATGTATTAAATTGGAATTGAATGGAATTCGATTTGGTAATAATCGAAGTAAGCTTCTATAGAGGAAGACGGATAATATATCTGGAATTTAAAAGGCCTTGTCGTTATTCCATTTATATTATCGGTTGGATATAGAGGTTTATATCGATTATATATATATATATATCGATTTGTTTTCCATGAAGATTCCATTGTTAATTGAATGTGATTTTGGGTTGTCGTGAATGTTATCTTTAATAATATTGTTCTTAGACCCAATGGAGTTAAGAAAATCAGAAAATAACTGGAGATTAGTTAAGTTGAATGGTTTTCTGGGTTTTGATCTGATGTTGGTTTCGGCCTTCGGGGTTAATACTTAGGGAATTGTTCACTTGCTAATTTACGGTTATAGGCTGATGGAATGGAATGTGATTTTGGGTTTATCGTGAATGGTGTTTTAAAGGACATTGGTTCTTTAACCCAGTTAAAGGCAGGATATGATTTCCCAAGTTAAACAATCGTTAATATTGATTTTTGGGAAGATTAAAACCAAGTGGAGTTTTAATGCATCTTTAATTAGATTGAAATGATATCCAAAGGAAGATTAAAGAATAAATTTAAATAATTTATCTTTGATAAAATTAATGGGAACCTTTCCCAAAGTAAAAGAATATTTGAATAAAAGAATATTATGGATTGGAATAAGGCGTACGTTGTGTTTGTATAACACTTGTTTATTATATACGCGAGTTATTCAGAAAGACCGGGTTTATCCCATTCTGAATAACCGATTCGATGATGTGTTGAGGATGAAGACGGTGGTTGAAGATCGGGGGTCTTCGCATCGTTTAGATGATTACTGATGTCTTGATTGGGCGGTACACCCAAGACAAGGTAATAGGTGGTGATCGTCTGGATGTACTTGGAGATCGACAGATACGCGAGGACCTCTCCCTTGTATTGGACATATGGGGGAGGAATAAGGTGCCTCCGGTTTCGTTCAGACCCAGAACGAACTTGTATATGGATGTGTGTCTGACATTGGATTTCATTCTGTGTGATTGATATACATCAGTTGCATAGCGTGAATTGCCAGTGTGGCATGCTGAGATGCGGTGATCAAGGCTTTTGTTGAAAAGCAGAGCCTTATGGTTGATGATCAAAGAACGACTTTGATATAGCGTAGCTTTGTGTAGCAATAATTCGCGAGCCTCACACCCTGGTGTGAACCAGAAACGGGAGAGGACATCAGGGAGGGCATGCGTTTCCTTTTAGCTAGGAGTGGTGCCAGCATTTTGCACGCCCTGGCATTTTACTTATGTGGATGATGGATAGGAGGCGCCTCGGTTATATCGGTCGTTCCGGGGCCGGTAGTTTGGTCGGGGTATGACCAGTTGACGCCCCATAGGGCGAGGAAACGTAGTGTTCAGGCATTTTAATCCACATCGAGTGGATCGACCGTGACGATCCAAGGGCCCACCTGAGACTGGGTCCTGAGACACGGGCTAGAACGTCTCGAGCCGGTAAGGACGATCCCTTGCCTTGGTTCACAGATGGAAATCTAACTTCCAATACGACATTTTGTGGTTTTAATTGTAAACCTATATATGGCGACATAGTGGTATGGGGGCACTTATGCCGTCTATGATTGATACTTATGATTGAAATTATTTTGGCACTATACACTTATAGTAATAATAAACATGAAATTTCACGTACCAAGCATTTTTGACTATTATAAGGTAAAAACTCTATCCTCCGGCTTGCGTTGCATTGTGTGATGGGCCTTGAGTCTTATAATAGCTTCATTTTTCTTTATTTAGCATTGCGTTGTTGTTTTATGCACTGGTATTCCGAGGAGGAAAACCGTTCCGTGTTATACGGCGTGGTCCCTGGATTTACCTAACTTTAAAATAAAGATTAATAACTGTTTTAGTTCTCACACCTGTCACATGACTGACTTGGAGTTTATTGTTTTGACCCAAACAGTGGGTGCCTCTAATTCCACATAGGTAGCTTGTAGTTTTTGGTTTTGCGGATTTATATTCACATGATCTTGGTTTACAACTGGAATGATATTCGGAAAGCTCTGTATCTGTATATTCTTTTTAGTTGTGTTTTGTATTATTTTCCGCTGCTATGTATTGTATTTTAATCTCTGATATTTATCGAATGTATAATATTTGTTCATACTCTGTATATTCTTTTACTCTGATGTAAATTGTTGTAATAAGAAATGAAATGTTCTTCTGTTTCTGTTCTGATTCGTCTTGTTCTCAAAGAAATCCGTTCTTTCCTTCACGGAGAAATTCAGGACGTCTCAGCAACGGCGCCTGCCGAAGGCCAAAGAGACGTTCCTCCCCCAGCTGCGGCAATCATTCCTCCTCCTCCCCCTCCAAGAGCAGACAACTTTGCCAAGATCTGCAAAGACTATTGTGCTATGGGAGGGAAGCCATTCCATGGGAATGAGACATTCGTTGAAGCTCGAAACTGGCTCAAGGAGACCGGGGACTTATTCGTAATCTTTGAAGTAGAGGATAAGTGGAAGATTCAGTTAGCTGCTTGGCTATTAAAGGACGATGCCTCATTTTGGTGGGAAGTCACATAAGCTGGACGTCCGGTGGAAACTTGGGAAGATTTTAGGCAAAGATTTGAAATGGAATTTCTTTCCCAAGCCGAGAAAAACATGCAGATGGAAAGTTTCTTATCACTCAAACAAGAAAACTTGACGGTGAAAGAATATGTGAACAAATTCAACCAGCTAGCAAGGTTCGGGTTAGAATTGGTGGATACGCCGCACAAAAAGGCTTTACGGTTTGCTACAGGGATGAATGAATCCCTTCATGAGTTAGCCATGTCCCGTATCCCAATAGGAGAAACTTTTGAAAAACTTGTTGATATAACCCTAGTGCATGAGGAAGACAATGGAGAAAAGAAGGAAGTAAAGGCTGAGGAAGCAACGCAAAATGAGAAGGTGTGGCCCAAGAAGGGACAACAGCAGAAGAAAGGAGAAAAGAATGACAAGGTTAAATATAAGAGGAAGTGCCATAGTTGTGGGCGAGAGGGTCACTTAGCCAAGGACTGCAGGAAAAGGAAGAATGATTGCTTCACTTGTGGAGAGGTCGGGCATCTTATTAATGTTTACCTGAAGAAACAGGGACAAGGTCAAAGGGCAGGAACTTCTGCAGGGCAGGTGCATGCTCTCACTATCAGTGCTCCTAAAAAAGGTAGAAAAATTTCCGTAGAAAGTTTAGTTTCTCTTTCAAATCATCCAATTAGGACACATTTTAATTCTGGCGCTTCACACTCATTTATATCTAGTTCTGTTATTGAATCTCTGCACTTAGTTACTAGTATGGTAGTGGATCCCGTAGTTATCTCAAACCCCATTGGTGATTCGGCTCATTTATCTATGATTTGTAGGGGTTTGAGAATATCTGTGTTAGCCATCAAATTTGAATGTGATGCATATGTACTCGGGTTTATGGGCTATGGGTTGATTCTAGGGATAGGTTGGTTTACCACATATGGTGCCATTCTAGGTGGTGAGAGGAGGGTCGTTAAGCACCCTTGAAATTTCTTGTGACCCACAAGGTTCTGTCATGCTTAGTTTCCTAGAGGCTCTTGAGGCATCTATCGATGATCTTTGATCGGCACTAGTAGTCTATGAGTATCCTGATGTCTTAGACGAGGTTCGGGGATTACCCCCGAGGCGCGAGATTGATTTTCGTATACCTGGTGGACAATGCAAAGCCAGTTGCATTACCTGTGCCCCGTATGGCTCCTAAAAGAAAAGAGGGAACTTGATAAGCAGGTGGCGGGCTACTTGAGAAGAGGTTTGATAGGTGAATCATATTAGGATGGGAAACCTATTGAAGACAGTCCTTGAGGAAGCCCATCATTCCAAGATGACTATTCATCCAAGTGGCGATAAAATGTATAGAGTTCGAGGTAGTGGGGCCAAACTTGCGAAACAAAGTGAAAATAAAGAAGGAAGCAATGATTGCATGAGTTCCGACTCGCATACCTGGATCGGAGGTTAAAAAGCTACGCAAACTAGAAGTCAAGTTGGTGAAGATCCAGTGGGGGGACAATCAATAAGATGCAACTTGGGAGACCGAAGACAAGATTTTTACGCTTCGTACCCTTTCCTTTTCCAGGGAATGTTCTTAACTTCTCTTCCAAAAGCTTTTATTCACATTTGCTTTTATCATCTGAGTATATCATATCAATCGAATCTTCGACCTTTAGGTAGGAAATCCCATGATTGTAAACATGTGTTTGAGACATGTTATGTTTAATGGATGCAAGTGTTTGATAGTGGTTGCCTATGGACGCATATACACACACGTTAGGCACAAGATCGGCGCAATCACTCTCATACTGCATATGGATGTATGTGCATTTTCTTTTTTAGACGGAAATGGATGAACTAGCATATGGATGTTGCATTTGGACGAATGAGTGTGCACACATGTAGAGCTTTTATGTTATAATAGGCTTATTTGCATACATATTGGATTCATGGCACTAACCATACATCGCATTAAGGAGGTCAACTGAATCAGTAGACCGCCAGATCTTCGCATTAGTATTGGGACATATACACACACCTTTGCATATATTCATATAAGTATTAGAAGTTTTAAGGACCATGGATGCCTATGATTGATGGATAAGTAGATAGATGATGGATGGTAGGATACGCATTCTTCTCAACATGGAGATTTTGGGGACGAAATCCTTTGAGTAGGGGAGAATGTAACACCCTAAATTTTTAACGGCATTAAAGAAGATAAATTAAAGAATAATTAATTTAATATTCAGAATTAAGTGAAACAGGTTATGCCATTATGTTCGTCTCGGAATTCTGCTTGAGATAGAGTCCGAGTTTGCGTAAAACGGACACCGTATGAAAAAGTTATGAGGCTTCGAAGTTTGTTTACACACAATATATATATATATATATAATAAATTCCAGAACCTTAAAAAACAATTCAAAAATCAAAATCGGGCCAAAGCGGGCTGAGCGGGAAAATTCCCGCTCGTGGGTGTCGACCCCCCTCAGGGGGTGTCGGCATGGCTGTCGACCCCCTATAGGGGTGTCGGCATGGCTGTTGACCCCCTATTGGGGTGTCGACCCCCCCCCCCCCCCCGGATAGATTTGGGCAGAATTCGTTTTACGTAACAGGACTTGATTCTGGGTCTGGTTCATTGGTTCTAGGCTATAAATATGGTCCCCTATTCTCTTATTTTATCCATTGGAGATCATAGAGGCCATATGCTGTCGGGTTGCAAATTGAAACAGAATCAAAGACTACTATAATCTGTTTAGCTATTCAGAATTCAGATCTCTATCTCTATAAATTTTCTGAACCTAACACAGTGAGTTTCTAGTCACTTTTAGGTTTAAATAAATAATAGTAAATTGTGAAAGACTATGAATTGGATATGTTGTAAAGTATGAATCTATGCCAGTAATAAATCTTATACTATATAGATCATGATAGATCTAGTTCTCTAGATCTGATGCAATTGTGACTATACTATGATGTTGCCTTTATGGATCTTGATTTGTAACTACGTTGTGGTAAATGTAAATCTATTAATCTTGATAGTTGCAACATTTCTTAGATCTAATCACCTTTCATGTTGCGATCAACCTAGATATGTTGTAAGTTGGGCATATTTAGATCTAAACATGCTATTATCATGTTTTATGCTAGATTCACTTTATGATCATGTCTTATGCTAGATCCACTTTATGATCATGATTTATGCTGGATCTATTTTATGATCATATCTTATGCTATGATAGATCTATCTCTAGAGATACAATTCAATTGTGATTGTTCTAGTATGTTATTTTTGTTTCATTTGGATAGATCAAATCATTTATGTGAACCATGAACATATGCCACCTTGAATTGATTAGGATTGGGTCCACACCTTTATCTTAATTGTAACCTCTATGATGTGGATTTTGATAGATCTATTTATAAACCTGTAGATCTAAACCTTTATTTATGATTAGATCTAATTTAATCTATTAGATCTAGAGCATGTGGACATTTTATGTAGATCTAAAGCAATATTCATGTTAGATCCCATTATGATGATGATTACATGTTCATGACAATATGTATGCTCACCTTGGTATGTCCATTCACTTTGTTATCATACTAGTATGTTTATGCCAATATATGTTGAAACTATCACCTCTATCATATTCCCTTTTTCATTGTTATGGCTAGACTACTTATTAGCCTTAATGCCGCCAAAATACGTGCGAATATGTTAGTGAAGGAAACGGGGGAAAAGGGATTTATAATTGGCATGTACTCTTTAAATGAATTGATATGTAATTCAAATTATTAGGTAAAATAGGTATTGACACCTCTAAAAGGAAAGGATTAATTAATTGGTAAATTAATTAAAAATGGCATAATTTGAATATGAACATTTATGGGCATGTAATTCAAATTATTGGGCAAAATTTGTATTGACACCCAAAAAGGGAAAGGTTTAATTAATTAATTAATAAAAAATGGAATGTTTAGTAATTACAATTAGGAATTGTAATTGTACTTATGACACGAGGTTAGGTTACATTAGTGGTGGAAGTCTGCCCAGACCCGACCGACATATCCAGCAGCCACTAATGTTGAACCTAATGTGGGAGGTCTAAGTACGCGAATACGAATTGGGCTAAGACACGAGGTTGGGCCCAACTGTGGAGTAAGACTGCCCATACCCGACCGGCATATCCAGCATCCACATGTTGTAGGCCTAATGTGGGAGGTTTAGCCTATTATAAACCATAAATGGACATGGTAGTGAATCAGACTATTTAACCTAATCTAGTCCATAAGGGATTGTATGAATATGAACTAAAGATAGGGTTAAGTAAAACATGCTTGGATTAGTGGGAGGGTTAAGTACATCTTGGGTAGGTGGGGAATATTAATATATATTAGCCCACAAACTTAAACTTTAAATAAACATGCTTGAATCAGTAGGAGGGTTAAGTACATCTTGGGTTGGTGGGTAATATTTGTATATATAGGCCCACAAACTTAACCTGTCGGGGTTATGAAATTAAAGACATCGTTAGGTATACATAACCAGTGGAAAACCTAGTAGTGGGGATGCAAGACAAAGGGGAGAGCTTGCATCTTCTTGTGTGGGACCCATTTCAGTCAGTAACCCTTAAATAGGTATCAAACGGGTACTCCGAACTAGGTCGGAGTGGGGCACACTTACGGAGCTGATTGTAAAAGATCCAAACGTGGAGGCGGTGTTGACGGCGCGTTCCAATGGGGTCATGTGCGTGCATGACTCCGCTTGCTAGGGAAGATAAGACTCTGTGACATCAGTAGATATGGTTGTGCACATCTGAAAAATGAAGGGTTGCCACTTTAGGGAGTGATACACCCTACCGTGGGGCCAGTACAGGGTATCTACGGAATAGGGAGTCGATCGATTGGGGGTAGTAAATAGGGTACATCTAGTCCTGTCTGTTTCTATAGGGTACCTGTTTTTCTATTTGGGATAACACCCGCTATTTCTGTTTAGGTACCAGTTCTGTTTGGGTTAAAATCCGTAACTAGAATACACCTAAAACTACCATTATGTTTCTATTGGGATCATCATGTTTTTGTTAAGCAATTGGGGAACATGTAATCCTATTACATATCTGTTATACTAGTGTTGGTGCAGAGTAAGGAAAGTATTAAGAAGCGCTATCTATTCTATCCTGTTGTCCTGTTTACCTTGTTATGCCTGCCATTTATGTATTGATCTCTCTTATCCATTTTGTATGCCTATCATGTTACTTTTAATTATTTACTAGCTAAAAGTAACTAGACTCGCCAGACTTTATGTCTGACCCTTTTTGTTTCTCCTTCTTTCTTTCATCACCCCTAGGTTCTCATGGAGGAAACACACAGGTTTGATCATGATTCTGCTTATTTTACTGGAGCTGCTTTTATGTATGGATCAAGCTCCTATCCTTGTTGCTATGACCGTATTTTGTTCTTGGGGAATTTTCTTTCTTTTATGTTCTCAGATATTTCTGAAGTACAAGACAATGGTTTTTATGTTGTAATAGGTTTTTATATTTCAGACAAATGATTCTTTGGACCACAATATTTTGATGATTAATAAAGTTTTTTATTTCCGCTGCAAAAAATTTTATATCTGTCTTGTAATATTCTGTGTCTGCTTACCTAAACGCTTCACGAAACTTAATGCATTCCCTTTGTGAGTGACATTAACGGACGTGGGGTTTCACATGCAATCTGTTCTAGTATTCCGGGATTTTTCCGATGTTTTTGATAAGGTTCGGGGTTTACCTTCGAGGTGTGAGATCGACTTTCGTATATATTTCTTGGACAATGCAAAGCCAGTTGCGTTGCCAGTGCGCCACATGGCTCCAAGGGAAATGCGGGAGCCGAGTAAGAAAGTAGGGGATCTACTTAAGAAAGGGTTTATCAGACGAAGCATATCTGAATGGGGTGCTCCAGTAGTATTCACGACCAAGGCAGATGGTTCGCTTCGTTTGTATGTTGACTATAGAGAGCTGAATAAAATCACTAAGAAGAATAGGTACCTGCTTCCGAGGATTGATGATTTATTTGATCAGCTTGTTGGTGCCTTGGTATTTTCTCAGTTAGACTTGGCCACGGGATTCCATCAGTTTAGGGTGGCTGAGGACAACATAGATAAGACTGCCTTTAGGATTCCAGACGGTTTCTTTGAATGGCTAGTTATGCCTTTTGGGTTGATGAATGCACCCGCCTATTTTGTCGATCTGATGAATAGGGTGTTTCGGGAGTTCCTAAATAAATTTGTTGTAGTCTTTGTCGATGATATTTTGATCTTCTCCAAAAGCGAAGAAGAGCATGCCCAACATTTGAGAGAAGTTTTGAAAACTCTCCGTGACCATTAGCTTAAAGCAAAATTCTCCAAATGCCATTTTTGGAGAAAAGAAATGAGATTCTTAGGGCATATGGTCTCCAAAGAAGGGATAGTTGTAGATCCCGCGAAGGTGGTTGTAGTGTAAGTTGGTAGGTTCCTTAAAATGCAACCAAGGTGAGAAGCTTTCTTAGGTTAGCAGGTTACTATAGGAAGTTCATTATGGACTTCGCAAGGATATCAGCCCCACTCGCCAGGATGACGAAGAAGAACTTGGCATTCTCATGAGATATAGACTGTGACGTTGCTTTCCAACAACTGAAGAGGGATCTGACAACATCCCTAGTCTTGACCTTGCCTGACGGGAATAAGGTGTTTGCTGTTTACACTGATACGTGTAGTACAGGGCTTGGTGCGGTTATAATGCAAAAAGGGAAAGTAGTGTGTTATAGGGGTAGATAGTTGAGAGTTCATGAAAAGAACCACCCTACCCATGATCTAGAGCTAGCTGCCATAGTGTTTGCGTTAAAGACGTGGCATCATTATTTACTTGGAGAGAAGTTCGAGTTATACACCGATCATAAATCTCTCAAGTATCTGTTCTCGCAGAAGGATCTCAATTTAAGGCAACAACGGTGGATGGAGTTTCTAGCTTCTTATGATTTTAAGATTTCTTATACCCCTGGCAAGGGTAATGTGGTGGCAGACAAACTAAGTAGGCAAAAGGTGGCCCTATGTCCTCTTTTTATGGAAAGAAAGAACTTGGAGTTCATATCAGCTTTTGATTTTAGACCCTCCATCGAGATTTTTCCTGATTTTTTTGCATCCTTGGAGATACGACCGACTCTTATGGACCAGATCGGAGCTTCGCAACAAGGTGACCCACTGATTTTAGACATCATGGATAAGCTCAGAAGAGGGGAGACTTCTAGTCACCTCAGCAGATATGCCATAAATGAAAAGGGGTGGTTGCGATGAGATGGAAGGTTTTATTTTCCTCAAACTAGAAGCTTAATAATGACAGTCCTAGAAGAAGCTCACCATTCTAAGATGACCATTCATCTAGGCGATGGTAAGATGTACAGGGACATGAAGAGGGTTTTTTTGGATTCGTTTCTCAATGTTTAGTTTTCTAGCAAGTCAAAGCTGAGCAAAAGAAGCCCGGTGGATTACTTCATCCGTTGGAGGTTCCGCAGTGGAAATGGGAGAGTGTCTCTATGGATTTCATAGATGGTTTTCCTAGATCGAAGAAAGGCAACACCAGTATCTGGGTTGTGGTGGATAGACTCACTAAGAGCGCTCACTTTATTCCAGTTAAGAGTAAGAGGACGACATCGTGGTTGGCAGCAATTTATGTGCGTGAGATAGTTCATCTTTATGGAGTACCTTCCAACATCGTGAGCAATCGTGACCCCATCTTTACCAGTGAATTTTGGAGGAGCTTGCAAGAAGCATTAGGTACACAGTTGTGTTTGAGCACTGCTTATCATCCTCAGACCCATGGACAGACAGAGAGGGTGAATAGGATTCTTGAAGATCTTTTGAGGCTGTGTATCCTAGACTTTGGAGGGACTTGGGAAAAGCATCTTCCTTTAGTAGAGTTTGCCTATAATAACAGTTATCAAGCTAGCATCGGCATGACACCCTTGGAAGCATTGTACAGACGACCCTGTAGATCACCAACTTGTTGGTAGGAGTCTACAGAAAGATTATTACTTGGACCATATATGGTTAGGGAAACGTCAGAAAAGATTGACCTTATTCGACGGCGAATGAAGACAGCTCAAGATAGGCAGAAATCCTATGCAGAAAAGAGAAGGACTGACCTTGAATTTGAAGTAGGAGACTTGGTTTTTATCAAAGTGTCACCTCTGAGGAATGTGGTTCGCTTCGGATCAGTAGGGATGTTGGCACCTAGGTTTGTGGGACCATTTCCCATAACCGAGAGGATTGGCCAAATGGCCTATAGAGTAAAACTCCCAGACAATTTATCTGGCGTTCATGATGTTTTCCACGTTTCCCATCTGCGAAAGTGCCTGCATGACACCACAATAATCATTAAGCCGAGTGTGTTGGAAGATATCGAAGTGGAACGGGAGGCGACAGTCAGGCGAGTCCCTACCCGTATTCTGGGATCATAAGTTAAGAAGCTACGCAATAAAGAGACCAAGTTGCTAAAGGTTCAATGGGGAGATAACCCAGGGGATGCGACTTGGGAGACCAAAGGCAAGATTCATGCTTCGTACCCTTTTCTTTTCGAGGGTATGTTCTTAACTCCTTTTTCCAAAGTTTTATCAGTACTTGTTTCTATCATTTGAGTGTGTCCTATCAATAGAATTTTCGACCATTAGATAGGAATCATATGGATGTAAACATTTGTTTGAGACATGTTATGATTGATGGATGCAAGTGTTTGCTAGTGGTTGCCTGTGGATGCATACACACACACATTAGGCACTAGATCAGCTCAATCACTCTCATTCTGCATATGGATGTGTGGACATTTTCTTTTCTGTTATGGATGGAAATGGATGAACTAGCATATGGATGTTGCAATTGGACGAATGAGTGTGCACACACATAAAGCTTACAAGATATAATAGGCTTATTTGCATACATATTGGATTCATGGCACTAACATACATTGCATTAAGGAGGTCAACTAAATCAGTAGACCGCCTGATCTTCGCATTAGTATTGGGACATATACACACACATTTGCATATATTCATGTAAGCATTAGAAATCCTTAAGGACAATGGATGCCAGTGATTGACCAATGAGTAGATGGATAATGGATGGTAGGATATGCATTCTTCTCAACTTGGAGATTTCGGGGATGAAATCCTTTAAATATGGGGGAATGTACACCCCGTAATTTTGTTAACATTAAAGAGGATAAATTAAATAATAATTAATTTAATATTAAGAATTAAGGGAAAGAGACTACGTCATTACGTCCGTCTCGAAATTCTGGTCAGGATAGACACATAGTTTGTGTAAAACAGATAACATATGAAGAAGTTACGGACGATAATAGTTTGACATTCAAACCAGGTATAACTGGCGCACTTCACAAGTGCGCCAGGGCAATTTTACACTGGCGCACCTGTAAAGTGCGCCCATAGGAGTTTATTTGGGCCTTTTTCCAAGTGGGAGGCAACCCACAACTTGATTCACCCTAGGGCTTATGTGGCAGTCGGTTACAGAGGATTCTGCAGCTATAAATATACCTTAATTCTCTTGTTTTCTTCAAAAAGAATCAATTGCGGCCAAACTCTGCCGATGTGTGAATTGAACTGGATCCCTTATCTTCTTCTATCAACTAAGGCAAATCAAATCCAGGAATCCAAGATCCATTCTTTCTCTATTCTCTAAACCTAACGCAGCGAGTTTCTAGTTATTTTTAGGTTTAAATGAATAGAAGTAAATTATGAAAGTCTGTAATTTCGATACGTTGTAAGCCTTTAATCTATACTATTGTTAGATCTTATACTATGTCATGACAAATCTAATTCTTTAGATCTAATGCAATTGTGGTTATTATATTATATTGCCTTTATAGATCTTGACTTGTAACTATGTTGTGGTGAATGTAAGTCTATTAATTTTGACAGTTGCAACATTGGTTAGGTCTAATTCTGTATGTAAATCACCTTTCACCTGTCATATTGCGATCAACTTAGATATATTGTAAATTGGACGTAAGAACTCATATTTACATCTAAACATGCTGTTATGTCACCCTACCGGTATTAGATCTATTTTAACCTCTATATCTGAGTTATGTGATCTAATTTATCACCTTGTGTTATCATGTTAGATCTAAGCTGATTGGACATCTAAATTGATAATTTAGATCGTACTATGCTTATTGTGACATCGTAGTTATGTTAGAATCAATTGATTGCCAACCGTTCATCAGTTTTATGTCCACCTTGTTATGATGACAATTTCATGTCAATGCCAGTATGTATGTTCACCTTATTATCATGCTAGTTTATGTTTATGCAAGATGATCACTTTGGTTATATTCCCATTATTTTCCCTATTATCGTTTATGACTAGGCTATCGTCTAGCCTAGGCATGTTGCCAATTTTGTGAGGGCGCTAGTTAAGGAATGGGAGAAAAAGGGTTAATAATGACATAATTTGAATATGAACATTTTTGGACATATAATTCAAATTATTGGGTAAAGCGGGCATTAACACCTATAAAGGGAAAGGCTTATTAATTGATTAATTAATAATGGAATGTCTAATAATTACAATTAGGAATTGTAATTGTACTTATGACACGAGATTAGGTTGCATTAGTGGTGGAAATCTGCCCGGACTCGACCTGCTTATCCAGCAGCCACTAATGTTGAACCTAATGTGGGAGGTCTAAGTACGCAAATATGAATCGGGCTAATACACGAGGTTAGGCCCAACTGTGGAATAAGACTGCCCGGACCCGACTGGCATATCCAGCATCCACACATTGTAGGCCTAATGTGAGAGGTCTAGCCCATTATAAACCATAAATGGACATGGTAATGAATTGGACTACTTAACCAAATCTAATCCGTAGGGATTGTATGATATTGAACTAAGGTTGGGGTTAAGTAAATTGGTTGGAATAGTGGATGGGATAAGTAAATCTGGAGGGGGTGGGTAATATTTACGTATAGGCCCACGAACTTAACCCGATAATGTTATGTAATTAAAGAAACCTAGTGGTATACATAACCAGAGAAAATAATAAAGTTATGTAATTAGAGACATCTTTTAGGTTAAGCATAACTGAATAGGGCTATGTAATTAAAGACACTTAGTGGTATACATAGTCACTGAAAAAACCTAGTGGGGGGATACAAGACAAAGGGGAGAGCTTGTATCATACTGTGTGGGACCTATTTCAGTCAGTAACCCGAAGTTAGTATCAAATAAAATACTCCGTACTACTGACTGATTGTAAGAGATCCAAAGGTGGAGGATGGTGTGGGCGGCGCAAACCGACCGGGCCATATGCGTGCATGAGCCGGGCAGAGGGGGATAAGATGACCGTGAGACCAGTAGATATGGGGCTGTGCATATCAGTGAAGGGTTGACACTGTATGACGTGATACATCCTACCGTGGGGCCGACACAGAGTATCTACGGAGTTGGGAGCCGATCGATTATGGTAGTGGTTAGGATATATTTGTGACATATGCCCTAAGTCTACCACCTTATAGTGGAATGGATCATATCATTCTGGTTATGCTAGTAATAGTGCAAAGTAATCATTAGAGAAGTGTATACACCTTACCTTATTTATCTTGTCACACCTACCATTTATGTAATGATCTCTCTTATCCACTTTATATGCATATCATGTTACTTTTATTTATTTACTGGCTAAACGTAACTAGACTCGCCAGACTTTATGTCTGACCCTTTTTGTTTCTCCTTCTTTCTTCCGTTTCCGCCCCCTCCCCCCAAGTTCTCAGGGAGGAAACACTCAGGCTTAGTCTGGACTCAGATATCATCTTGCTAGGAGCAACTTCTAAAGTATGGCTCAAGTCCTTGTCTCTACTATGGCTTAACTCTTTCAATTGGGGAATTATGTTTTTATATTCCTATGTACTCTGATGATGCAAGACAGAAGTTATTTTATTGTAATGGTTTTTTTGACTTATGGTATTATGGACCACGGTATTATGATTTATGTTGAAATAAAAATTTAAATTTCCGCTGCTATCTTATTTATATCTATCTTGTAATTATTCTATGTCTATTTGCCTATAATGCTTCACGAAACTTAATGCATTCCCTTAGTGAGTGACATTAACGGACGTGGGGTGTCACATAACTTCTCTTCATTTATCCTAGTTCTTGAAAGCTTGGGAGATCAATCTAGAGTTTCTGAATCCAATTCGAGAATCAGTCCTAAAAATCCCACTATTTCACCTGCACAGCAATTTGTTAATACAATCATTAGCCCCAAGAGTCAACTTATTACAATTCATCTCGTAGAAGACAACTATTTGCTATGGAAACTGCAAATCGAGACTGCAGTTCAAGGATATGGTGTAGAGGGGTCTATTCTTGGCACTACACCCATGCCATCGAAGTTTATTACTGATCAGAATAACAGAATGGTTGCAAATGAAAAATACATTCAATACCATCAACGGAACGGATTAATAAGTTCTTGGCTACTTTCTTCTATAAGTGCCAATTTACTACCTCTTGTAATTGGCTGTAATTCGTCAAATGATATTTGGACTACTGTTGAGAGAGAATTCAATAATCAATCATCAGCCAAGGTTCTACACTATAAGAGGCAACTTCAGAATATTCGAATGAAAAATATTAGCATGAGAGAATACATTTCGAAAGTCAAGAAACAGTGTGACCTACTTAATGCTACTGGTAATATTTCTCAAAATAATGATCATGTCCTTTACTTAACGAATGGTTTAAACGATGAATATGAAGCTGTTGTTGTCATAACATCACAAAAAATCACCCCACCTTTAGATGAGGTTCATTCCATACTGTTATCACATGAAGCAAGGATAAGCAACAAAAGAATTCAAGAACCATCTTTTAATGCTAATCTTGTTAATGGTTTTAAGCCCAAGAATCAGACAGTTAACAATAAAGTAGAGAATGCATATCAGAGAGGAAGTGGACCCAATAGAGGAAGGAGCAGAGGTCAATGGAACAATAACAATTGACCCAAATGCCAAATTTGTGAGAAAGTGGGTCATAATGTAATGTTATTTCAGGTACAACAGCAGCTATTCTGCAAATCAAGGGAAAAACAACAATGGTAATCCCAATGCTAATGTTGCACAAGCAAATCAAGGTACCAACAACTCTCAAAGAGGCAATAATCAAAGTGACACTGCTACTATTGATCATATTCAAAATGACAGCTAGTACCCCGATTCTGGTGTAATGAATCACATTACTCGTAATATGGAAAATCTAAATTTGGGATCCAAAGAATACAAAGGTAACAAATCTGTCTCTATGGGTGATGGTAAGAAAATTAATATATCCCATATTGTTAATGCATATATCACTGGCAAGAAATAACTTTATTTATACAATTTACTTAGAGTGCCAAAGATCACTAAAAATTTGATTGATGTATCACAATTTGCTAATTATAATAATGTTTACTTTGAGTTCTTTCCAAAAGTTTGTCTAGTTAGAGACATTCTAATTAAGGATATCCTTTTACAGAGTGAACTCAACAATGGCTTATACCAGTTTAATTCTATTAAAGGCCAAAATGGTACTACTGACGGTGTAATTCAAAGTATGAATTGTAATTTGAATGACATTGAAAATGTTGAAAATAGAATGGACACATTTGATCTTTGGCCCTATAAACTTGGTCACCCAAGTACAAAAACTGTTGTTAAAATTGTTGGAGAATGAAGTTTTGATGACAAAAACCTTATTTCAATATTAATTAATTATAAAATATATACTAACACTTTTATAAAGAATACATATATATACACACAGATGCAAGATTTATATACAGGAAATATTACTGAAGACTGTACAGTTTATATTAGGGATTCAGAATTCAGAGATATTTCAAGACTCATGAGTATTCACGATTTCAAGAGTTCAAGGTAAATATAGTTATAGAGTCTAGATCATATAAAACTCTGAATAACACTCCAGGTTCAAATTCAAATTAATTTCAAATTCTAATTTTGTTTTCAAATTCGGTTTTCAATCTCTTTCCTCTCTATTTTATTTTCTATTTTTATTTGATTTTAAACTTAAGTTTTATAGATTTGTACTTTATAAGTTTTATATATATCTATATTTTATATACTTTAATATATAGTTTTAAACTTTATAATTTTATAAATATGTTTATATAGTTTATATTTATGTTTTCATATGATTTTCTACTTTATTATATTCATTTATAACACTATGTATTAATTCAACAATTTCTAGAATTATATATATATATATCAAAACACTTGAAAAAATGTTCAAATTTCAACTTTACACGCATACACACACACACACAGAGATATATATATATATATATATATCGATATACATATATTATATATACACATGTCGACATATAACTGTCATTTTTTCAAATTTGAAAGGAAGTGTCTTTTCACTATTTGTGACGGTTCTGAAGCGTTGCAACCTTTCACACACATAAAAAGGGGTTGATTTCAAAATTTTAATCACTTCTTCTTCTCCCTTTCCGCTCTCTTTCATTGCACTATTACTTCTTATTATTTTTATGATTTCTACATCTATACTCTGTCGAATTCAATTCTGTTTTCACTAATCTTCTTCTCTCCACACTCTCTACTCCTTACTCTCTGGATCAAGTGCTACTGAAGAGTTATAGGGCTATTTGTAATTGTTTGGGTTGAGTAAAGGAATAGGTGGTATCCCTTGTAACTGTGAAACCAAGGACGGGTAATCGGTGGTATCCCTTGTAGCCGTGAAATCAAGGAAGGTATACTTGATCAAGTGTGTGGGCGGAATTGGTGGTATCCCTTGCAGCCATGAAATCAAGGAGGGTTGTAATTGGATTTTGATATAGTAATAAAACTCTGTGCAATCCAGCGTTGCATAGGACTAGACATAGGAGCAATTATGAACCAGTATAAAATCCGGTGTGTTCTTTCCTTTTTCTGTACTTACTTTTGTTTATCTTTGCATTTGTGTTTGATTCCGTGCCTGTGATTATTTCTGTGGTGTTTGATTCATATAGTTTATCACATAATTTTTAGATTTTGTATATATTCTCAAAAATACTATTCATCCCCCTCTAGTGTTTGTTTTGCCTTAACGATCCATTCACAATCCCTAACAATTGGTATCGGAGCAAGGTCTTTCAAAAAGTTCATAATCTGATTTTTGAAATTTTTTTAAATGGCAAATTTTGGAATATATGTTAACACTAGTGTCAGTTCATGCTTCGTATCAACATTGAAAGAGTCTGCATATAATTATGGTGAAAAGTCATGTGATTTACTGAAATATTGTCCAATTCACGAAAAGATGTGTTCTATGACTCTTGAAAATTCAAAAGTTGAAAAATGGGTAAAGTGGTTGTTGGCAATTCAAATTCTAAAATGGTGGCTTTTGAAAATTCAAATTCTGAAATGGTGGCTGTTGGAAATTCAAATCCCTAACAATTGGAAATTCAAATCCTGAACTAGTGTGTTACATGGCTGTTGATAATTCAAACTCTGGAAACCAATTAGTGGAAATTAAAAAGGATAAATGGATACTGGATATTGGCTGTTCGAGACATATGACGGGAAATCCTGAATTACTCAATAATCTGAAATACGAAGATGGTGGAATGGTGAACTTTAGAGATAACTCTAAAGGATACATTATTGGAATCGGCAATGTCGATAATTCTTAAACTCCTACTATTTTTTATGTTTAACTAGTTAGGAATTTAAAACACAATTTGCTAAGTATAAGTCAACTTTGCGATAAGGGTTATAAAATAAAATTTGAAAAGGATAAATGTTTTATGGAAGATAGGAATTCAAAAGTAATATTCGAAGGAAATAGAAAGAAAAATATCTATATATTGAGTATGAAAATATCTAGTGATAACCTATGTCTTATGGCCAATACAAGTGACCCCTGGATCTGGCATAAGAGATTTGGTTATATAAATTTCAAACACATTTCTAGGATTTCTAAATTAGATTCAATTAGAGGATTTCCCAAAATGAAATTTATAGTTAATAACTTATGCAATGCTTGTCAGTTAGGAAAATTAAAGAAAAGTTCATTTAAATCAAAAAAGGAATTTAATACCTCAAAACCATTAGAATTAATTCACATGGAATTATTTGGCCCATCTTAAGTTCAATCAATAAATCATAATAAATATGTTTACGTAATAGTCGACGATTTTTCTAGATTTACTTGGACCTTGTTTCTTAAAAATAAAAGTGATGCTTTTGATCAATTTAAAACTTTTTCTAAAAGAATTTAAAATTTATTATCACTAAAAATCAAAAATACGTAGTGATCATGGCGGAGAATTTGAAAACGAAAATTTTGAAAATACTGTAATAAAATGGGAGTAACCCATAATTTTTCTATCCCTAGAACCCCTCAACAAGATGGAGTAGTTGAACGTAAAAATAGGATGATACAAGAGTGTGCGAGAACTATGTTATCTGACAGTAATTTATCAAGAAATTTTTGGGTTGAGGCAATTGCAACAGCTTGCTATATTATTAATAGAACTTCAATTAGACCTTTAACTCATAAAACCCATATGAACTTTCGTATAATAAGAAACCAAAAGTACCATATTTCAAAATATTTGGAAGTAATTTTTTTATACTAAAGATAATGTAGATAAATTTGACTCAAAATCCGATAAAGGAATATTTATTGGATATTCAGAAAGAAGTAAAGCATATAGAGTTTTCAATACTCGAACCAATACCAAAGAAGAAAATTTAAAGTATCTTTTGACAAATACTATAAGAGTATAACTCAAAACAATGAAGATGAATGTGAGAATGAAATTAATGAGATAAACCATGAAGATAATCAACCAAATAAATGAATTAGATTACTTAGAGATCATGCTATTGAAAATATCCTTGGAGATATTGAATCTGTTGTTAGAACTCGTATTCAATTAAGTAATATGAGTAATACTGCATTTATTCAACTATTGAACCTAAAAGTCCAAAGGAAGCATCTTCCGATGATTCATGGATACTTGCTATGCAAGAAGAACTGAATCATTTTGCTAGGAATGATGTATGAGAACTTGTTCCTAGACCAGAGGATAAGACTATAATAGGAACCAAACGGGTTTATAAAAATAAAATGAATGAAGACGGTGAGGTCGTAAGCAATATGGCACGACTAGTAGCACAAGGATATACTCAAGAAGGAATATATTACGATGAAACTTTTTCCCCCGTAGCAAGACTAGAAGCTATTAGGATTTTACTAGCTTTTGCAAACTATAATAATTTCAAATTATATCAAATGGATGTCAAAAGTGCTTTTCTAAATGGATTTGTTAAAGAAGACGTATATGTAGAGCAACCGCCTCTATTTGAAGATGAAAACTTATCAGATCAAGTATATAAATTAAAGAAAGCATTATATGGATTAAAACAAGCACTTAGGGCTTGGTATGATAGACTAAGAAATTATTTGTCACAATCAAATTTTGAAATAGGAAAATTTGATAATACTTTGTTTATTAGAAAGAATAACAAAGATATACAACTAGTACAAATATATGTTGATGATATAATTTTCGGATCAACAAACGATAAGATGAATAGAGAATTTTTAGACATTTTGACTCAAGAATTTGAAATGAGTCATATGGGAGAACTAGCATTCTTTCTAGGATTGCAAATTCGTCAGTTAAAGAATGAAATATTTGTTAATCAAGAAAAATACGCAAGAGATCTAATTAATAAATATAATCTAACAACAACGAATGGGGGACCAACACCTATGTCAACTAATATAGAATTGAGTAAAGATGATACATCTAAAGATGTGGAACAAAAACTATATAGAGGAATGATAGGATCGTTACTATATATAATTGCTAGTAGACTAGATATAATGCATATTGTATGTCTCTGTGCAAGATATCAATCGCAACTTAAGGAAACACATTTAAAAGCCGTAAAACGTATTCTAAGGTATGTAAAACATACATACGATTTTGGATTATTTTATCCTAAGGATGATTCATTTGATTTAGTTTCTTATTGTGACGCTGACTACGCAAGATGTAAATCCGATCGTAAAAGTACTAGTGGAACATGCCTGTAACACCCCACATCTGTTAGTGTCACTCACAAAGGGAATGCACTAAGTTCTATGGAGCATTTAAGGTAAAAGATGCAGATAAATTACAACACAGAAAAAAATTAAAACAGCGGAAAATAATTCTTTACTTTATTGATAAAATAGTTTGTACTACAATTGCTTTCCAATACCAGAGTATCATCTGTCTTACAAAATAAAGAAGCATAAAATAACATTTATATTCCCCAATGAAGCATAAGCCAGCCATAGCAGCGGAAAAGAGAGTCTGAAGCGATATATCCAAGAGTCTTCAAGCTTGGAAAGAGTAACAGTCCATACTAAGCAGAGCTATTCCCTCCGTGACTACCTGGGGGGAGGGGGGAACGGAAGAAAAGAAGACGAAAGAAAAATAGAGTCGGACATAAAGTCTGAGTAAGTCTAGTGGCTTTTAGCATGTGAACATGATAAAGTTCATGACAGGAGTAAACTGGAAAATGGGACAGTACCAAAATAACATACTAATATAAACCAAAGCAAGACAGTTTAAACCGAATATACTATCACACCCCATTCTATATCTCTGCACCACCTAACTAGTATCCCAACTAGTAATCTGTATAAAGATGATAACATGATCCCAATACCTGTAATTGCGATTGCCTTTAGGTGTACATCTATTATTTATTACCTAGATCTAATCTAGGTTTTTCTTATCGAACGCTTCCTAGATTCAACTAGGGTTTATGCGACTTATCTAATACTTCTCGGATTCAGGATTTATGCCACCTAGGTCCAACTAGGGATTATGCTACCGGTTGAATGATGCTCCTAGTCTAGGACACACTACCTAGAGTGGTATATGTTCCTAGACTTTCCCCACGTATATGTCGCGAGTCGTTTATCGCTGTCTAGATGCACATGTCCTGAAATGTGCGACCCGAGTCCCATGGCAGGGCTATTCTAGAAACACGGAACTCGGTCGGGAGCTTTCAGATATCTGCCGATGCAGATGCTAAGGTCTGTTTTTCTACCAGTGGATATGGTACCACGTGACCCCTCCCTCAACTAATGAAAGGCAATCCAAGAAAATCAAGCACGAGAACTATACTCCTGCCACCTATGCCCCACTTTCCTATTGGCCAGCCTCACCCATAACTAGATAGCAAGTATATGGTCTGTTGGGAGTTCTCTGCCTTTCCGCATGCGTATCTCGACTAACTCAAGATGGTAGGTAGACGATGAGTTGCTATCACAGGGCTACTTGTCTCTCCGAATCACGCTGGTCCATCCTAGTCTTTAGGTTGCCTTATATTGCAACCAAGGCATACCCTTGGTTCTCCTAACGCAGACCTTAACCTCTGTGAGCCCAGGAGGATCATCTACAGCCTCACAGAGGGATACCAAGAGTACCCTCACGTCCCCTCGAAGCCTCGGGCTTCGTAACCCAATTCGTTGGAGCCTTCTTTAAGATCAGATGGACGTTCGCTCCTCCTCGTGTTATACTAAGAATTACTACTTAGTTTTCCTAACTAAGGTTTACCACTTAGTTTCCTGAATCGTTGTTTTCTTAACTAAGGTTTACTACTTAGCCCTCTTTCTCATCAAGTTGGATTGGTTAAGTGTCATTAGTCAATTCAAGTTAGCTTAACCCATTCATTTGTCATATTAAACTGGTTAAGTGTTATCAGTAGTTCATGTTGACTTAACCCTATCAAAAAACAAGTTATATGGGTTAAGTATTTCTTATTACTTAACCCTACCCATTCATCTTGTATTGGTTAAGTGTCCCTTTTAACCTAACCTTGCCCATCTGTTTTAACTAACATGTTATAACGGTTAAGTGTTCCCTTAGTTAACTTAACCCTAACATCTGTTTAATTAACATGTTCTAATGGTTAAGTATTGTCCCTTCATGTTTCAACTTAACCTTGTTCAATTTATCACACTGTGATGGTTAAGTGTTCTAAGTTTACTTAACCCTACCCTCTAGTCCAGCTAACATATTAAATTGGCTAAGTGTATTTACTTAACCTTACCCACTTATCTAGCTAACGTGTTATAATGGTTAAGTATTCTAAATTTATTTAACCTCACCCACCTATCTAATTATCAGGTTATAACGGTTAAGTGTCCTGAATTTACTTAACCTCACCCTCTAGTCTAGTTAATATGTTAAATTGGTTAAGTGTATTAACTTTACTTAACCTCACCTTCTAGTCTAGTTAACATGTTAAATTGGCTAAGCGTTTTCTTAGATACTTAACCCCTACAAGTCTTGCCTTGTTAACATGTTAAGTTGGTTAAGTGTTTTAGTTAACTTAACCCTACCAATCCTAACTTAGCTTTAATTGTCTTATTAAAGCACCAACAACTCACATTAGACAGGTATTGTTGTGGCTTCATGTATGCCGGTCGGGTCCGGGCAGTCTTACGCCACAACTCAGTCTAACCTCAGGTCTTTATTGGGCTTAATGCCTTAACCTCTCACATTAGATAGGTATTGTTGTGATTACTGGACAACTGAGCGGGTCCGGGCAGGTTTACATCACAACTCAATCCAACCTCGGGTTAAGCATATTCGTATTGTCTAAATTTTCATTTTATTTATGTAAATTATCCAGAATTCATGTCATTGCCCAAATTTATTTCTAATTAAGTTCATTAATTTAGGTATATAATTTATAACGTTTCATGCCATAAATCACCTATGTGATTTTTAACCAATTTACGTCAAGTTTCCTATAATTACCAATTTTATCCAACGTTACCCCGTATAAATATTAGGCTAACAATCTTAGCCTATATCTCCGTCCGCATGATTTTGACATATAATATTAGGCTAAAAACTTAGCCTAATTTAGCATACACAAAATTGGCATAAAAATAATTCATTAACATAAACATGTCATAGGTGTAAACTTGGCATTCTCGATATAGTCAATATGAACATCATAGGTGTGAACTTGCAAAATAATCAACATGAATATCATAGGTGTGAACTTGCAAAATAATCGATATGAATATCATAACATGCCACAAACTTGCATATAAATATTGGGCCTAGTTAAATAGGTGTCACATGAATCATATAGTTTTAGCCTAACATAAAGGTATAACACAATATAACCTAATAGGTGTCATATGAATCCACTAAAACATGGTATAACATGTTAATGCATAGGTCTAGGCATAACCTCAAACATAAAACTGACGTAAGACAAAACTATTTGTATAACTTTGACAACCACTTAAGGGTGTGAACTTGCAACACATATGTATAAACATAGATCTAACAATAAACTTTCATATGAATCCTAAACGGATCTTGACATGGATCCGATTATAAGTTCTCACTTGCATAAAAAAATGTGAATATAGATCTATTCTAGTCATGTAGGCACAATTGGTTTAAACATATATACATAGAGCCTACATGAATGATATAAATATTTGTGTAAATCTAACTTGCAACCTATACCTTGCATAAGCATATATTTAGATCTTACTGTATACATACAATTCGCATAAGGTGTTGATTGTTTGATTCACAATACATAAAAGATTCAATCACCACAATCATTCAAATTATCACAAATAACAAATATAAAACAACATCCATATTACAATTTACAACAAATCATGTCTTAATCGCATTCCCATCTAAAGAGCCACTATACTTACAACGCAAGACGGTCTTGTTTTCTGAGAAATGAGGTTCTGAAATTGAGATGCGTTCCTTTGGGTAGACGTTGTTGTTTTGATTTTATTAGTAGCTTTAATATCAAATTTGAATTAGCTTGAGTTGATTCGTTGCTCGTCTCTTTTCAAGCAGAGGCTCTCCTTAGTTTTCTTCTGACAGCATGGCGGCTCAAGTTCTTATTTTTGTGTGAATTTTAGTTGGAGACCTAGGGTGTTTTTATAGAGTTGCAAGTTAATTAGATCCGTCGATGAAGCCAGGGTTAATCAAAGCCATCCGTTCTAAAGAGAAGCCAATCAAAAGAAGACAACTCAGCCCTAGTGACAAGGCCAGGCCCAGAAATTCGAGCCAGGACCCAACCAGACAAACCAGGCCGACCAGGCAGGTCGACCTACATGTCGACCCCCAGTTCGACCCCCTGGTCGACCTGGGTACCCAGGTCGACTCCCTGGGCGGGAATTTTCCCGCCCAGCCCAGTTTGGGTCTATTTTTGAATTTCGAACTTCGTTTTCAACTGTTTTGAATTTTAAACTGAATTCTGAAACTTCGGAGGGCCATAGCTCCTTCATACAGAGTCCGATTTACGCAAACTCATCTCAAGCAGAATTCCGAGACGAACGCAACGACATAACCCGTTTCCCTCAATTCCCACATTTAGAATTTACTATACTTTAATTTGTGAAACTTGGTGTTACAGAATTACGGGGTGTTACATTCTCCCCTTCTTAAAAGGATTTCGTCCCCGAAATCTTCAAGTTAGGAAGAATGTGTCCTACCATCCAATCACCCATCTACTCAACCATTCAATCACAGGCATTCATTGTCCTTAAAAAGATTTCTAATTGCTTTCATATTCGTATGCATAGTGTGTGTATATGTCTTTATCTAATGCAAAATCAGGCGGTCTACTGATTCAGTTGATATCCTTAATGCGAATTATGTCAGTGCCATGCGTCCAATCATGTATGCAAGCATCCCTAGTTATGTAATTACTACATGTGTGCATAGCCATTCATCCATATGCAACATCCATATGATAACATATCAAATTAAATCCGTTAAGCAAATACATATATGTGAATGCAATATGAAAGTGACTAAGTCGTTCTAGTGCATATGGTGTGTATATGCATCCACGAGCAACCACTTGCAACCATCAATCATAACATGTTTCAAATACACGTTTACATCCATTGGCTTCTACCTAAGCATCGATGATACATCCTAGAGGATATACCTTAAAAGCTAGAAACAAGTAGGCATAAAACTCCTAGAGGAAGGATATACCCTTAAGAAAAAGGGTATGATGCACGTATCTAGTCTTCAGTTTTCTAAGTCGCATTTCCTTGAGCTTCTCTGTACTGTACCTTATCTAGTTAATCTTCACGATTGTGAAGCTTCTTGACCTCCATTTCCAAAACTGTCGTTGATCGGGTAGCTGGCTTTTCATTGTCAACTGGATATATGCGGGAGTCTATCCCGCGTTTTAGGGGTAAACCCCTATCTGCGTACTCATGGACTATTCTAACGGATTACAAATCGTCGATAAATGTATTAAGAGATTCTAGATAGCTAAGCCTAACTGATCCTTTTAGGATGACGAAATCTCGAGGGTATTTCCAAGGCAAGTCAAAAAGTCTAACTTTCAGAATTACTAGCCAACCAACCCATGCCTAGGATCAACTCATAGCCCATGGAACCAAAACATTACGCTTAAACTCAACACTTAATGTGGCCGTTCTCAAATCCCTACAAACCAAAGGTAAACGGGCTGAACCACCAATTTGGATTTGAGACTAATTGGGATCTTCTACTATACAAGTGCCTAGGTGCAGAGACTCAACTATGGAAGCAGGTATAAACGAATGCGAAGCGCTAAGATCAAAAGAGTACTAACAGGTTGATCAAATGAAAAGCTAAACTTTTCCAATGGAGACTTTTACTATCTCTCTCCCAGGTATTCTGGTGGTGAAAGCACGCACTCGTCCTCCTGAAAATCCTTTCCCTCATCCTTGTCCTTGTCCTTAATTATATGCCCTATTATACCATAGAAAAGCTACTTCCTCTTGTCTTAGGTTTTGTAATTCCTTCCTCCTTCGTGAGCCAAGTCCATATCCATGAATTCCTCATCCTTTTGTTGTGCCCCTTAGCCAAACTCCTCATCCTCTTCCTTGTGTAATCATGTTGACAAATCTCTCGAAAGCTGCCTCCATCGTACAGAAAACCCTACAAAGCTTGAAAGAAAACTAGCCGTAGGTAAAACTATTACGGCTATAGATGGAAGTCGGGCACTACTTCGCCCTTCGATGAGGTTACCTCCCAGAAAGCCAGGAGCCCCAGAGACTCAAGAAAGAAGGAAACAAGGACTCAAACAGAGAATCAAAAGATAGTGCATATGGCTTTGGAGAATATGCCTTTAAAACAACACTTTTCTTTTGAAAATGCTTCTTTTTAAAACCGTTTTGAAAACAATTCTTCAAATCTTTTATTTGATCCGGTAACCTTGCTCTGATACCACGTGTAACACCCCACATCTGTTAGTGTCACTCACAAAGGGAATGAACTAAGTTCTGTGGAGCATTTAAGGTAAAAGATGCAGATAAATTACAAGACAAAAAAAAAATTAAAACAGCGGAAAATAAATCTTTACTTTATTGATAAAATAGTTTGTACAACAATTGCTTTCCAATACCTGAGTATCATCTGTCTTACAAGATAAAGAAGCATAAAATAACATTTATATTCCCAAATGTAGTATAAGCCATCCATAGTAGCGGAAAAGAGAGTCTGAAGCGATATATCCAAGGGTCTTCAAGCTTGGAAAGAGTAACAGTCCATACTAAGCAGAGCTATTCCCTCCCTGACTACCTGAGGGGGGGGGGGGACGGAAGAAAAGAAGACGAAAGAAAAACAGAGTCAGACATAAAGCCTGAGTAAGTCTAGTGGCTTTTAGCATGTGAACAGAATAAAGTTCATGACAGGAGTAAACTGGAAAATGGGACAGTACCAAAATAACAGACTAATATAAACCAAAGCAAGACAGTTTAAACCGAATATACTATCACACCCCATTATATATCTCTGCACCACCTAATTGGTACCCCAACTAGTAATCTGTATAAAGATGATAACGTGACCCCAATCCCTGTAATTGCGGTTGCCTTTAGGTGTACATCTATTATTTATTACCTAGATCTAATATAGGGTTTTCTTATCGAGCGCTTCCTAGATTCAACTAGGGTTTATGCGACTTATCTAATACTTCTCGGATTCAGGATTTATGCCACCTAGGTCCAACTAGGGATTATGCTACCTGTCGAACGATGCCCCTAGTCTAGGACACACTACCTAGAGTGGTATATGTTCCTAGACTTTCCCCACGTATGTGTCGCGAATCGTTTATCGCTGTCTAGATGCACATGTCCTGAAATGTGCGCCCCGAGTCCCGTGGCAGGGCTATTCTAGAAACACGAAACTCGGTCGGGAGCTTTTAGATATCTGCCGATGCAGATGCTAAGGTCTGTTTTTTTACCAGTGGATATGGTACCACGTGACCCCTCCCTCAACTAATGAAAGGCAATCCAAGAAAATCAAGCACGAGAACTATACTCCTGCCACCTATGCCCCACTTTCCTATTGGCCAGCCTCACCCATAACTAGATAGCAAGTATATGGTCTGTTGGGAGTTCTCTGCCTTTCCGCATGCATATCTTGACTAACTCAAGATGGTAGGTAGACGACGAGTTGCTATCACAGGGCTACTTGTCTCGCCGAATCACGCTGGTCCATCCTAGTCTTCAGGTTGCCTTATATTGCAACCAAGGCTTACCCTTGGTTCTCCTAACGCAGACCTTAACCTCTGTGAGCCCAGGAGGATAATCTGCAGCCTCACAGAGGGATACCAAGATTACCCTCACGTCCCCTCGAAGCCTCGGGCTTCGTAACCCAATTCGTTGGAGCCTTCTTTAAGATCAGATGGACGTTCACTCCTCCTCGTGTTATATTTAGAATTACTACTTAGTTTTCCTAACTAAGGTTTACCACTTAGTTTCCTGAATCGTTGTTTTCTTAACTAAGGTTTACTACTTAGCCCTCTTTCTCGTCAAGTTGGATTGGTTAAGTGTCATTAGTCAATTCAAGTTAGCTTAACCCATTCATTTGTCATATTAAACTGGTTAAGTGTTATCAGTAGTTCATGTTGACTTAACCCTATCAAAAAACAAGTTATATGGGTTAAGTATTTCTTATTACTTAACCCTACCCATTCATCTTGTATTGGTTAAGTGTCCCTTTTAACCTAACCTTGCCCATCTGTTTTAACTAACATGTTATAACGGTTAAGTGTTCCCTTAGTTAACTTAACCCTAACATCTGTTTAATTAACATGTTCTAATGGTTAAGTATTGTCCCTTCATGTTTCAACTTAACCTTGTTCAATTTATCACACTGTGATGGTTAAGTGTTCTAAGTTTACTTAACCCTACCCTCTAGTCCAGCTAACATATTAAATTGGCTAAGTGTATTTACTTAACCTTACCCACTTATCTAGCTAACGTGTTATAATGGTTAAGTATTCTAAATTTATTTAACCTCACCCACCTATCTAATTATCAGGTTATAACGGTTAAGTGTCCTGAATTTACTTAACCTCGCCCTCTAGTCTAGTTAATATGTTAAATTGGTTAAGTGTATTAACTTTACTTAACCTCACCTTCTAGTCTAGTTAACATGTTAAATTATCTAAGTGCTTTCTTAGATACTTAACCCCTACAAGTCTTGTCTTGTTAACTTGTTAAGTTGGTTAAGTGTTTTAGTTAACTTAACCCTACCAATCCTAACTTAGATTTAATTGTCTTGTTAAGGCACCAACCACTTACATTAGACAGGTATTGTTGTGGCTTCTTGTATGCCGGTCGGTTCCGGGCAGTCTTACGCCACAACTCAGTCTAACCTCGGGTCTTTATTGGGCTCAATGCCTTAACCTCTCACATTGGATAGGTATTGTTGTGATTACTGGACAGCCGGGCGGGTCCGGGCAGGTTTACATCACAACTCAATCCAACCTCGGTTAAGCATATTCGTATTGTCTAAATTTACATTTTATTTATGTAAATTATCCAGAATTCATGTCATTGCACAAATTTATTTCTAATCAAGTTCATTAATTTAGGTATATAATTTATACCGTTTCATGCCATAAATCACCTATGTGATTTTTAACCAATTTACGTCAAGTTTCCTATAATTACCAATTTTACCCAACGTTACCCCATATAAATAGTAGGCTAACAATCTTAGCCTAATTCTCCGTCCGCATGATTTTGACATATAATATTAGGCTAAAAACTTAGCCTAATTTAGCATACACAAAATTGGCATAAAAATAATTCATTAACATAAACATGTCATAGGTGTAAACTTGGCATTCTCGACACAGTCAATATGAACATCATAGGTGTGAACTTGCAAAATAATCAACATGAATATCATAGGTGTGAACTTGCAAAATAATCGATATGAATATCATAACATTACATAACATGCCACAAACTTGCATATAAATATTGGGCCTAGTTAAATAGGTGTCACATGAATCATATAGTTTTAGCCTAACATAAAGGTATAACATAGTATAACATAATAGGTGTCATATGAATCCACTAAAACATGGTATAACATGTTAATGCATAGGTCTAGGCATAACCTCAAACATAAAACTGGCGTAAGACAAAACTATATGTATAACTTTGACAACCACTTAAGGGTGTGAACTTGCAACACATATGTATAAACATAGATCTAACAATAAACTTTCATATGAATCCTAAACGGATCTTGACATGGATCCGATTATAAGTTCTCACTTGCATAAAAACATGTGAATATTGATCTATTCTAGTCATGTAGGCACAATTGGTTTAAACATATATACATAGAGCCTACATGAATGATATAAATATTTGTGTAAATCTAACTTGCAACCTATAACTTGCATAAGCATATATTTAGATCTAACCGTATACATACAATTCGCATAAGGTGTTGATTGTTTGATTCACAATACATAAAAGATTCAATCACCACAATCATTCAAATTATCACAAATAACAAATATAAAACAACATCCATATTACAATTTACAACAAATCATGTCTTAATCGCATTCCCATCTAAAGAGCCACTATACTTACAACGCAAGACGGTCTTATTTTCTGAGATCTGAAGTTCTGAAATTGTGATGCGTTCCTTTGGGTAGACGTTGTTGTTTTGATTTTATTAGTAGCTTTAATCTCAAATTTGAATTAGCTTGAGTTGATTCGTTGTTCGTCTCTTTTCAAGCGGAGGCTCTCCTTAGTTTTCTTCCGACAGCATGGCGGCTCAAGTTCTTATTTTTATGTGAATTTTAGTTGGAGACCTAGGGTGTTTTTATAGAGTTGCAAGTAAATTAGAGCCGTCGATGAAGCCAGGGTTAATCAAAGCCATCTATTCTAAAGAGAAGCCAATCAAAAGAAGACAACTTAGCCCTAGTGACAAGACCAGGCCCAAAAATTCGAGCCAGGACCCAACCTGACAAACCAGGCCGACCTGGGTACCCAGGTCGACCCCCTGGTCGACCTGGTCCCTGGGCGGGAATTTTCCCGCCTAGCCCAGTTTGGGTCTGTTTTTGAATTTTGAACTTCGTTTTGAACTCTTTTGAATTTTAAACTGAATTCTGAAACTTCGGAAGGCCATAACTCCTTTATACGGAGTCCGATTTACGCAAACTCGGACTCTATCTCAAGCAGAATTCCGAGACGAACGCAACGACGTAACCCGTTTCCCTTAATTCCCACATTTAGATTTTACTATACTTTAATTTGTGAAACTTAGTGTTACAGAATTACGGGGTGTTACAATGCCAATTCTTAGGATATTCACTGGTCTCATGGTTTAGTAAAAAGCAAAATACTGTATCTTTGTCAACAACTGAAGCAGAATATATCTTTGCTTCTTTGGCATGTTCACAAGTAATATATATGCAACAAACTCGAAATGATTTTGGATTAAAAATAAATAAATCCCCAATATATTGCGATAATACGAGTGTTATAAATATTTCTAAAAATCCAACTCATCATTCAAGAACTAAACATATCAATATAAGACATCATTTTATAAGAGATAACATAAGTAAAAAGAAAATTTCACTTGAATTTATGGAAACAGATAAACAAATAGCAGATATATTAACAAAACCATTAAATGAAGCAACATTCATTAAATTTGGAAGAGAATTAGGCATATGTTCATTAAGTGAGCTAAAATAATTAAATAAACTATTATATTTAAAAACAATAACATAAAAATTAGAAAAATAAAATTTAAAACACAAGTATGTCGACATACATTTATGCATATGTCGACATAGAACTGTCAGAATTTTAAATTTAATTCCCACTAAAAGATAGTTATATCAATTATTTAAACCTTCTACTTCGACTTTTCTTCTTCATTTTCATTTCTCTTCTCTGTAAAAATTCTAAATTAAAATATACAATGGCCTCCACTAATCTACACACCCAAATCAACTCCGATTCGCTTGCTGGACCAACCGAGGGTCTTTTCAACGATCTACGCTCTCTCGGGTCATCAAAATCGATGAAAAGATAGAGTATGCTCTGCAAATGATGGCTGGAATACAATATTATAGATTAGGATGAGCCAAGAACAAAATAGGCAAGGGAAAGTAATAAGGAGTCTTCTTAAATTCATAATGGATAATCTGGCTAATCCGATTATCATCGACGATGATAATCAAGCCATGGAAGAGGAGGAAGAACCAGAGGAAGAACCATAAAAGGAAGAAGAGATGATTGAGGAAGAAGAACCTTAAGAGACTCAACCAACGATTACAGAAGAAGACGATAAGGTTGTATGTGTAGGAGAGGTCTTATTCGACCAAAATGGGAATGTTATTGAACCGAATGGGGATTTTTTTCTCCATTAGTCCAATTCACAAATCTCCCATTGTAAAGAATAATTAGTATTTAAGGTTTTATTTGGTTTTTCGATGTATCGTGCTTGTATAAATCCGTGTACTACCATTTGAACTAATTCAAGTTTAATATAATAATTGTTTATCATAAGTATAAGTTAAGTAATATAATTAATTAGATATTATTAACATAAAGTAATATGAATATAAAATTAAGGGGGATTATAAAAATTATTAAAGGAATATTTTACTTATGGGGAGTATTATACCTTGAACTAGATGATAGTTAGGTTCTTATAGGTTTTATTTAGATAGTTATACAATTTAGGGGGAGTAGTTTTAGAATTTCTTTTTTGATAATGCCAAAGGGGGAGTAATTATAAAATATTGACATATTTAATAACATTTATATAGATAGGTGGAGTATTTGAAGGATCATCATCAATAGGTATATGCAGGTATGATATTTTATAAACTAAGGTTGTCATCATCAAAAAGGCGGAGATTGTTGGGGAATGGAGTTTTGATGACAACAACCTTATTTCAATATTAATTGATTATAAAATATATACTAACAGTTTTATCTAGAATATATATATATATATATATACACACACACATATGCAGGATTTATATACAGGAAATATTACCAAAGACTATACAGTTTAAAGATATTAGAGATTCAAAATTCAGAGATATTTCAAGACTCATGAATATTTAAGATTTCAAGATTATAATTATAGAGTCTAGATCATGTAAGACTCTGAGTAGCACTCCAGCTTCAAATTCAACTTAATTTCAACTTTTGGTTTTCAAATACTGATTTTCAAAATCTGACTTTCAAATTCTGTTTTCAAATTCTATTTTCAATCTTATTCCTCTCTATTTTATTATATATTTTTATTTGATTTTAAATTTAAGTTTTATAGATTTATACTTTATAAGTTTTATATATATATTTATTTTATATACTTTATATTTATATAGTTTTAAACTCTATAATTTTATAAATATGTTGATATAGTTTATATTTATGTTTTCATATGATTTTCTACTTTATTATATTCATTTATAACACTATTTTAAGTCAAGAATTTCCAGAATTATATATATATATATCAAAACACTTGAAAAAATGTTCAAATTTCAACTTTACACACATATGTGTTGACATACATATATACACATATCGACATATAACTGTCATTTTTTTCAAATTTGAAAGGAAGTATCTTTTCACTATTTGTGACGGTTCTGAAGCGTTGCAACCTTTTACACACTATAAAAAGGGGTTGATTTTGAATTGTTAATCACTTCTTCTCCATTTCCACTCTTTTTCATTACACTATTATTTCTTATTATTTTTATGATTTCTACACCTATACTCTGCCGAATTCAATTCTGGTTTCACTAATCTTCTTCTCTCTACACTCTCTATTAATTACTCTCTGAATCAAGTGATACTGAAGAGTTATAAGGCTGTTTGTAATTATTTGGGTTGAATAAATGAATCAATGGTATCCCTTGTGGCCGTGAAATCAAGGAAGGTGTACTTGATCAAGTGTGTGGGTGGAATCAGTGGTATCCCTTATAGTCGAGAAATCAAGGAGGGTTGTAATTAGATATTGATATAGTAATAAAACTCTGTGCAATCCAGCGTTGCGTGGGACTAGACGCAGGAGAAATTCCGAACCAGTGTTAAATCCTGTGTATTCTTTCCTTTTTCTGTGCTTTACTTTTGTTTATCTTTGCATTTGTGTTTGATTATGTGTCTGTGGTTGTTTCTACGGTGTTTGATTCATATAGTTTCTCACATAAGTTTTAGATTTTGTTTATATTCTCAAACACTATTCACCCCCCTTTAGTGTTTGTTTTGCCTTAACAACTTGAAAATTATGAAATTATGTGCATACAACTCATATACTTGATTGAATCCGTGTGAGAGATGCATATCACTCGCCAATTCTCCAGGACAAGCCAAAAGCAATGAAATATGATTCCGGACAATTAATAATTTGATCCAAACTCTTCAATTCGATGATCTCTCTCTTGGATTTGCGTAGATATAGCTTCTAATGATATAGATCTTCGATTCTCTAAGCTTTAATGGTGGAAAGGTGAAGAGAATAGAGAAATGAAGGAACTCTAGCTCTTCAAAATGAGAGAATGTAGAAAGTAAACTATTCTCCATGCCTTCTACCCCCTATTTATAGTCTCCACCAGCCCAGTAATGGGCCTTCTCAAATCAACCCATTTTGGCTTAACAAACCTGAACAGTCAACTGTTAAACCTTAAAATAGGGGTTCCTCCCAAACCGCTGAGCCAAATCTTTAATATGATCACTCTACGGAAAGGGAATCATCATTTCCTTTCCAATGGCACAAGTCTCAACACCTGATTCGATCCGAGTCAAAAGTTATGCCTTGTACAAGAGTGATAGGAGAAAAATGGTCACAAACAAAATTAATAAAAAAATATGGACATGTCTCACATCCCCATAGACAACATGTTAAAATATGAGAATGATCCCACCCTTAGGGAATTAAATAAAAATATTTTATGATTCTCCGATACGTAAAATGCGGGCTGTTACATTTTCCCCCCTTAGGAATTTCGCCCCCGAAATTCCAACAAACGCATGCAACCATAACAATTCCGCATGTCTTTCACTCATGAGCAGCCAATTCTATCATCCAGACTAGCATCCATCAAGCCACACATCCATATCCCTATCCTAGCATGCGGAATTCTAAAAACAACCATAGCACATGTTATAATGATGCAAGGTGACAAGATACTAATGGGTCATACCGACAAAGAGTTCTGGATGGGTCGCCTTTATGCTCTCTTCTGTCTCCCATGTACAATCTTCGCCATCCTCACTTCATTGTACCTTGACTAGCTTAACCAATTTTCTTCTAAGCTATTTCGTGTCATTCCCCATAACACGAAGCGACTTACGAGGTTTCGCAACTACGGTCTGCACTTCTAGGTCTTCGCACTGCTCTGGAGATACCACCACATTCGAATCATGCACGAACTTCCGTAGAAATGACATATGGAAAACCTTATGCACACTCGACATCTTCTCGGGTAACTCCAATCTATATGCGAGCTTTCCAATTTGCTCGACTATTGGAAACGGTCCAACGAGCCTAGGAGATAACTTCCCTTTATTTCTGAATCGAACCACATGTTTCAATTCTGAATCGAACCACATGCTTCAATGACGAAATCTTCACGAATACTACATCGCCAACGTCGAATCCCAAATCTTTTCGACGCTTATCGGCATAACTCTTCTGACTTTCTTGGGCTGCCTTCATTCGTTGCTGAATGATCTGGATACAATCCGAGGTCTCTCTAATCATCTCAGGTCCAAGTACCAGCTTTTCTCTAGTTTCTGACCAACATGCTGGAGAATTACACGACCCACCAAACAACGCCTCGTTTGGTGCCATCCCAATGCTAGACTAGTAGCTATTATTATATTCAAACTCAACTAGATGTAGATGGTCTTCCCATGATCCTCCAAAATACAACACATAAGCTCTTAGGAGATCTTCCTAAACTCGGCTAACCCTCTCGGTTTGATCATCAGTTTGGGGATGGTAAGCCGTACTTAAATACAACTCGGTTCCCAGAGCTTCCTGCAAACTCTTCCAAAACCAACTCTTAAATAATGGATCTCGGTCACTCACTATGCTCTTCGAGATACCATGGAATCGAACTATCCATTTAACATAAAGTTTAGCCAACTTCGATGCTGTCCTAGTTGACCAAACAGGAATGAACCTTGCACTTTTTGTCAAGCGATCCACGATGACCCATGTCCCTTCATTTCCTACCCTGGTTCTAGGTAGTCCATCGATAAAGTCCATCGATACTTGCTCGCACTTCCATGTAGGAACTTCCAATGGCTGAAGAAAACCACTCGGCTTCTTCTGTTCAGCTTTCACTAACTGGTAGTTCATAAACTTGGAAATGAACTTTCCAATATCTCGCTTCATCCCCTCCCAGTAGTAGATTCATTTCATGTCCTGATACATCTTATTACCACCGGGATGAATCATCAACTTCGAGTGATGACATTCCCTCAGATCCTCATCTCTCAATCCGTCGATATCACGAACTACTAGTCGTCCTTGCTTTCGAAGCCAACCTTCTCGATCGACTTCGAACTCTTTATCCTCTGGTTCTAGTTTATGGATAAATTCGACAAGTTTTGTATCTTGCTTTTTGCTTTCACTAATCCGTTCGATAAGAGTAGGTCTTATCGATAAGCTCGCCAACATTTCAGGTTCCAACTCACATCGTGGCCTAAAATCGAACCTTGCCAAATACTCAAGGCTCTTCCATTCTAAAAACATCACTCCCAAACTTGCGTGTCGCCGACTCAATGCATCTGCAACCGTGTTGCCTTTACCAGTTTTATAGGCTATACCAAAATCGTACGATGCCAGAAACTACAACCATCGTTGCTGCTGAAGATTCAAATCCTTTTGGGAGAAAAGATACTTCAACGATTGTGATCTGTAAACAACTCGAATCGAACCCCCAACAGGTAATGTCTCCACATCTTTAAAGCAAAAACAATCCCCGTCAATTCCAAATCATGAGTTGGGTAATTCTTCTCATGCAGCTTCAGCTATCGACTCGCGTAGGCCATAACCTTTTCCTCCTGCATCAGTACTACTCCAAGTCCAGTACCACATGCATCAATGTATACCACCATCTCTTCATTCCCACTCGGAATGGTTAACACAGGAGCACTCGTCAGTCTCTCTTTCAGGATTCCAAATGCTTGTTCACACTTTGCATCCCATGTGAACACTTAGTTCTTCTTCATCAATCTTGTTAATGGTGTAGCCATCTTCGAGAAATCCTTGATAAATCATCGGTAATAACCAGTCAAATCAAGGAAACTTCTCATATCCGTCACATTCTTAGGTCTACCCTAGTCCTGGATTGCTGCCACTTTAGCTGGGTCAACCGCTCTTCCATTTCCAGAAATAACATGGCCTAAGAACCTCACTTCACTCTTCTAGAAGCGACACTTCGAAAACTTAGCACTCAGCTGATGCTTCCGCAAGATTTCCAACACAACACTCAAGTGTGTCTTTTGCTCATCCTCATTTCGAGAGTAAACCAGAATATCATCCACGAACACAAGCACGAACTTGTTCAACTGATCTCTGAAAACTCTATTCATTAGATCCACAAAAATGCTGGCGCGTTAGTCAACCCGAATGGCATCACCAACCATTCGAAGAAACCCGATGGTGTCCTAAAAGCTGTCTTCGGCACACTATCCTTTGCCACCCTTAACTAGTGAAATCCCGCTGCCAAATCCATCCGAGGAAACACTTTGGCTTCATGAAGCTGATCGAACAATTCATCAATCCTCGACAATGAATACTTGTTCTTCTTGGTCACCTTATTCAACTCACGATTGTCCACACACAATCTTAACGAGCCATCTGCCTTGGTTGCAAACATGACTGGTGCGCCCTATTCGGATACACTCTTCCGAATGAATCCTTTTCCCAAAAGGTCACGAACTTGCACCTCTAACTCTCATTGTTCCTTAGGCGCCACCCGCCTAAGAGGCGTAACGACTGGTCTAGCACCCTCGACCAAATCAATCCTAAACTTGATCTCATGATGCAGCGGCAACCCTTTGACCTCGTCAAAGAGGTTGAGCCCTGGGATTTGACGGCAAACTTGAAAAGCACATCCTCATACTCGTTAACGATTAACACAGATGATAAGTCTTCCTGTGGAATCACAAGTGAATATAGATAGCTTACGAAGACATCATCTTCGGGCTTACAACTAATCAAAACCATTCACCCTTTCACATCCCCGAACCTCACCTCTAACTTCTCGTAATTCACCCTTGCCGCATACCTCTTGAGCCAATCCATGCCCAAGATGATCCCAAACCCAGCAAAGTTAAGAACAAAGCAATCACACACAAAAGAGCAACCATGACTCGACAACACTAGACCATGACACAGCATGCAAAAACTGGATGAACCCCCAACCAGATTAGTCTCGATCAATAATCTGTCACAAATCTCGGGTTCCAAACCCAAGCGGCACACAAGCTCATTGCAAATGAAAGAACATGGTGCTCCAGTATCATACAAAACTCGAACTGAAACACCATTAACTGAAAAAGTACCTTTCACAACAACACCCTTTCCTTTCTCCTATGCAGTAGGAGCTCTTGAAGAAGACGATATGACTTCCAAAGCATAAACCTTCACAACCTGCTTGCCCTTAGCTGATTCTAGACAATCCTTCTTCTCATGCCCAGGTTTCCCACACTTGAAGCACTTCTTCTTAGCTTTGGGATTCTTACAATCCTTGGAATAATGGCCCTTCTGCCAGCAGCTAAAGCAAGTCACCTCTCCTTTCTGCTTCTTCTGGCCATCCTTTCCCTTTTGTTGTTGTTGCTTCCTCTTCTTATTGTTACCACCCTACTGTGGCTTTAGAGCCTCCTTGGATGCAACAACAACAACTCCCTCTTTTGGGAACAACCTCTCATTTCTTATGGATTTTTTCAAAAGCTTCTCAAATGAATAATCAAGATGTTCCACCAATAGTTTTCCTATGTATGTATCCAGACCCATAACAAACTTCTCGTTCTTCTGATAGGGTGTGTCAATGTATGAACGAGCATATCTGGACAAGGCCTCAAAATCAGAAACATAGTCAAGCACAGGACGACCATTCTGTTTCAGCTCTATGAACTTCTTAAACAAAGCAGACTTCTGAGCTATGGAGATAAACTTTGCTTCAAACTTGGCTTGGAACTACTCCCATGAAATCTCTTCCTCTGGAGTCTCAAGTGTAACAGAATTCCACCACTCCATGGCCCTGCCTTGATGCAAGCTTTCTCTTAGTTGCATCATCCAACCCCAAGTCTCCAAAGATACGGATGCAAGAATCCATCCACCTCTGAACCTCTTCAGATGGTTCCTCTCCTTTGAATGTCTTTCCTCCTAGAGATGTAAAGTCTTTGCATAGCTTCGTGAAATCCACTACTCTAGGAACTTGCACACCTACATCTATTGCGATTGCCACTGGAGCGGGTACCCTTCACCTGAATGCTTCCACCATGGCTGGGTAATCTAGTATACCACCATTACCCCCTCCAGGCACAGCCCCTTCCCTAGCAGTATGTCTTGAAGTTCGTCGACTCATTCTAAATTTGCAAATTTGAATGATCAGTCACTTGCAAAAAAAACTGCTAAAGAAGTACAACCGCTCCTATACTATATAGTATCATATAGTATACATCCAACTGAAATCTACAAATACGTCTCTTATATGTGATTACGTATTCGAACCTTGGCTAAAATCGATAACTAGAGCTCTGATACCAAATGTGACGACCGCCCATAACCTCTGCACTTAACAAGAGGAATAATGCGCTGAAAGACGTTTTAGGCAGCTAAGGACGATCATCAAAGTATGAAAACACAAGCAGAACCTGTCGTAACTCACAGCGCAATGATAAAATATAATAGAACATATACAACAGGTAGTAATAGTGAAGTAGAAAAACACTAAACTTTCTTAACAGCTAGAACGTAATATTCGTACACTAGGATTACAACAATAGTGTTTGTATAAGTTTGCCTCACTACACCACTTAGAGAAGAATAACAAACAGTGGAAATCAAAATACTATATAGTAGGTAAGATAATACGCCAGCCTCCTGCTCGCCTCCAAACTGCAACATCGTCCTCACTATGCTATCACCTGTCACCTGCCACCTAGTCTGCCCATCCAACAATCGGATGAACAACCAAAGGTCATAAGTGGGAAACATAAAACCTAGAGTCAGACAACAGTCTTAGTGAGCGATAAAACATTTATCTAACATCATTAATAAAGTATATTAGAATGGGTAAATAAACGAACTAATCTACCCACAACACCAAAGAAGAACTCAACTCCCTTCTTCCCCACATCGGACAGTGATAGCCTTTACACCAAACATTACAATCATTCATCCATGGAAACCATAACAACCATTTAGTCATGGAAATCAGAAACAACCTTCAATAGCACTCATAACATCCAGATTATAGATCTCATGTAAACCATCCTAATCGAATTCAACATCCCTCAAGCACAAGCCCCAGAGGCCTAAACCAATATCAGACAAGCACCCAAGAGACATCTCCTTTGATGTTGGATAATCTACGCGAGACGGTTCAAACGAAACATCCAACATGCATGACAAACTCTGGATATCACTACCAATCCTGCTTCGTAATTATCGTTGATCTTGTGAATGGCTAATCAATTTGCCTTCAATTGTCAAGGGCCAATGGTAAACCCCGATTCTAGCAAAACTCCACACGCCAAACGACGAAATGTGTTTTGGCCATACACGATGCCCATGGTACTCGACCATATGACGAAATCGTGTAACCCCTATTTTGAGCTCGCTAGAACCTACGATAACGATAATTCCTAGGCCTTTGGTATCTCTAGTCGTCATTGATGGAGAATATACAACCATTTCCGACAAGCTCATGACACTTTTGAGTTGTCAACACACCAGTTGCATTACGACTAACAACGAACACTTCACATAATTTGTTTCAAAGTTATCACCATTCCCGAAGAAAAGGAAATCATCAATACAAGGTTTAACATCAATTTATAGCGTTTCAAAATGCTGCAACAAACATGCCGATCCAACATTTCACGACCGACCGACCGTATGTCAGAATATATGACCGACCGATCCCATGCCAGAAGACACGATCGACCAAACCCATACCAGAAGACATGTCCTGTAACAACCCGGAAAATCAGAACTAATTTAAAAATTTTATTTAAAAGAATTTGGTTAGAAAATGTGCCAGAATTTACAATTTTCATTTTTAAATAATATTAAAGCTATTAAAAATAGTCACTTTATAAACGACCTCCGTTTTCGACGAAATCATTTTTGTCGGGTCTGGAATATCAAATTATTGCTATTAATTTTTCAGAATTTTTGGAATTAATATGTGAGCGTGGTAAATTAAACTGCGTTCGATAATTTCTGTTGAATTTAATCGACCGTTAAAAAGGCCATTTTTCAAAAGGTCTTCAAATTCGATGAAATTAATTTTGTTAGGGTTGTATCGCCAAAACATAGCTAGGTTAATTTTTTGGGAATTTTCGGAGTCTCTATGTGGCCCCGGTAAATTTAAATGTACGATTGAATTAATTAAATAAATGATCTAAATTTTAAATTAAAGAAAACAGGCTGAAAACACTCGATTGGGCTAATGGGACCTAGCCCATTATGCCCGAAACGGGGGCATTTGGCTAGGAACAACTCCTGTTGGGCTGAATTTGGAGCTGTTATGGAGTAATGGGCTTAAACTGATAAGTAGAGAATTTAATATTATTTTATTATAAATAACCTTAAACAAATTAAAATACTAAATCTATACACAACCGCCATCTCCTTCGTTCCATGGTCATCCTCATCCGAACTTCCACCATTAAAATCTCCTTAACCTTTCAGTAAAACCTCTCCTCCCTTTTGCAAATTCTATAGCCTTCTACCTCCTCTACAAATCCATACGGTTGGATCCACCCTAGTGCAGTACATCTCGAGTTCCAGGCTCTGAAACATCCGTCGTTCGCGCCGCCCAAGCCCCTCCGAACCGCGTGCGAGCTGAGCGTGGTGGGTCCACCTGGGTGCGGCCTTCGTAGCTCATCGAAGTGGTGGCGTCTGATCTTCATCTTGTCGACGTTGGTGCTCGCAAATTGGAACCCTAATCGTGAAGGATTGGGTTTTACCGTGGGCCTTTGTCTGTTCATCGAGGAAGAAGGTGGATTTAAAATAAATTATTTATTTAATTTAAAACATTATTTACACAAATAAAATCATAACTAATGCATACGAACTCGGAATTGAATAATTTCAGTTCCGTTACGATCGTGAGTCCGAGATCTACACTTCTGGACTGATTAGAATTGATTCGGAGTAGATCAAATTTAGGACAAAATTCGATTCTGAATTATTCAGAATTAAACCGACTGTGAGAATTCTATTTTATTTCTTCTTCTTAAATAATTAGAAATAATCCCGATTGTATTATCACAAATCCGTAGTTAACTTCTATTTGTTATGATTCGTGACTTGATATGTGATGGATGCGGTATGTAGATCTGTTCATTTGGTGATATGGTGTTATTATAAAATAGTTAAAAACATATAGATCATTTTGTTGTAATAAAATGAGTGAAACAAAAATATATAATTTTTGTTTAGATAAAATTGTCAAATTAGAATCATTGGACAAAAGTAATCATTGTGTTAATTGGAATAGTGGAACCAAGAATTATCATTTTTGGTTTATTAGAATAGTTGAATTGAAAGAATTATCATCTTGTTAATTAAAATAATTGGACAAAACCTATCAATTTTGTCAAATTAGAGCCATTGGACAAAAATTATCATTTTTGTCAAAGTTAGAATAGTTGAATTGGAATTGTCATTTTTGTTTAAATAAAATTTTTCAAAACAAAAATGAACATTTTTGTTTAAATAAAATTTTTGAAATAAAAAAAAATTAACATTTTGGTTGAGATAAAATAATCAAAATAAAAATGACATTTTTGTTAAGTAGATTTGTGTCAAAGCACAAATTACATTTTCGTCCACACAAAAATGAAAGAACCTTTATTTGTCATTTTGTTGATTTAGAATTTTCAACAAAAATGAAAAGAATCATTTTTATCATTTTGTTGAATTAAAATAGAAACTAGTGAAATGTTCATGTTTTAAAGTAAAAACATGTTTACATTAAAAATTCACATTTTTAATGTAATGTAAGAAAATAGTGAAATGTTCATGTTTTAAAATAAAAGCATGTCTACATTAAAAATTCACCTTTTTAATGTAATGTTAGAAAAGAGAAATGTTCATGTTTTAAATTAAAACATGTTAACATAAAATTTTCACATTTTTGATGTAATGTAAGAAACTAGGAAAAATGTTCATGTTGAATATAGGAACATGATAACATTAAAAACCTTATTTTTAATGTAATGAATAAATCACTAGAAAATGTTCATTTTTAACATAAAAGCATGTTAACATAAAAAATCTCATTTTTATAAAAAGAATGATTCATATGAAAATTGTTCATATTTGAATAAAAGTGTTGAAACATTAAAAATCATATTTTTAATGTAAAGTTTGATTCATTAGAAATATTGACTGTTTGAATAAAAATGTTGAAACATTAAAAATTCCATTTTCAATGTAAAAATGATTCATTAGAAAACATATGTTAGAAGATATAAAAATGTTAAAATCCATATTTTTAACATGTTAGAAAACATATGTTAGAAGATATACAAATGTTAAAAACCATATTTTTAACATGTTAGAAAACATATGTTAGACAACATTTGTAAGTTAAAAACATTATTTTTGACATACTAGAAAGGAGGAAAATGAAAACATCGCTTTTATACATTTTGTTCAAACAAAATTGTAAACAAAATGAAACATCAAAATATACATTAGAATTTGTGTATAAATCTAGGTGATACTTTTATCATCATACATACACTAGGGTTTATATGCAAAGTTAAAATAACGTTCTAATTATAATGCATATATTAGAGTTTATATGCAAAGTTAAAATAACATTTTAATAACAATGCATATACTAGAGTTTATATGCAAAGTTAAAATAACATTTTAATAACAATGCATATACTAGAGTTTATATGCAAAGTTTAAATAACATTTTATTAACAATGCATATACTTGAGTTTATATGCAAAGTTAAAATATCATTTTATTAACAATGCATATACTAGAGTTTATATGCAAAGTTAAAATATCATTTTATTGACAAAACATACACTAGAATTTGTATGAATTATTTTTATGGTCAAATCATGCATTGAATTTATATACAAATAAAATATATTTTTTAATTTTTATTTGTTAAAGTTAACAATAGAAATACAAATAGAAATTAGTTTTTTATTTACCATTAGCTCAATTGTCATGTAAATAAAATATATATTATTTGACATTATGAACATGTAGATATGATATGCCGATAAAATATTCTTTATTTGGCGTGTTAAATACAGTAGTGAAATCGTCAAATGGTTTATATTTATATGTAATTTTTTATATATAAATATAAATTAAAATTAAATGAATTGCGCGCGGTAGTTCGCGTTTCAAAATCTTAACTTTAAACGATTATACCAAAAGATCCAACCGTCGGATTTTCCCAAAACTAAAACCGTTAGGACCGCTTTGGGAAGATCTTTCCAACAATATAAATTTTGTTAAAATCCAATGGTTAGATTTAGAGATATGTGTAAATAAAATTTTGTTAAAAACAACGCTAGGGCCGCCCATTGACCCGAAGCGTCGTTGAATTAAATTGGACAATTTTTATATAAATAAAAATAGCGATAAATCATTATAAATTAATATTAACGATATAAGATGATTTAAATTATATTTATTCGGGGAATTATTTGAAAAGACCGAGTTCAAACTCATTTCAAATAATTATACGACGATTTAAATCGAAGATATTGAAGAGGATGATTGAAGACCGGCGATCTTCACATCGAATGGACGGCTACTGATGCCTTTGATAGGAGTTGCTGCCTTGAAAGGGTTACAGTGGTAGTTGTCCGGACGTACGTGTTGATTGTCCGGATATGCGAGCACAACTCTTTCGTATTGGACATACGGGATGAGGAATAAGGTGTCTCCGGTTTCGTTCAGACCCAGAACGGACTTGTAAATGGATGTGTGTCTGACATTGGATTTCATTCCATGTAAATTAAATTGATTTCTATTTAATATATATCTGTAGTGGCGGAGAATTTATTCTCTTGCTTAACACCCTTCTCTGAGACGCACGAGCTCAGAGGTTATAATTTGGTAGTTATCGATCGCATGGCATGGATTGCCAATGTGGAATGCCAAGATGAAAATGATCGAGGCTTTTGTTGAAAGGCAGAGCCCTGTGGTTGATGGTCAAAGCACGACCAGTTTAGGCGTAGCTTTGTGTATAGCGTTACTTCGCAAGCCTCACACCCCGGTAAGAGTCAGAAATGGGACAAGGGAACGCAGGAAGTGCACACGTTTCTTTCTAGCTAGGAGTGGTGCCAGCGTTTACAAGCCCTAACATTTTTACTTATGTGGACGATGGATTATGAGGCACCTCGGATTTATTGGTCGATAGTGACCATTTTATAGGTTCAACAGGACCGGGAAGCGTGTGTTCAGGCATAACTAATCCACTAAAGTATTTGTGGACCGGCCCTGCAGGATCCAAGGGTTTCCCGTAGGTGTGATCCTGAGACATTGCTAGAGTGTCTCGAATCGGTAAGAAGATCGTCCCCGACCTTGACTCATGATGGAAACCCAATTTCCAATACGACATTACGGTTTTGTTTGAAAACTATATATGGCAACCTAGTAGGATGGGGTACTGTGCCGTCTAGGATTGATACATTTACTTTGAACTATTTTAAAACTGATTAGACACTAATAATAATATTAAAATATTATTTTCTGCGTATCAAGCATGCTTGATAATTATAAGGTAAAACTCTATCCTCCGGTTTGCGTTGCATTGTGTGATGGGACTTGAGTCTTATAACGATTTCATTTTTCTAAAAAGCATTGCGTTGTTTTGAATAAAAATTTATTAAATTTATGCACTGGAAATCCAATGGAGTAAACCCGTTCCGCATTAGCGGCGTGGTCCTGTGATTAGTCATATTGTTAGATAAGTTAGGAAGGATTTCTCATACCATTCCCATGGCTGACTCATAGTTTGTTTCACTTTGCAAACTCAGGTGCCCTCTTATTCACACGGGCAGCCAAGTAACAGGTTCAGGTTATTATGGACATATTCTGGATTGGAGCATGCTTGTGGAAGGAAGATGAAGAACATTTTTATCTTTTTATTTTTGCTTTGGGACATTTAGACATCCTTTATTTATGATGTGCTTGATGGAGTTTTAGACTTGTTTCTTTTTGCTGAGACTTCTATTTGCTAAGTTGTATCCTGTAACTGTGCTACTCTGATGTTCTGATGTTGTGATATTGATGACAATTCTATTTCCACTGCAATGATTTATGTGTTATGCTATTATCTGAGATCTGCTGTTGTTGTAAATATGTTATATTCCAATGATTACCCTTGCTTTCGTACTACGGAAGTTTGGGTCATCACATGACCGATCGACTCAATTGAAGCCGACCCCTCTCCAGACTAACCCCTTTTGTGCTCAACCCCTTCTTTGTGACCGAATCTAAGATGCTCGATCAGAACTACACTGAATGACCTGATCACTTGAGTGCTCGACTGACCCACCTTGCTCCAAAGCATGACCGACCCAAACATTGCTCCAACTGACCGACCGGGTCTTTGACTGACCCAACACCTTCACCACTTCAAACTTCACGGCGGACCGACCCGGTTCTTCCACCAAGACGACCAACCCAAACAACCACGACCGACCCGAACACCTCTCATGCTCAACCGACCCGAACAACCACGATCGACCCGAACACCACTCGTGCTCGACCGACCCGGTCCCCTGTGCTCAACTGACCAGCTTCCAACCCGATTGACCATAGACCTATACTCCTACTTGTACTGCATTGGTACTACACTTGTACTATACGCCCGACCCGTGGCCTGTACAGCCCCAATTCAAGTCCAATTTCGACTAAAACTTCGCCAATCGGCATAATCAACGAAATATACTCATTTAATTCATTCAACACAGTCATAAGCATGTTATGAAATCACTAACAACATGAATATGAAGATAATCACTAAAATTATACAAACTTCACCAAAATCATGACAAATGAACATATGAACATAATTATGGTTCTAACTTGCATAAACATATAAACATATAGGAAAACACCGGTTTTAAGTTGCTAAATTAGATCCTATGGCGATTCATATGAAAATAGACATACATGATGTAGATATAAGGAAAATGACTTGAAAATGATGAAATTATGCGCATACAACTCATATACTTGATTGAATCCGTGTGAGAGATGCATATCAGTCACCAATTCTCCAAAACAAGCTAAACGCAATGAAATATGATTCCGAACAGCGAGGAATTTGACCCAAACTCTTCAATTCGATGATCACTCTCGGATTTGTGTAGATCTAGATTCAAACGATGTAGATCTAAGATTCTCTAAGCTTTAATGGTTGAAAGGTGAAGAGAATGGAGAAATGGAGGAACTCTAGCTCTTCAAAATGAGAGAATGGAGAAAGTAAACTATTCTTCATGCCTCATACCCCCTATTTATAGTCTCCACTAGCCCACTAATGGGCGTTCTTAAATCAGCCCATTTTGGCTTACCAAACCAGAGCAACCAACTTTTAAGCCTTAAAACGGTGATTCCACCCAAACCGTTGAGCAAAATCTTTAGTGTGACCACTCTAAGGAAAGGGAATCATCATTTCCTTTCCAATGGCATAGGTCTCAATACCTGATTCGATCCGAGTCAAAAGTTATGCCCTATACAAGGCTGATATGGGCAAAATGGTTAGAAACAAAATTAACAAAAATTATGGACATATCTCACATCCCCATAAACATGTTAAAATAAGAGAATGATCCAACCCTTAGGGAATTAAATAAAAATATTTTATGATTCTCCGATACGTAAAATGCGGGCTGTTACAGTGTATGAACCTCCTTTTTTTAATATTGATGTTAAGACTGTTCGAATGTCAATGAGTTATATGAATATTGATGATGTGTGTATGAGGCCTTTCGATTTTATGAGTAATGTGTTTGTTGGTGCCGTGGTCAACTCTTTAAATTAGTATGGTTGTTGCCAATGCACAAAGCATGTTTGTGCAAATGCTCCTTCAGTGTTATGCTTGAGAGCCAACTTAATTGCTCCCATCCATCTGTGCACCCCGCTGCACTCTATCTGTCATGCCCCAGTCCTAACACCTCAGCCTAAGTCTCTGTCACATGCATATGTGCCTATCTAAGCCTGTAGTCTTGTGTAGAACTTAAAGCTTTTGTCCATATGAACTTGCATAAAATTTTGTGGCCTTAGCTGACTTGTGTGCTGCTGGGCAGTCTTGTATTTGGTTGAGCTTTGTTGGCATGTACACTTCGTTTTTTTCATCACATCATTATTGCACTCATCAGTTGGATCAATTGTTGTTGATGATGTTGTGTCGTGCATGTCGATGTAACGCATTTGTTGTTTTATTTGGGAAATGAAGAAGAGGTGAAGTCAAACAAAAATAAATGAGTTGATGTTTGATTTGGGAAAGTTAAAAGCTTGAAACCGGCTAAGTTGGTTAACAGGTAAATGAGATCGATATGGGAAGGGACTCCCAATACTTGGGATTAATTAAAAATAATAGAAACTCTGGATTAATATGGGAAGACACACGAAACTTCGGATTAATGGTGTCAATTTGTTCTTATATATATATCCATATTCACAAAATGGTGAAAATATTTAAAAATCATAAATTGTACAAATCAATTAATAATGAAATCTAGACAAATAAAACAAAAACTGGACCTTATAAATGGAGAGTCCAAGCTAGATGCACATGCATTACACAAATAGTTGAAACCTACCAAGTACTATTAACATAGATTTGATGCCTAACACAAATGACCTGAAGATCTAATGCGAATGACCTGAAGGCCTAACACAAATGGCTCGAAAGCATTACACAAGTGACCTTAAGGTCTAGTACTGGCATAACATAAGTGATTCGAAGGTCAATAAAATGTGTCACCAACTCCCAAATAGTGACAATAGTGTGATTCATACCACACTTTTCACTTATCATTTTACTTTAAGTCATTCACTTCCACACAGGTGAAGCTTCAACCGCGCAAGCCCAAAATTAATCGATATAATATACCACATGTCCCACACCACGTGGTTTATTATATCATTTAATTACTTCCTCAATCTGCAAAAACGTGTAATTATATACGAAAATACTTATTTCAAGAAATAAAGTTTAAAACTTATTTTAGAAAACTATTTGGTGATCGTTTATATTAAAATCTCTTTACAATAAAGATTATATACATATAAAATAACATTGGAAATAATATTGTTGTTTTATAAATCAATTTCAAAAATATTTATTTAAATCAATTTTTTAGAAATCGATTTGGAAATCACGTGAACAAAATCAATGGAACTCAATAGAAAACCATCAAAACAACATATCAAATTCACAATAAAGCAGACTAATCAAATTTGGTGTTAATGTAGGTTTTCCTATCATAGATCAAACCTATTGAAATAAATGTAAATCGATAGATAAGATAATAAAAACCTAGCAGGTAAAACTTGAATTAAAGCAACATACAGAAAAATTATTAAAGTTGTTGTATAATATTCAGGAATCAAGCACTAAAGATCAAGGAAAAAAACAAGGATTACCAAAAGAAATGGCTCGATAAACTTAGAAATCAAAGCTACAATATGCAGAGAAAAAAGAAAGAACAGACACTAAAATGCTAGTGTCGGGGTTGGCAATTTGTCCAAGGTCTACCCTACAAAGTCTAATGTCGAGCTTCCTACGTGGAACCTACAGGGAGTTCCTTCCTTATTTATAATGATTTCGCAGTGAAATTTTGATCTAGTTTCCAGTAGAATTTGGACATGAATTTTTACATGCAACAAGAGTAACACTCAGGCTTTCATTCGAAAAAGGTTAGACAAGAATCCGACTTGAATCAATAAACATATAAGGACACAAAGATCAACCCATAACAAGATATTACTATAAACTTTAAAACACAATTTTGTTTGCAATAAATCAAGAACTCACGAGAAACCATGATTTATCAACACAAGAATAGAGTTTGAGCTAGAGAGTGGGTATAAGCTTACATTAATTGAATTTGCAAATGAATTACAACGAATCTAGCATCAATATTGCGACATGAAGAAAGCTTTAGCCTAAGAATGCCTTTAAATACGTGTAGGAACCCAAGATACAGACATGCAAACATAAGAATACTTACAGTGAATAATTCTTCCATGATCTAAGAATTAACTCACTGATTTTTGTTATGGGTTACCTATAGAATTGAGGTTTGCAAACTATCTTTTGAGTTTAATTTATGAAGTAGCTTGGCTTTGTAAATTTGAGGGAAGATATTTTGGTTTTTCTCTACTAGAATGCTTTAGGAAGAAGAAGGGAAATGATGAAGGAGGAAAATACGTAATGCAACAAAAATTCCTCTTTACCTAATCCGTTTGGCTCTGGATTACGGGTTTTGGGCTATAAATTGTACCCATTTAGGCTAGTTTTGCTAATTAGGCTTGGTTAAGTTGTTAACTTCTAGTTTTAACACATGTTTATATAATTTTACCCCATCTTGACATTGAACACATCAAACTATTTAAACCTACAAAAAATGTAAACAACATGTTTAAAAATTATTTTAACCAATCCGAACACAATTTCTAATACATTAATACACTTAAGATTTACGTTTATACTTCGTTTAAAAACATACATTACAAAAAATTCATTGTCTTATCAAAATAAATGTACAAATCATAGTAAAAATATTTTAACACTTAAACACTGATTTACAATCAATATTTCACTTTCATATCTTTATACGCAACACACTTAAATTAAAAATACTCTTTTTACTACAAAAATTCACTGTTTAACAATTGTTTGCAAAATTATTGTATTTTGGCACATAAAATTCTTTAACGTTTATTTCTGTATCACAACCTCACATTATAAAGTTTCAAAACTTTATTTCCTCCATATTTAATTTATTTAACAATTTAATATTGAATTGAATTTTCTTTATCCTTTATTTAACTTAGTTTAACCATTAACCTAACATATTACCTCTTTGTCACTTAAGCTAACAAAGATCCCATAGTTTATTCAACTTGTATGGTTATACAAGTTATCCTCCCAAATTTATTTATTTTCTCAGCCAAAAAATTATAAACATTGTTATAATTTGTTTATACAGATACCCAAAAACTAGGGTTGTAACAGTTCATCATCGGTAAAAAGAATGCCTAGGGACTAAGTCCTAATCTCATACATGGATATGTCATCTTAGTACTTTTGCTTGTAGTTTCATTAAAAAATAAATTGGACGGTTCACCGTCAGTAAAGAGCATGCCCAGGGACTAAGCCTAATCTCATATATGGATATGCTCACTTAACTATCCAAAATTCTAATCCAAGCTAACTAATAATAATTCAATGCGAGCTAAATCTTGCCTCGCTCCTATTTCGGGCGGTATTAGGCTACAAATGTGATGTACCAACGTCAAACAAAACTCCAGCTGGTAGAGTATGAAATAAAAGCGTACCTTCCTTGATAGCCTTGGTTCCCACCTTCCGTAAGCATCTCTTCGTTATGAATGGCCATCTCCATGAAAACTACACCGGGATCTCATGGATAAGGAGTAGTTGTCCTAGTCTTAAACCTTAGCCCCTTGATGAATTTCTTATTCCTCAAAGATGACCGTATCAATTGTCCCTCGAGCATTACGAAATAATTCGTTGAACCTAATGGCATACTCAACCACTGTCATATCTCCTTACTTCAAATCAGCAAACCTTCTCATTATCATAGACTAGGAAGCTTTTGACACAAACCTTGCTCTAAGCCTCCTTCGGAAGTCTTCCCAAGTGATTTCTTCCTTCGATATCGTGGCTGTAATGCCATTCCACCAATTCGAAGCTTTACCTTGCAGATTTCTCGGAGATAACTTCTCCTTTTCTCATCAGTTAAGCCTAAATTTCCGAAGATTATTTCACAATGCAACAACCTTATCAACAACACCAGCATTTTTCGCTCCATGGAACGACTTTCCTCCCAAACTGTTATAGTCCATACTCAATTTCCAATGTTTTTTAACTTTCCCTCTGGGATTTACTCCTCTGGGACCAACAACGACTCTGGTTTGCAACATCTAGATAAAAGTTTGAAACAAGTCCCCTATTTTCGCAGGTGAGTTTGTGACACATTGGTTCTAACTGGCCCTTCCACCCTGACCTCCTGCTTCGGGCCGAACATTTCTATTAGTTGTGGTGCTTTCACCACTAATATTCATTTTTGCACTCCTCTCCATATCTCATTTCCATCTTCTGTACACGAACTTTAGTAAGATACTAAAGGGTGAGCCTAAGATTGTAGGTATATACGTACTTATGCACTAAAAAGACAAATACCTCATAGTTTTGTTACCCTAACCCTTAGAATATTCCTTTGATCTTTGGATTTGAATTAGAAAAATCCTTATAGAGAAAACGTTCTTTCAATTTTTCATAAACTTATGCATCGATACCAAATATGTAACAACTCATTCTCTAAGACTGGAAACTAAATTGCACAAATGCTGAAGTCATCTCTAGTGTGAATTTTCAGTGATAGGAAATTGGATTTTAGTAAATCATAACAACAGAAGACAAGCCAATATGAAATATTTCACAAAACATTCATTAATAATAATTCCATTCATATATTTCTTTCGCATAACCTGTTCAAAGATAATATAAGTTGTTACAAATTATTATCCCCGAGAGCGATATATGAAGATGCCCCCTCGGTTGACTAAATTCCAAATATAAAAGCAGCTACAATTTTTCCGATACATATAATAAAAGATAAAACAACAAACGATGTTTCTAATTAGCTACAGCCTCCTGCTCGCCTTTGGAAGTTTATACAAAGAAGAAGTTGAAATACCTTTTCCCTCATCACATTCGAATCAGCACCTAAGAGTTAAAGGTGAAAAATAAAGACTTCAGGTCAACTGAAAGACTGGAGTGAATAATAACTTTTTATGTATGACACAAAGATATCCAGCGGGACCACACCGCAGGAATGGGTTTCTCCCTTGCTAGTATCAAGCTACAACTGAAACCAACACTGAGCTCCTGCACTTTAATGATTAGTATGAAAGCCACAATAACACAAGTGACAATTTAAATGTGCATATGCAACACACAATGGATTACCCATCCCATTTGTCTTCACTTCCCATCTTATTCATTTCTAATGATTCCCTATCATTTTCATTTTTCATTTCTGTTCCCTTTCCATGCTTCATAAATTACCTGTTTGCTAATAATGAAACCAATACCACTTGGTTTCCACACCGCACATCTCAAGGTAATCCTTTGGTAGGCAACGAAACCATTTCCCTTTCTGATCCCCTTTCCATTCTTCACAAAGTAACCCCTTCACTAACAACAAGACTGAAGGCTCATCCCTTCATCATTTAAGTTAATTGGGTTTTCTAATATATTCCACCCTTTGGTTACCCCAATATTCACATAAATGAAAATGTCGTATCTATGGTTACCCACCAAATAACATTGCAACTTTATCGTGTCCTATCAAGTTCAATAATCAAACAACTTCGAAATGTATCCCCCTTTCGGTCTCGATAAGGCAAAAAATCATTTACTCTGAAAGTAAACCTTTGAACACCCTAAAATTTCCCTGAAAGGTACCTCTTTCGAATCCATGCAATCAAGCAATCGATCAAGAACTCAAAATAATTACGGCATGGTGTAAAGGTAGAAACCTCTGATTCCTTTATGAAAACATTAAGTAAAATTCACCTTGCTGTCACCACCAACACCGACAACCATAGAGGCGAAGCTTCAAAGCCTTTTAGTTAGAAAAGAATTCCTTGTCGACCGTATACCACGTCCAAGGAAGTAAGTTGGAAAACCAATTCATAAAGGCATGTCGTCATAAGCAATGACTTCAATGTTTTTGGAAGCATAAACTCCAAGTTAGAAAAGAGATAAGACTCCCTTTTGATTTCCCCAAAAAGTGTAAAGTCCTTCGTACAAAGAAGTTCTTTTTTTAGAAAAGACAACCCTTCATCCTTGCCAAAGTAATGAAGGTGAAAGCCTCTTTTAGAGCATTTAACTTTCAAAATATATAAATATCATAACAGAAACCCATCTGAATGATAAAAGGCGGAAGCCTGGATACTTCTTATAACATACTTGTTTTTCTTCGAGTATCTAATGCTACTGAAGTGTGGCTTCCAAAAGTATGTTGCTTCCAGATATAGCAGTGGCACTGACAGTAAATACATGTAAAACTAATTTATTTCCTTATAAAGTAATACTTTATACTTGCTCCGCCATAGTTTTCGAACTCTCTTTGGCATGTAATTAAAATACAGACCAAAATATAGTCCTTTTACAGTACTTGTACCCAACAAAGCATAAAATATTTATATTAATATTTTAATTAACAAGTAAATTTTTCCTATGTAATTCTAACTTAGAAAATTCACAAGATATTCATACAATAATAGAAAATTTTGAAATTCACAAACCATTTCTAAAATCATATAACAAACATTATACCAAGATTTCGTGGCATTTGGAGATTTATAACTATAGGTTTTGACCCAAAAATCTATCCATTTTCATGCATATCAAACATAGTTATAGATTAACCACCAAATAACATCATTTTAATCATGAATAACCATCATGAACACAATACACTTTCGGATATAACCCAATAACCAAAACACATGGGTAAGAGTATTATTCACCTTGATTAATAGAGGATATGAGATTTGCTGATGTAACTTTTCAAGCTCTAAATCCTAGCTTTCTTTTCTTCTTCTTCTTCTATAACTTTAATGGTCGACACCCTTATCTTTCTTTAGTTTTTAGAAAATGAATGAGAAGTGAAACAAATGTGGAAGGATGTGATATATAAATAAAGACCAAAAGTTTACACTTTACCCTTCACATATGTAACGACCCAGAAAATCTGAACCAATTTAAAATTTTTAAATTGGCTAAAGTCTGTCGATAGTCTTTAGGGTTTTTTTTTTCTTTTCGTTTGGGATTGAAATGAACGGGGAGGGGGGCCAGAACGAAGGATAAAGGGGAGGGAATTAAATTTTTTTTATTTTATTTTATTATTTAATTTTTCAAAAGGGTTGACTTTTACATACGACCTCGAAACGAGGCCCACCGCCTGTCGCCCATAGCGTTTTACCCCCATTCTGAACACAATGGGATATGTATCGCAAGCTGATTTGATCGTTACAATCAGTTTCCTTTTGAATTTTCATTTAAATCTCTATATTGAATTTTAAACGCACAATTCAAATTACCGGGGCCACATACTAACTAGAAAAATTCCAGAAAAATATTTTCTAGCTTCATGTTGACGATACGGTCCTAACAAAACTAGTTTCGTCGAATTCTGAGACCGTTTGAAAAATGGCCAATTTCCAGTCGATTAAAATCAACTGAAATCGGTCAAACGCGTTTTCCCTTGCCACGCTCACATATTGATTCGAAAAATTATGAAATTTGAAACCTAACAATTACTTGACACCGCGGATCCAACAAAAGTGGTTTCGTCGAAATCCGAGGTCGTTTGCAAAATGTCCATTTTAAGGGCCTGAATTCCATAGCGACTATTTAGAATTTTCAACTGAATATATAAATATGAAGATTGTAACGACCCAGAAAATCTGAACCAATTTAAAATTTTTAAATTGGCTAAAATAGTGGATTTTAAATATTTAAAATAAATATTTTAGATAATGGCGATGAAAACTAAGTTTGAATCGATAATTGAAAACGAATATAATTAATTATAATTATATATAGAATTGAAAATGGCGCGGTAGTTCGATAATTCGATTTCAAACTTCAATTGAATATACCGGGTGCAAAACAATCCGGATTTTAGTGAAACCAAAAACATTAGGATCTAATTGGTAATATCTTTCTAACGAATATGACCAATCGAAATTTGATAGCGGGAATCAAAAGATATGTCCAGTTGAAAATTCTGAATAGTCGCTATGGAATTCAGGCCCTTAAAAATGGACATTTTGCAAACGACCTCGGATTTCGACGAAACCACTTTTGTTGGATCCGCAGTGTCAAGTAATTGTTAGGTTTCAAATTTCATAATTTTTCGAATCAATATGTGAGCGTGGCAAGGGAAAACGCGTTTGACCGATTTCAGTTGATTTTAATCGACTGGAAATTGGCCATTTTTCAAACGGTCTCAGAATTCGACGAAACTAGTTTTGTTAGGACCGTATCGTCAATACGAAGCTAGAAAATATTTTTCTGGAATTTTTCTAGTTAGTATGTGGCCCCGGTAATTTGAATTGTGCGTTTAAAATTCAATATAGAGATTTAAATGAAAATTCAAAAGGAAACTGATTGTAACGATCAAATCAGCTTGCGATACATATCCCATTGTGTTCAGAATGGGGGTAAAACGCTATGGGCGACAGGCGGTGGGCCTCGTTTCGAGGTCGTATGTAAAAGTCAACCCTTTTGAAAAATTAAATAATAAAATAATAATAAAAAAAATATTTTTAATTCCCTCCCCTTTATCCTTCGTTCTGGCCCCCCTCCCCGTTCATTTCAATCCCAAACGAAAAGGAAAAAAAAAAACCCTAAAGACTATCGACAGACTTTAGCCAATTTAAAAATTTTAAATTGGTTCAGATTTTCTGGGTCGTTACAACATATGCCCTTATGCATATTTTTATTGATTTGTTTATTAGGCCAACCTACTAGTTAGTTTATTAAACACAAATATCATTTTCTCCTTTATCACATTATTCTCATTAAATTTAACCAATAAAATTCCTGAATAATATTATCTAAATTGAGAGGTATTACAGGTCATAAGGCAAAATATTTCCAAAGAAGTAACATTCACTAGCTCCTTTTGATATGAATGAGTGTGACACATCCATAACGAAGAGAGCTTAAATAAAGAAGTCATGTAATATAATGGAACCATCAAGAATAGGAGAGAAGGTACTTCTTGGTTGAGAAGATTCACAAAAAACAATTACAACATTGAGTTCCCAAAATTAAGACTCTTCGGATTTTTGAGGCATGATAAAGACCAATATTCATGTTGCTTGCAAATACAACAAATCGTAGGCTAGGACATTCACAGGTGAGGTGATCATGAGATCCAAAATTGTAGCATGTATTCTGTTTAGGAAGTGCTACACTAGAATAGGAACTAGAACCCAACCTGCTTCCGCTTCTTGTTATTATGAATGATTTGGATTCATAGAAAGGAAGCCTCTTTTTATTCAGACCCTTCACTATTTCAACTGATTCAAGGTGAAGCGCCAAGTCAACTGATTCCCTAAAATAAATCTTAAGGTGAAGCATTAATTCCGTCTTGCTAGAAGGAGATAAAGAAGTAGGAGCTGAAGACTGAGTACTATGTAACAATTCCATAAATTATTCAACAATCATGTAGACCCCATCTGGATGTGGGCCGTTGAACTGTCAAACACCAAAACTACTACCAATGCCTTTTTCATCCATAAGCTAAAAAGATAAGATAATATAAAGATTATTCACGGGGTTAAGATATCATTAATTGAACAATATGGAGTACTACGAAATAAAAATGCATTCTAGACGTATTCCCAACTTATATCTATCCACAAGGACTCGAAAAGATTAAGGACACGATTAAGGGTAACGATGACCGAAGACTATGTTAATTGTTATGTTGTCCTTTAGTATGTTGTAATACATGTTATGTTCTATGTTTCTCATATATTTTTTCTTCTAAGTTTATCTCCGTTACCAAGTTGCAACGCCCCCACCCCGAGACCCATACTAATAAAGAGTATTACTAATTAATATTGTCCGTTTTTGCAAAGAATATGGCTAGTTAGGAGTGAACGTTTGTGAGTCTTATATTAATCAAGTATTAAATATGTTAATTTGGTGATTTTTTTCTTACCTCATGTGAATCTATGTACTCAATTCAAGTTTAACACAAAACTATGACACATTCAGAACAAAATATAACAACATCATATGTAACCGTCATAGAACAACAAATACTCACACACACATACATATACAACATCAGTACAACATACAAGATTCACATAAGTGTTTGGTTCTTATGAACCATATATACAACGAGTTTCCATAAAAGGATATATATATATATATATATATATATATATATATATATATATATATATAAGTACACAAACATTGAATTTCTAACGGTTTTTCTTCGACAGTGGCGGATACAGCTCCTGTAACAAACTCGCAATTCTCTCACACACGTCCCAACTTTTCTTCTTTAACAAACAATCAATCTTCTTCCTCAATATATTCAAATCCTTATCCAAAAAAACATCTACAAATATTAGTCCAGACCGCAAACAGGTACTCGTGGCATCTAATCATCGGGGTATGCATGTAACGGCCCAAGGAAAAACGCGATCCTGATTATCGACTAAATATGGTCGACTAACCAAGCACCCGAAATTTACTGGAACATTAATGAAAGAAAATAGAGGGTGAGAATAGATAAGATAGAAAATTAGAATAGAAGAAGAAGAAGAACATGCAACACATCAGAGTAACACGAATCTCACAGCAGAACGAATAAAATATAACATAACTTTGAAATAAAACAGTATACCTATACAATAACATTATCAGAGTACAACACTTACAACATAGAGGAAATAAAAATAATAAATAATGCTGAAGCCTCATGCTCCAAGCTCCTCCAATGATATCTGAAAATACCTGAACTACTTGACTGCCCGTACAAATATGGGCACCTAAAAGTTTAGGGAAAAAAAAACTCTGGGTCAGACATGGGATAGGTGTGAATAAACTCCAACCACTTGGTTTAACTTTTAAAACCCTTTTTAAAAGAAAAGATAATCGTAAGACCAATCCACATATAAACACAGATGGTTTTTACCTTACGATAACCCAAAGCATTCTTTGAAATCAATATTTGTCTGATATTATAATAGTATATAAATCAAGTAAATAGAATCTAGCAGAACGCTTGCATCTCATTCTCTACATATATAGTATACAATCAAAAACCGTGGGCTCTTATTGGATAATGGTTTCCAACCGGCAAGTTATGGGATCACCTTCCGACAATGTTCCTCTGGAGAGAAATACACCGCGTTAAACAAGAACATCTTGCAACCCAGGCTAAATAAGACCGGACCCTCACTTCGCTTAAGAGTACTGAATGTATTATCACCAATGGTTGGGATCAGCAACTATTTCCCGAAAGGGACAACATCGATAGAATTAAAAAGCAAAAGGAATTTCTTTAGATCAAGTGACAATACACCGTATTTGGCAGCTAACCACTTAGCCATGCGACCTACCCAATTTTATATCATTCCCCGGTAGTGAGACTAGAGGTCATAACGTATCTTTTGATCTTCATCCACTTTGAATGTCACATCGTCATACATGCCAAATCATAAATTGATTTCTCCAAACATATCACGAGTATACAGCTAAGAGAAACGAATTCCTCCACCAAAAAATGTAAATACGTTTGAAGATATCAACTTACGCGATCCATTAGATATACTCTGTCAGACATTCTTCCATATATGTTGTCCTTGGACTGGACAAACCGAAGGCACTATTCTGTAAACAGGACAACCCTTGCATAACTCCGTCTTCAATTATCTTCAACATATTTGATCGCAACGCTAATGTCCATACAAAGTAGTTTTCAGATAATGAATCCGATCCCGGTCTCTCCATATTGACGACAAAAAAATGGTCAAAAACTTCGATAGTCGGTGATTTAATTATCAAAGAAAAGCATGTGTACAAACAATGATATTATTTCCAGATGGAAATTCTATTGATCAATCATCATTTATCTCTTAAATTAATTTATCATTAATTTATTCATTTACCCATTTTCTATTTCCATATATATATATATACATAAATTCCTATTTTCTAAATTTAGAAAATATACCTTATTAATAATGGAAAAACGTTTCCATTTCTTATTTAAGTGTCACTTTCATTCCATTATTTCTTAGCAACAAAACATTTCATTTTCTATACTTAGATAACATTTCTGATTATATTTGGAAAATGTTTCCAAAACTCATTTATATGGATTTCAAACGAATGTTGTATAAAAACATCGTTACGACTACTCAACCAATTAATCGCTTATTACTTAACTGTATCTCTATACAATCTTCGCCATCGAACTTCAACTATTTCTTAGTTAATTACGAAGTCAATCAAGTTGGGGTATAATTACCTCTCAGACCTTAACTGAACAACGTTCTTAACCTTGCAATAGATCAAGCGCACTGCTCCCATTTTTACACTCATTGCTTACGCAAATTCTCGGATTTCAGTTTACGAATCCCTTCTTTTGTGAAAAAACATTGATTATAACTATAGCATTATAATCCCTACTTCCGAAATATCTAACTTAAAAGTACAACGCTTATTTCTTAATTTGAAAAAAATATAATTAATTTATTTATGAAATAAATAAATCTTTATTTAAAATCTGGAAAGTAAATAGTACTTTCCCGAATTTGATATATTCAAATTCAATGTATAACTCTCTTTCGAGTAATCTCTATTCGATTAACTCTTTTTCGAATAACTAATATTCAATTTAACTCTCTTTCAAATAAATTATTTTCGATTAACTCCCTTTCGAATAAATTATATTCGATTAACTCCCTTTCGAATAACTCTATTCGAATAACTCTATTTGATAACTATATTACGAATAACTATATTTCGAATAACTCTATTCGATAACTCTCTTCGAATAACTATATTTGATAACTCTATTTCGAATAACTATATTTCGGTAACTCCCTTTTGAATAACTATATTTGATAACTCTATTTCGAATAACTATATTTCAAATAACTATATTTGATAACTTTATTTCGAATAACTATATTTCAAATAACTATTTTGATAACTTTATTTCGAATAACTATATTTTAAATAAGTATATTTGATAACTTTATTTGGAAAAACTATATTTCAAATAACTATATTTGATAACTTTATTTCGAATAACTCTATTTCAAATAACTATATCTCGAATAACTCTATTCGATAACTCTCTTTGAATAACTTACATTCGATTTAACTCTACTCGAATAACTAATATTCGATTAACTCCATTTTCTATCTCATTCAAATACCCATTTGAATTCCTATTTCAAAACCCAATTTTCCTTATAAATGTTTTAATTTATAAAATATTTATTTTAATCCATTATTGTAACAACCCGGAATTTTGGGGCCAATTTAAAATTTTTATTTTAGAAATTTTAATGAATTTAGAATGTTTAAAATAACTTATTTTAAATAATAACGATGGAAAATTTATATAATCAAAGTTAAAACGAATAAATTTAATTTAATTCTAAAAGGACTTTAAAACAGCGCTGTAGTTTGAAAAATTGAATTTGAACTTTGACTGAATGTACAGGATTCATTTTAAATCAGAATTGAACGAAACAAGAAATATTTGAATCTGTTTAATCATATCTTTCTAACGAATATGAAAAACTGAAATTTCACTTTTTAAATTAAAAGTTATGTCCAATTTAAGATTTAGAAAAGTCGCTGTAGAATTTATATATATATATATTAATTAAAGGGTGCGTTTTTTAGAGGTCCCTATTAAGTTTCAAAATATAAAATAAACCCAGTCATAAACTTATTGTAAATTTAGTCCCTATTTTTCGAAAATTCATAAAAAAATATAAAAAAATTATAAAAAAATCACGATAATTCATATTTAAATTAAACATGTACTCGCCCAAAAATTCAGATCATAATAAAATCAAAACATGCATCAAAATCAAAAAAATACAGAAAACAACGAAAAATGCAGTAATTTGCATCAAATCATGCACATATTTGGAATACTTGCATTCATCTGTGCAAGTATTTCTCTGTTATATTTTTACATGCAATACTTGCATACATGTGTGCAAGTATTTAAAATAGTTGCATACATGTATGCAAGTTTCTGCACACATTTTATTTTCACATGTAAATACTTGCATACACGTGTGCAAGTATTTCAAATAGTTGCACACATGTATGCAAGTTTCTACATACATTTTCAACTAAAACAGCTTCAGAAATACTTGCATACATGTATGCAACTATTGGCAAAAGTTGCATACATGTATGCAACTATTTGCAAGTTTTAAATTCACACCACATCCCTGTAATATTTTCTCTGTAAACCCGCCCCCTATTTTAGCTGCCGCCTGGAATCTTCCGCCTGCCACTTTCCATACCTCCGCCTCTTTCGTTTTCTGTCCAAATTTTCAGGCGCTATCACTTAAAAAAAAAAATTCTAAAATCTATAAATATTCTCGGAAGTCCACAGAAATTAAAAAAAAAAAGTTGCATAAATGTATGCAACTTTTACGAATAGTTGCATACATTTATGCAACTATTCGAATACACATGCATATATTTATGCACGCCTGTTTGAAAAATTGCATACATGTATGCAGTTTTTCTATATAACTGCATACATGTGTGCATATATGTCAAAATATATGCAAACGTGAATAAGTTGCACGTAGGTATGCAGTTTTTAAATAAATGCATCAGCAGATGCATGTTTTAACAATATGTGCATACATGTATGCATTTATACTGCAGTTTTGACGCAGATTTGAAATAAATGCATACATGTATGCAACTAATCGATTTATATGCATGTTTTGATGCAATTTACTGCATTTCGTTGATTTTCTGTATTTCATGATTTTGACGTTGTTTTTAATGTTTTTTGGATCTGATTTTTTTCACGATTAATTGTTTTAATTAAATACGAATTTACATGGTTTTTTAATATATTTTTTTGTATTTTTTTGATGAATTTTCAAAAAATAGGGACTAAATTTACAATAAGTTTATGACCGGGGGTGAGCCTAATTAAGTTTTGTTTTAGGGATGTGTGCCTAATATTCACTTAATTAAATATATTAGCCCTTAAAATAGCCATTTTGCAAATGACCTCGGTTTTCGACGAAACCACTTTTGTTGGAACCGGAATGTCAAATTATGGTTAAGTTTAATTTTCCAGAATTTTTCGAATTAATATGTGAGCGTGGAAGAGGAAAATGTGTTTTGTCAGTTTCGGTCAAATTTAATTGACTTAAAAATAGCCATTTTTCAAACTGTCTCAGAATTCGACGAAATTAGCCTTGTTAGAACCGTATCATCAAAACATAACTAGAAATAATTTTTCTGTAATTTTTAGAGTCCGTATATGGCCCTGGTAATGTAAAATGTACGTTTAAATTTAATATATACAGATTTATATTTTAATTTAAAGAAAAACATATCGTAATAGCCGAATTTGGTTACAAAACCTATTCCATTGCGTCCAGGATGGGGGCTATTAGCTAGGGGTGACACTCGTTGGGTTTGAATTGGCGTTCGTACGGGCTAAAGGAAATTTATTGAATTAAATGAATTAAATAAATAAAATAAAATGAAAATACGTGTATATATATCGTACTAATATCAAACCCTAATACCTACATTAGCAGCCGCCATTTCCTGTTTCGATGGCCATCTTCCTCCCAACTTCGTCCCTTACTTTCTCCAAAATCCGTTCATTAAAATTTAAAAATTCAAAAAGGGAATTGATGCTCTTCGTGTGCTATTTCCATCCATACGGGTTGCGCCATCCATCGCTCAGCATCCTCCTCGATTTTGGCGCTGGAACCTCCGCCGTTCACTGGCGAATCGCACCCCCAGGCGGCGTGCGAGCTGATGAGGTTGGGGGCACCGGAAAGCTCTCTTTGAGGGCGTCGATGTGGTGCTATCTGATCGGCATCAATCACCTTCAGTTTTGAGCAGGATCAAACCCTAGGTTTGAAGATAATGGTGAAAAGGTTGGCCTTAGTTCCTGATGTGGAAGAAGAAGTATATTTTTTTACCAATTAAATAATTCATTTTATTTAAATTTGTTTACAACCTTTGTAAAATCATAACTCGTTCGTTTCTTATCAGAATCCAACGAAATTGAAAGCATTGGACTCGAGAAGACAAGATCTACGCGATGAAACAGTCCAAATCTGAAACAGAGCATGTTGAAAATTCAGATAAAATAGATATGAGATTTCTATTAAAAAAATTAAATTAATTGTCTATTTCATCTTGATATTTATATTTATTCTATCTAAAATTCATGATTGATGTTATATAGATCTATTCAAATGATGATTGTTTATGATTGTGTAAAACCAAATCACCATGCTGTGTTATTAGATTTGTTGATTAAAAGTTGTGTTAAATCCAATCACTATATTATGTTGTTAGATTTGTTAATTTACAATCATGGTAATAAGGAAAATAGTGAAACGAAATCATCATGTTGAGTTGAAATAGATCAAACAAAATATCACATTTTTGTTGTATTGAAATCATCATTTTTGTTTACAATAAAAAGGAAATCTTTGTCGCTTAAAAAGAAAATGAATTGAAAATGTATATTTTTATACATTAAGAAGAATGAATTGAGAATGTATATTTTTATACATTAAAAAGAATGAGTTAAAAATGTATATTTTTATACATTAAAAAGAATGAATGATAAATTTTAGAATTGCATTTTATTGTAATTTTATATGGAATAAAAAGGAGTAGACTTTGGAGCTGCATTCTTTTTGTAAATAAAAGAATAAATTCTTTTTGTCAAATAAAAAGAATGAATGTGAAGAGGACATTTTTGTCAAATAAAAAGAATGAATTTAAAATGTATATTTTTATCCATTAAAAAAAGAATGATTTGGAAATGTTTTTCTAATACATTAAAAAGAGTTTAAACAAAGATACATTTTGTTCATTAAGAAGGAAGATTTCATTTTGATCATTAAAAAGGATTAAAGAAAAATTAGCATTTTTGTTTACTTTAAAAGAATGCAGACAAAAATAACATTTTTGTTTACTTTAAAAGACTAGACAAAATTATCATATTTTGGTACATTTAAAAGATTTGACAAAAGTATCATATTTTGTACATTGACAGGAATTTGACAAAATGATCATCTTTTGTACATTAAAAATGAATTAGACAAAATTACAATTTTTTCACTTTAAAAGAATTAGAATAAAAAAAAAAGTCATTTTTGTCATTTTAAAAAGGATGAAGAAAAATATTCATTTTATCATTTAAAAATGAATGAGACCAAAAATATACATTTTTGGTCAATAAATAAAGGTTAAGATTTTTATTATCATTTGTTAACAATAAAAAGGATTAAACAAAAATTTACATTTTGTTTACAATAAAAAGGATTAGACCAAAAATATACATTTTGTTTACATTAAAAAGGATTAGACAAAAATTTTACATTTTTATCAAATGTAAAGGAATGAAAGAAAATTATACATTTTTATCAAATGTAAAGGAATGAAAGGAAAATATACATTTTTTTCAAATGTAAAAAGGGTAAGAGAAATATACATTTTTATCAAATGTAAAAGAATGATAAAATTATGCATTTCTTGGTCAAAGGTAAAAGAATGACAAAAATATTCATTTTTGTCAAATGTAAAGAATGAAATAAGAACATTCTTTTTATCATTTAAAAAGAGTGAAGTAAAAATACTCATTTTGTTTACATTGAAATGAATTAGACAGAACTGGCATTTTGTTTACATTGAAATGAATTAGATTTAAACATAATTTTTGTTAGAAAGTAAAATATACATTTTTGTTAGAAAATGAATATTAGAATAAAAAGTACATTTCTGTTAGAAAATGTAAATTAAAATAAAAGGGACATTCTTGTCATTTGAAAAGAAATGAATTAAAAATAGGCATCTTTGGTCATTTAAAAAGGGTGAATTAAGAACATACATTTTTATGAGATATTATCCTCATTAAAAAGAATAGGATTAAAAGACTTCATTTATATGTGGTATTAAAAATATTCATTTTGTCCTTTAAGAGAGATTTAACCAAAATATTCATTTTTGGTCACTTAAAAAAAGATTTCACCAAGATATACATTTTGGTCATTGGAAAGGATTACACAAAAGATATGAAAGTTAATATTTTTGTTGTCGATTAGTCACAATAAAAAGATCATATGTTTAAATATGACATTAGTGATACATTGTAATGTATGCATGAAATGTTGAAAAGTTTGATGTATCCTATATATTAATGATATCCAAATTGAATATTACACTTCCATTTACAAGTCATCCGACTTGTTTATGTGATTGGGTCGGTAATTTTTACACATCGCCCAAGTGCACAAATAATTTATTATTTGATTATTGGATGAAACCCCACACGGGTGTTGGGATGATATTTGATCTACACTAGTCCCAATATTTAGTTGTAGAATCCACTCTGGCTGTATTTGGATGTTTGATAATTATTTATCATGATGGTTGATTTCATGCAGTATATGGTTGTTGATTGAATCACATTCCAATAAAGAATATTCTAGAAAAGAATATTTTAGAAAATATCTTAGGAAAAGAATATATTTTAGAAAAATATATTTTTATTGAAATGAACTAGTTATTAACTAGGATCAATCATTAAATTTAGATTTAATGAAGTTTCCAATTTGCTAATATTTAATTGAAATTAAATTAAATAAATTGGATCTTGGGTTTGTCGTAAATAGTGTCTTAAATAACACTGTTCTTAAACCCCGTATGAAAAGAATAATTTTTTAATTTAGATTATTAAAGTTTTCAATTATATTTAGTAATTGGAATAAGATGAAATGTGAGTTGGGTTTATTGTGAACCGTGTTTTCAAGTGACATGTGTTCTTTAACCCAACTGACAGTGAAAATTATGATTTGGGATTTATAAATCTTTTATTAAGATTTAAATGGGAATATTTCAAAAGTCAAGTTTTCCAATTTAATATATTAAATTGGAGTTGAATGGAATTCGAATTAATAATAACCGAGATAAGCTTCTGTAAAAGAAGACCGATACTACATATGGAATTTAAGATGCTTTGCCGTTATTCCATTTATATTATTGGTCGGATGCAGAAATTTATAACGATTATATATTGATTTGATTTCTGTGAAGATTCCATATTTGATGGAAAATGATTTAGGTTTACCGTGAACTATGTTTTAAATGGCATTAGTTCTTTAACTCAGTTAAGCATAAGATTAATTTCTTAAATTTAAATAATCATTGAATAATGATTATTGATATTTAAATCCAAACTGGGGTTTTAAATAAATCCTTAATAGAAAGATTTAAGTATAAATTCAAAGAATTTATCTTTGATAAGACAATGCGAATATTTTATTAGAAGATTAATTCTGAATTGGAATGTGGTGTTGGATGTGTTTTTATAGTACTTGATTTTTAATTATAAAAATACGTGAATTATTCGGAAAGACCGAATTTAACCCATTCCGAATAATTATTACGACGATGAAGAGTCGAAGATGAAGGCGGTGATTGAAGACCAACGATCTTCACATCGAATGGATGTGTTGCTACTGAGACCCATGATGGGAGTAGCTACCTTGAAGGGGCTTCAGTGGTAGCCGTCCGGACTATTGTTGATTGTTTCGGATATGCGAGGAATAAGGTGCCTCCGGTTTCGTTCAGACCCAGAACAGACTTGTAAACGGATGCGTGTCTGACATTGGATTTCATTCGATGTGAATTAAATTGATTTTTATTAATGTATATCTGATTGGTGGTGGGGAATTTATTCTCTGCTTAACACCCTGGTATATATTAATAGTGATTGATCGCATGGCGTGAATTGTCAATGTTGCACGCCATGATGCAATTGATCAAGGCTTTTGTTGAAAAGCAGGGCCTTGTGGGATGATCAAAGTATAGCCTATTACGGCATAGCTTGGTGTGTAGCTTGACTTCGCGAGCCTCACACCCCGGTATGAGTCAAAAACGGGAGTAGGACTACAGGGAGTGCACACGTTTCTTTCTAGCTAGGAGTAGTGTCAGTGCTTAAACTGGCTGGTATTTTACTTATGTGGATGATGGATTTTGAGGCACCTCAGATTTTTATAGGCCGTTAGTGGTCATACTATAGGTCCAAAGGGACCGGGAATCGTGTGTTCAGGCATAATTAATCCACTACCCTTAGGTAGGGACCGACCCTGAAGATCCAAGGGTTCACTGCGGGGGATCCTTAGGCATTTGCTAGAGTGTCTCGAATCGGAGAGGAGCTTGCCCCTAGCCTCGACTAATGATGGAAATCCAACTTTCGATACGACCTTGTGGTTTTGATTGTAGAACTAGTATGGCGACATGATATATGGTACCCATGCCGTCTATGATTGATATATTATGATTGAAATGGTTTTTAAAAACATATGCTCACTAATATCAAATCCATTTTATCGTATCAAGCATCTCTTGACCATTATAAGGTAAAACCCTATCCTCCAGTTTGCGTTGCATTGTGTGATGGGACTTGGGCCTTATAATGGTTTCATTTTTCTAAAAAGCATTGCGTTGTTTAACGATTTACTTTAATTTGGGCACTGGCAATCCAATGGAGTAAACCCGTTCCGCGTTAGCGGCATGGTCCTGTGGTTAGCCATATTTATTAGATAAGTTAAATTAAGATTTCTCATACCAGTCCCATGACTGACCTGTAGTTTGTTTCAATGGCAAACTCGGGTGCCCATATTTTCCACACGGGCAGTCGAGTAGCTTTTTGCAGATATATTTACAGGATCCTGGTCTACAGCTGAAGCGATATTCGGAAAGCTCGGTATCCGTGTATTCCTTTCGGTTGTATATTTGTATTATTTTCCGCTGCTATTTAAATGTAATTTAAAACTCTGATATTATTGTATTTCTATTTTTGTAATAAGTATTCATACTCTGTTACATTCTTGTACTCTGATGTAATTGTTATAATCAGCAATAAAATGTTCTTCAGTTTGTGTTCTGTTGTGTATTGTTCTCAAAGCAATCCTTGCTTTCTTTAACGGGGAAGTTTGGATCGTCACAATTATCCATATCTAATGCGAATAATATTTCTTTTATGTAATCCATTAAGTTTGATTTCTTATTTTAAAATAATATCTGATTTCCAATTCTATTTATACTTCTATTTATAGAATTATTCATACGCAATTTCCTTTTTACTTCTAACACTAAAGGTCTCATTTATAATTTCCATTGTAAATGGTAAGTTCAATTTCTATTTAAAATATCAGTGTTAAAACCGATTTCTACTCCTCTATATAAATTCAGACTTATATATTCAACTTATCCCTTGATAAATTATTTTAATTAATTTATAAAAACATTACTTATAAATTAATCTTCTCCATTTATCTGTTAAAACAGATTTCTATTTAAAAATCTCCTTTAAATCCATCATCTCATAGTTCTTTTATATCTCGCCAATTTTCTTTTTATACTCCTATTTATTTTCCAGATAATTCCTTTTTATAATTCTATCTATTTTCCAAATAATCCCTTTTATAATTCTATTTATTTCATATAAATATTTCATTTTATAATATCCTATTTATTTCATATGAATATTTCATTTATAATATCTTGTTCATTTCATATAAATATTTCCTTTTATAATTATATTTATTTCCCAAATAAATATTTTATTTTCAATATATACTTTAAAAATTCCCATTTTACATTCTGGTATTTCTTATGTATTTAAAAAACCAAATAATCATGATCAATATCATTTAAACATACATAATCAACAATAGATTATATATCACATCATATATCACAATATATGAAAAAACAGTATTATAAATATTGAGGAATCCAGTTGGATCCCTCCAACCCGCTTTCCTGCATCCACAGATGTTAAACAATATAATTAACATCAACTTCATTTCAGTATGAAATACTATGATAAACAAAATCAATATTTGATTAACGATATGTATATATCGTTATCAATATTTTCAACCAATCAACTAGCAGTTCATCCAAACAAACAACTCATAACAATTAACCATCATTTATCAATTCTAAAAATACATTGTAAAAATATAGCTGGGTAGAGTTAGTGAGATTTACTCACATTGGACGTTCATCGTTAAATAACGATAACCGTCGGTTGATTCAGACAAAAAATTTATTTCGCTATAAATTGTAAATAGATCCAATTCACTCCCAGTCAGTTTCAATGTGTAGCCGTCGTCCATACGATCCCAACGGTTCTTGTTTTGCTGAATTTGGATAACATACGACAAAGTTACAAGATTTAAATGATTTTAAGATAAACATATAATTAACTAATTATATTATTATTAATTACCATCTTATCCTTTCTTAATCATGTTTAAAAACTCCAACAGCACGCTCATCACTTTCTCTCCCGAACTACAGAAACCCGCACACCATTAGCAACAAAACATGATTCTTCCTCCTTCATCTTCTCACGAAAATCAAAACTCAGTCCACCATTAAACTTCTCATCTCAAACTCCTCCACTTCAACACCATAAATCCCAGCCTGCGGTACTCATGTAAAACGCGTTCACCAGGTACTCGACACACGCTTGCTGATAAATGATCGACACGAGTTTTCTCTGAATACTTCATAAACTCGCCTACAGACCATACTTAATCCCCCGATCCAAATACACAACTCAAAACTAGAATCAATGCTTGTACATTAGGAGAATTCGAACCCTAATCAACACTGAAAATATTCGAGTAGCACCAGATCGTGTTGCACCATTCCAAACCACCACTAACTTGAAGCTCTTTACTTGTTGAATCCATAAATATATATTTTGTATTTATAAATTTTTATTTTATTATGGTGGATTTTAGAAGTTTGGATATCTTCATGTTTTGATGTTTAGAGAGAATACTGCCAGCGGAATTCAATTTGACTGGTGAATGAGAAATTTAGAGTTAGGGAATGTAAACGGGTGTTTATAGAGATATTATATTAATTTTTTATTTGATTTTTATATTCATTTTTATTGTATCATTGCTTCCATTCGTTGTTTAAAAATCCCTGTGATCACGTACGATATCCAAATTTGACGAAAATGGACATACAACTACAGTTCGATATTACGGACCCAAAGAAACTGGTTTCGTCGAATTCTGAGTTCGTTTGCTCACATAGCGTATTTTTAAAGTCAAATTATCGACTGTTTTCACACTAAAATCCCATACGGCCACATACTGGCTCTAAAAATCACGAAAATTGAAATCTAATAATAAATTAATATTCTGGATCCAACAAAATACGCTATTTTCTTAGCAACAAAACAATATAAATATATTTAAATATGGCTATTTTCTGAGGACAAAATAAACCCATTTAAATATAAATATATTTAAAAACCATTAAATTTAATATTAATAAATCAATATTATCGTATATATTCACAATAGAATATTATACAGCTCCAAAATATTCATATCTAAATTTATAACTCGACATTTCAAATCCAGTATTAAATCAGTATTAAATTTATATTAAAAATCCATTTATAATATAAATAAATCGTTATAAATTATAAAGGAATTCCATAGCGATTTTTCAAAAATTTGATTTGGACACAACTCACAATCTACCCGACGAAATCTCGATTTTTCTCTTTCATCAGAAAAATATCGTTCAATAGATTCGAACGTTTCTTATTTCACAGAAATCTGATTTAAAACTGATTCTGTATATTCAATTAATGTTTGAATCGCCAAATTACGAACTACCGCACCATTGTGAGCTCGATTTAAATTATATTGTAATTAATACATTCAAATGACATTTATAAATATATTCGTTAATATAATTCAACTCTAAACTGGAATACATATTTTTAAATAATCCAATACATACAATATTGACAATTCCACTATTTCCGACTATTTCAGAAATAAATATATTATTCTATTATTTATATTAATTAAATATTCAATATTATTTAATTAAACGACGATTTAAATCTCTAAATCACTATTTAATAATTAAATAAATTAATTATTATACCGTAAAAATACGGGACATTACAATGCAATTTGTTGAACCTCAATTGGAATATGTCTTCATTCCAGAAAAGGTATATAATCAACATGAAAATGCTTAGTCCAATACTATCCTACATATCCGATCCATTTCAGAATATCTATTATTAAGCTGAAAGAGTACATCAAAAGAGTTTGGAAGCCATCCAAAGGTTTTAATATTCATATTACTTCAAGCTATAATTTTGCTTTTCAATTTGAAAATGAATCGGATTATTCTCGTGTTTTAGAATGTTCGACTTATTCATATTTTGGTCGACTTCTAATGATTGACACGTGGTCTCCTAGATATGATTTTCAAAAAAGCATAGCAATACAGCTCAGATCTGGGTGAGATTTCATCATCTACCCATGGAATTTTGGACTAAAGATACTATTCAAATGGTTGCAAGTTTTATTGCTAAACCGATTATGCTTGATGAAAGTACTACAGGGAAAAGTTTACAAAGTATGTGAGATTTCAAATCCCTATGGATACTCGAACAGAGATTAAATGTTTGATTCCTATTTTATAGCATAACGGGCAAAAAAATTGATATCACGGTGGAATATGTATTTGTTCCATTAAAATGTACCAAATGTAGTTTGTTTGGTCATGATGACATTGCTCATGAAGTAGCTTCAGATCCTCATTGGATTCACCCTAAAAATGCTGATGATACTAGGCAAGATAACTCTGATGTTCATAATTCTAAGCCTCATTCAACAAATGCACATGTTCAACCTTCAACTGAAGGTTCAGATGATCTTTCCCTTTTGAACTTTAAACTTCCAACTGATTTGTTACCTGATGATCTTCAGAATGTAGCTGATGCTATAAACGATAATAATATCCAAACTGAATCTACAAAGGAAAATAAAGTTGAAGCTTCTATTTTTATTGATAAGAATAAAAGTTACTTTCATATTAACCAAACTTCTGTTGCTGCTGAATCATCTTCTGCTCCTCCTAAAAGAGTTTTAAAGAGCTCCTCAATCATTAAATGACAATTTTAGCATGGAATGTCAGGGGTATGAACACAATTTCTCATATGAAAGATGTGCTCACACTCCTGACACAAGCTAAACCAACTATTGTTGGTTTACTGGAAACAAAACTCTCTAAATCTAATTTAATACTATTCATTTATATGCTTCCTAGTTCCTGGAATATTTGACAAATAACTCAACTGTTTCTAATCGGCAAATTCTATTGATTTGGGATTCTAATATGGGGGATTTGGTTATTGTTGCTTCTTCTTTTCAACATATTTCAGTGACAATAATAAATAAAGGTGGTTTTAGCATGGTTTTTACTTTTATGTAAGTAAGTTCTTTATGGATAAGATAAATCTTTAGCATACCTTAAAAAATGAAGATAATCCAGTTGACATTGCATGGGTTCTTATGGGAGATTTTAGTAATGCACTCTCTCCACAAGATAAAAGAGGTGGATTACCAGTTCCGTACCAACATTTGCATAAATTTCGGAAGTTATTAATTCAGACAGCTCTAACTGAACCACTTTGCTTTTTATTTACCTAGCATAGAAAAGGGATAACTACTCATATAGATAAAATTCTTGTCAACAACTGCTGCTTGTATCAATTTTTAAATATGAAGGATATTTCTCTTTCACAACATTCGAGTGATCATAATCCTACCCTGCTAGAGCTTATTGCTACTTGTTGAAGCCAAAAGTTGGTCACTCGTGACAGTCAACCCAAACGTGTGGAAAGCACATGAATAACGATTTTGAAATGCGTAACAGCAAATAAAACAAGGAATGCACACAACTTTTAATAGTGGTTCGGCGAAGAAGGTGCTTGCGTCCACTTTATATGTATTGATTTATATTTGATTACAGATATAATGCTATTTTCTTTTGAAGAAAAGTGGAAGATGAGAAATTTTCCGGAGGAGTGAGAGTTGGCTATTTGAGGAATAAGCCAAAATATTCTTCTTCCAGAGCTTGGAGTACCAAAAAATGGTGTGATCTCCTTCCAAAATTGCCTGCCCCCTTCTTTGGGGAAGAGGGTATTTATAGATGGGAAAGTCGGCTAAGGCTGGCATGACGTGGCCCGCCCTTTCGGGGAAAGTTTGGACACGTGGAATTCATCCCTTGGACAAAGATGCGGCCGGAAGACTGACTCCACTATTCATAAACAGTATCTTCGGAAATCGTGGCTTGCGTGGCATTAAAGGTGAGGTGTATTAAAAGGTTAGCTTTGGCTAGTAGCATTTGACCATTTTTGTTGCCTTGAGAATTTGTCTGAGTAATGAATGATCTGGCTGGATATTTCTAGGCGAGTCTGAGATATTTGGTCAATCCACTTTTGATGGAAGCATTTGACTTGGTCGATTGAGAGCGATTCTTCTGAGCTCGACGAATTGAAGCTTGAAGATAATCAGACAGATTTGGAACTGATTCGAGCCAGCCTCGAAGGAATCTAGTTTGGGCCGAACCTTGTTTGGGCTTTTCGAAGCGCGAGCTGCTATGTCGGCCATTGGGCCGATGCCAGAGAGAGTTTCCGGATATTGGGCTTCGATCCGAACTATAACCGCTTTTGGTAAAAACTGGTCAACACTTTTCCCCTCAGAATACATCTTCTTTGGTAGAAGGAGGTGTGTTCTGATTCCTTGTGTCGAAGTCCAATGTGCGGATAGCGATGGTTGTGCACAACCATATTAAGGCCAGAAGTCCGACGACCCCGATGGTTGTATTAAGACCAGAAAATCGACGACCGAAGAAGGTCATATTAAGGCTAGAAAACTAACAACCATCGAAGATCATATTAAGGAAGAGAGAGTAACCGCAATTCTGGTTATGAGGATTAGTACCTGCAAAAGATAGTAGAAGCTATTCTAGGTCTAAAGAAGGTCTTTGGTTTCATCTAATCGAGTATTAGCCATACTCAACTTGAAGGTTGGTCGAGATATTTGGGCAAGCGATAGTTCCACTTGGCTTAGAGGAGTGGCGAGCATTAACCATACTTGGCTTGCATAAGGTCATTGGATAAATTTTAGAGGCTGCGAGTATTGTCCATACTCGGCTTAAAGGGATCTGACCATACCCGGCCTAAGGGGTAGGTTTAGAGATGGTGCAGGCTTCCGCACTGACCATATTCGGGTCGGCGAGCATTAGTCATGCTCGACTTAAATCATTCAAACATAATCCATGTTTGCTAAATAGATTTCGTAGTCGCTAGAGAACTATTACAGAGACAATGAAAATAATTTCTAAGAGGACAACTGTTGATTCCAAAGCATGCCTAGAAGCTAAATCCTAACCCCATACATGTGTACATCAAAGTGTCCTTTTTATTGAATAAAAATAGAAATACAATGAAAAAGAAATCTTAATTAATAATGATGTCGCATGTTCTAGTCTCGGGGTCCTTTCCATTTCTAGGAGCTTTAGGACCGACCTGAGGAGCTTGGGAAGAAGAATGTGTCGGAACGGCTTATGGGTTCTTCTTGACATAGTCGGGAATCTCCCCTCGCCTGACCCTATCCTCGATGATATCGCGTAAGTTCCTGCATTCATTGGTGCTATGACCAGCAATGTTGTGGAACATGATATGCTTTCCAGATTCGAGCTCTTTTTGGGTTAGCTCTCTTCGAGGAGGTCTTAGGAAAGGTAGGACCCTCGTATGTCGAGGTAGAGGTCGAGTAAAGAAGAGTTGAGCTCGGTATACTGATCATACTTATTTTCTCTTCGAGGTCGTACGTTGCACTCGTTCTTCTCCCGGGTCTTTCCTCTTCCTTTATTCTAGCCATTAGTGTTGGATGGACCTCTATGTTTGGTAGCTAAGACCTAAGGCACTCCATCTCAATGTTGGCATATTCTTGTCGGAGGAATCGCTCTGCCTCGACATAGAAATCTTCTATATCCTTGGGGGGATCTTTGGTTAAAGAGATTGAGAATTCTGATCGGTTCTGAACTCTTGCAATGGCGGCCATAAGCACCATCGATGGCTCGGGTGGATCAACTGATGATATGACCATGTTGAATCTTTCGAGGAAGGACCAAAGTTTTTCTCCTAGGCGTTTTTTGATGTGGTCAGAAACATGACACTCTTTGGCCAGGAGATATGTACCCTAAATTGCTCGATGAAGCGGGTGACCAGTGTATTCCAGCTACTGATCGACTCCGGTGTAAGCTGCCGAAACCACATGTCGGCTATATCTACGAGGAAGAGTGGAAAGCACTTGGCCATGACATTGGTCGATGCACCGAGCACTTCCATATGTCGCATGTATCGCATGAGATGGATGGTCGGGTCACTCCGACCATTGTACGGTTCGATAGATGGAAACTTAAAGTCCGGAGGATTGTAGGAGTTCCTGATCTCCCTAGTGAAGGGGCTGCAGTGGATGTTATCTATATCCTGCTGAGATGAATCACCCCGAGTGAAGCGTCAGACTATACTTGCATGCTGGCTTCCATCTCTGAGAAGTCACTGCAATGAATCCAACTCTACATTCGGGAGAGTTCCAATACCAGGATCCGACAAAAGCATGCTCGGAAGGGTGGCCATTGGTTGGGCTTGACCTCCGAGAGTTGAGTGAAGGTGAGGCGAGGGTTCATCGCAGATGTTGGTTCAGGGCCGACTGGCCCCTCCAAAACCTAATGAGAGTTCGACCGAGCCGTACCCATGGCTGGTGGTCCGGGCCGATCCAGCATAGCATGTGATGTTCGGAGTTCTTCGATGCCCCCCTGAGTTGATGTTAGGAGGATCTATAGTAGCGTTTTCATTCGCCGACCTAGGAATTGGTAAGGTAGACTGATCTCCCTGGTTCGAAGGAAAGGCTCCACCATCTCTTTGTTGAAGGAAAGGCGGCATAAGGTGAGTCAGTGGTAAGATGCTAGGTTGTAATGGGAATGACATTGATCCTGATTGCCCAAATGGTTTCTTGATTAATCCGGATGGCCGAGCTATCCCCCAGAGTGGAGGCAAAGTGGTCGAACGACCTAGAACTTTATCGCAGACCTCTTGTGAATCTGCAGCTGCGGCTGCGTTGGTTGTTGGAAGCGATACTCCTGGATGTGATTGGTCGGGAGGTGGAACCGAGCCAGGAGGAAGCAAAGGTGTGATCTGATCAGTGGCCTGATACTGTGCAGATCGAAGATCAGTTGTTCCCCCAGTTCCGGTCAGTGGAGGAATTGATGTCGAAGCATTTAGCCCCATCTCCACTCGTCCGAAAAGGTGATCCATCAACCGCTGCTGTTGTTCGAGGAGTTTTCCCTGAGATGTCATATGGTCTCTGAACTCGGGCATGATTTTGTCCATGTTGTCCTGCGTAAGATATCGAGACACATCTTCATGAGAGGAGGCTTCCTGACTTGCTTCTGTAGCATTGGTATCGGTTGCATTGGCATTAGTCGGGCGAGAAGACGTTGCATCTTTCTTTCATTTGTTTTCCATGGATTGGGACTTCCAGAAGGTTGAAAGGTACGTCGGTGCGTGCCCCCTTCCTGGCGTGCCAAAGTGTTGAAGTTAAAAGTTGGTCACTCGTGACAGTCAACCTCCAATTGTGTGGAAAGCACACGAATAACGATTATGAAATGTGGAAAAGTAAATAAAATAAGGAACACACACAACTTTTTATAGTGGTTCGGCGAAGATGGTGCCTACGTCCACTTTATATGTATTGATTTATATTTGATTACAAGGTGCTATTTTATTTTGAAGAAAAGTAGGAGATGAGAAATTTTCTAGAGGAGTGAGAGTTGGCTATTTGAGGAATAATCCGAAAGTATTCTTCTTTCGGAGCTTGGAGTACCAAATATGGCGTAGGCTCCTTCCAAAATTGCATGTCTCCTTCTTTGGGGAAGAGGGTATTTATAGATGGGAAAGTCGGCCAAGGATGGCGTGACGTGGCCCGCCCTTTCAAGGAAAGTTTAGACACGTGGAGTTCATCCCTAGGACAAAGGTGTGGCTATAAGACTGACTCCACTATTCATAAATAGTATCTTCGGAAATCGTGGCTTACGCGCCGTTCGAAGTGAGGTGTATTAAAAGGAGATCTTTGGCTGGTAACGTTTGACTGCCTTCGTTGCCTTGAGAATTGGTCTGAGTAATGAATGATCCTGCTGGATATTTCCAAGCGAATCCGAGATATTTGGTTGATCCACTTTTGATGGAAGCCTTTGATTCGGTCGATTGAGAGCGATTCTTCCAGGGTCGATGAATTGAAGCTTGAAGATAATTAGACGGAATTGGAACTGATTCGGGCCGACCTCGAAGGAAGCTGGTTTGGGCCGAACCTTGTCTGGGCTTTTTGAAGCGCAAGCTGCTATGTCGGCCGATGGGCCAATGCTGGAGAGAGTTTTTGATGTTAGGCTTCGATCCGAACTATAACTTCTTTTGGTAAAAAGTTGGTTAACACTACTCAAGAATCAAAAGGATACACTTTTTCGGTATAAAAATGATTGGTGTGATATTCCAGGGTATTGAAAAACAGTTTAAAAGGGTTTGAATGGTTTTGTATGGGGCTTTCAGAGTTATCAAATTTTTCAAAAGCTTCAAAATTCTAAAAGGGTGCTGAAAATTTGGAATAAATTAAGAGATAATAAACAATGCTGACCTAAAGAAAGCAGAGAAATATCTCTTAAATTTGGAGCAAGCTGCAAATAGCAATCCAAAGGACATTCTTCTATAAGATGATTACCTACAAGCAAAGAAATAATTTCAGAACCTTCAACAAATTTATTTCAGAGGTTTCAGGCAATAAGCTAAGGTCTCTTGGCTTCATCAGGGTGATACAAATTCAATTTTTTTATTGTCATATGTCAAATAGGAGGTACTTCAATCATATTAGAGCTTCAATTGACTAGGTTGGGAAACGTTTATTCAAATCTGATGACATTGAGATAGAGGCAATTAATTACTTTACTGCTATGTTTAATGGTTCAAACATAGTTACTTTTCCCAATTTCCAACTTATATCAGTTGTGAATGATCAAGTCAATCAATACTTATTGAAAGTAATATCTTTAGATGAAATTAAAGAGGCTCTATTCTCTATACATGACGATTCAAGTCCGGGACCTGATGGAGTAAATGCTAAATTTATGAAAATCCATTGGGAAGAAATTAAATCAGACTATTGGCAGCAATCTCTGATATATTTATTTTTGGAAAATTGCCAAAATCAATCAATCATACTTTTATTACCCTGATTCCAAAGAATGATAGACCTACAGAAATTGCTCATTATAGACCGATTTCTTGTTTTAATGTCTATTCCAAAATCTTTTCAAAGTATCTATGCAACAGGTTGAAGATTTTTCTTCCATTTCTTATATCAGAAAACCAAAGTGCTTTTATAAAGGATAGATACATTGGTGATAATATATTGTTGGCACACGAATTATTAAGGGAATACAAGAAGAAAGTATGCCTAAACTTTGTGTTAAGGTTGATTTACAAAAAGCATATGATAAAGTAAATAGGGAATTTATTTGTTTCATTTTGCATCAAATGAATTTTCCTATTCATTTTGTAAATCTGACTTATGAGCGTATGTCCACGACAACCTTTTCTATTATAGTTCAAGGCATACTTAAAGGTTCATTACATCTTTTAGAGGAATTCGCCAAGGTGATCCGTTGTCTCCATATCTATTTACAACTGCTATGCAATATTTTTTATTCTTGATGGATGAAGCTACTCATTTTAAAGCATTTCAACCTAGCAGTTCTTTTCAACCAATCGTTTCCCATTTATTATATGCTGATGATTTAATGATTTTCGACAAATCATCTATACAGAATGCCTCCACTCTAAGGTTGATTTTTCATAAACTATATGTACATGCTGGTTAACGAGTAATTGCTTCAAAAACAAAAGTACTTTCAGTGCTTCTGTTAATAACTCTCTGGAAATCCTAAACATTCTAGGTTTTGAATAGGGTTCTTTACCTATTAAATATTTAGGAGTCCCACTATCATCCAATTATTTACATTATTTAGATTGCAATTCTTTGATTCAAGGAGTATAGAGTAAAATTCAAGGATGGGGAACAAAATTATTTAGTTTTTCAGGTAAGGCTGAACTGATTAATACAATGTTAACTCCTATCTTCTTATACTAGTTATTCATCTATTAAATTCTAAATTTCACTTTGGATAAAATTCAATCACTTTGTGCTGATTTTTTGGGAGATATATCACATAAAGTATCATGGAGTTCTTTGTGTAAACCAAAAGCAAACAGTGGTATTGGTCTTAAAAAAATTTTGATCTCAAAAAAGTTGCATGTATTAAATTTCTTTGGAATTTTCTGTCTAATACTTCTTTATGGAGTAAGTGGATACATAATAGATGTTGCAAGGATAAATCATTTTGGTCAATGGCAGTGGATAATAATTCTTCATCAACATGGAAATCTCTTCTTAGATTACACAAAAATTCTAAGAAGCTTTTCAATAAAATAATTTCAAGAGGAGATGGAACTCATCTTTGGTTAGAACCCTGGATTAATTGTCAATGCTTAGTTGATCTACTAGGTTATGCCAGGCTTCATATGATTGGAAATGCTGATCAAAAGGTAAATTCTATTATGAGAAATGATTGTTTGGAACCAACTATTCATCCTGCAACAAGGGAATTAATTGATGAAATTAGATCCATCTTTATCTATCCCAACAGAAACCGTGATGCATATGAATAGGGTGAAGGAGGTGCATTTTCTTTTCACAAAGCTTGGGATTATGTGAGATCTCATGAATCAACAGACTCTATATTCTTTGTTATTTGGCATAAGAAAAATTTTAGGCATATTTCATTTATTGCTTACCTTGTAGTTTTGGGAAGATTAAACACGAAAGATCGAATTCTTCGATTCGGTAATGTTGCAAATACCATGTGTCCACTCTATGAAAAGCACCCAGAATCCATCCAACATCTGTTTTTCCAATGTCACTATGCTTCATTCATCTGGCTTTCATTGAAGTAGAAGCTGCTTCTTCCTCTTACACTCCTATTTGGTTTGAAAGAAGAGGCGAAATTTCTTCATTAAGCTTTCGATGTTAAAGATCAAGTGAGGGATTTAGCATGTGGTGCATTTACCACTACTATATATTTTATATGGAAGGAAATAAATTGAAGGATTTTTCAAAACCGAAGTACCACTCAGCTTTAAAATTAATTCAGGTAGAGAAGGAGATCTTTTTTTTAAGTGCACAATAATTGCAGCAAGATGGTGCGAATTTCGAGGAATGTCCAAATTTTGGACCGTTAGGGGATAGAACTGGTAGATACAGGGTAAAGTGGGAAGATGAAGTTTCTTTTCAGTGGGATGTTTTTGAACTTGTTTAGGCCTGTTTGAGCTAGGGTGGAGTGGCTGTTATTTTGATATTTTTTTTTTTTTTTTTTGCATTTTTGCTTCTTGTGTTTATGAAGTATTAGTATATTTCATGATGTATACCAAATTTATATGTACTCTTTTTCCCTATAAGGCACCCATCGAGATTAGGGGGATTACAGGGTATTGATGAGGCATATAAAGGAGGTTTTTAAACTGGTTCAACAATAAAGAGTACCAATTTTCAAAAAAAAAAAATTACATAAACATGTCTACAAGGTGACTGCACAAAACATGCCTAAGCATATGAAAAGATTATAAGATAATACAAGATGAAAGCAAACTAAGCAGTTGTCAACAACACATAAATAACATGAAACAACTCGATCAGACCCAAGTACATAAAATAGATGGGTAAGCCTAGTTTGGAAAAAATAGCTAATGCATGATAAGTATAGGTAGTGGCAAAGATAAGTGCTTCCTCTCAATAGAGAAGAAACATTATAGTTTTCACTAACATGATATGTAAGAGGTAAGTTCACTAAGGTCTCAAGTATAATTCCCATGTAGTTGATAATTTGCAAAGCACTAGTGTTTCCACATATATAATTATCCTAAGCTCGAGACTAAATTATGTATAAAAGAAAATCTCAAATCTCATAGGAACAAGATAGAAACCACCAAATTACACACATAGAACTCAACTAAGAGTTCAAATCACAATATATAATCACTATAAATTAGCTCATAGGCAATACATATGTAAATCCAAATTTGCAAAATGGCAAAAATATTTTAAAAATCACAAATTCCTGAAATCGATAAATAATGAAATATAAATAAATAACACGAAATGTGGATCCCAAGAATGGCGAGTCTAAGCTACACTCCATGCGCATTACACAGATGGCTGAAGCCTACCAAGTACTATTTATACAGATCTAGCGCCTAACACCAATGACCCGAAGCTCTAACACAATTCGAAGGCCTGACATAAATGGCCCAAAAGCCTAGCACCGACGACCCGAAGGTCTAGTACTGACATAAAAAAATGATCCAAAGGTCCATAAAATGTGCCACCTACTCTTAAATAGTAACCCAAACAGTGGCAATAGTGTATCCCATACCATACGTTCTCACTTATCGGTTTGTTATAAGTCAGTCAATTCCACATGGGTGTAGCTTCAGCCGAGCAAGTCTAGAATTGAACGATGTAATATACTTAAATGTCCCATACCCTATGGTCTATTATATTATTTAAGTCACTTCCTCATTCCATTAAAGAGTGCAAAAACATGTAATTTTACCTGAAAATACTTGTTTCGAGAATACAAGTTTAAAACTTATTTTCGAAAACAATTTGGAAATCTTTTATATCAAAATGTTTTTATAGTAAAGATTATATAGGTATAAAATAGCTTTGGAAATAAAATTTTTGTTTTGTAAATATATTTAAGAAATATTTTTTTGAATCAAAATTCTTTAAAAATCGATTTGGAAATCACGAGCACGAAATCAATGGAATTCAATAGAAAATCCATCAATATCAATATATTAAATTCACAAAAAAACTCATCAATATGAAATTGGTGTTAATGTCGGCTTTCTTATTATAGAATCAAGCCTATTGAAACCAATGTAAATCAGTACATAAGATTATCACAACCTAACAGCTAAAACTAGAATCAAAGCACCAAAACATTACATGAAAACTATCAATAGTTATTGTATAATATTCAAGAAATAAGCACTAAGGATCAAGGAAAAATAAAGCAACGTTCGCCAAAAGAATCGACTCAAGAAACTCATTAAAGTTGGAAAATGTAAAGAAATAGGCATGAACATGCACTAAAATGCATGTGCCTTAGTCAATATTTGTCCCAGCATAGGTCGACCGATAAGAGCCTAGGTTCAACCCATAAGTCGACCCTACAAGGTCCAGTGTCGACCTTTCCTACATGAAAGCTCCAAGGAGTTCCCCATATATTCATATTGATTTTACAGTGAAATTTTGATAGAGTTTCTAATTAATTTGGATATGAATTTCAACATGCAACCAGGGTGAAACTCAGACTATCAATCGGATACGATTAAACGAGAATTCAGCATGAATCAGTAAACATACAAGACCATAAAGATCAACCCATAATAAGATATTATTGTAACTTTAAAACACATGTTTTTGCTTATAGCAAATCGAGAACTCATGGAAAACTATGATATATTAACATCAAATATAGTTTGAGCTAGAAGAGTGAGTAGGAACTCACCTTGATTGGATTTGCAAATGAATTACAGCAAATTTGGCAGCGATTTTGCGACAAGAAGAAAGCTTTAGCCTAAGAATGCCTTCAATACTTGTTGGAACCTAGGGCATAGGCATGCAAACAGAAGAATACTTACAATGAACAATTTTTCCAAGATCTAATAAGTAATTCATTGATTTTATTTTGGGTTACCTATAGAATCGATATTAGCAAGACGTCTTTCGGGTTTAGTTCATGAATTAACTTGGTTTTGTAAATTTGAATTAAGATATTTTGGTTTTCCTCTCTTAGAAGGTTTCAGGAAGACAAAGGAGATGATGTAGAAAATACGTATTACACTAAAATTCATCTATGCTTAATCTATTAGGCTTTCGATTATGGGTTTTGGGCTCCAAATTATACCAATTGTGTCTAAGTGTTTTAATTAGGCTTATTTAAGCTATTAACACCTGATTTTAACACATTTTACACTTTTTTACCCCATTTTAACACAAAATACATCAAAATGTTTACATTTTTATATTTCTAGCCTTACAAAAATTGTGAATGACATGCCTAAAAATTATTTTAACCAATTTGAACATAATTTTTAGTATAGTAACACATTTAAAATTTACATTTACATTTTGTTTAAAAACTTACATTCCAAACATTAAAATTTACACAAAATTCGTTGTTTTCTCAAAATAAATGTACAAATCATAATAAAAATATTTTTATACTTAAATATTGATTTTCAATCAATATTTCACCTTTATATTTTTATATGTTACATATTTAAATTTAAAATTACTATTTTTACTACAAAAATTCACCGTTTAACAATTCTTTACAAAATTATTATATTTGGTACATAAATTCGTTTAACATTTATTTATTCATCACAAGGTTACATTATTAACTTATTAAACTTTATTTCCTTATATTTAATTTATTTAAGAATTTAATATTAAATTGAGTTTCCTTTATTATTTATTTAATTCAATTCAATCTAATCCCTACCTTTTTATCACTTAAATTAACACAAAATTATAGTTTATTTGACTTGTATGATCATAGAAGTTATCCTCTCAAAATTTATTTATTTTCAAAGCTAACAAATTATAAACATCATTATAATTTGTATTTGTATAGTTTGTTTGCACAAATACCAAAAAAAGAGGTTGTTACAATTCATCATCGGTAAAGAGCGTTCTTAGGGACTAACTCCCAATCCCATACATGGATATGCCATCTTAGCCCTTTCTATTACAAATTCATTAAAAACCAAGTTTGATGGTTCCCCATCAGTAAAGGGCATGCCAAGGGACTAAGCCCAATATTGTATATGGGTATGTTCACTTAGCTGTCCAAAACTCTAATCCAAGCTAGTTAATAATAATTACACGCGAGCTAGGTCCTGCCTCGATCCTATTTCGAGAAGTAGTAGGCTACTCTTGTTCCCTTTCCTCGTATCTATTTCGAATATATAGCGCTAACTGCACATCCGTTGTAACACCCCACACCCGCTATGGTCACTCGCTAAGGGAATGCCATAACATCGGTGGAGTATTTTAAGTGAATATAGAACAGAAAAGATTACAACAAGACAGATATAAGTAATACTTGAAAATCTTAAAACATCATTTCATTGCAGCGGAAAATAAACATGTTTGGTTACATCACAAAACCATAATAAGAGTCAAGTACAAAATATCCATCCTGATAAAATAGAAGTACATAATTCCACTACATAGACAATAGCCATAACAGAAAAGATAAACCGAGCTTTACTTCTACGATCCAAGCCCAAAAGATAGATATAGCGGTCTGATCCAAGCCCACTAGTGCTAGGCCCACTCTGATAACCTGAGGGTTGGGAAAAAGATAAAAACAACGGGGTCAGACATAAGTCTGAGTGAGTCCTATAACCCTAACAATACAACCATTAAAGTAATTAGGGTATGACATAAATAAGGTACGGTACCTCTGGGGATAATGACTACACTAAGTAGCCAACTAAACACCGGATGTACTACGATAACCGAAAAGACGCATTTATCCACCCAAAGATAATTCTTACCCCACCCCAGACTTATTCACCCAAGGGTAATTCCTACACTGCACTACACCAGTTCTACCCACCAAGAGTAATTCCTACTTAAAGGTTGATCCCACTAAGTGTACTTAGTAATTTTTACCCGGTAGTTTCTTGTACCCCTACACAGGTGCCGTTTGCCCCTATCTTTACTAGGTGTACCCACTACCCATCGATCGGCTCCCTACCGTAGATACCCGTGCTGGTCCCACAAAAGGGGGTGTATCATTCCCCAAAGTGGCTACCAGATAATATCACTGTGCACGGCTTTATATCTACGATGCAACAACGACTTACCGACCAGCCCGGGTCCACACACGCATATGAAACCCGTTGATCCTGCGTTGCCACCGCTAACCCGTTTTGGCCACTTATAGTCAAGCCCAATATGCGTGTCCCATCACTCGACTTGAGTCGAGCCCACAAAGATACGTTTGGGATATTGGTTGAAATGGGCCCCCACAAGCTACCACCTAAGCTTGAAATTTTATCTAGTGCATCCCACTTAACCCCTCTTTATAATCATGCCCACTTACATGTTAAGTTTTGGTTAAGTCATCAATCATATTTCAAATTGCCACTAAGGGCACCCACTAGTTTTCCACATGCCACCCAAAGCACTTACTTGATTCCCACATGTCACCCAAGGCACTTACTTAACCCTTTAATCATGCTTAATTACATGTTCCACTTTGGTTAAGTATTCTAATCGTATTTTTCACATGCCACCCATGGTACTTACTTAACCCTTTAATCATGTTTAATTACATGTTTGACTTTGGTTAAGTATTCTAATCATATTTTTCTATTGCCACCCAAGGCAACCCAATAGTCTCATCATGCCACCCCAAGGCACCCACTTAACCCCTCATGTCCCACTACATGCTAATATGGTTAAGTGTTTCTTAATTCATTAATTAAGATCATGACCTCATAAAGACCTCTCACATTAGACCGTCTTTTATGACTGCTGGATATGCCGGTTGGTTCCGGGCAGACTTCTGTCATCAAAAGGGTCTAACCTCGTGTCTTTACTTTAATCATGTATTTAATTTATGACTAAGACCTCTCACATTGGGCCAATCATTTGTAGCCGCTGGATGGCCGGTCGGTTCCGGGCAGACTTCCGCTACAAAAGGGTCCAACCTCGTGTCTTAGTTGATTAATTACACCTAATTAATCACCCCCATATTAATTATCCCTAATTAATATCAAGTTTTCATAACATGGGTAGACCTAACTCAATAGGTAAATTCCCATGGGGTAGACCTAACTCAATAGGTAAATTCCCATTTATGCTTAATCATTTTATGGTATGCTTAATCATAACCATTTCACACCATTCATTTACATGTCTATTAACCCCATCGCTTCCCCACGCACTTATGCTAACACGACATATTTCCAAGAGAAGATTCTCTCATACTTAACATGGGTTTCACTTAGCACACAATAGCATTAACATGGGTTAAAAGGTGTCTACTCACATCATAATATTAACCCAACTAGCATTGCCAAATAACCCAACTTGCATGAACATACATATGTCATATCTAAAGGCAACTTGCATAAGTGTTCATAGGTTATACAAAGATGAACTTGCATGTGTCTTAAAGGTGTGATCTTGCACAACATGTTACATGTTAACTTGCATAACATCATACACATAACTTGCATGATATCATAAACATAACTTGCATATCAACATACACCTAACTTACATAACATCATGCATATAACTTGCATAATCTCATACCCCTAACTTGCATATGAACTTGCACAACAACATGCACATAACTTACATAACATCATACACATACTTGCATAACATGTTGATCTTGCATATAAGCATACACATAACTTGCTTAACATGTTGAACTTGCATATATGACTTGCATCTTAAAAGAGGGTAAACATTCATAGCATATAAAGGTGTTATCCCACATATGTATGCATCACATTTAAGAGGGTAAACTTGCATGTCATGATTTATGCATAATACCAAACACCTAACATGCATAGAACCCAATACTTAACATGCATACAATCAAATACTTAGCATGCACAACATCAAATACTTAACATGCATAACACCAACTACTTAGTATGCATAAAATCACATGCATAACTTGCATATCATGTTACATATACTTGCATATATTCTCACATATAGTTTGCATAACATGTTACATATGCATAAATGTTCAACATAATATTTTACATCATAAAACATGGAAATAAACTTGCATATGGCATAAAACTTGCAATTCACATATCATACAACTTGCATATAACTCACTTATCCACAAACATAACCATGTCTTATCACATCCTACCATAATCAATTTAACAATTGATTATTAAAGCTATAGGAACTCACCAAAACACAATTAGCAAGCTAATGAAGAAGATTAAGATACTTAGAATGGATTAGAGGTTGATTAGAGCTTGCTTTCCTCTTCATTGATTTGTGGAGGCCATGACCAAGTTTCATTTTGCCATAGTTTAGTTACTAGGTTTAATTATGAATGAATTAGGGTAGGGTTAGGGTGTTATTTATAGGATTAGGTTGCATTTTAGACCCTTAGATTAACCCTAGATTAATTTAGACCCGTCAGATCCAAGAAGCTTCCAGAACCAGCCCTCCAAGCCAGCCTAAGACCCAACCTGGTGCAACCTGGTGCACCCAGGTTCACTGGACGCCAGGACCCTGTCGACAGGCAAGTCGACAGGCAAGTCGACACCCCTGTCGACAGGCCTGTCGACAGCCCTGTCGACATGGGTAGGCGGGAATTTTCCCGCCTGGCCCCGCCTGTGTATTTTAAAATCTGAAATTTAAATACTTAAATCTGTTTTTAGTTTCGAATTTTCTGCAAACTTCATCGGGCCATAACTGGGCCATACGGACTCCGATTTTCGAAAACTCGGACTCTATTTCGCGTATTTTTCCGAGACGAACGCAATAACGCAGCCCGTTTCCCCTAATTCCCACATATGAAATTATTTATTCTGTAATTAGTGAATTTTAGTATTAACCCAAAATACGGGGTGTTACATTCTTCCCTCCTTAAAGGATTTCGTCCCCGAAATCTCTAAGCTAAGGAGAATGCATATCCTACCATCCAAACAACCATCTACTCAAACCATCATCCACGGGCATCCATTGTCCTTAAAACAATTTCTAATGATGTATGAGCATATGCAAAAAGTGTGTGTATATGTTCCCTATCTAACATATGAACATATGCAAACCATGATAGTGCCATGCATCCATTATGTATGCGAGAGAACCCTATCGACACATACAATATCTACATGAGTGCACAATCATTCACCAAAATGCATCATCCATGTGATAACACAACCATTATACATCCATAAATATATTTTCCTACACACAAATTTATGCAATATGCAATATGAAGTGACTGAGCCGATCTAGTGCCTAGAGTGTGTGTATATGCATCCACGAGCAACCGCTAGCAAACACTTGCATCCACTTGCATCCATCAACCATAACATGTCTCAAACACATGTTTCAACCATAGGTTTACCCTATCTAAAGGTCAAAGGTACTAACGAGAGGACATACTAAAGATAAGATAAGCACAAGATATGCGATGAAGGAGAAGCAAAAGGACATACCCTCCGAAAGAAGAAGGGTACCTCGAACGTATCTTCGCTTCCGTCTCCCAGGTAGCGTCACTCTCTTCATCTCCCCTTTGTACTTTGATTAGTTGAACCTCTCTGTTTCTTAACTTCCTAGTCTCTGACTCAATGATGCGAGTAGGAGCTCGTCGAATCGTCTCATCGCGCTTTAACTCTACTTCTTTAAACAAACTCGGCTCTACCACCTCAGCGGTCTCATGTAAGCACTTCCTCAAATGGGACACATGAAATACATCCGGTACACCACTAAGTCTGTCAGGCAACTCCACTTTATATGCCATCTGTCCAATTCTTTCCTTAATGGGAAATGGCCTTACAAACCTTGGTACTCACTTCCTAACAGATCCAAAGTGAGCCACATTCCGTAACAGAGATATCTTGATAAAAAGCATGTCCTAATATCAAACTCAAGCTCTGTTCTCCTCTTGTCCGCATAAGATTTCTGTTTATCTTGCGTCGCTTTCATCCTTCTTTGAATCAAGTCAATCTTCTCTGAAGACTCTCTAATCACATCGGCCCAACCAAGATCTTATCCGTAGATTCCCACCAACATGTAGGTGATCAACAAGGCCTTCCATAAAGAGCTTCGAAAGGAGCCATACCAATACTGGGCTGAAAGCTGCTATTATATGCGAACTCCACCAATGGAAGATGCTCTTCCCATGTACCTCCAAAATCCATAATACATAACCTCAAAAGATCTTCTAAGATATGGTTCACCCTCTCGGTCTAACCGTCCGTCTGAGGATGATATGCGGTGCTCAACCACAACTGAGCCCCTACCGCTTCTTGCAAGCTCTTCCAAAACTCACTAGTGAAGATAGGATCTCGATCGCTCACTATACTGGAAGGTACACCATGCAATCTAATAATCTCTCGAAGGTAAACTGAAGCTAGACATGTAATAGTCCTCTTGCTCTTCACGGGTATGAAATGGGCACACTTAGTAAGTCTATCTACCATAAGCCCAATCCCCGTATTACCCTTCCTTGATTTCGGTAATCCAATGAGACACTATCCCACTTCCTATTACGGAACTTCTAACGGATGAAGCAACCCTCCGGGTTTCTTCTGCTCCGCCTTCACTTGCTGGCACACCAAGCATCTAGCGACATACTTGGCCGCATCTTTCTTCAGATTGGCCAAAAAGAAAATTCGCTCTATGTCTTGGTACATCTTGTCCCTACCGGGATGAATGGTTATCTTCGACCGATGTGTATCATCAAGTATAGCCTTCCTCAAACTCTCATCTTGCGGTACACAAAGCCTACCGTCTCTACACAACCACCCCTTACCATCTAGGGTGTACCTACTCAAATGGCTGGACGACTCCCCTCCTTATGAGCTGCTCTACTAACTCAACCAATTGTGGGTCGTCCCGCTGTGCTCTGCCAATACGCCCCAAAAGAGTAGGCCTAACCTCCAAGGAGGCTAGCAAACCGGATACAGAATCAACGGAAGGTCTAAGTCAAACATAGAAATAAATTCTAAACTCTATAGTTCAACGGACAACCTTTTTCTTCTTAAGACGTCTGCTACCATATTTCCCTTGTTAGGGGTATACGCTATCTCAAACTCATAAGATGCTAAGAATCCTATCCAAAATCGTCACAACTGTCCATCTCTCACGCAGACCACCCTAGTCGAATTCGACATCCCCCAAATGCAAGCCCCAAAGGCCGAAACCAATATCAGACAAACACCCAAGGGACATCTCCTTCGAGTTCAGGCAACCTACGTGAGATGATACTAAAAATAATAATAATAATGGCTAAACAATTAAGCCTCTGACCAACTTTGGATGTCCTCGCCAGTCTCGCTCCAAAACCACCGTTTTTCCTATAACTGGCTTTACTCACCCTTTTGAAAACTTATTACGCTCCTTGAAAAGACCAAGATGTCATTTACAAAGGCCATCACAAACTTATTTAGGTACTCCCTGAACACCCTCCTCTTCCAATCAACAAGGTATGCAGGGGCGTTCGTCAAACCAAATAGCATCACCAGCCACTCATAAAACCATTCGGAGTCCCAAAGACAATCTTCTCTATACTATCGTCAGCCACTCTCAACTGACGAAACCATGTGGCTTAGTCCAACTGCGAAAATACTGAGGCGCCAACCAACTGATCAAAGAGATCATCAATCTTTGGCAATGGGTGTCTATTCTTCTTTGTGAGTTCATTTAGTTCTCTTTAGCCTACACAAAGTCTGAGGGACCCATCCGCCTTCATGGCAAAAACTACTGGAGCGCCCCATTCCGATATACTTCGTCTTATGAACCCCTTCTCAAGCAAATCGCCTACTTACTTATGGAGTTCCCTCCTCTCGCTAGGAGCCATGTGGCACACTGGCCAAGATACTGGTTTAGCATTATCCACCAGATATATTCGGAAGTCAATCTCCCGCTTCGGAGGTAAGCCCTTCACCTCCCCACACACATCCGGGTATTCCCGGACCGCTCTAACAGATCGCAAACTCTAGACCAACGTGTCACGCGATTCTAGATACCTTAGCATAACAGATTCTATGGGATTACAAGAGATCTCGAGAGTGTTACCCAGGCGGCCCATAAGCCTAACAACTCTCCCTTCAAAATGAAGAACAGCACTCCTACTGGATAACCAGTCCATGCCCAAAACTAACCCATAGCCCGTGAAGCCCAACAAGCATCACATCTAAACCCAACGCTAAGTATAGAAACTTTCAAACCCAACCACATCATGGAGCCCAATTGGGTTTGAAACAACTAAGGGATCATCTACCAACTGGTGTCTCAGTGCAGTGACTCTACTAGTAATGATGAGATAAACGAATTCGATGCGTCAAAATCAAATAAAGTTCGAATTGGATGATAAAGAAATCCAACCTCCAATCTAGACGGTCTTATCCCTATCTGGTACCCTAGTCATGAGGGAATATAACTACCCCCCAGAAGATTCCATACCTTGCCCTTGCTTCTTTGGACAATCCTAATAAGGTGTCCTATTCCTCTCAAAAGGATAACCACTTGCCTTCTTCTTCCCTATTCCCCACTCGTAACTTCCCACCAATGAGGTTTCATCTTTCATTAACCAAACAACTATTTGAGCCTTCCTCCCACCGTCTATCCAATAGATACCTACCAGTCCTCCTCCTTCTTGAACCAACTTCTAATCCGACTAACGTCTAAATCCCTTGAAGTGGTTTTCCATCCTTATCTATCTTAGAAAGATCATCTATACGCGGAGGGGAAACTCGAAATGAGAGAAAGGAAGAGATTCAAAATGGAGAATTCGAAAGATATAGATATGGCTATTGGGGATTATGCTTTTCTTTCAAAAACTTTTCTCTTAAAAGACATGTTTTTGAAAATACTCCTTTCCAAAAATATTCTTAGAAAATAGTTTTTCTAAAAAATTTTATCTGTTCCGGTAACCTTAAGCTCTGATACCACGTGTAACACCCCACACCCGCTATGGTCACTCGCTAAGGGAATGCCATAACATCGGTGGAGTATTTTAAGTGAATATAGAACAGAAAAGATTACAACAAGACAGATATAAGTAATACTTGAAAATCTTAAAACATCATTTCATTGCAGCGGAAAATAAACATGTTTGGTTACATCACAAAACCATAATAAGAGTCAAGTACAAAATATCCATCCTGATAAAATAGAAGTACATAATTCCACTACATAGACAATAGCCATAACAGAAAAGATAAACCGAGCTTTACTTCTACGATCCAAGCCCAAAAGATAGATATAGCGGTCTGATCCAAGCCCACTAGTGCTAGGCCCACTCTGATAACCTGAGGGTTGGGAAAAAGATAAAAACAACGGGGTCAGACATAAGTCTGAGTGAGTCCTATAACCCTAACAATACAACCATTAAAGTAATTAGGGTATGACATAAATAAGGTACGGTACCTCTGGGGATAATGACTACACTAAGTAGCCAACTAAACACCAGATGTACTACGATAACCGAAAAGACGCATTTATCCACCCAAAGATAATTCTTACCCCACCCCAGACTTATTCACCCAAGGGTAATTCCTACACTGCACTACACCAGTTCTACCCACCAAGAGTAATTCCTACTTAAAGGTTGATCCCACTAAGTGTACTTAGTAATTTTTACCCGGTAGTTTCTTGTACCCCTACACAGGTGCCGTTTGCCCCTATCTTTACTAGGTGTACCCACTACCCATCGATCGGCTCCCTACCGTAGATACCCATGCTGGTCCCACAAAAGGGGGTGTATCATTCCCCAAAGTGGCTACCAGATAATATCACTGTGCACGGCTTTATATCTACGATGCAACAACGACTTACCGACCAGCCCGGGTCCACACACGCATATGAAACCCGTTGATCCTGCGTTGCCACCGCTAACCCGTTTTGGCCACTTATAGTCAAGCCCAATATGCGTGTCCCGTCACTCGACTTGAGTCGAGCCCACAAAGATACGTTTGGGATATTGGTTGAAATGGGCCCCCACAAGCTACCACCTAAGCTTGAAATTTTATCTAGTGCATCCCACTTAACCCCTCTTTCTAATCATGCCCACTTACATGTTAAGTTTTGGTTAAGTCATCAATCATATTTCAAATTGCCACTAAGGGCACCCACTAGTTTTCCACATGCCACCCAAAGCACTTACTTGATTCCCACATGTCACCCAAGGCACTTACTTAACCCTTTAATCATGCTTAATTACATGTTCCACTTTGGTTAAGTATTCTAATCGTATTTTTCACATGCCACCCATGGTACTTACTTAACCCTTTAATCATGTTTAATTACATGTTTGACTTTGGTTAAGTATTCTAATCATATTTTTCTATTGCCACCCAAGGCAACCCAATAGTCTCATCATGCCACCCCAAGGCACCCACTTAACCCCTCATGTCCCACTACATGCTAATATGGTTAAGTGTTTCTTAATTCATTAATTAAGATCATGACCTCATAAAGACCTCTCACATTAGACCGTCTTTTATGACTGCTGGATATGCCGGTTGGTTCCGGGCAGACTTCTGTCATCAAAAGGGTCTAACCTCGTGTCTTTACTTTAATCATGTATTTAATTTATGACTAAGACCTCTCACATTGGGCCAATCATTTGTAGCCGCTGGATGGCCGGTCGGTTCCGGGCAGACTTCCGCTACAAAAGGGTCCAACCTCGTGTCTTAGTTGATTAATTACACCTAATTAATCACCCCCATATTAATTATCCCTAATTAATATCAAGTTTTCATAACATGGGTAGACCTAACTCAATAGGTAAATTCCCATGGGGTAGACCTAACTCAATAGGTAAATTCCCATTTATGCTTAATCATTTTATGGTATGCTTAATCATAACCATTTCACACCATTCATTTACATGTCTATTAACCCCATCGCTTCCCCACGCACTTATGCTAACACGACATATTTCCAAGAGAAGATTCTCTCATACTTAACATGGGTTTCACTTAGCACACAATAGCATTAACATGGGTTAAAAGGTGTCTACTCACATCATAATATTAACCCAACTAGCATTGCCAAATAACCCAACTTGCATGAACATACATATGTCATATCTAAAGGCAACTTGCATAAGTGTTCATAGGTTATACAAAGATGAACTTGCATGTGTCTTAAAGGTGTGATCTTGCACAACATGTTACATGTTAACTTGCATAACATCATACACATAACTTGCATGATATCATAAACATAACTTGCATATCAACATACACCTAACTTACATAACATCATGCATATAACTTGCATAATCTCATACCCCTAACTTGCATATGAACTTGCACAACAACATGCACATAACTTACATAACATCATACACATACTTGCATAACATGTTGATCTTGCATATAAGCATACACATAACTTGCTTAACATGTTGAACTTGCATATATGACTTGCATCTTAAAAGAGGGTAAACATTCATAGCATATAAAGGTGTTATCCCACATATGTATGCATCACATTTAAGAGGGTAAACTTGCATGTCATGATTTATGCATAATACCAAACACCTAACATGCATAGAACCCAATACTTAACATGCATACAATCAAATACTTAGCATGCACAACATCAAATACTTAACATGCATAACACCAACTACTTAGCATGCATAAAATCACATGCATAACTTGCATATCATGTTACATATACTTGCATATATTCTCACATATAGTTTGCATAACATGTTACATATGCATAAATGTTCAACATAATATTTTACATCATAAAACATGGAAATAAACTTGCATATGGCATAAAACTTGCAATTCACATATCATACAACTTGCATATAACTCACTTATCCACAAACATAACCATGTCTTATCACATCCTACCATAATCAATTTAACAATTGATTATTAAAGCTATAGGAACTCACCAAAACACAATTAGCAAGCTAATGAAGAAGATTAAGATACTTAGAATGGATTAGAGGTTGATTAGAGCTTGCTTTCCTCTTCATTGATTTGTGGAGGCCATGACCAAGTTTCATTTTGCCATAGTTTAGTTACTAGGTTTAATTATGAATGAATTAGGGTAGGGTTAGGGTGTTATTTATAGGATTAGGTTGCATTTTAGACCCTTAGATTAACCCTAGATTAATTTAGACCCGTCAGATCCAAGAAGCTTCCAGAACCAGCCCTCCAAGCCAGCCTAAGACCCAACCTGGTGCAACCTGGTGCACCCAGGTTCACTGGACGCCAGGACCCTGTCGACAGGCAATTCGACAGGCAAGTCGACACCCCTGTCGACAGGCCTGTCGACAGCCCTGTCGACATGGGTAGGCGGGAATTTTCCCGCCTGGCCCCGCCTGTGTATTTTAAAATCTGAAATTTAAATACTTAAATCTGTTTTTAGTTTCGAATTTTCTGCAAACTTCATCGGGCCATAACTGGGCCATACGGACTCCGATTTTCGAAAACTCGGACTCTATTTCGCGTATTTTTCCGAGACGAACGCAATAACGCAGCCCGTTTCCCCTAATTCCCACATATGAAATTATTTATTCTGTAATTAGTGAATTTTAGTATTAACCCAAAATACGGGGTGTTACATCCGTGACGCGCTCCTTCATGATGTCCTTAAGATGCCGACATTCATTTGTTTCATGACCATCCAAGTCACGAAACAAACAATGCTTTTCAGTGTTTCTTTCCTTTATGGAGGTTCCCTTCTAGGTGGTTTCTTGAACGAATGACGATCTAGAGTCCCCTAGTAAATCCTCTTTAAAGGTGCATTCAATTACATATATGAAGATAATTTTGGTTCTCTCTGTTACATATTATTTCAATCGAATCCTCCTTTAGCCTTTTATTTCCCTTACCGAATCAAGATAGTCCTCCATCATTAACTACATTAATCTTGAGATCCTTTATATCTTCACTTGCATCCTCTTACATGAGAAATTTATACGCCATGAAGTAGATTTCACTAGGATCCCTCAATGGATCTCTCTTCAAAGAAACTTTAGAGTTAGAATTATCTAAAACACCAAAAACTACAACCATCAAAACCATGGATGGACCAGTGTGATACACTGAAACAACGGTCGCACCAAATGTAGCAGCCAGAGTTTCTAGTAATTACTTGCTATAGCCACTAAAATATAAATAATTGGGTAATAATTAAGTTGAATATATCATTAATTTGAATATTTATGTTAACTATTCATGTTAATAACAATTTGTTTCTTTGTGGAGTTTAATCACTTTAAGTGATTAAATTTGAGGCTTGGATTAATTAAATGTAAAATTTGTGATAAATTGTGAAATATTGGTTTTGGGTGAAAATTATAAAATATGACAACAAAAAATATTAACAAGTGTTAATATATGTTGTAATATAGAAATAAAAGGTAAAAAATATTTTCTTAGGAAATTAGTAATGTTAAACCCATAGGATTTGTATTTTGATGTTAATAATGTGGCTTTTGGAATTAGAAACTCAAATATTGAATACTTAGGTTAATAATGAAATTTTAATAAGAATGTGAAGTAATAAATATATACTAACATGTAAAAATTTGTTGAATTGATAGTAAATAGGGAAAAAAGGTTTTTTCCATGGTTTAACAATTTATTTTGTTACAAACTAGGATATTTAAAGTATTTAAGTTGTATGAATTGTAAATGTTATAAAAATATAAGTGAGATGTTCATATTTGTTTTAGTTTGTTTCAAAAATTAATATTACCACTTAAAAAGTCTTTAAAGTAGTTTATAACATTGTTTTGAATTTATTTACCAATTGGTAGTTAATATTTGTAGATTTTGGTTGAAATTTGGTGTAATACGTGGTTTAGTAGGCTAAATAGATGTTAACATAGTCTAAATGCTCAATTAGCAGTTTGATTATGTGATTTCAGGCCTAATTAACCTAATTTGGGCCTAATTGCTCTCTTAACCAAAAAAATATCCGGAGAAAAGGAAAAGAGTATGAACCTTTCTCCTGTACTCCTCTTCTCCCAAAAACCAACATAAGAAAAACAAAGAAAACTTAGAAAACCCTTTACTGTAGACTAACCTCAAATCCACTACAAATTAAAGATTTTGATTGTTTAGATCCCTAAGCAGAAGGTAATTCATCTAAAACTTAGTTCTAATCCAAGTTTTCTACGATTTCCTTGAAGATTACACCTTTGCATTAAACATTCTTCTTGCTTGTTTCAACTATTGTTTCTACAGGCAAAAAGAGCTCATCTTCTCAACAAAAGCCTTTTGTTGCTTCAATTCTTCTCCGAACTTGCTGTAATTTCTTTTATGGTGATTGTTTAATCACAAATTCTAGTCTCATTGAGGTATTTGATGTTTTTGTCGAATTTACGTAAATTCGTGTGAAATCATGTAGTTTGTGTTCATATTTTCTCAATTGCTCAATCACAGCCGAAGCTCAACTTTGAGTTGTTTATTTTGGTCATGTAGCAACGAATTTGTGCCAATTCAATTTCTATTCCTAGCTAAACTTGTTTTTAGTGTGTCTACGAATTTTTAGACTAATCTAAGCTATAAAATTCCATCAAATTAATCACTAAAATGGCACTCGCAGGCTATTTTCAGTCGGAAAATTCCCCATCGAAGGAGTTAACCAGGCGGTCGACCTTGGGTTCGACCCCCCTATGGGATGTTGCATAGGCGTGAAGCCTGCCAGCTTGTGTTTGGTGTTGGAGTTTGATTCATTGTTTTGTTGAGTTCATGATGCGTCTTCACTTGATTTTTGTTGCTGTATAAGCTTAGTAAACTAAGCCATTTAAGACCCAAATTCAAACTCCGAATTTTGACGATGGTTGATGAATTTATTGTTGAGTTTTAAGATGATTTTTGGTGATGACGAACAAAAGTGCACATTTTATAAATAGTTTTTTATAATATATATATATGTAAAAAAACTTTAAATGAAAACATGGCGGTTCTAGAGAATAACTGCCCACTTTCTTCTTCCCGTCCACCGCCAGATCCATTGACTTCATCAACCATCTCTCCATCTTTAGGCCAACCATCCAATCTTCGATCATATGCTAATGCGGTCCTAACTTCCACTTCTTATAAATCGGCTCGTGCTCTAAAGTTCATACCACCGAAATCAGACTGTGTGGTTCTTCCTGCAGAAGTGGTAAAGAAATCAGAAGATGTATAGGTTAATACAATAGTTCTGCACCCTGTCGAATGTCGACTTTCCTTTCCCAAAATAAAAGAATACATCTCTCGTATTCGGAAACCACTAGGTGATTTTCATATTCATATGTCACCCAATTACCAGTTTGCGGTTCAATTTGAAAAGTAGGAAGATTTCGATAGAATCATGGAATGTAAAACTTACTCCTACTTTGGGAAGTTGCTGCAAATTGATGCTTGGGTTCCAAATTATGATTATACCAATTTTTCCACAATTGAAATTCAGATTTGGGTACACTAACGCAATCTAAAATTAGAAATGTGGACTTTAGATGCCCTGCAAATTATAGCCAGTTACATCGGTTCCCCACAATGCATTGATGATAATACTGCTTCAAAGGAATTTACGAAATATGGGCATGTTCAGATTGCTATTGGGATTAACTCTGAATTGAAAAGTATAATTCCAGTGCTCTTGCCAAATAGATCTACACATGAAGTAATTGTCGAATATGAGTACGTACCTTATAAACGTTGTAAATGTAACGTTTTCGGGCATAGGACAGCAGTGCACGAAGTGAAATGAAGCCAAAGTGTGTTAGAAAACCCACTGGTAATACCTCGACATCAGCAACACCACAATATGAGAAAGATAATGACTCTTCTTATGATGATGGTGATTTCACCTTCCTGGATCCAGAACTACCTGATGACCTGCATCAAGATGAAATATAACAAGTGGTAGAAGTTATTAACGATGAAGTGGAGCCTGAAATGAAAACAGACGTTACGACGATGGTTACTAAGAATCCTGCATATTTGAACGAAGGAAAAAAGTGGCTATCTCTACTCCTCCTAAAAGAATCTTGAGGAGTTCCTCCTCATATAAATGACAATCATCATGTGGAATGTCAGAGGAATGAGTACGTCAATCCGTATGATTAATATCCTCAAACTTCTGTCTACATATAAGCCAACATCATTGGCTTAGTGGAAACTAAGTTGAATGAAGTGAATTTAAGATTGTTTTCTAACAAGCTATCTACACAATGGTTCCATATTACTAATAATGCTAGAGACAGTGTGGGTAGAATTTTATTAATTTGGGATTCATCAGTTTGGACAATGCAGCTTCTATTTACTTCTACTCATCATATTAGTGTTCTTGCTCAAAATTCTGGTGGTCTCTCTCTTGTTTCCTCAGTCGTCTTTGGTAGTAACAGTTTTGTTGAAAGGCTAAATCTATGGAATAATATAATCAATCAAGCTCAATATATCTCAGATTCGTGGCTCATAATGGGCAATTTTAATAACGCTCTTTCTCCGCAAGACAAAAAAGGTGGGTTACGCATTCCCTTTCAGCACATTAGAGAGTTTCAGAATTGCATTGATGCAGTCTGAAATCATCGAAATAAAACCTCTTGGATTCAAGTATACTTGGTGCAAGAAAGGGCTCGCAACTCATATTAATAAGATTCTAACAAATACCGCCTTCATTCAGAAGTTTGTAAACTTAAAGGCTTTATCTCTTTCCCAAATGACGAGTGATCACAATCCACTGTTTATAGATCTTATTCCCATTGTTTGGTAGAAAGGGTACCCTTTCAAATATTGTAATGATTGGAACCTTCTTGATAGATATGATTATTGCATTAATAAGGGTGTCACCGCAACTACATGGGGATTCCCCAGTCATCAGTTTCTATGTAAACTGGTTTCATGCAAGTTTGAACTTAAGAAATGGAATAAACATAGAGTAAAACATGCTGACCTAATGACACTATTAGAAGATACCTTTAAAGCACTGGAGCTAGCAGTGGATGATGATCCTACAGATATGCACTTGTACGAATTCATGGTAGAAACCAAACTACATTTGCAATCACAACAAAGGCATCATTTCTGGGGACTAAAATTGAAGTCTAAAGTAGCTTGGCCATAGGAGGGGGACACCTGCTCAAATTTTTTTTACTCTAAAATGACTACAAGGCATTTTAAAAACAACATCAGGGAGCTTATAACAGCGGATGGTCAACTATTGCACAGGGATTTAGACATTGAACAACAAGCATTGGGTTACTACCACTCTCTGTTTAATGGAGAGGTGGCTACTAGTTTTTCTGAATTTGAAACAACAAATTAAATTAATGCAGAGGGGAAGGACTTCTTACTGCAACCTATCTCTATGCCCGAGGTACAAAAAGCAGTTTTTTTCCATTCATGATGACTCCAGTCCAGGACTAGATGGTATGAATTCAAATTTTTACAAATTGCATTGGGATCTTTTAAAACTTGTTTTAACAGTGGCTATGACTGATATATTCAATTCTGCCAAACTTCCTTGCGGGATCAACCATACCTTCTTAACTTTAATTCCTAAGGTTGATAAACCCACTAGCATTACTAATTACAAGCCAATTTCTTGTTGTAACCAATATTATTTGTAACAAGATTAAGCCTTCCTTAGTCATTTAATTGCAGAAAATCAATGTGCGTTTATTCCTGTAGAAATGTCGGCGATAATATTTTATTAGCACACGAACTGTTAAGGGATTTCAAAGAAATTGTGTTTCGAAGTTCTGCGTTAAAGATGACTTGCAAAAAGCGTATGAAATGGTCAATCGAGAATTCAACTATTTCTTGTTATCTCGCATGGGATTTCCTATTCACCTCGTGAATGTGATCTACGAATGTATATCTACTACCTCCTTCTCTATTTTGTTTCACGGGGTCCCAAAGGGGAAGCTTCCTTCTAATCGTGGTTTACGGCAAGGTGATCCTCTTTCACCATATCTATTTGCGGTTACTATGTAGTATTTTTCTTATCTTATGGAAGAAGCAGCTGAAAAAAAATTCATTTGAGCCTGTGTTTAAATTTGATCAAGTTATTACCCATTAATTGTATGCAGACGACTTGATGGTTTTTACAAAATCTACTTTATTGAATGCAACCACTCTACAATGTGTATTCTAGAAACTTAGAGCGCCTGCAGGTCTGGTAGTAAATGTAGAGAAATCAATGCTTTATTTTAGTTTGTCAAGCCGAAATACCCATCAGATTAGTGATATATTAGCATACGATGTTTGCCATTTGCCTATAAAATATATTGGTGTTCCTCTATCCTCAAACTATTTACATTACTCCGAGTGCAACTGGTTAATTCATAAAGTGCAGGATAAGATTGAGGCACTGCAATCAAAGCTTTTGAGTTTGGCAGGCCGGGCTGAACTAATAAATTCTGTCATTACTCCTACCATTCTCTACTAGGTCTTTGTTTATCAAATTCCCGAGTACACTTTGGATAAACTTCAATCTATTTGTGAGGATTTTTTTGGGGTAAATCGAAACATAAAGTTGCTTGGCATTTATTGTGTCGACCAAAATCAGAAGGATGGGTTGGGCTTAAGTTGCTAACCGATCTAAAAAAGGCAGCGTGCATTAAACTACTATGGAATTATCTCTCGATGCAGATTCTTTGGAGTAAGTGGTTAAATAGAAGATATTGTCATAATAAAAATTTCTCAAGTACGCATAGTGACAATAATGCTTCCTTGACATGGAAAGCTTTGCTACGTCTTCGAACTACTTCAAAACAATTATTTAGTAAAGTTATAGTAGATGGAACTCGTACCTCGTTATGGTTTGAGCCTTGGCTCAACAGTAAATATCTTATAGATATTCTGGGTTATCATTATTTTCAGGCATTGGGGCATCAACATGATACAGTCAGCATGATTATTCGACATTAGCACATTGATCCTTCTCTCCATCCTGCGACAAGGCTAGTAGTGGCAGAGTGCCAAACTGTCTCTCTTTTTCCTGACAGGATTGAAGATAAGTATGAGAGGTGTGACGGTGGTATTTTTCCTTCCATACTACATGGAATAAGTGTAGACAGAGAGGAGACGCAAACCTTATCTTTACAGTGATAATGGCATTCTAAGAACTATAAGCGCATGGCTTTAATCTCCTATCTTGCGGCATTGGATCATCTTAGTACGAAAACTCCACTTCACCGTTTTGGCATTATATCAAGCACCACATGTCCCCTATGTAATCGATACGATGAAAATGTTCAACACCTGTTTTTTACATATAATTATTCGTCCTACATTTGGGGTTTCCTAAAAGTAAAGATGTAACAACCCACGTCCGTTAATGTCACTCACTAAGGGAATGCATTACGTTCCGTGAAGCGTTATAGGTAAACAGACACTAAATATTACAAGACAGATATAAAATAACAGCGAAATAAAAACTTTATTTATAATAAAGCATTGTGTTTTAAAAACAGCACATGTCTGAAATACACATAAACCATTACATCATAATAACTATTGTCTTATACTTTAAAACATCAGGATACATGAAATAAACAAAATTCCCCAAACAAAATATATCCATAACAACAAGGATAGGAGCTTCAGCCATACGTCTAGCAGCTCCAGCAAAAGTAAGCAGAATCACGGTCAAGCCTGAATATTCCCATCCTGAGAACCTGAGGGGAAACAGAAGAAAGGAGAGGAAACAAAAAGGTTCAGTCATGGAAGGGTATGGCACTTAGAAATATAACAGTTGTATTAAAATCAAATGATGACAGAAGGGCTGTTGCGGAACAAATTGAGAAAATTGTGGAATCAAACGGCAATAAATTTTATGCTCTGGCAACTAGCGATGATGAAGAGGTAAATGGCGATGAAGCACGGGAACTTAAAGAGGGAGAGACAAGGAGATTAGGTGATATGCTCACCAATGTATTTTCCAACCATTCTGCAGATGAAAAATGGCAACAGACAGAGAATGTTTTAGGAGGGGAATGCGGTGGTTCTGCCACCACCTTGCAACAAAACAAAAAGAGCGATCTGAATGTGAAATCTGTGGAAACAACTTCAACTGTGAATGGTAATGAAGGTCACCCTACTGACCAGAAACACAAGAGTGCGAATAAGAAATCCCCCGTAACCTCGCTAAAGCTCGGTTTCCTGAACAAATAGCAATCAGTTTCAACTGCAAGCAAGGAGATGCCCTTGTCTGTTAATGTTGAGAAAAATGATACACCAACAGGACAAGTTTCCGATTCCAGTTCCATGAGGAAGAAGCTCAAAGAAAAGCAGACCAACCCGTACGCACATATAGTACCACCCATCCGCTTACAAAGCCCCACCTCCAAGACTGACTTAAATCATTGGTTCTTAGTCTGCCTCTCCTCTTTTTGCATCGCACCCTGGTTATATTACTCGAAGAAAAAAGGGCGTTCTTGGAGTTGGTAGTCTTTTTGACAATGATTGAGTATATAAGCTTCAGCGGTATTTTACTATGCTGCATGTTATTAAAAAAAAATGTAACTCTCTATGTAACGAATATGGGATTCAATATGGTATGTATCAACGTAATAGCTATGTAAGGGTAACTTTTGCTGCTTTGTAGCAGTCTCTTCCCTGCGTGGAAGATTATCTTGCAGTGGGTATGCAAATGGCAATCTCCCGACCTTCATGTATTTCTATTATTATTTTAATAATAAGTGTCCCAGATCAATATAAAACCCATCGGCCTTGCCAAAAAAAGGGTCATACATAAAGTCTGGCGAATCCAGTTACTTTTAGCAAGTAAATAAATAAAAGTAGCATGACAGGCACATAAAGTGGATAGGAGAGAGATAACTACATAATGGTAGGTATGACAAGGTAAACAGGATAGGGTGTACACACTTCTAATGATTACTCTGCACTGCTACAAATATATCCAGAATGAGATGATCCCTTCCACTATAAAGTGGTAGACTTAGGAACACGTCCAAATGTACACTAACTTACTACCCTAATCGATCGGCTCCCTAATCCACGTAGATACTCTGTGCCGGCCCTACCGTAGGATGTACCACGTCCTAAAGTGGCAAACCTCCACTGATATGCACAGCCCCATATCTATAGGTGTCACGGTTTTCTTATCCCCTTCTGCCCGGCTCTAGCGCGCACATGGCCCAGTTAGTTTGCGCCGCCCACACCATCCTCCATATTTGTATCTCTTACAATCAGTTCAGTAAGCGTGCCCCTTCTCTGACCTAGTTCAGAGTATTTTATTCAATACCTACTCCGGGTTACTAACTGAAATAGGTCCCACACATTATGATACAAGCTCCCCCCTTGTCTTTTATCCCCCACTAGGTTTTCCACAGGTTATATTTACCCTAAAAGGTGTCTTGCTTATATAACACAATCTTTCTACCGGTTATGCTTATCTATAGGTGTCTTTAACACATAACCCCCAATCGGTTAAGTCTCGTGGGCCTATACCAGATATTACCCACCCAACTCAGATATACTAATTTAACCCTTCCATTGTTCAACCAAGTTTGTTCAACCCATATTTATATTCACACAATCACTATGGATTAAACTAGGTTAAGTATTTCAAATCATTACCATGTCCATTTATGGTTTATATTGGGCTAGACCTTCCACATTAGGCCTACAGCTTGTGGATGTTGGATATGCCGGTTGGGTCTGAGCAGACTTATTCCAAAAGTTGGGCCTAACCTCATGTCTTAATCCATCTCGTATTTGCGCACTTAGATCTCTCACACTAGGTTCAACATTAGTGGTTACTGGATATGCCGGTCGGGTCCGGGCAGACTTCCACCACTAATGCAACCTAACCTCGTGTCACAAGTGAAATTACAATTTTTAGTTGTAATCCTAGGCATTTCATTCTTATCCTATTTTACCTATGTCATTATAGGTTATAGGTTATAGGTTTCATGCCCCTTTTCCCCCAATTATATTCATAGTGAATTATATGTCCATATTCATATTCATTAATCAAGTTATGTCAATTCTAATATTTTCCCCCGTTCCTTAACTAACGCATTCGCATAATTTTGGCGGCATGCCTTAGGCTAGAATGTAGCCTAGTCATAATCAATAAAAAGGGAAAGGTGATTGAAAGATGACAATAGTGATTATTCTAACATGACTGGCATAAACATATATATATATATATATATATATATATATATATAGGCATAGACATGTAATTGGCATAATAATAAGGTGGACATTAAAACAGATCTAGTGAGCAAAGGTGATGATAAAACTAGATTTAACATAATAAAGATGTCACAAGAAGCATGAATGGATCTAAATAGGAATTCATATGTCCAATTACAACAAGATAATCTAGAACTAAACAAGAATTTAACTGTCTAAATAATGATAGATCCAAGTTAACCACAATCCTAGGTAAAGGTTCAGATCCACAAAGGTGACATGATAAACTATCCACAAGTGAATTAGATCAATAAAAATAGATCTAGCATATTAAAGTTTGAGATCCAACAATAACATAGAATCACGATTTTAGACAGATCCAAATCACATTGCTATCATGTCTTAATTTTAATCATTTAAATCTAAAAGTAACCTAGAACTCAAAGTGTTTGGATTAAGAAGAGAGAACTAGAAGAGAAGCTTATTGAGTTGCAGATCTATGATTGAATCTCTAATTGGTTTGCTTTAGTTGATTGTTTAGAAGATAATTCGGTTCAGTTCAGTCATCGGTAGAGCTTGGCCCCCATGGATTCTCAATGAAGAAAACTAGAGAGATGGACCTCTATATATAGCTGCCAGCCTCCAGAAAATTGAATGCCGCCTCAGCCCTAGGGGGTCGACCCCCGCTTATGGGGTCGACACCTCTACTTTGGGGTCAACACCCGTAGGGCGGGAACTTTGCCGCTAATGGATTTTTCGAATTTTGAACTGAAATCTGAATTTCTGGACCCTATATATATAACTATCTTGCGCGCAAACCTTTATAACTTCTTCATACGGTGTCCATTTTACGCAAACCAAATGTCTATCCTGACCAGAATTTCGAGACGGACGCAATGCATAGTCCGTTTTCCTTAACTTTGAATATTAAATTAATTATTATTTAATTTATCCTCTTCTAGTGTTGTTAAAATTACGGGTGTTACATTCCTGCCTACCTAAAAGATTTCGTCCTGAAATCTCTAAGTTTTCTAGAAATGTCGATCCTACCATCCATCACACATCTACTCATCCATCAATCACAGGCATCCATTGTCCTTAAAGACTTCTAAAGCTTATACTAACATATGCAAAGGTGTGTGTATATGCCCCAATACTAATGCGAAGATTAGGCGGTCTACTGATTAAGTCGACCTCCTCAATGCAATGTATGTTAGTGTCATGAATCCGATATGTATGCAAATAATCCTATCATAATATATTAGTTCTATATGTGTGTACACTCATTCGTCCAAATGCAACATCCATTTGATAATTCATCCATTTTCATTCATTAAAAGGAAAGAAAAGAAAAATGCACACACATCTATATGCAGCACGAGAGTGATTGAGCCGATCTAGTGCTTAATATGTGTGTATATGCATCCACAAGCAATCACTAGCAAACACTTGCATCCACTTGCATCCATCAAACATAATATGTCTTAAACACAGGTTTACACCCATAGGATTCCTATCTAAAGGTCAAAGATACTATTGATAGGACATACTCAAATGACAAAAGAAAGCATAGATAAAACTTTGGAAAAGTAGTTAAGAACTTACCCTCGAAAAGGAAAGGATATGAAGCACAAATCTTGTCTTCGGTCTCCCAAGTCGCATCCTCTGGGTTATCTCCCCATTGGACCTTTATCAGCTTGATTTCTTTATTGCGTAGCTTCTTAACTTCTGATCCAAGAATATGGGTAGGGAATCGTCTGACTGTCGCCTCCCGTTCCACTTCTACCTCCTCTAATATACTTGGCTCAACAACTTCCGTGGTGTCATGCAAGCACTTCCGCAGATGAGAAACATGGAAACATCATGAACATCAGATAAATTTTTTGGGAGCTTTACTCTATAGGGCATTTGGCTGATCCTTTCGGTATTGGGAATGGTCCTATAAATCTGGGTGCCAACTTCCCTACAGATCCGAAGCGAACCACATTCCTCAGAGGTGATACTTTGATAAAAACTAAGTCTTCCACTTCGAATTCGATGTCAGTCCTTCTCTTGTCTGCATAATATTTCTGCCTATCTTGAGCTGTCTTCATCCGCCATTGAATAAGGTCAATCTTCTTGGACATTTCTCTAACCATATCAGGTCCAAGTAATAATCTTTCTGTAGATTACCACTAACAAGTTGGTGATCTGCAGGATTGTTCGTGCAATGCTTCGAAGGGTGCCATGCCGATGCTAGCTTGATAACTGTTGTTATAGGCACACTCTACTAAACGAAGGTGCTCTTCCCAAGTCCCTCCGAAGTCTAGGATACACATCCTTAAAAGATACTCTAGAATTTTGTTCACCCTCTCCATCTGTCCATCGGTCTGAGGATGATAAGCGGTGCTCAAACACAACTGTGTACCTAATGCTTCTTGCAAGCTCTTCCAAAATTCATTGGTAAATACGGGGTCACGATCGCTTACGATGCTAGAAGGTACTCCATGAAGACGGACTATCTCACGAACATAAATTGCTGGCAACCATGATGCTGTCCTTTTACTCTTAACTGGAATGAAATGAGTACTTTTAGTCAGTCTATCCACCATAACCCAAATACTGGTGTTGCCTTTCTTTGATCTAGGCAAACCATCTATGAAGTCCATACGCTTTCCTATTTCCACTGTGGAACCTCCAAACGATGAAGTAAACCACCGGGCTTCTTTTGCTCAACTTTAACTTGCTGGCAGACTAAACATTGAGAAACAAATTCCGCCACATCTTTCTTCATCCCTACCCAAAAGAAAACCCTCTGCTTGTCTCTGTACATCTTATCATCGCCTAGATGAAAAGTCATCTTAGAATGGTAGGCTTCTTCTTGGACTACCTTTATCAAGCTTCCAGTTTGAGGAACACAAAGTCTTCCATCTCGTCGCCACTACCCCTTTTCATCTATATAATATTTGCTGAGGTGACTAGAAGTCTCCCTTTTTTTGAGCTTATCCATGATGTCTAAAATCTGTGGGTCACCTTGCTGTGAAGATCCTATCTGATCCATAAGATCTGGTCGTATCTCTTGCGATGCAAACAAATCAGCCAAAATCTCGATGGAGGGTTTAAAGTCAAAAGTTGATATGAACTCTAAGCTCTTCCTTTCCACAAACAGAGGAATTAAGGCCATCCTCTGCCTACTTAGTGCGTCGGCCACCACATTACCCTTGCCGGGGGTATAAGAGATTTCAAAATCATAAGGAGATAGAAACTCCATCCATCTCTTTTACCTTAAATTAAGATCCTTCTGCAAGAACAGAAACTTGAGAGATTTATGATCAGTGTATAACTTGAACTTCTCTCCAAGTAAATAATGATGCCACGTCTTAAGTGCAAATACTATGGCAGCTAACTCTAAATCATGGGTGGGGTAGTTCTTCTCATGAACTCTCAACTGTCTACCCCCATAACATACTACTTTTCCTTCTTGCATCAGAACTGCACCAAACCATGTACCACATTCATCAGTGTAAACCGTAAACACTTTGTTCCCATCGGGCAAGGTCAAGACCGGGGCTATTGTCCGAGCCCTCTTCAAACGTTGGAAAGCAACATCATAATCTATATCTCATGAAAATGCCAAGTTTCGTCAGCTTGGTAAGGGGGGCTGATATCTTTACGAAGTCGTTAATGAACTTCCTATAATAGCCTGCCAGTCCAAGAAAGCTTCTTACCTCCGTTGTATTTTTCGGAATTAGCCAATCTTGCACTGCAACTACCTTTGCAGGATCTACAACTATCCCTTCTTTAGAGATCACATGCCCTAAGAACCTCACCTCTTTTCTCCGAAAATGGCATTTGGAGAACTTTGCCTTAAGCTGATGTGCATGGAGAGTTTCTAAAACCTCTCTCAAATGTTGGGCATGCTCTTCTTCTCTTTTGGAGAAGATCAAGATTTCATCAACAAAAACCACGACAAATTTATTTAGAAACTCCCGAAACACCCTACTCATTAGATCGACAAAATAGGCATGTACATTCGTCAACCCAAAGGGCATAACTAGCTATTCAAAGAAACCATCCGGAGTTCTAAAAGCAGTTTGGTCTATACTGTCCTCAGCCACCCTCAACTGATGAAACCCCATGGCTAAGTCTAACTGAGAGAATACCGAGGCACAAAAAGCTGGACAAACAAGTCATCTATCCTTGGAAGTGGGTGCCTATTCTTCATTGTGAGTTTGTTCAACTCTCTGTAGTCCACACACAAATGAAGCGAACCATCCGCCTTAGTTGCGAATACAACTGGAGCACCCCATTCAGATATGCTTCGTATGATAAATCCTTTCTCAAGTAGCTCCCCTACTTGCTTACTCAACTCTCTCCTTTCCCTCGGAGCCATATGATGCACTGGTAATGCAACTGGCTTTGCATTGTCCACCAGTTATATACGAAAACCAATCTCGCACCTCAGAACTAATCCCTGGACCTCCTCAAAAACATCAGAATAATCTCGGACTATTGGAACAAATTTAAAATCACTTATGGATGTATCAAGAGACTCTAGAAAGCTAAGCATAACAGGCCCTTGAGGGTCACAAGAAATCTCGGGGGTCCTCCCATGGCATGTCAGAATTCTAACGACCCTCCTTTCACAATTTAGAATAGCACCATACGTGGTTAGCCAATCCATCCCTAGAATCAACCCATATCCCGTGAACCCAAGCACATATGCATCATATTAAAATTTGATGCCTAACACAGATATTCTCAAACCCCGGCAAATCATAGATAAATGAGCTGAACCACCAATGGGGTTTGAGACAACTACGAGATCCACTACCATACTAGTAATTAAGTGCAGAGATTCTACCACAGAACTAGATATAAATGAATGTGAAGTGCCAGAATCAAAAAGTGTTCTAATAGGACGATTTGAAAGAGAAATTAAACCTTCCACAGAAATTTTTCTACCTCTATCAGGAGCACTGATCGCGAGAGCATGCACCTGCCCTCCAGAATATCCTGCCCTCTGACCTTGTCCCGGTTTCTTCGGGCACTTCTTAGCAAAGTGTCCGACCTCTCCATAGTTAAAGTAAGAATTTTTCCTTCTTTTGCAATCTTTCAGCAAGTGACCCTCTCGTCCACAACTGTGACACTTTCTCTTATCCTTTGCCTTGTCATTCTTTCCACCCTTGTTCTATTTTTGTTGTTGTCCTTTCTTGGGCTATATCTTCTTAGTTGTTTCCTCAGCTTTGACCTCTTTCTTTTCTCCCTTCTCTTCCTCATGCATCAAGGCCATATCAACAAGCCTTTCAAAGGTTTTCCCCATTGGAATATGGGACATAGCTATCCCATGATGGGGTTCATTCAGCCCTTTATCAAACCGCAAAGCTTTCTTATGCAGGGTATCCACCAATTCCAGTCTAAATCATGCCAGCCGGTTGAATTGTTCACATACTCTTTAACAGTCAAGTTTCCTTTTTAAGTGCTAAGAACCTCTCCATTTGCATGCTTTTCTCAGTTTAGGAAAAAAATTCATTTCGAACCTCTATCTAAAGTCATCCCAAGTTTCCATTGGATGGCCTGCTTGGGTTACCTCCCACCAAAACGAAGCTTCATCCTTCATTAGCTAAGCAGCTAACTGAATCTTCCTTCGGTCTCCCTGAGCCAGTTCCTTGTCTCCATAAATGTCTTGGTTCCATGGAATGGCTTCCCTCCCATAGCACGGAAGTCTTTTCTGATCTTAGTGAAATTGTCTACACGCGGAGGAGGAGGAACAACATGTGAATTTCGGGGAGGAATGTTTCCTTGGCCTTCGGTAGGCGTCGTTGCCTCCATATACCTACGGAACCAGCTTGGTATCATAATGCCCTCTGGAATGTTGGGTTTCCTAGACATGTTGAAAAAGAAAAGGAAAGAGATTCAGATAAGGGACCGAAAGATAATACTTATGGCTTTTTGGGGAATGTTTTTAAAAACAAACTTTTCTTTTTGAAAATGCCTTCTTTTAAAACCTTTTTGAAAACAGTGTTCAAAAACTTTTATCTAATCCGGTAACCTTCAGCTCTAATACCAAGTGTGACACCCCACGTCTGTTAATGTCACACACTAAGGGAATGCTTTTAGTTTCGTGAAGCGTTATAGGTAAATAGACACAGAATATTACAAGATAGATATAAAATAACAGCGGAAATAAAAACTTTATTTATAATAAAGCATCGTGGTTTAAAAATAGCATATGTCTGAAATACACATAAACCATTACATCATAAAAACTACCGTCATGTACTTTAAAACATCACAGTACATGAAAGAAACAAAAGTTCCCAAATAAAATATAGCTATAACAACAAGGATAGGAGCTTGAGCCATACGTCCAGCAGCTCCAGCAAAAGTAAGCAGAATCACGGTCAAGCCTGAATATTCCTGCCCTAAGAACCTGGGGGAAACAGAAGAAAGAAGAGGAAACAAAAAGGGTCAGACATAAAGTCTGGCGAGTCCAGTTACTTTTAGTAAGTAAATAAATAAAAGTAGCATGACAGGCATATAAAGTGGATAGGAGAGAGATAATACATAAAGGTAGGTATGAGAAGATAAATAGGATAGGGTGTATACGCGTCTAATGATTACTCTGCACTGCTATTAGTATATCCGGAATGAAATGATCCTTTCCACTATAAGGTGATAGACTTAGGCATACGTCCAAATGTACCCTAACTTACTACCCTAATCCATCGGTTCCCTAATCCATGTAGATATTCTGTGTCGACTGTTAACCCGTCAAAAGACCAAGCCTGGGATGGAACTGCGAAACAAGCGCTCGCAACATCTCGTGTAACCGCATCTCCAATCAAAGTTGGACACGAATCGTGACCCAGGTGCAGGAGTCAAGGTCGATCGTTCATATTAGGGGAAAACCACTCAAATATGGAAACAAAACAAGTCGCCCATTCAACGTAGGCAGAAGCGACCTTGTGGCACAGCCATAGGGACAGACAGCGCCATACAAAAGCAGCAAGAGAACGAGCGCCCTAAAACCAAAAAGGTCGGACGCACTAGGAATTCAATAAGTGGATCTGGCCAGCTTTGTCGTTTTTCAAGGTTTCAATATGGTCAAGGTGTTGAGCATTCAATTTCTGGAATTCATAACAGAATTTGGCCTAATGTTCTAGTCGCCTATCAATGTCCTTCATGACCGAATTCAATTGTATCTCAAATTGATTCTTAACAACATTTAGCTGATGGATCATGCCACTTCTTATGGTATCCAAACTTTTCATAGTATCGTCCCTATCATTGGGATGTAAATCCAGGTCAAAATGTATTCCCCTTAAGTCCCAATCGCTAAAGAGATCCTTTAGCGTTAAGTTCCCGGAGAAACCTATAAGATGGACGATCGCATATTATCAGGACTTGAGCAAGGGTCGGGATAATGGACCTTACAGAAGGTTATGTCGATGCTAGCACCTTAGCCTAGTCAAGTCCCTCATGCCTTAAAGATTCAACCATTGGAAGTTCAGGGGTATGTTGGACCTGAGAACTTGAAAACAATTGGGGACGCTTCAAATAACAGGGAAGATGAGGCAGTAAGAGGCTTCGTGGATCAGTGAGATCCGCCTGTTGAGATAAGCTCTCCAAAAACGAGTAGTTCGCATTGACACCTGAAAAATAAATAAAGCATGAATCTAGCAAGCATTCGGAGATTATCAGGTTTATGAGATATTATGCTACAAGTAAGATGATATCAAAACCAGTTCCAGGGGAAGTTATGAAAGCGGAAGCTTGTCAAGACGCTGAGCAGGCCCTTGGATTCCTCCTATATCAAATACAACGGGGTTTGATACCACAACATCACCCTGGCTCAAGTATTTGGCAGAGTCCAAATCCCCCAGACCTCCAAAAGTCCTTGAGGAACCATCCACCTGAGTAACAGTACAACCATAACCTTCGACGGTCGTTCCAGAAATTACATCGACCCCCGAACCGTCTGCATCCTCATCAACTCTTCTGCCACTCCCTTTGATAATCGACAACGAAGGATAGCCACTTACGTCGAGGATTAGACGCTTCTTTTTAAAAGGCTTACCAGCAAAACATGGAGAGTGAACCAAGGTCTTTCCAGGAGATCGTGTGGAGTGAATTAGCTGGTACTTGCGGAGGTTTTCCTCTGAAAGCAGCACCTCTCTGCTCCTTTCCTTTTTGTCAATAGAAATTAAAGAATTAAGGAGGGCTTGATCCAAAGTAAGACCCACGATGGAAGGGATCACTACAAGAATCAGAGAGAAAGCCAGATGAGAAAGTGGAAAAAGGGTAAGTACTCGGAGAGCGAAGGCATAGTTACCTCCTTCTGCCCATCGTCCATAGAATTTACAAGGACGAAGAAATATTGATCCGGGAACCCCTTAGCATCATCCGTCAGGCCAGTGATGATTCTGTCATGCATACTTTCCATAAAAAAGAAAGAAGGACCGTCTATCTCCCTCCTCTTAAAAGTATATAAAGAACAAATATTTGCAAACGCGGGTTACTACTGCCGAACTCTCATGAAAAGTATGTATAACCCAAGCAGAATTTGATATCCACTAGGATGCAGCTGATATGGAGCAATAGCCAGTTGCCGCAAAATGAATTCTAGATAAGGGTTAAAGGGGGGAATCACCCCACTAGACAGCATGTGATAATTGACCGCTACATACCCAGAGGGTGGACAATCCGCTAATTCTTCCTTTCTGGGAAATCTGGTTTCGCCTTTTGAAAACCCGAAGCGATCGCACATTCGTAAATACTGATCAAAGGAAAGCACCAATTTACGGCAACCGGTCGCCACCCTATCAAAAAAGCGAGGTTAAGGATGAATCTGACTATCTGTCAAGTCAGAGCCAGTAGCCGGGGCAACCTCAAGTTCCTGATACAGACCCTCTCGTTCCCCAGACATGATGGGTTAAGTAGGATTAAGATGAATTAGCAGTTAGCTACATGTCAGCACAAATAAGCATGCTTAAAAAGAAATTACGAATTGAGTTGTTCAAAGTTAAAAAAAAGCAACTCAAGATAGATACATCCTCCAAACTAGATTACCAGCCCTATCCGATAAAAAGGGTTAACTATCGCATGAAGGAAAGATTATAAATTCAAAAGTATGAGAAACGCAGGTTCTGGTTTGGTCGTTTACGACTGGTAATTGCGCCTACCAAGAGAATAATGAGAAGGGAAGAGCGGAAGTCCTGCTATGACATAAGTATTCCATTAAACATCCGGTGAAGGCATAATGAATTAGGAAATGTCGTTTCATAGGCATTTCAGTGAATGATTTGCCAGCATAAAAGGCTAAAGTTATCACATAAGCTAGAACCGCCAGAGAATTCCGCGGAAGGTTCAAGTACATACCAAGTCAAATCAACACTTCTCAAATATCACAACCATGTGTTCCAGTGACTCGATGTCGCCAATTGAGGATGTCTTTACAAAACCAAGAGAATTAACCCAGAATCAGAGGTAAAAGAAAGGAAGTTCACTTACGACCAAAATTCAATTTGGAGAAAGGAGCGTTGTAGCTCGAAACAAAGATGAAGAAAATCGTCAACCGAAGCAGGGTCAGGCAAGATAATCAATCAAAATAAAGAAAATCGGAGCTCTAAGAAGCAACAACAAGGTCTTCTACGATGAAGGCGCCATTGGAACAAGTTCATCAATGAAATATAAAAGCGGGAAAATGAAGAGACAATGTTAAAAAGGACTAGAAATCCCTTTTTATTATATGACAGCTCAATCAAGATCTAGTGATCCGGTTTAGCATACCCAGGAAATATCCCGCCAAATGTCCAAAGACATGCAATTGTCGAAATATCCAAATTTTGAAAACGCAAGCTGTCTGTGAGGATGCCCATTTTGCAGTTCCATCCAACGACATTTCATCTCATTACATCGAAGTTCGTAGTTCTTAATGTCTTAAAAACAACGAACTTCGAGGGGCAAATGTTAACCCGTCAAAAGACCAAGCTTGGAATGGAACTGCGAAACAAGCGCTCGCAGCATCTCATGTGACCGCATCTCCAATCAAAGTTGGACACGAATCGTGACCCAGGTGTAGGAGTCAAGGTCGATCGTTCATATTGGGGGAAAAACGCTCAAGCATGGAAACAAAATATGTCGCCCATTCAACTTAGGCGGAAGTGACCTTGTGGCACAGCCGTAGGGACAGACAATGCCATACAAAAGCAGCAAGAGAACGAGCGCTCTAAAACCAAAAAGGTCGGTCGCACTAGGAACAAAGGAGAGTTGGTTCCAGTCCCACGTTATGCTTTTATAAAGTCTCTCAAAGCGGTCATGCTCGCTTGGATGCCCGCTCCTACGGGCTCGCACAACTACTCAACACGCTCGCTCCATTGAGTCGCTCGCACATGGTAACCGAATACAACCATGGACAGCTAGCTACATCTAGCCGATGTCATGGTTGTAATTAATAAAATGAGCGACCCGTAGCTGGCATAAACAGATTTCAGGTCATTTCCCAAGGTGAGCTCACTTATAAATACACGATGGCTACCAACATAAAGGGGAGGGGATCTTGGAGACCATGAAGTGCTGCCAAATTTTGTCCTTAACCACTGATTCATCCATGGCGTCAAGAACAATCTCATGACCATGGAAGACGGCTCCATTTTCTTTCTCAATCATCCATCCATTTTCCTTCTCCTCAAACTTTACCATTCTCTTGTATATTCCCAAGATTGAATTATATAAACGAGGGTGTATTGAGTGAATGCAAAGATGTATGAAAAGAGAGAATTGATGTATTTTGTAATCCTCGTTATAAGATTGAAACTCACCTTCACAGTGGACGTAGGCCTAGTTAACGGCTGAACCACTCTAAATCTCGCCTCTACTTTACTTTTCTTGCAATTTTCATTTTTAATTGCTGATTGAACACGGTTCCATTTAGATCTTACTGAGTTGGTGAAGTACAACTTAGTACCTTGGGTGTTTAGACCATTTTTGGTGTAAACACCGACCCCACCATAGGATGTATCACATCCTAAAGTGGCAACCCTCTGTTGATATGCACAACCCTATATCTACAGGTGTCACAGTCGTCTTATCCCCTTCTTCCCGGCTCATGCACGCACATGGCCTAGTCGGTTTGCACTGCCCACACCGTCCTCCACGTTTGGAACTCTTACAATCAGTTCAGTAAGTGTGCCCCTTCTCCGACCTAGTTCAGAGCATTTTATTCGATACCTACTCCGGGTTACTGATTGAAACGGGTCACACACAATATAATACAAGCTCCCCCCTTGTCTTGTATCCCCTACTAGCTTTTCCACAGGTTATATTTACCCTAAAAGGTGTCTTGCTTATATAACCCCAATCTTTCTAACGGTTATGCATACCTATAGGTGTCTTTAATACGCAACCCCCAATCGGTTAAGTCTCGTGGGCCTATATCAAATATTACCCACCCAACTCAGATATACTAACTTAACCCTTCCATTGTTCAACCAAGTTTACTTAACCCCTGTTTATATTCACACAATCCCTATGGATTCAACTAGGTTAAGTGTTTCAATTCATTACCATGTCCATTTATGGTTTATATTGGGCTAGACCTCCCACATTAGGCCTACGGCTTGTGGATGCTGGATATGCCGGTTGGGTTCGGGCAGACTTATTCCACAAATTGGGCCAAATCTCTTGTCTTAGCCCATCTCATATTTGCGCACTTGGACCTCTCACATTAGGTTCAACATTAGTGGTTACTGGATATGCCGGTCGGGTCCGGCAGAGTTCTACCACTAATGCAACCTAACCTTGTGTCATAAGAGCAATTACAATTTCTAGTTGTAATCCTAGACATTTCATTCTTATCCAATTTTACCTATGTCATTACAGGTTTCATGCCCCTTTTTCCCCAATTATATTCATAGTGAATTATATGTCCATATTCATATTCATTAATCAAGTTATGCCAATTCTAATATTTCCCCCCGTTCCCTAACTAACGCATTCACATAATTTTGGCGGCATGCCTTAGGATAGAAAGTAGACCAGTCATTATCAATAAAAAGGGAATGGTGATGGAAAGATGAAAATAGTGATTATTCTAACATAACTGGCATAAACATATATATACACACACATATATATTGGCATATACATGTAATTGGAAAAATAATAAGGTGGACATAAAAATAGATCTAATGAGCAAAGGTGATGATAAAACTAGATCTAACATAATAAAGATGTCACAAGAAGCATGAATGGATCTAAATAGGAATTCATATGTCCAATTACAACAAGATGATCTAGAACTAAACATGAATTTAACTTTCCAAATAATGATAGATCCAAGTTAACCATAATCCGAGGTAAAGGTTCAGATCCACAAAGGTGACATGATAAACTATCCACAAGTGAATTATATCTATAAAAACAGATCTAGCATATTAAAGTTTGAGATCCAAGAATAACATAGATTCACGATTTTAGACAGATCCAAATCACATTACTATCATGTCTTACTTTTAATCATTTAAATATAAAAGTAACCTAGAAATCACAGTTTTTGGATTAAGAAGAGAGAACTTGAAGAGAAGCTTATTGAGTTGCAGATCTATGCTTGAATCTCTAATTAGTTTGATTTAGTTGATTGTTGTAGAAGATAATTCGGTTCAGTTCAGTCACCGACAGAGTTTGGCCCCCGTGGATTCTCAATGAAGAAATCAAGAGAAACGGACCTCCATATATAGCTGTCAGCCTCCAATAAATCGAATGCCACCTCAGCCCTAGGGGGGTCGACCCCCCTTTATGGGGTCGACCTGAAACACCCCACCTCCGTTAAGGTCGCCCACCATGGGAATGCCTTAACTTCGATGGAGCATTTTTAGTGCAAGATGCAGAAAAATTACAAGATAGACAAATAAAGCAATGAAAAATAAATAACCTTTATTGATTAAAAGAGCTTGTACAAAGATTGTTTTACAACACCAATACTTATTACAAGAAAGCATATGTCTTGTTTAATATATAAGAAGCACAAACTAACAATGATATTCCCCAATAAAGCATGGGCCAACCATAGCAGTAGAAAATGGAGTTCAAAGCAATGCGCCAAAGAATCTTCAAGCTCGGAAAGAGTAACGGCCCCAAAATGAGCTAAGCTTTTCCCTCCCTGACTACCTGGGTGGAGGGGGGGGGGGGAGGGAACGGAAGAAAAGAGGCGAAAGCAAACTAGGTCAGACTTAAAGTCTGGTAAGTCCAGTGATCCTTAGTATTTAAACGAGGAAAAGGGTCATGACATGAATAAACTTAATATAAGACTAAACCATAGTAACAAGATAACATGGGGCAAGCATGGGATATGACAAGATAAATTGAATGTACTGATAAACTTAATGTACTGATAAACTGAATGCGCCTCTACTCCTTCTCTGCTTTGCAACTACCCTTTTATACTGATTTCTATATCTCTGCACTACCTACTAGTGTCCAAACTAGTAATCTTTGATCATATGATAACGTGATCCCAATCCCCGTATTTGCGGATGCCTTCAGGTGTACATCTATTATGGGGATTCCATTTATTACCTAGATCTAATCTAGGGTTTACTATCGAGCACTTCCTAGATTCAACCAGGTTTTACGCTAACCAGGGCTATTAGGGTTTATGCTACCTATTGAACGCTTCTCGGATTCAGGGTTTATGCGAGCTAGGTCCAACTAGGGATTATGCTACCTACTATGTATTAATTTTCCATGTGTTTGTGTCAGTTGGCCCTCTCTTGCGTGTAGATACTCTGTGCTGGCCCCACCATAAGGTGTATCAAGCCTTATGATAGCGACCCGACACGATTCAAGATGCACAATGTATAACTATTGGTACCCAGTGCCTGCTTTTTCCACTCCGGAGTATGTGCACGCCCGTAAACCGTCGGAACCTATACTGACGTACCACCTGCCGCTATTTTGACTGCTTATAATCAGCCCAGTAATTGTGCCCCACCCTGCTTAGCTCAGGGTACCGTGATACATCTATGTGGGTTACTGCTGAAATGGGTCCCTGTTACTGGGTTTCCTACTGGTTAAGTTTGTGGGCCTATATATACACAATATTACCCACCTACACGTGATGTACTTAACCCTCCCACTGATTCAAGCATGTCTATTTAATGGTTAAGTTTGTGGGCCTATATGTACTAATATTACCCATCAATCCTGATATGTACTTAACCTTCCCACCGATTCAAGCATGTCTATTTAATGGTTAAGTTTGTGGGCCTATATGTACTAATACTACCCACCGATCCCGATATGTACTTAACCCTCCCACTGATTCAAGTTGATATATATTCTTGGTTAAGTGTTATCCATTCATTCAAGTTAACTTAACCTGCCCACACATCATGTTGTGTGTGTGTGTATATATATATATATATATATATATATATTGGTTAAGTGCTCCCCTTGTGTTACTTAACCCCTATCACATATCACGTTATATATATATATATATTTTGGTTAAATGTTCCTCTTATGTTACTTAACCCTACCACACATCATGTTATACATATATATATATATGTATATATATATATAGGTTAAGTGTGTCCTATTAACTTAACCTCACCCACTTGTCTAATTAACATGTTATGACAGTTAAGTGTTCTAATTTTACTTAACCTCACCCACTTGCCTAGTTAACATGTTATGACGGTTAAGTGTTCTAAATTTTCTTAACCTCACCATCTAGTCTAGTTAGCCTATTAAACGCTTACGTAACCTTACCCACTTGTCTTATTAACATGATATTATGGTTAAGTGTTCCCTTAGTTACTTTACCCCCCACAAATCTTGCCTTGTTAACATTTTAAGTTGGTTAAGTGTCCAAATTAACTTGACCCCTATCAACCTTGTCTAGTTAACATGTTGAATTGGTGAAGTGTTTTCTCGATTACTTAACCCCACCCTTCTTGTCTTTGTTAACATGTTATTACAGTTATGTGTTTCCCTAATTACTTAACCTCACCATTTCTAGCTTGATTTATTCATGAGCCTTAATTAATTAATTAAAGCACCAACCACTCACATTAGACAGATATTGTTGTGGTTACTGGATGTGCCGGTCGGTTATGGGCAGCTTTACACCACAACTCAGTCTAACCTCGGGTCTTTCTAGGCTTAATGCACTAACCACCCAGATTAGACAGGTATTGTTGTGGTCACTGGATGTACCGGTCTGTTCCAGGCAGTTTTACACCACAACTCAGTCTAACCTCGGGTTAGGCATATTCGTCTTTTACTAAATTTACATATTTACTGTTTATGTAAATTTTTCCGTAAACCAATTTAGCCTAGATCATATTCAACTGTCATGCCAATTAACATACTTATATTCTATGTCCAAAACTTGATTTACCAATCAATTAACCCAACTTGTAGTTTATACCAATTTAGATTTAATATTCCCCTTTTCCAATTCATGCCCAATCAAGATTAATATTCCAATTTACGGTTCATGTCTAAACTAGATTTATTATTCTAGTTTACCGTTTATGTCCGAAACTTGGTTTACACGCCAATTACACACTTTGCGGCCAATTAAATTTATCAATTTATGCCCAAGTCTGATATGCATGTAAATCATTCACTATTATAGCAAATTTAGATTATGCCAACATATTTATTATGCCAAATTAACTTAATTAAGCTACGCCCAATCCCCGCATCATAATCGTACGTATAACAAGATTTCACAAGTTTTCTATGCACTCATGAAATGACACTAATCAAAAGGATTAGGGGATAAGCACGAGAATTGATATAAAAGATTAGGCATGTGAAAATAATGGCTCCAACAAGTTCAATGTACATAATAGTGAATAGGAATAAACTACCCAAGTTACACACTAAATATGAGATCCACATAATCAAGGGAAAAGGCATAGGTGATTTGGTCCAACATAATGCCAGTTCAAGGTGCAACATGATCGGTTAATTGTAACAATGGGAATAGTCATAAGCAACTAACTACAATAGTCATAGGCAATTAACCACAATAGTCATGGGCGACTAATCACAATAATTTCTTAATCAATGTCATAGGCAATAGTCTCATAGTTATGATTCATAGTCATAGGCAATAATTTCATAGGCGACAATTCATGGCCATAGTCTTAGACAAAGATATCATAGTCATAGTCATAGTCATAGGCAATAGCTTCATAGGCAACAGTTTCATAGTCATAGTCTTAGGCAAAAGTCTCGTAGTCATAGTCATAGGCAATAGCTTCATAGGCAACAGTTTGCATTGACACCTGAAAAATAAATAAAGCATGAATCTAGCAAGCATTCGGAGATTATCAGGTTTATGAGAAATTATGCTACAAGTAAGATGATATCAAAACCAGTTCCAGGGGAAGTTATGAAAGCGGAAGCTTGTCAAGACGTTGAGCAGGCCCATGGATTCCTCCTATATCAGATACAACGGGGTTTGATACCACAACATCACCCTGGCTCAAGTATTTGGCAGAGTCCAAATCCCCCAGACCTCCAAAAGTCCCTGAGGAACCATCCACCTGAGTAACAGGACAAGAAGAACCTTCGACGGTCGTTCCAGAAATTACATCGACCCCCGAACCGTCTGCATCCTCATCAACTCTTCGGCCACTCCCTTTGATAATCGACAACGAAGGATAGCCACTTACGTCGAGGATTAGACGCTTCTTTTTAAAAGGCTTACCAATAAAACATGGAGAGTGAACCAAGGTCTTTCCAGGAGATCGTGTGGAGTGAATTAGCTGGTACTTGCGGAGGTTTTCCTCTGAAAGCAGCACCTCTCTGCTCCTTTCCTTTTTGTTAATAGAAATTAAAGAATTAAGGAGGGCTTGATCCAAAGTAAGACCCACGATGGAAGGGATCACTACAAGAATCAGCGAGAAAGCCAGATGAGAAAGTGGAAAAAAGGGTGAGTACTCGGAGAGCGAAGGCATAGTTACCTCCTTCTGCCCATCGTCCATAGAATTTACAAGGACGAAGAAATATTGATCCGGGAACCCCTTAGCATCATCCGTCAGGCCAGTGATGATTCTGTCATGAATACTTTCCATAAAAAAGAAAGAAGGACCATCTATCTCCCTCCTCTTAAAAGTATATAAAGAACAAATATTTGAAAACGCGGGTTACTGCTGCCGAACTCTCATGAAAAGTATGTATAACCCAAGCAGAATTTGATATCCACTAGGATGCAGCTGATATGGAGCAATAGCCAGTTGCCGCAAAATGAATTCTAGATAAGGGTTAAAGGGGGGAATCACCCCACTAGACAGCATGTGATAATTGACCGCTACATACCCAAAGGGTGGACAATCCGCTAATTCTTCCTTCCTAGGAAATCTGGTTTCGCCTTTTGAAAACCCGAAGCGATCGCACATTCGTAAATACTGATCAAAGGAAAGCACCAATTTACGGCAACCGGTCGCCACCCTATCAAAAAAGCGAGGTTGAGGATGAATCTGACTATCTGTCAAGTCAGAGCCAGTAGCCGGGGCAACCTCAAGTTCTTGATACAGACCCTCTCGTTCCCCAGACATGATGGGTTAAGTAGGATTAAGATGAATTAGCAGTTAGCTACATGTCAGCACAAATAAGCATGCTTAAAAAGAAATTACGAATTGAGTTGTTCAAAGTTAAAAAAAACAACTCAAGATAGATACATCCTCCAAACTAGATTATCAGCCCTATCTGATAAAAATGGTTTACTATCGCATGAAGGAAGGATTATAAATTCAAAAGTATGAGAAACGCAGGTTCTGGTTTGGTCGTTTACGACTGGTAATTGCGCCTACCAAGAGAATAATGAGAAGGGAAGAGCGGAAGTCCTGCTATGACATAAGTATTCCATTAAACATCCGGTAAAGGCATAATAAATTAGGAAATGTCGTTTCATAGGCATTTCAGTGAATGATTTGCCAGCATAAAAGGCTAAAGTTATCACATAAGCCAGAACCGCCAGAGAATTCCGCGGAAGGTTCAAGTACATACCAAGTCAAATCAATACTTCTCAAATATCACAACCATGTGTTCCAGCGACTCGATGTCGCCAATTGAGGACGTCTTTACAAAACCAAGAGAATTGACCCAGAATCAGAGGTAAAAGAAAGGAAGTTCACTTACGACCAAAATTCAATTTGGAGAAAGGAGCGTTGTAGCTCGAAACAAAGATGAAGAAAATCGTCAACCGAAGCAGGGTTAGGCAAGATAATCAATCAAAATAAAGAAAATCGGAGCTCCAAGAAGCAACAACAAGGTCTTCTACGATGAAGGCGCCATTGGAACATGTTCATCAATGAAATATAAAAGCGGGAAAATGAAGAGACAATGTTAAAATGGACTAGAAATCCCTTTTTATGATATGACAGCTCAATTAAGATCTAGTGATCCGGTTTAGCATACCCAGGAAATATCCCGCCAAATGTCCAAAGACATGCAATTGTCGAAATATCTAAATTTTGAAAACGCAAGCTGTATGTGAGGATGCCCATTTTGCAGTTCCATCCAACGGCATTTCATCTCATTACATCGAAGTTCATAGTTCTTAATGTCTTAAAAACTACGAACTTCGAGGGGCAAATGTTAACCCGTCAAAAGACCAAGCTTGGAATGGTACTGCGAAACAAGCGCTCGCAGCATCTCATGTGACCGCATCTCCAATCAAAGTTGGACACGAATCGTGACCCAGGTGTAGGAGTCAAGGTCGATCGTTCATATTGGGGGAAAACCGCTCAAGCATGGAAACAAAACATGTCGCCCATTCAACTTAGGCGGAAAAGACCTTGTGGCACAGCCGTAGGGACAGACAATGCCATACAAAAGCAGCAAGAGAACGAGCGCCCTAAAACCAAAAAGGTCGGTCGCACTAGGAACAAAGGAGAGTTGGTTCCAGTCCCACGTTATGCTCTTATAAAGTCTCTCAAAGCGGTCATGCTCGCTTGGATGCCCGCTCCTACGGGCTCGCACAACTACTCAAGACGCTCGCTCCATTGAGTCGCTCGCACATGGTAACCGAATACAACCATGGACAGCTGACTACATCTAGCCGATGGCATGGCTGTAATTAATAAAATGAGCGACCCGTAGCTGGCATAAACAGATTTCAGGTTATTTCCCAAGGGGAGCTCACTTATAAATACACGATGGCTACCAACATAAAGGGGAGGGGATCTTGGAGACCATGAAGTGCTGCCAAATTTTGTCCTTAACCACTGATTCAGCCATGGCGTCAAGAACAATCTCATGACCATGGAAGACGGCTCCATTTTCTTTCTCAATCATCCATCCATTTTCCTTCTCCTCAAACTTTACCATTCTCTTGTATATTCCCAAGATTGAATTATATAAACGAGGGTGTATTGAGTGAATGCAAAGATGTATGAAAAGAGAGAATTGATGTATTTTGTAATCCTCGTTATAAGATTGAAACTCACCTTCACAGTGGACGTAGGCCTAGTTAACGGCTGAACCACTCTAAATCTCGCCTCTACTTTACTTTTCTTGCAATTTTCATTTTTAATTGCTGATTGAACACGGTTCCATTTAGATCTTACCGAGTTGGTGAAGTACAACTTAGTACCTTGGGTGTTTAGACCATTTTTGGTGTAAACACCGACCCCACCATAGGATGTATCACGTCCTAAAGTGGCAACCCTCTGTTGATATGCACAACCCTATATCTACAGGTGTCACGGTCGTCTTATCCCCTTCTTCCCGGCTCATGCACGCACATGGCCCAGTCAGTTTGCACTTCCCACACCGTCCTCCACGTTTGGATCTCTTACAATCAGTTTAGTAAGTGTGCCCCTTCTCCGACCTAGTTCAGAGTATTTTATTCGATACCTACTCCGGGTTACTGATTGAAACGGGTCCCACACAATATAATACAAGCTCCCCCCTTATCTTGTATCCCCTACTAGCTTTTCCACAGGTTATATTTACCCTAAAAGGTGTCTTGCTTATATAACCCCATCTTTCTAACGGTTATGCATACCTATAGGTGTCTTTAATACGTAACCCCCAATCGGTTAAGTCTCGTGGGCCTATATCAAATATTACCCACCCAACTCAGATATACTAACTTAACCCTTCCATTGTTCAACCAAGTTTACTTAACCCCTGTTTATATTCACACAATCCCTATGGATTCAACTAGGTTAAGTGTTTCAATTCATTACCATGTCCATTTATGGTTTATATTGGGCTAGACCTCCCACATTAGGCCTACGGCTTGTGGATGCTGGATATGCCGGTTGGGTTCGGGCAGACTTATTCCACAAATTGGGCCAAATCTCTTGTCTTAGCCCATCACATATTTGCGCACTTAGACCTCTCACATTAGGTTCAACATTAGTGGTTACTGGATATGCCGGTCGGGTCCGGCAGAGTTCTACCACTAATGCAACCTAACCTTGTGTCATAAGAGCAATTACAATTTCTAGTTGTAATCCTAGACATTTCATTCTTATCCAATTTTACCTATGTCATTATAGGTTTCATGCCCCTTTTTCCCCAATTATATTCATAGTGAATTATATGTCCATATTCATATTCATTAATCAAGTTATGCCAATTCTAATATTTCCCCCCGTTCCCTAACTAACACATTCACATAATTTTGGCGGCATGCCTTAGGATAGAAAGTAGCCTAGTCATTATCAATAAAAAGGGAATGGTGATGGAAAGATGAAAATAGTGATTATTCTAACATAACTGGCATAAACATATATATACACACACATATATATTGGCATATACATGTAATTGGCATAATAATAAGGTGGACATAAAAATAGATCTAATGAGCAAAGGTGATGATAAAACTAGATCTAACATAATAAAGATGTCACAAGAAGCATGAATGGATCTAAATAGGAATTCATATGTCCAATTACAACAAGATGATCTAGAACTAAACATGAATTTAACTTTCCAAATAATGATAGATCCAAGTTAACCATAATCCGAGGTAAAGGATCAGATCCACAAAGGTGACATGATAAACTATCCACAAGTGAATTATATCTATAAAAACAGATCTAGCATATTAAAGTTTGAGATCCAAGAATAACATAGATTCACGATTTTAGATAGATCCAAATCACATTACTATCATGTCTTACTTTTAATCATTTAAATATAAAAGTAACCTAGAAATCACAGTTTTTGGATTAAGAAGAGAGAACTAGAAGAGAAACTTATTGAGTTGCAGATCTATGCTTGAATCTCTAATTAGTTTGCTTTAGTTGATTGTTGTAGAAGATAATTCGGTTCAGTTCAGTCACCGACAGAGTTTGGCCCCCGTGGATTCTCAATGAAGAAATCAAGAGAAATGGACCTCCATATATAGCTGTCATCCTCCAATAAATCGAATGCCACCTCAGCCCTAGGGGGGTCGACCCCCCCTTTATGGGGTCGACCTGAAACACCCCACCTCCGTTAAGGTCGCCCACCATGGGAATGCCTTAACTTCGATGGAGCATTTTTAGTGCAAGATGCAGAAAAATTACAAGATAGACAAATAAAGCAATGAAAAATAAATAACCTTTATTGATTAAAACAGCTTGTACAAAGATTGTTTTACAACACCAATACTTATTACAAGAAAGCATATGTCTTGTTTAATATATAAGAAGCACAAACTAACAATGATATTCCCCAATAAAGCATGAGCCAGCCATAGCAGTAGAAAATGGAGTTCAAAGCAATGCGCCAAAGAATCTTCAAGCTCGGAAAGAGTAACGGCCCCAAAATGAGCTAAGCTTTTCCCTCCCAGACTACCTGGGTGGGGGGGGGGGGAGGGAACGGAAGAAAAGAGGCGAAAGCAAACTAGGTCAGACTTAAAGTCTGGTAAGTCCAGTGATCCTTAGTATTTAAACGAGGAAAAGGGTCATGAAATGAATAAACTAAATATAAGACTAAACCATAGTAACAAGATAACATGGGGCAAGCATGGGATATGACAAGATAAACTGAATGTACTGATAAACTTAATGTACTGATAAACTGAATGCGCCTCTACTCCTTCTCTACTTCGCAACTACCCTGTTATACTGATTTCTATATCTCTACACTACCTACTAGTGTCCAAACTAGTAATCTATGATCATATGATAACGTGATCCCAATCCCCGTATTTGTGGTTGCCTTCAGGTGTACATCTATTATGGGGATTCCATTTATTACCTAGATCTAATCTAGGGTTTACTATCGAGCGCTTCCTAGATTCAACCAGGTTTTACGCTAACCAGGGCTACTAGGGTTTATGCTACCTATTGAACGCTTCTCGGATTCAGGGTTTACGCGACCTAGGTCCAACTAGGGATTATACTACCTACTATGTATTAATTTTCCATGTGTTTGTGTCAGTTGGCCCTCTCTTGCGTGTAGATACTCTGTGCTGGCCCCACCATAAGGTGTATCAAGCCTTATGATAGCGACCCGACACGATTTAAGATGCATAATGTATAACTATTAGTACCCAGTGCCTGCTTTTTCCACTCCGGAGTACGTGCACACCCGTAAACCGTCGGAACCTACACTGACGTACCACCTGCCGCTATTTTGACTGCTTATAATCAGCCCAGTAATTGTGCCCCACCCTGCTTAGCTCAGGGTACCGTGATACATCTATGTGGGTTACCGCTGAAATGGGTCCCCGTTACTAGGGTTTCCTACTGGTTAAGTTTGTGGGCCTATATATACACAATATTACCCACCTACACGTGATGTACTTAACCCTCCCACCGATTCAAGCATGTCTATTTAATGGTTAAGTTTGTGGGCCTATATGTACTAATATTACCCATCAATCCTGATATGTACTTAACCTTCCCACCGATTCAAGCATGTCTATTTAATGGTTAAGTTTGTGGGCCTATATGTACTAATACTACCCACTGATCCCGATATGTACTTAACCATCCCACTGATTCAAGTTGATATATATTCTTGGTTAAGTGTTATCCATTCATTCAAGTTAACTTAACCTGCCCACACATCATGTTGTGTATATATATATATATATATTGGTTAAGTGTTCCCCTTGTGTTACTTAACCCCCTATCACATATCACGTTATATATATATATTTTTTGGTTAAATGTTCCTCTTATGTTACTTAACCCTATCACACATCATGTTATACATACATATATAGGTTAAGTGTGTCCTATTAACTTAACCTCACCCACTTGTCTAATTAACATGTTATGACAGTTAAGTGTTCTAATTTTACTTAACCTCACCCACTTGCCTAGTTAACATGTTATGACGGTTAAGTGTTCTAAATTTTCTTAACCTCACCATCTAGTCTAGTTAGCCTATTAAACGCTTACGTAACCTTACCCACTTGTCTTATTAACATGATATTATGGTTAAGTGTTCCCTTAGTTACTTTACCCCCCACAAATCTTGCCTTGTTAACATTTTAAGTTGGTTAAGTGTCCAAATTAACATGACCCCTATCAACCTTGTCTAGTTAACATGTTGAATTGGCTAAGTGTTTTCTCGATTACTTAACCCCACCCTTCTTATCTTTGTTAACATGTTATTACAGTTATGTGTTTCCCTAATTACTTAACCTCACCATTTCTATCTTGATTTATTCATGAGCCTTAATTAATTAATTAAAGCACCAACCACTCACATTAGACAGATATTGTTGTGGTTACTGGATGTGCCGGTCGGTTACGGGCAGGTTTACACCACAACTCAGTCTAACCTCGGGTCTTTCTAGGCTTAATGCACTAACCACCCAGATTAGACAGGTATTGTTGTGGTCACTGGATGTACCGGTCTGTTCCAGGCAGTTTTACACCACAACTCAGTCTAACCTCGGGTTAGGCATATTCGTCTTTTACTAAATTTACATATTTACTATTTATGTAAATTTTTCCGTAAACCAATTTAGCCTAGATCATATTCAACTGTCATGCCAATTAACATACTTATATTCTATGCCCAAAACTTGATTTACCAATCAATTAACCCAACTTGTAGTTTATACCAATTTAGATTTAATATTCCCCTTTTCCAATTCATGCCCAATCAAGATTAATATTCCAATTTACGGTTCATGTCTAAACTAGATTTATTATTCTAGTTTACCGTTTATGTCCAAAACTTGGTTTACACGCCAATTACACACTTTGCGGCCAATTAAATTTATCAATTTATGCCCAAGTCTGATATGCATGTAAATCATTCACTATTATAGCAAATTTAGATTATGCCAACATATTTATTATGCCAAATTAACTTAATTAAGCTACGCCCAATCCCCGCATCATAATCGTACGTATAACATGATTTCACAAGTTTTCTATGCACTCATGAAATGAAACTAATCAAAAGGATTAGGGGATAAGCACGAGAATTGATATAAAATATTAGGCATGCAAAAATAATGGCTCCAACAAGTTCAATGTACATAATAGTGAATAGGAATAAACTAGCCAAGTTACACACTAAATATGAGATCCACATAATCAAGGGAATAGGCATAGGTGATTTGGTCCAACATAATGCCAGTTCAAGGTGCAACATGATCGGTTAATTGTAACAATGGGAATAGTCATAAGCAACTAACTACAATAGTCATAGGCAATTAACCACAATAGTCATGGGCGACTAATCACAATAATTTCTTAATCAATGTCATAGGCAATAGTCTCATAGTTATGATTCATAGTCATAGGCAATAATTTCATAGGCGACAGTTCATGGCCATAGTCTTAGACAAAGATCTCATAGTCATAGTCATAGTCATAGGCAATAGCTTCATAGGCAACAGTTTCATAGTCATAGTCTTAGGCAAAAGTCTCATAGTCATAGTCATAGGCAATAGCTTCATAGGCAACAGTTTCATAGTCATAGTCTTAGGAAAAAGTCTCATAGTCTTAGTCATAAATCAGATCCAAAGGCATAGATTACTTTCGATTTGACATAAACACGAATCAAAGATAATTAACTTGCAACTTGGTATAATTCTATATTTTGATTCATTTCATTCACAATTCCAATTACACGTTCAAATCTAAGGAATAACCGAACTTACAGTGATCGGTTTAGAAAAGGCGATTTGCTATGATTCGAGTGACGTTGCTTGAATTGGAATGCCTATTGTCCAACTTGAATCTTTAACTTGATTTGAATCTCCAATTTGAAGAAGAACTATAACTTGTTATAATGGAGAATAAGATTTATTTTAATGGTGGAGGCTAGAGAGAAACATCATGTAGACGCCTAAAAGAATTTGTGTGGAGAAACCTTAGGTCTAGGCATTCTTTAATAGGTGTAAAGAGTGTTTGAGAGCCCTTAGATCATCATAGAAGCCACCAGGTCCGTCCAACACATCAAAAATTGTCATCAGACCAATCAGGAGTTACCACGTAGCCCTAATGACACAACATAAGCCAAAAACTCGTTGCAGATCTGGTCTGGCCGAACCAGGGTAGGTCGACCCCCTAGTCGACCTGGGTACCCAGGTCGACCCCCAGGTCGACCTGGGTACCCAGGTCGACCTGGGTCCTAGGCGGGAAATTTCCCGCCCATCCCAGCTGTGTGTTTTGAATTTGAACCGAGTTGTTTTTAAATTTGAGCTGAAACTTCCGAAGGCCATAACTTCTTCATACGAAGTCCGATTCACGCAAACTTGGACTCTATCTCAAGCAGAATTCCGAGAAGAACGCAATGGCATAACCCGTTTCCCTTAGTTCTTATCTTAAAAATTAAGTATACTTTGATTTGTTACATTAACGTTTACAGAAAATACGGGGTGTTACATTCTCCCCTCCTTAAATGATTTCGTCCCCGAAATCTTCAAGTTAAGAAGAATGTATCCTAACATCCAACACCCATCTACTCAACCATTCAATTACATGCATCCATTGTCCCTAAAAGGATTTCTAATGCTTTCATGATTCTATGCATAGTGTGTGTACATGTCCTTATCTAATGTAAAATCAGGCGGTCTACTTATTCAGTTGACCTCCTTAATGTGAATTATGTCAGTGCCATGAGTCCATCATGTATGCAATTATCCCTAGTCATGTAAGTACTAATTGCGTGCATATTCATTCATCCATATGCAACATCCATATGATAACACATCAAGTTTTAATCCATATACAAATACATATATGCATATGCAAACATGAAAGTGACTGCGCCGATCTAGTGCCTAATGTGTGTATATGCATCCACGAGCACCCACTAGCAACCACTGGCAACCACCTGCAACCATCAATCATAACATGATTCAAATATATGTTTACATCCATTGGCTTCTACCTAAGGATCAAAGATACGACCTAGGTGATATATTTAAAAGATAAACATTACAAAGAAAGTGGAATCCAGGATATACCCTCAAAAAGGGTATGATGCGCGTATCTGGTCTTCAGTCTTTTAAGTCGCATCTTCTTGAGTTTCACTCCACTGTACCTTAATTAATTTAACTTCACGATTGCGAAGCTTCTTGGCCTCCATTTCCAAAACCCACTAGTAAAGATAGGACCTCGCTCACTTACTACGCTAGAGGGTATCCATTGTAGTCGAACTATCTTCCCAAGAAAAACATATGTTAATCATGATACCAAGTGTATATACCTAAGATGATTAGAGGTCTCTCCTCTACTTAGCTTATCCATCATGCTGCAAATCTGAGGGTCTAAAGCTAATGGTTACTATGTACTTATTACCTCTCTTAAGGTCAGTCTAACTTAGGGGGCCAGCCCCAACCATTTATTTCTCATGCAAACCATCCTAGTCGAACTCGACATCCCTCAAGTACAAGCCCCAAAGGCCTATACCAATATCAGACAAGCACCTAAGGGATACCTCCTACGAATATGGACGATCTATGTGAGATGATACTAACAAAACAACCAAAAAACTGAGCACTTTACCGACTCTGGCTATCCTCGCCAATCTTGCTCTAGAATCATCGTTGATCACATAACTGGCTTTGCAGTGTCATTTAGATACATGCGGAAGTCTGTCTCGAGTTTTTAGGGGGAAAACCCTTACCCTAGTCAAAACATCTTGCGTACTCATGGACTAACCCAACGGATCAAAAATCGTCGATAGATAAGTAAAGTGATTCTAGATAGCTAAGACAAACTGATCACTTAGGATCGTACGAAATCTCAAGGGTATTCCCGAGGCAAGTTGAAAGTCTAACTACCCTTGTTTCATAATTACTAGCTAACCAATCAATTCCTAGAATCAACCCATAGCCCAAAAACATAAGCATAAATATAGCTATTCTCAAATCCTCACAAGTCAAAGATAAATGGGTCGAACCAGCAATTGGATTTGAGACTATAATGGGATCCTCTACTAAACAATATCTAGGGTGCAGAGACTCAACTATGGAAGCAAATATATATATGGATGTGAAGTGCTAAAATAGGAAGGAGTACTAACAGGATACTCAAAAAGGAAAAACTCTTTCAACCGAAATCTTACTGCCTCTCTCTCTCAGGTATGCTGGCGGTGAGAGCATGCACTAGCCTTCCGGAAAATCCTGTCCCTTGTTCTTGCCCTTGCCCTTAATTATACAACCCGTTATACCAAAATAAAGATACTTCCTCTTGTTTTGGGTTTTACTATTTTTTTCCTCCCCTCCTTTGTGAACCAAGTCCATATCCATGGGTTCTTCATCCTTGTGTTGTGCTCCATAGCCAGACCCCCTCATTCTCAACTTTGTCATTCTTGTGTAACTTGCTGACATGTCTCTCGAAAGCTGCCTCCATTGCACGGAGAATCCTACAAAGCTCGTAAGGAAATTACTGCTATAGAAGGAAGTTAGGCACTTATTTGCCCTTTGACAAGTGTCGTAGTCTCATCAAGCCTACGGAACCATGCCGCGATGAGGTTACCTCCCAGAAAGCCAGGAGCCTCGGAGACTCAAGAAAGAAGGAAACAAGGATTCAAACAGAGGATCAAAAGATAATGCATATCTCTTTAGGGAATATGACTTTAAAACAAAACTTTTCTTTTGAAAATGCTTCTTTTAAAATTGTTTGAAAATAATTTTTCAAATCTTTTTATCTGATCCGGTAACCATCAGCTCTGATACCAAGTGAAACACCACACCTCCGTTAAGGTCACTCACCATGGGAATGCCTTAACTTCGGTGGAGCATTTTTAGTAAAAGATGCAGAAAAATTACAAGACAAACAAATAAACAGCGAAAAATAAATAACCTTTATTGATTAAAACAGCTTGTACAAAGATTGTTTTACAACACCAATACTTATTACAAGAAAGCATCTGTCTTGTTTAATATATAAGAAGCACAAACTGACAACGATATTCCACAATAAAGCATGAGCCAGCCATAGCAGTAGAAAATGGAGTTCAAAGCAATGCGCCAAAGAATCTTCAAGATCGGAAAGAGTAACAGGCCCAGAATGAGCTGAGCTTTTCCCTCCCAGACTAGCTTGGGGGATGGGCGGAGGGAAACGGAAGAAAAGAGGTGAAAGCAAACTAGGTCAGACATAAACTCTGGTAAGTCCAGTGATTCTTAGTATTTAAACGAGGAAAAGGGTCATGACATGAATAAACTAAATATAAGACTAAACCATAGTAACAAGATAACATGGGTTAAGCATGGGATATTGTAAGATAAACTGAATGTACCGATAAACTGAATGTACTGATAAATTGAATGTACTGATAAACTGAATGCGCCTCTACTCCTTCTCTACTTCGCAACTACCCTATTATACTGATTTCTATATCTCTGTACTACCTACTAGTGTCCAAACTAGTAATCTATGATCATATGATAACGTGATCCCAATCCCAGTATTTGCGGTTGCCTTCAGGTGTACATCTATTATGGGGATTCCATTTATTACCTAGATCTAATCTAGGGTTTACTATCGAGCGCTTCCTAGATTCAACCAGGGTTTACGCTACCCAGGGCCACTGGGGTTTATGCTACCTATTGAACGCTTCTCGGACTCAGGGTTTACGCGACCTAGGTCCAACTAGGGATTATGCTACCTACTATGTATTAATTTTCCATGTGTTTGTGTCAGTCGGCCCTCTCTTGCTTGTAGATACTCTGTGCTGGCCCTACCATAAGGTGTATCAAGCCTTATGATAGCGACCCGACACGATTCAAGATGCACAGTGTATAACTACTGGTACCATGTGCCTGCTTTTTCCACTACAGAGTACGTGCACGCCCGTAAACCGTCGGAACCTACACTGACGTACCCCCTGCCGCTATTTTGACCGCTTATAATCAGCCCAGTAATCGTGCCCCACCCTGCCTAGCTCAGGGTACCGTGATACATCTATGTGGGTTACTTCTGAAATGGGTCCCCGTTACTAGGGTTTCCTACTGGTTAAGTTTGTGGGCTTATATATACACAATATTACCCACCTACACGTGATGTACTTAACCCTCCCACCGATTCAAGCATGTCTATTTAATGGTTAAGTTTGTGGGCCTATATGTACTAATATTACCCACCGACCCCGATATGTACTTAACCTTCCCACCGATTCAAGCATGTCTATTTAATGGTTAAGTTTTTGGGCCTATGTGTACTAATATTACCCACCGATCCCTATATGTACTTAACCCTCCCACTGATTCAAGTTGATACATATTCTTGGTTAAGTGTTATCCATTCATTCAAGTTAACTTAACCTGCCCACACATCATGTTATATATATATATACATATTGGTTAAGTGTTCCCCTTGTGTTACTTAACCCCTATCACATATCATGTTATATATATATATTTTGGTTAAGTGTTCCTCTTGTGTTACTTAACCCTATCACACATCATGTTATATATATATATATATATATATATATATATATATATATATATATATTGGTTAAGTGTGTCCTATTACCTTAACCTCACCCACTTGTCTAATTAACATGTTATGATAGTTAAGTGTTCTAATTTTAGTTAACCTCACCCACTTGCCTAGTTAACATGTTATGACGGTTAAGTGTTCTAAATTTTCTTAACCTCACCATCTAGTCAAGTTAGCATGTTAAACGCTTACTTAACCTTACCCACTTGTATTGTTAACATGTTATTTTGGTTAAGTGTTCCCTTAGTTACTTAACCCCCCACAAATCTTGCCTTGTTAACATTTTAAGTTGGTTAAGTGTCCAAATTAACTTGACCCCTATCAACCTTGTCTAGTTAACATGTTGAATTTGCTAAGTGTTTTCTCGATTACTTAATCTCACCCTTCTTGTCTTTGTTAACATGTTATTACGGTTAAGTGTTTCCCTAATTACTTAACCTCACCATTTCTAGCTTGATTTATTCATGAGCCTTAATTAATTAATTAATTAAAGCACCAACCACTCACATTAGACAGATATTGTTGTGGTTAGTGGATTAGTCGGTCGGTTCCGGGTAGGTTTACACCACAACTCAGTCTTACCTCGAGTCTTTCTGGGCTTGATGCACTAATCAACCACATTAGACAAGTATTATTTTGGTCACTGGATGTGCCGGTTGGTTCCGGGCAGTTTTACACCACAACTCAGTCTAACCTCGGGTTAGGCATATTCGTCTTTTACTAAATTTACATATTTACTATTTATGTAAATTTTTCCGTAAACCAATTTAGCCTAGATCATACTCAACTGTCATGCAAATTAACATACTTATATTCTATGCCCAAAACTTGATTTACCAATTAATTAACCCAACTTGCAGTTTATACCAATTTAGATTTAATATTCCCCTTTTCCAATTCATGCCCAATCTAGATTAATATTCCAATTTACAGTTCATGTCAAAACTAGATTTAATATTCTAGTTTACCGTTTATGTCCAAAACTTGGTTTACACGCCAATTACACACTTTGCGGCCAATTAAATTTATCAATTTGTGCCCAAGTCTAATATGCATGTAAATCATTCACTATTATAGCAAATTTAGATTATGCCAACATATTTATTATGCCAAATTAACTTAATTAAGCTACGCCCAATCCCCGCATCATAATCGTACGTATAACATGATTTCACAAGTTTTATATGCACACATGAAATGACACTAATCAAAAGGAATAGGGGATAAGCACGAGAATTGATATAAAAGATTAGGAATGCAAAAATAATGGCTCCAACAGGTTCGATGTACATAATAGTGAATAGGAATAAACTAGCCACGTTACACACTAAATATGAGATCCACATAATCAAGGGAATATGCATAGGTGATTTGGTCCAACATAATGCAAGTTCAAGGTACAACATGATCGATTAATTGTAACAATGGGAATAGTCATAAGCAACTAACTACAATAGTCATAGGCAATTAACCACAATAGTCATGGGCGACTAATCACGATAATTTCTTAATCAATGTCATAGGCGATAGTCTCATAGTTATGATTCATAGTCTTAGGCAAAAATTTCATAGACGACAGTTCATGGCCATAGTCTTAGACAAAGGTCTCATAGTCATTGTCATAGTCATAGGCAATAGCTTCATAGGCAACAATTTCATAGTCATAGTCTTAGGCAAAAGTCTCATAGTTAGTGTCGTAAATCAGATCCAAAGGCATAGATAACTTTCGATTTGACATAAACACGAATCATAGATAATTAACTTGCAACTTGGTATAGTTCTATATTTTGATTCATTTCTTTCACAATTCCAATTACACGTTCAAATCTAAGGAATAACCGAACTTACAGTGATCGGTTTAGAAAAGGCGATTTGCTATGATTCGAGTGACGTTGCTTGAAGAGGAATGCCAATGGTCCAACCTGAAGCTTTAAATTGATTTAAATCTCCAATTTGAAGAAGAACTATAACTTGTTTTAATGGAGAATAAGATTTATTTTAATGGTGGAGGCTAGAGAGAAACAGTATGTAGACGTCTAAAAGAATTTGTGTGGAGAAACCTTAGGTCTAGGCATTCTTTTATAGCTGTAGAGAGTGTTTTAGAGCCCTTAGATCATCATAGAAGCCACCAGGACGTCCAACACATCAAAAATCATCATCAGACCAATCAGGAGTTACCACGTAGCCCTAATGACACAACACAAGCCAAAAATTCGTTGCAGATCTGGTCTGGCCGAACCAGGGTAGGTCGACCCCCTGGTCGACCTGGGTACCCAGGTCGACCCCCAGGTCGATCTCCTGGTCGACCTGGGTCCTGGGCGGGAAATTTCCTGCCCAGCTCGGCTGTGTGTTTTGAATTTGAACTGAGTTGTTTTTAAATTTGAGCTGAAACTTCCGAAGGCCATAACTTCTTCATACGAAGTCCTATTCACGCAAACTCGGACTCTATATCAAGAAGAATTCCGAGACGAACGCAATGGAATAACCCATTTCGTTTAGTTCTTCTCTTAAAAATTAAGTATACTTTGATTTGTTACATTAACGTTTACAGAAAATACGGGGTGTTACACGACCCCTCCTTATGGGGTCGACACCCCTGCTTTGGGGTCAACACCCTTGGGGAGGGAACTTTGCCGCCAATGTATTTTTCGAATTTTGAACATAAATCTAATTTTCTGGACCATATATATATAACTATCTTGCGTGTATACAAACTTCAAACCTTTGTAACTTCTTCATACGATGTCCGTTTTACGCAAACCAAATGTCTATCTTGACCAGAATTTCAAGACGGACGCAATGGCATAGTACATTTTCCTTAGTTTTGAATATTAAATTAATTATTATTTAATTTATCCTCTTCTAGTGTTGTTAAAATTATGGGGTGTTACAATAGCTAAACTTGCCTCCTCATTCATTAGCATCTTTTGAAGAAGAAGAAAACACCTTATTTCTACTTTCAAGTGGAAAGATTAAATACGTGATATAGATTTCAGCTTTTACTGCTTCCACTTATTTCATATGGCAAGAGAGAAATGCCAAAGTCTTCTTAAATCAGTCAACTACTAGCTCTATCAATCTTCAATAGATAGAAAGAGAAATATATTATCTCGTCAGTGGCAATAGTAGCAGGTCGATTAGATCAGAGAAGAATCTTCGTTTGCTATAGCGATGGGGGATAGAACTCGCTAACACTGGGTAGACGGTCTTTCTGGAGTTAATTAACTGGAATGGGCCGTGGGCCTTTTGGCATGTCTATTTGATTGTTTTTTCCATTATGTTTTTCAACTCGTTTGTATTTGTGATGTAATGCGTCTTGTGTACTGATGTACTGTTAATATGTGGAACTTATATGTGCTCTTTTCCCTTGTAAGGTATCGAGTAGGGGGATTATAAGGTTTTGACGAAGCATAAGGGAAGCATACGATTGGTGTTTTAATAAAGCATACCAATTTTCAAATATATGTATATATATATATATAAGTATATATGTATGTATATATGTATGTATGCCATTTTCCTTATAGTTTTGAGGCTAAAATAAGTTTATGATTTTGGTTTTAAAATAAATGGCCTCAAATAAATAGTATAAAAAAAAATCTATTTTCAAATATATAAGGGTTTTAAGAATGAAAATAACCAGATTTCGGAAATTTCTTTATAAACTTGTTTTAAAAAATCAAGTATTTTTTTCCAGTATAAACACCACACTTTTTACCCCTTCGATATGATATAATGGAAGTTTAACGATATCGTAAACCCCATGGCATAGGACACATCGGTATATGACATCAGCTAATTCCAGGTTCATAATATTAAGTTGATGATTTATTGACTATGATTTGTGTGTTTTCCATTGCGAAGTTGACAAGCGACTAGTAAACCAAGTAATGAGAACGTTTGGTATGGACACACATTTACCACTATTTGGTTTACTGACTGTGAGGTATTGACGCGTTTTGTGTTTGTGACGAGCCAGTACTTGTTTCGGGGTGAAGCTAGACTCGGGAGGAGTGATGTATACGTATTCACTTGGTAGGGGGAGGGGAAGTTAACATACAATCGGCCGGGAGGGTCGCAGCATCAGGCGCCTTATTTGAATGCATATAAGTACTATGATAAACTCGGGCGGAGCTATATTATATTATGATAACACGTGCATATTTCTTGTGATTGATTCATATTATGATTGTGATTTGATCTTAACGATCATATATTATGATGAATATTTGGATTTCAAATCCATGTATATTATGAGGTTTGGTGTTTGGAATATGATGCTTCTTTTGGTGATGTTTAACTCTCTTGAGTTATATACGAGGATTTTAATGATTTTGGTGTTGTGGTTACATTATGGCTTATGTATGATAACGTACTTAGCCTTAAGCTAGTATAAGAAAGCAGCTATATTCCCTTTATTTGTCTTGAGAATTTAACCTAATTTAATCCCTTAATGTTATCATCTTCCAACTCTATAAATAAGAGTTTTATATCGTGTTTCATTTCTCCTTATACCTATTGTTACTCACTGTTGACTAGACTGACCCATGGGTGTTAATGCTTGGGTCAGGCTAAGCTTTTTTTCTAGGTATTTCCATTGTTGACATCTTTTTCTCACGCCATGGATCTTCCAGTTTCGGGCCACTCAATTTAGCTATTTTGTGTAGATATTGTATTTAACTCGTGTACTCTGATGATGTATCATATTCTTTTTGGAGTCGTTGTGTATATTGTGGTTGTGTACCACTCTTTGTGACACTATATTATATGTATATGTAACTGATACTAGGTAATTTTTTATGTGACGTATATTGTATTAGTTATTCGCATTTCCTCTCAATTACCTTATAGCCACCATAGTGTTGTATTAAATAAAATTAGGAATGTTGATCCACAAGAAAAAATATATTGTATTTTATCAGTACTCTTTATGTTTATTTAATATGATTGCCCCTAACAAACCCTCTTCTTTGCATTAGTAGATGGTATACCTCGTAGCGCTCTTTACTAATGTGGGTCTCGGGGTGGAGCGTCACATTAAACCTTTTCAAAAATTGACTCAGAGTCCCTCGAGTCCTCTTCCTAATAGTAGCAAGAGTCATTACATTTTTTTGGTCTTAAGATGTCGATTTGAAACAATTCAGTAAATCTTTCAACAAGATTATTCCAACTTCAAACTGAGCCACTTTCCAATAGTCGAAACTATATAGTAGCTATATCTGATAGAAAACAATGAGTAGAACTTAACCATAACCACATTCGATTCCCCTGACATTTCCCTTTAATGCATGTACCTCATTAAGTAAATGGTTGGATCCTTCGTCCCGTCGTAAGTCTCCAAATTCAGTAATTTGAAGTCTGGTGAATTCCTTGAATCTCATATATTTGGAGTGAAGGGACTATGATTCACACATTCTGGATATTTCAAAAGATTCCACCTCTTGAAATTCTCCGAATCATATCCATTATGTGATCACCATCATCTAAAGTTGCTGCTAATTGCCAAAACCAGAACCACTCCCCAAGTGCCTTGAGCATCCGAACCAGAGTGTCCGCCTCCAGTTGCTAAAGTCAGCTCGGTTTCAACTTGATTTCCTAGAACAAGGACAGTCCTTATTTGATTCAATCTGAAATTCCGATCTATGTACGCTTGAATTCCATTTCTAACATACAGAACCCGAATCCGAATAGTATCAGCGTAAATTCTTTAATCTCTATGAGGATTACCTACAGTTATCACTGGGCTGGAACTGACCCAAGGATCGAACTCTGTAGAAATCCCTCGAATTAATCCGAAGGGTTGTCATGTTTCTTGTCAACCTCCAGCAACCCTTCTTTACCTTATGGTCTTCTGTTTTATCCAAGCTGATTGAGGAAGTTGGTCATCATTTCCTCTTGTCTTCGAAATAACCCTTCCCGCTCCTTGACAACAATGCTAAGTCGAGTTTCCAGATCCTTGACTACTCCATCTGTCTCTTCTTAACTGAGATAGACATATGGGTTTCCTTTAGAGGTAGTCTCCTGACTTCCTTCTACTGGAGCTCCTTCCAGTTGAGCATCCGTCTTTTTTTTTTAACTGTTATTCCTAAGATGAAGATGTTTCCTTAGATTTAAGTAATATAACCCCTACCTAACACGTCAAATATGTTAGATTAGATTTTGGTCAATTGAGCCTAATATCCCATTTGTATGTAATCATAGAACAAATTACTAATAACTATCACAGAACAATCATTGAATATGCAAAAACTTAAAAAACAACGTTTTAATGATGATTTGGCAAATTCTGACCTATGTATACTTGGTGCAATATATTATTTATACTGGCATATTATAATACGGTTAGCTGTTCAAGTATAAGACTGTAGAAGAGTAGAGTTTGAAGTATCAAATTGGCTAAGTCCCTGCGTGGTGAAGTGAAGAAGATCCAAGCAGAAGAAAGAATATCCATTTTTTGAAGCTCTAGTAGTCTATTTATAGGAGAATCAACAAGCTTGATCAGTCTAGAATTGCATAGAGTGCCCACCTTAGGGTAGATCTAACCCATGGTTTGAGGCTCAAATCGCCCCCATATTGAGGAATCAGTACTGATCACATACTAATCCATATTCTAAACTCCGATCCAGTTTGTTTCCAAGTGATATTCCAATGAATCCAACTACTCGCATCTTAATAAAATCATTCTTACTTAATTCCTGAGTTATCCAATGTCCACATCCAAAGCATACAATCTTGTAAATACGTAGGTTAACACGACTCAACTAATCAAAAAAGTCCATATACTAGCATGCAATGTGCGTTTCACACCACATCTGATGGAAAAATAACTATATAAACATTTTTGTTAGTTATTATACCATGTATGGTGAATTTGTTAAAATAAATGAGTTATACGTTCAACTTGTTATTATTTCAAGTATGTAATTTTTGCTACGTGATATATGTATTTTTATACTAAAATAATAGTTACATAAAGTTGCTAGACCAAAAAAGATCTAAAGAAAGAAAAGCTTATAACCAAGGAGAATTTTTAGGCGAAGAGATATAAAATTAGAACCCATCTCTTAGTACAAATGAAATTTTTATTAATTGAAATAAGCTATAAAATATTTTTTATGTAAAAAATTAGAATTATATTCCTAATTAATTTAAAAATTAATATTTATATATAATTCTATCAGGGACATATTTTTACTTTAATGTTTAGCTTTTGGTAAATATTGTGAAAAAATAAATGATGCATAAGTCGAATTTGAGATGTTACTTAATAAACCAAAAGACATACAAATGTAAAGCATTTGAATTTTTATGGCAAATATCAAAGTATTTTCATAACTAAATCTATTTATATATTATATTATATGAAAATGAAGTTGAAATATGCGTGTTTCTCTTCGTTTGTAGTTTCTCCCAAAATCTCACGTGTTGCCACGTATTGCAGCAGTTTGTCATTACCTTTTGCTTATCGTTGTTATTTCTAAAAATAATTTCAATGGGCTCAGTAATATTTTACTGGTTATTTTCTCATTACACATTAAAATAGATACTATTGTGTGTAATAGGCAGTTATCATTTTCTAATCCTTTCGCATCAATTTCTTTTTCACAATATTGTTTTGTTTCCTTTTCTAGTAACCTAAAAGTCCCGATCCGAATCTAGTTCAAATTTAAAATTCTTTTCAAATAATTTTTGGTCAATCTCCTTAATTTTTTATTCTAATAAAAATTTGGTTGAATATGTTAATACTTTCTCACTTCACATCGGTTGTATTCTTATCCGTTGCTTTCAATGTTATTGTCACTGTGAGAAAATAATATGAAGATCTCCGTAAAAACCTGAGCCTACTGGTTTTCTTAAGCTTGATTGGAAGGTTATTTTTTTTCTTCTAATTTTCTGTTTATTTAATTTGAAGTTCATTTTGTGGTTTTTGTTCTAATTTTTAATTTATGAATTAAGGTTGATACTTTGTTGTCAGAAATTTAATAAGTGTGTGACAGCATAAAATCTCCTGTTGATTAGAAAAAGATACAAGTAAAGTTGAAAACATTAGTTTATTCTGAAGTTTTATATAACTATTGATTTTTCCTAAGTTGATGTGTTTGGTATGATTTTGCATTATGTTCAACTCGCATATTTTGTATGAAATAATTAGTACATTGCTACATAAATATCAATTTCAAATTTGTAGTGTTTATCATTTTCTAACTTTAAGTGATTTATTTATGTCATTAATAATTAGGGATGGATATTTTCATATGTGGACAATGTTATATATGTGTCCGCATTTGAAGTTATTTTAAAATATCGAATATCCATAGCCATATATATGGACAAATGTCAAGTAATTATCCTAACCGCTCACAACTGGTAAACTAAAAAACGTAAATGAACTTTTAATTTAATGCAAGCAATTTTCAATTTTATTGATGATTAAAGTGTTAAAGACAAACAAATATAATGACAATAAATAATTTTGAGTGGTTAATATGCATTTATTGTGTATAATATGAACTTTTAACTTAATACAAGAACTAAAAAGTACCTTTCAACGTGCTAAAATTCGCAAAATTTAAGTTGTAATCTTAACAAAAACTAGACGGATGATTTTTGGATGCAGATGCCTTCGTATCCGCATCTGTATCCATTTATCGGGTATCGTATATTTATCTTCTTTTTGGATATAAATGTAGAGTTTTGGATTTCCATTGGTAATCCTATTATTATTAATAGCTGTAATATCTTTGATGCGAATTTCTTTTAGTATAGAGATGAACGTCCCAAGACCCTTTTACACTATCACTTTAGCATAGTATAAATCCATATCCAATTATTTTGAAATTATATATTCATGAAAATTAACTGTGCGAATAATCCAATCAATGCACATTCATTGCAATACATAGTCACAAATGATTCATTCTTTAATCTCTCATTTATTGCATGCATGAATTGGTCTTACCTTTTAAATTTTACCAAGCAGCTATAGAATTAAATATTGCCATACAAATTAGCTAAGTAAATAATTCAACCAATACACTTTTTCTAATAAATAATCATGTATGATTCATCCTTTAAAAATAACCATGCATTTATGCATGCATGAATCGATCTTACATTCAAAATTTATTATGCAGCTCTAAGAATGAAAACATTCGTGTATGTATACACTATCTGAATAAATAATCCAAACATTATTTGTATAAATAATCACACATGATTCACATTTATAAGTAATCTCTCATTTGTTGCATGCATGAATTGGTCTTACCATTTAAAACTTATCGTGCATTTCTTAAATTGACTAACCAAATCAATATGCATTAATTGCAGTGCACAAACACACATTATTCACCCTTTAAAAATAAGCTTGCATTTATTACATACATGAATAGGTCCTAACTTTTCATGGACCTCTAAGATTAAATATATCCATGCAAATTAGCTAAGTAAATAATCCAGTTATTATGCACAAATTTTAGTAAATTATCAAATATGATTCACCTTTTAAAATCCTTTAACATCGCATTTCATATATACATACACACATATGTATATGTATTGTCTTTTGTTACTATAAAATTTTCCTATGCACCATAATAATAGATTTTTTTTCCATTTTTGTTGTTTTTATTTCTTCCCAAACCACAGATATACATGCATTTATTCTTGCATTTATATCTTCACTAATAATTGTAATACTTTTGGTGTCACGCTTTTTTGTTATTAGCGTGTAATACTAAAAATACCTTTTTATGGACAAGAGCGTTACAACATTCGTGATTATGGAACATGCTTTGTGCATGAATGATGCTTCAGAAATTGTACATGTGATGAACGAAGATGAGTAAAGGCTAATTGCAAAAAGGAAAAGGCAACGAATTATTAAACAAGAGTTGAATTGGAATGATAATCATGTTTGAATGTAGAGTTCGTTATTAAGTAGCGTTAGGTTGTTAAAGAAGAGGTTTACAACTATTCCCATTCAACTAATTATTTGGAAGGCTTTACACGAAAATAATGGAAATTAGCAAGGAAATGGATAAATGATATTAGAGTTTTAATTTTTCATATGAATAACCCATAGAATCCACATATTTCATTTCATGGTAAAATTAAATTAATTTTAGGCACTTCTTGCATTTTGTAAATCATTATTTTGCTATATAAAGTTCATACATTAAGGATTTTTTTTGCTTCTGAGCATATATAAGTATTTGTTTTATAAATCCCAGTGATAATCTTTTCTTATTATGCTGCTTTATTAACTATGTTTCTTTATATAATTTTATCCAAAATTTATTTTCAATAAGTATCAGATGGATGCGTTTTCTCGCATCCAAGGGATGCGGCTTCTCACATCCAAGGGATGCGAGATTTCGCATCCGAGGGATTCAAGATTTCTCGCATCCGAAGGATGGGATTTTCCGCGTCTAAAGGATGCAAGGCTTCACATCCGAAGGATGCGATTTCCCGTATCTGAGGGATGCAGGACTTTCCTCCCTTGGGGATGCGATATAAATCGAAGCATGGATGATTCCTTAGTGTGAAGGCAATACGAACTCTCTGTGGAAAGGAAGAGAGATGGGAACATTCATGGCCTTAAGGATGCGATTTTCGCATCCTTGGGACTTAGGAAATGCTAGGCCTTCATGACAGTACCGCATCCTGTCATTTCCGACAAGGAATTTGGATCCCGAATGGCCTAGCCATCGGACTGGCGCTGTTTTCATGATGTTTCACGATTGGACAAGAGTAAGGCTTTACACATAAGATTTAGAGCATAAAACTGGGACTGTGAGCACAAGGGCGGACCATCAATCTTTAAATTCGTTTCCCAGTTCCAATCACGACATGGCCGTGACTCAATGCCAATCTGGCGATATCGGTCGATGACGACGATGGTTACCGTTTTAAGAATTAGTGATCGTTGCTGTGTCCCGAATCCATTTATTATATTTGTATCAGCATTGCACTTCAATGCACGTACATGTTAGTTTACACTAACACGATGGGTACAGGTTTTCAATGCGACGTCTAATGCAACTATATTAAAAATATAGCTAGTAATGGAAACAAGGTCATTCAAGAAACAAAATAATTTGGAGGCTGAAACTTCTCAGCACTCAGCATCCCAATCCGGGTCAAATACCAATACAAGTTTGGGGGACAATAAGCTTGAGACTTCTTGAGAGTCCACCCCTTCTTAGTTCCTAGGTTCACCAAAAGCTCCTGACCAGGGTTTGCTGCCAACTGATTCACAATAAATGTCTGAGCACCCGAATGAATCGTCGGTGCTGGAAGGGACTGCTGCAACATAACAGAATCCAAAAGATGAAGAAAATGTAGATATTGAGGGGGAGACACCCTGGAGGCTTCATATGTGATGACGGATGTCGTTATAGTCGACAACCCACAGGATTTGGTGCCTTCGCATTTGAATGAAGCTGCATTGAGGCGCATCTGTACAAGATTCAGCATATCTTAGGAAGACGTTCATGTCCTCCAAAAGTAGGACAGGGCACATGTGGCTCTAGAAGGGTACACTACCTAGAACAGGTTTATGTATACTTCTTAGTACGTGCCCTTAGCCTAGGTTTTATCCGATATATGCTGCGCTACTTTCATTTAGCACTAACGCAGCTTCATCAGGATGGGTATACCTTCCTCCTCGACAACTGTCACTTATTTAGGGAGCATCCACACATATAAGCTACTAGAGGGGACATCCGGTCACTGTTTCATATTAAGAGGAGGCTTACTAGCGCACCTTCCTTGTATTACCTAGAGGCGATACACATCATTCGATTCATAGAGTGGTCATGGAGTAGGCTTGGCATTTTTAAGGACAAGTTGTTTTTTCCTCCTGGATTTGTGAGGCACTGATTGGTAGGAAGTAACTTTCTTTTATTGCATCAAGCTTGAAGTTAGTTGAGTCATGGTTTCTAAGTTAAGTTTGATATTTTGTAACAGGGATTCCTCCGACGCCCAAAGGCACGATGTACAAGGAGCATCTCGAGTTGTTGAGGGCCACTCCGGCCGAAGCTCGCTCTACAAAAACAATACTGGGTAAGGAGGCTCTTTGCCAGATGGGCTTATTCCCCACTAAACATACAATGTTTCGGCTAGCTGCTGCTGGGAAAGGGAAGGTGGAGTCCAACTGAAAAGGGGGTTCTATGGGGGCATATAAGGAAATGCCCCCTGTCGTGTCCAAGCGACACACGACCGCAAAGACTCAGGAGGGAACTAGTGGAGACGGTGCCAGTGATGTAGAGACAGTCATTAGAGAAGAGGGTATGTCGCCCACCCCTGCCCCTTCTATGACTGTTGAGATGGGGATGGGAGGGTCGGCTAGGACGGTTTCCTCGGTTACTACCTCTTGGGCCATCACATCGCTAGAAAGAGTGGACCAGTTTACGGACTTGGACGTGGTCCCAATTGATGCTACTTTGTCTTGGCCCAGTGGCACCAGCTCTGGAAGTCTAACACTGAATGTTGGGGAGATAACCCCTCCAAGCGGGGATAAATCTAGTATGTCGAGAGTGTACTTTGAGCACACACAATAAAAAATGCACAACACAGCATTTGTTTGTGTGTATAAGGTGCTTGAGTCTAATCTTGAGTTTGTTACATGCATGTGAAACCTTTCGAGATAGTAGCAGTAGCAGATACCGAGGTTAGGGGCCGGGGGCCAATGACCATAAAGAAGCACAGAGATAAGTAGTTTTAAGAAAGCGACTGATCTTTCCCAATCTTCCTCCCGCTCCCAGGGTCATAGCAGTGATCATCGACACAAAGATCAGCCAAGACACTCGGAATCCTTACCGCCTATCATTCAATCTTCAGGAGCTGGCTAAAGGTTTAAGACTATGGGCAGAAGGCCACAAACATTGACACTTCCTCCTCACGCTCCGCCAGGGGTGCCTGCTTATAAATCCACCATTAAAGATACGTTGCCAGTAGACCGTAGGACATCGAAGATGGTCGCGTCAAAGGAAGGGTCTGAAGTTGCATGGCGCACTCGTGAACAAAAAAGGCACTTTTGAAAGAGTTGTTCCCCACGTATTATTTTGAGAAGCTGAAATAGATGTCGGACGTCTATCTGATCCCTCACCAGGATACCGACGAGGTATGAAGGAAGGTATATGCTACCTATTACCAGTGCAAATAGTTCAATAAATATGTGGGGCATCTCTCTGAGCTGATCTTCTGAAAGAATGTGGAGTTGCAAAACTATGAGTTGGCTCTTGAAGCTGAGAGGACTAGTGTCCGGAATCGTGATAATGAATTGGGTGAGACACGTCTCTGGATTGTAGTTGTTTCCACATATACAAGCAATACACTTAAGTGTTAACTTTCTATTGTTAAAATAACACAATTGGGGGAGAAGTACAAGAAGCTGGAGGAAGAGGCACAAAATGTTGAGATGACATTCAGAAACACCATGGCCTGGGTCCTGGGCGGGAATTTTCCCGTCCAGCCCGCTTCTGACTTCTGTTTTGAATTTTGAATCCGGTTTCGAGCTGTTTGAATTTATTCGAATTTCTGAAACTTCTGACATCCATAACTTCTTTATACGAAGTCCAATTTACGCAAACTCGAACTCTATTTCAACCAAAATTCTGAGACGAACACAATGGCGTAACCCGTTTCCCTTAATTCCCACATTTGAAATTAAGTATTCTTTAATTTGTTAACTTTAATATTTAAAATTACGGGGTGTTACATTCTCCCCTCCTTAAAGGATTTCGCCCCTGAAATCTCCAAGTTAAGGAGAATGCATATCTTAACATCCAATCATCCATCTACTCAACCATCAAACACAGGCATCCATTGTCCTTACAAGATTTCTAATGCTATATGAACATATGCAAGAAGTGTGTGTATATGTTCCTTACCTAATGCAAAATCAGGCGGTCTATTGATTCAGTTGACCTCCTTAATGCAAACCATGATAGTGCCATGCGTTCATTATGTATGCAAAAGAATCCTATCGATACACATTATTTCTACATGTGCGCACAACCTTTCATCAAAATGCAGCATCCATATGATAACACAACCGTTATACATCCATTAATTTAAATATGCACACACATTTATATGCAATATGAAGGTGATTGAGCCGATCTAGTGCCTAAGGTGTGTGTACATGCATCCACGAGCAACCACTAGCAACCACTTACATCCATTTGCATCCATCAAACAGAACATGTCTCAAACACATGTTTGCAACCATTGGGTATTTTTTGTTTTGTTTTTCTAACGAAAGATCGAAGATATAATCGAGAGGACACACTAAACGATAGAACAAAGCAATAGAAGAAGGAGAATTTAAAAAACATATCCTCAAAAAGGAAAGGATACAACGTATGCATCTTGCTTTCCGTCCCCCAAGTTGCATCTTCTTGATCAGCTCCCCATTGGATTTTAACCAACTTGACCTCTCTGTTGCGTAGCTTTATGACCTTCGATCCAAGGATGCATGTAGAAGCTCATCTAATTGTGGTATATCACTCCACTTCCACTTCTCTAAGTATGCTCGGCTCCACTACCTCCGCCGTATCATGTAAACTCTTACGCAAATGTGACACGTGAAAACACGTCATGAACACCCCTAAGCTAGTAGCCTCTTCTCATGTCCTTCCAAAATCTAGGATACATAAACTCAAAAGATCTTCAAGGATTCTATTCACCCCTTTTTGTCCATCCACCTGTTTGTGGACGATAAGCGATGCTCGTACTTACCGCCTTCTGCCTATCACCTTTTCCTCTTGCATCGAAAACTGTTCCAAACCTCGTCCCGCAAGCACCGGTATATATTGTAAACGGTTTGCTCTCATCTAGCAAAGTTAAAACTGGGGCTAATGTCTTCGCAAAGTCCTTAACGAACTTCCTGTAACAGCCCGTTTTCCCTAGAAAACTCCTTACTTCCGTTGGTTTTCTAGGAACCTTCCAATCTTAGATTGCCACCACCATTGCAGGATCCACTGCTATTCCTTCCTTAGAGACCATGTGTCCTAAGAACCTTGCCTCCTTCCCCCAAAATGACATTTGGAGAACTTAGCTTTGAGTTGATGCGCTCGTAGGGTCTCTAAGACTTTTCCAAGATGTACGGCATGCTCTTCCTCGCTTCTAGAGAAAATCAAGATATCATCCACAAAGACTACCACAATTTTGTTTAGAAACTCCCTAAACACCCTACTCATTAAGTCAATGAAATATGCGGGTGCATTCGTCAAACCAAAATACATGACGAGCCACTCGAAGAAACCGTCAGGAGTTCTAAATGCAGTCTTATCTATGTTGTTTTCAGCCACCCTTAGCTGATGAAACCCTGTAGCTAAATCCAGTTGCGAGAAAACTAAAGCACCCACCAACTGATCGAATAAATCGTCTATCCTCGGCAATGGGTGTATGTTCTTCTTTGTTAGCTTATTCAGCTCTCTATAGTCCAAGCACAATCTAAGTGAACCATCAGCTTTTGTAGCAAAAACAACTGGAGCACCCCACTCCGAAATACTTCTTCTTATGAACCCCTTCTCAAGGAATTCTTTCACCTCCTTACTGAGTTCTCTTCTCTCTCTTGGAGCCATGTGGCGCATTGGTAATGCAACTGGCTTTGCATTATCTACTAGATATATTCGAAAGGGTCTGTTTGTCACAGGTCCCTATTAAGTTTCAAAATTAGGCTCACATCCGGTCCTAAACTTATTGTAAATTAGGTCCCTATTTTTCAAAAACATATAAAAAAATATAAAAAAAATATAAAAAAATCACTTAAATTCATAATTAAATAAAACATGTTCACGCCAAAAAAATCAGGTGGAAAATCAATCAACAAACATGTCAAAATCAAAAAATACGCAACACAGCGAAAAATGTAGTAAAATGCATAAAAACATGCACATATTTCAAATTGTTGCATACATGTATGCATCTATTTCAATTCCGCATCATACAGCAGCATATATGCATACATGTATGCAAATTTTCTGAAATACATGCATGATTTCATGCATCTATTCGATTTCTGCATGGAAAACACACATGCTTGCATATGTGCATACGAGTATGCAGTTATGCAGAAAATATGCATTCAAGTATGCACATATTGTCACGCCTTCGGCTTTCAACACATTACTGCATACAAGTATGCAGCTATTTTGAACAACAACATACTTGTATGCAATTATTCAGCAGGCTTGCGGATCTTTTTTGCATGTGTATTTAAAAAGTTGCATACATGTATGCAACTATCAGTAATAGTTGCATACATGTATGCAACTTTTTTTTTTCAGTTTGCGTGGGCTCTTGGGATTATTTCCAGAATTTAGAATTTTTTTTTAATGCATGAGCGCATTTTTTTTTGCCACAAATTGAAAAAGGCGAACGGGACTTGAGGAGCAGGCGGAAGTGATCAAAAGTTTGGGCGGCATCTGATTTTAGGGACCGGATTTATAAATAAAAGTATGGGTGGACGTGGCTTTAATTAAGTTTGAAAATAGGGATGTGAGCCTAATTTTCACTATTCGAAATTTTATCTCATGCCTCGGGGGTAAACCTCGAACCTCGTCGAAGACGTCACTATATTCACGGACCACACGAACAGATTTCAAATCACCATTGGATGCGTCAAGGGATTCTAGGTAGCTAAGCATTACCGGACCTCTAGGGTCACAAGAAATATCAAGGGTCTTTCTACAGTGAGTCAACAATCTAACTACCCTTCTTTCACAATCTAGGATGGCACCGTATCTAGTTAGCCAATCCATACCTAGAATCAAGCCATAGCCCATGAAGCCAAGAACAAAGGCGTTGCATTCAAACCCAACGCCCAAGATAGACACCCTCAAATCCCGGCAAATCATAGAAAGATGAGCCGAACCACCAATAGGATTTGAGACTACTATGGGATCCGCAACTAGACTAGTATTTAGGTGCAGTGTTTCAACTAACGAAGTAGATACAAACGAGTGTGAAGTGCCAGAGTCAAACAAAGTACGAACATGATGATCAAACAGAAAAACTAAACTTTCAATGGAAATGTTTCTACCTCTTTCCTGTCCTGGTGCCATGAGAGCCTAAATCTGCCCTCTCGCATGCCCTGGTGCCATGAGAGCCTGAAGCTACCTTCCAAAAGTTCTTTGCCCATGCCCTTATTTCCTTGGGCAGTCCTTAACTAGATGACCTGCCTCTCCACAGTGGAAATAGCCAGTCTTCTTCTTTTTCCTACAGTCTTTACTCAGATGGCCTGGTGTCCCACAATTAAAGCACTTCTTCTTGCCTTTGCCATTATTGTTCTTCCTTCCTTTCTTGTTTTGCTGTTGTGGTCTCTTTTGGTCCCCTTTCTTCTCCGATGCCTTATTAGCATTAGCACCTTTCTCTTCCTCATGCATAAGCACTATGTCAACCAATTTCTCAAAGGTAGTCCCCATAGGAATGTGGGTCATAGCTAACCCATGTAGTGGCTCATTCAAACCCTTAACGAACCTTAAGGCCTTCCTCTCAGGTGTGTTTACCAATTCCAAGCCAAATCTTGCCAACTGATTGAACTTGTTGACGTACTCCTTTACTGATAAATCCCCTTGCTTCAATGCCAAGAATCTTTCTATATATAAATTCTCTTCTGCTCGTGAGAGAAACTTCATTTCGAACCTATGCTTGAAATCCATCCCTGTCTCCACCGCACGATCTCCATTCATGACCTCCCACCAAAACGAGGCTTCGTCTTTCATTAACCAAGCAGCCAATTGGACCTTTCTCCCGTCGTCTATCCTAAAGGTACCAACAAGTCCTCCACTTCCTCCTAGTTTTGATAGACGTCCCAGTCCCATGAAGTGGTTTTCCACCCATCGTACGAAAGTTCTTACATATCTTAGAAAAAGCATCTATATGCATGGAGGAAGAAATTCAAAAAGGAAAGAGGAAGAGATTCAAAACGGAGGATCGAAGGAAAGATATATGGCTCTTGGGGGTTATGTTTTTAAAACAAACTTTTCTCTTGGAAATACTTTCCTTAAAACATACTTTTGAAAGTATTTATGTATAAAATTATTTTTGAAAAATAGTTTTTCAAAATTCATATCTGGTCTGGTAACCTTCAACTCTGATACCACGTGTGACACCCCACGTTCATTATGGTCACTCACAAAGGGAATGCCTTAATTTTGGTGGAGCATTTATTGTGTATAGAACAGAAAAGTAAACAAGACAGATAAATATATTGGTCTTGGAAAATAAAAACCACTTTTATTGTAGTGGAGAAATAGTTTGGTTACATCACATCAAAAACCAACTACAAAACCAAATACACTTATTATCCATCTTGACAAATAAGTTCTGAGTACATAAAATAAAAGAAATAACCCCAACATAAAATAGCTATAAATAAGATAAGCAGAACTTTACTTCAGCAATCCAAGCAACTTCCAAAAGAAAAAGATAAAGCTGTCCAAATCAAGCTCCACTAGTACTAGTCCCACCCCGAGCACCTTGGGGGGGGGGGGGAGTAAGAAAAGAGGTGGAAACAAAGGGGGTCAAACATAAAGTCTGGCGAGTGCAATAAATTTAACGATATAATCATTAAAGTAACTAGGATAAGGCATAAGCTGGAAGATAAGGAAATGACTGTGAATAAATGGGCATGACAGAGCAAACAAAGGAAATAAGATGAACCAAGATAACATTAAATGCGCACCTAATCATTATAAGATAATTACTATACTGCACCAATGCTAATTACACCGCACCCTTACTAGTCACCCAAAAAGTAGATCCCGTCCACCGAACAAAATAATATTAATGGTAGTTTCGTGTACTCTTGGCTGTCTTCATAGGTGTCGTCTGCCCCTATCTCCGCTAGTCGTACCCCTACCCTCCCCATTCTAATTACAATGTTTATTCATAATATGGTAGTTATACTCCTAGCTGTCTTCATAGGTGCCGTCTGCTCCTATCTCCGCTAGTCGTACCCACTACCTTCCCCATTCGATCGGCTCCCTAACTCGTAGATACCTGTGCTGGTCCCACAGTGGGGTGTATCACTCCCCAAAGTGGCAACCCGATACCACTAAAGATGCACGGCTTATATCTACACGATGCAACAACGTCTTACCTACCAGCCTGGGCCCACGCACCCACATGACCCCGTTGGACTTGCGTTGCCACCGCTAACCCGTTTTGACCTCTTACAATCAAATCCAGTAAGCGTGTCCCATCCTCGACTTGGGTCGAGCTCACAAAGATACTAAATGGTTACTGGTTTGAAAAGGGTCCCCACACAAGCTTTCTACCTATGCTTGGTCCCCACTAAGATTTCCCACTTAACCCCTTCTTATTCATGTCTTCTTACATGTTTTCAACTTGGTTAAGTGTTTATAATTATATCTCACATGTCCCCCATGTTATCCACTAAACAAATCAACATGTGTTATTGGTTAAGCTTGTCTTAACCCTACCCGCTTATCAGATTGATATATTATTGGTTAAGCTGGTCTTAACCCCATCCACTTATATCTTATTGGTTAAGTTGGTCTTAATCCTATCCGCTTATCCGATCAATTTATTATTATTGGTTAAGTTTGTCTTAACCCTATCCACTTATCAGATTAATATATACATATATATATATATACTATTGGTTAAGCTAGTCTTAACCCTTCCCACTTATCAAATTATTGATTAAGCTGGTCTTAACCCTACCCACTTATATATTATTGGTTAAGCTGGTCTTAACCCTATTCACTTATCAAATTACTGGTTAAGATGGTCTTAACCCTACCCACTTGTATATTATTGGTTAAGCTGGTCTTAACCCTATCCACTTACCATGTTTTAATTAGTTTATGATTAAGCACATCTTAGTTCACAGATACATTGGTTAAGAGAATAACTCCCTAAGTACCAACCCCGAAGACCGAAATCAACATCAGATTATTACTCAGAGAATCACTCACTCAACCAAACTTCTGTTTGTCATTCATATTTGTCTTTAATCAGCATTAATTAATTCTTAAGGCACCCAATCGTATTTCACATGCCACCCAAGGCACCCACTTAACCCCTCATGTCCCACCACATGTTTATCTGGTTAAGTGTTACTTAATTCATTAGAACCGTAACCTTGTAAAGACCTCCCACATTAGAATGGCATTTGTGGTTGCTGGACTTGCTGGGCAGGTCCGGGAAGTCTCATACCGCAAATGAGCCTAACCTCGTTTCTTTACAATTGTTACGCATTTAATTCGTGCCTTTGACCTCTCACATTAGACTGGCATTTGCGGCTGCTGGATTTGCCGGGCGGGTTCGGGCAGTCTTACACCACAAAAGAGTCTAACCTCGTGTCGTAGGCGGTTTATTATTACACATCTTTATTTAACCCCAAAGTGGATTAATATCCCTATCCAAATTTATAAATAAATTCCAAATATACTTATGCCCATAATTGTCAACTAAATTATGTCCATTTATTTTAGGTATATAAATTATACCAATTATTGCCTCAAATTAATTGTATGCCTTTTAAGGCCATTACATGCCAATTCTCAATATGTGTATATTCAATATTACCCCCATCGTCCCCACATTGTTCGTTCGCTTATCATGACATATATATATATATATATATATATATATATATATATTAGACTAGTAATTAGTCTAATGACATAAAAGGGAAGAAACATCGCGAATTTGCATAATACACAAAATGGATCTAACTTACGAATAAGGATTACAACATATCTTGCATAAATTTGTATTGTCATGAATCTAAACATAGACCTTAAGGTGTGAACTTGCAGGTATGAACATAGTTTTCACCCAAAACTTGTATAGGCCATAGTCACAAACTTGCATAAAACTATGTATGTCATGGATCTAAATCTAAAGGTGTAAACTTGCATATATGTGAATCCAATTTCTACCCAAACTCGCATATAGTCACTTTATTTGGTTTACATGTAAACTTGTGTACAATTCACATAGAAACTAGCATATAATCTACACCCAAACTTGCATATAAAATGATGTCAAACATGAATCATGTTGAACATAGGTGATTGGGCATTATGAACATGTAACACCCCACCTCCACTAGGATCACTCCTTGGAATGTACTAGCTTTGGAGGGGCGTTATTGTGAAGGTAAACATGCACAGAGATATAGCAAGACAGAGTATATAAAAATAAATATAAGTAAAGCAGCGGTAGCAGATAAAAACCCATCATCATCACAGAAAATCCACATAGTCAAGTACATAATATCAAAATGTCATGATCCAAAATACAACTCCAGTCTAGATACGTGATAACAAAATACATAGTAAACATCAGTACTAATCCCCAGAAATAAAAGATAAGCCACAGCTAGCTCAGATCCATACATGAGCTATCCAACAAGCAAGTCAAAGATCCACTAAGCAGATGTAGTCCCTCCCTGAGAACCTGTGGGGGGGGGGGGGGGGGGGGAAACGGAAGAAAAGAAGCGAAAGAAAACAGGTCAGTCAAAAAGACTGGTAAGCCCTACTACGATCAATCTATAAACTAATAAAGTTAACAGTATGATGGAAACTGAGAGGAACATTCTGGCAACAGATAAAGGTGACATCACATAGACGAGATTAATCTTTGCACCACAGTGTACTAGCAAACCCACAAAACAAATCTTGATCCCTTAGCCCAAACTTTGGCCCAATAACATGAAGTGACCTTAGTATAAGGCCCAGCCCAACGGTCTAGTCGATCGCCTCCCTATAAACCTAACACGTCGAGTGTTGGTGTCCATACGGCCCACATGGATGTAGTCAGACTGCGCTGGGTCCACCCTTGGGTGTATCAAGCCCTCGGGTGTCAACCCCAGACACCTAAGCAATAATGCACAGTCTAAGCCTACTGGTACCCGTGCCTCGAGTTTGTCCAACATCGGACTACGTGCACGTCCGTAGCCCGCCGGACCCGCACCGCTGTACCACTCAGCCGTCGCTTTGGTCGCTTACATCAGTCCAGTAATCGTGCCCCGCCCTAACCTAGCTATAGGGTTGTAGTGATACCAAACTGGGATTACTGCTGGAACAGACCACGTTGCTAGGGTTTCTAAGAGGGTTAAGTGTGGTTTTAACCCCTCACTAAACCTGGATTAGATTAGCTAAGTGTAACCACTTACCCCCATCTAATCCTCGCATCCCCATTATTGGTTAAGTATTAGTGGGCCATGACTTAACCCTAATCATGAGGCATTAATTACTTAACGCACCCAACCTCTCACATTAGACATCCGTGGTTACCTGGGAAGATTTACACCACGTCTAGGTCTAACCTCGGGTCTTATGGTGCAACATGACCAACTACCCACATTAGACCCCACGTTGTGGTTACCTGGGAAGATTTACACCACAACTAGGTCTAACCTCGAGTTGGCCATATCATGTTATCTAATGTCATGTCCACTTCAAAACATATTTACAAGTTAACATATACTTGGGTAGACCTAACTTAATAGGTAAATTCCCAAGGGGTAGACCTAACTTAATAGGTAAATTCCCAATCTTTTAGCTTCATGTATTTTAAGTTTTACCCAAACCCTCCCAACGTCATTATCTCGCTTACATATTCGTCATAACGTATAAGGGTATAAAAGGTAACTTGGCATAACATACATGGTGAACTTCACATGTCAAAATAAACATGCATACATGTTAAACTTGCAAATCATGTCATGGTGAATTCGCATAAACATGCATAGCTTATTAATTATGCATAACATGGTAAGGTGAACATGCATAATCCATTAAACTTGCATAACATGGCAAGATGAACATGCATAATCCATTAAACTTGCATAACATGGTAAGATGATCTTGCATAAACATGCATAACCCATGAAACATGTAGAACATGACATAATAAGCTCGCATAAGCATGCATAACTTGTGAAACATGTAAAACATGGCATAGAAATCTCGCATATGCATGCATAACTTATGAATCATATAAAACATGACATAGTGAGTTCGCATAAGCATGCATAACTTATGAATCATATAAAACATGACATAGTGAGTTCGCATAAGCATGCATAATCAACTAAACTCACATAAATCTCAACTTTCACCAAGCATTAACTTTAAAGTTTGTAAAGTGAAGGTAAGAGGGCTTACAAATATAAACAAGCCACAAATCCACCAAACAAGATGAAGAAGCCCTTTTTAAAAATCAAAATAAAGCCTCAAACAAGAAAACCCTTTTGCAAAATCCCAAAAACACAAACTTTAGCAAATCAAACTTGCATCTTAATGAAGTATGCAAGTTATTAAGCATTCATACAACATAGAAAAGGTTGTATGATCATCATATCATCATAGGATTAAACTTTGAGGAAGGTGGAGGCTAGGGATTTTAGATGGAGGCCATTTGGGGTTTCAATTTGGCATAGTTTAGTTGCAAGATTGATTAATGAGGCTTTAGGGTAGGATTAGGGGTATATTTATAGAGAATTAGAGTGTTTTAGGCCCTAGGATTAACCCTAGATTAGGTTTGGCCCGTCAGATCTTAGAATTCTCCAGAACCAAGCCACTTGACCCAACCCAAATCAGAAATGGTGCACCAGGCTGGACTGCCTGGGCACCCCCTGTCGACAGGGCAGTCGACACCCTGGGTGCCCTGTCGACATGCCTGTCGACATGGGCCCCCTGGCGGGAATTTTCCCGCCTAACCCTGATTAGCCCAAATTCCTGATTTTAATTTGAAATTTAAATCTGTCTTTAGCATGGAAATTTCTGAAAACTTCAATGGGCCTTAACTGGGTCATACGGACTCCGATTTTCGAAAACTCGGACTCTATTTCGCGTATTTTTCCGAGACGATCGTAATGGCATAGCCCGTTTCCCCTGATTCTGATTTTTGAATTTAATTCTGCCTCGATTTATGTTATAACAGTTTATTGAAAATATGGGTTGTTATATTCTCCCCTTCTTAAAGGATTTCGTCCCCGAAATCTTCAAGTTAGGAAGAACATATCCTACCATCCAACATCCATCTACTCAAAACATCATCCACGAGCAACCATTGTTCTTAAAGGATTCTAAATGCTGTATGACCATATGCAAAAGTGTGTGTATATGTACTTATCTAATGCAATGATCAATGCAAAATATGTTAGTGAAATGTATCCATATGTATGCAAATCCCTAACATAATGTATAATAACTACATGCGTGCTCAATCATACATCCATATGCAACATCCATGTGATTGCATACAAATTTCATCCAAGAATATGCATATACACCCATGCACATGCAATATGAGGAGTGTGTGAGCCGATCTAGTGCCTAATGTGTATCATGCATCCACGAGTAACCACCTGCAAACACTTGCAACCACTTGCAATCATCAACCATAACATGCTTCAAACACATGTTTCATCCAAAGGGTTTCTACCTAAGGTTCTCATGACAAGCTTAGCACGATAACTAGATAAATATGGATTGCAAAGAGAAAGATATACTAACAAAGGGAAGAGATTGAGAGTGTACCCTCAAAAAGGAATGGATAAAGCCCACGCATCTTCTCCTCGGTTTCCCAAGTTGCGTCCTCTTCGGCTTCACCCCATTGCACCTTCACCAATCTGACCTCACGATTCCTTAGCTTCTTGGTCTCTGTCCCCAAGATACGAATCGGAGCTTTCCTTAAAGTTGCTTCTTTCTCTACCTCCACGTCTTCAAGCATGCTAGGCTCAACCACCTCAGCGGACTCATGCAGGCACTTTCGGAGATGCGAGACATGAAAGACATTGTGCACTCCGGACAACTTCTCGGGCAACTGCACTCTGTATGCCATCTTCCCAATTCTCTCAATGATGGGGAAGGGTCCAACAAATCTCGGTGCTAGCTTCCCAACAGCTCCAAATCGGACCACATTCCGCAAAGGAGAAACCTTCACGAAAACCTTGTCCCCAACCTCAAACTCCAATTCGGACCTTCGCCTGTCAGCGTAGGATTTCTGCCGGTCTTGGGCCGCTTTCATCCGTCTTCTAATCAACTCAACCTTCTCGGATGTATCCCTAATCATGTCGGGTCCAAGTATAAGCTTATCCGTGGATTCCCACCAACATGTAGGTGACTTGCACGGCCTCCCATATAAAGCCTCAAAGGGTGCCATCCCTATGCTCGCCTGATAACTGTTGTTGTATGCAAACTCGACAAGAGGGAGATGGTCTTCCCAAGCACCACCAAAATCTAGAATGCAAAGCCTCAACAAGTCCTCAAGTACCCTATTCACCCTTTCTGTCTGGCCGTCTGTTTGTGGGTGATAGGCCGTACTCAGGTTCAACTTCGTGCCCATAGCCTCCTGTAAGCTGTTCCAGAATTGACTAGTAAAGATGGGGTCTCGGTCACTGACTATGCTGGAAGGGACCCCATGTGGTCGCACTATCTCACGAAGATATACTGATGCTAGTCCAGATGCTGTCCTTTTGCTCTTTACTGGGATAAAGTGAGCACTCTTCGTGAGCCTATCTACAATGACCCATATGCTCGTATTCCCCTTCCTGGACCTTGGAAGCCCATCAATAAAGTCCATAGAAATGCTCTCCCACTTCCATAGCGGGACCTCTAGCGGATGTAATAGCCCACCGGGCTTCTTCGACTCAGCTTTTACTCTTTGACAAATAACACATCTCGAGACAAACTCCGCCACATCCTTTTTCATTCCGGGCCAGAAGAAAACGCGCTTCATGTCCTTATACATCTTATCACCCCCTGGATGTATGGTCATCTTGGAGCGATGTGCTTCCTCGAGAACTTTCCTCACCAAGTCTTCTACCATCGGGACACAAAGCCTTCCTTCTCTCCTCAGCCAACCCCTATCGTCTATAGAATATCGAGCAAGGTGACTAGATGTCTCCCCTCGAACCAGCTTATCCAAGATCTCAATTATCTGAGGGTCTTCCTTTTGCGAAGCCCCAACTTGATCTAGGAGGGTAGGCCTGAGCTCTAACGATGCCAAGGAACCGGTCACCGACTCCATTGCCAAAGAGAAATCAAAGGTCGCTAAGAACTCTAAATTCTTCATCTCAACAAACAGAGGACTTAGTGTCAACCTTTTCCTACTCAACGCATCTGCTACAACATTCCCCTTGCCAGGGGTATAGGATATCTCAAAATCATAGGAAGCCAAAAATTCCATCCATCTCTGCTGTCTTAAGTTCAGATCTTTCTGCGAAAAGAGATATTTTAAAGACTTATGATCGGTATATAGCTCGAATCTCTCTCCCAGAAGATAATGACGCCATGCTTTGAGCGCATATACAATCGCTGCTAGCTCTAGATCATGAGTGGGATAATTCCTCTCATGTACCTTAAGTTGCCTTCCACCAAAGCATATAACTCTGCCCTCTTGCATCAGAACGGCACCCAATCCCGTGCCACAAGCATCAGTGTACACCGTAAATATCTTACCACCATCGGGTAAGGCTAGAACTGGTGCAGAGGTAAGGGCTCTTTTGAGTCTCTGAAAAGCAAGCTCACAATCCATATCCCAAGCAAAGACTAAGTTCTTCTTCGTCAACTTAGTAAGAGGAGCGGATATCTTTGCGAAGTCTTTAATGAACTTCCGATAGAAACCCGCAAGACCCAGAAAGCTTCTCACCTCGGTTGCATTCCTTGGAGTCTTCCAATCCTGAACTGCAACCACCTTAGCGGGATCTACCGCTAAGCCTTGCTTGGATACGATATGCCCAAGAAATCTGACTTCCCTTCTCCAAAAGTGGCACTTGGAGAACTTGGCTTTTAACTGGTGTGCTCTGAGTGTATCCATCACCTCTACTAGGTGCCTTGCATGCTCTTCCTCATCCTTGGAGAAGACCAGAATATCATCAACAAAGACCACGACAAACTTATTCAAAAACTCCCGAAACACCCTACTCATCAAATCCACAAAATATGCGGGTGCATTCGTCAAACCGAACGGCATAACAAGCCATTCAAAGAATCCGTCTGGAGTTCTGAATGCAGTCTTGTCTATACTGTCTTCAGCCACTCTGAGCTGATGGAAACCCGTAGCAAGGTCAAGCTGAGAGAAAACAGAAGCACCAACAAGTTGATCAAAGAGATCATCGATTCTTGGTAACGGGTGTCGGTTCTTCTTAGTTAGCTTATTCAACTCTCTATAATCCACACAGAGTCGGAGAGAGCCATCTGCCTTAGTTGCAAACACCACAGGCGCTCCCCATTCGGATATACTCCTTCTGATGAAGCCCTTCTCAAGCAATTCTTTCACTTATTTGCTCAACTCCCGTCTCTCACGCGGAGCCATATGCCGAACGGGCAAAGAAACAGGCTTAGCATTATCTACCAGGTAGATGCGAAAGTCAATCTCTCGTTTAGGGGGCAACCCCTTAACTTCTTCAAACACATCTGGATAATCTCGGACCACCCTTACAGACTGAAGGGCCTCCTCTGATGAGTCGAGAGATTCTAGATAGCATAACATGACGGGATTCTTCGGATTGCATGAAATCTCTAAGGTGTTGCCCAGGCGAGTCACAAGCCTTACAACCCTATGCTCACAATCCAGAATGGCTCCATATCTAGACAGCCAATCCATGCCCAAGATTAATCCGTATCCCCTGAAACCTAGAACATACGCACTACACAAGAACTCAACGCTGAGTATAGAGATCCTTAGATCCTCACATATCATGGATAGATGAGCAGAACCCCCAATGGGATTCGAAACACAAACGGGATCATCCACTAAGCTAGTACTGAGGTGCAAACTATCAACAAGATCAGATGAAATAAAGCTATGTGATGCACCGGAATCAAACAAGGTACGTACCGGAAGGTCAGAGATATAAACAAGGTTCTCAACAGAAACACTACCTCTCTCGGGAACTGAAGCGGCATTGAGAGCATGAACTTGCCCTCCTGAAGATCCAGCCTGCCCTTTCTTCTTTGGGCAGTCTTTGCTGAAGTGCCCAGCCTCTCCACAAGAAAAGCATCCACCATTAAGCTTCCTTTTCTTCTTCCTGCAATCTTTAGCAAAATGCCCAGCTATGCCACAGTAATTGCACTTCCCCTTGCCTTTGTTGTTGCCCTTCTTGTTCTTATTCTGATTTCCTTGACTGCTTTGACCTTGGTTGCCTTTGCCTTGAGAATCAGCCTTCTTTGCCTGAGTATCGCCTGACTTGACTTCCTTCTTTCCCTCTCCCTGAAGCAGAGCCATATTGACCAAACTCTCGAAAGTGGCTCCATGCGGAATATGTGACATTGCCAAGCCCTGTAGCGGCTCATTCAATCCTCTGGCAAATCGAAGAGCCTTCTTCTCCGGGGTGTTTACTAGATCCAAACCAAAGCGGGCCAGCTGATTGAACTTGTTCACATACTCCTTGACAGACATATCCCCTTGCTTTAGTGCAATGAACTTCTCCATTTGTAAATTTGCTTCAGCTGAAGATAGAAACTTGGTCACAAATCTAGCCCTCAAATCGGCCCAAGTCTCAACGGGCCTCGTCCCATTGGTGACCTCCCACCAATAGGCCGCCTCATCCTTCAGAAGCCATACGGTCAATAAGATCTTCCTCTCGTCATCTATTCCAAAAATGGCAAACAAGTCCTCCGTGTCCTTCAGCCAATTCCTAGCTTCAACGAAAGATTCTGTGCCTAGGAAATTCTTGCCCCCCATTGCCTTGAAGTCTTTACACACCTTTGTAAACTCAATCTGAGGATGCTGAGGGGGAGGAGGAAGAGGAGCCTCAGCAACGGGAGGAGGAGGAACATTAGCAACGGGAGGGGGGATATTAGCTGCTGGAGGAGGGGGAGCAGGGACCACCGGAGGAGGGATATTAAGGGTAGGATTCTCAACCACAGGAGGAGGAGTGGGAGTAGGGTTGGCGGGACCAGCAGCCGCCCTAGCTTCTAGGAGTCTCCTATACCAGAGTGGTACGTTCACTCCATCTGGGATGTCAAGATTCTCAGCCATACTGAAACAAGAGACAAGATAAGATTAGGTCAAGGGAACGAAGGATAACGCTGATGGCTTTTTGGGGATTAGCCTTAAAATAATCTAGACTTTATTTTGGAAAATACTTAGTAGGTTTTGAAAATAGTTTTTCGAAAAGGGTTTTTTTTTTTTTTTCAAAAGTTTTTTGTTCAATCTTGTTAACCTTGTGCTCTGATACCAAATGTAACACCCCACCTCCACTAGGATCACTCCTTGGAATGTACTAGCTTTGGAGGGGCGTTATTGTGAAGGTAAACATGCACAGAGATATAGCAAGACAGAGTATATAAAAATAAATATAAGTAAAGCAGCGGTAGCAGATAAAAACCCATCATCATCACAGAAAATCCACATAGTCAAGTACATAATATCAAAATGTCATGATCCAAAATACAACTCCAGTCTAGATACGTGATAACAAAATACATAGTAAACATCAGTACTAATCCCCAGAAATAAAAGATAAGCCACAGCTAGCTCAGATCCATACATGAGCTATCCAACAAGCAAGTCAAAGATCCACTAAGCAGATGTAGTCCCTCCCTGAGAACCTGTGGGGGGGGGGGGGGGAAACGGAAGAAAAGAAGCGAAAGAAAACAGGTCAGTCAAAAAGACTGGTAAGCCCTACTACGATCAATCTATAAACTAATAAAGTTAACAGTATGATGGAAACTGAGAGGAACATTCTGGCAACAGATAAAGGTGACATCACATAGACGAGATTAATCTTTGCACCACAGTGTACTAGCAAACCCACAAAACAAATCTTGATCCCTTAGCCCAAACTTTGGCCCAATAACATGAAGTGACCTTAGTATAAGGCCCAGCCCAACGGTCTAGTCGATCGGCTCCCTATAAACCTAACACGTCGAGTGTTGGTGTCCATACGGCCCACATGGATGTAGTCAGACTGCGCTGGGTCCACCCTTGGGTGTATCAAGCCCTCGGGTGTCAACCCCAGACACCTAAGCAATAATGCACAGTCTAAGCCTACTGGTACCCGTGCCTCGAGTTTGTCCAACATCGGACTACGTGCACGTCCGTAGCCCGCCGGACCCGCACCGCTGTACCACTCAGCCGTCGCTTTGGTCGCTTACATCAGTCCAGTAATCGTGCCCCGCCCTAACCTAGCTATAGGGTTGTAGTGATACCAAACTGGGATTACTGCTGGAACAGACCACGTTGCTAGGGTTTCTAAGAGGGTTAAGTGTGGTTTTAACCCCTCACTAAACCTGGATTAGATTAGCTAAGTGTAACCACTTACCCCCATCTAATCCTCGCATCCCCATTATTGGTTAAGTATTAGTGGGCCATGACTTAACCCTAATCATGAGGCATTAATTACTTAACGCACCCAACCTCTCACATTAGACATCCGTGGTTACCTGGGAAGATTTACACCACGTCTAGGTCTAACCTCGGGTCTTATGGTGCAACATGACCAACTACCCACATTAGACCCCACGTTGTGGTTACCTGGGAAGATTTACACCACAACTAGGTCTAACCTCGAGTTGGCCATATCATGTTATCTAATGTCATGTCCACTTCAAAACATATTTACAAGTTAACATATACTTGGGTAGACCTAACTTAATAGGTAAATTCCCAAGGGGTAGACCTAACTTAATAGGTAAATTCCCAATCTTTTAGCTTCATGTATTTTAAGTTTTACCCAAACCCTCCCAACGTCATTATCTCGCTTACATATTCGTCATAACGTATAAGGGTATAAAAGGTAACTTGGCATAACATACATGGTGAACTTCACATGTCAAAATAAACATGCATACATGTTAAACTTGCAAATCATGTCATGGTGAATTCGCATAAACATGCATAGCTTATTAATTATGCATAACATGGTAAGGTGAACATGCATAATCCATTAAACTTGCATAACATGGCAAGATGAACATGCATAATCCATTAAACTTGCATAACATGGTAAGATGATCTTGCATAAACATGCATAACCCATGAAACATGTAGAACATGACATAATAAGCTCGCATAAGCATGCATAACTTGTGAAACATGTAAAACATGGCATAGAAATCTCGCATATGCATGCATAACTTATGAATCATATAAAACATGACATAGTGAGTTCGCATAAGCATGCATAACTTATGAATCATATAAAACATGACATAGTGAGTTCGCATAAGCATGCATAATCAACTAAACTCACATAAATCTCAACTTTCACCAAGCATTAACTTTAAAGTTTGTAAAGTGAAGGTAAGAGGGCTTACAAATATAAACAAGCCACAAATCCACCAAACAAGATGAAGAAGCCCTTTTTAAAAATCAAAATAAAGCCTCAAACAAGAAAACCCTTTTGCAAAATCCCAAAAACACAAACTTTAGCAAATCAAACTTGCATCTTAATGAAGTATGCAAGTTATTAAGCATTCATACAACATAGAAAAGGTTGTATGATCATCATATCATCATAGGATTAAACTTTGAGGAAGGTGGAGGCTAGGGATTTTAGATGGAGGCCATTTGGGGTTTCAATTTGGCATAGTTTAGTTGCAAGATTGATTAATGAGGCTTTAGGGTAGGATTAGGGGTATATTTATAGAGAATTAGAGTGTTTTAGGCCCTAGGATTAACCCTAGATTAGGTTTGGCCCGTCAGATCTTAGAATTCTCCAGAACCAAGCCACTTGACCCAACCCAAATCAGAAATGGTGCACCAGGCTGGACTGCCTGGGCACCCCCTGTCGACAGGGCAGTCGACACCCTGGGTGCCCTGTCGACATGCCTGTCGACATGGGCCCCCTGGCGGGAATTTTCCCGCCTAACCCTGATTAGCCCAAATTCCTGATTTTAATTTGAAATTTAAATCTGTCTTTAGCATGGAAATTTCTGAAAACTTCAATGGGCCTTAACTGGGTCATACGGACTCCGATTTTCGAAAACTCGGACTCTATTTCGCGTATTTTTCCGAGACGATCGTAATGGCATAGCCCGTTTCCCCTGATTCTGATTTTTGAATTTAATTCTGCCTCGATTTATGTTATAACAGTTTATTGAAAATATGGGTTGTTATAGAACAACTAGCATATATTCACAAAATATCACATTTTCCCAATGTTTCACAAACATAGCCATATAACCCAAATTATAACTCAACCCAATTACTTGTTAATTATCTTATTAAAGAAATTAAACTCACAACTCAAAGAAGATATTGAGTTCTAGGATCTGTGTTCTGAAATTGATTTAGCTCGCCTTTGAAGTAGACAAATTTGTTGTTGTTGTTGTTGTTATTATTATAGACTTGAGTTGAATTGAGTTGATTAGATTTTCTTTGCTCCTAGTTGGTGGCGGCTACTCTAGGTTGCAGGGTGATAGCATGACGACCATGGTTCTAATTTTGATTAGGTTTTAGGGTTTGAGTCTATATGTGTTTATATAGAATTTCAATTCAATTAGAGTCGTCGGATGAACCTAAAGTTAACCACAACCATTTAGACCAGATCAGAACTATCCAGAAACCCTAGTGACTCAGCAAAAAGTCATAAGTCGTCGAAATTCAGATCTGGCCGAGGGGGGGAGCAGGTCGACCCCAGGTCGACCTGTAGGGGGGAGGTCGACACTAGGGTCGACCCCCTGGTCGACCTAGGTTTTGGGTGGGAATTTTCCCGCCCAGCCCGCTTCTGAATTCTATTTTGAATTTTGAATCCGGTTTCGAGCTGTTTGAATTTATTCGAATTTCTGAAACTTCCGACAGCCATAACTTCTTCATACGAAGTCCAATTTACGCAAAGTCGGACTCTATCTCAACCATAATTCCGAGACGAACACAATGGCGTAACCCGTTTCCCTTAATTCCCACATTTTAAATTAAGTATTCTTTAATTTGTTAAATTTAATATTTAAAATTACGGGGTGTTACAGTGATGACTGACAACACGACACTCAAAGAAGAGAACCAAAGGTTGGTGGACGAGAATCATTGTTTGTTTAGGGAAAACAAGGAGGTGCACAAGCTCTGAACATACAACAAATCCTTGGTTAAGGAGAACCAAAGGCTAAAAGCTAAAGATGTGGAAGCTCATAGGCTTACGAATGAGAATGATGAGCTAAAGAGCCTCCTAAAGGAGCCTAAGAAAGACAAGGAGACTGATGAGGCTAGTAACAAAGAGGTGTTGAGCTAGATTGACGGAACAAGGGCGAAGCACCAGAAGGAGGTAGAGGAACTCAAGGATGAGATTGGCGATGCTGATATCAAGGCGGAGATGGCTCTAGAGACATATGTCTACGGAATGTACGTCAAAGCACTTCGATTCCACAGAATCTCATGGGTCGACGATTACCCTCGACATTGGCTCAGGTTTGGGATTGGCTATTGGAGTAAAAAATTGAACTACGACAGGTGGAGGTAGTTGATGAGATTGAGCCTATGCTCTCACACTTGACTGATAAAAGCGCTTGGTGCTGCAAGAAAGAAGACAGTTGCTAAGAGATGATGCCAAGAAAGCGAAGGAGGTAGTGCATGCTGTTGCAAAAGGGAAGTTAGTGTCAACCGACAGCGTAATAGTGGCTCATGAGTTTGTTGTAGGTAGTTCCTAGCAGCAGCAAACTATGCCATTCATCTCTGCAAGTGGTTCACAGGTCGCAACCCAAGCCGAAGCTGAATACAATCCCAATCAACTAGGGTTGGTATTGGGGGGAGCTTCCCTCAACCAGCAAGTGGAAGCACTATGCCTACCACAGCTACACCGCAGGTGGTGGTAGGTAAAGTCATATTCTCAAGAGTGCTTAGAAGAATGGTAACACAGAGACGAAATAGGCTAATTATCCACTTTCTCCACAGTGTAGGTTCCTCCAGAGCAGAAGTGACAAAAAGCTTTAGATCAACATAACGCATACAACCCAAGATGGAAGTTTTAGGGGAGAAGCCGGGTGAAGGAGGTGGTCCAATGTACACATTTTCTTGATGTTGAAATGGCACTCTTCAAGGAATTGCTGGAAGGAGATGGAAAAGAGGTGGAGGTGGCTGGGCCGTTTGAGGCGAGTGAGCATATAATGCATGACTTGGTCGAGGAACATAGAGCTCAGCTGCTAGCTAAGTCATAAGAGCAGGAGTAAAAGAGGGTAGGCAATGAGATGGCCCGACAAGCAAAACTGGTGGAGGCTAGGCAGAAGGCAGAGAGGGAAGCTGCGGCCAAGGTGCAGGAGGAGACAAAGAGAACGGCTGATGCTTAGGCTGCCAAGAAGAAGGTTGACAACTCGCTCAAGAAGCAACAGGAGGCCGAGGCCAAAAAGCTTAAGGTTAGTAAGGCAGTGCAGGAGAAAGCAACAAAGAAGGCCGATCATAGGATAGGTGATGGCACGCCTACGATACTCGCACTTTCCAATGAGGTCACTCCCAAGCCTCTGAAGACATACGCGCCCGTAGGCGGGAAAGTCAAAGAGATCTCAAGTGGCGATGATTAAGAGAGAGAGAGATTACACTGGCACCCTTGGGTCATCTTCTTCAATCAAGTGAAAGAAAGGGAGTGGAGGAAGCGGCTCTAGGAAGAGGAAGAAGAAGAATGTTGATGAGATGTCTAGCGACGACTCGAGAAAGAAAAAGAAGAAGAAGAGGGAGAAGGAGGTGGAGGAGGGAAACCCGCCAAAGTGATAGTTGTAGGAAACTTTTGGTTATGTAGGTCGATAGTATATGCAACCCTCGTTTTTGGAGGCATCGTGTGGTTTTCATGTACACCATATCGTTACAAAGAAAGATAGACATATATAGTTTTCCTTTTAGTTATGAGTGAAAGTGTTAGTTGACTTTTCTTATATCACATTTCGTATTAAGCGTTCAAATTCATCTAAGCTTTCCAGCTTCTGCACTTGCACAAACATATTTGTTGTTACCCTTAAGCAAATGTTGTCTAAGGCTTTACTCTTGGGATTCCCAAGTCATGCGAAGATTGTATGTGCCGACTCTGCTCTCGGGACTTCCCTTGGTTGAGAGCTCTGATTCATGCAGAGTTCAGATTAGGTGCCTTCTCTCCTAGGGCTTCCCCGAGGTCGTTGGTCCCGAGTCGTGAGAAGGCATGGACGTCGTTGATTCGTCCTCTAGACTCTCCCATTGTTTTGATCATGTTAGAGTTAGAGGGCGTCTTTGATTCGCCAGTTTACTACCCGGATCCAGACCCTTCGGGTCGGATAGAGCTAAATAAGCGGTCGTAATCACATTCACCTAACCTATGAGTTGCCCTAAGTCCGGAGACTTAGACACACGGTTGGATGATCAAGTAAATGGGCATCCCGAGTTATTTATTCTCAGCCTCATCGTTGATTTGAGACTCGAGTTGAGTTATTTGTACTCAGCCTCGTCGTGATTCTAGACTCGAGCTGTGTTATTTATACTCAGCCTCGTCGCTAATTCAAGACTCAAGTTGAATTATTTGTACTCGGCCTCGTCGTTGATTCGAGACTCGAGTTGCGTGGGGTCGATTCCAAGTTTCAAGATGTCGATCCAATGTTGTGCGTTCGTGCATGCAAGTTAGTTGTGATGTTTGCTTAATCATACTACGCAGAAAGTAAACACACTAAGAACGTAGACATCTGAAACTTTCTTTAATTATAACTTTGGCAGTAATGGTCTTTACTTTACAATGACTTGAATTAGAAGAAAGCAAAACATTGTTGGAAAGCAGTAAATATGTATACTAAGCTATTCGAAGTAACAATGGAGGTGCTCGTTATTCCATGCTCTTAGAAGTTTGGCGCCATTAATGGTTGTTCGCTTGAAGGTTCCGTCTCCAAGTTTCCGTTGTATGACGTACGAACCATCCCAGTGAGTAATGAAAGCAGTCAGTGTGGGAAAGATCCGCTTCAGAATGAGGTCTCCAATGTTAAAGTGCTTTGAACGGACTTTGGAATTGAAGTATTGGGGGACTCGTTGGCGCTGAGCGGTGTATTTGAGTTCAGGTTCGGCTTTTTTCTTCGAGTAGGTCGAGGGACTCCAAGAGAAGAACTTGGTTTGTCTTTGAATAATAGTATGTGACTTGATGATATTGGAGTTCGAGCTCAATAGGAATGACAACTTCAGATCCATAGGCAAGAGCGAAAGGAGTATGGCCAGTCGCTGACTTATGGGTGGGCTGGTAAGCCCAAAGGTCTAGAGGGAGCTCATATACCCATAAGCCTATGGCCTTTTTCATATGCTTCTTGATGATGGATTTGATTACTTTGTTAACAATCTCGACTTGCCCATTGGCTTATGGATGAGCTACTACCGAGATTTTTTTTTCAATATTGTGTCATCGGTAGAAGATCTTCAACTCAGCGCTCTCGAACCGGGTCCCATTGTCGGAGATGATAGCTTGGGGGACCCTATATTAGGTGATGATGTTGTGGAAAACGAAATTGATCACCTTCTTAGTAGTAATTGTATTATGTTCCACGACTTCTGCCCATTTGGTGAAGTAATCAACTACGACAATAACATAACGTGTATTGTCTCTGGCCATCAGAAGAGTTCTGATGATACCTATTCGCACATGGAGAATGGCCAAGAACTGACCATCTATGTTACCTTGCCAGGTGGGGATCTTGGGACCTTGGAAAATATTTGGCATTTGTTGCACTTACGGGTATAGTCCGCGGCATCTCGGTCGAGTGTGGGCCAGAAGTAACCATATTTGAGAATCTTCCTTGCCACAGTATAACCCTCACTGTGGTCATCGTAGTCGCCTTCTTGCACGTCTCGCAGCACAAGGTCGGTGTCGTTGTGGGCTACACACAGGAGTAACGGAACAGAGAATCCTCTTTGATAGAGCACTCCATCTTGAATGATGTAGTGAGATGACTTGTAAATGGTACCTATCTTTCCTTTTAGCATTCAGGGTGGATTCTATGTTGTAAGTAGCTCTTGATCAGTGATATCCAAGACTCAAGCTCGATCCCGTCATTGCGATCGAATCAGTTTGCATCTGATCGATGCTTAGAGAATCAAGCACTTCGACTTGGGTTAGCCTCAAGAGTTGCGCTTCCCCAAAGCTTGCCAGTTGGCCTAATGAATCATCTTTCTCGTTTTATTCTCGAGATATATGCGTAATGATGTAGTGGTCGAATTTGATGAGAGGTTCGTGGACCCGAGAAAGGTAGGAAGCGAGCTGTGCCCCTTGGCCTGATATTTGCCCTGCACCTGGCATACGATGAGCTATGACTCGGAGTAAATTTGGAGAGCCTTGATGTTAAGTTCAATTGCAATTCAGAGTCCAGTAATTAACGCTTTGTATTCTACATCATTGTTGGTGGCAGGGAAGTCCAACTTTAAAGCATAACAGATTGAGCGTTCCTCAGGGGTAACAAGTATGACTCTGGCGCCGGAACACCGACTGTCAAATGGTCCATCCACAAATTGCTTCCATTGACAGCTTGAAGGCTCACCGTCTTCTAGAGGTGGCTCTTTGGGCATGGTGAACTCTGCTATGAAGTTCGCGAGGGCTTGTCTGAGGATGCCTCGACGAAGGATGGAAGTAATCTCGAATTGGCTTAGTTCCATGTTCCACTTCAAAAGTCGCCTAGACGCCTCAGGCCATTGCAGGAATTGTCGTAGTGGCTGGTCAGTTGATTAAATAGGACTCGAAAATATGGCCATAGCTTCCGAGAAGAGATCAATAAGAAGAAAGCGAGCTTCTCGGGTTTCGGATAATTCTTTCAGCCTTTGTCAATCTCTTGTTGATGTAGTAAATGAGCCGTTGGACATGATCTTCGATGCGCAAAAGCGTCGAGCTAATTGCTTGCACAAAAATAACCAAATAGAGACATAAGTCTCTGTGATCCGCGGGTTTTGACAAGATAGGTGGTCGCTCTAAGTGATTCAAGAGGTCCGGGAATGCGACAACACAATCTGATGTCCATGTGAAGTTGCGCTTCCCTTTTCTGAGAAAGTCGAAAAAAGGAATGCATTTGTCATTAGCTTTAGATACGAATCCACTTAGGGCAACCAATTTCCCATTTAAGCTTTGAACATCTTTGATGCTTTGCAGGGATCGATACCCCGGATAGCCTGGATTTTTTCTAGATTGGCTTCGATACCCCATGAGTTGACAATAAAACCCAAGAAAAGAGCATTTCAAGAGTTGAGTTTCATGCCATGTATACGAAGACACCGAACATTTCGGCGAGGTCTTTGACGTGATTGTTCGGCACCCTTGTTTTCATGAGCATATCGTCCACGTAAACCTCCATGGATTTCTCAATATGGTCTTTGAACATGCGGTTGACCCGTTGCTGATAGGTGGCTCCAGCATTCATGAGACCCAAAGGCATCACAACGAAGCAGTAGAGCCTAAGGTCGGTTATGAATGTAGTGTGCTCAAGGTATGGAAGGTACACCAGGAACTGATTATTGCATGATTATGCATCCATGAAGGAGAGAAGCTGGTAGCTAGTAGTCAATTCGACGAGCTAGTAGATCTTCGGAAGTGGGAACCTATCCTATGGGCAGGCTTTGTTTAAGTCTGAGTATTTGTAACACCCCGTATTTTCTGTGAACATTAAAGTAACAAATTAAATAATACTTAATTTTTAAAGTGAGAAATAAGGGAAACGGGTTACGCCATTACGTCCGTCTCGAAATTCTACTTAGGATAGAGTCCAAGTTTGCTTAAATCGGACGCCGTATGAAGAAGTTATGGCCTTTAGAAGTTTCAGAAAATTTAAATTATATAAAACAACTCAGATTTAAAAGAAGTTCGAAATTCAAATCACACACTCGGGCTGGGCGGCAAATTTCCCGCCCAGGACCCAGGTCGACCAGGGGGTCGACCTGGGGGTCAACCTGGGTCACATAGGTCGACCAGGGGGTCGACCTAGGGGTCAACCTCCCCCGTATTTCCAGATTCGAGGACAGGTTCATTTTTCTGCATTTGGACGCCCTTTTTACCAGATTCGTTGATCCCTGTGCTATATAAACACCCATAAGGATACAGTTTTCTCTACACAACTTCATTACGCCTATATTCTACCCTTATTCATAACAAAATAAATCAAAGACGGGGTTATGCTGCTCAAGTTCTTCAAGAAATCAAGTTTAGAATTCAAGTAGAGATTCAAAGGCTAATTCAATGACTTCAACAAATATTTCTAAGATTCAAATCAAATCTAAATTAGAAGAACAAATAGTCTGCTTCAAGGGAGAGCTATTCAGTTTCAGAATACAGATCCCAAAATTCAAGACCGTTCTGTAATTTGTAAGTTCACGTTACTTTCAGAAATAAAAGTTAATTGTAATTCTGACATTGTAATAAATCTGAATCTGAGATTATGCCTATTTCTATCTATCTTTCTATATCCATTGGATCATCTCGTTGATAATATTATGTCCATTCTTTGTCTCTTCTTTCCTTCTTTCCTTTTTGTTTTATAGCCAGGCTACTGCGAGCCTGAGCCAAATCTCATAAGAGATGAACTTACGTTGGAAATAAAATTGGGCATAATATATGATTTGAACATGGCCAGTGCTAAAATTGGTCATAATATATGATTTGAACATGGCTAGCGCTAAAACTGGGCATAATATATGATTTGGAGATGACTAGTGCTAAAATTGGGAAAGTATTAAATTATGTATAATTGGGCATAACTGATTTGTAACGGGTTTGAGGACATAACACTTGTTGTATTTAAAACATAAAGTGTATCGAACATATGACTTGAGATTTGAGGCATAAAGTATATTGGACATATGACTTGGGATTTGGGGCGTAAATTGAACTGTAAACATGTAAGGCATAGTACATGTTGTGGTTTAAGACCTAAATTGGGGCATATTATACATGATAGTTTATGTCTTGGAAGAAGGAAATTATTGTGTATAGCGATATATGGCTTAGGCATGAAACCCTATAGTAAGATAGGGATAACTGTTAAATGTGAACACGCCTAAAATGGGATTTTAGGTAGATTGGCATGCACTGTAATTAAAGGCTATAATTTGGCATAGTTTATACTGTGAATCATGATTGGGGTAATTTGACATGAATTAGGGAATATGTAAATTTGACATATTGAATCTAGAATTGGTATGAACGGCAAAGTATGAAATTGGCATATAAATCAAGTTTTGGGCATAATTGTTATTGTTGCGAATTTGGGGTAACTTGAGAATTAAATCTAGACTGGGCGTAAAATGTAAATTGGAACATTAAATCTAGATTTGGGCTAACTATTGATTTGGGATGCCAAGTATAATGAATATTGTAATTTTGGGGCATGACTATTATTACAAACTTGGGAAGATTAGGTGTAGCCTATTTTGAGTAATAACTTGAAATTGAATTTGGGGGCCATAACTTGCAATTAGCTTTGTTGGGCATAACTTGAGAATTGGAATATGACTGGTTAGGATAATTAGCATATAAAACTAGACTTGGACATCGATGGAAAATGTGGCATAATCTGAAATTGACGACAATTGTGAATAATTTACATATAATCTGTAAATATGTAGATTAGTGAAAAGATGAATATGCCTAACCCGAGGTAAGATTGAGTTGTGGTGTAAAATTGCCCAAAACCGCCCGACATATCCAGTAACCACAACAACACCTATCTAATGTGAGAGGTTAGTGCATCATGCCCAAGAAAAACCCGAGGTTAGATTGAGTTGTGGTGTAAAACTGCCCGGAACCGCCTGGCACATCCACTAAGCGCAACAACACATATCTAATGTGAGAGGCTGATGCATTAATAAATCAATTAATGCTAATGAGCAAGATGAATGTCTAGGGTTAAGTTCATAGGAACACTTAACCAATATAACAAGATGAATGGGTAGGGTTAAGCAATAAGAAACACTTAACCAATATAACTTGATTTGTGGTAAGGTTAAGTTAAAACAAGAGGCAACACTTAACCAATATAACTTGATTTGTGGTAAGGTTAAGTTAAAACAAGAGGGCAACACTTAAACCAATATAACTTGATTTGTGGTAGGGTTAAGTTAACACAAGAAGCAACATTAACCAAAGTAACATGACATGATGAGAAGGTGGGTTAAGTTAACTTGAATTGATTGATGACACTTAACCAATACAACAAGATGAACACGTGGGGTTAAGTTAACAAGAAACACTTGACCAATATAACTTGATGGACGAACGGGGTTAAGTTAATAGGAAACACTTAACCAACATGACATGATGAGTGGGTGGGTTAAGTTAACATGAATGTACAAAACTTAACTGTTAAATAAATATGCTTGAATCGATGGGAGGGTTAAGTACATCTCGTGTAGGTGGGTAATATTAGTACATATAGGCCCACAAAACTTAACCATTAAATAAACATGCTTGAATCGATGGGAGGGTTAAGTACATCTCGTGTAGGTGGGTAATATTAGTACATACATGCCCACAAAACTTAACCATTAAATAAACATTCTTGAATCGATGAGAGGGTTAAGTACATCTCGTGTAGGTGGGTAATATTAGTACATATAGGCCCACAAACTTAACCGTTAAGTAAACATGCTAGAATAAGTGGGAAGGTTAAGTACATCTTGTGTAGGTGGGTAATATTTGAACATATAGGCCCACAAACTTAACCAATAGGAAGCCCTAGTAACGGGGACCCGTTTCAGCATTAACCCACATAGATGTATCATGGTACCCTGAAACTAGGCAGGGTGGGGCATGATTACTGGGCTGATTGTAAGAGGTCAAAACAGCGGCAGGGGGTACGTCAGTGTAGGTTCCGATGGTTTACGGGCGTGCACGTACTCCGTAGCGGGGAAAAGCAGGCACTGAGTACCAGTAGTTATACACTGTGCATCTTGAATCATGTCGGGTAGCTATCGTAAGGATTGATACCCCTTATGGTGGGACCAGCACAGGGTATCTACATGCAAGAGAGGGCCGATTGACACAGACACATGGAACATTAATTCAAGTAAGGAGCCGATCGATGGGATAGTAAGGGTACATCTAACATCTTCATTGCAGTTAGGCTGATTGAGGTAAGATCCTCATACTAGATGTACACCTGAAGGCTACCACAATTGCAGGGATTGAGATCACGTTATCATATTATCATTTTATATAGACTACTAGTTGGGACACTAGTTAGGTGGTGCAGAGATATAGAAATCAGAATAACAGGGTAGTAGCGAAGCAGAGAAAGAGTAGAAGCGCATTCAGTTTATCCTGTCTTACCATCTCTATACTAATCGTATGTTATCTTGTTATCCTTGTTCTCACGGTATTGTCTTATATTTAGTTTATTCATGTCATGATGCTTTTGCCTGTTTATATGCTGAAAGTCACTGGACTTACCAAACTTATGTCTGATCTAGTTTTTTTTTCGCCTCTTTTCTTCCGTTCTCCCCCAAGGTTCACAGGGAGGAAATGTTACCACTTAGCTCAGTTTTCTTTCCAAGCTCGAAGATAGTCGATGTATTGCTTTGGACTCTCTCTTCCACTGCTATGGCTGGTTCATGCTTTATTGGGGAATATCATTGTCATTTTTATGCTTCTTTTATATTTGGTAGTTTTTAAATCAAGACAGAAGTTCTATGTATTACTTTTAAGTATGATTGAGACAACTATTGTAAAAGCTTGACTGAACCACATTGTTTATAAAATGACTTTATTTTCCGCTGCTTTATTTGTCTGTCTTGTAATTTATCTGCATCTTTTACCTAAAATGCTCCACCGAAGTTAAGGAATTCCCTTTGTGAGTGACCTTAACGGAGGTGGGGTGTTTCAGTAGTCGACACACGTTCACCACTTGCCGTTTGCTTTCTTGACTAAGACCGGGTTGGAGACCCATTTAGGGTAGAGGGCATCGCAGATAAAGCCGTTGTTGAGTAGCCTATTCATCTCCTCCTTGAGCGTAGTCAATCTTTTAGTTCCCAAAATTCGACGCTTCTGTTTAACCGGAAGATACTTTATGTCGATACTGTGTGACAACCCAAACCCCATACTACGGTGGCAAGGATAATCATTAGAATATAACACATTTATCACATAAGCAGATTACATATAATAGCATAACACATGAATTCATAGAATAACATTCATCATCATAACAGCGAAATCATAAGTGTCAACATCATCAGAGTTGCACAGATACAGGATCCTACTTAGTAGATAAAGGTTCCAACAAGTAGATAACAAGTCTAGAATATCATCAAATACAGCATAGATAAGGTGATGTCTAAATGTCCAAAATAAGAGATAAAAGATAGTCTTCGTCTTCAGCCAAAAGAGCACCCCATGCTATGTTGCATATTCAAAATAAAGCTTATTACCTGTTTACTTGGCTGCCCATGTAAAAATAAGGGCACCCGAGGTTGCAAGTGAAAACAAACTACGAGTCAGTCATGGGACTGGTATGAGAAATCTTGCTTAAATTATTTAATAATATGGATAATCACAGGTTCATGCCGCTAACGCGGAACAGGTTTACTCCATTGGATTGCCAATGCATAAACAAAGAAAATCATTTAAACAACGCAAACTGGAGGATAGAGTTTTAACTTACAATGGCCAAATATGCTTGATACAGATAAAATAAAAATCATTTGATATTATTATTTGTGTCTAGTCAGTTTAAAACACTTTTCAATATAAATGTATCAATCCTATACGGCATAGCCATCATATACAATGTCGCCATATATAGGTTTACAATCAATTCTGTAATGTCGTATTGGAAATTGGGTTTCCATCATGAGTTGAGGCTAGGGATGGCTCCTACCGTTTTGAAATACTACAGCAAATATCTCAGGATCACACCTACGGGCAACCCTTGGATGTGGCGTGGCCGGTCCACACATACTTTAGTGGATTAGTTATTCTTGCACAATACGTTTCTTGGTCCTATCGGACCTATCACTTGGCCAGTAGCGACAAATATCTGAGGCCTCTTAATCCATCTTCCACATAAGTAAAAATGACTGGGCTCCATACCATGACACCACTTCTAACCATAAAGAAACGCAAATCTCACTACGGCCCTTATCCTGTTTTTGATTCATACCGGGGTGTGAGGCTCGCGAAGTAACGCCATACACAAAGCCATGCTATTAAAGTTGTGCTTTGATCATCAACCACAAGGCTCTGATTTTCAATAAAAGCCTTGATCATTTTCATCTTAGCATGCCACATTGACAATCCACGCCATGCGACTGAAGTCTATCGATATATAACCACTAAGCTCGTACGTCTCAGAGAAGGGGCTAAGCAAGTGAATAAATTCTCCGCCACCAAACAGATATATATTTAACAGAAATCAATCAACACTGAACGAAATCCAATGTCAGACACACGTCCATTTACAAGTCTATTTTGGGTCTGAACGAAACCAAAGACACCTTATTCCTCATTTTGTATGTCCAATATGAAAGAAAGCTCCTCGCATATCTGACAATCGACAAGTACGTCCGGATAGCTACCACTTTAACCCTTTCCCGGGAGCTAACCAATCCAGGGCATTAGTAGTCGTCTATTCGATGTAAAGATCACCGGTCTTCAACCACCGTCTTCAATGTCTTCGACTTTTAGTCGTCGCATAATTATTTGAAATGATATTTAACTCGGCCTTTTCAAATATTTGTCGAATATATATAATTCAAACCATTTCTTCTCTTTGGTTAAATTTGATTTAATTCTATAGAATAATGTCACATAAATCTAACCATCCATTTTACTTTATAAACCAAGGGAAATTGGTTTATTTCCATTCCATATCATTCATAACATTTTATAATGATTTATCGCTATTTTTATTTATATAAAAACATCCCATTTAATTTGAACGACGTTTCAGGTCATTACGCGGCCTTATCGCTATTTTTATTCAGATTTGAATTACACATTTCTTGAAATCTAACCGTTGGATCTTAATAAATTTAATATCGTTGGAAAGATCTTTCCAAAGCGAAACCAAAGGTTCCAGCATTGGGAAAATCCGACGGTCAGATCTCTCGGTATAATCATTTAAAGTTACAATTCCAAAACGCGAATTACCGCGTGCGATTCGTTTTATTTTAATATATATATATATATATATGTAAATATAATTCGTTCAATGATTTCAAACCCATTTATTTTATTTAATGTAAATTTTGTAGACTTCATATTCATGTTATAAAAAGAATATTTTTAATGAACGATAACATATTTCAACACACATGAATTTTATCCACTTCCTACACATTTTTAAAATGATATATTTTTTTGATGAACAAAAATATATTTCAACACATGTTTATTTTATTTTCACTAACATGTTAAAGACGATATTTTTATCTAATAAAAATGTAAATTAACATATGACTATTTTTAATACTTCACTAACATGTTAATGACGACATTTTTATCTAACAAAAATGTAAATTAACATATAACTATTTAATTGGTTTATCCATACAATAAAAATGCAATTTTTATTGTTAAAATATTTCATTTTTAAAGATGAATCTTTTTAATGATTCCTACATGAAATAAAAATGTAATTTTTTTTGTTAAAATATTTCATTTTTAAACATGAATCTTTTTAGTGATTCCTACATACAATAAAAATGTAATTTTTATTGTTAAAATATTTCATTTTAAACAATGAATATTTTTAATGATTCCTACATACAATAAAAATGTAATTTTTATTGTTAAAATATTTTATCACAAACAATGAATATTTTTGTGATTCTTGCTTACAGTAAAAATGTAATTTTTATTATTAAAATATTTCATTTCAAACTTGTGTCTTTTTAATGATTCATTCATACAATAAAAATGAAATTTTTAATTTTAAAACATTTTTATCAAACTTGAATCATTTTAATGATTCATTAATACAATAAAAATGAAATTTTTATTGTTAAAACATTTTTATCAAACTTGAATCTTTTTAATGATTCATTCATACAATAAAAATAAAATTTTAAATGTTAGAACATTTTTATCAAACTTTATTCTTATTAATACTCCATTAACATGTTAAAGACAATATTTTTAACGAACAAAATATATTTAACAAATGATTCTTTTTATATTAACATCGCTAACATGTTAATGACAATATTTTAATCTAATAAAACATATTTAACAATTGATTCTTTTTATATTAACGTCGCTAACATGTTAATGACAATATTTTAATCTAACAAAACATATTTAACAAATGATTCTTTTTATAATAACATCGCTAACATGTTAATGACAATATTTTAATCTAACAAAACATATTTAACAAATGATCATTCTTTTTATATTAACAACGCTAACATGTTAACGACAATATTTTAATCCAACAAAACATATTTAACAAATGATTCTTTTTATATTAACATCGCTAACATGTTAATGACAATATTTTAATCTAACAAAACATATTTAACAAATGATTCATTTTATATTAACATCCCTAACATGTTAATGACAATATTTTAATCTAACAATACATATTTAACAAATGATTCTTTTTATATTAACATCGTTAACATGTTAATGACAATATTTTAATCTAACAAAACATATTTAACAAATGATTTTTTTTACATTAGCATCGCTAACATGTCAATGACAATGCTTTAATCTAACAAAACATATTTAACAAAAGATCATTTTATTAACATCGCTAACATGTCAATGACAATATTTTAATCTAACAAAACATATTTAACAAATGATCATTTTATTAACATCGCTAACATGTCAATGACAATATTTTAATCTAACAAAACATATTTAACAAATGATCATTTTTATATTAACATCGCTAACGTGTCAATGACAATATTTTAATCTAACAAAACATATTTAACAAATGATTCTTTTTGTATTAACATCGCTAACATGTTAATGACAATATTTTAATCTAACAAAACATATTTAACAAATGATTCATTTTATATTAACATTGCTAACAAGTCAATGACAATATTTTAATCTAACAAAACATATTTAACAAATGATCATTTTATTTTCACTACACAATTCAATCCAATTCATCGCAACCACAATAAACCAATTCCAATTTTATACAACGCATATATGTATTTTATATAGCGTATATATGAATTTAATTTCACAATCATAATCAATTTTATTTTTAGAAATCTCACATTGGTTTTACTCCTTCAAAAATTGTAGATAGCTCTAAAATTTCTTTGGTCAAATCTAGAATGTAGTGGACGCTGTCACGATCCCAACGGTTCCTATTTCATGTGATTTCGACATCATATGAACAAGTTGTGTATTTTTAAAGTTTCATGGCACTTTAAATTTAATTAATTAATTAATTAAATTAAAAAAATTTACCTTTTTCCTCACAAATTACACAGGCCGATGGTTTTCAGTTTTATTCAAAGCTAGGTCAGGGTTTTGCGCGAGACTGGAAGCACGAGGGGAGGACCAGGTTATGCCACGTCGGAGAGGGACGAGAGGTGCACCAAGTGGGACCTACCCCGTCGAACTCGATCTCCGTGGGGAGGTGCTCCGGCACGATGAACGGCGTGACTTCGGGCGATGATTCCGAGACAAACACACAACTCCAACTACTCTATCCCTTATGGATCTGAAGAGGGTTCGATTTGCTACAAAATTGCCTTAAGAAGTGTATGATTTCATTGAGTGGATCAAAATTTATTGAGGAGGGAAGATCTGTAGGTATGCTGCGTTAAAAAGGAGAGTGGCGGCGGCTTCACGTTAATAAAATTAGGGTTTTGGTGAAATTTCATTGCCCGATATTTATAATAGAATTATTTAATCCTTTAATTTCAAAAAGGCCCGTTAATCCATACGAACTCAAAATCAAGCCCAATGACTGTCGCCCTTAACTGAATACCCCCATTTCGGACACAATGGACTATGTTTCGTAAGCCCATTCGATTGTTTCAGCCAGTTTTTTCTCTAAATTAAAATATATAATGTTCAATATTAAATTTGAATATACATTTTAGTTTACAAGGGCCACATACTGGTTCCAAAAATTCCCAAAAAACAAATCTAACTATGTTTTGACGATACGGTCCTAACAAAGTTAATTTCATCGAATTTCGAGACCGTTTGAGTAATGGTCTTTTTAATGGTCGATCCAAACCAACAAAAATTACCAAACATGTTTTCATTTACCACGCTCACATACTAATTCCAAAAATTATGGAAATTTAAACCTAGCAATAATTTGACATTCTGGATCCAACAAAAGTGTGTTCATTGAAAACGGAGGTTGTTTGCAAAACGGCTATTATAAGGGCTTTGTTATTATTTAAAAATGGAATTTTTAAATTCTGACGCATTTTCTAACAAAATGTCCTTAAAATAAATTTTAAAATTGGTTCTGATTTTTTGGGTTGTTACAATCTCCCCTAGTTAAAACTTTTCGTCCCCGAAAAGGAAACAATAGTAAAGTAGGAAACAAAATGGAAATGCATAATATTGTAAATGTACCTTGCACCGGAGCTAATAAGAGATGTCCACTCTGCACTTGGGATAAGCTTGTTTAATGCTATCTTCTGTCTCCCATGTACAGTCTCTAGGATCTCCGCTCCACTGCACTTTGACTAAATGTATCTTCTTGTTTCTCAGAACTCCGGTTTCTTTGCCAATAATTTTTAGTGGCTCTCTTCTCACTACTAAGCTTGGAGTAATATCCAAATCTTGTGCAAGAATTTCTCCACAATCTAGTCTAGATCATGTACATGCTTTCGAAGTTGAGACATGTGAAATACATCATGTACTCCTGGCAACCAGTCTGGTAACTGAACCCTATAAACAAGGGTTCCAATTCTTTCGAGTATAGGAAAATGGACCAATAAATCTAGGCGCCAACTTCCCTGTTTTCCCAAAACGGACTACTCCTCTCATTGGAGAAACTCTCAAATATACATAATCACCAACAACAAATGCTAAATCTCTTCTTCTTGAATCTTTATAGCTCTTCCGTCAGCTCATAATTTGTTTGCAGTCGCTTCTTAATGCAATCGACTTTATCCGAAGCTTCTCGAATCATGTCGGGACCCAATACTAGTCGATTGCCTGATTGTACCCAACATGTGGGAGATCTACATGGTCTACCATACAATGCTTCAAATGGTGACATTTTTAAGCTTGCTTGACAACTGTTATTACATGAAAACTCAACCAAATGCAAGTGTTCTTCCCATAATCTGCCAAAATCAAGAATACATGCTAGCAACAAGTCTTCTAGTATACGATTCACCCGTTCAATTTGGCCATCTGTTTGAGGATGATACGCGGTGTGCAGATTTAACTTTGTCCCCAGCTCCTCTCGGAATGCTTCCCATAATTTATTAGTGAATATTGGATCATGATCACTAACAATACTACTGGGAACTCCATGTAGTCTAACGATTTCTCCGAAATAAATTTGCGCCAGACTTTGAGTTGTTCTAGTCGATCTGACAGGAATAAAATGGGCGGTCTTCGTGAAACGATCTGCGATCACCCATATACTATAATTTTCTTTCTTGGTTCATGGAAAACCATCTATGAAATCCATGGAGATTTGATCCCACTTCCAATCTGGAATCTCTAATGGTTGTACCAATCCGGTGAGTTTCTGTTGATCGCTTTTGACTTGCTGACAAGAAGAACACCTGCTAACATATATGGAAATGTCTCTTTTCATAGATCTCCACTATAACGTGCGCTTGAGATCATGATGCATCTTACTCACTCCTGGATGAATACTAAGCTTGGACTTGTGACATTCATCCATTTATTCTCTTCTGAGTTCAGGAATATTCGGAACACAAATTCGACCTAATAACCTCAGAACTCCCTTGTTATCAATCTGGAAACTCGAGGGTTTTCCTTCCTGAACTCTTTACTAATTGTCTGAATAAATTCATCCTCCTTCTGAAGAACAAGGATTTTGTCAATCAATGAAGGAATAATAACGAGATTAGCGATAATGGCATTCTTTCTGCTGAGCGCATCATCTATGAAATTGGCTTTCCTTGGAGTATACATAATATCTAGATCGTATGCCGCAAGAAATTCTAACCAACGCTGCTGCCTCAAATTCAAGTCCTTCTGTGTGAACAGATACTTCAATGATTTATGATCTGTATATAATTCGAACTTCTCACCCAAAAGATAGTGCCTCCATATTTTCAAAGCAAACACGACGGCTAACACTCAAGATCATGAGTTGGATATCTCTTCTCATGCGGCTTCAACTGATGGCTAGCATAAGTTACTTGGCCTCTTTGCATTAATACCGCACCAACACCTTCAAGAGATGCATCTGTATGTACTGTCAAATCTTGATTGCCATCAATAATAGTCAACAATGGAGCAGTAGTCAACCTTAATTTCAGCTATTGGAAAGCTGCCTCACATCCAGGCGTCCAATTAAACCATGTATGCTTCTTGGTAAGTTTCGTTAATGGACTAGATAGCTTCGAAAAATATTTAATGAATTTCCAATAATAGCCAGCTAATCCTTGAAAACTTCTGACTTCTGTAGGCGTGCTAGGCTGCTTTCAATCTCAAATGGATGTGATTTTTCCTGGATCTACTAAAATTCCTTTCTTCGATACTACATGACCTAGGAATTTTACTTCTTCTTGCCAGAATATGCATTTAGAAAATTTGGCTTTTAATACATTCTTTCTTAGAATTTCCAAAACTTCTTCTAAATGCTTCACATGCTTGGCAGTTAACTTAGAGAAGATTAAAATGTCGTCAATGAAAACCAACACAAATTTATTCAAAACATCGCGGAATACTCTGTTCATTAAATCGAGAAAATAAGAAGGAGCATTACATAAGCCGAACGACATTGCTAACCACTCATAAAATAAGTCTGGACCTCTGAAAGTTGTCAAAGGAACACATTCTTTGGCAATACGCAACTAATGGAAACCTATAGCTATGTAACGACCCGAAAAATCTGAACCAATTTAAAATTTTTAAATGGGCTAAAATAGTGGATTTTAAATATTTAAAATAAATATTTTAAATAATAGCAATGAAAAGTGAGTTTGAATCGACGTTTGAAAATGAATATAATTAACTCTAATTATGAACAAGGCCTGAAATGGCGCGGTAGTTTCAAAATTTGAATTCAAACTTTGACAGACTGTACCGGGTGCAAAACAAAACGGAATTGAGCGAAACCAAAAATATTTAAATCTGTTAGTGAATACCTTTCTAACGAATCTGAAAAATTGAAGTTTCATAGCGGAAAGCAAAAGTTATGGCCAAATGAATTTTCAGAAAGGTCGCTATAGAAATTATATGGGCCGTGAAAATGGCCATTTTGCATACGACCTCGGAATTCGACGAAACCACTTTTGTTGGATCCGGGATGTCGAATTATTGCTAGGTCCCACAATACATAATTTTCTAAATCAATATGTGAGCATGGCAAAGAAAAACGTGTTTTAACAGTTTCAGTCAATTTCGATCGACCTGAAAATGGTCATTTTTCAAACGGTCTCAGAATTCGACGAAATCAGTTTTGTTAGGACCGTATCGTCGATACGAAGCTAGAAATAATTTTTCTGGAATTTTTAGGATCAGTATGTGGGCCCGACAAATTAAAATGTACATTCAAATCCAAATTGAATGTTTTATATTTTAATTTGAAGAATAACTGATCGTAACAGCCGAAATGGGTTACGAAACATATTCCATTGTGTTCGGAATGGGGGTAATTAGCTAGGGGCGACTGTCGTTGGGTTTGATTTGGGGTTCGTGGTGTTAAACAAGTAATTATTGAATAAAATAAAATAAAATATTATTATAAAAACCCCATTGGCCCAATTAGAACCCTAGTCAAATAGGCACCGTGGTCAACCAGAAAAAGGCCGTCGCCCCCTAACGATTTCACGGCGGAAAACAATCCCAAATTCAATCCCATATTTCTCTTAATCCAATTTGAATTAATCCCAACTCTAAAGCGAAAATTGAAGATCTATTTGAGAGCTTCAAATTGATACAGACCATATCATTTCTCGTGAAGTAATTTAGGAGAAACCAGCATCCAAAGTGGCCGCGTTTAGGGCATATTTCAAGGGATAGGGGGCCGCCGAGTTTCCCCTAACTCTCGGCGAAGGAGGCTCCAGCGTAGGCGCACGTGGTGGCGCCAGTAGATCGACGTCTGACGCCCCGAGGTGCAAACGAGATGGAACCCTAGTTTTAAGGGATGGGTTCAGTTTTACGGTGGTAACCTGATAGGAGAAGACGACGGGAAGAAAGGTATTAAAGAGGGGTTAGTTTAAATTAATTAATTATTAATTAATTACCTATTAAAGTAATTAACATTAAAACGTTCATATCTTGTTCGTTTTAGATCAGAATTCAACGATTTTCATTGCGTCGGAACCCTCTAGACGAGCACTACAACATGGGGCAGGATCAGAACTAAAACAGAAGCCATTTGGACTTTTGATAAAATTAAACAGGGGTTTAATTTTATTAAGATAATTGTATTCAACAATCAGAAACCAACCAAGGTGAGAATTCTCTCACTATAAATTTTCTTGTACAGTTATTTATATTATAACCGCATATCTGAACTGTTCACATATGTCCACAGACCATGGACGATTAATTTGATTGTGTTGTGACTGTGAATTGTATATATACACGAAATGTGAAAAGTGAGATTTCTAATTTATAAACAATATGGAAAACAACGATTTATAAATTATATAGTCGATGTATGAGTTATATAAGCGTTGTACACATCTTGTATAAGCGTTGTATAAGTGGTACGTTCGATGTATAAGTTATATATGCGTTGTAAAAATTATATATGTGTTGAAATAGAAGTGAATTGCTATATATATATATATATATATATATATATATATATATATATATATATATATATATATACGCCCCTCGTCCACAAACCATGGACGATATGTATTGGTTGTGATTGGTGTGAAAATTGATTGATAGCGAATGGTTGATTGGAATTGTTTGTGGTTGATATTGATTGATCATGGTTGAAAAATACCCGCTTGTGGTTGAGAAATATTTGGTTGAAACCACATAGGATTAGTTTGTGGAAATGAAAAAAATATACATGTCGCCTGCATGCAAACTAGATGCATGATTCCCCATTTACAAAAACCACGAGGTTTTAAGGTAGAACGAGGGGTCGTACTAGGGACGGTCCCGGTTTTAACTACCCTGTCGTTATGCTGCCAAAATTTTGAATAATATTCATGTGTTAGAATTATTTTCCTGCGTTGAAATTATATTCGTCTGTTGAATAGAAAACCTTCATGTGTTGAATAGAAATTCATTCGTTGAATCAAATTCATGTGTTGAATGGTATTCGTGTTTTAAATATATAAATCACATTTTTATCTATATATGTAAACTATAGAAAACCTTCATGTGTTGAGTCGAAATTCATTCGTTGAATTGAAATTCATGTGTTGAATGTTATTCGTGTTTTAAATATAAAAATCACATTTTTATCTATATATATAAACTATAGAAAACGTTCATGTGTTGAATCGAAATTCAATCGTTGAATTGAAATTCATGTGTTGAATGGTATTCATATTTTAAAAGAAATTGTTTTATAATAAAAATCCTATTTTTATCATCAATATGAAATATATAAAATAATCTTGTTTTGAAATAAATTGTTTTATAATAAAAATCCTATTTTTATCACCTTTATTAACTATATAAAATAGTCGAGCTTTGAAATAAATTGTTTTACATTAAAAATCACCTTTTTAGTATATACATGAATTGTTAAAAATAGTGAAGTGTTGAAATAGAAAACAGTTGGATAAAAATATCATTTTTATCAAATGTATGAAAATCAAATAGTTTTGAAATCGAAGAATCGATATATATATATATATATATATATAAATAGAATTGAAATATATCGAATAACGAAGCTGCAGTTCGTATTTTGAAACCGTGATTTCAAACGATTAGTGCAGGAGATCCGATCATCGAATTTTCCCGAAACCACAACCATTGGGTTCGCTTTGGAAAAATCTTTCCAACGGCACCAACTTTGTAAAAATCCAACGGTTGGATTGCCTGGAATGTTTAATTCAAATCTGAAGAAAAACAGCGCCAGAATCGGTTATATATATATATATAATTATATTTAATCGAATAACGACGCTGCAGTTCGTATTTTGAAATCGAAACTTCAAATGATTATACCGGGCGATCCGACCGTCGGATTTTCCCGAAACTGGAACCATTGGATTCGTTTTGAAAAGATCTTTCTAATGATGTAAATTTTGTGAAGATCAAACGGTTAGATTTTCAGATATGTGTAAATCAAATCTGAAGAAAAACAGCGCCACGGTCGCGTTATGGCCTGAAGCGTCGTTTTGAATAAATTGGCTATTTTAAAATAAATAAAAATAGCGATAAATCATTATAAAATATTATAAACGATATGGATATAAAATTTAGAGATTAACTGAAGGTTGGCTAAGTCGAATGGTTTCTTGGGTATTGATCTGATGTTGGTTTCGGCCTTCGGGGTTAATATTTGGGAAATCGTTCTCTTACTGATTGACGGTTAGTGACTAATGAATTGAAATGATGCGTATGTATGTTAGTGTTGCACTTGTTTATTATATTCGCGAGTTTCTCAGAAAGACCGGGTTTATCCCATTCTGAATAACTGAATCGACGATAAGATATCGAAGATGAAGACGGTGTTCGAAGACCGGAGATCTTCACCTCGTTTGGATGGTAACCGAGGTCCTGATTGGGAGGCATCCCGAAATATGGATAATGAGTGGTGATCGTCCAAACGTACGTGGTGATCGATGGGTTTGCGAGGTATATAGTGCCTCCGGTTTCGTTCAGACCCAGAACGGACTTGCAAATGGACAGTGCGTCTGACATTGGAATTTATTCTGTGTGATTGATATCTATCAGTTGCACGGTGTGAATTGTCTGTGTGGCATGCTAAGATGCAGTGATCAGGGCTTCTGTTGAAAAGCAAAGTCTTGTGGTGATGATCAAAGCACCGCCTGTGTGGTGTAGCTTTGTGTATAACATGAATTCGCGAGCCTCACACCCCGGTATGAACCAGAAACGGGAGAGGACCTCAGGGAGGATCTGCGTTTCTTCCTAGCTAGAAGTGGCGTCAGTGGTTTTACACGCCCTGACGAGTTTGACTTATATGGTTGTTGCTGTTGCGAGGCACCTCGGTTAGATCGGACGATCCGGGTCCGATGGAGCCATTCGCTGGCTCATTTACGCCCCAAAGGGCGGGGAAGCGCAGTGTTCAGGAATTTTAATCCACATCGGTGGACCGGCCCTGACGATCCAAGGGTCGATGCACTCTGACCCTGAGGCTCGAGCTAGGCAGTCTCGAAGTCGGTAAGGACTATCTTTTGCCTTGGTTCAGGACGGAAATCTAATTTCCAAATACGTGACTATGCGGTTTTGATTGTATACCTATATATGGCGACATAGTGGTATGGGGCATTAATGCCGTCTATGATTGATAGTTATGATTTGAAATTGTTTTTAAAACATATAACACTAGCAATAATATAAAATGCTTTTGTTTTATTCGTATCAAGCATATTTTGGCCGTTATAAGGTAAAAACTCTTTCCTCCGGTTTGCGTTGCATTGTGTGATGGGAACTGAGTCTTATAATGGCTTCATTTTTATAAAAAGCATTGCGATGTTTAAAAGAATGATTTGTTTTAAAGCACTGGCAATCCAATGGAGTAAACTCATTCCACGAAAGTGGCGTGGTCCTGTGATTAGCCATATTATAAATGTGTTGAGTAGATTTCTCATACCAGTCCCATGACTGACTCGTAGTTTGTTTCACTTTCAAACTCGGGTGCCCCTTTTTCTACATGGGTAGCCTTGTATTCAGGTTTTAGCTGGCTCTTTCTGGATAGCTGGAGCTGGAGATGGATTCTATTATTTATCTCTTTTTATGTTGTTCAGCTCCTGCTGTACATATTACGTTTGTTTCCGCTGTAGACATTTATGTATAGCTGAACTGTATTTGTACTAAGTAAGATCCTGTATACTGTGTAACTCTGATGATTACGTTTATCCAGTATATTCTATTATGCATTATCTGGTGTATTTATTTAATTCTGTTTTGCTGTTATCTGTTTCTATGTTATATTCCAAGGATTACCCTTGCCACCGTCAGTACGGGGTTCGGGGTCGTCTCAACGTGGTATCAGAGCTTTGGTTAAGCTTAGTTCTGGAATATATCATATTAACGAACTCGTCAGAGATAGAACCAGTAGTGTTCTAGGACGAGTAACTCAGTACAGATAGGATCAGCAATATCCTAGTATGAGTACAACAGAATCAGAACAACTCGTTAGAGATGGGGTCAGAATTGCCTCAGAACGAGTCGAACGTAATATGTTTTGAAATAACGTATTTGTGATTATATATAGTCTGGTTTTAGAAATATAATTTTTGAATATATAAAAGATATATGTTTGAAAAGTTAAAAACAATTTGATTGTTGTTTGTGTTGTGTGATAGCAGATTTGATTAATTAAATTATTGAAACAATAGTTAATTTAATCAATAAGAGAATAATGGTAGAATTTATTCATTTAAATCACACATTGAACTGATTTAAAAATAGATAGAAATATATACATGTGCATTATATATGTTTGAACAGGTAATTGGATAGCTGTTGAGTAAAGATTTTATTTGCGTGCCCGACAAATAGGTAAACCTTAATGAGTTGGATGCGAAATATTATTATATCAACTCCTGTGAATGCCATTGGATGCGGAGTGCTGGTTATTCTGTGTGAAATAATAAACATCGCCATAGGATAGTAACAATTAATTTTGAACTACACTGCATGGCATACTTCTGGAAGATAGGCATACTTCATCATATACCACATAAGCATTTGGAGCTTGTGTGACGAGGTGGAAGATTTACCATACGAGCAAGAGGCTTGTATGGCGATGACTATATTTTACAGGTTGAACTGATGACTGATATGGACTATTTAAATTGTAACGATGAAATTACCAGATTAATAAAAACCCCACACGGGTCTGGAGTTGACAATAATCACGTCTCTCTAGTTATTAGATACGGCACATGGACTGTTTATTTCCCACACGGGATGAGGTGACGAGGATTTATCCTCTAGAGCAATTAAAATACACACTCCCTCAGGCTTTGACAGGGTGACGAGAATTTATTCTCTGGAGTTATTATCTATACACGCTCCCCTGTAAACACTAGAATATATCACTATAAATATGTGTATGCTTATTAGGATTTATTGTGTACCTAATACGGCCCAATAAATTTCCAAACCTCTCTCCGTACAAAGGAGGTTATGGCGAAATTTTTTGAAAATTCCGGGTGTTAGCCAAATTTTTGAAGAATTTCAAAATTCTCAGAAACTGAAAAGTTGGAGAGTGGAAGCCAGATTGAACGTAGAGTTGATTAATCAAACCACTTTCGACTTCGTTCCTTTTCGGGGACGAAAAGTTTTAAGTGGGGGAGATTGTAACGACCCGGAAAATCTGAACCAATTTAAAATTTTTAAATTGGCTAAAATAGTGGATTTTAAATATTTAAAATAAATATTTTAAATAATAGCAATGAAAAGTGAGTTTGAATCGACGTTTGAAAATGAATATAATTAACTCTAATTATAAACAAGGCCTGAAATGGCGCGGTAGTTTCAAAATTTGAATTCAAACTTTGACTGACTGTATCGGGTGCAAAACAAAACGGATTTGAGAAAAACCAAAAATATTTAAATCTGTTAGTGAATACCTTTCTAACGAATCTGAAAAATCAAAGTTTCATAGCGGAAAGCAAAAGTTATGGCCAAATGAATTTTCAGAAAGGTCGCTATAGAAACATATGGGCCGTGAAAATGGCCATTTTGCATACGACCTCGGAATTCGACGAAACCACTTTTGTTGGATCCGGGATGTCGAATTATTTCTAGGTCCCACAATCCACAATTTTCTAAATCAATATGTGAGCGTGGCAAAGAAAAACGTGTTTTAACAGGTTCAGTCAATTTCGATCAACCTGAAAATGGTCATTTTTCAAACGGTCTCAGAATTCGACGAAATCAGTTTTGTTAGGACCGTATCGTCGATACGAAGCTAGAAATAATTTTTCTGGAATTTTTAGGATCAGTATGTGGGCTCGGCAAATTAAAATGTATATTCAAATCCAAATTGAATGTTTTATATTTTAATTTGAAGATTAACTGATCGTAACAGCCGAAATTGGTTACGAAACATATTCCATTGTGTTTAGAATGGGGGTAATTAGCTAAGGGCGACTGTCGTTGGGTTTGATTTGGGGTTCGTGGTGTTAAACAAGTAATTATTGAATAAAATAAAATTAAATGTTATTATAAAAACCCCATTGGCCCAATTAGAACCCTAGTCAAACAGGCACCGTGGTCAACCAGAAAAAGGCCGCCGCCTCCTAACGATTTCACGGCGGAAAACAATCCCAAATTCAGTCCCATATTTCTCTTAATCCAATTTGAATTAATCCCAACTCTAAAGCGAAAATTGAAGATCTATTTGAGAGCTTCAAATTGATACAGACCAGATCATTTCTCGTGAAGTAATTTAGGAGAAACCAGCGTCCAAAGTGGCCGCGTTTAGGGCAGATTTCAAGGGACAGGGGGCCGCCGAGTTTCCCCTAACTCTCGGCGAAGGAGGCTCCAGCGTAGGCGCACGTGGTGGCGCCAGTAGATCGACGTCTGGCGCCCCGAGGTGCAAATGAGATGGAACCCTAGTTTTAAGGGATGGGTTCAGTTTTATGGTGGTAACCTAATAGGAGAAGACGACAGGAAGAAAGGTATTAAAGAGGGGTTAGTTTAAATTAATTAATTATATAATTATTTACCTATTAAAGTAATTAACATTAAAACGTTCATATCTTGTTCGTTTTAGATCAGAATTCAACGATTTTCGTTGCGTTGGAACCCTCTAGACGAGCACTACAACATGGGGCAGGACCAGAACTGAAACAGAAGCCATTTGGATTTTTGATAAAATTAAACATGGGTTTAATTTTATTAAGATAATCGTATTCAACTATCAAAAACCAACCAAGGTGAGAGTTCTCTCACTATAAATTTTCTTGTACAGTTATTTATATTATAACTGCTTATCTGAACTGTTCACATATGTCCACAAACCATGGACGATGTATTTGATTGTGTTGTGACCGTGAATTGTATATATATATATATACGAAATGTGAAAAGTGAGATTTCTAATTTATAAACAATATGGAAAACGTCAATGTATAAATTATATAGTCGATGTATGAGTTATATAAGCATTGTACACATCTTGTATAAGCGTTGTATAAGTGGTACGTTCGATGTTTAAGTTATATATGCGTTGTAAAAATTATATATGTGTTGAAACAGAAGTGAATTGCTATATATATATATATATATATATATATATATATATATTTATATTTATATACGCCCCTCGTCCACAAACCATGGACGATATTTATTGGTTGTGATTGGTGTGAAAATTGATTGATAGCGAATGGTTGATCGGAATTGTTTGTGGTTGATATTGATTGATTGTGGTTGAAAAATACCCGTTTGTGGTTGAGAAATATTTGGTTGAAACCACATAGGATTAGTTTGTGGAAATGAAAAAATATACATGCCGCCTGCGTGCAAACTAGATGCATGATTCCCCATTGTCAAAAACTGCGAGGTTTTAAGGTAGATCGAGGGGCCGTACTAGGGACGGTCCCGGTTTTAACTACCCTACCGTTATGCTGCTGAAATTTTGAATAATATTCATGTGTTAGAATTATTTTCCTGCGTTGAAATTATATTCGTCTGTTGAATAGAAAACCTTCATGTGTTGAATAGAAATTAATTCGTTGAATCATATTCATGTGTTGAATGGTATTCGTGTTTTAAATATAAAAATCACATTTTTAACTATATATGTAAACTATAGAAAACCTTCATGTGTTGAATCGAAATTCATTCGTTGAATTGAAATTCATATGTTGAATGGTATTCGTGTTTTAAATATAAAAATCACATTTTTATCTATATATATAAACTATAGAAAACCTTCATGTGTTTAATCGAAATTCATTCGTTGAATTGAAATTCATGTGTTGAATGGTATTCATATTTTGAAAGAAATTGTTTTATAATAAAAATCCTATTTCTCATCAATATGAAATATATAAAATAATCTTGTTTTGAAATAAATTGTTTTATAATAAAAATCCTATTTTTATAAACTATATTAACTATATAAAATAGTCGAGTTTTGAAATAAATTGTTTTACATTAAAAATCACCTTTTTAGTATATACATGAATTGTTAAAAATAGTGAAGTGTTGAATTAGAAAACAGTTGGATAAAAATATCATTTTTATCAAATGTATGAAAATCAAATATTTTTGAAATCGAAGAATCGATATATATATATATATATATATATATAGAATTGAAATATATCGAATAACGAAGCTGCAGTTCGTATTTTGAAACCGTGATTTCAAACGATTAGTGCGGGAGATCCGACCATCAGATTTTCCCGAAACCACAACCGTTGGGTTCGCTTTGGAAAAATCTTTCCAATGGCACCAACTTTGTAAAAATCCAACGGTTGGATTGTCTGGAATGTTTAATTCAAATCTGAAGAAAAATAGCGCCAGAATCGATTATATTTATATATATAAATATAATTATATTTAATCGAATAACGACGCTGCAGTTCGTATTTTGAAATCGAAACTTCAAATGATTATACCAGGAGATTCGACCGTCGGATTTTCCCGAAACTGGAACCATTGGATTCGTTTTGAAAAGATCTTTCTAATGATGTAAATTTTGTGAAGATCCAATGGAGATGAAGACGGTGATCGAAGACTGAATCGACGATAAGATATCGAAGATGAAGACGGATAGTCCCGAAACTGAATCGATGATAAAATATCAAAGATGAAGATGGTGGTCGAAGACCGGAGATCTTCACCTCGTTTGGATGGTAACCGAGGTCCTTATTGGGAGGCATCCCGGAATATGGATAATGAGTGGTGATCGTCCAGACGTACGTGGTGATCGATGGGTTTGCGAGGTATATAGTGCCTCCGGTTTCGTTCAGACCCAGAACGGACTTGCAAATGGACAGTTTGTCTGACATTGGAATTTATTCTGTGTGATTGATATCCATCAGTTGCACGGTATGAATTGTTTGTGTGGCATGCTAAGATGCAGTGATCAGGGCTTCTGTTGAAAAGCAAAGTCTTGTGGTGATGATCAAAGCACCACCTGTGTGGCGTAGCTTTGTGTATAACGTGAATTCGCGAGCCTCACACCCCGGTATTAACCAGAAACGAGAGAGGACCTCAGGGAGGACCTGCGTTTCTTCCTAGCTAGAAGTGGCGTCATTGGTTTTACACGCCTTGACGAGTTTGACTTATGTGGTTGTTGCTGTTGCGAGGCGCCTCGGTTAGATCGGACGATCCGGGTCCGATGGAGCCATTCGTTGGCTCATTTACGCCCCAAAGGGCGGGGAAACGCAGTGTTCAGGAATTTTAATCCACATCGGTGGACCGGACCTGACGATCCAAGGGTCGATGCGTTCTGACCCTGAGGCTCGGGCTAGGCAGTCTCGAAGCCGATAAGGACTATCTTTTTCCATGGTTCAGGACGGAAATCCAATTTCCAAATACGTGACTGTGCGGTTTTGATTGTATACCTATATATGGAGACATAGTGGTATGGGGCATTAATGCCGTCTATGATTGATAGTTATGATTTGAAATTGTTTTTAAAACATATAACACTAGCGATAATATCAAATGCTTTTGCTTTATTCGTATCAAGCATATTTTGGCCGTTATAAGGTAAAAACTCTATCCTCCGGTTTGCGTTGCATTGTGTGATGGGAACTGAGTCTTATAATGGATTTATTTTTATAAAAAGCATTGCGATGTTTTAAAGAATGATTTGTTTTAAAGCTTTGGCAATCCAATGGAGTAAGCCCATTCCATGAAAGTGGCGTGGTCCTGTGATTAGCCATATTATAAATGTGTTGAGTAGATTTCTCATACCAGTCCCATGACTGACTCGTAGTTTGTTTCTCTTTCAAACTCGGGTGCCCCTTTTTCTACACGGCCAGCCTTGTATTCAGGTTTTAGCTGGCTCTTTCTGGATAGCTGGAGCTGGAGATGGATTCTATTATTTATCTCTTTTTATGTTGTTCAGCTCCTGTTGTACATATTATGTTTGTTTCCGCTGTAGACATTTATGTATAGCTGAACTGTATTTGTACTAAGTAAGATCCTATATACTATGTAACTCTGATGATTACATTTATCCAGTATATTCTATTGTGCATTATCTGGTGTATTTATTTAATTCTGTTCTGCTGTTATCTGTTTCTGTGTTATATTCCAAGGATTACCCTTGCCACCGTCAGTACGGGGTTCGGGGTCGTCTCAAGCTAGGTCCATTCTTGAAAACACTTACGCTCCATTCAAGCGATCTAATAAATCATCAATAAGCGGTAAGGGATATTTGTTCTTTAGTGTCTTCTTATTGAGGTATCAGTAATCCACACATAGTCCGAGAGTACCATCTGACTTTGGAACAAACACTACTGCTGCACCCCAGTTCGAAAAGCTAGGCCTGATCAGACCTTTCCATAAAAGATGTTGAGTTTGATTACTCAGTTCTTCTTTCTCTTTCAATGTCATTCTTCGAATAGCGTGCACAACTGGCCTTGCATTCAGAATTAAATTAATCCTGAAGTCAATTTCTCTTCGCGGAGGTAAGCTATCAACTTCTTTAAACACATCCTCATAATCTTTAACTACAAGAATATTCTCAATAGAAGTAGGAGTAACTTCTAGAGAAGACTAGAATTCTTTTCTATTTGAATTTGAGCCATGGCATGGTATAAATATATCTCCGAGCTTTGTTTTAATCCTAACAATTATTTCGGCGCTTCTAACTTCGACCTCATGTTTCGTAAGCCAATCCAGAACAAGAATGATATCAAATTCAGAAAAATTCACGATGATCAAATTGAAAGGAAACTAGCAACGAGAATAAGAGATCGGCACTCTTCAATATATACCGAGAACAAGAGAACCACCTATCGGGTTATGAACACTAATCGATTCTTTAAGATCTCTTGGTTTTAAATTTAACTTTTTAACTGTGTTACTAGAAATGAAACTTCATGATGCACTCGTATCAAATAATACTGTAACAGGAATACTTTTAATAGTAAGGGTACCTCCCAAAACTTCTGGTTTACCTTCTCCTTCAGAAGAAGCTGGGGCACTCGCCCCACCATACACATGAGCCACTTCGGACTTCTTTAGCAATGGACAGTTCCTAATTAAATTCCCCGTCTTGTGGCAATTGAAGCACTCTCTAGCGTCTCGAGGATTCTGACTAGGCCCTAAGTCATTTCTCTTTGGCTTCTTCGAAGTTTTGCATTCATAATTATAATGTCTGAATTTTTGGCAGTTGAAGCATTTGACCTTTGCTTTTCTAGTCTCTTGAGGCTTAGTGGCTTCGGTGTTGCTCGCCTCGGGCTTCTAATCAGAATGTTTTCTTTTGTTACCAGCTTGATTTCTCTCGCGGTTTTGCTGAGAATACTTCTTGTAAATTTCTTTATGCCTACAAGCCATTTCAATCACCTTGGTAAATGGAAGCTTGATGTGTGCAATACTCGGTTGTGGTACTTTCTCAACAGACCGTTTATGAATCGCTTGTTCTTCTGAAGTGGGTCTTGAATCAATTCGGGTGCATAGCGGGAGATCTCTTTAAATCTTTTCACATACTCATAAATGGTTCGATCCCCTTGCTGGAGATTAGCAAACTCATCATGCAAGCGCTCGACTTCTTGTCGAGTCATAAACTTTTCATTAAAGATTTCTTTGAACTTAGCCCAAGTCATATCAACATCAAGATCGCCAATAGTCATTGTTTCCCACTATATCAAAGCCTCATCCTTAAGTATCCAAGATGCCATGAACCTCTTCTTATGGTCTTCTAACTCTAGGCCCGCGAAGATCCGTTCGCACGTCTTTAACCAAGCTTGAGCCTCAGTTACTGTTTCATGACCAGTAAATGGTATGCCATCCAAATTCTTGTACTTCTTAGCCACCTTATCAAGATCAAATAGTGGTGGTGGGGGTTGTTGCTGAATTACAGGATCATTAATAATGGGAACGTTCCCCCTTCCTCTACCTCGATCACTCCTAGTTCTGCCTCCGCCTCTACCACTCATTTTCTGTTAGCTCTGCAAATTTTAAGAAAAGAGTCAGGCCAATAGAAAAGAAATCTTACGGGATGGTAAAAGCATAAAGACATGTGCATGAATAATGATGTGATGATCAAGTTATTATGCTATTCTGCTGTTCTCATTCTAGGATGTTACTAATCCTATCTCTAATGAGTCACTCGTCTTAGAATACTGTTATTGTAACACCCCGTAATTTTAAAACGGGACATAAGAGATAATTAAAGAATAATTAATCTTTAAAAGAAGAATTAAGGGAAACTGGTTGCGCCATTGTGTTCGTCTCGGAATTCTACTTGAGATAGAGTCCAAGTTTGCGTAAAACGGATACAGTATGAAGAAGCTATGGACGTTAAAGATTTCAGTTTAAACCAGAATAAAAATAAAATATTCAAAATAGTGAAGGCGGGAGGAGGAAACGTGGAACTGACCACGTTTTTGGGGTGTCGACTCAGGCTCTTTGGGGTCGACAACGGGGTCGACATAGGTGTCGACCCCCCTGTAGGGGTCGACCCCATCAGCTAGATCTGGCCAGTGACGAATTTTGACAACCCTGTGCTGATGTGGCCTTCTCTGATTGGCCAATGACTGATTTCTGAGGTATTAAGGCATATGTGTCATGCTATGGTTGGCTGGATGACACATCTCTTTGGTTTGATGACTCTAATTTCTCCTAGACTAATCTAAAGGCTAGAATTAATCCTAGACTTCTATATAATCAACTCAAACCCTAAACCTAAAACACATAAACACATTCTATGAAGCCGTCATGTTGTCTCTCTCTGAACTAGCGTAGCCACAATCTTCTTAAAACTAGAATATCTTCTTCAACCAGAAATCAATTAGAAGAACATCAATAGTCTACATCAAAGGAATAGCTTAACAAATTTAGAAATTGGATTCTAGAATATAAGAACTGTTCTTTTTCTGTAAGTTCAGTTATATTTCAGATTTAAATATATAAAAGTCATGAATTGAAATAAATCGAATCTAGAACTGTGCCTAATTGTGATTCTAATTCATGTTTATCCTTATGACAAATCTGAAATTAACTATGCCTATGAGACTATTGTGATTTGTACAATTGAACCTATCATATTGTATATTAATTTGGTGATTCTTTTATGTGATGTTATGTACATGTTCATAAGCTAAGTCATGTTCATATATGCTTATATGTTTAGATCTACATGCTTGCTTTTATGTTATGTTATGTACATGTTCATAAACTAAGTCATGTTCATATATGCTTATATGTTTAGATCTACATGCTTACATGTTTAGATCCAAGTTAATACATATGTTTAAGATTTATGTAAATTCCTGTTCATATGCTTAAGATCAATGTTAATTGGATCTAACTCAAGTATATGTTCACATTGATATGCTTGATTAAGTTTATATTGTTCATGAAAAATTTGTATTACACATGCTTAGTTAGATCCATATTACTTTGTGCTGTTGGAATGATCCATGTTCCTTTCTTTTCCCTTTTGTTTATGAGTTAGGCTAATTTGCGAGCCTAACGTTCTACGTAAATTATGCGAACGAATAACGGGGAAAACATTGGGGTCAAACACTAAATTACATACTAATGGCATAGATTGGCTCATAATCATGTAAATGATTAATAGCATGAAATGGTATAATTTGTAAACCATTAATTACGAACATAATTCAAATAGTAAATGTGGCATGACAACACTTGTGGATAATTTACATATAAACTTGACATAAATGACGAATATGAACATGCCTAACCCGAGGTTAGATTGAGTTGTGGTGTAAAATTGCCCGGAACCGCTCGACACATCCATTAACCGCAACAACACCTATCTAATGTGAGAGGTTAGTGCATCATACCCAAGAAAAACCCGAGGTTAGATTGAGTTGTGGTGTAAAACTGCCCAGAACCGCCCGATACATCCAGTAACCGCCACAACAAAGATCTAATGTGAGAGGTTCGAGCATTAATAAATCAATTAATACCAATGAACAAGACATGTTAAGAATGGTAGGGTTAAGTTAACTAAGGCAACACTTAACTAGTACAACATGTTAATTAAACAAATGGGAGGGTTAAGTTAACTAAGGCAACACTTAACCAGTACAACATGTTATTTAAACAAATATGAGGGTTAAGTTAACTAAGGAAACACTTAACCAGTATAACATGTTAAACAAATGGTAGGGTTAAGTTAACTAAGGCAACACTTAACCAGTACAACATGTTAATTAAACAAATAGTAGGGTTAAGTTAACTAAGACAACACTTAACCGATATAACATGATGTATGGTAGGGTTGAGTAACACAAGAAGGCAACACTTAACCAATATATAACATGATGTATGGTAGGGTTAAGTAACACAAGAAGGCAACACTTAACCAATATATATAACATGATGTATGATAGGGCTAAGTAACACAAGAGGGCAACACTTAACCAATATAACATGATGAACGAGTGGGGTTAAGTTAATAGAAAACACTTAACCAATACAACATGATGTGTGGGTGGGTTAAGTTAACATGAATGGATAACACTTAACCAATATTACATGAACGAAGCGGATAGGGTTAAGGAAAGCTTAACCAATAATACGTATTGACTTGATCAGTGGGAGGGTCATGTACATCTCGTGTAGGTAGGTAATATTAGTATATATAGGCCCACAAACTTAACCGTTAAATAAACATGCTTGAATCAGTGAAAGGGTTAAGTACATCTCGTGTAGGTGGGTAATATTAGTATATATAGGCCCACAAACTTAACCATTAAATAAACATGCTCGAATTGGTGGGAGGGTTAAGTACATCTCGTGTAGGTGGGTAAAATTTGTATACATAGGCCCACAAACTTAACCAGTAGGAAACCCTAGTAACGGGGACCCATTTCAGCAGTAACCCATATAGATGTATCATGGTACCCTGAACTAGGCAGGGTGGGGCATGATTACCGAGCTGATTATAAGCAGTCAAAATAGCGACAGGAGGTACGTCAGTGTAGGTTTCGACGGTTTACAGGCATGCATGTACTCCGGAGTGGGAAAAAGAAGGAACTAAGTACCAGTAGTTACACACTGTGCATCTTGAATCGTGTCGGGTTGCTATCATAAGGATTGATACACCTTATGGTGGGACTAACACAGGGTATCTACACGCAAGAGAGGGCCGATTAACACAGACACATCGAACATTAATACAAGTAGGGAGCCGATCAATATGGTAGTAAGGGTACATCTAAAATTAGGCTGATTGAGGTAAGATCCTTCTACTAGATGTACACCTGAAGGCTACCACAATTGCGGGGATTGGGATCACGTTGTAATATTATCATTTTATACAGATTACTAGTTGGGACACCAGTTAAGCGGTGCAGAGATATAGAAATCAGAATAACAGGGTAGTAGCAAAGCAGAGAAAGAGTAGAAGCGCATTCAGTTTACCTTGCCTTATCTTGCCTTAAGTTATCTTGTTTTATGGTATTGTCCTATTTTCAGTTTATTCATGTCATGATCCTTTATCTTGTTTACATGCTGAAAAATCACTAGATGTAACAACCCGTATTTTCAATAACCTGTAATAACATAAATCGAGGCAGAATTTAATTCTAAAATGGGAATCAAGGGAAACGGGCTATGCCATTGTGTTCGTCTCGGAAAAATACGCGAAATAGAGTCCGAGTTTTCGAAAATCGGAGTCCGTATGACCAAGATATGGCCTCGCGAAGTTTCACGAAAATTCCCAAATTAAAGTATACTTAATTAAGTGAAATGGGTTGTGTAGATATATATATATATATATATATATTGATATATATATATATATATATATAATTGAAAATTTAATAAATAAATATGCAAAAATGCTCAAAACAGCGAATTGGGAGAGGGGAATAACCGAACCGGCCGATTTTTGAAGTCGACCCGAGCCCGCTGGGTCGACTAGGGGTTAATCCAGGGTGTTTGGCTGTCAACCCGTGGGCCGATTCGCTCAAGTGCAGATTTTGCATTTGAATGGTTCTCATGGTCCATCTTTAATCTAAAGGCCCTAGATGGTTCCTACACTTGACTTCTTCCCCAAGACATGCTTTGATGGCTTGGATTGAATCTAGGGTTAATCCTATGGCCTAAAACACTTGCCTAATCTATAAATAAGACCCTAACCTACCCTAATTCATTCATAATTAAACCTAGTGACTAAACTATGGCAAAATGCTAGCTCTCATGGCCTCCACTAATTTTATGAAGAGGGTTGCATACTAATCACTCTCTAATCAACTTCTAATCCCTTCTTAGCATCTTAATCTTCTTCATTTGGTGTTCAAAGTTGCTAGTTGTGAGTTTCTATCACTTTGATGATCTTTTGGTAAACTAATTAGATGAGATGTGATGAGATTTATGGTTTTGTATGTGGGTTAATGAGCTTTGAATCATATGATATGATGTTAGCATTAATCTTATGTTTATGCATGTTGAGTATGTAAGCTTATGCAAGTTTAATATGATGTATGTTATGTTTGCATGATGCTAAATATGCAAGTTGTGGGCTATGTAATCATATGCATGTTATGCAAGTTCATGGTAATATGCTATGCAAGTTACATGTTTGTTAATATGCAAGTTACATGTTTGTTAATATGCAAGCTACATGTTTGTTAATATGCAAGTTACATGTATGTAAATATGCAAGTTACATGTTTCTTTATATGCAAGTTACATGTTTGTTAATATGCGAGTTACATGTAAGTAAATATGCAAGTTACATGTTTATTAATATGCAAGTTCATGATGACACATTATGCAAGTCTATAAGCTAATATGCAAGTTTGTTATGCAAAATGAATATGTAAGTTATGTGACATATTATATGCAAGTTATGTGACATGTTATGCAAGTTCATATGCAAGTTATGTGTTTGTTAATATGCAAGATGGCACCTTTGAAACATGTTCATTCATATGCAAGTTGACACCTTTTATATGTGTTATATCATGAACGAAATTACGTGGGAACGATGGGGTAATTAAATGCATAAGTTAATAAGATTGTGTGAAATTAATATAATTATGCATAACACAAAATAAATAAACATAGTATGGGAATTTGCCTATTTGGTTAGGTGTACCCATACTATGTGTTGGGAATTTACCTATTGAGTTAGGTCTACCCCATGGGAATTTACCTATTAAGTTAGGTCTACCCATGTTAAGAAAACTTGATTAATTAGGGATAATTAATATAAAATTATGAGGGTGATTAATTAGGTGTAATTAATTGACTAAGACACGAGGTTGGACTCAGTTGTAGCGTAAAACTGCCCGGACCCAACCGGCTTAACCAGTTGCTACAAATGTTAGCCCAATGTGAGAGGTCTTAGGCACAAACTAAATACGTAATTAATGTAAAGACACGAGGTTAGACTCTGTTATGACATAAGGCTGCCCGGACCCAACCGGCTTAACCAGCGGTCATAAAAGACAGTCTAATGTGAGAGGTCATTACAAAGGTTACGTTCTTAATTAATTAATTAAGAAACACTTAACCACATTAGCATGTAGAGGGACATGAGGGGTTAAGTGGGTGCCTCGGGTGGCATGAGAAAATCTAGTGGTTGCCTTGGGTGGCAATAGAAAATACGATTAGAATACTTAACCAAAATAGAACATGTAATTAAAACATGATTAAAGGGTTAAGTGGGATATACTAGAAAAAGGGACAAGCTTAGGTGGGTAGCTTGTGGAGGCCCATTTCAACCAGTAACCCATACGTATCTTTGTGGGCTCGACCCATGTCGAGGACGGGACACGCATACTGGGCTTGACTGTAAGAGGCAAACGGGTTAGCGGTGGCAACGCAAGTCCAACGGGCTTCATATGCGTGAGTGGGCCCGGGCTGGTAGGTAAGCCGTTGTTGCATCGAGTAGATATAAGCCGTGCACCTTTAGTTTCATCAGGTTGCCACATTGGGGAATGATACATCCCACGGTGGGGCCAGCACGGGTATCTACGTTAGGGAGCCGATCGAATGGGAAGTAGTGTGTACACCTAGTGGATTGTAGGGCCCCGTGGCGCCTACTTGGTCACCTAGGGGTACGCAGGTACTAATTAGTAAATTTTATAAGTCCTTGGGTGGGATCAACCTTTAAGTTAGGAACGACTGGTGTGGTGCAGTTTAGTAATTTACCTTAGGGAGGGTAGATGCGTCTTTATCCTTTATCTTCGTTTAGTTGACTGCTTAGGGTAGCCATTCATCCCTATATGTTACCGTATATCAGTTTATGTCTTCTCTGGTTACTTTAACGATTGTATTGTTAAAGTTATAGGACTCGCTCAGACTTATGTCTGACCCTGTTGTTTTTATCTTTTTCCCAACCCTCAGGTCCTACGGTGGATCCTAGCAGTAGTGGAGCTTGATCGGATTGCTGTTCCAGTCTTTAGGAGCTTGGGTAGATGTAAAGCTCCAGTTATCCAGTTATCTTTTCTTTCGTTTTGGCTATTGTATGAGAGTGGGATTATGTACTTCTTTATTTTGATGGATATTGTACTTGACTTTTATTGTGGGTTTATGATGTAACCAGACATGTTTTACTTCCGCTGTTATGAGATGATGTTTTAAAATTTTAAGTACTATTTATATCGGTCTTGTTGTAATTTTTCTGTTCTATATTCACTAAAATACTCCACCGATGCTATGGCATTCCCTTAGTGAGTGATCATAGCGGGAGTGGGGTGTTACACGTGGTATCAGAGCTTAAGGTTACCAGAACAGATAATTTTTTTTAGAAAAACTATTTTCTAAGAGTATTTTCGAAGAAAGTATTTTCAAAAGCATGTCTTTTAAGAGAAAAAGTTTTTGAAAAAGAAAAGAATAATCCCCAATAGCCATATCCTTATCTTTCGGAATCTCCTTTTTGAATCTTTCCTCTTTCGTTTCAGCATGGCTGAAGATCTTAACATCCCGGAGGGTTTAGTTATACCACTATGGTATAGGAGGTTGCAAGAGGCTAGGGCCGCGGCTGCGGGTCCGGCCAATGCTACTACACCAGAGACAACCGCTCCTCCTCCTCAGCCTAGAGTGGATAATTTTGCTAAGGTTTGCAAGGAGTTCAAGGCTATAGGAGGAAAACCTTTTCTTGGTTCAGAGACTTTCGTAGAGGCTAGAGATTGGCTTAAGGAAGTGGAAGAGTTGCTAGATATCTTTGAAGTGGAAGAGGGAAAGAAAGTCAAGTTGGCGGCTTGGTTAATGAAGGGAGAGGCCTCATTCTGGTGGGAGGTCACTAATGGAGAACGCCCTGTTGACTCTTGGGCAGATTTTAAGCAAAGGTTTGGGGCTAAGTTTCTCTCAAGGGCGGAAGAGAATCTGTTTATGGAGAAGTTCTTGAATTTGAAGCAAGGGAATCTCACGGTGAAAGAATATCTCAACAAATTCAATCAATTAGCAAGGTTTGGCATAGAGTTGGTGAATACACCGGAGAAGAAGGCTTTGAGGTTCGTTAGAGGCTTGAACGAACCATTGCAAGGAATAGCTATGACTCACATTCCTATGGGGGCCACTTTTGAGAAGCTTGTCTACATGGCACTTATGCATGAGGATGATAAGAATTCTAAGGCACCAGAGAAAAAGGGGGATCAGAAGAAACCGCAACAGCAACAACAAGGCAAGGGCGGAAAAGGCAATGGTGACAAAAAGAAGACGAAGAAGAAGTGCTTCAATTGTGGAACACCAGGACACCTCAGTAAGGATTGTCGCAAAAAGAAGAAGACCGGTTGCTTTCATTGTGGTGAAGCAGGGCATCTTGTGAAAAACTGCCCAAAGAAGGGGCAGAAGACGGGGTCTACCTCAGGAGGCCAGGTGCAAGCTCTTATAGCACCACCTCAGTCAGGGGGGCAAGTTCAGGTTCTCTCAGTTCCACCGATTCAGCAGAGAGGTAGAACTATTTCCGTTGAAAGTCTGGTTTTTCTGTTTGATCATCCAGTTCGTACTTTGTTTGACTCTGGCGCATCGCATTCTTTTATCTCATCATCGTTAGTTGAGTCACTGCACTTAGACACCAGTCTAGTTGATGATCCCTTGGTTGTCTCAAACCCAATTGGGGGCTCCATATATCTGTCTATGATATGTTTGGGTTTGAAGATTTCTATACTTAGCGTTGAGTTTAGATGTGATGCTTTTGTATTGGGCTTCACGGGCTATGGGTTGATCTTGGGCATGGACTGGTTATCCAGTAATGGTGCCGTTCTTGATTGCGAAAGGAGAGTTGTCAGGCTCATGACCCGCTTGGGTAACACTCTCGAGATCTCTTGCAATCCCATGGAATCTGTTTTGCTAAGTTATCTTGAATCGCTCGATGCTTCGGTCGAAAGTTTGTGTTCTGTCAGAGTAGTCCGGGAATATCCGGATGTGTTTGAAGAAGTAAAGGGTTTGCCTCCGAAGCGGGAGATAGATTTCCGAATTTATTTGGTGGATAATGCCAAACCAGTGTCTTTGCCAGTACGCCACATGGCTCCTCGTGAGAGAAGAGAACTTCATAAGCAAGTAGGGGAGTTGCTTGAGAAGGGGTTCATAAGGCGAAGTATATCGGAGTGGGGAGCTCCAGTAGTGTTTGCCACGAAGGCGGATGGGTCCCTCAGACTTTGTGTGGATTATAGGGAACTTAATAAGCTCACGAAGAAGAATAGACACCCATTACCGAGGATAGATGATCTCTTTGATCAGTTGGTTGGCGCGTCAGTATTTTCGCAGATGGACTTAGCTACAGGGTTTCATCAGTTAAGAGTGGCGGAGGACAGTATAGAGAAGACTGCTTTCCGGACTCCGGATGGTTTTTATGAGTGGCTAGTGATGCCATTTGGGTTGACAAACGCCCCCGCATACTTTGTTGATCTCATGAGTAGAGTGTTCAGAGAGTATCTGAATAAGTTTGTAGTAGTTTTTGTGGATGACATCTTGGTCTTTTCCAAGAGTGAAGAAGAGCATGCCTTACATCTCAAGGAAGTGTTGGAGACTCTTCGAGCACATAGTCTTAAAGCTAAATTCTCTAAATGTCATTTTTGGAGAAGAGAAGTGCGATTCTTAGGGCATGTGGTCTCTAAAGAAGGGATAGCTGTGGATCCCGCAAAGATAGTATCTATCCAGGATTGGAAAGTTCCTAGAAATGCTACCGAGGTAAGAAGTTTCTTGGGGTTGGCAGGATATTATAGGAAGTTCATCAAAGACTTCGCGAAGATATCAGCCCCATTAACCCGCTTGACGAAGAAGAATCTGGTTTTCTCATGGGATGTAGATTGTGATGATGCTTTCCGACGGTTAAAGAGAGCTTTGACCACCGCTCCAGTTTTAGTGCTTCCAGATGGGAGTAAGCCGTTTGTTGTTTATACCGATGCTTGTGGAACAGGATTAGGCGCAGTCTTGATGCAGGAGGGAAGGGTAATAGCCTATGGAGGGAGACAATTGAGAGTGCATGAGAAGAATTACCCTACCCATGATCTAGAGTTGGCCGCGATTGTTTTCGCACTTAAGTCTTGGCGCCATTATCTTCTTGGTGAGAGATTCGAGTTGTTCACCGACCATAAATCATTGAAGTACTTATTCTCTCAGAAGGATTTAAACTTAAGACAGCAAAGGTGGATGGAGTTCTTAGCATCCTATAATTTCGAGATAGCATATACTCCTGGCAAGGGTAATGTGGTGGCGGACGCCTTGAGTAGAAAAAGGCTATCTTTGAGTCCATTGTTCGTGGAACGACGAAGCTTGGAGTTTCTTTCTTTGTTTGACTTCAGACCTTCTGTTGATTTTGTACCTGGTTTGTTGGCATCCTTGGAGGTTAGACCTACTCTTTTGAGACGGATTGGCGAGGCTCAGCGAGACGACCCACAGTTGGTTGTGTTGGTAGAGAAGCTTATAAGAGGGGAGTCGTCCAGCCATTTGGGTAGATACACCATAGATGATAAGGGATGGTTGCATAGAGACGGTAGACTTTGTGTACCGCAAGATGAGGGTTTGAAGAAGGCTATTTTGGATGATGCACATCGTTCAAGAATGACTATTCATCCCGGTGGAGACAAAATGTACCAAGACATGAAGAGAGTTTTCTTCTGGGCCGGTATGAAGAAAGATGTGGCCGAGTATGTGGCTAGATGCTTAGTGTGCCAACAAGTTAAAGTGGAGCAAAGGAAACCCGGTGGGTTGCTACACCCATTGGAAGTTCCACAGTGGAAGTGGGATAGTGTCTCGATGGATTTCATCGACGGGTTACCGAGATCGAGGAAGGGCAATACGGGAATTTGGGTTGTGGTAGACAGACTTACCAAGAGTGCCCATTTTATACCCGTAAAGAGTAAGAGGACCGCTCCATGGCTTGCTTCAGTCTATGTTAGAGAGATTGTTAGATTGCATGGCGTACCATCCAGCATTGTGAGTGATCGAGATCCTATTTTCACTAGTGAGTTTTGGAGAAGTTTGCAAGAGGCGGTAGGGACTCAGTTGTGTTTGAGCACCGCATATCATCCTCAGACGGACGGTCAGACCGAGAGGGTGAACCGTATCTTAGAAGATCTTTTGAGGCTTTGTATCTTGGATTTTGGAGGTACATGGGAAGAACATCTTCCTTTGGTGGAGTTCGCATATAATAACAGCTTTCAGTCCAGTATTGGTATGGCTCCTTTCGAAGCTCTTTATGGAAGGCCTTGTCGATCTCCTACATGTTGGTGGGAATCTACGGATAAGATCTTGCTTGGGCCGGATATGGTTAGAGAGACTTCAGAGAAGATTGATTTAATTCGAAAAAGGATGAAAGCAGCGCAAGATAGACAGAAATCTTATGCGGATCGGAGAAGGACGGATCTTGAGTTTGAGGTTGGGGACATGGTTTTTGTCAAAGTATCTCCATTGAGAAATGTTGTTCGCTTTGGGTCCGTAGGGAAGTTAGCACCGAGATTTGTTGGGCCGTTTCCTATTAAGGAAAGGATTGGACGGATGGCATATAGGGTGGAGTTGCCCGACAGACTTAGTGGTGTTCATGATGTATTCCATGTATCACATTTGAGGAAGTGCTTACATGAGACCGCGGAGGTGGTAGAGCCGAGCTTGCTTAGAGATGTAGAGGTAGAGCGTGATGCGACGATTCGACGAGCTCCTACTCGCATCCTTGGGTCAGAAACTAGGAAGTTGAGGAACGGAGAAGTTCAGCTAGTTAAAGTGCAATGGGGAGATGACGAAAGCAATGCTACTTGGGAGACGGAAGCAAAGATGCGTTCTTTGTATCCATTTCTTTTTGAGAGTATGTCTTTTAACTTCTCCTTTATTGCTTGTCTAGTACTTATCTTATCTTTAGTATATCCTCTCGCTAATACCTATGACCTTTAGATAGGGTAAAACCTATGGTTGAAACATGTGTTTGAAACATGTTATGGTTGATGGATGCATATGGATGCAATTGTTTGCTAGTGGTTGCTCGTGGATGCATATACACACACATTAGGCACTAGATCGGCTCAGTCACTTCATGTTGCATATTGCATAAATGGATGTGGTAGTTAGATTGATGGATGTATCATGGCTGTGTTATCATATGGATGATGCATTTTTGTGTATGGTTGTGCACGCATGTAGAAATTTGTATGTGTCAATAGGGTTTCGCATACATATTGGATGCATGGCACTATCATGGTTTGCATTAAGGAGGTTTACTGTATCAGTAACCGCCTGATTTTCGCATTAGGTAAGTACATATACACACACTTTTGCATATATCCATCCAGCATTTAGAATCTTGTAAGGACAATGATTGCTCGTGGATGATGCTTTGAGTAGATGGATGATTGGATGGTAGGATACGTTCTTCCTAACTTGAAGATTTCGGGGACGAAATCCTTTAAGGAGGGGAGAATGTAACAACCCGTATTTTCAATAACCTGTAATAACATAAATCGAGGCAGAATTTAATTCTAAAATGGGAATCAAGGGAAACGGGCTATGCCATTGTGTTCGTCTCGGAAAAATACGCGAAATAGAGTCCGAGTTTTCGAAAATCGGAGTCCGTATGACCAAGATATGGCCTCGCGAAGTTTCACGAAAATTCCCAAATTAAAGTATACTTAATTAAGTGAAATGGGTTGTGTAGATATGTATATATATATATATATATATATATTGATATATATATATATATATAATTGAAAATTTAATAAATAAATATGCAAAAATGCTCAAAACAGCGAATTGGGAGAGGGGAATAACCGAACCGGCCGATTTTTGAAGTCGACCCGAGCCCGCTGGGTCGACTAGGGGTTAATCCAGGGTGTTTGGCTGTCAACCCGTGGGCCGATTCGCTCAAGTGCAGATTTTGCATTTGAATGGTTCTCATGGTCCATCTTTAATCTAAAGGCCCTAGATGGTTCCTACACTTGACTTCTTCCCCAAGACATGCTTTGATGGCTTGGATTGAATCTAGGGTTAATCCTATGGCCTAAAACACTTGCCTAATCTATAAATAAGACCCTAACCTACCCTAATTCATTCATAATTAAACCTAGTGACTAAACTATGGCAAAATGCTAGCTCTCATGGCCTCCACTAATTTTATGAAGAGGGTTGCATACTAATCACTCTCTAATCAACTTCTAATCCCTTCTTAGCATCTTAATCTTCTTCATTTGGTGTTCAAAGTTGCTAGTTGTGAGTTTCTATCACTTTGATGATCTTTTGGTAAACTAATTAGATGAGATGTGATGAGATTTATGGTTTTGTATGTGCGTTAATGAGCTTTGAATCATATGATATGATGTTAGCATTAATCTTATGTTTATGCATGTTGAGTATGTAAGCTTATGCAAGTTTAATATGATGTATGTTATGTTTGCATGATGCTAAATATGCAAGTTGTGGGCTATGTAATCATATGCATGTTATGCAAGTTCATGGTAATATGCTATGCAAGTTACATGTTTGTTAATATGCAAGTTACATGTTTGTTAATATGCAAGTTACATGTTTGTTAATATGCAAGTTACATGTATGTAAATATGCAAGTTACATGTTTCTTTATATGCAAGTTACATGTTTGTTAATATGCGAGTTACATGTATGTAAATATGCAAGTTACATGTTTATTAATATGCAAGTTCATGATGACACATTATGCAAGTCTATAAGCTAATATGCAAGTTTGTTATGCAAAATGAATATGTAAGTTATGTGACATATTATATGCAAGTTATGTGACATGTTATGCAAGTTCATATGCAAGTTATGTGTTTGTTAATATGCAAGATGGCACCTTTGAAACATGTTCATTCATATGCAAGTTGACACCTTTTATATGTGTTATATCATGAACGAAATTACGTGGGAACGATGGGGTAATTAAATGCATAAGTTAATAAGATTGTGTGAAATTAATATAATTATGCATAACACAAAATAAATAAACATAGTATGGGAATTTGCCTATTTGGTTAGGTGTACCCATACTATGTGTTGGGAATTTACCTATTGAGTTAGGTCTACCCCATGGGAATTTACCTATTAAGTTAGGTCTACCCATGTTAAGAAAACTTGATTAATTAGGGATAATTAATATAAAATTATGAGGGTGATTAATTAGGTGTAATTAATTGACTAAGACACGAGGTTGGACTCAGTTGTAGCGTAAAACTGCCCGGACCCAACCGGCTTAACCAGTTGCTACAAATGTTAGCCCAATGTGAGAGGTCTTAGGCACAAACTAAATACGTAATTAATGTAAAGACACGAGGTTAGACTCTGTTATGACATAAGGCTGCCCGGACCCAACCGGCTTAACCAGCGGTCATAAAAGACAGTCTAATGTGAGAGGTCTTTACAAAGGTTACGTTCTTAATTAATTAATTAAGAAACACTTAACCACATTAGCATGTAGAGGGACATGAGGGGTTAAGTGGGTGCCTCGGGTGGCATGAGAAAATCTAGTGGTTGCCTTGGGTGGCAATAGAAAATACGATTAGAATACTTAACCAAAATAGAACATGTAATTAAAACATGATTAAAGGGTTAAGTGGGATATACTAGAAAAAGGGACAAGCTTAGGTGGGTAGCTTGTGGAGGCCCATTTCAACCAGTAACCCATACGTATCTTTGTGGGCTCGACCCATGTCGAGGACGGGACACGCATACTGGGCTTGACTGTAAGAGGCAAACGGGTTAGCGGTGGCAACGCAAGTCCAACGGGCTTCATATGCGTGAGTGGGCCCGGGCTGGTAGGTAAGCCGTTGTTGCATCGAGTAGATATAAGCCGTGCACCTTTAGTTTCATCAGGTTGCCACATTGGGGAATGATACATCCCACGGTGGGGCCAGCACGGGTATCTACGTTAGGGAGCCGATCGAATGAGAAGTAGTGTGTACACCTAGTGGATTGTAGGGCCCCGTGGCGCCTACTTGGTCACCTAGGGGTACGCAGGTACTAATTAGTAAATTTTATAAGTCCTTGGGTGGGATCAACCTTTAAGTTAGGAACGACTGGTGTGGTGCAGTTTAGTAATTTACCTTAGGGAGGGTAGATGCGTCTTTATCCTTTATCTTCGTTTAGTTGACTGCTTAGGGTAGCCATTCATCCCTATATGTTACCGTATATCAGTTTATGTCTTCTCTGGTTACTTTAACGATTGTATTGTTAAAGTTATAGGACTCGCTCAGACTTATGTCTGACCCTGTTGTTTTTATCTTTTTCCCAACCCTCAGGTCCTACGGTGGATCCTAGCAGTAGTGGAGCTTGATCGGATTGCTGTTCCAGTCTTTAGGAGCTTGGGTAGATGTAAAGCTCCAGTTATCCAGTTATCTTTTCTTTCGTTTTGGCTATTGTATGAGAGTGGGATTATGTACTTCTTTATTTTGATGGATATTGTACTTGACTTTTATTGTGGGTTTATGATGTAACCAGACATGTTTTACTTCCGCTGTTATGAGATGATGTTTTAAAATTTTAAGTACTATTTATATCGGTCTTGTTGTAATTTTTCTGTTCTATATTCACTAAAATACTCCACCGATGCTATGGCATTCCCTTAGTGAGTGATCATAGCGGGAGTGGGGTGTTACACTAGACTTACCAGACTTATGTCTGACCTATTTTCTTTCGTCTTCTTTTCTTCCGTTCCCCCCCAGGTAGTCATGGAGGGAATAAATCAGCTTAGTTTGGACCATTTCTCTTTCCAAGCTTGGAGATTCTGTGATGTATGGCTTGGAACCTCTTATCTTTGGCCATGGCTGTGATTGCACTTTAATTTGGGGACTTATGCTACTTTGCTATGTTTTATGCTTCTTATATACTTGGAAGTTTTTGAATAAAGACAGAAGTTTTATGTAATACTTTTAAGTATGATTGAGTCAATTGTTGCAAAAGCTTGACTGAACTACGTTGCTTATGAAATAAAATTTAGTTTTTCCACTGTTTATTTATCTGTCTTGTAATTTATCTGCATCTCTTACCTATAACGCTTCACTACAGTTAATGCATTCCCTTTGTGAGTGACATTAATGAATGTGGGGTGTTTCAGTTATTTCTATTTTTGACGAGTTGTATTAAATATGTTATACTCTGGAGCTAAGGTTAACCTAAGCTTTGATACCACGTTGTGACAACCCAAGCCCCCTTACCACGGTGGTAAGGATAATCATTAGAATATAACACATTTATCACATCAGCAGATTACAGATAATAGCATAACATATGAAGTCATAGAATAATATTCATCATCATGACAACGGAATCATAAATATCAACACCATTAGAGTTGCACATATACAGGATACTACTTAGTACATAAAAGGTTCCAACAAGTAGATAATAAGTCTAGAACATCATCTAATACAGCATAGATAAGGTGATGTCTAAATGTGCAAAATAAGAGATAAAAGATTGTAACAACCCGCATTCTACGCATCGGAGGATCGTAGAATATTTATTTCTTTATTATACGAAGTCGTATGGTCATGTGGCTTTGGGAAACGACTATTGGGGTCATTTCCCATGTTCATGATTTTTGCCGATTTTTAAATGACCGTTTTGCCCCTAGCTGATCTTGTTTCGTCCATAACTTTTGATTGGAAAGGAGTTTTGACCTGAAACCACTTCCATTAGATTCGAATGATGGTTTCTCTTTCCCTAGAGTGGTTACATTAGCCAAACGGACTTACCGTTTGGGAGATATGGCTGAAACAAGGTTTAGAAGGTGAAAAACAGCTTAATTGGGCTAAACCGGGTAGTTAACAGCTAGGCCCATAACCCATTTCGGGATTAGGGTTATGGGGAGGCTGATAGGGTTTGGGAAATCATTTCATTTCAGTTTTTGAGCCGCCACTTTCATTCTTGAAACCCTAGCCATGGCCTCCACTCTCTAAATCTCTTCAAAACATCTCCAAATCACATACAACTTGAAGATTGGGATTAGCAACATCAAATCAAGGGAGATCTTCACCAAATCAAGACTAGAGCTGCTGGAACACATTAGAATTCGACCCAAACAGAGAATCATTTCAGATCTATAGTTTACTTTGTGGCAAAGGTGAGTGATTTGCATTGTTTTTCACTAATTACGACCAATTATGGTAATTAGCGAAGATTAGCGAAATTATGGCTCAGAAAAATCTAGAAAAATTACTAAAATTCTAAAACATCATTTTTTGCCTCTAATATGAATTTGGGTTAATTTCGATTAATTTTGCAAATCCCTGAATTTGGGGGATTAAGGGGTGATTAGTGGAAATAACGAATTTATGCATGTTAAAAATCTGGAAAAATATTTATAAACTGCTAAATATTAATTTAGGCCTCTGTTAGAAAATTTAGCTAATTTGGTTAAGTTTTGTTAATCATATCATTAGTTATGCTTAAACACGATTAAGGGGAAAACATGGGTTTTGGGTACATTTGATCCATATTATTATGATTAAATTTTTGTTTTGGTGTTTATGGTTGATTATACATGTTGATACTACTATTTGGTATGACCTATGATTGCATTATAAAGTTGGAATGGTTGAAACGCCGTCGAGAGGCGAAAATAACTTACTGAAATGGTGCAGGTTTTCTTTGGGTCGAGTTAGACCGACCAGGGGAAGGTTTTGACCGACCGACCCGAGCTCACGACCGATCCTGTATGAAGTGTTCGATCGACTAGGGAGATCGACCAGGCTGGGCAAGACCGACCACTATGCGATGTTCGACCGGCCCCATACGATGTCGAAGTACGACCGACCAGGGATGGTGAAGTACGACCGACCAGGGATGGTGAAGTGTTCGACCGATTAGGGGGGGCAATACCGACCGACCAGGGATGGTGAAGTACGACCGACCAGGAATGGTGAAGTGTTCAACCGACTAGGGGGGCGATACCGACCGACCAGGGTAGAGATGATGAAAACCGACCAGAATGAAAGGTTCTTGACCGACCGACCCGAACAGGAGGAAACCAATAACCCTGTAACACCCCGTATGTTGAATAATTAGCTATAATATAAAACAGGGCAGAATTAAATTTAAAAATCTGAATCAGGGGAAACGGGCTTTGCCATTGCATTCGTCTCAGAAAAATACGCGAAATAGAGTCCGAGTTTTCGAAAATCGGAGTCCGTATGACCCATATAAGGCCCAAAGAAGTTTCAAAAAATTTAAAACAGATATTAAATACGAAAATTGCAATTTTCAGAAGTGGCGGGAAAAATCCCGCCAGACCCAGGGGGTCGACCTGGGGGTCGACTGGGGAGTCGACCTGCCCACCAGGTCGACTGGGGAGTCGACCCTAGTGTCGACCTCCCTGGTCGAGCCCAGGTGACCTGGGTGCACCAGTTTGGCTTTTTGGCTGTGTTTTAGTGGCTAGGACGAGATCTGACGGCTCTAATCTGATTTAGGGTTAATCTAATGGCCTAAAATACCTAACTACTCTATAAATACACCCTATGACTACCCTAATTATACTAAAAATAGATACAACACCGTTATGCCGTCAAAATGCAACTTGAAGGAGCCTCCATCAATCTAAAGAGGAAGATAGCTTCTCAAATCAATCTCTAATCAACTCTAGCAACTTAATCTTCTTCTTAGGAGTGTTAATCAACAAGTTGTGAGTTTTCTATAGCCTTAATGACTAATTATTGAATTGATTATGATAGGATATAATGAGGTTATGGCTATGAATGTGGATCAATGCAAGTTATGCAAGTTATATGCTATGTGTTAATGATGTTATGCATGTTATGCAAGTTATATGCTATTGGTTAATGATGTTATGCAAGTTATGCAAGTCATATGCTACATGTTCATGATGTTATGCAAGTTATGCAAGTCATATGTTACGTGTTCATGATGTTATGCAAGTTATGCCAGCTATAGGCTATATGATCATGATGTTATGCAAATTATGCAAGTGTTCATGATGCTAGTTGCTATGATAAACATTGATCCATTATGACACCATGATTATGCAAGTTTGGTGTATGATTATATGCAAGTTCATATATGAGATGTTATGCAAGTTTGGTGTATGATTATATGCAAGTCCATATATGACATGTTATGCAAGTTTGGTGTTTGATGATATGCAAGTAACATGTGCAAGTTTACACCTTAGTATGATATGCACACATATGCAAGTTAACCCCTTTGTATGTCATACATACATATGCAAGTTTACCCCTTTGTATGACATAGATAACTTATGCAAGTTAACCTCCTTATGACATATGTGATTCATGTAAGTTTGGGTTGATTATTTATGCTAGTTGGGTTTGATGCTATATGCATGTTGACACCTTTAAACCCATGTTGATGCTAATGTTATGCAAGTTGAACCCATTATAATTGTGATGAATCTTCCCTTTTATGTCATGTTAGCGAATTATGTGGGGAACGATGGGGTTAATATACATGTTAATGAAATGGTGTGAAGTTGGTATGATTATGCATACCATAAAGTGGATGGACATAATTGAGTCAATTATGTACATCGTTAAAATTGGAATTAATTAGGGAAAATTAATTCAGGGGTGATTAATTAGGTGTAATTAATCGACTAAGACACGAGGTTGGACCCTTTTGTAGCATAAGACTGCCCGTAACCGACCGGCAAATCCACGGCTACAAATGATTGGCCCAATGTGAGAGGTCTTAGGCACAAACTACATACGTGACAAGTGTAAAGACACGAGGTTAGACTCGGTTATGGCATAAGGCTGCCCGGACCCAACCGACAAATCCAGCTGCCATAAAAGATAGTCTAATGTGAGAGGTCTTTACAACGTTTACGTTCTTAATCAATTAAGAAACACTTAACCAGATAAGCATGTAGTGGGCATGAGGGGTTAAGTGGGTGCCTTGGGTGGCATGTGGAAATCAAGTAAGTGCCTTGGGTGGCATGTGGAACTTGTGGGTTGCCTTTGGTGGCAATAGAAAATACGATTAGAATACTTAACCAAGTGGAAACATGTAATTAAACATGATTAAAGGGTTAAGTGGGATGCACTAGATATATTGACAAGCTTACGTGGTAGCTTGTGGGGGGCCCATTTCAACCAGTAACCCATATGTATCTTATTGGGCTCGACCCATGTCGAGGACGGGACACGCGTACTGGGCTTGATTATAAGAGGCCAAAACGGGTTAGCGGTGGCAACGCAAGTCCAATGGGTTTCATATACGTGTGTGGACCCGGGCTGGTAGGTAAGACGTTGTTGCATCGTGTAGGTATAATACGTGCACCATTTGTTGTATCGGGTTGCCACTTTGGGGAGTGATACACCCCATTGTGGGGCCAGCACAGGTATCTACGGTAGGGAGCCGATCGCTTGGGAGTAGTGGGTACACCTAGTGGAGATAGGGGCAGACGGCACCTATGTAGTCAGCTAGGGGTACACGAAACTACTGGGTAAAGTTTCTAAGTCCTTGGGAGGGATCAACCATTAAGTAGGAATGACTGGTGTGGTGCAGTTAGTAATTATCCTTGGGTGGGTAGATGCGTCTTTACCGTTATCCTAGTTCACCTTATGTCTAGTTGGCTACTTAGTGTAGTCATTTATCCCCAGTCATCCCGTGCCAAGTTTATATCACACCCTAATTACTTTAATGATTGTGTTGTTAAAGTTATAAGGCTCACTCAGGCTTATGTCTGACCCCGTTGTTTTTATATCTGTCTTGTTGTAATTTTTCTGTTTTATAGTCACTTAAAATGCTCCACCGAAGTTAAGGCATTCCCTTAGTGAGTGACCTTAGCGGGTGTGGGTGTTACACGTGGTTTCAGAGCGAAGGTTACCGGAACAGATAAAATTTTTAGAAAACTATTTTTCTAAAAACATTTTTGGAAGAAGTATTTTCAAAAACATGTCTTTAAAGAGAAAAGTTTTTGAAAGAAAAGCATAATCCCCAATAGCCATATCTTTATCTTTCGAATTCTCCGTTTTGAATCTTTCCTTTTTCGTTTCAGCATGGCTGAGGATCTTAACTTTCCGGAGGGTGTGACGATACCAGTATGGTATAGGAGATTGATGGAGGCTAGGGCCGCCACTGCGGGTCCAGCAAATGTTCCTCCACCAACAGTAGCACCCGATCTTCCTCCTCCCCATCCTCCTCCTCGCACGGATACTTTTGCTAAGACTTGCAAGGAATTTAAAGCTATGGGAGGGAAACCTTTTCAAGGATCAGAAACTTTTGTGGAGGCTAGAGATTGGCTTAAGGAGATGGAAGAGTTGATAGACATCTTTGAGATGGAAGAAGGAAAGAAAGTCAAGTTAGCTGCTTGGTTAATGAAGGGAGAGGCCTCATTCTGGTGGGAGGTCACTAATGGAGAGCGCCCCATTGACTCTTGGGCGGATTTCAGGCAAAGATTTGTGGCAAAGTTTCTCTCAAGGGCGGAGGAAAACTTCTATATGGAAAGGTTCTTGACTCTAAAGCAAGGAAATCTCTCGGTGAAGGAATATGTCAACAAGTTTAATCAATTGGCAAGGTTTGGAATAGACATGGTGAATACACCGGAGAAGAAGGCTTTGAGGTTCGTTAAAGGCTTGAATGAACCGATGCATGGATTGGCTATGACTCATATCCCTATGGGGGCCACCTTTGAGAAGCTAGTTGACATGGCACTCATGCATGAGGAAGAGAAGGGTCCCAATGCTAATAAGGCACCCGAGAAGAAGGGAGATCAAAAGAGACCTCAACAGCAACAAAACAAAGGTGGGAAAGGCAACGGTGGCAAGGGGAAGAAGAAGTGCTTCAATTGAGGGATACCAGGCCACCTAAGCAAAGATTGTCGGAAGAAGAAGAAGACTGGCTGCTACCACTGTGGCGAAGCAGGGCATCTAGTGAAGGACTGCCCTAAGAAGGGGCAAAGGACGCAATCTACCTCAGTAGGACAGGTGCAAGCCCTTATGGCACCGGGTCAGGCAAGGGGGCAAGTTCAGGCTCTCGCGGTACCACCAACTCAGGAAAGAGGTAGAACTATTTCCGTTGAAAGTCTGGTTTTTCTATTTGATCATCCTGTCCGTACATTGTTTGACTCTGGCGCATCGCATTCGTTTATCTCATCATCATTAGTTGAGTCACTGCACTTAGACACCAGTCTAGTAGATGATCCCTTGGTTGTTTCAAACCCAATTGGGGGCTCCACTTATTTGTCCATGATATGTTTGGGTTTGAAGATTTCTATACTTAACATTGAGTTTAGATGTGATGCTTTTGTTTTGGGCTTCACGGGCTATGGGTTGATTTTGGGCATGGACTGGTTATCCAGTAATGGTGTCGTTCTTGATTGCGAAAGGAGAGTTGTTAGTCTCATGACCCGTTTGGGTAACACTCTCGAGATCTCTTGTAATCCCATGGAATCTATTATGCTAAGTTATCTTGAATCGCTTGACGCTTCGGTCGAGAGTTTGCGATCTGTTAGAGTGGTCCAGGAATACTCGGATGTGTTTGAGGAGGTGAAGGGCTTACCTCCGAAGCGGGAGATAGACTTCCGAATATATCTGGTGGATAATGCTAAACCTGTATCTTTACCAGTGCGCCACATGGCTCCTCGTGAGAGGAGGGAACTCCATAAGCAAGTAGGGGAGTTGCTTGAGAAGGGGTTCATAAGACGAAGTATATCGGAGTGGGGTGCTCCAGTAGTTTTTTCCACGAAGGCGGATGGGTCCCTCAGACTTTGTGTAGACTATAGAGAACTCAACAAGCTCACAAAGAAGAATAGACACCCATTGCCGAGGATTGATGATCTCTTTGATCAGTTGGTTGGCGCTTCAGTGTTTTCGCAGTTGGACTTGGCCACGGGGTTTCTTCAGTTGAGGGTGGCTGAGGATAGCATAGACAAGACTGCCTTTAGGACTCCGGATGGTTTCTATGAGTGGCTGGTGAGGCCATTTGGGTTGACGAACGCACCTGCATACTTTGTTGATTTGATGAGTAGGGTGTTCAGGGAGTTCCTTAATAAGTTCGTGGTGGTCTTTGTGGATGTCATCTTAGTATTTTCTAAGAGTGAAGAAGAGCATGCCCTACATCTTAGGGAAGTGTTGGAGACTCTTCGAGCGCATAGCCTTAAGGCTAAATTTTCTAAATGTCACTTCTGAAGGAAGGAAGTGCGGTTCTTGGGGCACGTGGTCTCCAAGGAAGGGATAGCTGTGGATCCCGCGAAGGTAGTATCAATTCAAGATTGGAAGGTTCCAAAGAATGCTACCGAGGTGAGGAGTTTCTTGGGGTTGGCTGGCTACTATAGGAAGTTTATCAAGGACTTCGCGAAGATATCAGCCCCATTAACTCGCTTGACGAAGAAGAATCTAGTCTTTGCATGGGACGTAGATTGTGATGATGCGTTCCGACGGTTAAAGAGAGCTTTAACCACAGCTCCAATCTTAGTGTTGCCAGATGGGAGTAAGCCATTTGTTGTCTATACCGATGCTTGTGGGACAGGACTGGGCGCAGTCTTAATGCAAGAGGGAAGGGTAATAGCCTATGGTGGAAGGCAGTTGAGAGCGCATGAGAAAAATTACCCTACCCATGATTTAGAGTTGGCCGCTATTGTTTTGCGCTTAAGATTTGGCGCCATTATCTTCTTGGTGAGAGATTTGAATTGTTCACTGACCACAAATCATTGAAGTACTTGTTTTCTCAGAAGGATTTGAACTTGAGACAGCAAAGGTGGATGGAGTTCTTAGCATCCTATGATTTCAAGATAGCGTATACCCCTGGCAAGGGTAACGTGGTGGCGGGTGCCTTGAGTAGAAAAAGGTTGTCCTTGAGTCCATTGTTCGCGGAACGACGAAGCTTGGAATTTATCTCGATGTTTGATTTCAGACCTTCCGTTGACTATATACCCGGTTTGCTAGCATCCTTGGAGGTCAGACCTACTCTTTTGGGACGGATTGGCGAGGCACAGCGGGACGACCCACAGTTGGTTGAGTTGGTAGAGAGACTCATAAGGGGGAGTCGTCCAGCCATTTGAGTAGGTACGCCCTAGACGATAGGGGGTGCTTGCGTAGAGACGGTAGACTTTGTGTACCACAGGACGAGGGTTTGAGGAAGGCTATTCTTGATGATGCACACCGTTCTAGGATGACCATTCATCCCGGTGGGGACAAGATGTACCAAGACATGAAGCGGGTTTTCTTTTGGGCCGGTATGAAAAAGGATGTGGCCGAGTATGTCGCTAGATGCTTGGTGTGCCAACAGGTGAAAGCGGAGCAAAAGAAACCAGGTGGGTTGCTCCACCCATTGGAAGTTCCGCAATGGAAGTGGGATAGCGTCTCGATGGATTTTATTGACGGGTTACCCAGATCGAGAAAGGTAATACGGGAATTTGGGTTGTGGTAGACAGACTTACTAAAAGCGCCCATTTCATACTTGTGAAGAGCAAGAGGACTGCTCCATGGCTAGCTTCAGTTTATCTTCGAGAGATAGTTCGATTGCATGGGGTATCCTCTAGCATAGTGAGTGATCGAGATCCTATCTTCACTAGCGAGTTTTGGAAGAGTTTGCAAGAAGCAGTGGAGACTCAGTTGTGTCTGAGCACCGCATATCATCCTCAGACGGACGGCCAGACCGAGAGGTTGAATCGTGTTCTGGAAGACCTTTTTAGTCTTTGTATCTTGGATTTTGGAGGTACATGGGAAGAGCATCTTCCATTGGTGGAGTTCGCGTATAATAATAGCTTTCAGTCCAGTATTGGTATGTCTCCTTTCAAAGCTCTGTATGGAAGGCCTTGTCGATCACCTACATGTTGGTGGGAATCTACGGATAAGATCTTGCTTGGGCCCGATATGGTTAGAGAGACTTCAGAGAAGATTGATTTGATTCGAAGAAGGATGAAAGCAGCGCAAGACAGGCAAAAATCTTATGCGGACAAGAGGAGGACGGATCTGGAGTTTGATGTTGGGGACATGGTCTTTGTCAAAGTATCTCCATTACGGAATGTTGTTCGCTTTGGGTCCGTTGGGAAGTTAGCTCCAAGATTTGTTGGGCCGTTTCCTATTAAGGAAAGGATTGGACGGATGGCATATAGAGTGGATTTACACGAGGGACTTAGTGGGGTACATGACGTATTCCATGTGTCACATTTGAGGAAGTGCCTACATGAGACCGCAGAGGTGGTAGAGCCGAGCTTGCTAAAAGAAGTGGAGGTAGAGCGTGATGCAACTATTCGATGAGCTCCTACCCGCATCCTCGGGTCAGAGATTAGGAAGTTGAGGAACAGAGAGGTGCGGCTAGTCAAAGTGCAATGGGGAGAAGATGAGAGCAATGCTACTTGGGAGACAGAAGCGAAGATGCGTTCATTATACCCATTCCTTTTTGAGGGTATGTCTTTTAACTTCTCCTTTATCGTTTGTCTAGTACTTATCTTATCTTTAGTATGTCCTCTCATTAGTACCTTTGACCTTTAGATAGGGTAAACCTATGGTTGAAACATGTGTTTGAGACATGTTATGTTTGATGGATGCGTGTGGATTCAAGTGGTTGCTAGTGGTTGCTCGTGGATGCATATACACACACTCTAGGCACTAGATCGGCTCAATCACTTCATATTGCATATTGCATATAATTGTGTGTAGGTAGCTATATTAATGGATGTAAAATGGTTGTGCTATCATATGGATGATGCATTTTGGTGAATGGTTGTGCACGCATGTAGTAATAGTATGTGTCGATAAGGTTCTTTTGCATACATATTGGATGCATGGCACTATCATGGTTTGCATTAAGGAGATCAACTGAATCAGTAGACCGCCTGATTTTGCATTAGACAGGGAACATATACACACACTCTTTGCATATGTTCATACAGCATTAGAAACTCTAAGGACAATGGATGCCAGTGTTTGATGGTTTAGTAGATGGTTGTTTGGATGGTAGGATACGTTCTTCTTGACTTAGAGATTTCGGGGACGAAATCCTTTAAGTAGGGGAGAATGTAACACCCTGTATGTTGAATAACTAGCTATAATATAAAACAGGGCAGAATTAAATTTAAAAATCTGAATCAGGGGAAACGGCCTATGCCATTGCGTTCGTCTCGGAAAAATACGCGAAATAGAGTCCGAGTTTTCGAAAATCGGAGTCCGTATGACCCAGAAAGGCCCAAAGAAGTTTCAGAAAATTTAAAACAGATTTTAAATACGAAAATTTCAATTTTCAGAAGTGGCGGGAAAAATCCCGCCAGACCCAAGGGGTCGACCTGGGGGTCGACTGGGGAGTCGACCTGCCCACCAGGACGACTGGGGAGTCGACCCTAGTGTTGACCTGGGGGTCGACCTCCCTGGTCGAGCCCAGGTGACCTGGGTGCACCAGTTTGGCTTTTTGGCTGTGTTTTAGTGGCTAGGACGAGATCTGACGGCTCTAATATGATTTAGGGTTAATCTAATGGCCTAAAATACCTAACTACTCTATAAATACACCCTAATACTACCCTATTTCATACTAAAAATAGATACAACACCGTTATGCCGTCAAAATGCAACTTGAAGGAGCCTCCATCAATCTAAAGAGGAAGAAAGCTTCTCAAATCAATCTCTAATCAACTCTAGCAACTTAATCTTCTTCTTAGGAGTGATAATCAACAAGTTGTGAGTTTTCTATAGCCTTAATGACCAATTATTGAAATGATTATGATAGGATATAATGAGGTTATGGCTATGAATGTGGATCAATGCAAGTTATATGCTATGTGTTAATGATGTTATGCATGTTATGCAAGTTATATGCTATGTGTTAATGATGTTATGCATGTTATGCAAGTTATATGCTATGTGTTAATGATGTTATGCAAGTTATGCAAGTCATATGCTACATGTTCATGATGTTATGCAAGTTATGCAAGTCATATGTTACGTGTTCATGATGTTATGCAAGCTATAGGCTATATGATCATGATGTTATGCAAGTTATGCAAGTGTTCATGATGCTAGTTGCTATGATAAATATTGATCCATTATGACACCATGATTATGCAAGTTTGGTGTATGATTATATGCAAGTTCATATATGAGATGTTATGCAAGTTTGGTGTATGATTATATGCAAGTCCATATATGATATGTTATGCAAGTTTGGTGTTTGATGATATGCAAGTAACATGTGAAAGTTTACACCTTAGTATGATATGCATACATATGCAAGTTAACCCCTTTGTATGTCATACATACATATGCAAGTTTACCCCTTTGTATGACATAGATAACTTATGCAAGTTAACCTCCTTGTGACATATGTGATTCATGTAAGTTTGGGTTGATTATTTATGCTAGTTGGGTTTGATGCTATATGCATGTTGACACCTTTAAACCCATGTTGATGCTAATGTTATGCAAGTTGAACCCATTATAATTGTGATGAATCTTCCCTTTTATGTCATGTTAGCGAATTATGTGGGGAACGATGGGGTTAATATACATGTTAATGAAATGGTGTGAAGTTGGTATGATTATGCATACCATAAAGTGGATGGACATAATTGAGTCAATTATGTACATCGTTAAAATTGGAATTAATTAGGGAAAATTAATTCGAGGGTGATTAATTAGGTGTAATTAATCGACTAAGACACGAGGTTGGACCCTTTTGTAGCATAAGACTGCCCAGAACCGACCGGCAAATCCAGCGGATACAAATGATTGGCCCAATGTGAGAGGTCTTAGGCACAAACTACATACGTGACAAGTGTAAAGACACGAGGTTAGACTCGGTTATGGCGTAAGGCTGCCCGGACCCAACCGGCAAATCCAGCTGCTATAAAAGATAGTCTAATGTGAGAGGTCTTTACAACGGTTACGTTCTTAATCAATTAAGAAACACTTAACCAGATAAGCATGTACTGGGCATGAGGGGTTAAGTGGGTGCCTTGGGTGGCATGTGGAAATCAAGTAAGTGCCTTGGGTGGCATGTGGAAATCTAGTGGGTTGCCTTGGGTGGCAATAGAAAATACGATTAGAATACTTAACCAAGTGGAAACATGTAATTAAACATGATTAAAGGGTTAAGTGGGATGCACTAGATATATTGACAAGCTTAGGTGGTAGCTTGTGGGGGGGCCATTTCAACCAGTAACCCATATGTATCTTATTGGGCTCGACCCATGTCGAGGACGGGACACGCGTGCTGGGCTTGATTGTAAGAGGCCAAAACGGGTTAGCGGTGGCAACACAAGTCCAACGGGTTTCATATGCGTGTGTGGACCCGGGCTGGTAGGTAAGACATTGTTGCATCGTGTAGGTATAAGCTGTGCACCATTTGTTGTATCGGGTTGCCACTTTGGGGAGTGATACACCCCATTGTGGGGCCAGCACGGGTATCTACGGTAGGGAGCCGATCGCTTGGGAGTAGTGGGTACACCTAGTGGAGATAGGGGCAGACGGCACCTATGTAGTCAGCTAGGGGTACACGAAACTACTGGGTAAAGTTTCTAAGTCCTTGGGAGGGATCAACCTTTAAGTAGGAATGACTGGTGTGGTGCAGTTAGTAATTATCCTTGGGTGGGTAGATGCGTCTTTACCGTTATCCTAGTTCACCTTATGTCTAGTTGGCTACTTAGTGTAGTCATTTATCCCTAGTCATCCCGTGCCAAGTTTATATCATACCCTAATTACTTTAATGATTGTGTTGTTAAAGTTATAGGGCTCACTCAGACTTATGTCTGACCCTGTTGTTTTTATATCTGTCTTGTTGTAATTTTTCTGTTCTATACTCACTTAAAATGCTCCACCGAAGTTAAGGCATTCCCTTAGTGAGTGACCTTAGTGGGTGTGGGTGTTACAAACCCGAGATGCAAAGGTTGTCCAAATGGAAGTTAGAGCTCAGGATCCAGATGGGAACCAATGAGTTCATTTCATGATTGGGCTTTGTTGCGGGACGTGTGCAAAGGGGTTGTCGGTATTCATAACTTTGGTTCACCACTGAGAGATGGATAGTGGGCTTGTAGTGATAGTTACATGGGATTGGATTCCGTCATGGTCCAAAGTATTAGGTGACCAAAGTAGTGGATATCGTATGCTTTACGCACTGAGTGAGGGATGTGTGGATGATTGCTATGCTTGATTGTTTGACATAACTATGACATGCACACCCCCACCCCCATCTCTTACACTGTATGTTAGTGGCAGCTTAGAGTATTGTACAGTATGTAGTGATAACTCTTTGGTTGCAGGTCCAGGTTTAGGTATGATTGGATTATACCTGTTATTATTTTGTCTTGTTGCTTATCGCTCATACCAGACTTTTTGTCTGACCCAGAGTTTTATGTCTCTTCTTATTACTCTAGGTGCTCACACGAGCAGACTAGAGACAGGTTAGCTGGGTATGTACGGGTAGCTAATCCGGATACGAGCAGGAGGCTTCCACGTATGATATATATAGTATTCTCCCTGTGTTGTTGAAGATCACTGCTTGGGCATTAGTCGTGCATCTTCTACTTTAGCTTTCTTTTGTTTTAGAGACAGTAAATTTGGAAAGTTGTAATAAGCTGTACTTGGATTTCCGCTGCTATGTTGGTATAGTTTTCAGCTTATGTACTGTCTTGCATGTTTTATGTCAAGATTATGTTATTATTATATTTTGATTCCATGTGCTGTGAGACATTCTACAGGTTCCTTGTTAGTTCGTTCTCTTCTTTCTTTTCTTCTGACGACCGTTCCGTGCTAACTGGACATGTGTACAGCGCACTTTTGGAGTAAGTGTCGGTTGGTGCGGGGCGGGCCGTCACATTTGGTATCAGAGCTCTAGGTTGCGTAGTTAACCTAGGAAAAGGCACTAGGGAGAGATAGTACATATATGAGAGCGCGTATTTGTGATTATTTTGGTTTTCAAAAGCTATATATATATACTATTAGTAGTATAAGGATGAAGTCGTACTGCACTGGCACCACTATGGAGATGGTTAATCGTTTTCTCTTTATAGATTTGACGATGATCCAAAATTTGAGAGGTGCTGGTAGAGGATCCAATAATGGGAATGCTCCTGACATGAGGATTATGTTCACTGACCTCATGAGAGAGATGCTTAGGGATGCTCGGGGAGCCGTTCCTAATGCTGCTAATGGTGGTGGTCCAGTAGTGTAGGTGCCTAGTGCCGATTTCACCAAGCTGAACAAGGATTATACTAGTCTTGGTGGGAAGCCGTTCCACGGAACAGAGTCGGCTACGGATGTTCAGAATTGGTTCGATAGCTGCGAGCGTATCTTCGACGATTTAGGTATCAAGGATGCGATGAAGAGAAGGCTAGCGTCTCGTCAGCTACAAGGACGGGCAATGAATTGGTGGAATGCTATAAAGACAGCCACTCCAGAGGATCAGGTTACTTGGGATCAGTTTAAGGCTCGCTTTAGCGACAAGTTTATCCCAGCTGCTCAGAAGTCGGAATTGTTTAGGAAGTTCTTGGAGCTTAAGCAGAATGGTAGGTCAGTCTCGGACTATATTGCTGAGTTCGATACCTTATCGAAGTATGGGTTATCCCTTATCGATACAGTCGAAAAGAAGAACGTGAAGTTCATAACTGGTTTGGATGGATACTTGGGGGAAAAGCTTATTAACCACATCGATGAGACGTTTGAATCGATTGTGGGGAAAGCATTAAGATCAGAGAGTCTTTACCCTAAGCCAAAGACTGAGATTGTTATTGCATCTGCAGAGGAGCCAAAGCCGCAAGAAGGTGGTGGAGGCAAGAATAATTCCCAGAATAAGAGGAAACAAGACCAAACCATGGATGGTCAGAATAAGAAAAATAAGAAAGATGGCGAATGCTTTAGTTGTGGCAAGAAGGGCCACTATGCCAGAGATTGTTGAGAAAAGCCTGGGGAAAGGAAGTGATTTAACTGCGGCCAGGCGGGACATCACAAGGATGATTGCCCACAACCTCCTAGGGAGAAGCAGATTGTGAAAGCGTATGCTATCAACGCTGTTCCTTTTTCGTCAAATGCTCCAAGTGCGGCGCAGAAGGGAAAGGGTGTCGTTATAAAAGGTATGCTTTCTACTTAAGATGTTTCTGTTCAGGTATTGTTTGACAAACCCGAGATAGTCGATAGACCTCTAGTTGTGACGAACCCGATTGGTGGTTCGACTAGTTTTGGCATGATTTGTTGTAATGTGGTCTTATCGAGTCATGGATGTATGTTTGTTGTGATTGCTTTGTTTAGGCTTTACTGGGTTTAGCATTATTTTGGGGAGTCGATCTACTCCAAAGGAATAGGGTGGTATTAGGTACCTACCTAGTGATGGCGGTAGTAACTGGAGTTAAGGAAGCGAAGAGGTTATCGTTGTAATAAGTTCTAGTTGTCTCTGGGAGGCAAATGAGTACTCCAGTGCTAGATTGTTATGCTAGTATCACCTCACGTGGGTTGTCCGAACTCGGAGGAGATGTTCCTTGGGTGCTTGTCTGATATTGGTTTAGGCCTTTGGGGCTTGTGCTTGGGGAATGTCGATTTCGACTAGGATGGTTTGCGTGAGGGGTAAATAGTTGTTGTAATTTTTCATTGGATGATATCTTGGTTTACTCGAGGAGTGATGGGCAGACGAAACATGATAAGACTGTTCAATGGTATAGACTGCCCAAAGTTAGACTCGATAGGGTTATGAGATTGCTCGATTGGGACTCGAGATAGATGTAAAGTAATGGATTGTTTAGAACCCTATGTTGATGTTCTCTTTGTATAGTAGGACTTTGAAGGAATAGGATGTGTTCGTTGATCATGGAGGATACAACGAAGATTAGGACGATTCAAGTTGGACTTGAACTCGTAAAAGGAAAATGGGTGTCCGTTGATCTTGGAGATGCAACGAATAAGGAGCCGACGACTCACGTTGGACTAGAGTTTGTTGGTTATGGATACTCAAGACTGGGTCTCAGTTATAGATTGACTCGAGTTGGACTCGAGAAGGCTGCAAGGAACTGGATTCGGCTTGAGTTGGACTCGAGAGGGCAGCAAGATAATGGATAGACTTGGATTGGACTCAAGTATTTTAGGCGGACTAAAAGCAGGGGTATCTGGGGACGCCCGTTACCCTGGATCCGTTGGACGTGATCTAGTTATCCTTGGAGGATAAACGTACGTTGGACGTACGGTAGTCCGTAGGGAGGCGGGGCTTCCATTGGCCTGGGATTGGTTGGACAAGTCAATTAGGCATCGGTGTATGTATGGAGGCTGGGCTTCCATTAGTTATTGATGTTGGTTGGACCAGACATACTAGAATCGACATATTGGGATTGGTTAGACCAGTCATGTAGGTGTCGATGTGTTTATGAATTTAGCAGGTGATAGGTAGGACTTGTTCGATGGATGTTATGGTTGATATGTTGTTCCTATTTTTCTTCCCTTGAGTAGACTATCACCTGTAGGGTTCCAGCGATGGGAAACAAAGTGATTGTAGTAGGACTATGAGCCAGTGCAGTAGAGTCGTCATGACTCGAGGGGCAAAGTGGACACAGTAAAGGATTGGTAAGGCTATGAGCCAGTGCAGTGGAGTTGTTATGACTTCATGGGGGCAAAGTGGACATAGCAAAGGACTAGTGGCTATGGATCAGTGCAGTGGAGTCGCCATGACTCCATGGGGCAGAGTGATCATAGTTAAGGATTTGGGTGCGGTAATAGTTGCATTGAGTAGGAGACATGCCAGTTTAGGGGTTTTGTTTCTAGGATGGAAGCAACTAGAGTATATCACAGGATATGATTTCAGGCCCAAGAGTGAATTGGATTCAGAAACACTAGTAAGCTTGACGATTAGGTCGATTTTGATTGAGTGGATTGGTTCCAGTTAGAAGGACGATCCTAATCTATTGGAAACCATCTCCAGGGTAGAGATGGGTATCGATGGAAAGAGAATGATCAAGTAAGGATTTGATCGAGAAGGATGGCTTCAAAAGAATGGAGGACTAGTTGTACCCAACGTAGATGGACTGAGAGATGAAGTGCTTAGAGCATATCATCACCCGAAATTGACTATACATCCCAGTGGTAACAAGATGTATTGAGACATGGAGCAGATCTACTACTGGGAAAGGATAAAGAAAGACATTGGGAAGTTTATGTCCAAGTGCATGAATTTCCAGTTAGCTAAAGCTGAGCAAAAGAAGCCTAGTGGTTTGTCACAACCATTGGAAATAAGTCTCAAATGGATTATACTGATAGTTTACCAAGGACTAGGTCAGGTCATGATGGTATTTGAGTGAATTGTATATTAGAGAACCTTTTGAGAACTTATATATTAGATTTTGGAGGGTCATGGGATGGCCATTTGTATCTGGTTGAGTTATGGATAAAAATAGTTATTAGCCCAGTATTGGTATGGTTCCAATTGAAACTTTGTACGAAAGACCATGCAAGGCACCATCATGTTGGTTGGAGAGGTAAGTTAGCACCAAGATTTGTTGGTCCATTCCCAGTCCTCGAGCAAGTTGGGAATTTGGCGTATGAAGTAGAGCTACCTGACAAGATGGCGGAAATTCACAACATATTTCATGTTTCCCAGTTAATGAAATTTATGCACGACCCTATTATGGCTATTTCACCTGATCAGTTGGATAACGTCGAAGTTGAACCCGAGGCGGTTGGGAACCGCAAGCCTATGCGTATTGTTGGGAACGATACGAAGCAGCTTCGAAGGAAGGTGGTGAAACTAGTCAAAGTTCAGTGGGTAAGAATGAGAAAGACCGTACTTGGGAAATAGAGGAGCATATAAGGAAGAAGTATCCAGAACTCTTTGCCTGGTAAGGTTTTGGTAGTGATAGTTTCTTCCCTTGTTAGTAAACCTCATGCTAGGATAGACTTGTTTTGCATGTTGATTGTTGTTTTAGGACTGATAGACATGCGGGACCCTTTGTGTGTTTTGGTTAGGGAATTTCGGGGGCAAACAACCCGCATTCTACGCATCGGAGGATCGTATAATATTTATTTCTTTCTTATACGAAGTCGTATGGTCATGTCGCTTTGGGAAACGACTATTGGGGTCATTTCCCATGTTCATGATTTTTCCCGATTTTTAAATGACCGTTTTGCCCCTAGCTGATCTTGTTTCGCCCATAACTTTTGATTGGAAAGGAGTTTTGACCTGAAATTACTTCCATTGGATTCGAATGATGGTTTCTCTTTCCGTAGAGTGGTTACATTAGCCAAACGCACTTACCGTTCGGGAGATATGGCTGAAACAAGGTTTAGAAGGTGAAAAACAGCTTAATTGGGCTAAACCGGGTAGTTAACAGCTAGGCCCATAGCCCATTTCGGGATTAGGGTTATGGGGAGGCTGATAGGGTTTGGGAAATCATTTCATTTCAGTTTTTGAGCCGCCACTTTCATTCTTGAAACCCTAGCCATGGCCTCCACTCTCTAAATCTCTTCAAAACATCTCCAAATCACCTACAACTTGAAGATTGGGATTAACAACATCAAATCATGGGAGATCTTCACCAAATCAAGATTAGAGCCGCTGGAACACATTAGAATTCGACCCAAACAGAGAATCATTTCAGATCTATAGTTTAATTTGTTGCAAAGGTGAGTGATTTGCATTGTTTTTCACTAATTACGGCTAATTATGGTAATTAGCGAAGATTAGCGAAATTATGGCTCAGAAAAATCTAGAAAAATTCCTAAAATTCTAAAACATCATTTTATGCCTCTGATATGAATTTGGGTTAATTTTGACTAATTTTGCAAATCCCGGAATTTGGGGGATTAAGGGGTGATTAGTGGAAATTAGCGAATTTATGCATGTTAAAAATCTGGAAAAATATTTATAAACTGCTAAATATTATTTTAGACCTCTGTTAGAAAATTTGGCTGATTTGGTTAAGTTTTGTTAATCCTATCATTAGTTATGCTTAAACATGATTAAGGGGAAAACATGGGTTTTGGGTACATTTGATCCATATTGTTATGATTAAATTGTTGTTTTGGTCTTTATGGTTGATTATACATGTTGCTACTACTGTTTGGTATGACCTATGATTGCATTATAAAGTTGGAATGGTTGAAAACGCCGTCGAGAGGCGAAAATAGCTTGCTGAAATGGTGTAGGTTTTCTTTGGGTCGAGTTAGACCGACCAGGGGAAGGTTTTGACCGACCGACCCGAGCTCACGACTGACCTTGTATGAAGTGTTCGACCGACTAGGGAGATCGACCAGGCTGGGCAAGATCGACCACTATGCGATGTTCGACCGACCCCATACGATGTCGAAGTACGACCGGCCAGGGATGGTGAAGTACGACCGACCAGGAATGGTGAAGTGTTCGACCGACCAGGGGGCAATACCGACCGACCAGGGATGGTGAAGTACGACCGACCAGGAATGGTGAAGTGTTCAACCGACAAGGGGGGCAATATCGACCGACCAGGGTAGAGATGATGAAAACCGACTAGAATGAAAGGTTCTTGACCGACCAACCCGAACAGGAGGAAACCAATAACCCGAGAGGCAAAGGTAGTCCAAATGGAAGTTAGAGCTTAGGATCCAGATGGGAACCAATGAGTTCATTTCATGATTGGGCTTTGCTGCGGGACGTGTGCAAAGGGGTTGTCGGTATTCATAACTTTGGTTCACCACTGAGAGATGGATAGTGGGCTTGTAGTGATAGTTACACGGGATTGGATTCCGTCATAGCCCAAAGTATTAGGTGACCAAAGTAGTGGATATCGTATGCTTTACGCACTGAGTGAGGGATGTGAGGATGATTTCTATGCTTGATTGTTTGACATCACTATGACATGCACACCCCCACCTCCGTCTCTTACACTGTATGTTAGTGGCACCTTAGAGTATTGTACGGTACATAGTGCTAATTCTTTGGTTGCAGGTCCAGGTTCATGTATGATTTGATTATACCTGTTATTGTTTTGTCTTGTTGCTTATCGCTCATACCAGACTTTTTGTCTGACCCAGAGTTTTATGTCTCTTCTTATTACTCTAGGTGCTCACACGAGCAGACTAGAGACGGGTTAGCTGGGTATGTACGGGTAGTTGATCCGGATACGAGCAGGAGGCTTCCACGTATGATATATATAGTATTCTCCCTGTGTTGTTGAAGATCACTGCTTAGGCATTAGTCGTGCATCTTCTACTTTAGCTTTCTTTTGTTTTAGAGACAGTAAATTTGGAAAGTTGTAATAAGCTGTATTTGGATTTCCGCTGCTATATTGGTATAGTTTTTAGCTTATGTACTGTCTTGCCTGTTTTATGTCAAGATTATGTTATTATTATATTTTGATTCCATGCGTTGTGAGACATTCTACAGGTTCCTTGTTAGTTCGTTCTCTTCTTTCTTTTCTTCTGACGACCGTTCCGTGCTAACTGGACATGTGTACAACGCACTTTTGGAGTAAGTGTTGGTTGGTGCGGGGCGGGCCGTCACAAAGATAGTCTTCATCTTCAGCCAAAAGAGCACCCCATGCTGCGGTGCATATCCAAAATAAATCATGTTACCTGTTTACTTGGCTACCCATGTAAAAATAAGGGCACCCGAGTTTGCAAGTGAAAACAAATTACGAGTCAGTCATGGGACTGGTATGAGAAATCTTGCTTAACTTATTTAATAATAAGGCTAATCACAGGACCACACCGCTAACGCGGAATGAGTTTACTCCATTGGATTGCTAGTGCATAAATAAATAAAATCATTTAAACAACGCAATGCTTTTAGGAAAAATGGAACCACTATAAGACTCAAGTCTCATCACACAATGCATCACAAACTAAAGGATACAGTTTTACCTTATAATGGCCAAATATGCTTGATACAGATAAAATAAAAATCACTTGATGTTATTATTAGTGTCTAGTCGGTTTAAAACACTTTTCAATATAAATGTATCAACCCTAGATGGCATATCTACCATATACTATGTCGTCGTATATAGGTTTACAATCAAATCCGTAATGTCGTATTGGAAATTGGGTTTCCATCATGAGTCAAGGCTAGGAATGGCTCCTCCCGATTTGAGACACTCTAGCAAATGTCTCAGGATCACACCTACGGGCAACCCCTGGGTGTGGTAGGGCCGGTCCACGCATACTTTAGTGGATTAGTTATTCCTGAACAATACGTTTCCCGGTCCTATCGGACCTATCACTTGGCCAGTAGCGACCAATATCCAAGGCCACTCAATCCATCTTCCACATAAGTAAAAATGTCTGGGCTCCATACCATGACTCTAACTAGAAAGAAACGCAAATTCTCCCTACGGTCCTTATCCCTTTTTTGACTCATACCAGGGTGTGGGGCTCGCGAAGTAACGCTATACACAAAGCTATTCTATTACAGCTGTGGTTTGATCGTCAACCACAAGGCTCTGCTTTTCAACAAAAACCTTGATCATTTACATCTTAGCATGCCACATTGACAATCCATGCCATGCGACTGAAGTCTATCAATATACAACCTCTAAGCTCGTACGTCTCAGAGAAGGGTGTTAAGCAAGAAAATAAATTCTCCGCCACCAAACAGATATATACTTAACAGAAATCAATCAACATAGAGCGAAATCCAATGTCAAACACACATCCATTTACAAGTCTATTCTGGGTCTGAACGAAACCGGAGACACCTTATTCCTCGTTCCATATGTCCAATACGGAAGAGAGGTCCTCGCATATCCGGACAATCGACAAGTACGTCCGACAACTACCACTTTAACCCTTTCCTTGGAGCTAACCAATCCAGGGCATCAATAGTCATCCATTCGATGTGAAGATCGCCGGTCTTCAACCACCGTCTTCAATGTCTTCGACTTTTAGTTGTCGTATAATTATTTGAAATGAGATTTAACTCGGTCTTTTCAAATAATTCTCAAATATATATAATTCAAATCATTTCTTCTCTTTGGTTTAATTTTGATTCAATTCTATAGATTAACGTCACATAAATATAACCGTCCATTGTACTTTATAAACCAAGGGAAATTGGTTTATTTCCATTCCATATCGTTCATAATATTTTATAACGATTTATCTCTATTTTTCTTTGTATAAAAATAGCCCATTTGATTCGAACGACATTTCAGGTCATTAGGCGGCCCAGGCGCTGTTTTTATTCAGATTTGAATTACACATTTCACGAAACCTAACCATTGGATCTTAATAAATTTAATATCGTTGGAAAGGTATTTCCAAAGTGAACCCAACAGTTCCAGTTTTGGGAAAATCCGGCAGCAGGATCTCTTGGTATAATCGTTTAAAGTTACCATTCCAAAACGCGAACTACCGTGCGCGATTCGTTTTATTTTAATATATATATATATATATATATATATATATAATTCGCTCAATGATTTCAAACCCATTTATTTTATTTAACGTAAATTTTGTACACTCAATATTCATGTTATAAAAATAATATTTTCAATGAACGATAACATATTTCAACACACATGAATTTTATCCACTTCCTACACATGTTTAAAATGTTAAATATTTTTTTAATGAACCAAAATATATTTCAACACATGTTTATTTTATTTTTACTAACATGTTAAAGACGACATTTTTATCTAATAAAAATGTAAATTAACATATGACTATTTTTAATACTTCACTAACATGTTAATGACGACATTTTTATCTAACAAAAATGTAAATTAACATATAACTTTTTAATTGATTTTTTGTACAATAAAAATGTAATTTTTATTGTTAAAATATTTCATTTTTAAACATGAATCTTTTTAATGATTCCTACATACAATAAAAATGAAATTTTTATTGTTAAAATATTTCATTTTTAAACATAAATCTTTTTAATGAATCCTACATACAATAAAAATGAAATTTTTATTGTTAAAATATTTCATTTTAAACAATGAATATTTTTAATGATTCCTATATACAATAAAAATGTAATTTTTATTGTTAAAACATTTTATCACAAACAATGAATATTTTTGTGATTCCTAAATACAATAAAAATGTAATTTTCATTGTTAAAATATTTCGTTTCAAACTTGTGTTTAATGATTCATTCATGTAATAAAAATGAAATTTTTATTGTTAAAACAGTTTTATCAAACTTGAATCTTTTTAATGACTCATTCATACAATAAAAATGAAATTTTTATGTTAAAACATTTTTATCAAATTTGAATCTTTTTAATGATCCATTCATACGATAAAAATCAAAATTTTAATGTTAAAACATTTTTATCAAACTTGAATCTTTTTAATACTCCACTAACATGTTAAAGACAATATTTATAATGAACAAAATTTATTTAACAAATGATTCTTTTTATATTAACATCACTAACATGTTAATGACAATATTTTAATCTAACAAAACATATTTAACAATTGATTCTTTTTATATTAACATCGCTAACATGTTAATGACAATATTTTAATAAAACATAACATATTTAACAAATGATTCTTTTTATATTAACATCGCTAACATGTTAAGGAAAATATTTTAATCTAACAAAACATATTTAACAAATGATTCTTTTTATAACATCGCTAACATGGTAATGACAATATTTTAATCTAACAAAACATATTTAACAAATGATTCTTTTTATATTAACAACGCTAACATGTTAATGACAATATTTTAGTCTAACAAAACATATTTAACAAATGATCATTTTATTAACATTGCTAACATGTCAATGACAATATTTTAATCTAACAAAACATATTTAACAAATGATTCTTTTTATATTAACATCACTAACATGTTAATGACAACATTTTAATCTAATAAAACATATTTAACGTCAAATAATTCTTTTTATATTAACATCGCTAACATGTTAATGACAATATTTTAATCAAACAAAACATATTTAACAAATGATTCTTTTTATATTAACATCGCTAACATGTCAGTGACAATATTTTAATCTAACAAAACAAATTTAACAAATGATTCTTTTTATATTAACATCACTAACATGTTAATGAAAATATTTTAATCTAACAAAACATATTTAACAAATGATTATTTTTATATTAACATCACTAACATGTCAATGACAATATTTTAATCTAACAAAACATATTTAACAAACGATCGTTTTATTTTCACTACACAATTCAATCCAATTCATCGCAACCACAATCAATCAATTCCAATTTTATACAACGTATATATGTATTTTATATAACGTATATATGAATTTAATTTCACAATCATAATCAATTTTATTTTTAGAAATCTCACATTGGTTTTACTCCTTCAAAAATTGTAGATAGCTCTAAAATTTCTCCGGTTCCAGAATGTAGCGGACACTATCACGATCCCTACGGTTCCTGTTTCATGTGCTTTCGACATCATATGAACAAGTTGTTATTTTTTAAGGGTTCATGGCACTTTAAATTTAATTAATTAGGTAATTAAATTAAAAAAATATACCTTCATCCTTACAAATTACACAAGCTGATGTTTTTCAGTTCTGTTCAAAACTAGCTCAGGGTTTCGCGTGAGACTGGAAGCAGAATGGGAGGATCAGGTTATGCCACGTCGAAGAGGGAGGAAAGGCACACCAGGTGGGACCCACCCCGTCGAACTCGATCGCCGTGGGGAGGAGCTCCGGCGTGACTTCGGGCGATGATTCCGAGACGAACACACAACCCAACTTCTCTATCCCGTATGGATCTGAAGAAGGTTCGATTCTCTACGAAATTGCCTTAAGAAGTGAATGATTTCATTGAGTGGTTCAAAATTTATTGAGGAGGGAAGATCTAAAGGTCTGCTGCATTGAAAATGAGAGTGGCAGCGGCTTCACGTTAATAGAATTAGGTTTTTGGTGAAATTTCATTGGTCAAAATTTATAATTGAATTATTTAATCGTTTAATTTCAAAAAGGCTCGTTAATCCATACAACCCCAAATCAAGCGCAACGACTATCACCCCTAGCTGAATACCCCCATTTCGGACATAATGGACTATATTTCGTAAGCCCATTCAATTGTTTCGGTCAGTTTTATCTAAATTAAAATATATAATATTCAATATTAAATCTGAACGTACATTTCAATTTACCGGGGCCACATGCTGATTCCAAAAATTCCCGAAAAATGAATCTAACTATGTTTTAACGATACAGTCCTAACAAAATTAATTTCATCGAATTTGAAGACCGTTTGAAAAATGGCCTTTTTAATGGTCGACCCAATTCAATAGAAATTACCAAACGCGTTTTAATTTACCACGCTCACATACTAATTCAAAAAATTATGGAAATTTAAGCCTAACAATAATTTGACATTCCGGATCCAACAAAAGTGGTTTCGTTGAAAATGGAGGTCGTTTGCAAAATGACTATTTTTAAGGGCTTTGTCATTATTTAAAATGTAATTTTTAAATTCTGACGCATTTTCTAACAAAATTTCCTTAGAATAAATTTTTAAATTGGTTTTGATTTTCCGGATTGTTACATACTGAGCATGTGGCAAGTGATTCCTTGGTCGATGCTGTTAGGGATTGCGGAATGGATTGTTATGGCAAAACAAACACTAAAGGGGATGAATTGTGTTTTTGAGAATTTAAACAAAATCTAAACTTATATGAACTGCTATATGAATCAAACACTACAGAAACAATCACAGACACATAATCAAACAAAAATGCAAAGATAAACAAAAGTAAAGTGAAAAAAGGGAAGAATACACCGAATTTTATACTGGTTCGGATTGCTTCTCTGTCTAGTTCCACGCAACGCTGTATTGCACAGAGTTTTATTACTATATCAATATCCAATCACACACCTTTGATTTCATGGCTACAAGGTTAACACCGCTCCCGTTCCTTGATTTCACAACAACAAGGAAAACACTGATTCCGTTCCTTAATTTCACGGCTACAAGGAAGGCACTGATCCCTAAATACTTCCCAAACAATTACAATTGCCCTATAACTCATCAATAACGCTTGATTCAGAGAGTAATGAGTAGAGAGTGTAGAGAGAAGAAAATTAGTGAAAATAGAATTGAATTTGGCAGATTATAGGTGTAGGAATCATAAAAATGATAAGAAATAATGGTGTAACGAAAGATTGTGGAAGTGGAGAAGAAGAAGTTATTAAAAATTCAAAATAAACCCCTTTTATGGTGTGTGGAAGGTTGCAACGTTTCTGGAGCGTTACAAATAGTGAAAAGACACTTCCTTTCAAATTTAAATTTCTGACAGTTATATGTCGACGTAGCCATAAATATATGTCGACATATCCATCAATTTTATGAGTTTCAAAGCATTTTTAAAGTATTTAAACCAATATTTAAATTCTAAAAATTCCTAAAACAAAACTAGTTGCTAAAACATTATTTTACAAGTATAAAAACATAAGAAAATATTATTTAAACATATGGTTAAATAATTAATATATATGTGATATGAAAACTATATATAATATAATTATAGACATTTATAATATAATTATATATATAGGAATTTATAAAGAGATATTTATAAACTATATATAAACAAAAGGTTATATGAAGTATCAAAAATAAAATTAGTAAAGTATATGTAATAAAACTATAAAAATAAGAGTACTTATAAATTAGAAAATATATTTGAAATCATAAGTTTGAAATTCGTGGAAGATTAAAAATTATTTTGAGAGAAGTTTGAAATCAAATTGAAAATAGTTTTGAAATTAATTTTGTAAAGTGATAATTTGAAAAACAGAGTTTGAACCTAGAGTGCTATTCGGAGTCTTACATATAAACCAGACTCTATTACTATATTTTTCTTGAAATCTTGAAATTTGGATAGCTTGATAACTCATGAGTCTTAAATCTATCTTGAATTCTGAATCTCTTGAAACTCTAAAACTGTACAGTCTTAAGTACTTAAGTCATGTATACAAATTCTGCATATATATGTCTGTATATTCTAGATAGAGATGTTAGTATATATTTTATAATCAATGATAATTGAAATAAGGTTGTTGTCATCAAAAATCCATTCCCCAACAATCTCCCCCTTTTTGATGATGACAACCTTAGTTTATAAAAAATCATACCTGTATATATCTAGTGATGATGATCCTTCGAATATCCCTTTGTCTACATGAACCCTATAAACTATGTCTATTGTAACACCCCGTAATTCTGTTAATATTAATATTAACAAATTAAAGAATAACTAATCTCAGACGTGAGAATTGTGGGAAATGGGTTGCGCCATTGTGTTCGTCTCGGAATTCTGGTTGAAATAGAGTCCGAGTTTGCGTGATTTGGACTTCGTATGAAGGAGATATAGCCATCGGAAGTTTCAGAAAATTCAAAATAGATTTTAGAAAATTTAAAATTTGAAGTCAAACAGGCTAGGCGGGAAATTTCCCGCCCAGCACCCAGGTCAACTGGGGAGTCGACTGGGCAGTCGACACCCCAGGGACCAGGTCAATTGCGTAGTCGACCTGGTCCAGTCGGCTATAGGGTTTGACTGAGCCCAATCTTGAGCTGTTGATGTGTCTTTAGGGCTGAGTTGGCAAATTAAATGTTTCAGGTTAGTTCTGAGTTGATCTGATGGCTTAAATAAATCCTAAACTATATATATACCTAGGTAGTCTCTCACTCTAAACCACATGAAAAATAGAATAGCCGCCGTCATGCCATCGCCATGGAACTCAGTGTAGCCGCCGCCAACTAAGAAGGAAGAAAGCTAATCAAAACCCTAATTCTACTCCATTCTAAAGCAAATCAAGACTCTCTTTCTTCTCTAATTGTGAGTATGATGATCTTAACAAGATTATTAGCAAACTAATTAGATTAAGATGTGATATGGATCACAAGAAAATGATGTGAATTGTCATATATGTTGTTGTAAACCTTATGCTATCATATATGTTGTATATCCTATGTTATGTGATGATGATATCCTATATGTTGTAAATCATGCTGTGATGATGTTATATATGTTGTTGCAAGTTTCAATGCTAAGTTGCGATGTTACAAAGTCACGATGTTATTATTTATGTTATAGTCAGCTTATGCTTGATCAAATCATGATGTTGGTTATATATGTTTGGGGCTATGATGATTCACATGATAAATCACATGTACCTATGCAAGTTTAGATTGATTAGTATGTATAATCTCACATATCCTATGACATCTATTTTGATCTAGAATTATGACGCCTATTTAGATCTAGAATTATGCTATGACATGTGTGGGTTCTATGTGTTAGATGCTAGTTCACACCATCATTATGTTGCATAAACAAGTTTACACATGAATTTGGGTTATGTTCATATTATGTAAGTTATGACATTTAACCAAACAAGTTGACACCTTTAGATCCATGACATGTGTAGCTTTATGCAAGTTGTAGTTTTTGCCTATGCAAGTTTAGGTGTTGAACATCTATCACACATGCAAGTTTCACCCCTATTATGATTAGATCCATTTTATTTGTCTATATGTTGTGATAATTTATCTTTGTGCTATGAGTTAGACTATTCGAGTCTAACGTATATTTTGCGTTGAATAAGCGAACGTATGACGTGGGGTAGGGGTAATATTAAGGATTTAATATTAAGAAATTGGGGTGCAATTGATATGATTTTGCATACCGTAAGTGGGTGGCCATAATTGAGTCAATTATGGACATCATTAAAATTGGAATTAATTAATGATTTGAATAGGGATATATTTAAAACTGGGGTAAAAGATTATAAGTGTTAATCAATGCTTAGGACACGATGTTGAACTCGTTTGTGACGTAAACCTGCCCGGACCCGACCGACAAATCTAGTAGTCACAAATGTCAGCCCAATGTGAGAGGTCCAAGGCCCAAACTAAAGCATAACAGTTGTAAAGACACGAGGTTAGACTCTTTTATGGTGTAAGACTGCCCGGACCCGCCCGGCAAATCCAGCTGCCATAAATGTCAGTCTAATGTGAGAGGTCTTTATAAGGTTATGGCCTTAATGAATCAAGAAATACTTAACTAGATAAACATGTAAGGTGGGACATGGGGGTTAAGTAGGTGCCTTGGGTGGCATGAGGAATCTAGTGGGTGCCTTTAGTGGCATTTGAAATATGATTAGTAAGACTTAACCAAACCTACATGTAAATGAACATGACTAAGAGGGTTAAGTGGGATACACTAGTGGGGACAAGCTTAGGTGGATAGCTTGTGGGGGCCCATTTCAACCAGTAACCCAAACGTATCTTTGTGGGCTCGACCCAAGTCGAGGACGGGACACGCATACTGGGTTTGACTATAAGAGGCCAAACGGGTTAGCGGTGGCAACGCAAGTCCAACGGGTTTCATATGCGTGTGTGGACCCGGGCTGGTAGGTAAGACGTTGTTGCATCGTGTAGGTATAAGCCGTGCATCCTCAAGTTGTATCGGGTTGCCACTTTAGGGGAGTGATACACCCCACTCTGGGACCAGCACAGGTATCTACGAGTAGGGAGCCGATCGAAAGTGGGTAGTGGGGTACACCTAGCGGAGATAGGGGCAGGCGGCACCTATGTAGTCAGCTAGGGGTGCACGAAGCTATTTATATAAATTCTAAGTGAAGCAAGTGGGATCAACCTTTATTGTGACTGGTGTGGTGCAGTGTAGTAATTATTCGTTAGTAATTAGATATTCCTTTAACGTTGTCTTTGTCTGCTCTTCCATACCCAATTGTTCATAGACATTTCCTTGTTTTCCAGCTTATGCCTTAGTCTAGTTATTTTGATAATAGTATTGTTAGAATTATCATACTCGCCAGACTTTATGTCTGACCCCCCTCCATTTCTATCTTTTCCCCCTCCAGGTCCCCAGGGTGGGCTCAGCTCTAGTGGAGCTTAATTGGATTGCTCTATCTCTCTTTAGGAAAGCTTGGACCGCTGAAGTAAAGTCCAGCTTGTTATCTTCTTTAATGGCTATTTCTGTAATGGGGTTATGTATTTTGTTTTATCAAGATGGATATTGTACTTGACTCTGATTTATGGTTTTATGATGTAACAAACATGTTTAATTTTCCGCTGCAATAAAATAAAGTTTTAGATTCCCAAGTACTACTTATTATCTGTCTTGTTGTAAATTTTCTGTTCTATATTCACTTAAAACCTCCATTGAAGTTAATGCATTCCCTTTGTGAGTGACATTAATGGACGTGGGGTGTTACACGTGGTATCAGAGCTTAAGGTTACCAGAACAGATAAAATTTTTAGAAAAACTATTTTTCTAAAGTATTTTTGGAAGAAGTGTTTTCAAAAACATGTCTTGATGAGTAATTTAAAGAGGATAGTTTTTATGAAAAACATAATCCCCAATAGCCATATATCTTTATCTTTCGAATTCTCCATTTTGAATCTTTCCTTTTTCGTTTCAGCATGGCTGAAGATCTTAACCTTCCGGATGGTGTAACGATACCAGGATGGTATAGGAGGTTATTAGAAGCTAGGGCCGCTGCAGGTCCATCCAATGTTCCTCCACCACCAGTTGCACCCGCTCCTCCTCCTCCCCCTCCTTGCGTTGATACTTTTGCAAAGACGTGCAAGGAATTTAAGGCTATGGGTGGAAAACCTTTTCAAGGGTTAGAAACGTTTGTAGAAGTTAGAGATTGGCTCAAGGAGGTGGAAGAATTGCTTGAAATCTTTGAAGTAGAAGAAGGGAGGAAGGTCAAATTAGCAGCTTGGTTAATGAAGGGAGAGGCCTTGTTTTGGTGGGAGGTCACTAATGGGGAGCGTCCTGTTGATTCTTGGGTGGATTTCAGACGTAGGTTTGAGGCAATGTTTCTCTCAAGGGCAGAAGAGAATCTATATATGGAAAGGTTCTTTACATTGAAGCAAGGATGCTCATCATTGAAAGAATATGTCAACAGATTTAATCAGTTAGCAAGGTTTGGCTTGGACTTAGTGAACATGCCGGAGAAGAAGGCTCTGAGGTTCGTTAATGGCTTGAATGAGCCATTGCAGGGGTTGGCTATGACCCACATCCCTATGGGGGACACCTTTGAGAAGCTAGTAGACATGGCATTCATGCACGAGGAGAAAGGCGCTAATGCTAAGGCACCCGAGAAGAAAGGGGATCAGAAGAAACCACAACAGCAAAACAAGAAGGGTGGTAAAGACAATAATGGCAAAGGAAAGAAAAGATGCTTTAACTGTGGGACACCAGGCCATCTCAGCAAGGATTGCAGAAAGAAAAAGAAGACTGGCTGTTTTCACTGTGGTGAAGCGGGACATCTAGTGAAGGACTGCCCAAAGAAGGGGCAGAGGGCAGGGTCTACCTCGGGAGGACAGGTGCAGGCTCTTATGGCACCAGGGCAGGCAAGGGGACAATTTCAGGCTCTCGCGGTCCCACCGCTGCAAGAACGAGGTAGAACCATTTATGTTGAAAGCTTAGTTTTTCTGTTTGATCATCCTGTCCGTACCTTATTCGATTCGGGCGCATCGCATTCTTTTATCTCTACATCATTAGTTGAATCACTGCACTTAAACACCAGTTTAATAGAGGACCCCTTAGTTGTTTCGAATCCAACTGGGGGCTCAGCTTATTTGTCCATGATGTGTTTGGATTTGAAAATTTCTATACTTAGCGTTGAGTTTAGATGTGATGCTTATGTTTTGGGCTTCACGGGCTATGGGCTAATTTTAGGAATGGATTGGTTATCCAGAAATAGGGCCGTTCTTGATTTTGAAAGGAGAGTAGTTAGGCTCATGACTCTCCTTGGTAACGCTCTCGAAATCTTTTGTAATCCCATAAATTCTTTTATGCTAAGTTATTTAGAATCACTTGACGCGTCGGTGGAGAATCTACGATCTATTAGAGTGGTCCGAGAATATTCGGATGTGTTTGAGGAGGTGAAGGGCTTGCCTCCGAAGCGGGAGATAGATTTTCGAATATAACTTGTGGATAATGCAAAACCAGTATCTTTGCCAGTACGCCACATGGCTCCTCATGAAAGGAGGGAACTCAATAAGCAAGCGAAGGAGTTGCTTGAGAAGGGGTTCATAAGACGAAGTATATCGGAGTGGGATGCTCCAGTAGTATTTGCCACGAAGGGGGATGGGTCCCTTAGACTGTGTGTGGACTATAGAGAACTTAATAAGCTTACTAAGAAGAACAGACACCCACTGCCGAGGATTAACGATCTCTTCGATCAGTTAGTTGGCGCCTCAGTGTTTTCGCAGTTGGACTTAGCCACCGGTTTCCATCACTTGAGAGTGGCTGAGAATAGCATTGACAAGACCGCCTTTAGGACTCCGGACGGTTTCTATGAATGGCTAGTGATGCCCTTCGGTTTGACAAACGCCCCCGCATACTTTGTTGATTTGATGAGTAGGGTGTTTAGGGGGTACCTTAATAAATTCGTGGTGGTCTTTGTAGACGACATCTTGATCTTTTCTAAGAATGAAGAAGAGCATGCCCTACATCTTAGGGAAGTGTTGGAGACTCTACGAGCGCATAACCTTAAATCTAAATTTACTAAGTGTCACTTCTGGAGAGAGGATGTGCGATTCTTAGGGCACGTGGTTTCCGAAGAAGGGATAGCTGTGGATCACGCGAAGGTGGTGGCCATCCAAGATTGGAAGGTCCCTAAAAATGCTACCGAAGTAAGGAGTTTCTTGGGGTTGGCTGGCTACTATAGGAAGTTTATCAAAGACTTCGCAAAAATATCAGCTCCATTGACACGCCTGGCGAAGAAGAACCTAGTCTTTAGGTGGGACGTAGATTGTGATGATGCGTTCCAACGTTTAAAGAGAGCTTTGACCTCAACTCTAGTCTTAGTGCTGCCAGACGGGAGTAAGCCATTTACTGTTTATACCGATGCTTGTGGGACAGGTCTAGGCGCAGTCTTAATGCAAGAGGGAAGGGTAATAGGCTATGGTGGAAGGCAGTTGAGGGTGCACGAGAAAAATTACCCTACACATGACCTAGATTTAGCCGCTATTGTTTTCGCGCTTAAGTCTTGGCGCCATTATCTTCTTGGGGAGAAATTCGAATTGTTCACTGACCGCAAATCGCTAAAATACTTATTCTCTCAGAAGGACTTGAACTTAAGGTAGCAAAGGTGGATGGAGTTCTTAGCGTCCTACGATTTCGAAATAACATATACCCCTGGCAAGGGTAACGTGGTGGCAGACGCCTTAAGTAGGAAAAGGTTGTCCTTGAGTCCGTTGTTTGTCGAACGGCGAAACTTAGAATTCATCTCTATGTTTGATTTTAGACCTTCCGTTGACTTTGTACCTGGTTTTCTAGCATCCTTGGAGGTCAGACCTATGCTTTTGGGACGGATTGGTAAGGCACAGCGAGACGACCTACAGTTGGTTGAGTTAGTAGAAAAGCTCAAAAGAGGGGAGTCATCAAACCATCTCCGTAGGTGTACCTTAGATGATAAGGGTTGGTTATGTAGGGATAGTAGACTTTGCGTACCTCGAGACGAGGACTTGAGGAAGACTATTCTTGATGATGCACATCGTTCGAAGATGACCATCCATCCTGGCGGGGACAAGATGTACATGGACATGAGACGAGTTTAATTTTGGGACGGCATGAAGAAAGATGTGGCCGAGTATGTCGCTAGATGCTTGGTGTGCCAACAAGTAAAAGCGGAGCAAAAGAAACCCGGTGGGTTGCTTCACCCATTGGAGGTTCCACTATGGAAATGGGAAAGTGTCTCGATGGATTTTGTGGATGGATTACCAAGATCAAGGAAGGGTAATACGGGGATTTGGGTTATAGTAAATAGACTTACTAAAAACGCCCATTTTATTCCCGTGAAGAGTAAGAGGACTGCTCCATGGTTAGCCTCCGTATACATTCGAGAAATAGTTCGTTTGCACGGTGTTCCTTCTAGCATAGTGAGCGACCGTGATCCTATTTTCTCTAGCGAATTTTGGAGAAGCTTGCAAGAGGCGGTAGGGACTCAGTTATGTTTGAGCACCGCATATCATCCTCAGATGGACGGCCAGACCGAGAGGGTGAATCATATTCTAGAGGACTTGTTGAGGTTATGTGTCTTAGATTTCGGAGGTACATGGGAGGAACATCTTCCGTTGGTAGAATTCACATATAATAACAGCTTTCAATCTAGCACTGGCATGGCACCTTTCGAAGCTCTTTATGGACGACCTTGTCATTCACCTACATGTTGGTGGGAATCTACGGATAAGATCTAACTTGGGCCCGATATGATTAGAGAGACTTCGGAAAAGATTGATTTGATCCGAAGAAGATGATGACGGCGCAAGATAGGCAGCAATCTTAAGCGAACAAGAGGAGGTCAGATCTTGAGTTTGAGGTTGGGGACATGGTCTTTGTCAAAGTGTCTCCATTACGAAACGTCGTTCACTTTGGGTCCGTTGGGAAGTTAGCACCAAGGTTCATAGGGCCGTTTCCTATTAAGGAAAGGATTGGGCAGATGGCGTATAGAGTGGAGTTGCCCGAGAGACTTAGTGGTGTACACGACGTATTCCATGTATCACATTTGAGGAAGTGCTTGCACGAGACCGCGGAAGTGGTAGAGCCGAGCTTGCTTAGAGAGGTGGAGATCGAGCGTGATGCGATGATTCGATGAGCTTCTACGCGCATTCTTGGGTTGGAGATCAAGAAGTTGAGGAATCGAGAGGTCATACTAGTCAAAGTGCAATGGGGAGATGATGAGAGCAACGCTACTTGGGAGACAGAAGCGAAGATGCGTTCGTTGTTCCCTTTTCTTTTTGAGGGTATGTCCTTTAATTTCTCTTTTATCGCTTATCTTGTACTTATCTTACCTTTAGAGTATCCTCTCGCTAGTATCTTTGACCTTTAATTAGGATAATCCTATGGCTGAAACATGTGTTTGAGACATGTTATGTATGATGGATGCAAAGTGGATGCAAGTGTTTGCTAGTGGTTGCTCGTGGACGCATATACACACACTATTAGGCACTAGATCGGCTCAGTCACTTCATATTGCATATTGCATATATATGGATGTATTTAGTAAAATGGATGTATGAGGATTTTTTTTATCATATGGATGCTGCATTCAGATGATGATTGTGCATGCATATAGAGATAATATGTAGCATTAAGGAACTTTTGCATACATAATGGACGCATGGCACTATCATGATTTGCATTAAGGAGGTCAACTGAATCAGTGGACCGACTGATTTTGCATTAGATATGGACATATACACACACTGTGCATTTAAACATGAAAGCATTAGAAGTCTATAAGGACAATGGATGCCTGTGTTTGATGGTTGAGTAGATGGACGATTGGATGTTAGGATATACATTTTTCTTGACTTGAAGATTTCGGGGTCGAAATCCTTTAAGGAGGGGAGAATGTAACACCCCGTAATTCTGTTGATATTAATATTCACAAATTAAAGAATAACTAAACTCAGACGTGAGAATTGTGGGAAACGGGCTGCGCCATTGTGTTCGTCTCGGAATTCTGGTTGAAATAGAGTCCGAGTTTGCGTGATTTGGACTTCGTATGAAAGAGATATGGCCATCGGAAGTTTCAGAAAATTCGAAACAGATTTCAGAAAATTCAAAATTCAAAATTCGAAGTCAAACAGGCTAGGCGGGAAATTTCCCGCCCAGCACCCAGGTTGACTGGGGAATCGACACCCCAGGGACCAGGTCGACTACGCAGTAGACCTGGGTGTCGACCTGGTCCAGTCGGCTAGGGTTTGACTGAGCCCAATCTTGATCTGCTGATGTGTCTTTAGGGCTGAGTTGGCAAATTAAATGGTTCAGGTTAGTTCTGAGTTGATCTGACGGCCTAAATAAATCCTAAACTCTATATATACCTAGGTAGTCTCTCACTCTAAATCACATGAAAAATAGAATAGCCGCCGTCATGCCATCGCCATGGAACTCAGTGTAGCCGCCGCTAACTAAGAAGGAAGAAAGCTAATCAAAACCCTAATTCTACTCCATTCTAAAGCAAATCAAGACTCTCTTTCTTCTCTAATTGTGAGTATGATGATCTTAACAAGATTATAAGCAAACTAATTAGATTAAGAAGTGATATGGATCATAAGAAAATGATGTGAATTGTCATATATGTTGTTGTAAACCTTATGCTATCATGTATGTTGTATATCCTATGTTATGTGATGATGATATCCTATATGTTGTAAATCATGCTATGATGATACTACATATGTTGTTGCAAGTTTCTGTGCTAAGTTGCAATGTTACAAAGTCATAATGTTATCATTTATGTTATAGTTAGCTTATGCTTGATCAAATCATGATGTTGATTATATATGTTTGGGGCTATGATGATTCACATTATAAATCACATGTACTTATGCAAGTTTAGATTGATTAGTATGTATAATCTCACATAACCTATGACATCTATTTAGATCTAGAATTATGATGCCTATTTAGATCTAGAATTATGCTATGACATGTGTGGGTTCTATGTGTTAGATTCTAGTTCACACCATCATTATGTTGCATAAACAAGTTTACACATGAATTTGGGTTATGATCATATTATGTAAGCTAGGACATTTAACCAAACAAGTTGACACCTTTAGATCCATGACATGTGTAGCTTTATGTAAGTTGTAGTTTTTGCCTATGCAAGTTTAGGTGTTGAACATCTATCACACATGCAAGTTTCACCCCTATTATGATTAGATCTATTTTATTTGTCTATATGTTGTGATAATTTATCTTTGTGCTATGAGTTAGACTATTCGAGTCTAACGTATATTTTGCGTTGAATAAGCGAACGTATGACGTGGGGTAGGGGTAATATTAAGGATTTAATATTAAGAAATTGGGGTGCAATTGATATGATTTTGCGTACCGTAAGTGGGTGGCCATAATTGAGTCAATTATGGACATCATTAAAATTGGAATTAATTAATGATTTGAATAGGGATATATTTAAAACTGGGGTAAAAGATTATAAGTGTTAATTAATGCTTAGGACACGAGGTTGGACTCATTTGTGACGTAAACCTGCCCGGACCCGCCCGGCAAATCCAGTAGTCACAAATGTCAGCCCAATGTGAGAGGTCCTAGGCCCAAACTAAAGCATAACAGTTGTAAAGACACGAGGTTAGACTCTTTTATGGTGTAAGACTGCCCGGACCCGCCCAGCAAATCCAGCTGCCATAAGTGCCAGTCTAATGTGAGAGGTCTTTATAAGGTTATGGCCTTAATGAATTAAGAAATACTTAACTAGATAAACATGTAAGGTGGGACATGGGGGTTAAGTAGGTGCCTTGGGTGGCATGAGGAATCTAGTGGGTGCCTTTAGTGGCATTTGAAATACGATTAGTAAGACTTAACCAAACCTACATGTAAATGAACATGACTAAGAGGGTTAAGTGGGATATACTAGTGGGGACAAGCTTAGGTGGATAGCTTGTGGGGGGCCCATTTCAACCAGTAACCCAAACGTATCTTTGTGGGCTCGACCAAAGTCGAGGACGGGACACGCATACTGGGTTTGACTATAAGAGGCCAAACGGGTTAGCGGTGGCAACGCAAGTCCGACGGGTTTCATATGCGTGTGTGGACCCGGGCTGGTAGGTAAGACGTTGTTGCATCGTGTAGGTATAAGCCGTGCATCCTCAAGTTGTATCGGGTTGCCACTTTAGGGGAGTGATACACCCCACTGTGGGACCAGCACGGGTATCTACGAGTAGGGAGCCGATCGAAAGTGGGTAGTGGGGTACACCTAGCGGAGATAGGGGCAGGAGGCACCTATGTAGTCAGCTAGGGGTACACGAAGCTATTTATATAAATTCTAAGTGAAGCTAGTGGGATCAACCTTTAGGGTGACTGGTGTGGTGCAGTGTAGTAATTATTCGTTAGTAATTAGATATGCCTTTAACGTTATCTTTATCTGCTCTTCCATACCCAATTGTTCATAGACATTTCCTTGTTTTCCAGCTTATGCCTTAGTCTAGTTATTTTGATAATAGTATTGTTGGAATTATCATACTCGCCAGACTTTATGTCTGACCAACTCCATTTCTATCTTTTCCCACCTCCAGGTCCTCAGGGTGGGCCCAGCTCTAGTGGAGCTTGATTGGATTGCTCTATCTCTCTTTAGGAAAGCTTGGACCGCTGAAGTAAAGTCCAGCTTGTTATCTTCTTTAATGGCTATTTCTGTAATGGGGTTATGTATTTTGTTTTATCAAGATGGATATTGTACTTGACTCTGATTTATGGTTTTATGATGTAACAAACATGTTTAATTTTCCGCTGCAATAAAATAAAGTTTTAGATTTCCAAGTACTACTTATTATCTGTCTTGTTGTAATTTTTCTGTTCTATATTCACTTAAAAGCTCCATGGAAGTTAATGCATTGCCTTTGTGAGTGACATTAATGGACGTGGGGTGTTACATCTATATTTTATAATTTATCTCCCTTTGTCATAATATTTTTTTTTCTAAACATGCTCCCCCTAAATCCTATATCTCTCTATAATTATCCAATAATATTTTATTCTATTCTAAAGAACTAGTATAAATAACTCCCCCTAAATTTTTGCTATAAATGTTTCTAATATAACTATCCCTGATTCTATAATATCCTTATATCTTGTTCTAAATCTATGATTCTAAATCCAAAATATTATAACTCCCCCCTAAATTATGACTATGCTAGTCTAATAAACTAAAGAAAAGGATAATAAACTAAGAAAACAACTTAATATTAATTCAAACAATTAAATCAATTCAAACAAGCAATTCAAACAAACAATTCAAACAAATAATTCAAGCAAACAAGAAAGTCAAACAATCAACCTAAATGATTAAATCAACCAAAGTATTCTTGAACCTTCAACTAATCCTTAGAAACTCTAAAACTCCCCTTTAATTTAATACAAGACTAAACCTATCCTAAACTTTGATTCCCTTAAAACTATAATAAGATCTTAATCTAGACTTAGAAATAACTCTGATAAGATATCCTTAAAATTATGATGTAAGTAAAGCAATTCAATCCAACAATTAATCAATTTAAGTTTTGTTGTCAAAAAACGTCAATTCAAACATGAAACCAAACATTTCTTGTAACTTCTATTTATCCTAAAACCTATAAAGCTCCTATCAACTACAAATGCGTAAGTATATTTCTAACAAAACTATCAACCACTAACGAAATTTAACCATGTCAAGTAAGTCAATCAAGTTATTTAAGTCAAGCAAATCAACCAAATAAGTCAATCAATTCAATCAATTTAATCAAGACAAAGTAAATATGTTATGTATTTGCTTAATAATCCTAAATTTCTAATTAGATAAAAACTTTTCATACTGTATACTTGTTATGTTTGGGGTTAAAGTTAACATGTAATGCAGTGTGCTGGTTATAATGTAGTATGTCATATGCAAATCTATATGAAGTGATATATTAAATTAATTGCAACTTGTGATATGAATGATTTTAATTTGAGATGTACTGTAATTTATAATAATGATGTATGATATGAAATAAGATATGTGATGACAGTATGTAGAACGATTTGGTAATCATATCTATTTAGGTAAAATATATTAAAAGTTCTATCTAATTATTATGCATATATATATTATAAATTATTTGAACTAAACAAGGATAATATATATTAATTTTCTAGACTTACGTTAATGATACTTATGAAAGAGATTGAAAGAATAGTAAAGATAAAAGTTTTATGGTATTCATAATATATAATAAAATATTTAAATTAATTCTATGAGAAATGTGGAGTTAAATAATCTTAGTAGGTTGCTTCTTTAATACAGTAAGAATTGAAGATCTTTTAAAGGAGAATATAGAATTGTATCATATAAAGTAAACATATAGTCATATATATAAAAACTATTTTTAATGAGGATTTAAATTTTAATTTATTATGAAATATAAATCAATCTTTTGATACAAATCAATTTTAAATTTAAACATTTAGAAATCAAAATATATTAATTTGTTAAGGAACCATTTATATGTTAAACTTTAAAAAGAAATTTATAGTCATAACAAAATTATGAAATCTGGATATAAATTAAAATATAAAACTATACTTTCATATATTTAAGACATAAAATCATACATACATACATACATACATATACATATACATATATAATTTTTACACCAAAATATTAGGTTAAATATTTTAGCTTTTATAAATCTTAATAAGAAGTCAAACTATGTATTTAAGTTACAAATAATATTTGTGATGATGTAACCCAAATTTGTTATGAAACCATATGAATGATATATAAATTAAACTATGCATGTTCAAACCATATAAAAGATAAATAAATTTATATTTATAACAATATAAAAAAATTATATTAACTTTGTATATCATATTAACAAGTTTATATAATTTTATTAATTTATGAACTTTTAATATATATGTTTTGAAACAAGATATAAGAAAATAAGTAGACAAACAAACCTAATAACTAGCGTTTGAATTGGCATTTTCTAATTAAAAAAATGGAGGGAAGTTTGAAGGTTTAAACTTTTGAAATTAAAAACTTGAATTTAATTATGCCGACATGACTATTTATGTATGTCGACATACATGTAGAATATCAAAAAAACATATTGTTTTAACTTCTTGGTTTTATTATATTATCGATTTGTATTTTAGGTTTAACTATCTCCTGAAATAATATTAATCCTAACAAACATTCAAAATTTATTGTTATATTTATTATTAGTATAATATTATTATTTTGAATTTCAAAATTCAAAATTCAATTTTAAATTTTAAATTTCAAGTTTGAATTTTAAAGTTTATATTTCAAAAATAGGAAAACAAAACAAAGCAAATAAAACATCCATTCAACAAAAATGAATTTAGAAATTAATTAAGGTGTACTGGGTTTTTTGATCCATTTCTTCTATATTTTATGAATTTCGAATTGCTGTTAAACACATATTTGAATCTCCAGTTTCTGGCTCTCCATCGCTTGATGACGAATCTGAATCATGTTTACATTTTCAAAATTTGATGATAAGATCATTGATTTAGTAGTTTATCCAACTTGGCTCCAAAATTTTGAATTTTGAATGAACGGACACTTCAACTACTATAACCCCAAAAGTCATATCTCTTCATAAACTCTTCTTTTCTTGATTGATGAATAATAATCTTGGTGTCTTTCGACCAATAGTCATCAGACATTACTCTTTCCCTACAAAACAACATACCTTTTCAAAGAAACAAGTGATTTTCAAAATAACAAATGAAATAATAACATCATGATGATTCCGTGACATATTCATTTAAATTTTCATGAAATCATAGTATGAAAACTTGATATTTCAATAAAACTGAATGTAGACTCATCTAATACTGATGCAAGAAATGAATTTAAACTAGTGTTCAAAATTTTCCATATAAAATTTTCAAAAACTAGATTATGAAATTTTTTAAAAACCCTGCTCTGATACCAATTGTTAGGGATTGTGGAATGGATCGTTAAGGCAAAACTGTAACGACCCGGAAATCCGAGCCAATTTAAAATTTTTATTTTGGCAATTTTAGCGAATTTTGAATATTTAAAATGAATTATTTTAAATAATAACGACAAGAAATTTATTTCGAATAGAATTAGAATGTATATATTTATATAGATTGTCGTTAGAAAATAAATATTTATTTATATATATAAAAGGAATTGAAAATGGCGCGGTAGTTTGATAATTCGATTTCAAAGTTCAAATGAATGTACAGGATTCAAAATAAACCGGATTTTAGTAAAACTGAAAATATTAGAATCTATTTGAGAATATCTTTCCAACGAATCCGAAAAATCAAAATTTCATAGCGGGAATCAAAAGTTATGTCCAGTTGAAAATTCAGAATAGTCGCTATGGAATTCTGGCCCTTAAAAATAGACATTTTTCAAACGGTCTCAGAACTCGACGAAATTAGTTTTGTTAGGACCGTATCGTCAATATGAAGTTAGAAAATATTTTTCGGGAATTTTTCGAGTTAGTATGTGACCCCAGTAAATTGAAATGCGCATTCGAATTCAATATATAGAGTTATATTTTGATTTTGACGAAAACTGATCGAAACGATCGAATCAGCCTACGAAACTATCCCATTGTGTTCGGAATGGGGGTAATTAGCTATGGACGACAGTCGGTGGGCATGATTTCGAGGTAGAAATAAAAAAGTACCATTTTGAGAATTATATAAAATAATAAAATAAATAAATATAAAATTACATATTCCCCCCTCCTTTCTTTTCTCTCATTACTCCTGAGCCCCTTTCAGGGAAATCGATTTCACGATAAAAAAATGTCGCCCCCCCTCTTAGTCCATCGCGCCACCACCTGAGGGGCGCCGCCCCCATCGACCGTCGCTGGCCCCTCCCCAACGACTCGCGCCTCTCTCCCCTCGTTCCTGTCTCCTCCTCGCTTCTCTCTCCCTCTAGCGCACCCATATCCTGCCACCCTGATGACCACCGCCGCCTCCAGGCCGTAGCCGCGCACCTCCGAGCCCCCTCCACTGTTCGCAGTTCCCCTCCCTCCCACTGGTGAGTTTTTGAATATTTTGTTTAATTAATTTTGTTGTTAAATAAAAATTGATTCCTTTAGTAAATAAAAACTAATTTCGATAGGTTAAAAATTGATTTTATCGTAAGGAAAAAAATTGATTTTATCGTAAGGAAAAGAATTGATTTTTAACAAGGAAAAGAATTGATTTTTAACAAGGAAAAGAATTGATTTTTATATGATCAAAGATAGGATTTTTATATAATCCAAAAATATGATTTTGTTCATAGAAAAGGTGGGATTTTTATTATGAACAGTGTGAAAAGAGCTGCATTGGAATTGCAAACAAATCCAGATGGTTCAGCAGTTCAGAAGAAAAGCACGGCGGAGTGGAACCCTCTGTGAGAACTCCTCACTTTTAAATTTATTCCTAGTTAAAATATATACTAGGATGCAAACGGTGTTTAGTAGCACCCGACACCCATCGTCCACAGACTATGGATGGCTTGTATGCTTGTTTATTTGATTTTGATGTGTAGTTGATTGTGTGATGTGATGTGAAATGAAATAAAATATTTATATAGTTTAAAATATTTTATAGTTGAAAATAGAATTTTTAACGTGTATATAAAATAAATATTTATAAACAAATCGGAGATTTGTTTATATACACTGATTTGATTGATATTGATTGGGACGATAAATTTTACACATCGCCCAACTGCACAAATAAAATCTGTGTTTGATTGTGTGAAAACCCCACACAGGTATTGGGATGATATATGACATACACTAGTCCCAATAATTAGCTGTATGTCGACCGATTAATGGACAGACTGTTATGAGCGTTAAATATTTATATTTGATGCTTATACAGTGTAGAATGCACTTTGGATGATGGTTGATTATTCATCGTTGTTATTGTATACATGTGTTGTAGAAAATCCATATAATTAACATTATATGGTAATTGATTGGGCCTCATTCCAGTTTTGAAAAAGAAATATTTGAATAGAAATATTTGAAAAAGAAATATTTGAAATAGAATATATGAAGCCGTATTGATTAGATTGACACCATTTTGACATGAACGATATTTATATCGATTTTATTTGCTTTTAATGAATATTGAAAAGTGATTTCAATAATCGAATATTTTAGAAAATGAATTCGAATTAAATTGAATAGAAAAGAAATTCGAATTAAATTGAATAGAAATGAATTAGAATTCGAATTGAATTGAATTAAAATTCAAATTGAATTGAAATGAATTAGAATTCGAATTGAATTGAAAATAAAATGAATTCGAATCGAATTGAAATTGAATGTCAATCAATTTGAAATGAATTCGAATTGAGAATGAATTCGAATTGAAATTGAATTGAATTGAAAATGAACTGAAATTGAATTAAAAATCGATTTGAATTGAAATCAATTTGAAATGAATTTAAAACGGATTTATAAGGAAAAATTTAAATTTGAGTTGAATTTGAAATGAAGTTGAAATCGTTTTGAATTTTTTTTTAAAATGATTTATAAAATTCGTTTCGAAAGGAAATCGACGAAGTATATATTATATATATTATATATATAATGGCCTGAATAGAACGCGCCGCGCCGCGGTAGTTTGCGAATTTCAACCATTGACTTCGAATGGATATTGCGGGAGATCCGACCGTTGGATTCTCCTAAAACCGGAACCGTTGGGTTCGTATCGAAAAGATCTTTTTAACGAATATTAGAAATTTGAAATCTAACGGTTGGATTTGGAATTATGTCCAAATCAAATTTGGAAAAGGTCGTTGTAAATGCAGTTCGATGGCCGTTGATGGAAATCGACTGTACGGGCCCTGATAAAATTATTAAAAATATCAATAATTTGTGTAAAATCATAATAAATGATTTGTGAAGAATTAGGATGAAAAACTCCATATTTGAAAAGATAAAAATAGATTTTTATCGAAATCAACTAGTTTTGAACTAGAATAATAATTTGTTTATTTTTAAAATAAATAAATTGGATGTGAAATGGTTTGGAAAATAACCAGAATTTCCAATAATTGCATTGGAATGGATTTGAATCGAAATTGTCTTTGGAATACTTCGATATTGGATTTTGTGATTATACAGATATTGTTATGGAAATTTGAAAGATATATATATATCGTTATTTCCCATACGATATTTGTTGGTCGTAGAAATTGATATTGAATATAAGCCGATATATTTTCTATTCAGAGCCTTGTATTTAATATCAAATGTGATTTGTGTTTGTTGTGAATGGTGTCTTCATCAACACTGTTCTTAAGCCCAGTTGAGAAAAAGATTAAATCTTTTTATTTAGATTTAAATGAAGTGTACCAATTAAATAATATTTAATTGGAATTGAATTGTTATTGATTTTTGGGTTTATCGTGAACAACATTTTAAATAACACTTGTTCTTTAACCCGATAATCAATGGAATGTGATTTTGGGTTGTCGTGAACGGTATCTTCAAAAATACTATTCTTAGACCCAAAGGAGTTAAGAAAATCAGAAAATAACTGGATATTAGTTAAGTGAAATGATTTCTGGGGTTTTGACCTGATGTTGGTTTCGGCCTTCGGGGTTAATACTTAGGGAATTGCTCACTTGCAAAATTACGGTTAGGGACTGATTGAAATGTGATGTGATTTTGGGTTTATCGTGAATCGTGTTTTAAATGACATTGATTTTTTAACCCAGTTAAAGATTAAAACTAAGTGGAGTTTTAATGAATCTTTAATTAGATTGGAATGATCGAGAATGGAGTATCACCAATTTTGCTCCAGGCGATAGATTTGAACGTGAAATGGTAATTGAATTTACCGATAACACCGTGGTGTTAGATATGAATTATAACCAGTTTTACTTCATGGGATGAATAGGTTGGGGTTGGGAAATTAAAACAAATGATTACTTCAGTAAGGTTCGTTAATCCCGACTAGTTTGAAGTGATATTCAAAGGAAGATTAAAGAATAAATTTAAAGGAATTTATCTTTGATAAAATTAATGGGAATCTTTCCCTAAGAATGTGAAATTTAGAAACTGGCTGTAGGTTAGCTAAGCAGAATGGTTTCCTGGGTATTGATCTGATGTTGGTTTTGGCCTTCGGGGTTAATATTAGGGGAATTATTCTTTTGATTAATTTACGGTTAGTGACCGATGAATTGGAATGAGGCGTATGTTGTGTTTGTGTAACACGTATTTATTATATATGCGAGTTATTCAGAAAGACCGGTTTTATCCCATTCTGAATAACTGATACGACGATAAGTCGAAGATGAAGACGATGGTAGAAGACTGGAGGTCTTCACGTCGTTTGGATAATTACTGATGATTTTGATTGGGCCGTACACCCAAGAGGAGGGAATCATTTGGTGGTCATCCAGACGTACTTGGAGATCGATGGATATGCGGGGTACTAGGTGCCTCCGGTTTCGTTCAGACCCAGAACGGACTTGTAAATGGACTGTGTGTCTGACATTGGATATCATTCTGTGTGATTGATGGATATCGGTTACATGGAGTGGTTTGCCTGTGTGGCATGCTAAGATGCAAATGATCAAGGCTTCTGTTGAAAAGCAGAGTCTTGTGGTTGATGATCAAAGCACAGCCTGTGTGGCATAGCTTTGTGTAGCGTGGATTCGCGAGCCTCACACCCTGGTTGTGAACTAAAAACGGGAGAAGGACCTCAGGAGGGACATGCGTTTCTTTCTAGCTAGAAGTGGCGTCAGTGGTTTTACACACCCTGACGAGTTTGACTTATGTGGTTGTTGCTGTTGCGAGGCGCCTCGGATATATCGGTGACTATGTGAAGCCGATGGAGTCATTCGTTGGCTCATTTACGCCCCAAAGGGTGGGGAAACGTAGTGCTCAGGCATTATAATCCACATCGGTGGACCGACCCTAACGATCCAAGGGCAGTTGCGGCTGTTCCTGAGACATGGGCTATATTGTCTAAAATCGGTAGAGGACTATCTTTTGCCTCGGTTCACAGATGGAAATCCAACTTCCAATACGTGATGTTTCGGTTTTAGTTGTAATCCTATATATGGCGACATAGTGGGATGGGGCGCTCATGCCGTCTATGATTGATACTTATGATTTGAAGTTGTTTTATACACTATACACTTATTATACTATCAAAATAATCTGTTTTAAATGTATCAAGCATTCTTTGGCTATTATAAGGTAAAAACCCTATCCTCCGGCTTGCGTTGCATTGTGTGATGGGACCTGGGTCTTATAATAGCTTCATTTTTCTTTATTTAGCATTGCACTGTTTGTTTATGCACTGGTATTCTTGGGAGGAAACCCATTCCATGTCGTACGGCGTGGTCCCTTGATTTACCGAACTTTAAAATAAAGATTAATAACTGTTTTAGTTCTCACACCAGTCCCATGACTGACCTGGGGTTTATTGTTTTAACCTAAACTCTGGGTGCCCTTATTTTGACACGGGCAGCTAGTAGTTTTGGTTTTGCAGATTTATGTTCACAGGATCCTGGTTTACAGCTGGAACGATATCCGGAAAGCTTTGTATCCGTATATCTCCTTCTAGTTGTGTATTGTATTATTTTCCGCTGCTGTGTAATGTATTATAATCTCTGATATTTTATAATGTGTAATATTTATTTATACTCTGTATATTCTTGTATCTGATGGAATTGTTGTAATAAGCAATGAAATGTTCTTTTGTCTGCGTTCTAATTTGCCATGTTCTCAAAACAATCAGGCATTTCGAACGGTCATGATCGGTTTAGCGACTGATTCAGATCGAGCGAAATTCCCGGTCGTTACAAAAACAAACACTAAAGGAGGGGGTGAATAGTTTTTTTGAGAATTTAAACAAAATCTATACTTATATGAACTACTATATGAACCAAACACCATAGAAACAATCACAGACACATAATCAAACACAAATGCAAGGATAAACAAAAGTAAAGTGCATAAAAGGAGAGAACACACCAAACTTTATACTGGTTTGGATTGCTCCTATGTCTAGTCCCACGCAACGCTTGATTGCACATAGTTTATTACTATATCAATATCCAATTACCATCCCTTGATTTCACAACTACAAGATTAACACCACTCTCGTTTCTTGATTTCATGGCAACAAGGAAAACACCAATTCCGTTCCTTGATTTCACAGCTAGAAGTTCCCAAATACTTCCCAAAAATTACAATAGACATATAACTTTTCAATAGCACTTGATTCAGAGAGTAATGAGTAGAGAGTAAAGGGAGAAGAAAATTAGTGAAAATAGAATTGAATTTGGCGGAGTATAGGTGTAGGAATCATAAAAATGATAAGAAATAATGGTGTAATGAAAGAGAGTGAAAGTGGGGAAGAAGTTAATAAAAATTCGAAACCAAGCCCTTTTTATAATGTGTGAATGGTTGCAACGTTTCTGTAGCATTACAAATGGTGAAAAGACACTTCCTTTCAAATTTAAATTTCTGACAGTTATATGTCGACATAGCCATAAATATATGTGGACATATCCATCAATTTTATGATTTTTAAAGCATTTTTAAAGTACTTAAATCAATATTTAAATTTTGGAAATTCTTGAAATAAAACTAACAGTTAAAACGTTATTTTTCAAGTACAAAAACATAAGAAAATATTATTTGAACATATGATTAAATACTTAATATATATGTGATATGAAAACTATATATAATATAATTATAAACATATATATAGGAATTTATGAAGATAGATATTTATAAACTATATATAAACAAAAGGTTATATGAAGAATCAAATATAAACTAAGTAATATATATTTAATAAAACTATAGAAATAAGAATACTTATAAATTAGAAAATATAGTTGAAATCATGGGTTTGAAATTCTTGGAAGATTAAAATTATTTTCAGAGAAGTTTGAAATCAAATTGAAAATAGTTTTGAAATTAATTTTGAAAAGAGATAATTTGAAAAACAGAGTTTGAAACAGAATTTGAACACGGAGTGCTATTCGGAGTCTTACATATAAACTAGACTCTATTACTATATTTTTCTTGAACTCTTGAAACCTTGATAGCTAGATAACTCATGAGTCTTGAATCTATCTTGAATTCTGAATGTCTTGATACCCTAAAACTGTACAGTCTTCAGTACTTAAGTCTTGTATACAAATCCTGCATATATATGTCTATATATTCTAGTTAGAGATGTTAGTATATATTTTATAATTTTTTGTTGAAAATTGGTTCTCTTTATTGCTAAACCAATTAAACATACATTACAAGCCTCGTTAAAACCTTGCAATCCCCCTAGTGGGTACCATACAAGGAAAATGAGTACTCATAGAGTAGGAAATACAAAACAAATACTAAACAACCATATTCGAAATAATATACAACATATTAGAAACAAAAAGAAAAGAAATCCATCAGCCCGGCCCACGTTGAGCCCAGAACAAACCAACCACCTCAAACTATTCAAAACTTCATCTCCTTAGCTTGCGTCATTAAGCTCGATACCCCACCTTTCTAACAGCTGTTCATTCCTCAAACTCCGTGCAGTCTTCGATCCATTATTTCGAACTAGATCTGCAATTTCCTTTTCAATTCTCAGCAACAAAATAGAAGCAAGCAATCTTTTATTCTGAAAAATCCAAATGTTTCTTTCTCTCCAAAGGAAGTAAATTGTAGTGGTGAAAGCTCCAAAGGCTACGTCTCTAAGTTGATCCTTGTTAGAAAACCTCGAAAAGAGATTTCTAGCTTCCTCCTTAACATCAGCAAGAAGATCCAGTGGTAATTCCATCTTTCCTTTCAAAGATTTCCAAATAAAAGAAGAAAAATCGCACTGAAAAAATAAATGAGGAATTGATTCTGGATGATTGTCGCATAAAGGACACATGATGTTCTCCACAGTACTAAAGCAAAGCAGACGATCCTTTGTATTCAATCTGCCCATCAGTACAAGGTAAGAAATAAGTGACATTCTTTTGCTATTCTTCTTATTCCAAACTACTTAAAATGAAGTATCAGATGTATCTCTCGATCTAATGTATTCCCATGTTTTATGGAAAGAAAAAATACCACCTTCACACCACTCATAAAAATCCTGACTTTGATTAGAGTAAGTTGAAATTGAGCTAATTTGTTCAATTAATTCTCTTGTTGCAGGGTGAATTTCAGGATGGAAAGCTTCATTTCTAATAATCATGTCAACGGTTTGCTCAGGGTTTCCAATAATTTGAAGTCTATCATATCCTAGAAGATCAACCATACATTTGCAATTAATCCATGGATCAAACCATAGATAAGTATTTTCTCCTCTGGAAATTTTCCTATTAAATAATTGAATTTAATTCGATCTTAATTTTAGAATTGATTTCCATGTACTTGAAGCATTTGAATCACTAGCCATTGACCAAAAAAAGTCATTCTTACAATATCTATTATGTATCCATTTGCTCCATAAAGATGAATTGGATAGAAAATTCCAAAGCAATTTAATACATGCTACTTTTTTCAGATCAGATTATTTCTTCAAACTAATTCCCCCTTCATTTTTAGGCTTACATAATGTTGACCATGCTACTTTGTGAGCAGTTCCCGCCCCCAGAAAAAAGTCAGCACATAAGGACTCTAACTTATCCAAAGTAAACTATGGAATTTGGTATATTAGTAGCCAGTATAGAATGATTAGGGTAATTACTAAATTTATAAGCTCAGCATGACCTGCAAAACTCAGTAATTTAGTCTCCCATCCTTGAATTTTGCTTTGTATTCTTTGTATCAGTTAATTACACTCAGAATAGTGCAGATAATTAGAGGATAATGGAACACCTAGGTATTTAACTCGCAATGTACCTTGTTCAAAACGCAAAATATTCACTATTTCTGAAGGATTCATAACTGAAGCACTACAAAATATTTTAGTTTTTGTAGCATTTACATTCAAACCTGCAAACATGCTAAGCTTCTGAAATATCTTCTTTAAGTTGTTTGCATTTTGATTTGAAGACTTGCCAAATACCAATAGATCATCTACATATAATAGATGAGAAATAATAGGCTGGACTTGACTGCTTGGTTGAAAAGAGTTAGAAATAATTGCTTCATCCATTAAGAATGTAAAATATTGCATAGCTAAAGCAAATAAGTAAGGAGTAAGAGGATCTCCTTGTCTTATTCCTCTTATGGATGAAATGAAACCCTTTGGTACTCCTTGAATCATGATTGAAAATGTAGCCGTTGACATGCATTCATAGACCAAATTTATAAAGTGAGCAGGAAAATGCATACACTCCATCACAAAACAAATAAATTCTCTATTCACTTTATCATATGCCTTCTGTAAATCTACTTTAACACTCATCTTTGGCATGCCTGATTTCCTGAAATCTCTCAAAAATGCATGTGCAAGTAATATATTGTCACCAATATTTCTTCCTATTATAAATGCACTCTGATTTTCAAAAATCAGATAAGGGAGGAAAGATTTTAATCTATTACATAAAAATTTTGCAAAGTTTTATAATAGACATTACAACATGAGATAGGTCTGTAATGAGAAATTTCTGATGGTCTATCATTTTTTGGTATTAGTGTTATAAAAGTATGATTTAAAGCTTTGGGTAATTTTCCTGATAGAAAAATATCTGATATAGCTTTCAACAAATCAGATTTTATGGTATTAGTATATATTTTATAATCAATGATAATTGAAATAAGGCTGTTGTCATCAAAACTCCATTCTCCAACAAATGCCACATATGTCTGAGTGTGTCCAAGAAAATACATCGAGGTTGGTCCTTAAGAATTCCATAAGCTCTTCCTTTATTGCAGGGTGGAGTTACGATCCAACTTTCAAGACCCTTGTCGGGTCGTCGAGGTTGATCGAAATATCCACTGTTAGTTCTATCGGGGTAGCCCTTTAGAAATCAAGCTCTTCATACTCCCTCGGGCCGAGATCATTTGAAAGACGACAGTGGCACCTGAGCCAGGACCCAAACACCTTTGATTGCTATGCACTGCTAGTATTGCCATAAGGGGGTGGAGGCACTGTCTTCCCTTTCCCCTTGTTAATGACATCTTTCCACTCGGTGAGGTAGAAAGCTCTTGCAGTTGCTTGGTCGCCTTTGACTGTACCGATCTCATTCTCTATCAAAAATTTCATTAGAAGGGACCATGGTGAAATGTAGACTCGGAACTCTAAAAGGAAGTGGCGTCAGAAGATAAGATTGTAGGGAGAGATGACATCGGTTACCACGAAGTTGAGGATTTAGACCTGAATCTATGACACCCCACATCCGTTAACATCACTCATTAGAGAATGCGTTAAGTTCCGGGAAGCCCAATAGACAATTATTACAGAGAATATACAAGAGAGATAAAATAAACAATGAAAGATTTTTGAACTTTATTATAATAGAAATAAAACATAGTCCCAGAAATATGTCAAAACTAGTTACAACCAAAAAATTGTCTTAAATCTGTCTTTCAAAGCTGTTAACCTACCTTTTGGTCTGGTTCCCAAAAGTACGCAAGGCACGCTCGACTCAATGCATCGCGTGAAGCCAAAGCTGAGAGTGTCACCAAGGAGTAAAGGAAATGAGACGAGAAGAAATCATGCCAACACGAACCTCGCTGCTACTCCAAAATGTCGCCAAACGAACACCTCGAATCCCGAAAAGCCACAAGCCCTAGCCTCGACCCCCCTAAGCCTATTAAATCCTTCTTCGTCTCCCTGGGGTACGAATTTCGTACCTCTAGGGGTACGGAATTCGTACCCTAGGGAAGGGTATGAATTTCTGGGTGCGAGCTCCGTGGGATTTGAGATTTTGGTAGCCGGCTACAGGGGAAACAAAATTCCTAGTGTGGTCCCCTACTTCTACCTACTCCTACTTACTTCCACCTAACCATTTCATTATAAATACCCCTTGACCTAACACTTCAAAGGGGTTGGAATTTGGTGATTTGACACCTCTTGAAAGATCCAAATAGCCTCTTTAATGGCATCTCCACTTTGAGGAAGAAGGAGGGAAAAAGTGTCTTTTTCATAAAATATTAATATATGATAATTATGACATCATATAACATAGAGATGTATGTAAAAGGGACGTCATGAGATGTTCTTAACCTTTCAACTCTTTGATGTTAATAATATTCCAACGACTCTTCCAAAGTGGACGTAGGGCTCTCACGAGGCCAAACTACCATAAATCTCTCGTGTTATTTATTGCTTTCTGCACTTACTTTTCCGACCGAAACTATAATTCCTAATTAATTGGAATCTTGAGTGACTACGACATTTTTTACCGTCAACATTTTGGTGATTTCACCGAGAAAACTTGGATTTGTTTCTTTGTCACACATTATCGTCTTGACTTCAACGAGCTTTAGGTTTCTTTGCTAACTTGCAGCCGAGTACGCTTACGTTGGTAAAGCAACCAAAGAATAAAATGATCGGCTTTTCTGCCGCAGCTGAAGCTGGGACTTCCCAACGACCCCAGCCGGCGGATATCCTGGCCGCAGCTGAAACTGTAACACCCCGTATTTTCTGTGAACTTAAGAATTACAAATCTGAGTATAAATAAAATATAAAATCAGAATCAAGGGAAAGGGCTGTGCCATTGCGTTCGTCTCAGAAAAATACGCGAAATAGAGTCCGAAATTTCGTAAATCGGAGTCCGTATGACCAAGTTATGGCCTTCCAAAGTTCAGAAAAAAATTAAACAGCACAGACCAGGTCGACTGGGGAGTCGACCCTAGAGTCGACCTGCCCCCAGGGGTCGACCCTAGAGTCGACCTGCCCCAGGGGGTCGACACTAGAGTCGACCCTAGAGTCGACCTGCCCCCAGGTGGTCGACCATAGAGTCGACCCTAGTGTCGACCTGGGGGTCGACCTGCCTCCCGAATCTGCTTTTCTGCCTGGGTGCATTCTGATGTATCTGGTCTCGTTTTCTTTCTAGATTCGTCTGCCTAAACCTATTTAAACATCCCCAAACCCAGCCTTCTCTACACACAATTCTATTCTGCTTCTTCTCTGCCTCTGTTCTAAAAAAAAATAAAAATGGCGTCGCTACTCTGCTAGAATCAAAACTAGAAGCCAATCAACATCATCCTAAATTCAAATTTGAGATAAAAGCTTCTGCAACAATTCTGTAACAACTAAAGTTCTTTCTTTAATCCAATCAGGGCAAGTACAGTTATTTTCCGCTATAAACGCTAATTCTGATTTTGACATGAATTGTGAATCTGAATCTGAGATTATATCTGTTCAGTTCTGATTTGATTTATCTTATTCTGTACCTCTCTCCTCTTTCTGTTCTATAGCCAGGCTACCGCGAGCCTGAGCCAATCTCATAAGAGATTAACATGCGCTAAAATGTTTGGGACAGTAAAATGAATGATGCATAAATTGAGCATGACCAATAGGTGACTAATTTGAGTAAAGAACATGGACTGTAGCTAGAACATGAATCTGAGACATATGATTGGACATGTTATATTTATAACATAAAAAGGTATTGAACATATGATTTGTGGACATGACATAAAAAGGTATATAATTGAACATAAATATAGACTGTATTGAACACATGATTTAGGATAAAGAGAATATGGCCTAGGTATAAAGATTTACATGAAGGTAGGATATCTATTAATGTAAATAAACACCTAAGTAAGGGACATTTGGGATATATGACATGCATAGTAATCTATGGCTATATTTGGTATAAATTATATGGATCTTCTGTACTATGCAAGTTTAATAAAAATTTGGAACATATGATATATGGTAAATTTATGACCATAATCTGTGACATGCAAATTCAATGCAAACGTAGGGTATATGATCCTAGTGTGAATCATGACGACTATTTAGGCATGCAAATTTAGGCCAAATTTATAATTAGGCAAGATATGTGAAACTTTAAGGAATGATGAAAATCAGTTATAATTGCCTAATTTGCTAGTTCTGCTATATTTGCCTAATCTATTAGTTTTATTATATGCCTAATCTGCTAGTTCTGTTATATTGCTTAATCTGCTAGTTCTGCTCTACTGCCTAGTTTACTAGACCTATTCATCTGCTAGATCTGTCATCCACTAAGCCTGTTGAAAGTGACTAAATCTGTTAAATTTATTTGTTTAAATGCATAACCTGTTATATGCCAAAATCTGCTAAGTTGCTAAATCTGTTAAATCCGTTAAGTCATATAATCTACAAAATCTGTTATCTGCTAAAATCTGTTATCTGCTGTGTTGATATAATCATCCTGTTATTGATATAATCTGAATTGGCATATATATTGGGCGTGCGCATAAAACGGTAAATTATTAATTAATTGGCCGCAAAGATAAATGTGACTAACTCGAGGTTAGAATGAGTTTGCGGCGTAATTCTGCCCGGAACCGCCCGGCACATCCAGTGGCCGCAAACAATAGGTTCTAATGTGAGAAGTTAGTCATAATCTGCTTAAGACACGAGGTTAGGTCTGGCTTGTGGCAGAAGTCTGCCCGGAACCATCCGGCCCATCCAGCGGCCACAAGCTAGCGACCTAATGTGAGAGGTCTGGGCATTAATAATTAATTAATGCAAATCTAAGATAAGAATGACGTCTAAAACGTATTGGGGGAAATAGGGTTAAACCAACTGGATTAATAGGTGTAGTAAACCCGTCCATGAATATGTAGGCCCAATACAAAGTTAGACAAATCTGAAAAATCTGTACATCTGATCTGTTAGTCTGAAAACTTGTTAACTTAATCTGTGAACTAGTAAATCCGAATTTTGTATGTCTGAAACTTGTAGACAAGTTAAGCTGAAATCTGTTAGTATGGGGACACAAGGTTAGGAGGGGAATTACTTATGTCATCTGTTGTTTGGGACCCATATTAGTCAGTAACCCTTTCTGGCATCAAACTTTGACCCAATAGTAAGTAGGGTCCGGGCACGCTTACTGAACTAATTATAAGCGGTTCATTCTGAAAATGGCGAGGGTGGTTGATGGTGCGTTCCAACCGGGTCATGTGCGTGCATGGATCCCGGTCTACCTCTGAGGATGTAAGATGCCGTGACATCTGTAAATAGGTCTGTGCCAATTGGTTGTTACTTTAGGGAGTGACACACCCTACTGTGGGGCCGACACAGGATATTTATGTATTAGGGAGCCGATCGCTTGGGGTAGGGTTTTAGGGTACACTTAGTTCTGTCTGTTTCTGTTGGTACCGTCTGTTTCTGTTGGGTGGTAACACCTGTCTGTTTCTGCGTGGTACCGTCTGTTCGGGTGGTAAAGGCCCATTACTAGTGTACACCTAATTCTACATTCTGTTTCCGTAGGGATTAATCTGTTTCTGCTTCTGTCTGTTTCTGATCGGGTAGTAAAGGCCCATTATTAGCATTCTGTTTCTGTTAAATTATTCTGTACCCGTTCCTATTTCACCTAATTTTGTTATACTAGTATTAGTGCAGAGAAGTGTGAAGCAATAGTTTATGTCATTCTATTCTTCTGTTATATCTGCTACACCTGTTACAGTTATCTCACATCCAGTTTTATGTTCATATCATATTATTATTATCTGTTCATATGCTGAAAGTCACTGGAGTTGCCAAACTTTTTCTCTGACCCTTGTTGTTTCGCCTCCTTTCTTCCGTTTCCCCCCAGGTTATCCAAGGAGGGAATACTTTAGCTTGATCTGGATTTCTCTTTGCTTGAAGTGCTTAAAGTATGGCTTGTCTCTGTATAGCTTCCGTTCCATGGGGATTATGATTTTAAACCATGCATTTTGAAGGCTTTTGTACAAGACTGATATTTTGTACTTGAATTCTGAGATTTGAAAGGATGTAACCATATTAATTTCTGTTTCCGCTATAATAAAGTTAAAAATTTTCAAGTACTGTTTTATCTGTCTTGTAAGTTTCTGTTCTGTTTACTAAAATGCTCCACCAAAGTTAAGGCATTCCCTTTGTGAGTGACCTTAACGGAGGTGGGGTGTTACATTTGGTATCAGAGCTGAAGGTTACCGGATTTGATAAAGAATTTTTGAAAACTATTTTCAAAAAGGTTTTGAAAAGGAAGTATTTTCAAAAGTAAAGCTTATTTTGAAAAACATAGTCCCCTAAGCCATATATCTATCTTTTGATCCTCTGCTTGAATCCTTGTTTCCTTCTTTCTTGAGTCTCTGGGGCTCCCGGTTTTCTGGGAGGTAACCTCGTCGAAGGGCAAAGTAGTGCCTGACTTCCATCGATAGCTGTAGTAGTTTCACCTGCGGCTAGTTTTCTTTAGAGCTTTGAAGGATTTTTCCGGGCGATGGAGGCAGCTTTCGAGGGATTGGTCAATATGTTACACAAGGATAGTAAAGATGAGAATGATGAGGTTTGGCTAAGGAGCACAACCCAAAGGTGAGAAACTCATATAGACTTAGTTCACAATGGAGGCAAAAGGGAAACACAAAAGAAGGAAGGAAAGTTTGAAGATAAGGAGGAGGAAAGTATTTTACTTATGGAAGCTCGACTCATCTGAATAAGGATTACCGAAAGAGGAAGGGGAGGGTGCTTGCTTCAACTGTGGTGAAATGGGGCACTTTACTAGGGACTGCCCGAAGAAATGAAGGCAAGGACAGAGGACAGGACCAACTTCTAGAGGGCAGGCAAACACTCTCAAGGCTAGTAGATAGGATAGAAATAGGGAAAATTTCTGTAGAAGGTTTAATTTTCTTATCTGGTTATGGAGTTAAGACTCTTTCTGATTCTGTACTTGATACTCTGCACTTGAATACTAGTATTATTTCTGATTCTGCTGTAGACTCAGACCCATAAAGGGTATGACTCGTCTGTTTTAAGTTAAGGTTTGAGGGATATCTGTGTTAGGCGTCAAATATGACACATATATTCTGAGTTTTTGTGGGATATGATTTTATCATGCTTAGCTTCCGAAGAATCATTAGGGAACCTGATCTGTACCAGTAGTCTGTAAATATCTGAATACTTCTGATAAGATTTCCAGTTTTGACATTGTCTAAAGAGGGTAACCCTCTGAGTGTCAATCTGATGTTGATTTCGGTCTTCGGGGTTGACCCTTAGGGGAATTATTTTCTCAACCAATGTCTGATAGGAATCAAGTTTTTGTTTTATCTGTACTCGCTTCCATAACTCGACTGTATCCTATCGATCGAGTGTTCAACTTATAGATAGGAATCCTAATGGGTGTAAACATGTGTTTGAGACATGTTATGTTTGATGGTTGCAAGTGGATGCAAGTGGTTGCTAGTGGTTGCTCGTGGACGCATATACACACTAGGCACTAGATCGGCTCGAAAACACTCTCATACTGCATATGGATGTGTGAGCATTTTAAATTTTTATGGATGCAAAATTGTTGAATCAGCACATGGATGTTGCATATGAGTGGATGGTTGTGCACTCATATAGAAATGATATGTATCAAATAGGAAAATTGCATACATATTGGACTCATGGCACTGACATAATTCGCATTAAGGAGGTCAATTGAATCAGTAGACCGCCTGATCTTTGCATTAGATAAGGAACATATACACACACTTTTGCAAATGGTCATACATCACTTGAAATTTCTAAGGACAATGGATGCTTGTGGATAATGACTGAGTAGATGAGTGATTGGATGGTAGGACACATTCTTCTTAACTTGAAGATTTCGGGGACGAAGTCCTTTAAGGAGGGGAGAATGTAACACCCCGTATTTTCTGTGAACTTAAGAATTACAAATCTGAGTATAATTAAAATATAAAATCATAATCAAGGAAAACGGGCTGTGCCATTGCGTTCGTCTCGGAAAAATACGCGAAATAGAGTCCGAAATTTCGTAAATCGGAGTCCGTATGACCAAGTTATGGCCTTCCAAAGTTCAGAAAAAAATTAAACAGCACAGACCAGGTCGACTGGGGAGTCGACCCTAGAGTCGACCTGCCCCCAGGGGTCGACCCTAGAGTCGACCTGCCCCAGGGGGTCGACACTAGAGTCGACCCTAGAGTCGACCTGCCCCCAGGGGGTCGACCCTAGAGTCGACCCTAGTGTCGACCTGGGGGTCGACCTGCCTCCCGAATCTGCTTTTCTGCCTGGGTGCATTCTGATGTATCTGGTCTCGTTTTCTGTCTAGATTCGTCTGCCTAAACCTATTTAAATAGCCCCAAACCCAGCCTTCTCTACACACAATTCTATTCTGCTTCTTCTCTGCCTCTGTTCTAAATAAAAATAAAAATGGCGTCGCTACTCTGCTAGAATCAAAAATAGAAGCCAATCAACATCATTCTAAATTCAAATTTGAGATAAAAGCTTCTGCAACAATTTTGTAACAACTAAAGTTCTTTCTTTAATCCAATCAAGGCAAGTACAGTTATTTTCCCCTATAAACATTAATTCTGATTTTGACATGAATTGTGAATCTGAATCTGAGATTATATCTGTTCTGTTCTGATTTGATTTATCTTATTCTGTACCTCTCTCCTCTTTCTGTTCTATAGCCAGGCTACCACGAGCCTGAGCCAATCTCATAAGTGACTAACATGCGATAAAATGTTTGGGACAGTAAAATGAATGATGCATAAATTGGGCATGACCAATAGGTGACTAATTTGAGGAAAGAACATGGACTGTAGCTAGAACATGAATCTGAGACATATGATTGGACATGTTATATTTATAACATAAAAAGGTATTGAACATATGATTTGTGGACATGACATAAAAAGGTATATAATTGAACATAAATATAGACTGTATTGAACACATGATTTAGGATAAAGAGAATATGGCCTAGGTATAAAGATTTACATGAAGGTAGGATATCTATTAATGTAAATAAACACCTAAGTAAGGGACCTTTGGGATATATGACATGCATAGTAATCTATGGCTATATTTGGTATAAAATATATGGATCTTCTGTACTATGCAAGTTTAATAAAAATTTGGAACATATGATATATGGTAAATTTATGACCATAATCTGTGACATGCAAATTCAATGCAAACGTAGGGTATATGATCCTAGTGTGAATCATGACCACTATTTAGGCATGCAAATTTAGGCCAAATTTATAATTAGGCAAGATATGTGAAACTTTAAGGAATGATGAAAATCAGTTACAATTGCCTAATTTGCTAGTTCTGCTATATTTGCCTAATCTGTTAGTTTTATTATATCGCCTAATCTGCTAGTTCTGTTATATTGCTTAATCTGCTAGTTCTGCTCTACTGCCTAGTTTACTAGACCTATTCATCTGCTAGATCTGTCATCCGCTAAGCCTGTTGAAAGTGTCTAAATCTGTTAAATTTATTTGTTTAAATGCCTAACCTGTTATATGCCAAAATCTGCTAAGTTGCTAAATCTGTTAAATCCGTTAAGTCATATAATCTGGAAAATCTGTTATCTGCTAAAATCTGTTATCTGCTGTGTTGATATAATCATCCTGTTATTGATATAATCTGAATTGGCATATATATTGGGCGTGCGCATAAAATGGTAAATTATTAATTAATTGGCCGCAAAGATAAACGTGACTAACTCGAGGTTAGAATGAGTTTGCGGCGTAATTCTGCCCGGAACCGCCCGGCACATGCAGTGGCCGCAAACAATAGGTTCTAATGTGAGAAGTTAGTCATAACCTGCTTAAGACACGAGGTTAGGTCTGGCTTGTGGCAGAAGTCTGCCCGGAACCGCCCGGCCCATCCAGCGGCCACAAGCTAGCGACCTAATGTGAGAGGTCTGGGCATTAATAATTAATTAATGCAAATCTAAGATAAGAATGACGTCTAAAACGTATTGAGGGAAATAGGGTTAAACCAACTGGATTAATAGGTGTAGTAAACCCGTCCATGAATCTGTAGGCCCAATACAAAGTTAGACAAATCTGAAAAATCTGTACATCTGATCTGTTAGTCTGAAAACTTGTTAACTTAATCTGTGAACTAGTAAATCTGAATTCTGTATGTCTGAAACTTGTAGACAAGTTAAGCTGAAATCTGTTAGTCTGGGGACACAAGGTTAGGAGGGGAATTACTTGTGTCATCTGTTGTTTGGGACACATATTAGTCAGTAACCCTTTCTGGTATCAAACTTTGACCCAACAGTAAGTAGGGTCTGGGCACGCTTACTGAACTAATTATAAGCGGTTCATTCTGATAATGGCGAGGGGTGTTGATGGTGCGTTCCAACCGGGTCATGTGCGTGCATGGATCCCGGACTACCTCTGAGGATGTAAGACGCCGTGACATCTGTAAATAGGTCTGTGCCAATTGGTTGTCACTTTAGGGAGTGATACACCCTACTGTGGGGCCGATACAGGATATTTATGTATTAGGGAGCCGATCGCTTGGGGTAGGTTTTAGGGTACACTTAGTTTTGTCTATTTCTGTTGGTACCGTCTGTTTCTGTTGGGTGGTAACACCTGTCTGTTTCTGCGTGGTACCGTCTGTTCGGGTGGTAAAGGCCCATTACTAGTGTACGCCTAATTCTACATTCTGTTTCCGTAGGGATTAATCTGTTTCTGCTTCTGTCTGTTTCTGATCGGGTAGTAAAGGCCCATTATTAGCATTCTGTTTCTGTTAAATTATTCTGTACCCGTTCCTATTTCACCTAATTCTGTTATACTAGTATTAGTGCAGAGAAGTGTGAAGCAATAGTTTATGTCATTCTGTTCTTCTGTTATATCTGCTACACCTATTACAGTTATCTCACATCCAGTTTTATGTTCATATCATATTATTATTATTTGTTCATATGCTGAAAGTCACTGGACTTCCAGACTTTTTGTCTGACCCTTGTTGTTTCGCCTCCTTTCTTCCATTTCCCCCCCAGGTTATCCAAGGAGGGAATACTTTAGCTTGATCCGGATTTCTCTTTGCTTGAAGTGCTTAAAGTATGGCTTGGCTCTGTATAGCTTCCGTTCTATGGGGATTATGATTTTAAACCATGCATTTTGAAGGCTTTTGTACAAGACTGATATTTTGTACTTGAATTTTGAGATTTGAAAGGATGTAACCATATTAATTTCTGTTTCTGCTGTAATAAAGTTAAAAAATTTCAAGTACTGTTTTATCTGTCTTGTAAGTTTCTGTTCTGTTTACTAAAATGCTCCACCAAAGTTAAGGCATTCCCTTTGTGAGTGACCTTAACGGAGGTGGGGTGTTACAGAAACCCTTCCTGGCGTGGACCCCGAAGCTCCCGCGACACAAGCGTAGATCTGCGCGCTTAGTGAAAAATATGAGAACATAGCCATCGAACTTAATCAGGGATTGAGAAGTAACATTTACCTTATGAGCAACCTTCAGGAAAGTCAGCGCGTCGTTGCTCGACTTTAGCTTGCTCGGAACAACGCGCAACCTCGGCCAGTTGTCTTAGAAACTTCCTCTTCTGAGTCGAGGGGCCCACATCAAAGAAGGAGATTTAATCTCATCAACAACGTTGCCGTCCACACCACCGCCCTGGACAACGGCAATGGCTACACCAACTGCAACGGAAATAGTGACCGAACTACAGTCACTTATAGCGAGTGGTCATAGTATCGAGACCGTTCCCGACTACTTATCAATGATGAGCAGGGTCCGAGCAACCGACCCCTTCCTCAAAAGAACCCGACTGCCGGTGTTCAGGATCAGGGGATTACTCTCCCAGTGGCCCGCACTTTTACAGAACAAGATGCACATCAACCAGCTCAGCCTCATCGCCTATACCTAAACCCGATCATAGATATTGAGGATCTGAAAGAAGATGACCTGTTTGTGCATCATAGAAGGCCACCATGGAACAGAACCCCCGAAGTCTGCCTGTGCTAATGGATTCCACCAGCTGACCCGCATCGAACTTATCTCCCGAAGATCATGAGAGAAATGCAAGGAAAAGCCAATGATTCATGGGAAACCCAAATTCAGGTGAAATACCTTCACAAGGAGGGTACAAGAAGCCGAATGGCCGTGACGCTTCAGCATGCCTCAAATGCTGCTCTATGACGGCACGACCTCTCCTTGTGCCTTCCTGAATTTCTATGAATGGAAAATGGATTCTAGCCGGGATGACGACTCGGTCAAATGAAAGTGTTTCCGGGTTATCTTATGAGGATCACCCTTACTCTGGTTCTCTCGCCTTCCGCTCTACTCCATTAACAACTTCAGCCAGCACGCTACAGATTAAGTTAAGCAATTCAGAATGCATGTGCCAACTCTGAAGAACACCCTCACTCTGTCTAATCTATACCAAGGTCCAGCCGAATCACTCAAAAGCTACCTCTCGCGATTTAATGTTGCCATTCCCAAGGTAGATTACCCGGAGCCGCATATCGTGCATTTCCAATTTGCAAAGGGCGTTCTCCCCACTTCCGAATTTGGAGCTTGAATAGATAGAAAGCAACCGCAAGAGTCTCGATGCTTTCTACGAAAAGGCCAGCCAATTCCTATGTCAAGAAGAAGCTAGGCACAACTGAAACTACCGGACCAAATCCTCCAACAAACCGCACGCTGATACCATCGACGACAGCACTAAAGGAAAATTAGTTGGAGGACCTTTCGAAAAAGACAACGGGATAGGGCCTTACAAACCAAAGCCAGGTAACGACAGACATGCCAGCCGTAACAACAACCAGGTCCCAGGAACCCCGAGAGGCCCGGCCGCTACCAAGCTTACGAGACCTACAATCCATTGAACGAAAACTTGGAGACGATCTACATGGAAACCTGCAATACGCTCCCATATAATAAACCGTACTCTTGAGAGTCTACTAATCAAGAAAAGAATACTAGCAATCACTGTCGATTCCACGACATGTATGGACAGAGTACCAATGAGTGCCGGCAGTTCTGGGACGCGATCGGAAAGCTTATTCGTGAAAAACGCCTTAAGCAATATGTTTAGGAACCTTTCCCTGTCGAGACAAATTCAGATCCTCAGGCGCCAGCACCTCCAGCACCCGCGACAGCACCCGCGAAAGCTTCCCCTGGTCCGTCCAACCCGAGCCAGGGGATTGTGATCAATACCATTTGTGGTCGGCCTTACCCACGCATGATAGTTTTCGAAAAATTGAGGAGTATGTGAGTTCTATAAAGCATGCCACCTATAAGGCTTGCTCTGCTCGTGAAAAATCCGTCCCAGCTAAATTTCAGAAATCTATGTGAGACGACATCATTTTCCGCGAAAGAGATTCTATGGCAATTGACATCTCGACTACAGATCCACTCGTAATCACAACTCAGATTGGTGCTGCTTCCGTCCAAAGGATATTGATTGATTCAAGAAGCTCGGTCAACATCATTTTCAAAGGCGCCTATGATCAGATGAAGTTAGGAACCAAGGACTTAAAACCGTGTCGTGCCACGATTCACAATTTCAATGGATCTCCCAACATCCGGTAGGAATGATTGAGTTACTAGTTGAATTTGGCGATGGGAACCAGAGCCGAGTCCGAGTCCTCACATTCGTGGTGATCGACATCGTCTCCCCTTACTATGTTTTCTTTAGACATCCCTTCCTCACAGAATTACGGATTCGCATGTCACCATGTCCCCTCCTAATGAAATTCCCAATGGAAAACGTGATCGGGATGGTTAGAGATGACCCAACAAATGCTATAGAATGTTATGCCATAGAATGGATGAATGCACACAATAAGGACAAAGGCAAGGTTGTTCCTTCGCTTTCATATGCCAAGATCGTTTCTGCATAGCAATCAACGACATTTCAGCCTTGGCTTAGGCGCCACTGCCGCCTTTCTGACAATCTCGATCTAAGGAAGGACGAAGATCCCAAGTACGAAAGGGCTACTCTAGTTGAGCCTACTGTGGACGTTCCGATCAACCCCGATGATCCATCAAGAGTAATGAAAAAAGGATTGCAACTTCATCCCGCAATAAGAGAAGATCTCATGGATTTCTTAAGGACTAACCTAGACGTTTTTTCTTGGACTCACTTGGACATGAGAGGCATCGACCCCATAATTGCATGCCACTATTTAAGTCTGGATCCTACGATGCCTCCGGCCAAGTAGAAATGCTGCTTCTTGGGACCCGAAAGGTCCAAAGCACTCGAAGAAGAGACAGACCGCCTACTCAACAACAACTTCATCCGTGAACCCGACTACCCCGAATGGGTCTCTAACCTAGATTTGGTTAAAAACACTAACGGTAAATGGCGAACTTGCATCAACTTCTATGACTTAAACAAGGTATGCCCCAAGGACAGCTTCCCACTTCCAAGGATCGACCAACTTGTTGATTCGACCATCGAATACCAGCTATTATCTTTCATGGACGCCTATTCGGGCTACAATTAGATTCCAATGTGTCTTCACGACCAAGATCATACCTCTTTCATAACCGATCTTGGACTCTACTATTATCACGTCATGCCTTTCGGTCTCAAGAATGCAAGAGCTACTTATCAGCAAATGGTTAATCGCCTTTTTAAAAACCAAATTGGGAAATCCATGGAGGTATACGTGGATGATATGCTGGTAAAATCTAAAATATCAAGCGATCACATCAACGACCTCTCTGAAATGTTTGATGTCCTCCGCCAATACGACATGAAGCTCAATTCTCTGAAGTGCTCCTTCGGAGTCGCCTCAGGAAAATTCTTGGGTTTCATCGTCAACTCCCGAGGCATCGAAGTTAACCCGACAAAATCAAAGCTATTCGGGATATTCAAGTCCCTTAGAACAACAACGATGTCCAAAGTTTAATTGGGAAGGTCGCCGCTTTAAGTCGGTTCATCTCTAAGGCTATTGATAAATGCATTCCTTTCTTCGACTTACTATGAAAAGGGAAGCGCAACTTTAAATGGACCCCAGAATACGTTACCGCATTCGAGGACCTTCTGAATCACTTAGAGCGACCGCCTATCTTGTCCAAACCCATGGACCATGAGGATTTATACATTTATTTGGCTGTTTCTATGCAGGCAATCAGTTCGGCACTAGTACGCATCGAAGAACGTATCCAGCGACCCGTCTATTACATCAGCAAAAGATTGATGGGGTAGAAAATAATTATCCAAGGCTCGAGAAACTGGCCTACTGCCTATTGACCTCTTATCAAAAGCTACGACCATACTTCCAGTCTCACCCCATAAAATTCTTCACTAAACAGCCACCACGACTAATCTTGTAGCGACCTGAAGCATCGAGACGACTATTGAAGTGGAACATAGAGCTGAGTCAGTTTGAGATAACTTTCATCCCTCGTCGAGCCATCCTTGGACAAGCTCTCGCTGATTTTATTATAGAGTTCAACACTCCTAAGGAGACTCCAACAGAGAACATCGATGCTCCCAACACTCAATGGAAGTTATTTGAGGACGGGTCCTCCAACAGCAAATGTTCTTGAGCCGGAGTCGTGCTCAGCACTCCAGAGGAATGCTAGATATGCTATGCATTAAAGCTCAACTTCCCTGCTACCAACAATGACGCGGTGTATGAGGCCTTGATAGCCACACTTAGAATCACGATCTAACTCAAGGTAAAGACCATCCAAATCTTCTCTGATTCATAACTCATCGTGCGCCACGTACAGGGAGAATTTCAAGCTAAGGGGAACGAATCGCCCTATATATGACCCAGGTTCAGGAACTACTCACCAACTTCAGCCACTTTATTATCACGTACATTCATCGAGAAAAAAAATGAAAAGGTGGATTTGCTATCCATATTGGCAAGCTCCGAGGATTCACAGCTCATGGGATTCGCCCCAGTCGAAGTGCTCGATTCTCCAAGTATCTAGCAAATGCAAACTGAGGTGGTCATGAAAGAAGGAACCGAACCTGAATCCTGGATGACAACAATCAAGATCTATCTGCAACATGGGACCCTCCCGGGATGCTATAAAGAAAGACGAGCGTGAAGGCTTCTCTGTCCCATTTTTAAGGTGCGTAGCCCACAACGACGCTGATCGTGTGTTAACAGATGTACATGAAGGCGAGTGCGGCGACCACACCAGAGGACAAACCATGGCAAGAAAGATCATCAGACATGGCTACTTCTAGCCTACGCCCAATCTAGATGCTGCAGACTATGCTCGCAATGCGACAAATGCCAGCGTTTCTCAAAGATTTCAAGAGCCCCGTCTGCCTAATTGACACAAATGGTCAGTCCTTGGCCGTTTGCTATGAGAGGAATAGATATCATCGGGGATCTTCCAATGGCTAGAGGCGGAGCATGTTATGTTATCGTCGTAGTTGATTACTTCACCAAATGGGCAGAAGCCGAAGCCCTCGCCACGATCACCACCAAGAAGGTAACTAACTTCATTGTCCGCAACATCATCACCTGCTGTGGAGTCCCCCAAGCCATCATCTCCGAGAATGCAACCCAGTTTGAGAGCGTAGAATTTAAGACCTTTTGTCAGCGGCACAACATCGAAAAGATTTTCTCAGTGGTATCTCACCCTTAAGGCAATGGGAAAATCGAGGCTATTAACAAAGTGATCAAATCCATCATCAAGAAGCGTCTGGAAAAAGGTGGTGCAGATGGGCAGACGAGTTCCGTATGGCCTTATGGGCCTACCAGACCACCCACAAGTCTGCCACCGGACACACCCCATTCGTTCTTGTTTACAGATCCGAGCTGTCATCCCCATTGAGCTCAAGCTTCCATCTCATCGAGTCACCAACTATGATCCAAAAACCAATCAAGGCTTGCTTATGGAATCACTCGATTTGATCAAGGAAAAAAGAAACAAAGCTGAACTTAGAGCTGTCGCCCAGTGACAACGAGTGGCCTGATACTTCAACTCCAGAGTCTGTCTAAGGACCTTAATATCGGCGACCTCGTCCTAAAGCGGGTCTTTCCTTCTCTGACTGGACTTGATCCTCGCTGGGAAGGCCCATATGCCATATAACGTAAGCTCATGAATAGGACTTTCAAACTTGCAACCGTAGACGGAGCCAAGCTTCCAAGGACATGGAATAGTAAACATCTCCAGCGCAACATCACATAACTTAGTGTACAGTTGTCCATGCTTTCCAACGATGTTTTGTTTTCTTGCAATTCAAACATTGTAAGCGCTATTATTGTAGAAGTTATTAGCAGGAACGATGTTTAGTTTCATATCTCCCTTCCATGTTTACTCCTTGCACGATATGTTTGATTGACTACCATGTCCAACTTGCATGTGTTAACTCTCAACCACCACTGGCATCGACCTGCACCCCAAGCATGGGAGTCGGCATCGCTACTCGAGTCCCTGGCCCACAATGCGACCGAGTATAAATAACCTCTAACTCGAATCTTGAATCAGCACAAAGACCGAGTATAAATCGTTTCGCGCTCAAGTCCCAGGACTCGGGGGCAGCCCATCATTCAACCTAACATGAGAATAACCACTCGCATGGCTTCATCCGACCCCTCGGGTTGGGATTCGGGAGTTTGTCGAATCTCGCCGCAGCACCGAGACTGACATTAAATTGTTTTCTCCCCGAAGCTCTAATGGCTTAGGTGCAGCCCATGGCCAAGATCGGACCCTACGGGCTGATGATTCAATCTTTCTCTGGTGGATAAACAATGTCATCGCTCGCAACCCGAATGAATGATGGAAGAGCAAAAGCATCGGACGAATCGTGACGTCCCCACCCTCACTCTACTTGGAACTAACTCCGGGAAGTCCAAGGCATAAGGAGCCTGGCCTGGTTTCACAACTACGGGTTTCCTAGGCTAAGGGAAACCCACTAAAACCAGCGCTCGATCCCCATGGAACTGGGCATGCTCCAGAGCGGGATCTCTGATCACATTTCTGTGAAGTGTAACAATAAGTACGCTTGTGCTAGTATAGGACGCTGGAAAACATGAGAAAAACATTCGAACACTTAACATGAGATGCGTTTTTTTACTAATCCATATTTCATTTCACACACACACACTAAATAAACTACATGTCTCACATTCTCCTTTTTCTAATGACTCGGTGTACATGAGAACCACACAATGTCTTGAAAAACCAAAAGCAAGGGCCGTACTTGCATATACTATTGGCCTACATAACCAAAATAGCGGTAACATCTACTATAGTTACTACCACTAATCATGCCTTTTCTTCTTGTGCTTTTTTTTTTGTAGATTCCACACTCGACGACTCTCCATCCATGCTAGGCCTCTACTTTCCTAATCTGCTCTTTCGGCATAAGGCGCCTGGCCTGGTTTCACAACTACGGGTTTCCTGAGCTAAGGGAAACCCACTAAAACCAGCGCTCGATCCCCATGTAACTGGGCATGCTCCAGAGCGGGATCTCTGATCACATTTCTGTGAAGTGTAACAATAAGTACGCTTGTTCTAGTACAGGACATTGGAAAACATGAGAAAAACATTCGAACACTTAACATGAGATGCGTTTTTTACTAATCCATATTTCATTTCACACACACACTAAATAAACTACATGTCTCACATTCTCCTTTTTCTAATGACTGGGTGTACATGAGAACCACACCATGTCTTGAAAAACAAAAAGCAAGGGTCGTACTCGTATATACTATTGGCCTACATAACCAAAATAGCGGTAACATCTACTATAGTTACTACCACTAATCATGCCTTTTCTTCTTGTGCTTTTTTTTGTAGATTCCACACTCGACGACTCTCCATCCATGCTAGGCCTCTACTTTCCTAATCTGCTCTTTCCTTCTCTGCCTTTTTGAGGGGTTGCCGACTCATGAGAGAACGAGAGGCGCCTCTCGCCTTCACCATCACCGCTTGAAATCTCCGTAATCTCTGTAGGAATAGTGTGCACTAACGGTAGGGGTGCATTCCCTGCAGCAAGGGCCACCATAGCGTCACTCTTTCCTGGGACCTCCCTGGCTCCCCGCTCCGCCTTTTCCTTTGCCTCTATGGCAGCCAGTCAGTCAGCCAACTTCTGGGACTTGAGCTTCGCGGCATCATCAAATTTGAGCTTCTTAAGGGTTTCAGTGGCCCTTTACTGGGCTTTGTTATCCTCCTTATTTTTATGGGCCTCATCAGCAGCCCTGTTCTTCTCTTCCTCCTCATCGGCCTTCCTCTTCTCAGCTATGGCAGTAGCTCTCTCATCGGCATCGTGCACGACCTTTGCTTGGGCCTCTTGCCTAGCGGCCTCATCCTGTCTGCTCTTCTCCTCTATCTCATCGCACTTAGCCATCATCCGCACTTCTATGGAATCCACTATGGCTTGCATTGAAGGTACGTCAGGGCCCATCGCATGAGCACTCTGGCCATCGACCACCTCTCCTTCCTCTATGAGGCCCTCGTAAACGCTGGACTATAGCCTGATGTCAGAAAACATGTTCAATAGACCACCTCCCTCTCCAGACTGCATCCCTTGTAGTGCTGACCCAGATTCCATTGTCTGAGGAAGGATGGGGGAAAACCCCGGTGTTGTAATAGGTCCAAGAAGGGCTGCACAGTAAAAACACAACATTTTAGTCCGCGAATTCGGTAATTACATCATCTTCGGGAATACAAGATAACAGGAATTTACCTTCAGTCAGGGATGGATATTCAGGATTATACTCAGTCAAGGCCCGAGCCAAAGCTGCGGAATTGCTGGTTGTGGTAGGTTCGGGGCCGAGTGGCAGATAAGAGCTTCCTCCCGCAAATGATTCCGCTATAACCACGCTCTCACTAATAATAGACTCCCCTTTTTCTGCGATGAGCCTCTCCAATCTCTCATTATCCGCATCCTCCTGCAGAGTCTCCTCCCTTCTTCTAGATTCTCACGCTCCTCATCATTCAGGAGGTCAATCATCAGCTGATGCTCGTCCAAAGTTCCCACATCCACTTGACGTAAATGAGCCTCATACGGCACCAGTCTATCCTAGGTCCGAGCCAGCTCTCGTGAATAATCCTCAACCCACGAGAGTCTGCTAAACTTTAAAACTTTGACATACATATTCCATATATGTTCCACCAAGGATGCCTCCACCTGATATTCGGTATCCTCGAGCTCATATCTTAACTGCTCCACCTCTCTCATGTTCTCAGCCTTTAATCCCTACGTCGTGCTCAACACTTCCATGTTACTAGCCTCGGCATCCTCCTTTGCCTTCTTCGTCGCCTCAAGCTGCCTTCTCAGCTCGACAACCTGCACATTCTCTGCATTTAGCCTCTCGTTCTCTCCTCTCAGAGAAATGTTATCATTCTGAAGCTGGGTTACTTGCTCATGGTCCATCTCCAGCTTGGTATATGCTTTCCCTAGCTCGGCCTTTTTTCTTTTCAAGGCTGTATTTTCAGTAGTCAAAGAGGCCACCGCATCTTTGAAAGTTGAGTCGGCATGCACAACTTCCTTCTTCAGTATCTTGTATACATGCTTCATCTCCACTACAACAGCAATACTAATAATTAACATCTGAAAGTGTAAAGGCGAATGAGGAAATGTTTTAAACACAAGGAGCATATCTACCTATTTCCTTCTCTAGGTTAGCAACAGTGTTCTGCTCCCCATCAATAGTCAGCCTATGATTGATGATCTCCAAGTTTTTCCTCCTAATCAATTCCGAGAAATGGTAAGAATATCTAGTAAGCTCGTTGGCCCGATGATACGTAGCCCTCACATGCATCCATATCTCCCCGAAGTACTTAGCAGGAGGTGGGCTGAGGTGAGGAAGGAATATTAGCTCATCGAAATAATGCTTAGGAAAATTATGTTTCAGCAATGCCTTCCTTTCATCGATGGAGAGCTCTTGCCTCTCAAGCTTCGCTAGATCTTACCCCCTCGTTGTAGTCGCTCCCACTAGCCTCGAGTGACTAAGCGATGACTCCTTCCCCTTAGAACCTTGGGCGGGAGCCAAAGGCGCTATACGCAAAGGATCTGTCCATGACAAGTGCCTCAAGCCACATAAATCGAGTTAGGAATCTACCACAGATACTCGAATAGTAGGAGGAGGAGGGGGGAGTCAGAGATCGTCTGGGACAATCTCGGTGACGGCTCGCATTGTTGTGATCTTGTGGAGGTGGGGAGTCACCATATAAGCTCGTTCCTCTCCTAAAGTCGTCAAGAAAAGTGTTCCTAGGGTATCGGCGACTTCTGTGCCCAAAGCCTCGTCCTCCACGCCCTCTTGCCTATCACCTGCCAAAGAAACAAGTACAGAATTAGATACTTGGCACATAAGGCAATCTTTATGCTATGAAGTGTTTATGAGTGTATGTCCTAAGTGTTCTCTCAATAGATCAGATTGTGGTCTGCTCGACGGAGTCAACCCCTCCGTAGCTAGAGCTAGCTTTTCCATACTCCTCGTACCCAACCAGGGAGAAAAATCCATAATGAGCTTATTAATACCATCAAACTGGTCCTCTACCTCGAGTGAAGCGGCAGTCTCTGAAGGAGTCGCAGGGGACTGTGGCCTGGCCGACGCTTCTCCCTCCGCTCTCCTGTCGAAGGCGGGACAGAAGCATCGAACAGACCCTCATCCCGACCAACTATCTTCTCACCACCGGCCTCATCTCCACTAGTGTCTCCTTGGTACTTAGCAACCTTTAGCGGTTCGGGCCCAACAAAGGGCATCTTTCTCTTCTGAATAGGAGCTTCTTTGTCCTTCGTTGTCTTCTCTTTTAGTCCGCTGCCTCCAACAGCGGACCTGATTATAGTCCGATCATCAGGGAGCAGCTCTGCACGACGAAGGCGCTCCTGGCTTGTAAGTGTTTCAGTTTTACAAAACTCCACCAGAATCGCTCACAGAGCACCAAGGCCTCGATGCTGGTATGCGCCTCAGGATTTCCTGTCATATTAAAACAAAGTCGAACATAAGGCACCGGTTCTGCAAACTTTGTGATAAAAAGCGAAGTTCAATTGTGCTAACTTCCTTCTATCCATCTCCTTGCAAATCCAGGATGACAACGCATGAAAAACCATTTGTACTTGTATACAAATGGCTTCGGCCACGTCCCGATAAAGAACTTGGCATTGGGCGAAGACTCTTGAAAATACTGGGATGGCGATATGCTAGGTCTTCTTTTCAGCCGGATCATATAATGAATATCCTCTCTGGTTGGCTCAAAATGCAAATACTCCCGGTAGAGAACATAAGTGCCTAGGAGCGAGGCATAAGCTTTCGTATGCAGTTGCGACGACGCAATACAGAAATAGCATAACATGTCCCGAATGAAGTTATTAGCTGGGGGCACGCACCTAGTAATGCAAACTTGTCTGTTCTAAGTAGTCAAACCCTTGGGCGGTGCATGAGCCCTACCACTCTCTTGGTGCATAAACATCATCCATAGGAATGTTAAACCGCAACACCATTTTGCTAACTACCACTGCATCCATGTGCGATGGCACTGAATCTGCTGGATTTTCAAGAATCACTGCATCGGGTAACATATTCGGGGCTATCGGAATCACCGGTGTGTCCCCCTCGACGATATCCACATTATCTACCTCTTCGTATACAACCGAAGAATGTTGTCTTTCAGTTTGCTCTCCATGCTCAGATGCTTCGAGTAAACTTGCCTCTGGAGAAGGGGTGGGTCTTTTAGTAGTCTCAAGCTCGCTGCCCGTCGAGATAGCATTGCTAGTAGAGGCAATGTATGCGATGATGGGAAGGAAGTCTCGGCTTCCAAAGACTATCTGGTCATGGATCCTGTATGCATCGTTAGCTATACTTTAACACACTAGCGTTAGACATCACGGTGGAATAACTTATACCCCTCGTGCTGGTGTAAACTTACATGTGCGTGCTGTGTTATAAAGAATCGAGATATACAGAAGAAATTCAAATAGTTCAGTCACAGTCCAAGTTTAGGTGCTATCCTATGTCATTGATTGTGTGATCATTCACATACGCGTTAGTGCAGTTGCGCAAGTGACACAAGAGAAATGTGAATCAAAAAGAGAGCAGTAAAAAATTCACGGTTCCGGAAGAAACACGCAACACGACAACAAAGGTCGGGGCTCTCGGAAGAGCATGAAGGCTTCATACCCCGATAAGAGGACGAGAGCTCACACTCTCATGGGGTACTAAATTCGCACCCCACAGGTACGAAGTTCGTACCACATGGGGTATGAAACTCGTACCCACTAGGTACAAGTCTCGTAACCCATGGGCTCGAGTCTCGTACCCCGTTGCGTACGAATCTCGTACCCCGCTGGATACCAATTTCATACCTGGTTTGGGTGCGAGTTCCTCACTTTTTCCTCCTCTGGAGCCTCCCTACTCTCTGTTGTCGGTAAGGCCTACCCCTTCCTCTTCTCCTCTCTTCTTGGGCTAGCGCCGCTATGGACCTTCGAGCCCTACCTTTTCAAAATTTTCTAAGTGCAAAAGCTTGGGGCTCTGGTATCAATGGCGGTCAAGGCAAAAAAAAGGAGGAGGAAGTGAAGTGTGGGTGGGGCCTATTTATAAAGGAAAGGGAATGCCTCTTCTCATTCCACACCTGTCTTTTCGTACCCTGGTGGGGTACGAAATTTCGTACCCGAACCAAGATACAAAATTTCGTACCCAAACCAAGGTACCAAAAAAAATGAAAATGATATATATATATATATATATATATGTGTGTGTGTGTGTATCCTATATACTTATACTTATGACGACAATATATAATACACGTGCATACAAAAAGCTATAAGCGCGCAAGCATGGTGTAATGCTAAAAAAGCGGTGTAGACACACTGTCGCGCCCACCTCGACTCGTTTACGATCCAACAGTAAGCGAGATCGACAATTAACGTCTATTTTTCTTAAGTTTACAGGAAAAGTCAACGACTCGAAAACTACTTCAACTAATACAAAGCACATCATATCAAGACAAGACGTACTTTGGAGGGAAAATGTTAACCGGCCTTTTGGTCCAGTTCCCAAAAGTACGCAAGGCACGCATTGCGTGAAGCCAAAGATGAGAATGTTGCCAAGGAGTAAAGGAAATGAGATAAGAAGGGATCATGCCAACATGAACCTCGTCGCTCCTCTAAAACGTCGTCAAACCAACACCTCGAACCCCGAAAGGCCACAAGTCCTAGCCTCGACCACCCTAAGCCTGTTAAAGCCTTCTTCATACCTCGGGGAGTGGTACAAACTTTCTGGGTGTGAGCTCCGTAGGATCCGAGATTTTGGTAGCTGGCTATAGGGAATACGAAATTCCTGGTGTGGTCACCTACTTCTACCTACTCCTACCTACTCCTACCTAACCACTCCACTATAAATACCCCTTGACCTCACACTTTAAAGGTGTTGGAATTTGGTGATTTGATACCTCTTGAGAACTCCAATGGCATCTCCACTTTGAGGAAGAAGAAGAAGCGAAAAAATGTCTTTTTCCTAAAATATTAATATATGATAATTATGACATCATATAACTTAGAGATGTATGTAAAAAGGGATGTCATGAGATGTTCTCAACCTTGTAACTCTTTGTTATTAATAATATTCCAATGACTCTTCCATAGTTTACATATGTCTCTCATAAGGCCAAACCACTTCAAATATCTCGTCTTTTTATTGCTTTTCACACTTACTTTTCCGACCAAAACTATAATTCCTAAGTAATTGGAATCTTGGGTGTTTACGACATTTTTTGCCATCAAGAAAAGCCAATCAGAAAATAAAATACCAAAGTACATAAAGTCATATCCCATAGCGTAAGCCAAAATAAAGTGGAAAGCAGATCAAAGTGATACATTTCAAAGAGTCCAAGTCGAGTTGAAGTTGAAGAGATATCCTAGTTACTACTGAGTACCACCACCCTGAGAACCTGGTGTGGGGAGGAGGGAAGAAAGAGGCGAAAGAAAAAGGTCAGACATAAAGTCTAGTAAGTTCCAGTTATTTACAAATATGCATTTATTGGAATTGATAAGACAGGTAAATAAAACTGGGTAAGAAAGGTATAGTTTTACAATAGAACAGCAGAACGGGAAACATGAATAAACTTAGTCTTAAACGGGTATATATCTAAACATATATGTTTCATTACTAAAGTCTTAGTCTGCATCATTACTAGTATAACAAGCTCACAAAATTATGTATTACCAGGATTAACAACAGGAATAACAACAGGATTAGGCGTACCCAAATTATATAACTGGATTAGATGTTAACCTAATTACATAACAGCGGGATTAGGTGTACCCTAATTACTGCCCAAGAGATCGGCTCCCCGAATATCCTGTGTCAGCCCCGGCAGTAGGGTGTATCACTCCCTAACCCATCGACTAATATAACACAACAATATCTATAGGTGTTATAGCATCTTATTTTCCCTAGTCGGACCCATGCACACTTATGACTCTGTCGGAACGCACCCATAACCACCCCCATGTGATCCTCTTACTATCAAGTTCAGTAAAGCATGCCCTGGCCTCTACGTAGTGCGAGGCCCCTTCTAATAAGATACCAAATAGGGACACTGACTGATATGGGTTCCAAACAACAGTTTGACACAAGCCAAAATCCCCTTAAGCTTGTGTCCCCAAAATCTAGGATTCCAAAGTCCCCAAAACCCGATAAAACAACATACGGAGACTTCTTTGCTTATTAACACTTATATTCAACTTAACAGGTTCATGTTTTATTAATAATCATGGTTGTAATGTCATTATGTGTATACAACCCAATTCTTAACAAGTCATTTACTTAATGTACGTTTAAGTCAAAGTTAACATGTCTATCCCTTATGCATACTATTTATTAACTACATTCCCAAGTTACAGGTTCATGCATAGGGTTAATTTACAGCAAGTCTACACATGTATAATTATCCTTTTTCTCCAATTTACAACATGCACAAGTTTTATGTATATTTTTACCAAGTCATAACGTATACACATTACTTCAAGCCTAACATGTGCATATTCAATCATTCCAAAATAATTAATATGCCTAACTTCCTTTTTATGTCATTCATTATTGCCCCAGTTATACGTACACCCTATTTGGGTATAGCCTAGGATTCTAAAGGCCTAGGCTTGGTGTAAATTAAAAAGGAAACAAAGGGAGAATAATAGTGTGACGGCCCGCCCCGCACCAGCCAACATTTCCAATAAAATGCACTGTATTGATGTCCAACCAGCACGGGACAGTCGTCAAAGAAAGGAATTTGAGCTAACAAGGGACCTATAGAATGTCTCACAGCGCATGGGATAAAATATAATAATAACATAACTTTGACATAAAAACAAGCGAGACATTGCATAAGCCGGAAACTAATCCATCATAGCAGCGGAATCCAAAATATAGCTTATGACCCGACATCATTATTACAACTTTAAAATATAGTCTCTAAAGAAAAATGAGAAAGGTACACTACTTATGCCCAAAGTAGTGACCAGCAGCGACACAAGGAGATTATTAATATATATCATACGTGGAACCCACCTGCTCGTCTCTGGTACAACTACTTCTGTATAATCACCTGACCTGTCTCTAGTTTGCCCGTTTAAGAGCACCCAGAGTGATAAGAAGAGACATAAAACTCTGGGTCAGACAAAAGTATGGTATGAGCGATAAGCAACAAAACAGAACAATAGCAGGTATACATAACCATACCCGAACCTTGACCTGCAACCAAAGAGTTAGCACAACAAGATGTACAATACTCTAAGGTGACACTAACATATGGTATAAAGATACGGGGGAGGGGTGTGCATGTCATAGTGATGTCAAACAATCAAGCATAGCAACCATCCTCACATCTCTCACTCAGTGCATAAAGCATAAGATATCCACTACTTGGACCACCCAAATCCTTTGCTATGATCACTCTGCCCCATGGAGTCATAATGGCTCCACTGCACTAATCCATAACCACTAATCCCTTGCTATGCCCACTCTGCCCTATAAACTCATGACGACTCCACTGCACTGGCTCGTAGCCATGCTACGATCACTCTTCCCCATGGAGTAATAACTACCCCACTGCACTGATCCGTAGCCTAACATCCGTCTTGGTGGTGAATCAAAGTTATGGACGTCGATAAACCCTTAGCACACATCCCGTAGCAAAGCCCAACTCATGAAGTTAACTCGTTGGTTCCCAACTGGAACCTGAGTTCTACTTCCTATTTGGACTACCTTTGCATCTCGGGTTTTATTTTCCTCCGAATCGGTTCGGAGACAAGCCTCCATTCTGATCGGTCCTCTTCTCCACGTTCGGGTCGGGTCATGAGTTCCTTCCAGATCGGGTCAGTTTTTGGCACCTGCTCCAAAGCATCGGATTGGTTCGGGTGTGCAAGCACGGTTCGTGGTCTATCAGGCGGTTTGGGTCGTGCTCCCTAGAGTGGTTCGGATCGGTCTGTATTTCTTCCACCAGGTCGGGTCGGAGTTGCATGGTGCTTCACAGTTCGGGGCAAGCGGTTCGGGTCATAAAACTTCAAGCTTCATGTCTCCACTAGCGGTTCATGGGAAGGGGCTTCACGAGCGGGTCGAGTCGTACTTTCCCCCTCCGATCCGATCCGGTTCCTAAACAATTTTCTACAACTTTTCCAGCGACTGTTTTGCGCCATATGATTGCGTTTTCTACCATTCTAACTTTTCTAATCAATCACAAAGCATACCATAAAGTCATAGAAACATGTACAATCAACCATAAACACCAAAACGATGAATGACCATGCCAATATGAATCAAACATACCCAAAACCCATGGTTTTCCCCTTAATCCTGTCTAACTATAACTAATGATAGTATTAGCAAACATAATTCAAATTAACCCAAAATTTTATCAAAGCCCTATAATAATATTTTAGAATTTTACATATTTTTCCAGATTTTTCTGTGCCATAACTTCGCTAATTATCACTAATCACCCCTAATTAGACGTAATTAGTGAAAAACAATGCAAATCACTCACCTTGGCCACAAATTACTTATAGATCTAAAAGTATCTCTGATTTGGGTTGAATCGCTATGTGTTCCAGCATCTCTTTCCCAAATTCTATGTTAATTTGCCTTGGTTTGATGTAGATTAGGCTAAAACTTCATTAAATGGTGATTAGAAGGTGATTTGGTGTTGGAGGCCATTGTTAGGGTTGAAGAGAGGTAAATGGCGGCTGGAAAATGACAAAGAAAAGGTTTCTCTAACCCTAATCAGCCCTCATATAGCTTAAATCCCGAAATCCCCAATGGGCCTAGCTGCTAATTACCTTATTAAGACCATTTAAGCTGTTTTTCACCTTCCAAACCTTAATTCAGCCATATCTCCTAAACGGTAAGTCCGTTTGGCTAATGTGACCACTCTACGGAAAGGTAATCCATCATCCGGATCTAATGGAAGTGGTTCCAAGTCAAAACTCCTTACCAATCAAAATTTATAGGCGAAACAAGATTCTCCAGGGGCAAAATGATCATTTTAAAATCGGCAAAAATCGTGAACATGGGAAATGACCCCAATAGTCGTTCCCCAATGTTACACGACCATATGACCTCATATGAAAAAGAAATAAATATTCTACGATCCTTCGATACGTAAAATGCGGGTCGTTACACTCTCCCCCCTTAAGAAATTTCGCCCCCAAAATTCCTTAACCAAAAACATACAAAGGTGTTTCGCATGCCTCTCAGTCATTCACAAACAATCAAACATACACAACAAGCACAACAAGCATACCCTAGCATGCGGTTTACTAACAAGGGGAGAAACTATCACTATTAAAATCTTACCAGGCAAAGAGTTCTGGATGCGATTCCCTTATGATCTCCTCTGTTTCCCAAGTACAGTCTCTCTCATTCTATCCCCACTGAACCTTGACCAGTTTCACCGCCTTCCTTCGAAGTTGCTTCTTATCACTCTCGACAATACGGATCAGCTTGCGGTTCCCAACCGCCTTGGGTTATACTTCGATGTCATCCAACTAATCTGGTGAAATAGTCATATCGGGGTCGTGCACGAACTTCCTTAACTGGGAAACATGAAACACGTTATAAACTTCCGCCATCTTGTTTGGCAACTCAACTTTATATTCCAAATTCCCAACTTGCTCGAGAACAGGGAACGGGCCAACAAAACTTGGTGTTAACTTGCTATTCTACCAAATCGAATCATGCTCTTCAACGGAGAAATCTTGACAAACACCAAGTTGCCAATGGAGAATTTTAAATCTCTTCTCCTCTTATTAGCATAACTCTTCTGCCTATCTTGAGCAGCCTTCATTCGCTGTTGGATAACCTTGATCTTGTCTGAAGTTTCTCTTATTACATCTGGCCCAAGCACAAACTTCACACTGGTTTCCAACCAACATGATGGTGATTTGCACGGTCTTCCATACAGAGCTTCAAATGGAGCCATACAAATACTGGATTGGTAACTATTATTATATGCGAACTCCACTAGATGCAAATGGTCATCCCATGACCCTCCGAAATCCAATATACAAGCTCTCAAGAGATCTTCTAATACTCGATTCACGCTCTCTGTCTGACTGTTGGTTTGAGGATGGTACGCGGTACTAAGATGTAATTCTAATCCTAACGCCTCTTGTAAGCTCTTCCAAAATCCACTAGTAAACAACAGATCTCGGTCGCTCACAATGCCTTTGGGTATTCCATGAAATTTCACTACCCACTTCATATACAGTTCGGCTAACTTAGCTGTCGTTCTATTCGAATTGACGGGTATAAACCTTGCACTCTTGGCCAATCGGTCCATAATCACCCAAATGCTATCATGGCCCGATCTAGTCCTTGGTAACCCATCAATGAAATCAATTGGGTCTTGTTCCCATTTACATTCTGGGATTTCCAATGGTTGCAACAAACCACTAGGCTTCTTTTGCTCGGCTTTAACTAACTAGCAATTCATGCATTTGGATATAAACTTCCCAACGCCTCTTTTCATCCCTTCCCATTAGTAGGTCTGCTTCATGTCTTGATACATTCTGTTACCACCAGGATGTATAGTCAATTTTGAGTGATGACATTCTCTAAGAACTTCATCTCTTAATCCATTGACATTGGGTACAACTAGTCTCCCATTCTTTCTAAGCCATCCATCTCGATCAAGCCCATACTTGTTCATCTCCTCGTCGATACCCATCTCTAACTTGGAGATGATTTCCAGTAGATTAGGATTGTCCCTCTGACTGGAACCAATCCGCTCAATCAAAGTGGGTGTTATCGTCAAACTTGCTAACATTTCTGGATCCAATTCGCACTTTGGTCTGAAATCGTACCCTGCTATATACTCCAGTTGCTTCCATTCAAGAAACATAGCCCCTAAACTAGCATGTCTTCTACTCAGTGCATCAGCTACTACATTGCCCTTTCTAGTGTATATGCGATGTCGAAATCATAGGAAGCCAAGAATTCTAACCATCTTTGCTGTCGGAAATTTAGATCCTTCTGAGAGAAGAGATATTTTAATGATTTATGATCAGTAAACAACTCGAATCTTTCTCCCAAGAGATAATGTCTCCACATCTTCAACACGAACACGATCGCTGCCAATTCCAAATCGTGGGTAGGGTATCTTTTCTCATGCGGTTTCAGTTGCCGACTTGCATAGGCTACAACCCTACCTCCTTGCATCAATACGGCACCTAGTCCGGTACCACATGCATCCGTGCACACTGTCATCTCTTCATTCCCTTTAGGAATGAATAACATTGGTGCACACGTCAATTTTTTTTAGGCTCTTGAATGCATTTTCACACCTTTCATCCCAAACGAAAGCTTGATTATTCTTGGTCAACTGAGTTAACGGTGCCGCTATCTTGGAGAAATCTTGGATAAACTTAAGATAATATCCAGCTAATCCCAAGAAACTTCTTACGTCTGTTGCACTCTTTGGGGTAGACCAATCTTGTGCCATAGCCACCTTCGCAGGATCAACAACAATACCTTTCTCTGAAACAACATGGCCCAAGAATCTCACTTCCCTCCTCCAGAAGTGACATTTAGAAAACTTTGCTTTCAATTGCTCAACACCTCCATCACTACTCTCAAAAGTTCCTTGTGTTCTTCCTCTATCCTTGAATAAACAAGTATATCGTCCATGAACATAAGAACAAACTTATTCAATTGATCCCTGAATACCCTATTCATAAGATCCACAAAATATGCCGGTGCATTGGTCAACCCGAATGGCATGACCAACCACTCGTAGAATCCAGACGTCGTCCGAAATGTCGTTTAAGGAATACTCTCAGCTGCTACTCGGAGCTACTGAAATTCTGTCGCGAGGTCCAATTGGGAGAACACTTTTGCTCCCTTCAATTGATCAAACAAATCATCTATCTGCGGAAGAGGATACTTATTCTTTCTAGTCGCCTTATTCAACTCGCGATAGTCCGCACACAAACGAAGGGAACCATCTGCCTTGGTAGCTAATACAACCGGTGCACCCCACTCGGAGACACTTCTTCTGATAAATCCCATATTCAAAAGATCGCTTACTTGCACCCCAAGCTCTCTCTACTCCCTTGGTGCCATACGATGAAGTGGCATCACTATAGGTCTGGCATCTTTCACTAAATCAATACGGAACTCAATCTCTCGGTGTGGTGGAAGTCCGGTCACTTCCTCGAAGATATCCGGATACTGGCCAACAACAGGAATTTCTGCTAACTCGTCCTGCGGGATGTCAAGGGAATTTAGAAAACTAGCCATCACCTCATCACTAGGTAGTCCACCAAACACTACCCTCCGCCCATCATCTACCCTAATAGTCACCGAAAATCCCTTATAGTCTACCACCACCACATATCTTTGGAGCCAATCGACTCCTAAAATAATGTCAAACCCAGTAAAGCCCAAAACAAAACAATCACAAGCAAACATACATCCATGACTCGATAAAACCACATTTCGACAATTATACTAAGGCTAGTCGAACCACTAATCGGGTTCATCACCGCTAAAGGTCTATCGACTATCTTAGGTTCCAATCCCAACCTATCTTCCAGGTCACTAGATATGAAGGAAAGGGAAGCCCCAGTATCAAACAATACTCGAACAGGAACATCATAAACAGGAAGCATACCTTGAATGAAGACATTCTTTCCTTTCTCCGTTGCAGTTAGGGCATTCGAGGAAGAAGGAACGACATTAATATCATGTGCTTTCACAATCTGCTTCTCTTTGGGGGTTTGCGGACATTTATCCTTGTGATGTCCCACTTGGCCGCAGTTGAAGCATTTCATGTCCGCTGGCTTTGCTTGCATTCTTTGGCATAACGACCCTTCTTTCCATAGCTAAAGCACTCTACCTCTTTCTTGTCTTTCTTTTTCTGGCCACCCTTGGTCTAACTCTGCTTCCTTTTATTCTGAGAATTACTCTTGCCTCCACCGCTTGCCTGCGGCTTTGGCCCCTCTACAGGTGCAATAGCGACTTCAGTCTTGGGTTTAGGATAAAGGGTTTCTGACCTCAATGCTTTCCCAACTATCGATTCAAAAGTCTCATCAATATGGTTTATAAGCCTTTCCCCCAAGTACTGATCTAAGCTTGTTATGAACTTTTCATTCTTCTTGTAATGACCCGTATTTTTACGGTATTTTAAATAATTTATTTAAGTAATTGTTGGTAATTTAAAATGACCAAAATTAAATAATAGTGAATATTTAATTAAATTAAATAATAGAATAATATATTTAATTTCTGAAATAGTCAGAAATAGTGGAATTCACAATATTGTGTGAATTGAATCATTTATAATATATAATTCAGTTAGAGTAGAATTATATTAACGAATATATTATATAAACGACAGTTGAACGTATAATTTTATTATAGTTATAATCGAGCTCGAAATGGCGCAGCATTTCGTAATTTGGCGATTAGAACTTTAAACGAATGTACAGAATCCATTTTAAGCCGGATTTCTGTGAAACCAGAAATGTTCAGAGCTGGTGAAGTTTATTTTTCTAATGGAAGAGAAAAATCAGGATTTCGTTGGGTAGATTTTGATTTATGAGCAAATCAAATTTTCGAAAAGTCGCTATGGAATTCCTTTATAATTTATAACGATTTATATATATTATAAATGGATTTTTAATATAAATTGAATATCGATTTAATTCTGAATTTGAAATATGGAGTTATAAATCCAAATATGTATATTTGGAGCTGTATTATATTTTGTGTGAATACATACGATAATATTTATTTATAAATGTATTAATATTTAAATGGGTTTATTTAGAGCTTTGAAAATAGCTAGTTTTACAAACGACCTCTGTTTTCGACGAAACTAATTTTGTTGCATCCAGAATATTAAATAATTGTTAGGTATCAATTTCCGTAATTTTTGGGGTCAGTATGTGGTGGCATGGAATTTTAATGTGAAAATCAGTCGATAATTTGACTTTAAAAATATGGTGTGTGAGCAAACGTTATCGGAACCCGACGAAACAAGTTTCGTTGGGTCCGTAATGTCGAACTATAGCTGCATGTCCATTTTCGTCGAATTTGGTTATTGTATGTGATCACAGGGATTTTTAATGATAAATACAAATAGCGCTTAATTAAAAGTAAATAAAATAACGAATAAAAAATACTATACTTTTTCTATAGATACCCTAAAATTTTTATAACCCTAACTAAAATTTATTTAAGGTCAAAACATGGGCCGCCACTTCTGAAGGCAAAAACGTGAAGAATCCACTTCATAAAAATCCCAAAAGAATTCAAATAAATTCCTATAAATTAGAAGCACTTTGTATATGGAATCCTTATATGACGCTCTTCAATTTTATACTCGTTTTGTTGTGTGCGATTCAATCGCGTTGGTGCTCCAAATAGACAGCGACATCTAGGGTTTGGATTTATAGAAGTTCAGTGATTCGATTTAAGAAATGAAGTTTATTGTTGGATTCCTGGCATAGAATAGCAGTTGCGTTCAAACTGGGGTGAAATTCGAACAAGATATGGTTTGCTATTTTCTACAGTCGTATAGTTATGGCGCGAAGTCGGTTTCTTGTCCGAGCATGCGAGTTTGACGATATTAGGATGGAAATGTAGGGATTTTGAAGAGAGGAATGCTAGTGGTCTGGGATTTCAATTCATGACGTAATGACTGAGAACGAGTTGAAGAAACTGATTCGATAATGCACAGTATTTAAGCGCATGGGGGTGTTCATCGCGGTAATCAAAGTGAAATCGAGTTTGACCTTTTTGGTATTCGGAGGAAGTAGATTGAAGGAGAGGAAGTGTGGTGATGTTCGTTTGGAAAACCATGGTGTATTTTTTAAGATAATGGGGTTGAAAGTGTCGATAATGGCCGTTGAGAAGGAGGAGCAGGAGTCTGTATTGCGTGAGGAAGATGGATCCTTTTCATACCGGGTTGGTGATAGAGATGGGCTGGATATAAGGTTAAGGCCCATTTGGAAATAAAATTCAAGTTTTATTTAATTTAAATGTTTATAAACTTCGAAATTGAATAATTTTATCATACGATATTGGTTTTCGGCGAAAAAAGATCCATTGGGATCGTGAGGACGGTGGCTACACCATTGAACTGACTGGGAGTGAATTGGAGATCGTTACAATTTATAGGAAAATAAATTATCTGTCTGAATCAACCGACAATTATCATTATTTAACGATGACCGTCCAATGTGAGTAAATCTCACTAACTTTGTATAGTTTATATTTTTATAAACATAATCTAGTAATGATAAATGATGATTGATTGTTGTGTGTTGATTGTTTGGTTGAATTGATGATGTATTGGTTGAAATTATAGAAAGAGTTATATATATATAATCGTTAATCATATATTGATTCTGGTTATTAGAATATTTCATATAGAAACGAAATTAATGTTAATTATATTGTTTAATATCTGTGAATGCAGGGAGACAGGTTGGAGGGATCCAACTGGATTCCTCAATATTATAATACCGTTTGTTTTCATATATTGTGATATATGATATGATATATAATCTGTGATTGATTATGATGACACTGGTCATGTTATTTGATATTTTAAATACCATATGAAATACTGGAATGTAAAAAGGAAATTTTCAAAGTGAATATTGAAAATGAAATATTTTTATATAAAATAAATAGAATTATATAAAAGGATTTATATAGAATAAATATAATTATATAAAAAGATTTATATAAATTAAATAGAACTATATAAAAGGATTTATATAGAATAAATAGAGTTATATAAAAGGATTTATATATAATAAATAGAATTATATAAAGGGAATTATAAATGAGATTTAAATGTTGGAAACGAAATAAGATTTGTACGAGTAATTCTACAAATAGAAGTATAAATAGAATTTGGATTTGAGATATTATTTCAAATACGAAATCAAACTGTTTTGATTTTATAAAGAATTATTATTCATATTCTATGTGAAAAATTAGATTAAAGTAAATATTTTGCAAATAAAATATTATAAAGGAATTTGGGGTTTGAATTAGGAATTTAAATGGAATTACTAAAATTAGAAACTGATTGGAAATTTGTTGAGTTGAATGGCTGTCTGGGTGTTGATCTGATGTTGGTTTTGGCCTTTGGGGTTAATACGTAGGGGGTTGTTCTCTTACTAGTTTACAGTTAGAGACTGATGTATGTGAGAAGATAGTGATGCATGAATCAGAAATGGAAACGTTTTCCAAAGTTAATAACGTATATTTTCTAAAATTAGAAAATAAGGATTTGATGAATATATGGAAACGAGAAATTAGGAAATGAAATGATGATTGATCGATAGAATTTCCATCTGGAAATAATATCGTTGTTTGCACACATGTTTTTCTTTGATAGTTAAATCACCGATTATCAAAGTTTTTGACCATTTTCCGTCATCAATACAGATAGACTAGGATTAGATTCATTATCTGAAAACCACTATGTATGGGGTTAGTGTTGCGATCAAATATGATGAAGATAATTGAAGACGAAGTTATGCAAGGGCTGTCCTGTTTACAAAATAGTACCTTCAGTTTGTCCAATCCCAGGACGACCTGTATGGAAGAATGTCTGACGGAGTATATTTAATGGATCGCGTAAGTTGATCTCTTCAAACGTATTTACGTTTGGTGGCGAAGGAATTCGTTTCTCTTAGCTTTATACCTGTGGTGTTTTTGGAGAAATCAATTTATGATTTGGTGGGTATGACGATGTGACATTCTAAGAAAATAATGGTATGGTCTGTGCGTTTTGACCTCTAGCCTCACAACAGGAAATGGTATAAAATCGGCTAGGTCGCATGGATAAGTGGTTGGCTGCCAATTAGGGTGTATTGTCACCTGATCTAGAGTTTCATTTACTTCTATAATCCATTTCGATGTTGTCCCTTTCGGGAAACAGTTGTCGATCCCAACCGTTTGTAGCGACTCGTACTTCCCCTTCTCCGAAGAGAAGAGAAAGAACGAATTACTGTGAGGACAAGACACATCGGGATGCAAACAGAAGAACATTTCATTGTTTATTACAATAATTCCATCAGAATACAAGAATATACAAAATATGAACAAATATTATACAACAAAAAATATCAGAGATTTAAATAAAGTACTGCAGCGGAAAAATAATACAAAACACAACTGAAAGTAATACACGGATACAGAGCTTTCCGAGCATTGTTCAAGCTGTAAATCAGGATCCTGTGAATATAAATCTGCAAAACCAAAACTACTAGTTGCCCATGTAGAAAATAAGGGCACCCAGAGTTTAGGTTAAAACAATAAACTCCAGGTCAGTCATGTGACTGGTGTGAGAACTAAAACAGTTATTAATATTGGTTTTTAAAGTTCGGTAAATCAAGGGACCATGCCGTATAACACGGAACGGGTTTCCTCCCAAGAATACCAGTGCATAAAACGAACAGCGCAATGCTAAGTAAAGAAAATGAAGCTGTTATAAGACCCAGGTCCCATCACACAATGCAATGCAAGCCGGATGATAGGGTTTTACCTTATAACAGCCAAAGAATGCTTGATACGCGAAATTTTATCTTTTGATTCTTAATCAGACTCCAACCGTAAATAAGTAAGAGAACGATTCCCTAAGTATTAGTCCTGAAGGCTGAAACCAACATCAGACCAATACCTAGGAAACCATTCTTCTTAGCTCGATAGTTTCTGATTTTATATACAATCATAAATATCAATCATAGACGGCATAGTATCCCATGCTACTATGTCGCCATACTAGGCTCTACAAATAAAACTGAAATATCACGTATTGGAAATTGGATCTCCATCATGAGTCGAGGCAAGGGGAAAGCTCCTCTCTGCTTCGAGACACTCTAGCAAATATCTCAGAACTACACACTCTAGGTAGCCTCTGGATCTTCAGGGCCAGTCCTCTCTTACGTTTGAGGATTGGCAATTCCTGAACACACGTTTCTCGGTCCTTTCAGAACTAAAATCGAGGCATCTCGCATCCAACAACCACATAGGTGAAAAGTATATAAATGTCAACCAGTTTAAGCACTGACACCACCACTAGCTAGAAAGAAACGTCGTGTTCTCCCTGCAGTCACTATCCCGTTTTTGACTCATACCGAGGTGTGAGGCTCGCGAATTCGCGCTATACACAAAGCTATACCATGTAGGCCGTGCTTTGATCATCAACCACAAGACTTTGCTTTTCAACAGAAGCCTTGATCATCTACCACTTAGGCATGCCACACAGGAAATTCACTCCATGCGACTGATGTCTATCGATATACAACCCCTGAGCTCGTACATCTCAGAGAAGGGCGTTAAGCAAGAGAATAAATTCTTCGCTGCCAAACAAATGTATATTTAATAGAGATCAATCAGCACAGAATAAAATCCAATGTCAGACACACAGTCCATTTACAAGTTCGTTCTGGGTCTAAACGAAACCGGAGGCACTTTCCTCGCATATCCATCGATCTCCAAGTACGTATGGATGACCACCAACTGATTCCCTCATCTTGGGTGTACAACCCAATCAAGATCATCAGTAATCACCCAAACGATGTGAAGACTTCCGGTCTTCAACCACCGTCTTCCTCTTCGACATATCGTCGAATCGGTTATTCAGAATGGATATAAACCCGGCCTTTCTGAATGACCCGCGTATATAATAAACAAATGTTACACAAACACAACAAACGCCTCATTCCAATTCATCAGTCACTAACCGTAAATTAGCAAGAGAACAATTCCCCAAATATTAACCCCGAAGGCCGAAACCAACATCAGATCAATACCCAAGAAACAATTCTTCTTAGCTAACCTACGGTTAGTTTCTAAATTTCACATCCTTAGGGAAAGGTTCCCATTAATTTTATCAAAGATAAATTCTTCTAAATTTATTCTTTAATCCTCCTTTGGATATCATTTCAAACCATATTATGGTTTTCCGAACTAGTCGGGATTATCGAACCACACCGAAGTAATTATTTATTTTATTTCCCAATCCCAACCTATTTATCCCATGGAGAAAAACTGGTAATACTCCATATCTAACATCACGGTGTTATCGGTAAAATTAATTACCATTTCACGTTCAAATCTAATTAAAGATTTAGCTATCACTTTGGAGCAAAACCGGTGATACTCCATTCTCGATCATTTTCCAAAATTGATAATTTGTATTATCAATTAACATTTCAATCTAATTACAGATTCATTAAAACTCCTTTTACTGGGTTAAAGAACTAATGTCGTTTAAAACATAGTTCACGATAAACACAAATCACATTCTATTTATTATCGGATTAAAGAACAAGTGTTATTTAAAACATCGTTCACGATAAACCCAAATCCCATTTGATATTAAATACAAGGCTCTGAATAGAAAATATATCGGCTTATATTCAATATCAAACTCTGAAACGCACAAATATCGCTTTGGAAATAACGATATAAAATATATCTTCCAAATTCCCTCCAAAATATCTATATAATCGCGGAATCTAATATCGAAATATTCCAAAGACAATTTCGATTCAAATCCATTCCAATTCATATATTGGAAATTCTGGTTATTTAAAACCCATTTCAAATCCAATTTATTTATTTAAAAATAATTGGATTTTAATTCTAGTTCAAAACTAGTTCATTTCGATAAAAATCTATTTTTATCTTTTCAAATATGGAGTTTTTCATCCCAATTCTTCACAAATCATTTCTTATGATTTTACACTAATTATTGATATTTTTAATAATTTTATCAAGGCCCGTACAGTCGATTTTCAATAACTGCCACCGAACTGCACTTACAGCGACCTTTTTCAAATTTGATTTGGACATAATTCGAAATCCAACCGTCATATTTCAAGTCTTTTGTATTCGTTAGAAAGCACTTTTCGATACGAACCCAACGGTTCCGGTTTTAGGAGAATCCGACGGTCGGATCTCCCGTAATGTCCATTCGAAGCCAATGGTCGAAATTCACGAACTGCCGCAGTGCGGCGCGTTCCATTCAGGCCATTATATATATAATATATATATATATTATATATTTCGTCGATTTCCTTTTAAAACGAATTTTATAAATCGTTTCAAATTTGTTTCAAAAACAATTTCAACTTCCATTTCAAATTCAAATCAAAATTGAATTTTCCATTATAAATTCTTTTTACATTCATTTCTATTTGATTTCAATTCAAATCGATTTCAATTCAATTTGAATTCATTTCAATTCGAATTCATTTTATATTAAATTTTTAAATCTCTTTTCAATATTCATTATAAAAACGAATATAATCGATATAAATATCGTTCGCGTCAAAATAGCGCATCTCTAATCAACAAGGCTTTATATTTTTCAATAACTTCGTTATTCTATTCAACAAATGAATATTTATTCTATTCAACACATGAATCTATATTTCTTTCAACACATGACGAATCTCAAGAAATGAGTACTATCAAAACATAACTATTTTGTTATGTAATACATTTTATAAAATTACGATTTCTATCGTTTAATTTTTAATCAAACTCTAACCGTAAATCAGTAAGAGAACGATTCCCTAAGTATTAACCCCGAAGGCCGAAACCAACATCAGATCAATACCCAGGAGACCACTCATCTTATCTATTTTCCTGTTTGTTCTAATTTTATATATGATAAAGATGTAAATTTTATTGTTAAAATATTTCGTTCAACACATGAATCTATATTTCTTTCAACACATGACAAATCTCAACAAATGAGTACTGTTAACACGTGAATCTTTATTTTATAACATTCTTTATTTTCCCAATTGGAATGAGGCCCAATAAATTTGCATATAATGTTAATTATATGGATTCCATACAACACATGTATATAATAGCAACGATAAATAATCAACCATCATCCAAAGTGCACAACACAACCGTATAAGCATTAAATACAAATAATTAACGCTTACACAACCTGTCAACTAATCGATCGACATACAATTAAACAATTGGGATTAGTGTATGTAATAACCCGGAAATCCGAGCCAATTTAAAATTTTTATTTTGGCAATTTTAGCGAATTTTGATTATTTAAAATGAATTATTTTAAATAATAACGACGAGAAATTTGTTTTGAATAGAATTCGAACGTATATTTTACATAGATCGTCATTAGAATATAAATAATTATTTATAAATATAAAAGGAATTGAAAATGGCGCGGTAGTTCGATAATTCGATTTCAAATTTCAAATGAATGTACCGGGTGCAAAATATACCGGATTTTAGTGAAACCAAAAATATTAGAATCTATTTGTGAATATCTTTCCAACGAATCCGAAAGATTGAAATTTCATAGCGGGAATCAAAAGATATGTCCAGTTGAAATTTCAGAATAGTCGCTATGGAATTTCAGCCCTTAAAAATGGGAATTTTGCAAACGACCTCGGATTTCGACGAAACTACTTTTGTTGGATCCATGATGTCAAATTATTGCTAGGTTACAAATTTCGTAATTTTTCGAATCAATATGTGAGCGTGGCAAAGGAAAACGCGTTTGACCAGTTTAAGTTGATTTTATTCGACTGGAAATTGGCCATTTTTCAAACGGTCTCAGAATTCGACGAAATTAGTTTTGTTAGGACTGTATCATCAATACAAAGCTAGAAAATATTTTTTGGGAATTTTTAGAGTCTGTATGTTGCCCCGGTAAATTGAAATGTGCGTTCGAATTCAATATATAGAGTTATATTTTGATTTTGATGAAAACTGGTCGTAACGATAGAATTGGCCTTCGTGACATATCCCATTGTGTTCAGAATGGGGGTAATTAGCTGGGAACGACAGTCGTTGGGTCTCATTTCGAGTTCGAATAAAAATCAACTTTTTATTTAAAATTAAATGGAATAAATTAATTATATAACTCCTCCACCCCACAGTTTCTCTCCCCTCTTTCATTATTCGTTCTGAACGAGATCGAGAAAAAAGAGGGGAAACCGCGCCATCATCAGTCCCCCCCTTCGTCCACCGCACCGCCGGAGGTCCCCTCCCCTTCGCCTGCACCAAGTCGCGACCCCCCTCCTGCTGTAACCCGCCCCTCCACGAACCCTAACCCAATTCGATTTCCAGACCCACCCAAGACTGCCGTTGACCGCCAGTGCCACCCCTCCTCAACCCTGCGCCGCCCCTTCGATCTCCCCCTCCTTCCTCTCTCTCTTCCCCTATGCTAAGACCGCTCCAATCCGCTGCCACAACCCTAACCTGCCGCCACCACCATCCAAGAAGACCACCGCTGCCATTCCCTTGCTCCGCCAACCACTCCAAGGCTGCGCCGCCTCTATGGGCCCATGCTGGTGAGTTTTTAATTATATTTTCATTTATTTGGTTATGGAAAAATATAATATTTGGTTAAGGAAAAATATAATATTTGGTTGAGGAAAAATATGATTTTTATATCATAAGAAGAAATAAAAATATGATTTTTATATTATAGAAGTAATAAAAATATGATTTTTATATTATAGAAATAATAAAAATGTGATTTTTATAGTGATGAAATAAAAATTCAATCTTTATATTTGAAAAGGAGAAATCTTTGTATTTGAAAAGGTGAAATCTTTATATAGAGAATAGCGTGTTAAAAATATATTTTTTATTATATTACTAGCAAGATAAAAATAGAATTTTTATCTATATAGTAGCGGTGTAAAAATAGAATTTTTATCTATATAGTAGCGGTGTAAAAATAGAATTTTTATCCATATAGCGTGATTATAAAAATGTGATTTTTATATACATAGCAACAATATAAAAATGTGATTTTTATATATGTAGTGGCTACGGGCAACGAAAGTGACAAAAGGCGAGAACAGCGATGACTTCTACATAAGAAGAGTCGTGGCGTTGGTTTAGCTGTCGGTGAGAACTTCTCACCTTTAATTTAATTTTCTATTTAAAGTATATACTAGAATGCAGACGGTGTTTAGTAGCTCCCGACACCCATCGTCCACAGACCATGGACGGCTTGTATGTTTGTTTGTTTGTTTGATTTTGATGTGTAGTTGATTGTGTGATGTGAAATGAAATAAAATATTTATGTAGTTAAAAATATTTTATAGTTGAAAATATAATTTTTAACATGAATGTGAATAAATAAATATAAACAAATATGACGATTTGTTTATATACACACATTTGACTGATATTGATTGGGACGATAAATTTTACACATCGCCAACTGCACAAATAAAACCTGTGTTTGATTGTTTGAAACCCCACACGGGTATTGGGATGATATATAACATACACTAATCCCAATAATTAGTTGTATGTCGATCGATTGATTGACAGACTGTTATAAGCGTTAAATATTTATATTTGATGCTTATACAGTGTAGAACGCACTTTGGATGATGGTTGATGATTTATCGTTGCTGTTATATACGTGTGTTGTAGAAAATCCATATAATTGACATTATATGGTAATTGATTGGGCCTCATTCTAGTTTTGAATAGAAATATTTAAAATAGAAATATTTGAAATAGAAATATTTGAAATAGAAATATTTGGAATAGAAATATTTGAAAAGAAATATTTGAAAAGAAATATTTGAAATAGAAATATTTGAAAAAGAATTATTTGAAATAGAATATTTCAAAATAGAAATATATGAAGCCGTGTTGATTAGATTGACGCCATTTTGACGCGAACGATATTTATATCGATTTTATTCATTTTTCAATGAATATCGAAAGTGATTTCAAAATCTGATAAATTGAATAGAATTGAATTCGAATTGAAATTGAATAGAATTGAATTCGAATTGAAATTGAATAGAATTGAATTCGAATTGAAATTGAATAGAAATGAATTCGAATTGAAATTGAATAGAAATGAATTCGAATTGAAATTGAATAGAATTGATTTCGAATTGAAATTGAATAGAAATGAATTCGAATTGAAATTGAACAGAAATGAATTCGAATTGAAATTGAATAGAAATGAATTCGAATTAAATTGAAATGAATTGAAATTCGAATTAAATTGAAATTGAATTGAAATCGTTTTTAAATGAAATTAAAACGAATTTATATTGGAATATTCAATTTTGATTAGAAATTGAATATGATGTTGAAATCGTTTCGAAAACGTATTTAAAACGATTTATAAAATTTGTTTCGAAAGGAAATCGACGAAGTATATTATATATATATAATATAATGGCCTGAATAGAACGCACCGCGCCGTAGTAGTTCGTGAATTTCGACCATTGACTTCGAATGGACATTGCGGGAGATCCGACCGTCGGATTCTCCTAAAACCGAAACCCTTGAGTTCGTATCGAAAAGAGCTTTCTAACGAACATTAAAGATTTGAAATCTACGGTTGGATTTGGAATTATGTCCAAATCAAATTTGGAAAAGGTCGCTGTAAGTGCAGTTCGATGGCCGTTGATGGAAATCGATTGTACGGGCCTTGATAAAATTATTACAAATATCAATAATTTGTGTAAAATCATAAGAAATAATTTGTGAAAAATTGGGATGAAAAAAACAATATTCGAAAAGATAAAAATAGATTTTTATCGAAATGTACTAATTTTGAACTAGAATAATAATTTATTTATTTTTAAAATAAATAAATTGAATTTGAAAAGGGTTATAAAAGTAACCAGAATTTCCAATAATTGAATTGGAATGGATTTGAATCGAAATTGTCTTTGGAATATTTCGATGTTGGATTTCGTGATTATACAGATGTTGTTATGGAAATTTGAAAGATATATATATATATATACATATCATTATTTCCAATACGATATTTGTTGGTCGTAGAATTTGATATTGAATATAAGCCGATATATTTTCTATTCAGAGCCTTGTATTTAATATCAAATGTGATTTGGGTTTGTCATGAATGGTGTCTTCATTAACACTGTTCTTAAACCCAGTTGAGAAAAAGATTAAATCTTTTTATTTAGATTTAATGAAGTGTACCAATTAAATAATATTTAATTGGAATTGAATTGGTATTGATTTTTGGGTTTATCGTGAACAGTGTTTTAAATAACACTTGTTCTTTAACCCGATAATTAATGGAATGTGATTTTGGGTTTATCGTGAAACATGTTTTAAATGACACTGATTCTTTAACCCAGTTAAAGATTAAAACTAAGTGAAGTTTTAATGAATCTTTAATTAGATTGAAAAGATCGAGAATGGAGTATCGCCAGTTTTACTCCAGGCGATAGTTAAATCTTTAATTAGATTTGAACGTGAAATGGTAATTGAATTTACCGATAACACCGTGGTGTTAGATATGAAGTATTACCAGTTTTACTTCATGGGATGAATAGGTGGGGATTGGGACATAAAGTAAATGATTACTCAGGTGTGGTTCGCTAATTCCGACTTGTTTGAATTGATATTCAAAGAAGATTAAAGAATAAATTTAAAGAATTTATCTTTGATAAAATTAATGGGAACCTTTCCCAAAGTATAAGAATATTTGAATAAAAGAATATTCTGAAATGGAATGAGGCGTATGTTGTGTTTGTGTAACACTTGTTATTATATACGCGAGTTATTCAGAAAGACCAGGTTTATCCCATTCTGAATAACTAATTCGACGTGGTGTCGAAGATGAAGATGGTGGTTGAAGACCGAAGGTATTCACGTCGTTTGGATAATTATTTATGATCTTGATTGGGTCGTACACCCAAGAGGAGAGAATCAGTTGGTGATCGTCCAGACGTACTTGGAGATCGATGGATATGCGGGGTACAATGTGCCTCCGGTTTCGTTTAGACCCAGAACGGACTTGTAAATGGACTGTGTCTCTGACATTGGATTTCATTCTGTGGGACTGATATCTGTTGCATAGAGTGGTTTGCCTATGTGGCATGCTAAGTTGCAAATGATCAAGGCTACTGTTGAAAAGCAGAGTCTTGTGGTGGACGATCAAAGCACAGCCTGTGTGGCATAGCTTTGTGTAACGTTGATTCGCGAGCCTCACACCCCGGTTGTGAACCAGAAACGGGAGAGGACCTCAGGGAGGGCATGCGTTTCTTTCAAGCTAGAAGTGGCGTCAGTGGTTTTACACGCCCTAACGAGTTTGACTTATGTGGTTGTTGCTATTGCGAGGCGCCTCAGATATATCGGTGACTTTGTGAAGCCGATGGAGTCATTCGTTGGCTCATTGACACCCCAAAGGGTGGGGAAACGCAGTGTTCAGGAATATTAATTCACATCGGTGGACCGGCCATGTCGCTCCAAGGACTCACCTTTGTCTGGGTCCTGAGACACGGGCTAGAGCGTCTCGAATCGGTAGAGGACGATCCCTGGCCTCGGTTCATAGATGGAAATCCAATTTAGAAATACATGATTCTGCGGTTTTATTTATAGAGCCTAGTATGGCGACATGATATATGGTACCCATGCCGTCTATGATTGATACTTATGATTTGAACTTGTTTTGAAACTATACACCTATAGTAATAATAAAAGATGAAATCTAGCGTATCTAGCATTCTTTGGCTATTATAAGTAAAATCCTATCCTCCGGCTTGCGTTACATTGTGTGATGGGACCTGGGTCTTATAATAAATTCATTGTTCTTTATTTAACATTGCGCCGTTGTTTTATGCACTGGTATTCCTGGGAGGAAACCCGTTCCGTGTTATACGGCGTGGGCCCTTGACTTACCTAACTTTAAAATAAAGATTTATAACTGTTTTAGTTCTCACACCAGTCACATGACTGACCTGGAGTTTATTGTTTTAACCTAAACTCTGGGTGCCCTTATTTTGACACGGGCAGCTAGTAGTTTTGTTTTTGCAGATTTATATTCATAGGATCCTGATGTATAGCTGGAAGGATATCCGGAAAGCTTTGTATCCGTATATCTCCTTCTAGTTGTATTTTGTATTATCCGCTGCTATGTAATTTATTGTAATCCCTGATATTTTGTAATGTATAATATTCATTTATACTCTGTATATTCTTGTATTCTGATGGAATTGTTGTAATTAACAATGAAATGTTCTTTTGTTTGGGTTCTGATTTGTCGTGTTCTCAAAGCGATCAGGGGTTTCGATCGGTCTTGATCGGTTTAGCAACTGATTCGGATCGAGCGAAATTCCTTTTCGTTACAGTTGGTATCAGAGCTTTGGTTTACAAAGCTCAGAGAACAAGACACATTAGAACCATACGAAGGAATTCATCAGAGATTGGAATAGTAATATCCAATGAGAATGACTCGTTAGAGATGGGATCAGTAGCATCCTAGAACGAGTGTGAAGAGTATATTTTTAAAATGAAAACGATTTTTGTTTTGAAAATTAGAATCAATTATTCGTATTTGATTATTTATATTGATATGGACAATCCAGTATATATAGATTTTGCATATACGTCTGATCCACGTGTATTCGAAGTTTTAATATACTGGATAGATATAAAGTCACACTCTAGTCCCCCGAAGATGATTCTGATGATTGTAGCTACATCATCAGAATTAGTGTTCGAGTTTCGAAGGTGTGATATTTATATATTTCCAATTGACTGGTGTGAGAACCAAAATTTTATATAGGGCCTATTGTTGTGATTTGGTACCAAAATGTGATTTTTGACTATATAGCAAAATTTATGAATTTGAAAAGCTAATCAACTAATTGATTGCTGATTGTTTTGTTTGATTATTGTTTGATTAATTAAAATTTTAATCATTTAGCCAAATTGTATCAAATAGTGAATTGGATTGGAAATTTGTCGCATTTGCATACATGTAGATGTATATCCATTGAACAGGTCATAGCAAAGAGGCTAGAGCAGAGGAATAAAATTGTTTGCCCGACAAATAGGTACATGTTTACCATAATTTACTGTTTTGTTTGGGTGATGATGATTTTATGAGCCGATTGGCTTTTTCTTTTTCTTTTGAGTTGAAGAAGGCCATGGGAGGCTATATGAAATATCCCGAAGTCCCCGGTGCAGGGGAGGTTTATATAGACGGCATAGTTTCTGATTTTATATACAATCATAAATATCAATCATAGACGGCATAGTATCCCATGCTACTATGTCGCCATACTAGGCTCTACAAATAAAACTGAAATATCACGTATTGGAAATTGGATCTCCATCATGAGTCGAGGCAAGGGGAAAGCTCTTCTCTGCTTGGAGACACTCTAGCAAATGTCTCAGAACTACACACTCTGGGTAGCCTCTGGATCTTCAGGGCCGGTCCTCTCTTACGTTTGAGGATTGGCAATTCCTGAACACACGTTTCTCGGTCCTTTCAGACCTAAAATCGAGGCACCTCGCATCCAACAACCACATAGGTGAAAAGTATATAAATGTCAGCCAGTTTAAGCACTGACACCACCACTAGCTAGAAAGAAACGTCGTGTTCTCCCTGCATTCACTATCCCGTTTTTGACTCATACCGAGGTGTGAGGCTCACGAATTCGCGCTATACACAAAGCTATGCCACGTAGGCCGTGCTTTGATCATCAACCACAAGACTTTGCTTTTCAACAGAAGCCTTGATCATCTGCCACTTAGGCATGCCACACAGGCAATTCACTCCCTGCGACTGATGTCTATCGATATACAACCCCTGAGCTCGTACGTCTCAGAGAAAGGCGTTAAGCAAGAGAATAAATTCTCCGCTACCAAACAGATGTATATTTAATAGAGATCAATTAGCATAGAATAAAATCCAATGTCAGACACACAGTCCATTTACAAGTTCGTTCTGGGTCTGAACGAAACCGGAGGCACTTTCCTCGCATATCCATCGATCTCCAAGTACGTCTGGACGACCACCAACTGATTCCGTCATCTTGGGTGTACAGCCCAATCAAGATCATCTGTAATCACCCAAACGATATGAAGACTTCCGGTCTTCAACCACCGTCTTCCTCTTCGACATATCGTCGAATCGGTTATTCAGAATGGGTATAAACCCGGCCTTTTTGAATGACTCTCTTATATAATAAACAAATGTTACACAAACACAACATACGCCTCATTCCAATTCATCAGTCACTAACAGTAAATTAGCAAGAGAAGAATTCCCCAAATATTAACCCCGAAGGCCGAAACCAACATCAGATCAATAACTAGGAAACCATTCTTCTTAGCTAACCTACAGTTAGTTTCTAAATTTCACATCCTTAGGGAAAGGTTCCCATTAATTTTATCAAAGATAAATTCTTCTAAATTTATTCTTTAATCCTCCTTTGGATATCATTTCAAACCATATTATGGTTTTCCAAACTAGTCGGGATTAGCGAACCACACTGAAGTAATTATTTATTTTATTTCCCAATCCCAACCTATTTATCCCATGGAGCAAAACTGGTAATACTCCATATCAAACATCACGGTGTTATCGGTAAAATTAATTACCATTTCACGTTCAAATCTAATTAAAGATTTAACTTTCGCTTTGGAGCAAAACTGGTGATACTCCATTCTTGATCATTTTCCAAATTTGATAATTTGAATTATCAATTCACATTTCAATCTAATTACAGATTCATTAAAACTCCTTTTATTGGGTTAAAGAACTAATGTCGTTTAAAACACAGTTCACGATAATCCCAAATCACATTCTATTTATCATCGGATTAAAGAACAAGTGTTATTTAAAACACCGTTCACGATAAACCCAAATCCCATTTGATATTAAATACAAGGCTCTGAATAGAAAATATATCGGCTTATATTCAATATCAAATTCTGAAACCCACAAATATCGCTTTGGAAATAACGATATAAAATATATCTTCCAAATTTCCTCTAAAATATCTGTATAATCGCGGAATCTAATATCGAAATATTCCAAAGACAATTTCAATTCAAATCCATTCCAATTCATATTTTGGAAATTCTGGTTATTTAAAACCCATTTCAAATCCAATTTATTTATTTAAAAATAATTGGATTTTAATTCTAGTTCAAAACTAGTTCATTTCGATAAAAATCTATTTTTTTCTTTTCAAATATGGAGTTTTTCATCCCAATTCTTCACAAATCATTTCTTATGATTTTACACTAATTATTGATATTTTTAATAATTTTATCAAGGCCCGTACAGTCGGTTTTCAATAACTGCCACCGAACTGCACTTACACCGACCTTTTCCAAATTTGATTTGGACATAATTCCAAATCCAACTGTCAGATTTCAAGTCTCTTGTATTCGTTAGAAAGCTCTTTTCGATACGAACCAACGGTTCTGGTTTTAGGAGAATCCGACAGTCGGATCTCCCGTAATGTCCGTTTGAAGCCAATGGTCGAAATTCACGAACTACCGCAGTGCGGCGCGTTCTATTCAGGCCATTATATATATAATATATATATATATATATATATATATATATATATATATATATCATCGATTTCCTTTTAAAACGAATTTTATAAATTGTTTCAAATTTGTTTCAAAAACAATTTCAACTTTCATTTCAAATTCAAATCAAAATTGAATTTTCCATTATAAATTCTTTTTACATTCATTTCTATTTAATTTCAATTCAAATCGATTTCAATTCAATTTGAATTCATTTCAATTCGAATTCATTTTATATTAAATTTTTAAATCTCTTTTCAATATTCATTATAAAAACGAATATAATCGATATAAATATCGTTCGCGTCAAAATAGCGCATCTCTAATCAACACGGCTTTATATTTTTCAATAACTTCGTTATTCTATTCAACAAATGGATATTTATTCTATTCAACACATGAATCTATATTTCTTTGAACACATGACTAATCTCAACAAATGAGTACTGTCAACACATAACTACTTTGTTATGTAATAGATTTTATAAAATTACGATTTCTATCATTTAATTTCTAATCAAACTCTAACCGTAAATTAGTAAGAGAACGATTCCCTAAGTATTAACCCCGAAGGCCGAAACCAACAACAGATCAATACGCAGGAGACCACTCATCTTATCTATTTTCCAGTTAGTTCTAATTTTATATATGATAAAGATGTAAATTTTATTGTTAAAATATTTCGTTCAAAACATGAATCTATATTTCTTTCAACACATGACTAATCTCAACAAATGAGTACTGTCAACACGTGAATCTTTATTTTATAACATTCTTTATTTTCCCAATTGGAATGAGGCCCATTTCCATATAATGTTAATTATATGGATTCCATACAACACATGTATATAATAGCAACGATAAATAATCAACCATCATCCAAAGTGCACCACACAACTGCATAAGCATTAAATATAAATAATTAACGCTTACATAGTCTGTCGACCAATCGATCGACATACAATTAAATAATTGGGATTAGTGTATGCCAAATATCATCCCAATGCCCGTTTGGGGTTTCAAACAATCAAACACAGATTTTATTTGTGCAGTTGGGCGATGTTTAAAATTTATCGTCCCAATCAATATCAGTCAAATCAGTGTATATAAACAAATCGTCCGATTGGTTTATAAATATTTATTTTATATACACGTTAAAAATTATATTTTTAACTATAAAATAATTTCCACTATAAAATATTTTATTTCATTCCACATCACACAATCAACAACACATCAAAATCAAACAAACGAGCTTTCAAGCTGTCCATGGTCTGTGGATGACGGGTGTCGGGTGCTACTAAACACCGTCAACATCCTAGTATATATTTTTAACTAGAAATTTAAATTAAAGGTGAGGAGTTCTCACAGAGGATTTTACTCCGTCGTGCTTTACTTCTGAATTGCTGAACCATATGGATCTATTTGACATTCCAATGCAGTCCTTGTCCCGCTGTTTATAATAAAAATTATATTTTTATCACTTCATTTCAATAAATAAAAATCATATTTTTATTTCTACATCATATATATTTTTACAAAGCTTCTTTCTATATAAAAATTATATTTTTATATGTAAAAATCGTATTTTTACTTCACTAAAAATCATATTTTTATTTCGCTACCACACATATAAAATCACTCCTTTATACGATGAAAAATCTTAACTTTCAATTTTAAACATCACAACATTTGGAAATAAAAATCACTTCTTTTATATTCTAAAAATTATTTCTTTTACCATGTTAAAAATCGAACCTTTATCGTATTTTTAAAAATCAAGTCTTTACTTACATAAAATACGATCTTCCTATATTTAAAAATATGAACTTTCTATATTTAAAAATATGATCTTTCTATATTTAAAAATATGAACTTTCTATATTTAAAAATATAAACTTCCTATATTTAAAAATATGAACTTCTCCATTCACTATCACCACCCTTTCCTATACAAAAATCATAGCTCTTCGCTTTTCAATTATAAAAATCATAACTTTATAAAATATAAAAATCATACCTTTATAAAATATAAAAATCGAATCTTTTTACAATAAAACTGATTTTACTTAATCCCTAAAATATAGTCAAGATATATAAAAAAAATAAAAAAAAATCTCACCTTTTCGATTTTCTGTGAAGGGGGAGGGTTTACTACGGAGAAGAGGGGTGGAAGGAGGAGAGAGGCGCGCGGGTAGGGGAGCTTCTTGCCGGATGTGGCGGCTGGTGGCTCACCGTCGGCGACGAGGAGGGGTTTTGGAGGCTTGGGGCTTCACAGGTCCACGCGTCAAAGGTGAAGGAAGGAGGAAGGGAAAGCGCATGAGGAGAGAGGAGGAGATAGGGGGAGGCGAGGCTTGGTCGGAGGTCGGAGGCGGCTCCGCCTGCATGGCGTCGAGGCAATGGATCGCCTGGGGGAGATCACGATTCTTCCCCCTTTTTCTCTTTTTTTTTATTTGAGCGTTGACCAGAAAGAGTGAGAGGAGAGAGGTAAGGGATTATATAAATATAATTATATTTTATTCAATTTTAAATTCCAGAAAGAAACTTTTTATTTTGAACTCGAAACCAAACCCATCGACTGTCGTCCCTAGTGTGTTACCCCCATTCTGAACATAATGGGATATGTATCATTGGCCGATTCGACTGTTTCAATCAGTTTTCGTCAAAATCAAAATATAACTCTATATATTGAATTTGAACGCACATTTCAATTTACCGGGGCCACATACTAACTCAAAAAATTCCAGAAAAATATTTTCTAGCTTCGTATTGACGATACGGTCCTAACAAAACTAATTTCATCAAATTCTGAGACTGTTTTAAAAATGGTCATTTTCCAGTTGATTAAAATCAACTAAAACTGGTCAAACGCGTTTTCCTTTGCCACGCTCACATATTGATTCGAAAAATTACGAATTTTGAAACCTAGCAATAACTTGACATCGCAGATCCAACAAATGTGGTTTCGTCGAAAACCCGAGGTCGTTTGCAAAATTTCCATTTTAAGGGCTAGAATTCCATAGCGACTATTCTGAATTTTCAACTGGGCATAACTTTTTATCCCCGCTATGAAATTTCAATTTTTCGGATTCGTTGGAAAGATATTCTCGATTAGATTCAAATATTTTTGGTTTCACTAAAATCCAGTTTATTTTGAATCATGTACATTCATTTAAACTTTGAAATCGAATTATTGAACTACCGCGCCATTTTCAATTCCTTTTATAATTATAAATAATTATTTATATTCTAAGGACGATTCGAATAAATATATACTTCTATTTCTATTTAAAATAAATTTCTCATCGATATTATTTAAAATAATTCATTTTAAATAATCAAAATTCGCTAAAATTGATAAAATAAAAATTTTAAATTGTTTTAGAATTTCCGGGTTATTACACCGTTGGTGATAATACATTCGGTACACTTAAGCGAAATGAGTGACCGGTCATGTTTAGCCTAGGTTGCAAGATGTTCTTGTTGAACCCAGTGTATTCCTCTCTAGAGATACACTGTCGGAAGGTGGTCCCATACCTTTCCAGTTGGAATTCAATAACCAGTAAGCGCCCGCAGTTTTTGATTATATATTATGTATGTGGAACGTAAGATGAAAGCGTTCTGCTAGATGATTATTGTATTGTGGTTGATAGACATTATTATAATATCAAAAGGGTTTTGATATAAAGATTGTTGTTTCTTGCAAAAGGATTTTTGATGTTAAATCAAATGCTTTGGATTCTCATAAGGGAAAAACCCGTTCTGCTATATGGCGTGGTCTTATGAGATATCGCTTATTTTCCCAAACTGTTTTAAAGTGTTTACTCAAACCAATCCCATGACTAACCTAGAGTTTGTTTTGTTTTGTTTTCCCTAAACTCTTGGGTGCCCAATTTGTACGAGCAGTCAAGTAGTCAGGGTTTTACAGATACTGGGAGCTTGGAGCAGGAGGCTTCACTAGCGTTTTTATAGCTATTGTTTGTTTCCGCTGTGATGTAAGTATTATACTCTCATTATGGTATTGTATACAGATATTGTTTTATTTCAAAGTTACGTTATGAAATATATTTATTAGTTCTGCTGTGAGATTCGTGTTTACCCTGATGTTGTGATCTTTTTCTCCTTCTTTTATTCTACTTTTCTATCTTATCTGTTCTCACCCTCTAACTTCTTTCATTAACTATCCAGTATTTCCGTTGCTTGGATAGTCGACATTGTGTTTATGCCGATAACGAGGATCGCGAAAACCCGGGTCGTTACAGTGGTATCAGAGCTTAAGGTTAAGTAATTACCTTAGCTCTATGGCGTGACTCAGTAGAGATAGGGTTAGTAATACCCTAGATTGAGTTTTAATGTATATATACGAGTGAACGTATTTGTTATTTGATATAAAATGGTTTTGTATTGTGGAGATTTATTGGTTGAGTTGTTTATGAGTTCTGATCGATCAGTTTGATCCACTGTATCGGTAGGGGTTATAAACACTTGAATACGATGGAATGATACAATATGTTTTGAAAAGAGGGTAAATGAAATAATTTTACCCAAATTATATTTTGATATAAACAAAGTATAGATATTTGAAGTATTATCGTATACTGAATGTGTTGGTTGTTATTATAATCATATAAGATTATAATTGAAACGGTTATGTAAATAACCAATAAAAATTCGTATAAGTGTTACGAAATGAATTAAATATGAATTTAAATCAGAATTGAAATTAAAACCCTGGAAATTTGGAAAGGTGTTTGTAGATGGATTTGGAATTAATATATAGGAATTTTAAAATCCTGGGAGATTTCGAATTGTTTTGTGAGTATTGTGAATAATATTTTGAAATGTATTTCAAAATGGAAATGGTTAGAAATGGTTTTGAAAGTGATATAGTATTGAACTCACTTCGATCATTGGAAAATAAATTCTAATGATGAAGTCGACGATCATCGGTGTACATTTTCGAGTTTCTGAGTGACGGATTACTACCAAATTTTTTGTTTTGAATTTTTTTGAGAGAAACAAGTTGTTTTGATACTCCGAAATGAATATTTCGATTTTTTGAAAAGAATAAACTGTTTAAAATTCCCTGGGAAAGATTGTTTGAATTAAAACAAATTAAATGTGAATTTGTGAAAGCAAATTGAAATTGAACTAAAACCAATTAAGTGGAAAATGAACTGAGATAGAAAATATCGAATTCGAATGGATTAGAGATAATCCGAATAGGAATTTGACTGGTAAGTTAGGAGTTGAAATGAATATTGGAATCTGAGTTAAGAACACAATTCGGTTTGGGTATAACCGAATGATTGGGAATGACATTGGTATATGCAGAATTGGTAACAGATGGAAATGATGCATTGATATGCCCCACAAAATGGTACCAGTTTATATTTATATTGGGTATGAGGTTTTTATGAGCCGGATCGGCAAGCCGCTTGGCTGTTTGATTTTCTTTTGGGTTGAAGAAGGCCTAGAGAGGCGAGTTTTAGTTGTACCGATTGACCTGTACAAAAGAGGTGCTGGCAAAATTTTTTGAAAACTTCGGGTGTTGTAAATTTTTCAGAATATTTGAAATTTTTCGTTGATAATAATGAATTAATATTTTAATTAAAATAAATTAGTTCATTGAAATTGGAGTTAAGAAGTAAACAAATAATTTTAACCCAGTTAATAGGGTTTGTTTTTCTACCTTAGCAATTTCGAGGACGAAATTATTTTAAGGGGGGAATAATGTAACGACCCATATTTTTATGGTATTTTAAATAATTTATTTAAATAATGATTGGTAATTTAAAATGACTAGAACTAAATAATAGTGAATATTTAATTAAATTAAATAATAGAATAATATAGTTAATTTCTGAAATAGTCGGAAATAGTGGAATTCACAATATTGTGTGAATTGGATCATTTATAATATATAATCAAGTTTAGAGTTGAATTATATTAATGAATATATTATATAAATGACAGTTGAATGTATAATTTTATTATAATTATAATCAAGCTCGAAATGGCGCGACAATTCTTAATTTGACGATTCGAACTTAAAGGAATGTATAGAATCCGATTTAAGCCGGATTTCTGTGAAACAAGAAACATTCGGAGCTAGTGAAGTATATTTTTCTAATGGAAGAGAAAAATCGAGATTTCATCGGGTAGATTTTGATTCATGAGCAAATCAAATTTTCGAAAAGTCGTTATGGAATTCCTTTATAATTTATAACGATTTATTTATATTATAAATGGATTTTTAATATAAATTGAATATCGATTTAACTCTAGATTTGAAATATGGAGTTATAAATCTAGATATGTATATTTGGAGCTGTATTGTATTATGTGTGAATATATACGATAATATTTATTTATAAATATTTAATTTTATTATTTTTAAATATATTTATATTTAAATGGGTTTATTTAGACCTTTAAAAATAGCCTGTTATACAAACAACCTCCGTTTTCGAAGAAACTAATTTTGTTGGATCTAGAATATTAAATTATTGTTAGATATCGATTTCCGTAATTTTTGGGCTCAGTATGTGGTCGTACAGGATTTTAATGTGAAAAATAGTCGATAATTTGACTTTAAAAATACGCTGTGTGAGAAAACTGATTCGGAATTCGAAGAAACAAGTTTTGTTGGGTCCGTAATGTCGAACTGTAGCTGCATGTTCATTTTTGTCGAATTTGGGTGTTGTATGTGATCATAGGGATTTTTAATGATAAATACAAATAACGTTTGATTAAAAATAAATAAAATAATGAATAAAAAAATATTATACTTTTTCTATAAATACCCTAAAAATTTATAACCCTAACTAAAATTTCTTCAAGGTCAAAATATGGGCCGCCACTTTTGAAGGCAAAAACGTAAGGAATCCACTACATAAAAATCCCAAAAGAATTCAAACAAATTCCAATAAATTAGAAGCACTTCATATATGGAATCCTTAAATGATGCTCTTCAATTCTATAATCGTTTTGTTGTGTGCGATTCAATCGCGTTGGTGCTCCAAATAGATAACGACATCTAGGGTTTGGATTTATAGAAGCTCAGTGATTCGATTTAAGAAATGAAGTTTATTTTTGGATTCCTGGCATCGAATACCAGTTGCGTTCAAACTGGGGTGAAACTCGAACAAGATATGGTTCGCTATTTTCTACAGTCGTATGGTTCTGGCATGAAGTTGGTTCCTTATCTGAGCATGCGAGTTTGACGATATTAGGATGGAAATGTAAGGATTTTGAAGAGAGGGATGCCGGTGGTCCTGGGATTTGAATTCATGAAGTAACGGCTGAGAACGAGTTAAAGAAATTGATGCTATATTGCACAGTATTTCAGCGCATGGGGATGCTCATCGCGGTGATCAAAGTGAAATTGAGTTTGACCTTATTAGCATTTGGAGGAAGTAGATTGAAGGAGAGGAAGCCTGGTGATGTTCGCTTGGAAAACCATGGTGTATTTTTAGAGAAAATGGGGTTAAAAGTGTCGATAATGGCCGCTGAGAAGGAGGAGCAGGAGTCTGTATTACGTGAGGAAGATGGATCCTATTCATACCGAATTGGTGATAGAGATGGGCTGGATATAAGGTTAAGGCCCATTTGAAAATAAAATCCAAGTTTTATTTAATTTAAATGTATATAAACTTCGAAATTGAATAACTTTATCATACAATATCGGTTTTCAGCGAAACAAGATCCGTTGGGATCGTATGGACAGTGGCTACACAATGGAACTGACTGGGATTGAATTGGAGCTCGTTACAATTTATAGCAAAATAAATTGTCTGTCTGAATCAACCGACAATTATCATTATTTAACGACGATCGTCCAATTTGAGTAAATCTCACTAACTCTGTACAGTTTATATTTTTATAAATATAATCTAGTAATGATAAAAGATGATTGATTGCTGTGTGTTGATTGTTTGGTTGAATGGCTGATGTATCGGTTGAAATTATAGATAGAGTTATATATATAATCGTTAATTATATATTGATTCTGGTTATAAGAATATTTCATATAGAAACGAAACTGACGTTAATTATATTGTTTAACGTCTGTGAATGCAGGGAGACAGGTTGGAGAGATCCAACTGGATTCCTCAATATTATAATACTATTTGTTTTCATATATTATGAAATATGATGTGATATATAATCTGTGATTGATTATGATGACAATGGTTATGTTATTTGATATTTTAAATACCATATGGAATAATGGAATGTAAAAAGGAAAATTTCAACGTGAATATTGAAAATGAAATATTTTTATATAAAATAAATAGAATTATATTAAAGGATTTATGTAGAATAAATAGAATTATATAAAAAGATTTATATAAAATAAATAGAATTATATCAAAGGATATATATAGAATAAATAGAGTAATATAAAAGGATTTATATAGAATAAATAGAATTATATAAAGGGAATTATAAATGAGATTTAAATGTTGAAAACGAAATAAGATTTGTATGAATAATTCTGCAAATAGAAGTATAAATAGAATCTAGATTTGAGATATTATTTCAAATATGAAATCAAACTGTTTTGGTTTTATAAAGAATTATTATTCAAATTCTATGTGAAAAAATAGATTAAAGTAAATATTTTGCAAATAAAATATTATAAAGGAATTTGGGGTTTGAATTAGGAATTTAAATGGAATTACTGAAATTAGAAACTAACTGGAAATTAGTTGAGTTGAATGGCTGTCTGGATATTGATCTGATGTTGGTTTCGGCCTTCGGGGTTAATATGTAGGGGGTTGTTCTCTTACTAGTTTATAGTTAGAGACAAATATATGTGAGAAGATAGTGATGCGTGAATCAGAAATGGAAACGTTTTCCAAATTTAGTAACGTATATTTTCTAAAATTAGAAAATGAGGATTTGATAAATATATGGAAACGAGAAATTGGGGAATGAAATGACGATTGATCGATAGAATTTCCATTTGGAAATAATATCGTTGTTTGCACACATCTTTTTCGACTATCAAAGTTTTTGACCATTTTTCCGTCGTCAATACGGAGAGACCGGGATCAGATTCATTATCTAAAAACCACTCTGTATGGGCGTTATCGTTGCAAATAAATATGACGAAGATAATTAAAGACGGAGTTATGCAAGGGATGTCCTATTTACAGAATAGTACCTTCGTTCTGTCCAATCCCAAGACGACCTGTATGGAAGAATGTCTGATGGAGTATATTTAATGGATCGTGTAAGTTGATCTCTTCAAATGTATTTACATTTGGTGGCGGAGGAATTCGTTTCACTTAGCTTTGTACCCGTGATGTTTTTGGAGAAATCAATTTATGATTTGGCGGGTATGACGATGTGACATTCAAAGAAAATAAAGGTACGATCTGTGCGTTTTGACCTCTAGCCTTACAACCGGAAATGGTATAAAATCGGGTAGGTCGCATGGCTAAGTGGTTGGCTTCCAATTAGGGTGTATTGTCACCTGATCTAGAGTTTCATTTACTTATATAATTTATTTTGATGTTGTCCCTTTCGGGAAACCATTGCTGATCCCAACCGTTGGTGATAATACATTCGGTACAGTCAAGTGAAATGAGTGACCGGTCATGTTTAGCCTGGGTTGCAAGATGTTCTTGTTGAACCCAGTGTATTCTTCTCTAGAGATACACTGTCGGAAGGTGGTCCCATAGCTTGCTAGTTGGAATTCATTAACCAATAAGCGCCCGTGGTTTTTGATTATATATTATGTATGTGGAACGTAAGATGAAAGCGTTCTGCTAGATGATTATTATATTGTGGTTGATAGACATTATTATAATATCAAAAGGGTTTTGATATAAAGATTTTTGTTTCTTGCAAAAGGATTTTTGATGTTAAATCAAATGCTTTGGATTCTCATAAGGGAAAAACCTGTTTCGTTATACGGCGTGGTCTTATGAGATATCGCTTAATTTCCCAAACTGTTTTATAATGTTTACTCACACCAGTCCCATGACTGACCCGTAGTTTGTTTTGTTTTGTTTTCCCTAAACTCTTGGGTGCTCAATTTGTACGGGCAGTCAAGTAGTCAGGTTTTTACAGATACTAAGAGCTTGGAGCAGGAGGCTTCAACAGCGTTTTTATAGCTATTGTTTATTTCTGCTATGATGTAAGTGTTATACTCTAATAATCGTATTGTATATAGATATTTTTTTATTTAAAAGTTATGTTATGAAATTTATTTATTTGTTCCGCTGTGAGATTCGTGTTTACTCTGATGTTGTGATCTTTTCTCCTTCTTCTATTCTAATTTTCTATCTTGTTTATTCTCACCCTCTAACTATCTGGTATTTCCGATGCTTGGATAGTCGACATTGTGTTTATGTCGATAACCAGGATCGCGAAAACCCGGGTCGTTACACTTCTTCTCGGGAGTGTTAACGAGGGATAATCCATACTTCGATAAAGTATCAAACTCAGCAATATATTCCAAGACTGCCCTACCATTATCCTTAAGCTCCGAGAACTTCCTAAACAACTCTGACTTCTGGGCAGTTGGGATAAACTTATCACTGAATCGGACCTTAAACTTTTCCCAAGTAACTTGATCCTCAGGAGTAGCTGCCTTAATAGGATTCCACCAATTCCTAGCCCGTCCTTGCAGTTGACGCGATGCTAGCTTTCTCTTCATTGCGTTATTGATCCCTAAGTCCTCGAAGATGCGCTCACAACTATCGAGCCAATCCTGAACTTCTGTAGTCAATTCCGTTCCGTGGAACGGCTTCCCACCAAGACTAGTGTAGTCCTTACAGAGCTTGGCGAAATCGGCCCTAGGCGCCTGCACCGCTGCACCACCACCACCTGCAGCATTAGGAGCTGCCCTATGAACATCCCTAAGCATATCTATCATGAAGTCAGTGAACATTGTCCTTATACCAGGAGCATTCCTATTATTGGCCCTTGAACCAGTACCCCTCGTATATCGGCTCATCGTTCAATCTGTAAAGAGAAAACGATTAACCATCTCTTCAGTGGTACCTGTGCAGTGCGACTTCATCCCTAGATATACTAATAGTATATATATAACTTTTGAAAACCAAAATATCACAAATACACGCTCTCATATACGTACTATCTCTTCCTGGTGTCTTTCCCTAGGTTAACGACGCAACCTAGAGCTCTGATACCAAGTGTGACGGCCCGCCCCGCACCAGCCGACATTTCCAATGAAATGCGTTGTACCGATGTCCAACCAGCATAGAACGGTCATCAAAGAAAGGAAAAGAAAGGAATTTGTACTAACAAGGAACCTGTAGAATGTCTCACAACGCATGGGATAAAATATAATAATAACATAACTTTGACATAAAAACAAGCGAGACAGTGCATAAGCTGAATACTAAACCATCATAGCAGCGGAATTCAAAACACAGTTTATGACCCAACATCATTATTACAACTTTAGAATACTATCTCTAAAGAAAAATGAGAAAGGTACACTACTAATTCCCAAAGTAGTGACCGACAGCGACATAGGGGGATTATATATATATCATACTAGGAAGCCTCCTGCTCATCTCCAGTACAGCAACTCATGCATAATCACCTGACCTGCCTCTAGTCTGCCTGTTTAAGAGCACCCGGAGTAATAAGAAGAGACATAAAACTCTAGGTCAGACAAAAGTCTGGTATGAGTGATAAGCAACAAAACAGAACAATAACAGGTATACATAACCATACCCGAACCTGGACCTGCAACCAAAGATTAAGCACAACAAGATGTACAATACTCTAAGGTGACACTAACATATGGTATACAGATATGGGGGAGGGGTGTGCATGTCGTAGTGATGTCAAATAATCAAGCATAACAACCATCCTCACATCTCTCACTCAGTGCGCAAAGCATACGATATCCACCGCTTTGACCACCCAAATCCTTTGCTATGATCACTTTGCCTCATGGAGTCATGATGGCTCCACTGCCCAAATCCATAACCACTAATCCTATGCTATGTCTAGTCTGCCCCCATGATGTCATAACGACTCCACTGCACTGGTTCATAGCCATGCTACGATCACACTGCCCCATGGAGTAATAACTACCTCACTGCACTGATCTGTAGCCTAACATCCATCTTGGTGGTGAATCAAAGTTATGGACGTCGATAACCCCTTAGCACATGTCCCGCAACAAAGCCCAACTCATGAAGTTAACTCATTGGTTCCCAACTGGATCCTGAGTTCTATATTATGACCCAGATTTTTAGATCGATTTATTTTAAATATTTAATATGATTTTAAATATTTTATTGATAATATAAATGAATTTTTTTTTACTGAGTTATTAATTTAATAATCGATTATAAAATTTCAAGTATATTGAATATCGTAATATGAAAATAGTACAATTTAATTCTGAATTAGAATTGAGTCAGAATAATTCAGATAATCAACATAAATTCTGTTTGGAATATATACGATAATAAATAATAATTTATTATCAAAGAATTTATTTGTTTTTGAATTTAAATTATATTGTATTATTTTATTTTGGTTATTTATATTTACGTTCAAATTAAATATCAAAATATATTCAGTTAGTTCAGAATAGTGTTACACTGTTGAAGCAACAGTGGTTACATTAAAATAGCGGTTTGTGGTTTAAATTAATGGACCCCAAGATATTTGATTGTGGATAGGTACAAAATAAAATCGATATCTGTTTAAAAAGAATAAGAATCGCTTTATATCAAATCAGAATTTAATTATATGTACCATACTTAGACTACTTCCGTAAGGACTAAGGTTTCTCCATCTATATAATACGCAACCTTCTCCTCTCATTTCAGAGATAAATCGAACTTCAGGCAGATATAAATGAAATGGCCGAAGCCTTCCTCTCGAAATTTAAAGGTCGGCCTTCCCTTTCTTCGAAGCAAACCCCAAATCCAATAAACCCATTTAAACCCCGTAGTTCAGTTCAATGGTCCTCAAATTAAGTTCGACTTTAAACTTGTGCGTCTAGGGTTTAGATCGCGATGGACTCCAAGGATTTCAGGGTCACGGATATTGTGAATTGGGTGCGATAGAGGATCTCAAGGTCGGCTATTCATCGCGTCGAGTTTGGTGGACTTCTATTTGGTTTTATGTCTTCATCGTTACTCGTCCTAGGTGCTACAGGTTTCAACGTTGTTGGATTTTGGGGGGTGCAATTGGAAGAGTGTCGCGTTATTTGAACAACGAGTTCCTAGGGCTGGTAATTTGGAGCTTGCGAGTGGTTCGAACATGAGTGCGTGATTACAGGCATTCAGTGGAATTCGGGATTTATGGAGGAGGTTGCAATGCGAGGTTACAGAGCGGAGTGGTGGATGATATCGCGATGTGTTCTTAAGTGTTCGGGTGCGAGTATACGGCGCTGGAGTGAGTTGCGTGAGAACAAGGTTTCGAGTTATTGACAACGACAGTGATTGACGGTAAAAAACAGTGGTAGCAGTTGCTTGTTAAAATGGTGAAATGGAAAGTTAGTTTTTTGAAAGGATGAAGAAGGGTTGACGGGTTTTGTTGTGAAGCTGTGATACCAGGTTTGGGGAAGATTACGGTTGACAGTAAAAGGGGAAATCGATCTAACATGAGGTGAGTTCTAATTTGAAGTTAATTTTTGTTGTCAAAATTAGAAACTAAATTAGTATAATGGTATGATAAAAGAAAATGTCATTAACCATTGATCTAGGAATTGGAAAATAGAAAGGAAAAATTAGTTAGTTAATTCCATTTAAATTAGTTTAGTTAATGTTCTTATTAAAATTAAATTGGTTTAATTCATATTCAAACTCGTATAGTTTTTATATAATGTCATACTAACTAAGGGATATTTTATTTAAAATATACAAGATATTATCGAGTGGAAGCAAGCGAGAAATGCGAAGCTCAAGAATACATAATTCAGCATTTAAGAATTGAAATCAGAATGGATCGCAAATAAAATCACGGTGAGTAAATCTCACTTATATTTTTATTTAGAATTATTTTATTCGTTAAAATAATTGTTCGTTGATTGTTTGCATGCATTGAAATTTTATTGTGGATATTATAAATATATATTAGTTATTTAGGATTGATGTTTGTGGCTATTATATATATATATATATATATATATATATATATATATATATATATATATATATATATATATAATATTGGTGGTTGAATTCCCGCAGTATCAATAGCGGATGCCCGCGGTATCATTAGCGGATGATTTCCCTATGTGCCTCACAATATATGTAGTGGATGACCTTTATACCGCGATATCCTACTTCGAAGCAGGACGAGTATTATTTATGTTGACTAACGCCTGTGGATGCAGGAAAAACAGGTTCGAGGGATCCAACTGGATTCCTCAAAATATTATTATTTGTTTGTTTTCACATATATTATAATCAGTACGTCCGGCACGTCCGTTGGACGTGTGCATAAACTACTGAGACCAAAGTTGGTAGTAGGAAAATAATGGTCAAATGAATTATATTTTTTTCATATAAATTTATAGTTGTAATTTAGTATATTGGAAAATTTTATATTTCCCGTATGAAGTAGTTAAATTTATTAGCTAAACCCTGCATTTTCGTTTAAAAATACTTCAAAGTACATTATATTCCCATGCACATAACCATAGCTCTTAAATTCATACTATAATGCATGGCAAAGTGTCCCTGAACCACATCGATTCATTCAAAAGATTGATGTATTTGTTTGTTGTGTAAATAATCCATACTACGTGTGCAAAGAACAGTTAAAAATTTTCTTTATTTAAATGATGGCCATAACATGCATAGAGAATATTTACATGTAAGTTAACTTATTATTGTAGAATAAACAAATACACACACAACTCATTAAAGTAATTTTTGGCATTATTCTGATTTCACTTTGCTAATAAATTCAAAATGAAATATTTTATAGGTATACATTCGTTCACTTGAAATCAAAGCATATAAAATTATTTAACCTATCTCAAATTTATGTAAAACAAAAGTCATTCATGATATAGTAGAAGTCCTCATATTTGTATTTTGACAATGATAAATTCATTTTTCTTAAGTTGAATGAATAAATTATATGGAAGTATTGTGTAACAATTAGTGAAACGTTAAATGAATTAAGATAGTTTTGGTCAATGAGAAATGGTGTTATATTGTAACAATTAAAACATAGAACAGCCCGGAATGGTTTTGGCATTTAGCATATGGAGATACAATATTCGTAAGTAATAAAACTATGTATGTTGAAATTTCCATAATTTGTTTTTAATATTTGCAAAACTTTAATTAATGTTCTTGATTTTTTTTCTCTTTTGATTTTATTCAATTGAAACTTGAGAGTTTCCATTGATGCTACATTTTTCCTGTTCGTCACCCTTCAAGAAAAAGGCGACCTGTCCATTTATATTAACATATAAATATTTGAATTTTGTGTGATTTGTCAATTCTTTCTTGTCGACTTCATGATACCTTATAAAGTTTGAATATGTTACTTTTTCCCTTGTGTTTTATAAACTTCAATTTGCTTATTTACATAATTTTTTTCCAAATGGTTCAAAAATATCACAAATTCGAAATTTGAAAAACAAAAGCTCCATGAAAATTAATCAGTTAGCAGAAGTAAACCAATAGCATACAGGTCAAATAAAATAAAATAAATATCAAATTTTTTTCAGTAGAACGGTTCAAATACATCTAAATTCCGGAAGGAGTATATGCTGCAGTAAATTTAAAATGCAACTATCAAATGTGGAGAAGCTAGTGTTAAAGTGGTTCTGCCGACATCAGATCTAAAGTTGTTGGTTTGATGCGCCTACCAATTGATATACAGTATGCTACTGCTTCCTACAAATCTTTCACTTGCAACAAAAGCAGGAAACCTTTTATCTGCAAATGTTAACAACCGAAGATTAACTAAGGCGACCAAAATTAAATATCTACAAAATGAGTTGGTGAAAACCAGATAAAATCAGGAGTATATTTTCACTATTGTGGGTCAAAATGAGAGAAATTATTTCACTTACTTTGGGTCAAAGTGAAATAAATAAGTATCAGTAAAAATAATAGTCTGGGTAGTAACGTTAGAAAAGAAAAGTATTTCTTAAAAATATTCATTGGATTGTACGGGAAAAGACAAAAATATATTATACAGTATTTATTTTCATAAATGACTAACAATAACACTTGATTTTCGAAGCTGCACTTTAATTCTATCAAAAGGAACTGTTCTTGTAGCACCCTGTAACTGTTGCATTTTCCATACTGATTTCATCCAAACTTAATTTGTCCCTCCCCACTTCATCTTCTATTCTTGAACATCCATAATTTACTATTTATCTACCCATTTCATCTGTGTAACTCTAGCAGTCAAAATACTCCTGTTTTGGTGGAGCAAAGAAGTTATTGGCATGCATAATTTTTTTTTATAAACAAACTTGGCATGCATAAAATTTGTTTTTAAGAAAAACAAATGTTGAGCTACTTTAGATGGAAATGGCGTCTTCCTTCTGTGTGTTGCACCTAATTTAGAAACATTACATACGATCCAATAAACAACTGTGAAATAAATGGTTGGACTCTAAATCACAAAGATCATCTTTAAAATGACTACTGATCATGTTATAAAGAAATGTAATCTTGGGAGAATGGACGTACTTGAAAATTATGACATGTGTTGAGAAATCAAGTGTTTTCGTTTATGACCACGCCTTTAACCTATTGAAATCAAATGTAATAACAGTAATTGCTATATTCCAGAGTATAAAATAAAAGCAAATTTCAACCATTTCCTCTATCATGGAGTGATTGATTTTCTAGTACCATGAAAGCAATTTTCGTTCTATCATAATAATTATTTTTCCTATAGCTAACTGTAGAAAACTTAAGCAACTATAGTACAAATGCAATGAAGATTTAAACAAATAAAAATCTAGAAATATTCAATAAAATACCTTTAATATAATCAGCCACTAATTCTTCCAAGGAAATTAGGTATAAACTTTATATCTCAATTGAATTCGTTAATATTTGATTCCAACTGTTTGTTAAGCAATCTCACCAATATAGTAATCAAAATTTGGCAGTAAATCATCTTAATATGCACTTAGCAATTATAATAGCTAATAACGGAATAACCAAAGGTCAGCTGTACCCATAAATTGTGACTAACGTACATTTAAGTATTGACTAAGCATAATATTTGTAACCATCATACAAATTATCTTAATATAACTTAACTGAAATGTACAGTAACTAACCATAAATTATATACTAAACAGATATTATGAACCAAATAATCAAATTTATGCAAAAATTTAGATTTTATATGGTAACCAAGCTATTTAATGCTAAAATTAAGTTAATCTATGATTCCAACTATTTGTTGACCTATTTCGCCAATCAAAAAATTAAAATTTTATAGTGAATAAGCTACTCTTAGCATTTATAGCTGCTAATCATGGCCAATAAAATATTAATTAACGATAAGAGATATTAAAAAGCATACTATTTTATCACCCTAAATTGGAAACACCAACGAATAAAATATTGAATATAAAAAGGGAAAAAACCTATCAGTATTATAATATATATGTGTGTATATATATATAGTATTAATGAACTTTGTTTGGGTAAACTAAATCAACTTACGGAGAAAGAATCTGATTTAAAATTCCTATCTGTAAGAAAATCAAAGTAAAATTGGAAATAACCTAGGACTGAGCCAACTTAACATAAAAATATCAATCTGGTTACGGCAAGAATTTAATTCAAATGGCCAATTAATGAAAATAATTTTGTACATTTATGTGACAGATGTAGCTATGGAAACTACCATAGGTAAGCATGTATCAGATCCATCCATATATTTATCAATACGACAATGGTAAGTTAATTTAATTAAAAAGACTAAGACATACAAATAGAAATTATAAAGTTTAATTAAAGAAACCATTTTGAGCACACATTACAGCCTTACTCTCAAATGAATTTTAAATATTTAATTTATCAAAATGAACAATCAGCAAACAATGCGGTCGACGGTTGGTGTGAAAAAATAAAGAAAAAGAAAGTTCATATGCAAGCCAAGGAGCAACGACATAATCTTCAAACATAAATTCAAAGAAAAAGAGTCAATGCCTAAGTTTTTATATTGAATTTTAAGGTGAAATGTGTAGTTAGTGAAAAACCGGTAAAGACCATTGGTAAATAAGAATGTTATTTATATAGAAATTTAATGAGAACATTGATGAAACATTTATGTCTTGGATGTATCTGTAAGAAAATCAAAGTAAAATTGGAAATCACCTAGGACTGAGCCAACTTACCATAAAAATATCAATTTGGTTATGGCAAGAATTTTAATTCAAATGGACAGTTATTGAAAATAATTATGTACATATACGTGACAATGTAGCTATGGAAACTACCATAGGTAAAGCATGTATCAGATCCATCCATATATTTATCAATACGACAACGGTAAGTTAATTTAATTAAAAAGACTAAGACATACAAATAGCAATTATAACGTTTAATTAAAGAAACCATTTTGAGCACATTACAGCCTTACTCTCAAATGAATTATAAATAATTTATCAAAATGAACAATCAACAAACAATGCGGTCGACAGCCGGTGTGAAAAAATAAAGAAAAAAGAAAGTTCATATGCAAGCCAATGAGCAACAGCATAACCTTCAAACATAAATTCAAAGAAAAAGATTCAACACCTAAGTTATTATATTGAATTTTAAGGTGAAATGTGCAGTTAGTGAAAAACCGGTAATGACCATTGGTAAATGAGAACGTTATTTATATTGAAATTTAATGAGAACATTGATGAAACATTTGTGTCTTTGATACATGTTGGATGTTTGATGGAGGATGCATGTTTGTTGTGCTTGTGCGATGATGAAAAATGCATGTTGTAAGAAAGGTTTTTGCACGTTATAGAATAAGTTTCTAAAATAATGATTTTTTGCTGGACAAAGCTGTGTACCTTGTCAATAAGTTTGCCTGTCTTCTGGGCTAACTCCCCCATAAAGATAGTCTTTGATTCGAAGAAGCTCATTTGCTTCATTTTGAATATCATCAGCCTATTCAAGTAGTTGTTAATAAACACAAACACTTATAACATATATTAAATTGAACGGCTAAATTATAACATGGCCACGTGCAGACCCTACGGGAGACTGTAGTGCAATTAGACAGAGATGTATTGCTACACGATTACCCTTTATCATACCATAAATAAATAACCCATCATACGATAGATGTAAGAAAAATCAGTAGGGGAAGAAAAGTGTGGAACTCGCAACTAAAATTTATTACTGCCTTTCCAAAACTATCCCCTTAAAATTGTTAAAACTTAAACTTTAGGTTCAAGTTGAAGTACAATGGGAGATAGCAACTTCATTCAAACGATAAATAACCAAGCAAAATAGGACTGCTATTACACTGGGATGGTGTTGCAAGTTATAGAAGTTCACATTGAAGATTAATAATGCAACTTAAAAGTTAAACCTTTGAACATGGGAAATCTTTCTAGTGGTATATTAGTTTTTTAGTGGAAACAATAGTAGTAAAACCTTCCCTCCAGCACCAAGAAGAAATCTAGCTAAGTTATAGGCATAGCCTACACAGTTGGTAGCAACTGCACTTTTTAAGCTTTGCATTGTATCATATATACCCATGCTTGGTGTAAGCTGCAAATGAAATCGGGAAAACTTGAGAGAGGTAAGCACAAATTACATTAAAGATTGAGCTTTACATAAAAAATTAACAATTCTATGTTTTATGTTTAGACCATCATTCATGATAACATTTCGTTATGCTACCAACAAAAGGATCATATGTTTTCAAGGAAAACAAACTCGGGCTTTTTGTAGGTCATTGCATTGTCTGTCCTATAATGTTTACAAAACCAAAAAAAAATAAAGAGTCCATTAGTGCTCTCCTATCATGCAAGTAGCACAAAAGCAAAATTCTTTGCATCTCTATGAATGATAAAGTAGAAATAATGAAACTGAATGTCAATCAAGTACAGTTGTATAAGATACAGAAAAATGTTGACAAACAAAAAGGTTTAGTGATCAGTTACAAAATGTAGCATACAACATACATGCAGGAAGAAGTCTCTGTTATTCAAACAGCATCAAACATATCACATTCATTTATACATATGAAACAATACATATCAATACGGATCAGAATAAGTATAAAATCAATGAAGAATTCGGTAACATAATTCGGTTTACCACTTGATCTGGAGAATAAAAAAATTATGTTAAGGTAGGAAAAACGTGAATTATAGAAAGGCATACTGAAGATGAATTACAGGAGCTGTCAACTCTATCCCTCTAGACTTATGTTTGGAAACAAATACAATTTTTTTGCTAATCTAAGTGTTATGAGTTTGGAAACTTGCACCATCCCCTACTGCTACAGTTGGGATTATCGAACGCTCAATAGAATTTGCATTGTTCAAAATTTCTGTCTCTGCAAAACATCCAGATTTAGTCACCAATAATTCTAATTAAACAAATTCAAATACAAAAAGTGCAAAAAAAAAAAAATCCTGTTTTCAAATCTGGAAACTGTTTTTGCAAATCTATGTACTATAGTAGATATTTTAATAAATAGCATAATTTAAACAGAAAGATTGCCTTCTAATGTGTTAGTTCTTTGGAGGAGAGCATGGCACAAAGATCCAATTTTATTGACTTGCAAAAGGGGGAAAACCTAATCCGAACCCTAAGCCAGTCGCCTCTCAATATATAGATTGGCTCATTCAGGGAAGGCGATGTGAAGAAATAGAATTGAGAAACGAACGGAAGGAAGTAGGAGTTGGCCAAGTAAATAGAACTGCTGTAGAAACCTGCAGTAAAATCAGAAATTGATTAGGGAAGAAGAAAAAGTAGGAGGGAATGCGTCAAATGGTAATTTCGGTAGTGGACTTAGTGGAAGTGTGGTACGACCACTAAATTGAAAAAGGACAAAACTGCCCATTCACCCAATGCTAATTTAAAAAGGGTGTTTTGGACATTTCAAAAGCTTCATTTCAAGGTATTCTCATTATAATATAGATATATGATGTGTTGGTTGATAATTGAGTGGTTTGATTGTTTAAATATCACTTGGGCCAAAATGTTGATATATAAAAATATCGTGAAAAGGATATTTGAGATTTAAAAAGGGAAATATATTTTTAAAAATAGAAATTGAATTTTTAATGAGCTATAGGAATATTAACTTGTTTTGAACAAGTATTGAATTTATAAACGTTGTTTATGAATTAAAAAAATGCAGAGAATTGAAATTTAAATTCAAATATGAATTTAAACGTGAATTTAAAAATTATCATTTGATAATTCGAATATTTAAATTCAAATGTGAATTTAAAAATAGAAATGGGGAATCGTTTTAAAGAAGTTGTAACGACCCGAACTTCCCCGGTAAGGAAAGCCCGGATTGAATTGAGGACAACACACAGAAGAACGTAGACAGAAGAACATTTCATTGTATATTACAACAATTCATCAGATTACAAGAATATACAGAGTATAAATCAATATTACACATTCAATAAATATCAGAGATTACAATACATTACATAGTAGCGGAAAATAATACAATACACAACTAGAAGAGATATACGGATACAAAGCTTTCCGGATATCATTCCAGCTGTAAACCAGGATCCTGTGAATATAAATCTGCAAAACCAAAACTACTAGCTGCCCGTGTCAAAATAAGGGCACCCAGAGTTTAGGTTAAAACAATAAACTCCAGGTCAGTCATGTGACTGGTGTGAGAACTAAAACAGTTATTAATCTTTATTTTAAAGTTAGGTAAATAAAGGGACCACGCCGTATAACACGGAACGAGTTTCCTCCCAAGAATACCAGTGCATTTAACAACAGCGCAATGCTAAATAAAGAAAAATGAAGCTATTATAAGACCCAGGTCCTATCACACAATGCAACGCAAGTCGGGGGATAGGGTTTTTACCTTATAATAGCCAAAGAATGCTTGATACGTGAAATTTTATCTTTTTATTCTTAATCAGACTCCAACCGCAAATTAGTAAGAGAACGATTCCCTAAGTATTAACCCCGAAGGCCGAAACCAACATTAGACCAATACCCAGGAAACCACTCATCTTAGCTCGTTTCCAGTTAGTTTCTGATTTTATATACAATCATAAATATCAATCATAGGCGGCATGAATGTCCCATACCACTATGTCGCCATATATAGGTATACAATCTAAACCGCAAAATGTCGTATTGGAAGTTGGTTTATCATTTATGGTATGAACCGAGGCAAAAGATAGACCTCTACCGATTCGAGACTCTCTAGCCCGAGCCTCAGGATCAGAACGCATCAACCCTTTGGATCGTCAGGGCCGGTCCACCGATGTGGATTATTATGCCTGAACACTACGTTTCCCCGCCCTTTGGGGCGTAAATGAGCCAACGAGTGACTCCATCGGTCCCGGATCGACCGATATATCCGAGGCGCCTCGCAAACCAACAACCACATAAGTCAAACTTGTCAGGGCGTGTAAAACCACTGACGCCACTTCTAACTAGAAGGAAACGCATGCCCTCCCAGATGTCCTCTCCCGTTTCTGGTTCATATCGGGTGTGTAACTCGCGAAGTAAACGTTACACAAAGCTATGCCACAAAGGCCTTGCTTTGATCATCAACCACAAGACTTTGCTTTTCAACAGAAGCCTTGATCATTTGCCACTTAGGCATGCCACACAGGCAATTCACTCTATGTGTTTGATATCCATCAGTATATAACCCCGGAGCTCGTACGTCTCAGAGAAGGGCGTTAAGCAAGAGAATAAATTCTCCGTCGCCAAACAGATATATATTTAATAGAAATCAATCACACAAAATAAAATCCAATGTCACACACACAGTCCATTTACAAGTTCGTTCTGGGTCTGAACGAAACCGGAGGCACCTAGTACTCCGCATATCCATCGATCTCCAAGTACGTCTGGACGACCACCAACTGATTCCCTCATCTTGGGTGTATGGCCCAATCAAGATCATCAGTAATTATCCAAACGACGTGAAGACCTCCGGTCTTCAACCATCGTCTTCATCTTCGACTAATCGTCGAATCAGTTATTCAGAATGTTGTAAACCCGGTCTTTCCGAATAACTCGCGTATACAATAAACAAGTGTTACACAAACACAACATACGCCTCATTCAAATTCATCAGTCACTAACGGTAAATTAGTAAGAGAACAATTCCCCAAATATTAACCCCGAAGGCCGAAACCAACATCAGATCAATACCCAGGAAACCATTCTGCTTAGCTAACCTACAGTTAGTTTCTAAGTTTCGCATTCTTAGGGAGAGGTTCCCATTAATTTTATCAAAGATAAATTCCTTTAAATTTATTCTTTAGTCTCCCTTTGAATATCACTTCAAACTAGTCAGGATTAACGAACCTTACCGAAGTAATCATTTATTTTAATTTCCCAACCCCAACTTATTCATCCCATGAAGTAAAACTGGTTATACTTCATATCTAACACCACGGTGTTATCGGTAAATTCAATTACCATTTCATGTTCAAATCTAATTAAAGATTTAACTATCGCCTGGAGCAAAACTAGTGATACTCCATTCTTGATCTTTTCAATCTAATTAAAGATTTATTAAAACTCCCTTTAGTTTTAATCTTTAACTGGGTTAAAGAATCAGTGTCATTTAAAACACGGTTCACGATAAACCCCAAAATCACATCACATTTCAATCAGTCCCTAACCGTAAATTAACAAGTCAGCAATTCCCTAAGTATTAACCCCGAAGGCTGAAACCAACATCAGATCAATACCCCATAAACCATTCAACTTAACTAATCTCCAGTTAGTTTCTGATTTTCTTAACTCCTTTGGGTCTAAGAACAGTATTATTGAAGATACCTGTAACGACCCAGGAATTTTTGGCCCGAAAATCGACATAAATACCTTTATGTAACTCATGACGACCTTCCAAACACCGAAAACACTGGAACGTTATTAGAAAGAAATTAGAGGGTGAGATAAGAAAGAAATATTAGAATAGAAGAAGAAGAAGAAGAAGAAGAAACAACACAACACAGAATCTCACATCGCAGCGGAACAAAATATAATATAGAAACAACTTTATTGAGAGCTTTAAATAAAACTTACCATATCATAGTACATCAACATCTACACGCAATTATAATGATCTTCCCTATACACAACACACACCGGAAAAGTAACCATATAATATCATACGCCTGGATTCTTTCAGCTTGTCTCTTCACAACTTTTGATAACCTGGACCTGTACACCCCCGGCTAACCCGAGCATTTACAAAACACTGGGTCAGTCTGGTGAACCAGAGTGAGATAAACTCGCACAGTATTTAGGGTATCACACAACCTGATTTTAAAGTTAAAATCCTTCAAAGAAAAAGGATAATCGTAAGACCAAATCCACACATAATAACGGATGGTTTTTACCTTACGATAACCCAAAATATTTTCGAAAACCAATATCTTGTCTGATATTATAATAATGTCTAATTACAAGTAAATATCAATCTAGTGGAACGCTTGCATCTCACGCTCCACATATATAGTATACAAATCAAAACCGCGGGCGCTTCTTGGAAATTGGATTCCGACTATGACAAGGTATGGGACCACCTGCCGATTGTGTATCTCTAGAGACGAATACACTGGGTTCAACAAGAACGTCTTGCAACCCGGCCCTCACATGACCGACCACTCATTTCGCTTGAGTGTATCGAATGTATATCACCAACGGTTGGACTCAAACCACCGTTTCCCGAAAAGGGACAGCATCGAATATAGATTATAGAAACAAAAGGATTTTCTCTAGATAGGTGATTATACACCCTAATGGGAGCGACCCACATAGCCATGCTGCCTGCCCGATTTTTGTCATTTCCCGGTTGATGAGGCTTGAGGTTTGAATTTCCTTTACAAAACCTAGCCGCCATTCACTTTGAATGCCACATCGTCAGATCTGTCAAATCACTAATTGACATTCACAAAGATACTCTGCAGCTGACAGAAGTACGTTTGTAAAAATCAATGTACATGACTATCTGGAAATACTCTGTTAGACACTCGTCCATACAAGTCATCCAGGAACAGGATGAACCGAAGGTACTCTCCTACTACATCTCGTATAGGAATCACCCCATGGATCAGTAGCGATAAGTCCTTGCAACCCGTAGATTCCGACCACGACAGAACCACAGTACATCTCTGGTTGCAGACCAGAGATTATTAGCAATCCTTCCGTTTACGAAATTCTACGGTCTTCAATGCTCCATCTCGATCACCTTCTGGTACCTTCACGTATTTGTTGGTCGGAATGGTTTTTGAATATAAATTCGAACCCGGTCTTTCCGTGCCAACAATCGTACTGGACAGGTTTGATAGTCGGTGTTTTAACTATCAAAATAAACATTGTTTCAATCACGACAGACAAATGAGTTCACTGGTTAAGTATTCAGCACCACTTGGCCTTTTAATTAAACATCATTATGAAATATCCTTTATTTATTACCCGATAGAACCCAGCGCTTATTGTTGTTGGATAAAACCCCACCTTTTCATTATTTCACTAATGAAAATAAACTATCACTAATCCTTTTTACCATCACAACTAATATCACCCTTAGATAGTCCTGGTGTCGTTCAAGTTGGGGTATTTTAATTACCTCTCCGACCTTGATCGACAACGTTCATACCCAAAGATAAATACGAGTTGTAATATAAAACCAATATCTCATCCTAATCCCAACACAAATTCCATTTAACTATTTAATTCAATGTAAGGTTTAATAAACCTTATCATCACTTTGAAAATCTCTTTCTTTAATATACCATTTTACTTAATTCAATTAAGCAACTTCTTTATAACTCACCACTTTTAATCTCATTAATATAACCTTGGTTTATTATAAACTCTTTATCTCAAATTCCCTTTTTACTTAATTTAAATAATTAAGTAACATTATTTTAAGCTATAATATGTGCTTAAAATCTTCTTTTATAACTTTGTTATAAACTCAGGTTTTAAACAAACTTGTTCGTAAACTCCTCTCACCATTCAACAAGATTTAGTTTTTCACTTTGATTACCTTTGAAACGGATTCAATTAAAAAGTCATTTCCCAAATTACTATAAATCAGAATAATACCTTAGCTTAATCTTTAACTACGGTAAAGGTAGTTAATTCCTTTATTTACTAACATAAATAGTGAATCCCCTTTTTGAAACTTCATTAAAATTAAAACAATATTCATTTAACTAATTTATTTAGACACACTAATTTAATAATCAATCTTAATTAAAACGGTCGATTTAATCAACTTAAACAAGTTATCTTGGTAATCGATTCCAATTTATTTTCTCTTTAAATCAATTTAAATAAATTCCATTCAATTGTTTCTAAGTAAATAACTATCCAAATCTGGTCAATTGGTTAAATTCCTTTTCTTATAAATCTGACTATCATCAGAATTTACTTGGATTAATAAATAAGTTTTAAACTTAAAAAAAAGGGAATCTTTATTCTCTTTAAACAAACTTTTATTCAAATATATTTCAAAATCTATATCCAGTTATAAAATAAATTTTATAACTTCATTTCTGTCGATTTGCCTGACGGTAAATCAACATCTATAAAACGATTGATTTTACTGGCCATATGTTGCCAGATACTCAACCAATACCGTCTATTTGTTTAAACTACACAGATGTTGAAATTTTAGTTAACAACCAATATTTAAACCAATCACCCCATCGGATCAGTTCATATATGATAATAAATCATCAACCAATAAATAAAACGATTCAATCAGTTTAAACAATTCATCACATTCAACACGTTTATTTTATAAACGTGACCAACAAGGTAAGTTACCTTTATTGGAACCAATCGTTAAAAATAACGATTTGGTATTTTACTGAAATTTAAACACAGTTTAATTCCATCAGTTAAATAACAGACAATTGTATAACTAGCAAATGAACAACCATCAGCAAGTATAGCACACAAAATAAAGAACCCAATTTATATAAAATATAAATGGAAAAACTGAGTGAGTTTAACTCACCTTGATTTGGATTCGTTGAAAAACAAATTCGGTTTAGTCAAACTAAACAGACGTTTTAATTTGACTAAATTTCTAGTTGCATCTGATCCTGACTAACCCTGCTCCATCTCGAAGATCTCATCTCTACGGTCCCAACGAGACTGACCGTGCCTCAATCTGATAACGTGAGCGCGAGATATCGTATTAACACCATTATAAACTAATTAAATTATAAAACATAGAAATTTAAATTTTTAAATGGCCTCTTACCTAACCATGTTCGGCCCGATAACAGCCCAACCCGCTCCAAATTGATAAAACCCTGAATCGGCTTCACAAATCCACAATCCACCGCCTCCACTAATTTTTCCATCGCCTGTCTGAAATTAATCCATGGCCAAGAACCCTAAATCCCCTTTCACTTCTTCCATCAGCATCGAAGTCAGTTGCCTCGCAACCCTCCCCTTTCATCAGTGAAAATCGGACGCATCTCCCCTACACAACCCTGAATCTCCTCGTCTTCCTGTTTTCGTCGCTCTGCCAAACGCCTAACTCTTCGATCTCCTTCCACATATTATCGTGTACCCCAAAACTTCACTGGTCAACCCAAAACTTCCTGAAACAACTACGGTTCAGACTGAAGCTTCAATCGACCGAACCCTAGATGTTTGGCTTCGAACATACACCTCTCGAACAGATAAGTATATAATTTTTTTATTAAGGGTTTTAATTCCTGTATTAATTTGTTTTGATTTTCATGTGGTTTGACTTGTTTTTCGTTACTGCTGAGTTCTGGAAAAATAAAACACGATGTGGTTACGTATTTATACTTGGGGATTCGCTCTAGATAAGAACACTGTCACCACGAATTGTAAAATCACAAGTTCATCCTAGATGAACCTAGGATCTTACGTGCTGCTTCATTTCACTTAGTTGTATCATCACTGTGGTACTTGGCATGGAATTGTCATGTGTGTTCAGATCTTCACATGGATCGAGTGGTATTGAACTGTCATGTATATGTATATATGGCAGACATGATTTATAAGATTTTTATGAATTTAGTATTGTATTTCCTGTACCGTTGGTCTGCTAAAATGGAACCTTGATCAAACTTGCATATGAGTAGATTTGGTTAGGCTATGAGACCATGAATTGTTTATTCAATTCAGAATTTTAGATCCATATCATAGCTATGGGCTATCACTTAGCTATCGAATGGTAATATCAATGGGCAGATTTGAATTTTGTGTGGTGGGTTCAGTGTGTACTTGCAGAATATTTTTGCAAGGATCTGTTCATGAACTATTGTATAAAAAATTTCTTTGATGTTCCTATACTGTTCATGTTCACTGTGTTCTTAACTGTTGACTTCATTATTTCTTAGCTTGTTCATTTGAATTTTCTTTCTTCATAGCTGTTCTTAGGTGGATTATATACTACTAGCTTAGGCAATTCTCTTCTTTTCCTTTGCAGGTTGATGACAGCTTGATGCTGCAACATGTTTAACAAGGATTTTTCAATGATTTTGAATGGGATTTGCGGCACTGTTGGCCTGTTAGCAAGATCCGACTGTGATTGAGAGATTATGAGTTGTAAATTCAAATCAGAGATTTGAAAATTGTATTGTAGATTTTCAGTTCAGATTTTAAATGCATGGAAACAGTTCTGATGTGTATATGTATGAATTTTACTGTGTATATTGACCATATAAATATAAGCTATTTTCTCGATTTGCCTATATAGATTGATGTATATATACATATTTTAGTTGTTTAGCTGTGCATTACCTATTTCTCTCTTTTTTTTCTTTTTTCCTTCTCCTTTTGTTTCACCGTTTTCTTATGGTATGTTGTCTTTGAACATATAAGTGCATTCTCTTTTTTTTTTTTTCTTTATTTGATTTGCGTAGACAGGCTCGAATATTGGTGAATATTTCATGTTTGCTTAGCAATGTATATAGTTTGACTTAAAAGCAAAACTTCATTTATGGTGTATCATACTTTAAGTTTCATATATATATATATATATATATATATATATATTATATATATATATACATGTGTAATTATCATCAAGTAAGTTGATGACACCATTTTTAAATCTTATATAATATTGTTACAATATACATTTAATCCCAACAGTTGAATTTAATTGGATACAGATAAAATCGATATTCTCGAATATATTCACAAATGCAATATCATATAGATGAAATTCCAAATTCGACAAACAACACTTCGGGTTAAACGATATTGAAATATATATATATATATATATATATATATATATAAATTCTTATTTAAGTTATTAAACAAACAATATTGTTTATAAACGATTCCCATAGCGATTAATTTAAAATTTGATTTGACCATATCTAACAAATTATAATACGAAATCTGGAATTTTCTCCTTCATATGAAAATTATCATCAAAACGATTCTAACGTTTCTCGTTTCACAGAAATCCGACTTATATCGGATCTTGTATAATCAGTTAAAGTTCAAATCGAAAATTTCGAACTACCGTGACGTTTTCGAGCTCGTTTTAATTAATATATATTCGAATTCAATTTTAAATAAATAAATTCGATTAAAAATCCATTATAATCTCAATATAATATATAAACTGATTTAAATATTCTATTTTAAATGGTCGAAAAATCTGGGATGTTACATTCTTTCCCCCTTAAAATAATTTCGTCCTCGAAATTGCTAAGGTAAGAAAGGATGTTACAACCCATAAATTTCCAAATCCAGTTAAATATTAAAATCGAAAACAATTCCATATATTAAATAAATAATTTCCAAAATCAATCATGAAGTATTCATTTGCAACACAAGACGGAATTAGTCAATTTTAATCCATGTGATTACACTCCAGTTGACTATACTGGAATTTAATTATAATTCAACTTTTTACTAAACTGTCGATGAATTTATATCCAAGCAATCTAACACCAAATCAATACCAATCAACCATCCGTGCACAACCAATCTTAATCAAAATAATTGATTTTATGCTCAATTTAATATTTTACTTTGGTTTCACGTATTCGAACATCAATCGGTAAATAACCGATTTATTTCTATTTGATTATTTCAAATTCCAAATTTAATTAATTTAATTAAATTTGACCAAGTTAAGTTTTAACTCAAATTTCAATCAAATTTGAATTTCATTCACATTAATCAAACACACAACCCAATATCTCGATAATTTGACAAATTATTCCTTTTCTATACAAAAATATAATTTGGGTAAAATTATTTCATTTACCCTCTTTATAAAACAATACTGTATCGATTGCCAGTTCAACGCTTCTCAACACTTGAACTGATCAAATAACACAGTACAAAAAGTTGTATATAAAATTTACAATTACGCTCTCATATATATATATATATATATATATATATATATATATATATATATATACACACACACACACACTCAATCTCGATCTAGGGTATTACTAACCCTGTAACAACCCGCATTCTACGCATCGAAGAATCGTAGAATATTTATTTCTTTCTCATATGAAGTCGTATGGTCATGTAACTTTGGGAAACAACCATTAGAGTCATTTCCCATGTTCATGATTTTTGTCGATTTTTAAATGACCGTTTTACCTCCAGTTGGTACTGTTTCGGCCATAACTTTTGATTGGAAAGGAGTTTTGGCTTGAGACCACTTCCATTGGATTCGAATGATGGTTTCTCTTTCCGTAGAGTGGTTACATTAGCCAAACAGACTTACCGGTTGGGAGATATGGCTGAAACAAGGTTTAGAAGGTGAAAAACAGCTAATTGGGCTTAACCGGGTGATTAGCAACTAGGCCCAATGGGGGATTTGGGTTATTTAAGGGCTACTAGGGTTAGGATTTCGGCTTTAGACTCATTTTTTCAGCCGCCACTTACTTCCTTCAAGCTCTAGCAATGGCCTCCACCTTCTAATTTCATCCCAAATCGTCTCTAATCACTTTCTAATCGAAGATTAAGCAAAATTACATGACATCAAGGGAGGGTAGCACCAAATCAGAGAGAGATATGTTGGAACGCATAGGGATTGGATCCAAATCAGAGATTATTTTAGATCTAAAGTTTGTTTGTGGCTAAGGTGAGTGATTTGCATTGTTTTTCACTAATTACGGCTAGTTATGGTAATTAGCGAAGATTAGCGAAATTATGGCTCAGAAAAATCTAGAAAAATTCCTTAAATTCTAAAACATCATTTTATGTCTCTAATATGAATTTGGGTTAATTTCGACTAATTTTGCAAATCCCGGAATTTGGGGGATTAAGGGGTAATTAGTGATAATTAGCGAATTTGTGCATGTTAAAAATCTAGAAAAATATTCATAAATTCTGAAATATTGTTTTAGACCTCTGATATGAATTTGGTTAATTTGGTTAAGTTTTGCTAATCCTATGGTGAGTTTTACCTAAACATGCTTAAGGGAAATTAAGGGGTTTTGGGTATATTTGATCCATTTTACATGCTATGATTTATGTTTTGGTGTTTGGGGTCGATACTACATGTTGCTATGACTGTATGGTATGCTTTGTGATTGTTTACAAGTGTTAGATTGGTCGAAAACGCCGTCGAATGGCGTGAAACAAGTTGTAGGGAAGCTGTGCAGGGACCGGATCGCGGATCGCCCCTATGTGCCACGACCCGAACCGGAGACCACGATCCTATGGTGGGAGGAGCTCGAACTCGAACCGCGTCACGCGCTAGAGCACCCGATCGCATGCCATCTCCGATCCGACCCGATCCACTTCATAAGCTCACGATCTGAACACTGTGTGCATCCAAGATCTGAAGGGCGAGGAGCATCACGACCGAAGGGAAGCGCCACGAGCTATGGAGCACGACCCGAACCAGTGGGAGTGCCTCGACCCGACCCGATCCGGTGCATCATGGAGGGACTTGAGGAACTCGACCCGATCCGTATGGAACGACTCGATCCGATGGAGGGAGCACGACCGACCCGATCCGAGATGCTTGGATTTGAAGTGAAGACCACGATCCGACCCGAGCGAGGGTGATGACCACGATCCGAAGCAAGGTGAAGTGAAGACCGACCCGGATGAAGATGATGACTAAAACCCGAGATGCAAAGGTAGTCCAAATGGAAGTTAGAGCTCAGGATCCAGATGGGGACCAATGAGTTCACTTCATGGTTGGGCTTTGCTGCGGGACGTGTGCAAAGGGGTTGTCGGTATTCATAACTTTGGTTCACCACTGAGAGATGGATAGTGGGCTTGTAGTGATAGTTACGCGGGTTTGGATTCCGTCATGGCCCAAAGTATTAGGAGACCAAAGTAGTGGATATCGTATGCTTTACGCACTAAGTAAGGGATGTGAGGATGATTGCTATGCTTGATTGTTTGACATCACTATGACAAGCACACCCCCACCCCCGTTATCTTTACACCATTTGAAAGGGCACCTTAGAGTGTTGTACAGTATGTAGTGCTAACTCTTTGGTTGCAGGTCCAGGTTCTGGTATGATTGGATTATACCTATTATTATTCTGTTTAGATGCTTATCGCTCATACCAGGCTTTATGTCTGACCCAGAGTTTTATGTCTCTTCTTATTACTCCGGGTTCTCACACGAGCAGACTAGAGACAGGTTAGCTGGTGATGCGCGAGTAGCTGATTCGGAGGCGAGCAGGAGGCTTCCATGTATGATATATAGATATTCTCCCTGTGTCGCTGGTGGTCGCTACTTGGGCATTAGTAGTGTACCTCATTTATCTTACTTTTGCTTTGAGACAGTTTGAAAAGTTTTAATAAGCTGTATTTTGGATTTCCGCTGCTATGATGCTTAGTTTTGGTTTCCAGCTTATGCACTGTCTCCCCTGTTTTATGTCAAGTATGTTATTATTATATTTTGTTCTATGCGCTGTGAGACATTCTACAGGTTCCTCGTTAGTTCATTTCCTTCTTCCCTTTTTCCTTATGACGACCCGTTTCATGCTAACTGGACATGTGTACAGCGCACTTTTGGAGTAAATGTCGGTTGGTGCGGGGCGGGCCGTCACAAACCCCATCTATCGAGCTACACCACAGAGCCAAGGTTATAACTAAACCAATAGCTCTGATACCACTGTAACGACCCAGGAATTTTCGGCCCGAAAATCGACATAAATACCATTACTGTAACTCATGCCGACCTTCCAAACACCGAAAACACTGGAACGTTATTAGAAAGAAATTAGAGGGTGAGATAAGAAAGAAAGAAATATTAGAATAGAAGAAGAAGAAGAAACAACACAACACAGTATCTCACATCACAGCGGAACAAAATATAATACAGAAATAACTCTATTGAGAGCTTTAAATAAAACTTACCATATCAGAATACATCAACATCTACAGGCAGTTATAATGATCTGCCCTATACACAACACACAACGGAAAAGTAACCATATAATATCATATGCCTGGATGCTTTCAGCTTGTCTCTTCACAACTTTTGATAACCTAAACCTGTACACCCCGGGCTAACCCGAGCATTTACAAAACACCGGGTCAGTCTGGTGAGCCAGAGTGAGATAAACTCGCACAGTATTTAGGGTATCACACAACCTGATTTTAAAGTTAAAATCCTTCAAAGAAAAAGGATAATCGTAAGACCAAATCCACACATAAACAAGGACGGTTTTTACCTTACGATAACCCAAAATATTTTCGAAAACCAATATCTTGTCTGATATTATAATAATGTCTAATTACAAGTAAATATCAATCTAGCGGAACGCTTGCATCTCACGCTCCACATATATAGTATACAAATCAAAACCACGGGCGCTTATTGGAAATTGGATTCCGACTATGACAAGGTATGGGACCACGTGCCGATTGTGTATCTCTAGAGACGAATACACTGGGTTCAACAAGAATGTCTTGCAACCCGGCCCTCACATGACCGACCACTCATTTCGCTTGAGTGTATCGAATGTATATCACCAACGGTTGGACTCAAACCACCGTTTCCCGAAAAGGGACAGCATCGAATATAGATTAAAGAAACAAAAGGATTTTCTCTAGATAGGTGATTATACACCCTAATGGGAGTGAACCACATAGCCATGCCACCTGCTCGATTTTTGTCTCCCGGTTGATGAGGCTTGAGGTTTGAATTTCCTTTACAGCACCTGGTTGCCATTCACTTTGAATGCCACATCGTCAGATCCGTCAAATCACAAATTGACGTTCACGAAGATACTCTGCAGCTGACAGAAGTACGTTTATAAAAATCAATGTACATGACTATCTGGAAATACTCTGTCAGACACTCGTCCATACAAGTCATCCAGGAACAGGATGAACCGAAGGTACTCTCCTACTGCATCTCATATAGGAATCACCCCATGGATCAGTAGCGAGAAGTCCTTGCAACCCGTAGATTCCGACCACGACAGAACCACGGTACATCTCTGGCTGCAGACCAGAGATTATTAGCAGTCCTTCCGTTTACGAAATTCTACGGTCTTCAATGCTCCATCTCGACCACCTTCTGGTACCTTCACGTATTTGTTGGTCGGAATGGTTTTCGAATATAAATTCGATCCCGGTCTTTCCGTACCAACAATCGTATTGGACAAGTTTGATAGTCGGTGTTTTAACTATCAAAATAAACAGTGTTTCAATCATGACAAACAAATGAGTTCACTGGTTAATTATTCAGCACCACTTGGCCTTTTAATTAAACATCATTATGAAATATCCTTTATTTATTACCCGACAGAACCCAGCGCTTATTGCTGTTGGATAAAACCCCACCTTTTCATTATTTCACTAATGAAAATAAACTATCACTAATCCTTTTTACCATCACAACTAATATCACCCTTAAATAGTCCTGGTGTCGTTCAAGTTGGGGTATTTTAATTACCTCTCAGACCTTGATGGACAACGTTCATACCCAAAGATTAATACGAGTTGTAATATAAAACCAATATCTCATCCTAATCCCAACACAAATTCCATTTAACTATTTAATTCAATGTAAGGTTTAATAAACCTTATCATCACTTTGAAAATCTCTTTCTTTAATATACCATTTTTTGCTTAATTCAATTAAGTAATTTCTTTATAACTCACCACTTTTAATCTCATTAATATAACCTTGGTTTATTATAAACCCTTTTTCTCAATTTCCCTTTTTACTTAAATAATTAAGTAACATTATTTTAAGCTATAATATCTGCTTAAAATCTTCTTTTATAACTTTGTTATAAACTTAGGTTTTGTGACGACCCCAAACCCCGTACTGACGGTGGCAAGGGTAATCTTTGGAATATAACACAGAAACAGATAATAGTAGAACAGAATTAAATAAATACACCAGATAATGTACAATAGAATACACTGGATAAACGTAATCATCAGAGTTACACAGTATACAGGGTCATACTTAGTACAAATACAGTTCAGCTATACATAAATGTCTACAGCGGAAACAAACAAAATATGTACAATAGGAGCTGAACAGCATAAAAAGAGATAAATAATAAAATCCATCTTCAGCTCCAGCTATCCAGAAAGAGCCAGCTAAAACCTGAATACAAGGCTGTCCGTGTAGAAAGAGGGGCACCCAAGTTTGAAAGTGAAACAAACTACGAGTTAGTCTTGGGACTGGTATGAGAAATCTACTCAACACATTTATAATATGGCTAATCACAGGAGCACGCCACTTTCGTGGAACAGGTTTACTCCATTGGATTTCCAGTGATTTAAAACAAATCATTCTTTTAAACATCGCAATGCTTTTTATAAAAATGAAGCCATTATAAGACTCAGTTCCCATCACACAATGCAACGCAAACCGGAGGATTGAGTTTTTACCTTATAACGGCCAAAATATGCTTGATACGAATAAAACAAAAGCATTTGATATTATTGCTAGTGTTATATGTTTTAAAAACAATTTCAAATCATAACTATCAATCATAGACGACATTAATGCCCCATACCACTATGTCGCCATATATAGGTATACAATCAAAACTGCACAGTCACGTATTTGGAAATTGGATTTCCGTCCTGAACCAAGGCAAAAGATAGTCCTTACCGACTTCGAGACTTCCTAGCCCGAGCCTCAGGGTCAGAGCGCATCGACCCTTGGATCGTCAGGGCCGGTCCACCAATGTGGATTAAAATTCCTGAACACTGCGTTTCCCCGCCCTTTGGGGCGTAAATGAGCCAACGAATAGCTCCATCGGACCCGGATCGTCCGATCTAACCGAGGCGCCTCGCAACAGCAACAACCACATAAGTCAAACTCGTCAGGGCGTGTAAAACCACTGATGCCACTTCTAGCTAGGAAGAAACGCAGGTCCTCCCTGAGGTCCTCTCCCGTTTCTGGTTCATACCGGGGTGTGAGGCTCGCGAATTCACGTTATACACATAGCTATGCCACACAGGCGGTGCTTTGATCATCACCACAAGACTTTGCTTTTCAATAGAAGCCCTGATCACTGCATCTTAGCATGCCACACAGACAATTCACACCGTGCAACTTATATATATCAATCACACGGAATAAATTCCAATGTCAGACACACTGTCCATTTGCAAGTCTGTTCTGGGTCTGAACGAAACCGGAGGCACTATATACCTCGCCAACCCATCGATCACCATGTGAGTCTGGACGATCACCACTCATTATCCATATTTTGGGATGCCTCCCAGTCAGGACCTCGGTTACCATCCAAACGAGGTGAAGATCTCCGGTCTTCGACCACCGTCTTCATCTTCGATATCTTATCGTCGATTCAGTTATTCAAAATGGGATAAACCCGGTCTTTCTGAGCAACTCGCGTATATAACGAACAAGTGAAACACTAACATACATACGCATCATTTTAATTCATTAGTCACTTACCGTCAATCAGTAAGAGAACGATCTCCCAAATATTAACCCCGAAGGCCGAAACCAACATCAGATCAATACCCAAGAAACCATTCGACTTAGCCAACCTTCAGTTAATCTCTAAATTTTACATCCATATCATTTATAATATTTTATAACGATTTATCGCTATTTTTATTTATTTTAAAATAGCCAATTTATTCAAAACGACGCTTCGGGCCATAACGCGGCCGTGGCGCTGTTTTTCTTCAGATTTTATTTACACATATCTGAAAATTTAACCGTTGGATCTTCACAAAATTTATATCATTAGAAAGATCTTTTCAAAACGAATCCAACGGTTCCAGTTTCGGGAAAATCCGACGGTCGGATCTCCCGGTAGAATCATTTGAAGTTTCGATTTCAAAATACGAACTGCAGCGTCGTTATTCGATTAAATATAATTATATTTATATATATATAAATATAATCGATTCTGGGGCTGTTTTTCTTCAGATTTGAATTAAACATTCCAGATAATCCAACCGTTGGATTTTTACAAAGTTGGTGCCGTTGGAAAGATATTTCCAAAGCGAACCCAACGGTTGCGATTTCAGGAAAATCCGATGGTCGGATCTCCCGTACTAATCGTTTGAAATCACGGTTTCAAAATACGAACTGCAGCTTCGTTATTCGATATATTTCGATTATATATATATATATATATATATATATATTGATTCTTCGATTTCATACCTATATTCTTTTCATACATTTGATAAAAATGATATTTTTATCTAACTGTCTTCTATTTCAACACTTCACTATTTTTAACAATTCATTTATATAATAAAAATGTGATTTTTATTGTAAAACAATTCATTTCAAAACACTATTATTTTATATAGTTCATATAGGTAATAAAAGTATGATTTTTATTATAAAACAATTTATTTCAAAACAAGATCATTTTATATATCTCATATCGATGATAAAAATGGGATTTTTATTATAAAACTATTTCTGTCAAAATATGAATACCATTCAACACATGAATTTCAATTCAACGAATGAATTTCGATTCAACACATGAAGGTTTTCTATAGTTTATATATATCGATAAAAAGGTGATTTTTATATTTAAAACACGAATACCATTCAACACATGAATTTCTATCCAACGAATGAATAACGATTCAACACATGAAGGTTTTCTATAGTTTGTGTATATATATATATATATATATATATATATATATATATATATATATATATAAAGGTGATTTTTATATTTTAAAACACGAATACCATTCAACACATGAATTTCTATTCAACGAATGAGTTTCAATTCAACACATGAAGGTTTTCTATTCAACGAATAAATATAGTTTCAACAAATGAAAATAATTCAAACACATGAATATTATTCAAAATTTCGGCAGCATAACGGCAGGGTAGTTAAAACCGGGACCGTCCCTAGTACGACACCTCGCTCTACCTTAAAACCTCGTGGTTTTTGACAATGGGGAATCATGCATCTAGTTCGCACGCAGGCGGCATGTATATTTATTTCATTTCCACAAACTAATCCTATGTGGTTTCAACCAAATATTTCTCAACCACAAATGGGTATTTTTCAACCACAATCAATCAATATCAACCACAAACAATTTCAATCAACCATTCACTATCAATCAATTTTCACACCAATCACAACCAATAAATATCGTCCATGGTTTGTGGACGAGGGGCGTATATATATATAAATATATATATATATATATATATATATTTACAGCATTTCACTTCTATTTCAACCCATATATAATTTTTACAACGCATATATAAATTATACATCGAACGCACAACTTATACAACGCTTATACAAGAGGTGTACAATGCTTATGTAACTCAAACATCGATTATATAATTTATACTTCGTCGTTTTCCATATCGTTTATAAATTAGAAATCTCACATTGGGTTCCACTCCACCAAAAATAGCAGAAGGCTCAGAAAAATATGCGGTCTCTTCTAAAATGTAGAAGACATCCTCACGGTTCTGGTGTTTCCTGTTTCATCGAATTTCGTCAAGAAACGAAAAAGATATGATTTTTCAAAGTTTGCAACGGTTTAAAGGTGTTAAAATCAGTTGAAAATTATCATAGCCGTATACCTCAGTTTTTGGTTCGAAACTAGGTTTTGAATTTTCTTCCAATCCGTTGCTCGAGGCTAAAATCGGTCAGCTCCACGTCGAAGAGCCTCGAAAGGCGCGCAGATCGGTGTCAGGGGGGTCAGGTGCGACGACGCCACCAGGGTGCGGCGGCGGCTTGAAGACGTGATCTTCCTGGCGTCCGTTCTCCCAAAATACACAATGAAAAAATCGAAATTAGGTATGGATTTGAAGAGCTCGTGAAGATCTTCAAAAAGTTCAACTATGGCACGAGCTAATTCGGCGTGGATTGATCGGAAAATGAGGGGGAAGGTTGGAACTTCGAGCGCCTTTCGCGATCTGGGGGTTTCGGAGAGAAACGAGGAGAGAGAAAGCTGAGTTGGACTAATGAATTTTATTTATTTATATATTTTTAAATTTCGAAAATACCCTCTTTCACCCACGAATACCAATCCAAACCCAACGACTGTCGTCCCTAGCGTTTTACCCCCATTCCAAACACAATGGGATATGTTTCGTAGGCCCATTTGACTGTTTCAGTCAGTTTTCATTCAATTTAAAATATATAACATTCAATATTTGATTTGAACGTACATTTCAATTTGCCAGGGCCACAAACTGATTCGAAAAATTCTAGAAAAATAAATCTAGCTATGTTTTGACGATACGGTCCCAACAAAACTAGTTTCATCGAATTCTGAGACCGTTTGCAAAAAGGCCCATTTCTGGTCGATCCAATTTAACTGTAATTGACCAAAACACGTTTTCCTTTTCCACGCTCACATACTAGCTTCAAAAATTATGAAATTTGAAACCTAGCAATAACTTCACATCCCGGATCCAACAAAAGTTGTTTCGTCGAATTCCGAGGTCGTATGCAAAATGGCCAATTTCACGGGCTATATAAATTCCATAGCGACCTTTCTGAAAATTCATTTGGCCATAACTTTTGTTTTCCACTATGAAACTTCGATTTTTCTGATTCCTTAGAAAGGTATTCACTAACAGATTTAAATATTTTTGGTTTCACTCAAATCCGTTTTGTTCTTCACCCGGTACAGTCAGTTGAAGTTTGAATTCCATTTTTGAAACTACCGCGCCCTTTCAGGCCTTGTTTATAAGTCAAATTAATTATATTCATTTTCAAACGTCGATTCAAACTCACTTTTCATTGCTATTATTTAAAATTTTTTATTTTAAATATTTAAAATCATTATTTTAGCCAATTTAAATTTTTTAAATTGGTTCAGATTTTCCGGGTCGTTACAATCTCCCCCACTTAAAACTTTTCGTCCCCGAAAAGGAACAAAGTCGAAAGTGGTTTTATTAATCTATTCTACGTTCAATCTGGCTTCCATTCTCCAACTTTTCTGTTTCTGAGAATTTTCAAATTCTTCAAAAATTTGGCTAACACCCGGAATTTTCGAAAAATTTCGCGATAACCTCCTTTGTACGGGGAGAGGTTTGTAAATTTATTGGGCCGTATTAGGTACCCAATAAATCCTATAAAGCATACACATATTTATGATATATTCTGGTGTTTACAGGGGAGCGTGTATAGATAATAACTCCAGAGAATAAATTCTCGTCACCCTGCCAAAGCCTGAGGGAGTGTGTATTTTAAATGCTCCAGAGGATAAATCCTCGTCACCTCGTCCCGTGTGGGAAATAAATAGTCCATGTGTCGTATCTAATAACTAGAGAGACGTGATTATTGTCAACTCCAGACCCGTGTGGATTTTTTTATTAATTTGGCAATTTTATCGTTATAATTTAAATAGTCCATATCAGTCATCAGTTCAACCTGTAAAATATAGTCATCGCCATACAAGCCTCTCGCTCGTATGGTAAACCTTCCACCTCGTCACACAAGCTCCAAATGCTTATGTGGTATATGATGAAGTATGCCTATCTTCAGAAGTATGCCATGTAATGTAGTTCAAAATTAATTATTACTATCCTATGGCGATGTTTATTATTTCACACAGAACAACCAGTGTAATAACCCGGAAAATCTGGGCCAGTTTAAAATTTTTATTTTGGCAATTTTAGCGAATTTTGAATATTTAAAATAGATTATTTTAAATAATATCGACGAGAAATTTATTTTAAATATAATTCGAACGTATATATTTATACGCGTCGTCGTTAGAATATAAATATTTATTTATAATTATAATAGAATTGAAAATGGCACGGTAGTTCGATAATTCGATTTCAAACTTCAATTGAATGTACCGGGTGCAAAACAATCCGGATTTTAGTGAAACCAAAAACATTAGGATCTATTTGATAATATCTTTCCAACGAATCCAAAAAATCAAAATTTAATAGCGGGAATCAAAAGATATGTCCAGTTGAAAATTCTGAATAGTCGCTATGGAATTCAGGCCCTTAAAAATGGGAATTTTGCAAATGACCTCGGATTTCGACGAAACCACTTTTGTTGGATCCGCAGTGTCAAATTATTGCTAGATTCCAAATTTCATAATTTTTCAAATCAATATGTGAGCGTGGCAAAGGAAAACGCGTTTGACCAGTTTCAGTTGATTTTAATCGACTGGAAAATGGCCATTTTTCCAACGGCCTCAGAATTCGACGAAACTAGTTTTGTTAGGACCGTATCGTCAGTACGAAGCTAGAAAATATTTTTATGGGATTTATAGAGTTAGTATGTGACCCCGGTAATTTGAAATGTACGCTTAAAATTCAATATAGCGATTTAAATGTAAATTCAACGGAAACTGATCAAAACGATCGAATCAGCTTACGATACATATCCCATTGTGTTCGGAATGAGGGTAAATAGCTATGGATGACAGGCGGTGGGCCTCGTTTAGAGGTCGAAAATAAAAGTTGCTTTTTGCGGTGAAATAAAATAATTAAAACTAATGTTCTCTCTCCCTCTCCTTAAATCACTCTGCGCCCCCCCCCCCCCCGTTCAAAATCATTTTTCAGAAAGAAAATAATAATATGAAAGGGGGGCGCGATCGATGCCGACGCCCCCCCGATGAGCCGCCGCGCCCAGGGCGGCGCAGCCACCATCTGCCGCCCCCTCCTCTTCTCCCCCCTCCCTTCTTCTTCCTCCTCCCCCTTGCTCTTCCTCGACCGCAACGCACAGCACCCCCCCCCACAACCAAATCGAAGTCGCGACGCCGCCAGGTGGGGCCCCAACCACCGCCGCCCCCATCTTCTTCTTCCCCGACCTCCTCCTCTCCTCCTTCAGTCGCCCTGCCCTCCTACAGGAGCTCCGATGCGCAACTACCCCCCCTCCCCGGTAAGTTTCACTGATTTATATTTATTTTAAAAACTGATTGTTAGATTATTTAAAAACTGATTTTATTAGGAATTAAAACTGATTTTCCTTTTTATACATAGGATTATGAAATAAAAGTTCAATTTTTATGTTTATGATTTTTAAATTAGAAAAGATTTGATTTTTAAATTAGAAAAAAATTGATTTTTAAAATAGAAGAGATTAGACTTTTGAAGTGTAAAAAGGCGAGATCTTTATATGTAAAAAGGCGAGATCTTTATATGTAAAAAGGCGAAATCTTTAAATTTGAAAGGGCGAAATCTTTAAATTTGAAAAGGCGAAATCTTTAAATTTGAAAAGGCGAGATTTTTATATATTGAATAGCATAGTAAAAATTTGATTTTTATATATTGAACAACGAAGTGAAAAATTGATTTTTAAATATTGAACAACGAAGTGTAAATTTGATTTTTATATATTGAACAACGCAGTGAAAATTTGATTTTTTATATATTGAACAACGAAGTGAAAATTTGATTTTTATATATTGAATAGCAATATAAAAATGTGTGATTTTTATATATGTAGTGGCTACAGCAACGAAGATGACAAAAATGCGATAAAGATGAAGATTTCTATCAAAGAAGAGTCGTGGTATTGGATAGCTATCGGTGAGACTTTCTCACTCTTCAATTTCTTTTCTAGTTATATATATATATATATATATATATATATATATACTAGGATGCAGACGGTGCTTAGTAGCACCCGACACAATCGTCCACAGACCATAGACTTGTTTGTTTGATTGCAAAAATTAGTTAGATTATTTGATTGAAATTGAATTGTTTGGTGAAATGAATGGATTTGATTGATGTGTGAATGGCGTGGGCCTTCACTAGACTGGGGATAAGGCTAGGCCTCATCCCGTTTCTAGTATCGTGCCGTTATGCCGCCGAAATTTTCTAAAATATGTTAGAAAAATAAAAATATCATTTTTATTTTGTAAATGAACTGAATAGAATATTCATAGGTTGAATAAAATAATTTGATCGTTGAAAATATAATTTTTAACGTGAATATGAATATAGTGAGTGTGAATAAAATAAAAATTCATTTACAAACCGGACGATTTGTTTATGTACACCTATTTGAAGGATATTGATTGGGTCGATAAATTTTACACATCGCCCAACTGCACAAATAAAAATCTGTGTTTGTTGATTTGAAACCCCACACGGGTGTTGGGATGAAATTTGAAGTTCACTCATCCTGATTGATTAAATATGTCGATCGATTGATTGACAGGCTATTATAAGCGTTAGATGTCTATATTTGATGCTTATACAGTGTAGTGCACTTTGGTTGATGGTTGATTATCTTTCAATGCTATTATATACTTGTGATGTATGAAAATCCATATAATTAACATTATATGGTGATTGATTGGGCCTCATTCCAATTTAGAAAATAAAGAATAATATAAAATAAAGGTTCATGTGTTGACTGTACTCATCCGTTGAGATTAGTCATGTGTTGAACGAAATATTTTAATAATAAAACTTACATCTTTATCAATATAAAATAAAGGTTCATGTGTTGACAGTACTCATCCGTTGAGATTAGTCATGTGTTGATCGAAATATTTGAAATAGAAATATTTGAATAAGACATATTTGAAAAAGAAATATTTGAAATAGAATATTTGGAAATAGAAATATATGATGCCGTGTTGGTTAGATTGACGCCATTTTGAAGTGAACGATATTTATATCGATTTTATTCATTTTAAAATGAATATAGAAAAGTGATTTGGAAATCGAATATTTTGAAATGAAATTAAATTTGAATTGAATAGAAAATGAATTGAATTTAAATTGATTAGAAAACGAATTTGAATTGAATATGTAACGAATTGATTTCGAAATGAATTGAATATATAACGAATTAGAAATGAATTGAATATATAACGAATTAGAAATGAATTGAATATATAACGAATTTGATTTGAATTGAATATATAACGAATTTGATTTCAATTGAATATATAACGAATTTGATTTCATTTGAATATGTAATGACCCGAAAATCCGGTAGAATTTGAGCTGACCAAAAACACAAGTCCAACCCCAAATATCACGGAAATTCGAACCATTAATAGAAAGAAGTTAGAGGGTGAGGATAGATAAGATAGAAACTTAGAATAGAAGAAGAAGAAGAAGAACACAACATCAGAGTAACACGAATCTCACAGCGGAACGAATAACATATAATATATATAACATAACTTGAAATATACATCTGTACTTGAATATACATCAATATCAAAGTACATCACTTACAACACAGCAGAAATAACTATAGCTATATGATCCTGAAGCCTCCTGCTCCAAGCTCTTCCAGTATATCTGTAAATTCCCGACTACTTGACTGCCCATACAAATTTAGGCACCCAAGAGTTTAGGGAAAACAACAAAGTAAACTCCGGGTCAGTCATGGGACTGGTATGAGTAAACAGTTTAAAACAGTTTCAGAAAACTAAATGATATCTCATAAGACCACGCCGTATAACATGGAACGGGTTTTTCCCTTATGAGAATCCAAACACTTGATTTATCTTTATATCAAAACTCTTTTGATATTATAATAATGTCTAAATCAAGTAGATAACAATCTAGTGGAACGCTTGCATCTCACGTTCCACATAAATAATATACAATCAAAACCGCAAGCACGTATTGGGTAATGGATTTCCAACTATGACAAGGTATGGAATCACCTTCCGCTAGTATATCTCTAGAGGAGAATACACCGAGTTCAACAAGAACATCTTGTAACTTAGCCACACATGACCGACCACTCATTTCGCTTGAGTGTATCGAATGTATATCACCAACGATTGGGATCAGCAACCGTTTCCCGAATGGGTCAGCATCGACAATAGATTTTTAGAAGTAAATGAAACTCTAGATCAGGTGATTATACACCCTAATAGGTGCGACCTACATAGCCATGCTGCTTGCCCGATTTCTGTCATTTACCGGATGTTGTTGCTAGAAGTTACGCTTTATCATCACACCAGATTCACTTCGAATGCCACATCGTCAAAACAGACAAGACTACTTACTCGAACAAATCAATTCCATACAACTACTGATTTACTTTTAAACACGTATATACTTTCTCTTTTATCCTTACGAGGTTTATTCTTATACTTCCTTTTTGATTATACTATTCTATTTCTAAGTTCGTTTTCTTATCGACTTCTATGTATTTTGATATGTAAATTTCTAACTATCAAATTATCTTAAAAATATTCTATCTCCTTAAATTTCCGGAAAAATTCGCCATAACCTCCTTTGTACCGGGAGCATCGGGAAATTTCAAATAGCTTTCCCGGTCCTTCTCATCTCAAAAAGAAAAAGAAAAAGCCAAGCGGCTAGCCGATACGGCGCATAAAATCTCATATGGAAATTAAATACGTACCTTTTTGTCGGGCATTCTATTTATTTCACTTCTATACTTTATTCCAAACATGTCTCCTGTATGTCTATACCTGTCCAATCTATTTTAACTATACCAATCGTTTTAACTCAATTTGTTAATTATCTCTTTAGTCCATTTCTCTTTTAATATTTGAATTCTATATTCAAACTCCAATTCGCTTCTATTAGTCAAATTCCATAGTTTAAAGTCCGTTTGAATTTCTATATTCAAATCTATAGTTTAAAGTCCTTTTGAATTTCTATATTCAAATATATATTTGAATTCTCTGCATTATTTATAAACAACGTTTATAACTTCAATTCACATCCCACCTTTCCATTTATAAACAACTTTTATAAATTCAATTCAAATCCCATATTTTCATTTATAAACAACGTTTATAAATTCGATTCAAATCCCATATTTTCATTTATAAACAACGTTTATCAATTCGATTCAAATCCCATCTTCCATTTATAAACAAAGTTTATAAATTTGATTCAAATCCCATATTTTCATTTATAAACAACGTTTATAAATTCGATTCAAATCCCATATTTTCATTTATAAACAACGTTTATAAATTCGATTCAAATCCCATATTTTCATTTATAAACAAAGTTTATAAATTCGATTCAAATCCAATCTTCCATTTATAAACAAAGTTTATAAATTCGATTCAAATCCCATCTTCCATTTATAAACAAAGTTTATAAATTCGATTCAAATCCCATCTTCCATTTATAAACAAAGTTTATAAATTCGATTCAAATCCCATCTTCCATTTATAAACAAAGTTTATAAATTCGATTACTTGTTTTATATACCTTCAAAACAAGTTAATATTTTCTATATATTTTTATTTAAAATTCAAATTCTATTTATAAAAATAGAATTTCCTTTTTAAATATCAAATACCCTTTCCGATATTTTTATGAATCAATATTCAAGCCCTAGAGATATTTTAAACAATCAATCAACCAATTTTCAATCATTTGATTTTTCTCACATCATATATGAATATATATGATATCAAACAAACAAACAGATAATATATATTTTTGAGGAATCCAGTTGGATTCCTCCAACCTGTTTTCCTGCATCCACAGATGTTAATCAACATAGTAATACCCATCCTGCTTCGAGGCAGGATATCGCGGTATGAAGGTCATCCACTAATCATAGCGTGGGGCGTATAGGGTAATCATCCACTAATGATACCGCGGGCATCCGCTAATGAGACTGCGGGAATCCAACCAATCAATCAACCCAATATATATATAATAGTCCTAAATAACTAATATATATTTTTTAAAACCATCAGACAACATTCAAACAAGCACAGACAATTATTTTTAACTATATAAAAATAAATTCTAAATAAAAGGTGAGATTTACTCACCGTGGTTTTTATTTCGTGATTTATTCCAATCTGAATTTCATCGCTTAGCTGACGACAATACAAATCCAACCATCACGTTCGAATCTGATTCTATTTGCATGAACAACTACGAAGCTGACTAAATCCCTTACTGATTCTCTTTCCAGTCACTCTGACTCCCTATCGAACCTCGTATGAATGATATATAATTTATATAGGCTTCAACATAATAAATTTTAACTTAATTATTATCATTAAAATAAATTAATTACCTTGTATTAACCCTAACTCTTCTTCCTCCTTTTGAAAAACTACCTAGAGCAAATTAGCAAGGTCGAACTCAGTACCTTTCTCGGGTTTTGAAACTAAAACCGAAAATCAGCTCCTTTAAACATTCCATTGAACACCCGAGCGTCGTTCATCCCTTCCCTACTTGAACACCGTGAGTCACTTGCCTGGAAACACTGGTTCGCAACCTCGAACAACCCATTTACGAAACTGTCGACCCTGGTATTTCCATCGCGCCCTCAAATCTTGCACTCCACCCAAACCTGACACGGTTTCCACCTTCACAGACATCGTACTCCACCGCTTCATCAACTCCTTGCGTCGATCACCTGTTGGTGCTTCAGATCCACTGTCGCTCTTAATTCGAGCATCCCCAATCGCAACCCAGTTCCTTAAACAAGTCCGAAGTCTCGAAACACCCCCTGGCCCTTTGACGCAACCCTAGCTTCACGTTGAATCCCATCGCGACACCTTAAAGGGTCGGAATCCCTTTCTCGCGATAAACTCCCCTGATTCGAACGCGACTTCGCAACCTCCTAGCCTCCACCTAGGTTCGAGCGAATTTGATTTGAGGAAATTAGAAGAAAGGCATAGCCTGGAGGAGCATCAGCTATGAGGAAAAAGGATCGCCATTTATTTTGTTTTTCGAAGCTTTGATTTTATTTTCTTCTGTGTAGAACGAAAAAGAAAGGAGGCGCGATTTATAAAGGGGAATTCATGGATAAAAGGAAGGCCACAGTTTCTTTTGTTATGCGGTGAGGAAAGGAGACAACGAGGTTTATTTATTTTTCCTCTTGTGTTTTGTTTCTGTCCACAACTAGGATATTATATTTTTATTTTAAAACTCGTGTCCTTAAATTAAAATACTCCTTTATTGTGAACCCCTTTCTGAACTCAACAACAGTCAATCCTAGGGTAATACCACTACTCTGAACCCAGTGGGATAAGTCACGAAGTCCAGTTCGATCATCTGTAGAAGATATTAATTTAAATTGATATAAATTAAATTCAGACAAATTTATTCTCCTCGATAATTAAATAAATATTATCATCGTTATAAATTCAGATAAAATTTCCTATAAATTATCTGAGCTGTATTTAATTCAAATAAAATTTTGAATTCAATCTAAATCCATGTTCGTGTTCTGACAATTTAATATATTCTATATGAAATTGAAATTGATTTTATAAAATTGATAACTTAATATAAATAATTCCATTTATATTATCACCTGAATATTAAAATCCATATATTTATATAAAATTAATTTACCGGAAAACCCGGGTCATTACATTCTTCCCCACTTAAAATAATTTCGTCCTCGAAATTGCTAAGGTAGGAAAAGTGCTACAAACCCATTTATATTTTCAAAACTTACTTATGTTGATATTCAACATTTCAAACTTCCTTACGTACCTCTCTTTCGAATAAATCCTTATTCGATAACTCCTCCCTTCGAATAACTATATTCGATTTACTCTATTCTATTTACTCTTATCAATTAACTCTATTGGATTTAACTCTTTTCGATTAATTCCATCGAATAACTAAATTTGATAACTCCTTCGAATAACCAATATTCTATAACTCACTTCGATTAAACTAATCGATAACTCTTTTCGATTAAACTATAATCGATAACTCATTTCGATTAAACTATAATCGATAACTCATTTCGATTAACAAATAATCGATAACTCCTCCATTAACTATTAATCGATAACTCCTTCGATTAACTAATAATCGATAACTCCTTTAATTCTATTCGAATAACCAATATTCGATTTAACTCCATTCGCTTGACTCTAGATCGCAGCGATCACAATGGTTACGCCTGATTCCCCCAGGAAACATCCGACTGCCCTAGGCTATCTGCAGCCCTGCGAATTACGCTTGCAGTCGTACGAAATGGCAATTTATCCTGAGTAACTATGTTTGACTAATTCTATCTCAATACTATATTCGATCAACTTTAATTGAACAACTAACATTCAATTAAATTCTAATTCGATTAATTATGTTCAATTAATTTTATCTGGTTAACTCTTTATTTGAATAACAAATATTCGATAAATTCTAATTGAATAACAATATTCAATTAACTCTACGGATTAACCCTAACTGATTAACTCTAACTGGTTAATTCTTACTCTAATCGATTTATTCTAACTCTAATCGATTATTTCTAACTCTAATCGACTTCTCCTATTCGAATAACTCCTATTGGATAATGTTTATCCATTTATAAAGATTTACTTTTAGTAACGGTTCTTCACTTTATAAATGTTCTCTTTAATAACGTTACTTCACTTATACAAGTGTTGTGTACCCCTTCTATTTAAAACTATCGGTGTTAAAAACCAATATCTCTTCTCCATATAAGTTCAGACTTATATATTCCATTTATCGAATGATAAATATTTAATTTAATTTATAAACTGTTATTTATAAATTAATCCTTTCTATTTATCTGTTAAAACAGATTTTCATTTTCTATTCATCCTCTAAATATTCCTTTGATTAAATTCTATTTATTTAACAAATCAATATCTCATCTAACATTCTATTTATTTTCTATAAATAAATATTTCCATTGAATCTATTTGTAAATGTTTTACAAATATTTCCCCTTCTATTTGTTTACACATAACATCCTTTGTATTTGTGTTACAAATATATTTCCTTTTTATTCACACCCAATTCATATTTCATTCACATGATTTTACTCAATTTATTCGTTTCGATCCATTTAACTTACTTAAGTTAATTTAATTTCAAATCATTCACATTCCCATTAACTAGTTGCTAATTAACCGTTTTGCCTATTTCACCTTCGTATTTGAATATAACTTGTTCAAATATACGTCAACTCAATTATAGACTAATCTAATTATATTTTCAACTCGAGTTATATATTCGATTTCGAATATAACTTCTCAATTCCTTTTACTTATCCAAAAACCCAGTTTCGATTCAACTTTGATTAACTAATTTCTTTTTTACTTAGTTAATTCTATTCAATAGTCAGAAATATGATCATTGTTTCCCAAATCATTTTATCTACTTCACTTGAGTTCACATTCATTTTATAACTCAAGTCTATATTTTTCTCATGGTCATTCGGATTTTATTTACTTTAAAAAATCCTTTTACTAATATATATATAAACCATTGTGGTTTTAAATGGTTTCTGGCGCTGCACTTTTTGAAATTTGATTTTGACCTAACTCAAAATCTATACGACGAAATCCAGATTTTTCTCTTTCATTAGAAAACTATCGTTCAACCGGTCCCGACGATTCTTTTTTCAAAGAATTCCGACTTAATTTGAGTCCTGTATACTCGATTGAAGTTCGAGTCGCCAATTTACGAACTGCCGCGCTATGGCGAGCTCGTTTTAATTATATTTAAAAATATAAACGTTTTAACTTTGTTTATAATAAATTCAACTCCATTCTGATATATTTTTAATATGTATCCAATCCATTTCACATAATATTCCCGATCTATTTCTCTTCAAATATTCAAGTCCTCTACATCTACAATATTCAAATTCCATTTGAATTTCTTTATTCAAACTCTATATTTGAATTTCCTTCTATTTAATTTCTATTAGAATTTCTTATTTTCAATTCCTATTTGAAATCCTTTATTCAAAATCCATTTCAAATCCCTTATTCAAATTCAATTTGAAATCCTTTATTCGATTTCTATTTAAATTCCTTATTCAAATTCCTATTGAAATCCTTTGTTCGATTTTTATTTAAACTCCTTTGAATTCAAATTTTATTTCAAACTCTATATTTTCTTGAATTCTAATACTCAACCTCCACTTTATATTCTCTTTGAAATTCTATTCAACCAAATTCCATTTGAATTCTAATATTCAAATCTCTATTTGAATTTTCTTTATTCAAATTCATTTGAATTCCTTTGAAATCAAATTCCATTTCAATTTTTCTTATACAATTTCTATTTGAATTTTCTTTATTCAAACTCATTTGAATTCCTTTGAATTCAAATTCTATTTCACTTCTATTTGAATTATATATATTCAAATTCCTTTATTTTACTTCTATTTGAAATCTATATTCCAATTCTCATTTCAAAATTCCTTTGAAGTTATATAAATATATAAATATATTTATATCTATCCCAAATTCAAAACATTTGAATTTTCAAACAACTTGTTTCTTTTCAAACAAATTTCCATCAAAACTTTTCTAAGGCAGCAATTCATCACTTAGAAACTCGAAAATGAACACTGGTGATGTTGCGACCATCATCAGAATTATTTCCCAGCTACTGAATGAGTCCAGAGCTATATTTCTTGACATTCATTTTGAAAAAATATTTTCCCAAACTCCCAGGATTTTAAATTCTGAATTCTGGTTGGAATTCAATTTCAACTTATCACATTTGTATATTTGATTTCATATACAAATTCCATTGGTTATATATATAACTATTTCTGTTTTATAGTCTAATTCGATTATAATCCTAACAATCAATTCAACTATTTAAAACAATATCGTGTCCAATCTTCTGTTCAAGTGTTTATAAACTCCTATCGACATCGTGGCGTCCCACGATTCGACCAAAATTTATAATCTACTCAACAGACTAGTCAATACAATATAAAACAGTTTTTATATCAAATAACAAATACGCTCTCTCGTATATATATATACTCAACTCATTCTAGGATACTACTGATCCTATCTCTAATGAGCACATTCCAACAAGCCTAGGTATTCGCTCAACCTAAGCTCTGATACCAACTGTAATGACCCGAAAATCCGGTAGAATTTGAGCTGACCAAAATCACAAGTCCAACCCCAAATATCACGGAAATTCGAACCATTAATAGAAAGAAGTTAGAGGGTGAGGATAGATAAGATAGAAACTTAGAATAGAAGAAGAAGAAGAACGCAACATCAGAGTAACACGAATCTCACAGCGGAACGAATAACATATAATATATATAACATAACTTGAAATATACATCTGTACATGAATATACATCAATATCAAAGTACATCACTTACAACACAGCAGAAATAACTATAGCTATATGATCCTGAAGCCTCCTGCTCCAAGCTCTTCCAGTATATCTGTAAATTCCCGACTACTTGACTGCCCGTACAAATTTAGGCACCCAAGAATTTAGGGAAAACAACAAAGTAAACTCCGGGTCAGTCATGGGACTGGTATGAGTAAACAGTTTAAAACAGTTTCAGAAAACTAAATGATATCTCATAAGACCACGCCGTATAACACGGAACGGGTTTTTCCCTTATGAGAATCCAAACACTTGATTTATCTTTATATCAAAACTCTTTTGATATTATAATAATGTCTAAATCAAGTAGATAACAATATAGTGGAACGCTTGCATCTCACGTTCCACATAAATAATATACAATCAAAACCGCAAGCACGTATTGGGTAATGGATTTCCAACTATGACAAGGTATGGAATCACCTTCCGCTAGTATATCTCTAGAGGAGAATACACCGAGTTCAACAAGAACATCTTGTAACTCAGCCACACATGACCGACCACTCATTTCGCTTGAGTGTATCGAATGTATATCACCAACGATCGGGATCAGCAACCGTTTCCCGAATGGGTCAGCATCGACAATAGATTTTTAGAAGTAAATGAAACTATAGATCAGGTGATTATACACCCTAATAGGTGCGACCTACATAGCCATGCTGCTTGCCCGATTTCTGTCATTTACCGGATGTTGAGGCTAGAAGTTACGCTTTATCATCACACCAGATTCACTTCGAATGCCACATCGTCAAATCCATCAAATCACCGATTGACGTCTACAACAATACATTACATGTTAGCTAAAAGAAGTTTCCTTCTCCGCTTCCACTCTTGGTACGGTTGAAGAAATCAATGTACGTGACCTTTCTGGAAATACTCTGTCAGACATTAATCCATACAAGTCACCCAGGAACAGGATGAACTGAAGGCACTATTTCTATTAATAGAAAAAGTCCTTGCACTCTACTCCATCTTCGATTATCTTTATATAATCTGATTCGCACGCTACTGCCGATATGGAGTGGTTCTTCGGATAATAATCCAACCGGTCTCTCCATATTGACAACGATGGTCAAAACTTCGATAGTCTGTGATTTAACTATCGAATAAAAACAAGTGTTTCGATAGTCGATGATTTAACTATCGAATAAAACAAGTGTTCATCCAAACATCCAACAATCACTGAAACTTTAATTAATATTTCATTAGTTAAATCTCTTCTCTATTTCTTATCAATATGTGTTAACCAAATATTTTCAATAGCCATATTGGCCTTATACGTTATTTGGAAAACATTTCCATATATCGCCTTCTTTTATTTTCTAAACTTTAGAAAATATTCATTATTCTATTTCCAAGCTTTGCACATATTTGGGTTAAAACAGATGTTGTGTAAAACATCGTTACGACAACCCAAATACAGTATTTAACGAATTCTTATTCCACATTGATCTTCGAGCCTGAATCTTGCTACTTATCGGTATATCATGAAATCAACCAAGTTGGGGTATAATTACCTCTCAGACCTTGACTGAATAACATTTAACGTCAAAACAGACAAGACTACTTACTCGAACAAATCAATTCCATACAACTACTGATTTACTTTTAAACACGTATATACTTTCTCTTTTATCCTTACGAGGTTTATTCTTATACTTCCTTTTTGATTATACTATTCTATTTCTAAGTTCGTTTTCTTATCGACTTCTATGTATTTTGATATGTAAATTTCTAACTATCAAATTATCTTAAAAATATTCTATCTCCTTAAATTTCCGGAAAAATTCGCCATAACCTCCTTTGTACCGGGAGCATCGGGAAATTTCAAATAGCTTTCCCGGTCCTTCTCATCTCAAAAAGAAAAAGAAAAAGCCAAGCGGCTAGCCGATACGGCGCATAAAATCTCATATGGAAATTAAATACGTACCTTTTTGTCGGGCATTCTATTTATTTCACTTCTATACTTTATTCCAAACATGTCTCCTGTATGTCTATACCTGTCCAATCTATTTTAACTATACCAATCGTTTTAACTCAATTTGTTAATTATCTCTTTAGTCCATTTCTCTTTTAATATTTGAATTCTATATTCAAACTCCAATTCGCTTCTATTAGTCAAATTCCATAGTTTAAAGTCCGTTTGAATTTCTATATTCAAATCTATAGTTTAAAGTCCTTTTGAATTTCTATATTCAAATATATATTTGAATTCTCTGCATTATTTATAAACAACGTTTATAACTTCAATTCACATCCCACCTTTCCATTTATAAACAACTTTTATAAATTCAATTCAAATCCCATATTTTCATTTATAAACAACGTTTATAAATTCGATTCAAATCCCATATTTTCATTTATAAACAACGTTTATCAATTCGATTCAAATCCCATCTTCCATTTATAAACAAAGTTTATAAATTCGATTCAAATCCCATATTTTCATTTATAAACAACGTTTATAAATTCGATTCAAATCCCATATTTTCATTTATAAACAACGTTTATAAATTCGATTCAAATCCCATATTTTCATTTATAAACAAAGTTTATAAATTCGATTCAAATCCAATCTTCCATTTATAAACAAAGTTTATAAATTCGATTCAAATCCCATCTTCCATTTATAAACAAAGTTTATAAATTCGATTCAAATCCCATCTTCCATTTATAAACAAAGTTTATAAATTCGATTCAAATCCCATCTTCCATTTATAAGCAAAGTTTATAAATTCGATTCAAATCCCATCTTCCATTTATAAACAAAGTTTATAAATTCGATTACTTGTTTTATATACCTTCAAAACAAGTTAGTATTTTCTATATATTTTTATTTAAAATTCAAATTCTATTTATAAAAATAGAATTTCCTTTTTAAATATCAAATACCCTTTCCGATATTTTTATGAATCAATATTTAAGCCCTAGAGATATTTTAAACAATCAATCAACCAATTTTCAATCATTTGATTTTTCTCACATCATATATGAATATATATGATATCAAACAAACAAACAGATAATATATATTTTTGAGGAATCCAGTTGGATTCCTCCAACCTGTTTTCCTGCATCCACAGATGTTAATCAACATAGTAATACCCATCCTGCTTCGAGGCAGGATATCGCGGTATGAAGGTCATCCACTAATCATAGCGTGGGGCGTATAGGGTAATCATCCGCTAATGATACCGCGGGCATCCGCTAATGAGACTGCAGGAATCCAACCAATCAATCAACCCAATATATATATAATAGTCCTAAATAACTAATATATATTTTTTAAAACCATCAGACAACATTCAAACAAGCACAGACAATTATTTTTAACTATATAAAAATAAATTCTAAATAAAAGGTGAGATTTACTCACCGTGGTTTTTATTTCGTGATTTATTCCAATCTGAATTTCATCGCTTAGCTGACGACAATACAAATCCAACCATCACGTTCGAATCTGACTCTATTTGCATGAACAATTACGAAGCTGACTAAATCCCTTACTGATTCTCTTTCCAGTCACTCTGACTCCCTATCGAACCTCGTATGAATGATATATAATTTATATAGGCTTCAACATAATAAATTTTAACTTAATTATTATCATTAAAATAAATTAATTACCTTGTATTAACCCTAACTCTTCTTCCTCCTTTTGAAAAACTACCTAGAGCAAATTAGCAAGGTCGAACTCAGTAACTTTCTCGGGTTTTGAAACTAAAACCGAAAATCAGCTCCTTTAAACATTCCATTGAACACCCGAGCGTCGTTCATCCCTTCCCTACTTGAACACCGTGAGTCACTTGCCTGGAAACACTGGTTCGCAACCTCGAGCAACCCATTTACGAAACTGTCGACCCTGGTATTTCCATCGCGCCCTCAAATCTTGCACTCCACCCAAACCTGACACGGTTTCCACCTTCACAGACATCGTACTCCACCGCTTCATTAACTCCTTGCGTCGATCACCTGTTGGTGCTTCAGATCCACTGCCGCTCTTAATTCGAGCATCCCCAATCGCAACCCAGTTCCTTAAACAAGTCCGATGTCTCGAAACACCCCCTGGCCCTTTGACGCAACCCTAGCTTCACGTTGAATCCCATCGCGACACCTTAAAGGGTCGGAATCCCTTTCTCGCGATAAATCCCCTGATTCGAACGCGACTTCGCAACCTCCTAGCCTCCACCTAGGTTCGAGCGAATTTGATTTGAGGAAATTAGAAGAAAGGCATAGCCTGGAGGAGCATCAGCTATGAGGAAAAAGGATCGCCATTTATTTTGTTTTTCGAAGCTTTGATTTTATTTTCTTCTGTGTAGAACGAAAAAGAAAGGAGGCGCGATTTATAAAGGGGAATTCATGGATAAAAGGAAGGCCACAGTTTCTTTTGTTATGCGGTGAGGAAAGGAGACAACGAGGTTTATTTATTTTTCCTCTTGTGTTTTGTTTCTGTCCACAACTAGGATATTATATTTTTATTTTAAAACTCGTGTCCTTAAATTAAAATACTCCTTTATTGTGAACACCTTTCTGAACTCAACAACAGTCAATCCTAGGGTAATACCACTATTCTGAACCCAGTGGGATAAGTCACGAAGTCCAGTTCGATCATCTGTAGAAGATATTAATTTAAATTGATATAAATTAAATTCAAACAAATTTATTCTCCTCGATAATTAAATAAATATTATCATCGTTATAAATTCAGATAAAATTTCCTATAAATTATCTGAGCTGTATTTAATTCAAATAAAATTCTGAATTCAATCTAAATCCATGTTCGTGTTCTGACAATTTAATATATTCTATATGAAATTGAAATTGATTTTATAAAATTGATAACTTAATATAAATAATTCCATTTATATTATCACCTGAATATTAAAATCCATATATTTATATAAAATTAATTTACCGGAAAACCCGGGTCATTACAGAATATATAACGAATTTGATTTGAATTGAATATATAACGAATCTGATTTCAATTGAATATATAACGAATTTGATTTCAATTGAATATATAACGAATTTGATTTCAATTGAATATATAACGAATTTGATTTGAATTGAATAGAAAACGAAATTGAATTTGAATTGAATAGAAAACGAAATTGAATTTGAATTGAATAGAAAATGAATTGAATTTAAATTGAATAGAAAACGAAAATGAATTGAATCGAATAGAAAACCAATTTGAATTGAATCGAATAGAAATTCAATTTTGATTTGAATTGAAATGGAAGTTGAAATGTTTTAGAAACGAATTCAAAACCATTTATATAATTCGTTTTAAATAGAAATCGACGAAAATATATATTATATATATTATATATATAATATAATGGCCTAAATAGAACGCGCCGCGCCGCGGCAGTTCGTGAATTTCGACCATTTATTTCAAACGGACATTACGGGAGATCCGAACGTCGGATTCTCCTAAAACCGGAACCGTTGGGTTCGTATCGAAAAGAGCTTTCTAACGAATATTAGAAATTCAAAATCTAACGGTTGGATTTGGAGATACGTTCAAATCAAATTTGGAAAAGGTCGCTGTAAGTGCAGTTCGATGGCCGTTGTTGGAAATCAATTGTACGGGCCTTAATAAAATTATTAAAAATAGTAATAATTCGTGTAAAATCATAACAGATGATTTGAGAAAAATTGGGATGAAAAACTCCATATTTGAAAAGATAAAAATAGATTTTATCAAAATGAACTAGTTTGAACTAAATTTAAAACCCAATTATTTTTAAATAAATAAATTAGATTTAAAAAGGGGTTTTAAATAATCGGAATTTCTGATATATTTGATTGGATTTAACATGGGTTTATCGTGAACGGTGTTTTAAATAACACAAGTTCTTTAACCCGATAATAAATAGAATGTGATTTGGGTTTGTCGTGAACTGTGTTTTAAATAACACCTAGTTCTTTAACCCAGTAAAAGGAGTTTTAACGAATCTGCAATTAGGTTGAAATGTGAATCTATAATATAAATTATCAAATTTAGAAATGAGCGAGAATGGAGTATCACCAGTTTTGCTCCAAAGCGATAGTTAAATCTTTAATTAGATTTGAACGTGAAACGGTAATTAATTTTACTGATAGCACCATAGTATTAGATATGGAGCATTACCAGTTTTGCTTCATGGGATGAATCGGTTGGGATTGGGAAATAAAATAAAAAATTACTTCGGTGTGGTTCGCTAATCTCGACTAGATGGAAAACCATAATTTGGTTTGATAGATCATCCAAAGGAAGATTAAAGGATAAATTCTAAAGAATTTATCTTGGATAAAATTAATGGGAACCTTTCCCTAAGAATGTGATTTCGTGAATAAAAGAATATTCTGAATCGGAATGAGGCGTATGTTGTGTTTGTGTAACATTCGTTTAATATACGCGGGTTGTTCGGAAAGGCCGGGTTTACACCCATTCTGAATAACCGATTCGACGATATGTCGAAGATGAAGACGGTGGTTGAAGACCGGAAGTCTTCACATCGTTTGGATAATTACTGACGATCCTGATTGGGCAGTACACCCAAGAGGATGGAAATAGTTGGTGGTCGCCCAGACGTACTTGGAGATGGATGGATATGCGAGGAAAGTGCCTCCCGTTTTGTTCAGACCCAGAACGGACTTGTAAATGGATTGTGTTTCTGACATTGGATTTTATTCTTTGTTGATTGATTTCTATTAAATATACATCTGTTTGGCGGCGGAGAATTTATTCTTTTGCTTAACGCCCTTCTCTGAGACGTACGAGCTCGGAGGTTGTATATCGATGCACATCAGTCGCATGGCATGAATTGCCTGTGTGGCACGCAAAGATGTAATGATCAAGGCTTATGTTGAAAAGCAAAGTCTTGTGGTTGATGATCAAAGCAAGCCTACGTGGAAGCTTTGTGTATAATGTGAATTCGCGAGCCTCACACCTCGGTAGGAGTCAAAAACGGGATACGGACTGCAGGGAGAGCACGACGTTTCTTTCTAGCTTTGGTGGTGTCAGTGACTTACCAGCCCTGACATTTATATATACTTTTCACCTTAGTGGTTGTTGGATGAGGCGCCTCGATTTTAGGTCTGTAAGGACCGGGAAACGTGTGTTCAGGAATTGCCAATCCTCTAACGTAAGTGAGGACCGGCCCTGAAGCATCCAAGGGTTGCCCAGAGTGCGTAGCCCTGGGACATTTGCTAGAGTGCCTCGAAAGCGGAGAGGAGCTTGCCCCTTTCCTCGACTCATGACGGAAATCCAATTTCCAATACGTGTATTTCGGCTTTTTATGTAATGCCTAGTATGGCGACATAGTGGGATGGGGCACTTATGCCGTCTATGATTTATATTTATGATTGAAATTGTTTTGACACTATACACTTATTATAGTATCAAATGATTTGTTTTAAACGTACCAAGCATGTTTGGCTGTTATAAGGTAAAACCCTATCCTCCGGCTTGCGTTGCATTGTGTGATGGGACCTGGGTCTTATAATAGCTTCATTTTTAGAAAAAGCATTGCGCTGTTTATTTATATGCACTGGTATTCTTGGGAGGAAACCCGTTCCGTGTTATACGGCGTGGTCCCTTGAATTACTCTCTTTTTAAAGTAAAGTTTCAAATAACTGTTTTAGTTCTCACACCAGTCTCATGACTGACCTGGAGTTTATTGTTTTTAACCTAAACTCTGGGTGCCCTTATTTTCCGCACGGGCAGCTAGTAGTTTTGGTTTTGTAGATTTATATTCACAGGATCCTGGTTTACAGCTGGAATGATATCCGGAAAGCTCTGTTTCCGTATATCACCTTCAGTTGTGCTTTGTATTATTTCCCGCTGCTATGTAATTTATTGTAATCTCTGATATTTATCGAATGTAATTTATTCATTTATACTCTGTATATTCTTGTATCTGATGGAATTGTTGTAATAGCAATGAAATGTTCTCCCGTCTGCGTTCTATTTTGTCTTGTCCTCACAGTAATTCGTTCTTTCTCATCTCTTCGGAGACCGGGGAAGTTCGGGTCGCTACATTTGGTATCAGAGCTTTGGTTTACAGAGCTCGGGAACAAGACACATTAGAACCTTACGAAAGAATTCATCAGATATTGGATTAGTAATATCCAATTAGAACGACTCGTTAGAGATAGGATCAGTAGTATCCTAGAACGAGTGTGAAGAGTATATTTTTCAAAAGAAAACCAATTTTGTTTTGAAATTTAAATCACTTTATACGTATTTGATTATTTATTTATTTTGAATTTGGACAATCTAGTATATAAAGGTTTTGCATATACGCGTCATGAATGTATATTCGAAGTTTTAATATACTGGATAGATATAGAACCGCACTCTAGTCGCCCGAAGATGATGCTACTGATGACTATATAGCATCAGTAGTGTGTGTTCGAGTTTCGAAGGTGTGATTTTCTATATATTTCCATTAGACTGGTGTGAGAACCAAAACTTATATAGCTAGAACACATTGTTGTGAATTGGCATCAAAATCATGATTTTTTGTACATATATCAAAAATATGAATTTGAAACGTTAATCCACTAATTGATTGATGTTTGTGTTGTTTGTTTATTTGTTTGATAATTTTGAACCATTATGCCTAATTATATCAAATTTTGAATTGTATTGAAAATTGGTCGCATTTGCTTGCATATACATATACTTACATTGAACAGGTCATAGCAAGGAGGCTAGAGCAGAGAATAAAATTTGTTTGCCCGACAAATAGGTACATGTTTACTACATAATTTACTGTTTTGTTTAGGTGATGATGATTTTATGAGCCTATTGGCTAACCGCTTGGCCTTTTCTTTTTCTTTTTAAGATCAGAAGGCCTATATGGCAATTTCGGGATTTCCCCGTGGCTCCCGGTGCAGGGGAGGTTATGGCGAAATTTTTCGAAAATTTAGGGTGTTAGCCAAATTTTTGAAAATTTGAAAATTCTCAGAAACTGAAAAGTTGGAGAATGGAAGCCAGATCGAACGTAGAGTTGATTAATCAAACCACTTCCAACTTTGTTCCTTTTCGGGGACGAAAATTTTTAAGTGGGGGAGATTGTAATAACCCGGAAAATCTGGGCCAGTTTAAAATTTTTATTTTGGCAATTTTAGCGAATTTTGAATATTTAAAATAGATTATTTTAAATAATATCGACGAGAAATTTATTATAAATATAATTCGAACGTATATATTTATCCGCGTCGTCGTTAGAATATAAATATTTATTTATAATTATAGTAGAATTGAAAATGGCGTGGTAATTCGATAATTCGATTTCAAACTTCAATTGAATGTACCGGGTGCAAAACAATCCGGATTTTAGTGAAACCAAAAACATTAGGATCTATTTGATAATATCTTTCCAACGAATCCGAAAAATCAAAATTTCATAGCGGGAATCAAAAGATATGTCCAGTTGAAAATTCTGAATAGTCGCTATGGAATTCAGGCCCTTAAAAATGGGAATTTTGCAAATGACCTCGGATTTCGACGAAACCACTTTTGTTGGATCCGTAGTGTCAAATTATTGCTAGATTCCAAATTTCATAATTTTTCAAATCAATATGTGAGCGTGGCAAAGGAAAACGCGTTTGACCAGTTTCAGTTGATTTTAATCGACTGGAAAATGGCCATTTTTCCAACGGCCTCAAAATTCGACGAAACTAGTTTTTTTAGGACCGCATCGTCAATACGAAGCTAGAAAATATTTTTATGGGATTTATAGAGTTAGTATGTGACCCCGGTAATTTGAAATGTACGTTTAAAATTCAATATAGCGATTTAAATGTAAATTCAACGGAAACTGATCAAAACGATCGAATCATCTTACGATTCATATCCCATTGTGTTCGGAATGAGGGTAAATAGCTATGGACGACAGGCGGTGGGCTTCGTTTAGAGGTCGAAAATAAAAGTTGCTTTTTGCGGTGCAATAAAATAATTAAAATAATTAAAAACTAATGTTCTCTCTCCCTCTCCTTAAATCACTCTGGCCCCCCCATTCAAAATCATTTTTCAGAGAGAAAATAAAAAAATAATACGATAGGGGGGCGCGATCGATGCCCCCCCCCGATGAGCCGCCGCGCCCAGGGCGGTGCAACCACCATCTGCCGCCCCCTCCTCTTCTTCCCCCTCCCTTCTTCTTTCTCCTCCCCCTTGCTCTTCCTCGACCGCAACGCACAACACCCCCCCCACAACCAAATCGAAGTCGCGACGCTGCCAGGTGGGGCCCCAACCACCGCCGCCCCCATCTTCTTCTTCCCCGAGCTCCTCCTCTCCTCCTTCAGTCGCCCTGCCCTCCTACAGGAGCTCCGACGCGCAACTACCCCCCCCCCCTCGGTAAGTTTCACTGATTTATATTTATTTTAAAAACTGATTGTTAGATTATTTAAAAACTGATTTTATTAGGAATTAAAACTGATTTTCCTTTTTATACATAGGATTATGAAATAAAAGTTCAATTTTTATGTATATGATTTTTAAATTAGAAAAAAAATTGATTTTTAAAATAGAAGAGATTAGACTTTTGAAGTGTAAAAAGGCGAGATCTTTATATGTAAAAAGGCGAGATCTTTATATGTAAAAAGGCGAAATCTTTATATTTGAAAGGGCGAAATCTTTAAATTTGAAAAGGCGAAATCTTTAAATTTGAAAAGGCGAGATTTTTATATATTGAATAGCATAATAAATTTTGATTTTTATATATTGAACAACGAAGTGAAAATTTTATTTTTATATATTGAACAACGAAGTGAAAATTTGATTTTTTATATATTGAACAACGAAGTAAAAATTCGATTTTTATATATTGAATAGCAATATAAAAATGTGTGATTTTTATATATGTAGTGGCTACAGCAACGAAGATGACAAAAATGCGATAAAGATGAAGATTTCTATCAAAGAAGAGTCGTAGTATTGGATAGCTATCGGTGAGACTTTCTCACTCTTCAATTTCTTTTCTAGTTTTATATATATACTAAGATGCAGACGGTGCTTAGTAGCACCCGACACAATCGTCCATAGACCATGGACTTGTTTGTTTGATTGCAAAAATTAGTTAGATTATTTGATTGAAATTGAATTGTTTGGTGAAATGAATGGATTTGATTGATGTGTGAATGGCGTGGGCGTTCACTAGACCGGGGATAAGGCTAGGCCTCGTCCCGTTTCTAGTATCGTGCCGTTATGCCGTTGAAATTTTCTAAAATATGTTAGAAAAATAAAAATATCATTTTTATTTTGTAAATGAACCGAATAGAATATTCATAGGTTGAATAAAATAATTTGATCGTTGAAAATATAATTTTTAACGTGAATATGAATATAGTGAGTGTGAATAAAATAAAAATTCATTTACAAACCGGACGGTTTGTTTATGTACACCTATTTGAAGGATATTGATTGGGTCGATAAATTTTACACATCGCCCAACTGCACAAATAAAAATCCGTGTTTGTTGATTTGAAACCCCACACGGGTGTTGGGATGAAATTTGAAGTTCACTCATCCTGATTGATTAATTATGTCGATCGATTGATTGACAGGCTGTTATAAGCGTTAGATATCTATATTTGATGCTTATATAGTGTAGTGCACTTTGGTTGATTATCTTTCAATGCTATTATATACTTGTGATGTATGAAAATCCATATAATTAACATTATATGGTGATTGATTGGGCCTCATTCCAATTTAGAAAATAAAGAATAATATAAAATAAAGGTTCATGTGTTGACTGTACTCATCCGTTGAGATTAGTCATGTGTTGAACGAAATATTTTAATAATAAAATTTACATCTTTATCAATATAAAATAAAGGTTCATGTGTTGACAGTACTCATCCGTTGAGATTAGTCATGTGTTGAACGAAATATTTGAAATAGAAATATTTGAATAGGACATATTTGAAAAAGAAATATTTGAAATAGAATATTTGGAAATAGAAATATATGAAGCCGTGTTGGTTAGATTGACGCCATTTTGACGTGAACGATATTTATATCGATTTTATTCATTTTAAAATGAATATTGAAAAGTGATTTCGAAATCGAATATTTTGAAATGAAATTGAATTTGAATTGAATAGAAAATGAATTGAATTTAAATTGATTAGAAAACGAATTTGAATTGAATATGTAACGAATTGATTTCGAAATGAATTGAATATATAACAAATTTGAAATGAATTGAATATATAACGAATTTGATTTGAATTGAATATATAACGAATTTGATTTCAATTGAATATATAATGAATTTGATTTCAATTGAATATATAACTAATTTGATTTGAATTGAATATATAACGAATCTGATTTCAATTGAATATATAACGAATTTGATTTCAATTGAATATATAACGAATTTGATTTCAATTGAATATATAACGAATTTGATTTGAATTGAATAGAAAACAAAATTGAATTTGAATTGAATAGAAAACGAAATTGAATTTTAATTGAATAGAAAATGAATTGAATTTAAATTGAATAGAAAACGAAAATGAATTGAATCGAATAGAAAACCAATTTGAATTGAATCGAATAGAAATTCAATTTTGATTTGAATTGAAATGGAATTTGAAATGTTTTAGAAACGAATTCAAAACCATTTATATAATTCGTTTTAAATAGAAATCGAAGAAAAAATATATTATATATATTATATATATAATATAATGGCCTGAATAGAAAGCACCGCGCCGCGGCAGTTCGTGAATTTCGACCATTTATTTCAAACGGACATTACGGGAGATCCGACCGTCCGATTCTCCTAAAACCGGAACCGTTGGGTTCGTATCGAAAAGATCTTTCTAACGAATATTAGAAATTCAAAATCTAACGGTTGGATTTGGAGATACGTCCAAATCAAATTTGGAAAAGGTCGCTGTAAGTGCAGTTCGATGGCCGTTGTTGGAAATCGATTGTACGGGCCTTAATAAAATTATTAAAAATAGTAATAATTCGTGTAAAATCATAACAGATGATTTGAGAAAAATTGGGATGAAAAACTCCATATTTGAAAAGATAAAAATAGATTTTATCAAAATGAACTAGTTTGAACTAAATTTAAAACCCAATTATTTTTAAATAAATAAATTAGATTTAAAAAGGGGTTTTAAATAATCGGAATTTCTGATATATTTGATTGGATTTAACATGGGTTTATCGTGAACGGTGTTTTAAATAACACAAGTTCTTTAACCCGATAATAAATAGAATGTGATTTGGGTTTGTCGTGAACTGTGTTTTAAATAACACCTAGTTCTTTAACCCAGTAAAAGGAGTTTTAACGAATCTGCAATTAGGTTGAAATGTGAATCTATAATATAAATTATCAAATTTAGAAATGAGTGAGAATGGAGTATCACCAGTTTTGCTCCAAAGCGATAGTTAAATCTTTAATTAGATTTGAACGTGAAACGGTAATTAATTTTACTGATAGCACCATAGTATTAGATATGGAGTATTACCAGTTTTGCTTCATGGGATGAATCGGTTGGGATTGGGAAATAAAATAAATAATTACTTCGGTGTGGTTCGCTAATCTCGACTAGATGGAAAACCATAATTTGGTTTGATAGATCATCCAAAGGAAGATTAAAGGATAAATTCTAAAGAATTTATCTTGGATAAAATTAATGGGAACCTTTCCCTAAGAATGTGATTTCGTGAATAAAAGAATATTTTGAATCGAAATGAGGCGTATGTTGTGTTTGTGTAACATTCGTTTTAATATACGCGGGTTGTTCGGAAAGGCCGGGTTTACACCCATCCTGAATAACCGATTCGACGATATGTCGAAGATGAAGACGGTGGTTGAAGACCGGAAGTCTTCACATCGTTTGGATAATTACTGACGATCCTGATTGGGCAGTACACCCAAGAGGATGGAAATAGTTGGTGGTCGTCCAGACGTACTTGGAGATGGATGGATATGCGAGGAAAGTGCCTCCGGTTTCATTCAGACCCAGAACGGACTTGTAAATGGATTGTGTGTCTGACATTGGATTTTATTCTGTGTTGATTGATTTCTATTAAATATACATCTGTTTGGCGGCGGAGAATTTTTTATTTTGCTTAACGCCCTTCTCTGAGACGTACGAGCTCAGAGGTTGTATATCGATGGACATCAGTCGCATGGCATGAATTTCCTGTGTGGCACACTAAGATGCAATGATCAAGGCTTCTGTTGAAAAGCAAAGTCTTGTGGTTGATGATCAAAGCAAGCCTACGTGGCAGCTTTGTGTATAACGTGAATTCGCGAGCCTCACACCTCGGTATGAGTCAAAAACGGGATACGGACTGCAGGGAGAGCACGACGTTTCTTTCTAGCTTTGGTGGTGTCAGTGACTTACCAGCCCTGACATTTATATATACTTTTCACCTTAGTGGTTGTTGGATGAGGCGCCTCGATTTTAGGTCTGTAAGGACCGGGAAACGTGTGTTCAGGAATTGCCAATCCTCTAACGTAAGTGAGGACCGGCCCTGAAGCATCCAAGGGTTGCCCAGAGTGCGTAGCCCTGGGACATTTGCTAGAGTGTCTCGAAAGCGGAGAGGAGCTTGCCCCTTGCCTCGACTCATGACGGAAATCCAATTTCCAATACGTGTATTTCGGCTTTATTTGTAGAGCCTAGTATGGCGACATAGTGGGATGGGGCACTTATGCCGTCTATGATTTATATTTATGATTGAAATTGTTTTGACACTATACACTTATTATAGTATCAAATGATTTTTTTTAAACATACCAAGCATGTTTGGCTGTTATAAGGTAAAACCCTATCCTCCGGCTTGCGTTGCATTGTGTGATGGGACCTGGGTCTTATAATAGCTTCATTTTTAGAAAAAGCATTGCGCTGTTTATTTATATGCACTGGTATTCTTGGGAGGAAACCCGTTCCGTGTTATACGGCGTGGTCCCTTGAATTACTCTCTTTTTAAAGTAAAGTTTCAAATAACTGTTTTAGTTCTCACACCAGTCTCATGACTGACCTGGAGTTTATTGTTTTTAACCTAAACTCTGGGTGCCCTTATTTTCCGCACGGGCAGCTAGTAGTTTTGGTTTTGCAGATTTATATTCACAGGATCCTGGTTTACAGCTGAAATGATATCCGGAAAGCTCTGTATCCGTATATCACCTTTAGTTGTGCTTTGTATTATTTCCCGCTGCTATGTAATTTATTGTAATCTCTGATATTTATCGAATGTAATTTATTCATTTATGCTCTGTATATTCTTGTTTCTGATGTAATTGTTGTAATAGCAATGAAATGTTCTCCCGTCTGCGTTCTATTTTGTCTTGTCCTCACAGTAATTCGTTCTTTCTCATCTCTTCGAAGACCGGGGAAGTTCGGGTCACTACAACCAGCACTCCGCATCCAATGGCATTCACAGGAGTTGATATAATAATATTTTGCATCTAACTCATTAAGGTTAACCTATTTGTCGGGCAAGCAAATAAATTCTTTACTCAACAGCTATCCATTTACCTATTCAAATATATATAATGCACAAGTATATATTTCTATCTATTTTCTAATCAGTTCAATGTGTGATTTAATCGAATAAATTCTACCATTCATTCTCCTATTGATTAAATTAACTATCGTTTTAATAATTTAATTAATCAATTTTACCATCACACGACACAAACAACAAACAAATTGTTTTTAACTTTTCAAAAATATATATCTTTTATATATGTTCAAAAATCATATTTCTAAAACCAGACTATATATATAATCACAAATACGTTATTTATAAACCTATTATTCTAGACTCGTTCTGGGGCACTTCTAACCCAATCTCTAACGAGTTATTCTGATTCTGCTTTACTCATACCAGGATATTTCTGATCCTATCTGCAATGATTTATTCGTCCTAGAACACTACTGGTTCTATCTCTGACGAGTTCGTTAATGTGTTATATACCAGAGCTAAGCTTAACCAAATCTCTGATACCACGTTGTGACGACCCCAAACCCCGTACTGACGGTGACAAGGGTAATCTTTGGAATATAACACAGAAACAGATAATAGTAGAACATAATTAAATAAATACACCAGATAATGTACAATAGAATACACTGGATAAACGTAATCATCAGAGTTACACAGTATACAGGATCATACTTAGTACAAATACAGTTCAGCTATACATAAATGTCTACAGCGGAAACGAACAAAATATGTACAACAGGAGCTGAACAGCATAAAAAGAGATAAATAATAGAATCCATCTTCAGCTCCAGCTATCCAGAAAGAGCCAGCTAAAACCTGAATACAAGGCTGCCCGTGTAGAAAGAGGGGCTCCCGAGTTTGAAAGTGAAACAAACTACGAGTCAATCATGGGACTGGTATGAGAAATCTACTCAACACATTTATAATATGGCTAATCACAGGACCACGCCACTTTCGTGGAACGGGTTTACTCCATTGGATTGCCAGTGCTTTGAAACAAATCATTCTTTTAAACATAGCAATGCTTTTTATAAAAATGAAGCCATTATAAGACTCAGTTCCCATCACACAATGCAACGCAAACCGGAGGATAGAGTTTTTACCTTATAACGGCCAAAATATGCTTGATACGAATAAAACAAAAGCATTTGATATTATTGCTAGTGTTATATGTTTTAAAAACAATTTCAAATCATAACTATCAATCATAGACGGCATTAATGCCCCATACCACTATGTCTCCATATATAGGTATACAATCAAAACCGAACAGTCACGTATTTGGAAATTGAATTTCCGTCCTGAACCAAGGCAAAAGATAGTCCTTACCGACTTCGAGACTGCCTAGCCCGAGCCTCAGGGTCAGAGCACATCGACCCTTAGATCGTCAGGGCCGGTCCACCGATGTGGATTAAAATTCCTGAACACTACGTTTCCCCGCCCTTTGGGGCGTAAATGAGCCAATGAATGGCTCCATCGGACCCGGATCGTCCGATCTAACCGAGGCGCCTCGCAACAACAACAACCACATAAGTCAAACTCGTCAAGGCATGTAAAACCACTAACGCCACTTCTAGCTAGGAAGAAACGCATGTCCTCCCTGAGGTCCTCTCCCGTTTCTGGTTCATACCGGGGTGCGAGGCTCGCGAATTCACGTTATACACAAAGCTACGCCACACAGGCGGTGCTTTGGTCATCACAACAAGACTTTGCTTTTCAACAGAAGCCCTGATCACTGCATCTTAGCATGCCACACAGACAATTCACACCGTGCAACTGATAGATATCAATCACACAGAATAAATTCCAATGTCAGACACACTGTCCATTTGCAAGTCCGTTCTGGGTCTGAACGAAACCGGAGGCACTATATACCTCGCAAACCCATCAATCACCACGTACGTCTAGACGATCACCACTCATTATCCATATTTCGGGATGCCTCCCAATCAGGACCTCGGTTACCATCCAAATGAGGTGAAGATCTCCGGTCTTCGACCACCGTCTTCATCTTCGATATCTTATCGTCGATTCAGTTATTCAGAATGGGATAAACCCGGTCTTTCTGAGGAACTCGCGTATATAATAAACAAGTGCAACACTAACATACATACACATCATTTCAATTCATTAGTCACTAACCGTCAATCAGTAAAAGAACGATTTCCCAAATATTAACCCCGAAGGCCGAAACCAACATCAGATCAATACCCAAGAAACCATTCGACTTAGCCAACCTTCAGTTAATCTCTAAATTTTACATCCATATCGTTTATAATATTTTATAACGATTTATCGCTATTTTTATTTATTTTAAAATAGCCAATTTATTCAAAACGACGCTTCGGGCCATAACGCGGCCGTGGCGCTGTTTTTCTTCAGATTTTATTTACACATATCTGAAAATCTAACCGTTGGATCTTCACAAAATTTATATCATTAGAAAGATCTTTTCAAAACGAATCCAACGGTTCTAGTTTCGGGAAAATCCGACGGTCGAATCCCCCGGTATAATCATTTGAAGTTTCGATTTCAAAATACGAACTGCAGCGTCGTTATTCGATTAAATATAATTATATATATATATATAATCGATTCTGGTGCTGTTTTTCTTCAGATTTGAATTAAACATTCCAGACAATCCAACCGTTGGATTTTTACAAAGTTGGTGTCGTTGGAAAGATATTTCCAAAGCGAACCCAACGGTTGTGATTTCAGGAAAATCCGATGGTCGGATCTCCCGTACTAATGTTTTGAAATCACGGTTTCAAAATACGAACTGCAGCTTCGTTATTCGATATATTTCGATTCTATTTATATATATATATATATATATATATATATATATATCGATTCTTCGATTTCATAACTATATTCTTTTCATACGTTTGATAAAAATGATATTTTTATCTAACTGTCTTCTATTTCAACACTTCACTATTTTTAACAATTCATTTATATAATAAAAATGTGATTTTTATTGTAAAACAATTCATTTCAAAACACTATTATTTTATATAGTTCATATAGGTAATAAAAGTATGATTTTTATTATAAACAATTTATTTCAAAACAAGGTCATTTTATATATCTCATATCGATGATAAATATAGGATTTTTATTATAAAACAATTTCTTTCAAAATATGAATACCATTCAACACATGAATTTCAATTCAACGAATGAATTTCGATTCAACACATGAAGGTTTTCTATAGTTTATATATATCGATAAAAAGGTGATTTTTATATTTAAAACACGAATACCATTCAACACATGAATTTCTATCCAACGAATGAATAACGATTCAACACATGAAGGTTTTCTATAGTCTGTATATATATATATATATATATATATAAAAGGTGATTTTTATATTTTAAACACGAATACCATTCAACACATGAATTTCTATTCAACGAATGAGTTTCAATTCAACACATGAAGGTTTTCTATTCAACGAATAAATATAGTTTCAACAAATGAAAATAATTCAAACACATGAATATTATTCAAAATTTTGGCCGCATAACGGCAGGGTAGTTAAAACCGGGACCGTCCCTAGTACGGCTCCTCGCTCTACCTTAAAATCTCGCGGTTTTTGATAATGGGGAATCATGCATCTAGTTCGCACGCAGGCGGCATGTATATTTATTTCATTTCCACAAACTAATCCTATGTGATTTCAACCAAATATTTCTCAACCACAAACGGGTATTTTTCAACCACAATCAATCAATATCAACTACAAACAATTTCAATCAACCATTCACTATCAATCAATTTTCACACCAATCACAACCAATAAATATCGTCCATGGTTTGTGGACGAGGGGCGTGTGTGTGTGTATATATATATATATATATAGCATTTCACTTCTATTTCAACCCATATATAATTTTTACAACGCATATATAACTTATACATCGAACGTACAACTTATACAATGTTATACGAGAGGTGTACAATGCTTATATAACTCATACATCGATTATATAATTTATACATCGTCGTTTTCCCTATCGTTTATAAATTAGAAATCTCACATTGGGTTCCACTCCACCAAAAATAGCAGAAGCCTCAGAAAAATATGCGGTCTCTTCTAAAATGTAGAAGACGTCCTCACGGTCCCGGTGTTTCCTGTTTCATCGAATTTCATCAAGAAACGAAAAAGATATGATTTTTCAAAGTTTGCAACGGTTTAAAGGTGTTAAAATCAGTTGAAAATTATCATAGCCGTATACCTCAGTTTTTGGTTCGAAACTAGGTTTCGAATTTTCTTCCAATCCGTTGCTCGAGGCTAAAATCGGTCAGCTCCACGTCGAAGAGCCTTGAAAGGCGCGCAGATAGGTGGCGGGGGGTCAGGTGCGACGACGCCACCAGGGTGCGGTGGCGGCTTGAAGACGTGAACTTCCTGGCGTCCGTTCTCCCAAATTACACAATGAAAAAATCGAAACCAGGTATGGATTTGAAGAGCTCGGGAAGATCTTCAAAAAGTTCAACTGTGGCACGAGCTAATTCGGCGTGGATTGATCGAAAAATGAGGGGGAAGGTTTGAACTTCGAGCGCCGTTCGCGATCTGGGGGTTTCGGAGAGAAACGAGGAGAGAGAAAGCTGAGTTGGACTAATGAATTTTATTTATTTATTTATATATTTTTAAATTTCGAAAATACCTTCTTTCACCCTCGAACACCAATCCAAACCCAACGACTGTAGTCCCTAGCGTTTTACCCCCATTCCGAACACAATGGGATATGTTTCGTAGGCCCATTTGACTGTTTCAGTCAGTTTTCATTCAATTTAAAATATATAACATTCAATATTTGATTTGAACGTACATTTCAATTTTCCAGGGCCACAAACTGATTCGAAAAATTCTAGAAAAATAAACCTAGCTATGTTTTGACGATACAGTCCCAATAAAACTAGTTTCGTCGAATTCTGAGACCGTTTGCAAAAAGGCCCATTTCTGGTCAATCCAATTTAACAATAATTGACCAAAACACGTTTTCCTTTGCCACGCTCACACACTAGCTTCAAAAATTATGAAATTTTAAACCTAGCAATAACTTCACATCCGGGATCCAACAAAAGTGGTTTCGTCGAATTCCGAGGTCGTATGCAAAATGGCCAATTTCACGGGCTATATAAATTCTATAGCGACCTTTCTGAAAATTCATTTGGCCAGAACTTTTGCTTTCTGCTATGAAACTTCGATTTTTCAGATTCGTTAGAAAGGTATTCTCTAACAGATTTAAATATTTTTGGTTTCACTCAAATCCACTTTGTTCTGCACCCGGTACAGTCAGTTGAAGTTAGAATTCCATTTTTGAAACTACCTCGCCCTTTCAGGCCTTGTTTATAATTCAAATTGATTATATTCATTTTCAAACGTCGATTCAAACCCACTTTTCATTGCTATTATATAAAATATTTAAAATCCATTATTTTAGCCAATTTAAAAATTTTAAATTGGTTCAGATTTTCCGGGTCGTTACAGGTTTTAAACAAACCTGTTCATAAACTCCTCTCACCATTCAACAAGATTTAGTTTTCCACTTTGATTACCTTTGAAACGGATTCAATTAAAAAGTCATTTCCCAAATTACAATAAATTAGAATAATACCTTAGCTTAATCTTTAACTACGGTAAAGGTAGTTAATTCCTTTATTTACTAACATAAATAGTGAATCCCCTTTTTGAAACTTCATTAAAATTAAAACAATATTCATTTAACTAATTTATTTAGACACACTAATTTAATAATCAATCTTAATTAAAACATTCGATATAATCAACTTAAACAAGTTATCTTGGTAATCGATTCCAATTTATTTTCTCTTTAAATCAATGTAAATAAATTCCATTCAATTGTTTCTAAGTAAATAACTATCCAAATCTGGTCAATTGGTTAAATTCCTTTTCTTATAAATCAGACTATCATCAGAATTTACTTGGATTAATAAATAAGTTTTAAACTTAAAAAAAAGGAATCTTTATTCTCTTTACACAAACTTTTATTCAAATATATTTCAAAACCTATATCCAGTTATAAAATAAATTTTATAACTTCATTTCTGTCGATTTGCCTGACGGTAAATCAACATCTATAAAACGATTGATTTTATTGGCCATATGTTGCCAAATACTCAACCAATACCGTCTATTGGTTTAAACTACACAGATGTTGAAATTTTAGTTAACAACCAATATTTAAACCAATCACCCCATCGGATCAGTTCATATATGATAATAAATCATCAACCAATAAATAAAACGATTCAATCAGTTTAAACAATTCAACACATTCAACACGTTTATTTTATAAACGTGACCAACAAGGTAAGTTACCTTTATTGGAACCAATCGTTAAAAATAACGATTTGGTATTTTACTGAAATTTAAACACAGTTTAATTCCATTAGTTAAATTAACAAACAATTGTATAACTAGCGAATAAACAACCATCAGCAAGCAGAGCACACAAAATAAAGAACCCAATTTATATAAAATATAAATGGGAAAACTAAGTGAGTTTAACTCACCTTGATTTGGATTCGTTGAAAAACAAATTCAGTTTAGTCAAATTAAACAGACGTTTTAATTTGACTAAATTTCTAGTTGCATCCGATCCTGACTAACCCTGCTCCATCTCGAAGATCTCATCTCTACGGTCCCAACGAGACTGACCGTGCCTCAATCTGATAACGTGAGCGCGAGATATCGTTTTAACACCATTATAAACTAATTAAATTATAAAACATAGAAATTTAAATTTTTAAATGGCCTCTTATCTAACCATGTTCGGCCCGATAACAGCCCAACCCGCTCCCAATTGATAAAACCCTAAATCGGCTTAACAAATCCACAATCCACTGCCTCCACTAATTTTTCCACTGCCTCTCTGAAATTAATCCATGGCCAAGAACCCTAAATCCCCTTTCACTTCTTCCATCAGCATCGAAGTCAGTTGCCTCGCAACCCTCCCCTTTCATCAGTGAAAATCGGACGCATCTCCCCTACGCAACCCTGAATCCCCTCGTCTTCTTGTTTTCGTCGCTCTGCCAAACACCTAACTCTTCGATCTCCTTCCACAAATTATCGTGTACCCTAAAACTTCACCGGTCAACCCGAAACTTCCTGAAACAACTACGGTTCAGACCGAGGCTTCAATCGACTGAACCCTAGATGTTTGGTTTCAAACATACACCTCTCGAACATATAAGTATATAATTTTTTTATCAAGGGTTTTAATTCCTGTATTAATTTGTTTTGATTTTCATGTGGTTCGACTTGTTTTTCGTTACTGCTGAGTTCTAGAAAAATAAAACACGATGCGGTTACGTATTTATACTTGGGGATTTGCTCTAGATAAGAACACTGTCACCACGAATTCTAAAATCACAAGTTCATCCTAGCTGAACCTAGGATCTTAGGTGCTGCTTCATTTCACTTAGTTGTATCATCACTGTGGTACTTGGCATGGAATTGTCATGTGTGTTCAGATCTTCACATGGATCGAGTGGTATTGAACTGTCATGTATATGTATATATGGCAGACATGATTTATAAGATTTTTATGAATTTAGTATTGGATTTCCTGTACCGTTGGTCTGCTAAAATGGAACCTTGATCAAACTTGCATATGAGTAGATTAGGTTAGGCTATGAGACCATGAATTGTTTATTCAATTCAGAATTTTAGATCTGTATCATAGCTATGGGGCTATCACTTAGCTATCGAATGGTAATATCAATGGGCAGATTTGAATTTTGTGCAGTGGGTTCAGTGTGTACTTGCAGAATATTTTGCAAGGATCTGTTCATGAACTATTGTATAAAAAATTGCTTTGCTGTTCCTATAATATTCATGTTCACTGTTTCCTTAGCTATTGACTTCATTATTTCTTAGCTTGTTCATTTGAATTTTCTTTCTTCATAGCTGTTCTTAGGTGGATCATCTACTACTAGCTTAGGCAATTCACTTCTTTTCCTTTGCAGGTTGATGACAGCTTGATGCTGCAACATGTTTAACAAGGATTTTTCAATGATTTTAAATGGGATTTGCAACACTGTTAGCCTGTTAGCAAGATCCGACTGTGATTGAGAGATTATGAGTTGTAAATTCAAATCAGAGATTTGAAAACTGTATTGTAGATTTTCTGTTCAGATTTTAAATGCATGGAAACAATTCTGATGTGTATATGTATGAATTTTACCGTGTATATTGACCATATAAATATAAGCTGTTTTCTCGATTTTCCTATATAGATTGATGTATATATACATATTTTAGTTGTTTAGCTGTGCATTACCTATTTCTCTTTTTTTCTTTTTCTTTTTTCCTACTCCTTTTGTTTCACCGTTTTCTGATGGTCTGTTGTCTTTGAACATATAAGTGCATTCTTTTTTTTATTTGATTTGCATAGACAGGCTTGAATATTGGTGAATATTTCATGTTTGCTTAGCAATGTATATAGTTTGACTTAAAAGCAAAACTTCATTTATGGTGTATCATACTTTAAGTTTTATATATATATATATACATGTGTAATTATCATCAAGTAAGGTGATGACACCATTTTTAAATCTTATATAATATTGTTACAATATACATTTAATCCCAACAGTTGAATTTAATTGGATAAAGATAAAATCGATATTCTCGAATATATTCACAAATGCAATATCATATAGATGAAATTCCAAATTCGACAAACAACACTTCGGGTTAAACGATATTGAAATATATATATATATATATATATATATATATATATATAAACTCTTATTTAAGTTATTAAATAAACAATATTATTTATAAACGATTCTTGTAACACCCCACGTCCATTAATGTCACTCACAAAGGGAATGCATTAACTTCCATGGAGCTTTTAAGTGAATATAGAACAGAAAAATTACAACAAGACAGATAATAAGTAGTACTTGGAAATCTAAAACTTCATTTTATTGCAGCGGGAATTAAACATGTTTGTTACATCATAAAACCATAAATCAGAGTCAAGTACAATATCCATCTTGATAAAACAAAATACATAATCCCATTACATAAATAGCCATTAAAGAAGATAACAAGCTGGACTTTACTTCAACGGTCCAAGCTTTCCAAAAGAGAGATAAAGTAATCCAATCAAACTCCGCTAGAGCTGGGTCCACCCTGAGGACCTGGAGGGAGAAAAAGGATGGAAATAGAGGGGGTCAGACATAAAATCTGGCGAGTATGATAATTCTAACAATACTATTATCAAAGTAACTAGACTAAGGCATAAGCTGGAAAACAAGGAAATGTCTATGAACTATGGGGTATGGGAGAGCAGATAAAGATAACGTTAAAGGGACACCTAATTACTAACGAATAATTACTACACTGCACCAAACCAGTCACGCTCAAAGTTGATCCCACTTGCTTCACTTAGAAATTATATAAATAGCCTTGCGTACCCCTAGCTGACTACATAGGTGCCGCCTACCCCTATCTCCGCTAGGTGTACCCCACTACCCACTTGTGATCGGCTCCCTACTCGTAGATACCCGTGCTGGACCCACAGTGGGGTGTATCACTCCCCTAAAGTGGCAACCCGATACAACTTGAGAATGCACGGCTTATACCTACACGATGCAACAACGTCTTACCTACCAGCCCGGGTCCACACACGCATATGAAACCCGTTGGACTTGCGTTGCCACCGCTACCCCGTTTGGCCTTTTATAGTCAAACTCAGTATGCGTGTCCCGTCCTCGACTTGGGTCGAGCCCACAAAGATACGTTTGGGTTACTGGTTGAAATGAGCCCCCACAAGCTATCCACCTAATCTTGTCCCCACTAGTATATCCCACTTAACCCTCTTAGTCATGTTCATTTACATGTGTGTTTGGTTAAGTCTTACTAATCGTATTTCAAATGCCACTAAAGGCAACCACTAGATTCCTCATGCCACCCAAGGCACCTACTTAACCCCCATGTCCCACCTTACATGTTTATTTGGTTAAGTATTTCTTATTTCATTCAGGCCATAACCTCATAAAGACCTCTCACATTAGACTGGCATTTATGGCAGCTGGATTTGCCGGGTGGGTCCGGGAAGTCTTTCACCATAAAAGAGTCTAACCTCGTGTCTTTACAACTGTTATGCTTTAATTTGGGCATAGGACCTCTCACATTGGGCTGACATTTGTGACTACTGGATTTGCCGGGCGGGTCCGGGCAGTTTTACGTCACAAACGAGTCCAACCTTGTGTCCTAAGCATTGATTAACACTTACAATCTTTTACCCCAGTTTTAATAATCCCTATTCAAATTATTAATTAATTCCAATTTTAATGATGTCCATAATTGACTCAATTATGGCCATCCATTCATGGCATGCAAAATCATATCAATTGCACCCCAACTTCTTAATATTAAATCCTTAATATTACCCCTACCCCACATTATACATTCGCTTATTCAACACAAAATATACGTTAGACTCGAATAGTCTAACTAATAGCACAAAGATAAATTATCACAACATATAGACAAATAAAATAAATCTAATCATAATAGGGGCGAAACTTGCATAAAACTACACTTGTTAAGGATCTAAAGGTGTCAACTTGTTAAATGTCACAATTTACATGATATGATCATAACCCAAATTCATGTATAAACTTGCATATGGTGTTTTATGAAACATAATGATGGTGTGAACTAGCATCTAACACATAGAACTCACCCATGTCATAGCATAATTCTAGATCTAAATATATGTCATGGCATATGTTCATAATCTTTACTAATCAATCTAAACTTGCATACATGGTTTGTCATATAAATCCACATAGCCCAAATAATATCAACATTATGATTTGATTAACATGAACTAATTAGCATAGATAATAACATCATGACTTTATAACATGTATGATTTATCACAACTTAGCATAGAAAATTACAACCTATACAATATCATCATAGCATGATTTACAACATATAGGATATCATCATCACTTAACATAGGATTTACAACATACATGATAGCATAAGGTTTACAACAACATATATGACAATCCACATCATTCACTTATAATCCATTCATAACTTAATCTAATTAGTTTAATAATAATCTTGTTAAGATCATCATACTCACAATTAGAAGAGAAAGAAAGTCTTGATTTGCTTTAGAGTTGAGTAGAATTAGGGTTTTGATTAGCTTTCTTCCTTCTTAGTTGGCGGCGGCTACACTGAGTTCCATGGCGATGGCATGACGACGGCTATTCTATTTTTCATGTGAGTTTAGAGTGAGAGACTACCTAGGTATATATAGAGTTTAGGATTTATTTAGGCCGTCAGATCAACTCAGAACTAACCTGAACCGTTAAACTTGCCAACTCAGCCCTAAAGACACATCAGCAGCTCAAGATTGGGCTCGGTCAAACCCTAGCCGACTGGACCAGGTCGACACCCAAGTCGACTGCCTACTCGACTGCCCAGTCGACCTGGGGGGTGTCGACTACCCAGTCGACTCCCCAGTCGACCTGGGGTGCTGGGCGGGAAATTTCCCGCCTAGCCTGTTTGACTTCGAATTTTGAATTTTAAATTTTAAATTTTCTGAAATCTGTTTTGAATTTTCTGAAACTTCTGATGGCCATATCTCCTTCATACGAAGTCCAAATCACGCAAACTCGGACTCTATTTCAACCAGAATTCCGAGACGAACATAATGGCGCAACCCGTTTCCCACAATTCTCTCGTCTGAGATTAGTTATTCTTTAATTTGTGAACATTGATATTAACAGAATTATGGGGTGTTACAATTCCCATAGCGATTAATTTAAAATTTGATTTGACCATATCTAACAAATTATAATACAAAATCTGGAATTTTCTCCTTCATATGAAAATTATCATCAACACGATTCTAACATTTCTCGTTTCACAGAAATCCGACTTATATCGGATCCTATATAATCAGTTAAAGTTCAAATCGAAAATTTCGAACTACCGCGACGTTTTCGAGCTCGTTTTAATTAATATATATATTCGAATTCTATTTTAAATAAATAAATTCGATTAAAAATCCATTATAATCTCAATATAATATATAAACTGATTTAAATATTCTATTTTAAATGGTCGAAAAATCTGGGACGTTACAATACCGTTCACGACAACCCAAAATCACATTCTATTAATTATCGGGTTAAAGAACAAGTGTTATTTAAAACACCTTTCACGATAAACCCAAAAATCAATACCAATTCAATTCCAATTAAATACTATTTAATTGGTACACTTCATCAAATCTAAATAAAAAGATTTAACCTTTTTCTCAACTGGGTTTAAGAACAGTGTTAATGAAGACACCATTCACGACAAACCCAAATCACATTTGATATTAAATACAAGGCTCTGAATAGAAAATATATCGGCTTATATTCAATATCAAATTCTACGACCAACAAATATCATATTGGAAATAACGATATATATATATATATATATATATATATATATATATATCTTTCAAATTTCCATAACAACATCTGTATAATCACGAAATCCAACATCGAAATATTCCAAAGACAAATTCGATTCAAATCCATTCCAATTCAATTATTGAAAATTCTGGTTACTTTTAAAACCCTTTTCAAATCCAATTTATTTATTTAAAAATAAATAGAATTACAATTCTAGTTCAAAACTAGTTCATTTTGATAAAAATCTATTTTTATCTTTTCAAAGATGGAGTTTTTCATCCCAATTCTTCCCAAATCACTTCTTATGATTTTACACAAATTATTGCTATTTTTAATAATTTTATCAAGGCACGTACAGTCGATTTCCATCAACGGCCATCGAACTGCACTTACAGCGATCATTTCCAAATTTGATTTGGACATAATTCCAAATCCAACTGTTAGATTTCAAATCTCTAATATTCATTAGAAAGCTCTTTTCGATACGAACCCAACGGTTCCGGTTTTAGGAGAATCCGACGGTCGGACCCCCCGCAATATCCATTCGAAGTCAATGGTCGAAATTCGCTAACTACCGCGGCGCGGCGCGTTCTATTCAGGCCATTATATATATATATAATATATATATATATATATATATATATATTATATATTTCGTCGATTTCCTTTCAAAACGTATTTTATAAATCGTTTTAAATTTGGTTTCAAAACGATTTCAACTTCACTTCAAATTCAAATCAAAATTAAATTTTTCCTTATAAATTCGTTTTAAATTCATTTCAAATTGATTTCAAATCAATTTCAATTTGAATTAATTTCTATCCAATTTCAATTCGAATTCAATTCTATTCAATTTCAATTCGAATTCATTTTAATTTATTTCAATTCGAATTCAATTCTATTCAATTTTAATTCGAATTTAATTCTATTCATTTTTAATTCGAATTCAATTCTATTCAATTTCAATTCGAAATCATTTTAATTTGATTTCAATTCGAATTCAATTCTATTCTATTTTAATTCGAATTCAATTCATTTCAAAATATCAGAATTTGAAATCACTTCATTTTCTATATTCATTATAAAAATGAATAAAATCGATATAAATATCGTTCACGTCAAAATGGCGTCAATCTAATCAACACGGCTTCATATATTTCTATTTTCAAATATTCTAGGTCAAATATTTCTTTTCAAATATTACAATTCAAATATTTCCATTTTCGAAACTGGAATGAGGCCCAATCAATTACCATATAATGTTAATTATATGGATTTTCTACAATGCATGTATAAAATAACAATGATAAATAATCAACCATCATCCAGAGTGCACCACACAACTGCATAAGCATTAAATATAAATAATTAACGCTTACACAGTCTGTCAATCCATCGATTGACATACAACTAAACAATCGAGATTAGTGTATGTCAAATCTCATCCTAATACCCATGCGGGGTTTCAAACAATCAAACACATATTATATTTGTGTAGTTGGGCGATGTGTAAAATTTATCGTACCAATCAATTTCAGTCAAATGTGTGTATATAAACAAATCGTCCGATTTGTTTATATTTATTTCATTTTAAATACACGTTAAAAATTCTATTTTCAACTATAAAATATTATTAACTATTAAATATTTTATTTCATTTCACATCACATCACACAATCAACTACACATCAAAATCAAACAAACAAGCATACAAGCCGTCCATGGTCCGTAGACGACGGGTTGTCGGGTGCTACTAAACACCGTCTACATCCTAGTATATATTTCAACTAGAAAAATTAAATTAAAGGTGAGAAGTTCTCACCTTTGGGATCCACTCCGCCATTCTTTCCTTCTGAACGGTTTGGATTTCGTTTTGATTTCACTCTGTTCCATCGCCATCTGTTTCACGCAGTTGATATTAAAAATCACATTTTAATAATGCTTCACATATTATAACGATTATATTTATATAATATCACTATACGTATAAAAACCACATTTTTACGTTGTTAATTTATAAACAAATATCAAATTTTTTATATTGTCAATTTATAAACAAAGATCAAATTTTTATACTGTCTATTTATAAACAAAGATCAAATTTTTATACTGTCAATTTATAAACAAAGATCAAATTTTTATACTGTACGTATATAAACAAAGATCAAATTTTTATATTGCTATAAAAATTACCTTTTCATTACTGCTCTATGAATATTTATATTTTTATTCTACTCTTGTGACGATCCCAAAACCCCGTGACACGGTGTTAAGGATAATCATTGGAATATAACACATTAATCATCATTAGCAGATCACAGATAATAGCATAAACAGAAAATAGAATAATTTACACACATATGACAGCGGAATCATATAGATATCATCACATCAGAGAAGCACAGTACATGATACAACTTAGTGCATAATGATACATAATCAGTCACCATCGCCTGAGGCGGAATCATACATAAAGAGTACACAAAAGGAATATCAGTCTACATCGCCAATGGCGGAATCATAATATAGATACAATAATGGCAGAGAAAATCCAAGTCAGCACGGTGTAGTCAAGCCTCGCCATGAGCCAAAAGGTGCGTCAGAAACATGTAACTAGGCTGCCCGTGTGAAAATGAGGGCACCCGAGTTTGCAAGGTGAAACAAACTATGAGTCAGTCATGGGACTGGTATGAGAAATCTACTCAACTTATTAACAACAATAATAAGGCAAATCAAAGGACCACGCCACTTTCGCGGAACGGGTTTACTCCAATGAGTGCTAGTGCATGAAATAAAATAACGATTAAATCAACGCAATGCTTTTTATAAAATGAAGCCATTATAAGACTCAGGTCCCATCACACAATGCAACGCAAGCCGGAGGATAGAGTTTTCCCTTATAATGGCCAAAGATGCTTCATACGAATAAAACAAAAGTGTTTGATATTATTACTAGTGCATATATGTTTCAAAAGCAAATTCAATCATAAATATCAATCCTAGACGGCATAGCTACCATATACTATGTCGCCATACTAGTAATACAATCACATCCGCATATGTCGTATTGGAAATTGGATTCCTTCATGAGTCGAGGCAAGGGGCAAGCTCCTCTCCGATTCGAGACACTCTAGCAAATGTCCCAGGACCCCACTATGATCCTTGGATCTTCAGGGCCGGTCCTCTCTTACTTTTGAGGATTGGCAATTCCTGAACACACGTTTCCCGGTCCTTACAGACCTATATCGAGGCGCCTCGCATTCCAACAACCACACAGGTGAAAAGTATATATAATGTCAGGGCTGGTAGGTCACTGACACCACCTTAGCTAGAAAGAAACGTCGTGCTCTCCCTGCAGTCACTCTCCCGTTTTTGACTCATACCGAGGTGTGAGGCTCGCGAATTCACGTTATAAACAAAGCTACGTCACACAGACCATGCTTTGATCATCAACCACAAGACTTTGCTTTGCAACAGAAGCCTTGATCATATGCCACTCAGGCGTGCCACACAGGCAATCCACTCCATGCGACTGATTTCTGTCAATACATAACCTCTGAGCTCGTACGTCGTAGAGAAGGGCGTTAAGTAAGAGAATAAATTCTCCGCCGCCAATCAGATATATATTTAACAGAGATCAATCAACACAGAACAAAATCCAATGTCAGACACACAGTCCATTTACAAGTCCGTTCTGGGTCTGAACGAAACCGGAGGCACCAATTCCTCGCATATCCGTACAATCAACAGTATGTTTGGACGGCTACTACTTCAATTCCTTCATGGTAGCTACTCCAATCACGAGCATCAGTAGCGCCCATCCATCCAATGTGGAGATCGTCGGTCTTCAGCCGTCTTCGACTCTTCGACTTCTCAACGTCGATCGATCATTTGAAATGAGATAAACTCGGCCTTTTCAAATAACCCACGTATATTTAGATTTTCAAATCAATTAATCACATGGTTGGACTATTCAACATTTACATTTCAGTTATTTAGTTATAATTTTCATGTCAGATACATTCAACCATCACATATCAAGCAAACACAACAAAATTGGTTTATTTCCACTCTATATCGTCTATAGTACTTTATAACGATATATCGCCATTTTTATTTAATTTAAAACGTCCATATTTAATTAAACGACGTTTCAGGTCATGTCGATGCACTGGCGCTGCTTTTCACTAATTTTGTTTTACACATATCTAAAAATCTAACCGTTGGATCTTCACAAATTTTACATCATTAGGAAGGTCATTTCAAAACGAATCCAACGGTTTCAGTTTTGGGAAAATTCGACGGTCGGATCTTCCACACTAGCCATTTGAAGTTACGATTTCAATTCACGAACTGCAGCGTCGTTATTCTATTTAATTTAATTATATTTATATATATATATATAAATATAATCGTTTCTGGCGCTGTTTTTCTTCAGATTTGAATTAAACATTCCAGACAATCCAACCGTCGGATCTTCACAAAGTTGGTGCCGTTGGAAAGATATTTCCAAGGCGAGCCCAACGGTTGCGGTTTCGGGAAAATCCAATGGTCGGATTTTTCGTACTAGTCGTTTGAAATCACGGTTTCAAAACACTAACTGCACGGCCACGTTTCGTTTTAATTCTATTTATATTTATATATTTATATAAATATAGTTCATTCAAAAATTCCTATATCGTTTCCACTTCAATTATTTCACTAACGCCTTTAAATTTCGGAAAATTTCGCCATAACCTCCTTTGTACGGGAGGGTCTGGGAAAATTCCCAAATAGCCACACGGGCATCTCATATCAAAAAGAAAAAGAAAAAGCCAAGCGGCTAGCCAACAGGCTCATAAAATCATCACCCAAACAAAGCAGTAAATGTGTACCTATTTGTCGGGCACAAAATTTTATTTCTCTTCTCTAGCCCCTTTGCTTTAACCTGTTCAATAGATATGCATGTACATGTATACAATTTCTAACACTTATCATTTTCCATTCAATTTCATATTTGATTTGCTTTGGTTCAGAAACACCATTCATTCTAATGTTGCATGCATAGGCTAAAATCATATCATTAGCTAATTAATGTATATTTCAACTCATGCACGTTTATTTGAACAAGTGGCTATTTTTAACACTTCACATTTCAAAGATGATAATTTTGGCGAACTAAAATAGATTTCAACACATGACTATTTTATTTAGTTCCTATGCATGTTAAAAATAATATTTCTACCACAAATATTTATTTCAACGTCCGCATATCTTCAGCATATCTCACATATGATAAAATTGATATTTTTATCGTTCAAAATATTTATTCAACAAATGGATGTTTTCAACACTTCATAGTTTCAATAAAAATGTAATTTTTATTGTTCAATCTTTTTATTCAACACATGAACTTTTCCACTACACACACTTCTCAACAAATGAGCATTTCCACACATGGACATTTTATTTATGTTGTTCATATTAGAAAGATGGGATTTTTATTGTTGAAACTATTTATATAAGGCGAATATTTTTCATCCTTCATATACATATAAAAATGTGATTTTTATTGTTTAAACACTTCATTCATTCACAAATGAATTTAATTTTCACGCAACACTTTTCAACACATGAATATTTTCCACACATGGATATAGTTTCAACATATGGCTTTAATTTCTACGCATGAAAATTATTTCAACATATGAAAATAATTCAAACACACAAAGATTATTCAAAATTTCGGCAGCATAACGGCAGGGTAGTTAAAACCGGCACCGTCGCTTGTACGACTCCTCGCTCTACATTAAAACCTCGCGGTTTTTGACAATGGGGATTCATGCATCTAATTCGCACGCAGGCGACATGTTTATTTTTATGTCCACAAATATTTCCAATTCATTTCAATCACCAATGGGTATTTTTCAACCACAACCAAACAATATCAACCACAACAATTATTCAACCATTCGTATTTTTCATCCAATATTTCACATCAATTCACCACAATAAATATCGTCCATGGTTTGTGGACGAGGGGAGTATATATATATATATAATTGCTATATTTCACTTGCATTTCAACACATATGTCAATTATTTTATGCATGTAAAATTCATACTTCGCTTATATAGCTTACACTACGCATGTACATGAGGTATACGACACGTATGTAATTTATATTTCGCTAATATAAATTATACACGACATTTTCCATTCAATTTCACGTTAATTTAGATTTCTCACATTGGTTTTCGGAGTGGTAAAAATCGATACGATGTCAGAAAAATCCGCGGCTTCTTCTATTGGGTAGAGAGCTTCCTTGCAGTCCCGATGTTTCCTGTTTCATCGAATTTCGTCAACATACCAAAAAGATATGATTTTTCAAAGTGTAAAGATCAAAGAAAAACTCACTTTCACGAAGCTTCAAAACTAGGTTTACAGTTTTCGCGAAATCAGTGGCACGTGGGGACGATCGGGGGTGCTGACGTGGAAGAGGACGGCAAGGGCTTCACGGCGCTGGTGGTTTGAGGGGGTGCGGTGGCAGATCGGAGCGGCGACGACGCTGGGAAGGTCGGGACTTCCTGGCTTCGATTCCGGCGGCACAGGCGACGAGGGTGGCGATGCTGGGGTCGGATCTGACGAGGGGGCGGAGGCGCTTCGAATGGTGGCGGTGGCGAAGGCTGTAGGTGGCGGTAGCGGCGACGGCGGAGGAGAGAAGGTGTCGAACTGGTTTCGCCGTTGATTTTGGGTTTTTTTTTTAAATTTATGAAAGGAAAATTCTGATTGGCCGAGGACTATATTAAATTTTTAAATAGCGTTTTCTCAAACGAACTCCTTTTCAAACCCAACGACTGTCGCCCCTAGCTAAATACCCCCATTCCGGACACAATGGGATATGTTTCGTAGGCCAATTCGACTGTTACATTCAGTTATTTTTCAAATTAAAGTATAAAACATTTAATTTTTAACTCTGAACGCACATTTCAATTTGCCAGGGCCACAAACTGATTCGAAAAATTCCAGAAAAATAAATCTAGCTATGTTTTGACGCTACGGTCCCAACAAAACTTGTTTCGTCGAATTCTGAGGTCGTTTGAAAAATGGCCATTTTCTGGTCGATCCAATTTAACAGAAATCGACCAAACACATTTTCTTTTGCCACACTCACATACTAGCTTCAAAAATTATGAAATTTGAAACCTAGCAATAGTTTGACATCCCGGACCCAACAAGAGTGGTTTCGTCGAATTCCGAGGTCGTATGAAAAATATCAATTTTCCAGGGCTATATATTCTATATACCGACCCTTCTGAAAATTCATTCGGCCATAACTTTTGATTCCCGTTATGAAACTTCGATTTTTCAGATTCGTTAGAAAGGTATTGACTAACAGATTTAAATATTTTTGGTTTCACTAAAATCCGTTATATTTTCCACCTTGCACAGTCAGTCAAAGTTTGAATTCAAATTTTCAAACTGACCCACTATTTCTAATTCACTATTTTATTGAAATATTCTATTTCAATTGTTCAAATTCCTTTGAAATAACTAATTTAAAATTTTTAAATTGGCTCGTATTTTCCGGGTTATTACAATCTCCCCCACTTAAAACTTTTCGTCCTCGAAAAGGAAACAACAGTAAAGTAGGAAATAAAATGTAAATGCAAAGTATTGTAAAAGTACCTTGCACCGGAGTTAGTCAGAGATATCCACTCTGCATTTGGGGTATGCTTGCTTAATGCTTTCCTCAGTTTCCCAAGTACAGTCTCTAGGATCACTGCTCCACTGCACTTTAACTAAATGAACCTTTTTGCTTCTGAGTTCTCTAGTTTCTTTGCCAACAATCTTTAATGGCTCTCTTCTGAGTGCTAATTCTGGAGTTATCTCCACATCCCGTTGTGCTGCTTCTTCTACAACAAGATCCGGATCATGCACATGTCTTCTAAGTTGAGATATGTGAAATACATTGTGCACTCCAGGCAACTAATTTGGCAATTGAACCCTATAAGCAAGAGTTCCAATTCGCTCAAGTATAGGAAAGGGACCAATAAATCTCGGTTCCAACTTCCCAGTTTTGCCAAATCTGATTACTCCTCTCATCGGAGAAACCTTCAAATAAACATGATCACCAACAGCAAATGTCAAATCTCTCCTTCTAGAGTCTGCATAACTTTTCTGTCGACTTTGGGCGGTTTTCAAACGCTTCTTGATGAAGTCGACTTTATCGGATGCTTCTCTAGTCATATCGGGTCCTAACACAAGTCTGTTGCCAGGTTCTACCCAACATGCTGGAGATCTGCAGGGTCTACCATATAATGCTTCAAATTGTGACATTCTCAAACTTGCTTGATAGCTATTGTTATATGAGAATTCTGCCAAATGCAAATGATCTTCCCATGACCCACCAAAATCAATTATACAAGCCCGCAATAAATCTTCTAGAATTCTATTCACCCACTCAGTTTGGCCATCAGTTTGAGGGTGATAAGCGGTGCTCATATTAAGTTTTGTTCCCAATTCTGTCTGGAAAGCCTCCCAGAATTTGCTAGTAAATAGGGGATCTCTATCACTGACTATGCTGATGGGAATTCCATGCAGCTTAACAATTTCTCTGAAATATATTTGCGCTAGACTTTGAGCAGTTCTATTGGATCTGACAGGTATAAAATGGGCAGTCTTCGTTAAGCGATCTATGATAACCCAAATGCTATCATTACCTTTCTTGGTTCGCGGCAAACCATCTATGAAATCCATGGAAATCTGTTCCCATTTTCAGCCTAGGACTTCCAACGGTTGCAACAGTCCAGCTAGCTTCTGTTGGTCACTCTTGACCAATTGACAAGTAGGGCATCTGCTAACATACAAAGAAATATCTCTTTTCATTGCCTTCCACCAAAAAGTGCATTTGATATCGTTGTACATCTTACTCACCCCAGGATGGATGCAAAATTTGGATTTATGGAATTCATCCAGCACTTCTCTTCGAAGGCCAGGAATATTTGGAATGCAAATCCTATTATTTAACCTGAGAAACCCCCTATTGTCAATACAGAAACTCATGGTTTCACCTTCCTTGACCCTCTGACTGATTCTCTGAATGAATTCATCGTCTTTTTGAAGGGCTGAAATCCTATCAATCAATCCAGGTGTAATTATAAGATTGGCAATGATTGCGGTCTTCCTACTAAGTGCATCCGCTACGACGTTAGCCTTCCCCGGCATATACAGGATATCAAGATCATACGCTGCAAGAAATTATAGCCAATGCTGCTGTCTCAGATTCAGATCTTTCTGGGTATATAAATACTTCAACGATTGATGATCTGTGTACAGTATAAATTTCTCGCCCAATAAATAATTCCTCCAGATTTTCAATGCAAAAACGATGGCTAGCAACTCAAGATCATGAGTCACATAATTCTTCTCATGCGGTTTCAGTTGGCGGCTTGCATAAGCGACTACTTGGCCTCTCTGCATTAACACTGCACCAAGACCTCTAATAGAAGCATCTGTCCAAACCGTTAAATCCTGATTGCCATCAATAATAGTTAACACTGGAGCAGTGGTCAGCTTCGATTTCAATTCCTGGAAAGCTTCTTCACAGTCGGAAGTCCACTTAAACTTCTCATGTTTCTTTGTGAGCTTCGTTAACGGACTGGATATCTTCGAAAAATCCTTAACGAACTTTCGATAATAACTAGCCAACCCCATGAAACTTCTAACTTCTGTGGGAGTAGTGGGTTGTTTCCAGTCTTGAATCGCTGTTATTTTGCATGGGTCAACAGAAATTCCTTTCTCTGACACGACATGGCCAAGAAATTTGACTTCTTCTTGCCAGAAGACACATTTAGAGAATTTGGCTTTGAAGACGTTCTTCCATAGAATCTCCAATACTTGTTCTAAGTGTTTTTCATGCTCGGGTTTTGATTTGGAGTAGATTAAAATATCATCGATAAATACGAGGACAAATTTATTCAGAACTCCCCTGAACACTTTATTCATTAGATCGACAAAGTATGCTGGAGCGTTGCATAGGCCAAACGACATTACTAACCATTCATAAAATATGGCTGGACCTCTGAAAGCTGTCAAAGGAACACACTCTTCTGCTATTCTCAATTGATGAAAACCCGTAGCTAGGTCCATTCGGGAAAATACTTTCGCCCCATTCAATTGGTCTAGCAAATCATCAATGCTGGGTAATGGATACTTATTTTTAAGCGTCTGTTTGTTGAGGTCTCGGTAATCAACGCATAATCTAAGAGTACCGTCTGACTTTGGGACAAACACAACAGCTGCACCCCAATTAGAAAAACTCGGTCTGATTAGACCTTTCCAAACAGTTGACGAGTTTGATCGCCCAATTCTTCTTTTTCGTTCGGAGTCATTCTGCGAATTGGATGTACCACTGGTCTGGCATTAGGAATTAGATCGATTTGGAATTCTATTTCTCTTTGCGGAGGTAAGTTTTCAACTTCTTCAAACACATCCGCATAGTTTCTAACAATCGGAATCTTTTCTATGGAAGTGGGGATAAGTTCTAGTGCTGACAAAAATTCTTCTCTATTCGGATTCGAACCATGACAGGGAACCGTAATATATCCAAGCTTCGTTCGAATTTTAACGATTCTTTCCGCACACTTCACTTCAGCTTCGTATTTCGTTAACCAATCCAGCTCGAGAATAATATCGAATTCGGGAAAATCCATAACGATTAAATCAAAAGGAAATTTGTAGGAAGAATAAGAGACTGGCACTCTACAATATGAACCGAGAGTAATAGGACCCCCTATCGGGTTATGAACTTCAACCGATTCTTTGAGCTTTCGCTGTTTTAACTTTAATTTGTGCACTGTGTTTCTAGCAATAAAACTACGTGATGCACCTGTGTCAAATAATACAGAAACAGGAATATTTTTAATTGTAAGGGTACCTCCCAAAACATCAGGTTTACCTGCTCCATCGGAAGCAGCTGGCGGGCTAGACCCGTCATAGACATGAGCTACTGTAGCTTTCTTCAGCAAAGGACAGTCTTTGACCAGATGATCGGTCTTGCGACAATTGAAGCACGAGCGACGGTTCTGAGAGCCTTGGCTCGAGCCTTGAGAGTTTGTCTTCTGCCTCTTCGGAGCTGTGCAGACGTTTGAGTAGTGCCCCGGTTTACCACAGTTAAAGCAATTTCCTCTTGGCGGCTTGCCAATTTGAGGTTTTGAAGATGCTGCTTGGCTTGACTCGCCTTGATTTACAGCAGGCTTGCGCTTGTTTCCCGCTTGGCTTCTAGCGCGATCCTGATCCAAATGCCTTTGATCAAGGTCTTCATAGTTGCATGTTATTTCCACCAATTCGTTGAATTCTAGCTTGACATGGGCCATGGTTCTATCATGATATTGTCGTCTTAGCCCAAGGATAAACCTCTTATTTTTGGATTTCGCGGTGGCGACGAGTTCCGGAGCATAGGGCGACAACTGTATAAATTTATTCAGATAATCTTGCACGGAAAGATCCCCTTGCTGGAGATTAGCGAAGTCATCGTGCATTCTTTCCAGAGCTTGTTCTGGGACATATTTCTCTTTGAAGAGTTCTTTAAATCCATCCCATGTTCTTCCAGCTTCTCTATTCCCGGCGGTAAGAGATTCCCACCATAATTCAGCTTGTTCCTGCATAATCTAGGCGCCCATAATAGCTCTGTCTTCGTCTCCAAGCCTTAGGCCTTCAAGAATTTTCTCGCATGTTTTGAGCCATGCAAGGGCCTCTATTACGGTGCCAGTACCCGAGAAGGTCTTGCCTCCTAAGTTCTTATATCTCTTAGCTACACAGTCAAGCTCGAAGTATTGAGCTGCCGGAGGTTGTATCAAAGGTCCTTCTTGTGCTGGGACTTCTCCCCTTCCTCGGCCTCGGCCGGCACGGCCTCCTCTAGCGGCGGCTGCTCTGGTAGCCATTTTTCAAATTCTGTATAAGCAACGAAAAAGTCAGCTAACAGAAATGATAGTCTATTGCATAATTAAGCAGAAAAATCACGGAAAGGTAACGATGGATTGATCAAATTGTTTTTGCTATTCTGCTCGGCTCATTCTGGGACTTTACTAGTCCTATCTCTAATGAGCGACTCGCCTTGGAATACTACTGATTCTATTTTGACGAAGTGTTTAATGTGTTAGACTCCAGAACTAAGGTTAACCAAAGCTCTGATACCAGCTGTGACGATCCCAAAACCCCGTGACACGGTGTTAAGGATAATCATTGGAATTTAACACATTAATCATCATTAGCAGATCACAGATAATAGCATAAACAGAAAATAGAATAATTTACACACATATGACAGCGGAATCATATAGATATCATCACATCAGAGAAGCACAGTACAGGATACAACTTAGTGCATAATGATACATAATCAGTCACCATCGCCTGAGGCGGAATCATACATAAAGAGTACACAAAAGGAATATCAGTCTACATCGCCAATGGCGGAATCATAATATAGATACAATAATGGCGGAGAAAATTCAAGTCAGCACGGTGTAGTCAAGCCTCGCCATGAGCCAAAAGGTGCGTCAGAAACCTGTAACTAGGCTGCCCGTGTGAAAATGAGGGCACCCGAGTTTGCAAGGTGAAACAAACTATGAGTCAGTCATGGGACTGGTATGAGAAATCTACTCAACTTATTAACAACAATAATAAGGCAAATCAAAGGACCACGCCACTTTCGCGGAACGGGTTTACTCCAATGAGTGCTAGTGCATGAAATAAAATAACGATTAAATCAATGCAATGCTTTTTATAAAATGAAGCCATTATAAGACTCAGGTCCCATCACACAATGCAACGCAAGCCGGAGGATAGAGTTTTCCCGTATAATGGCCAAAGATGCTTCATACGAATAAAACAAAAGTGTTTGATATTATTACTAGTGCATATATGTTTCAAAAGCAAATTTAATCATAAATATCAATCCTAGACGGCATAGCTACCATATACTATGTCGCCATACTAGTAATACAATCACATCCGCATATTTCGTATTGGAAATTGGATTCCTTCATGAGTCGAGGCAAGGGGCAAGCTCCTCTCCGATTCGAGACACTCTAGCAAATGTCCCAGGACCCCACTATGATCCTTGGACCTTCAGGGTCGGTCCTCTCTTACTTTTGAGGATTGGCAATTCCTGAACACACGTTTCCCGGTCCTTACAGACCTATATCGAGGCGCCTCGCATTCCAACAACCACACAGGTGAAAAGTATATATAGTGTCAGGGCTGGTAGGTCATTGACACCACCTTAGCTAGAAAGAAACGTCGTGTTCTCCCTGTAGTCACTCTCCCGTTTTTGACTCATACCGAGGTGTGAGGCTCGCGAATTCACGTTATAAACAAAGCTACGTCACACAGACCATGCTTTGATCATCAACCACAAGACTTTGCTTTGCAACAGAAGCCTTGATCATATGCCACTCAGGCGTGCCACACAGGCAATCCACTCCATGCGACTGATTTCTGTCAATACATAACCTCTGAGCTCGTACGTCTTAGAGAAGGGCGTTAAGCAAGAGAATAAATTCTCTGCCACCAAACAGATATATATTTAACAGAGATCAATCAACACAGAACAAAATCCAATGTCAGACACACAGTCCATTTACAAGTCCGTTCTGGGTCTGAACGAAACCGGAGGCACCAATTCCTCGCATATCCGTACAATCAACAGTATGTTTGGACGGCTACTACTTCAATTCCTTCATGGTAGCTACTCCAATCACGAGCATCAGTAGCGCCCATCCATCCAATGTGGAGATCGTCGGTCTTCAGCCGTCTTCGACTCTTCGACTTCTCAACGTCGATCGATTATTTGAAATGAGATAAACTCGGCCTTTTCAAATAACCCATGTATATTTAGATTTTCAAATCAATTAATCACATGGTTGGACTATTCAACATTTACATTTCAGTTATTTAGTTATAATTTTCATGTCAGATAAATTCAACCATCACATATCAAGGAAACAAAACAAAATTGGTTTATTTCCACTCTATATCGTCTATAGTACTTTATAACGATATATCGTCATTTTTATTTAATTTAAAACGGCCATATTTAATTAAACGACGTTTCAGGTCATGTCGATGCACTGGCGCTGCTTTTCACTAATTTTGTTTTACACATATCTAAAAATCTAACCGTTGGATCTTCACAAATTTTACATCATTAGGAAGGTCATTTCAAAACGAATCCAACGGTTTCAGTTTTGGGAAAATCCGACGGTCGGATCTTCCACACTAGCCATTTGAAGTTACGATTTCAATTCACGAACTGCAGCGTCGTTATTCTATTTTATTTAATTATATTTATATATATATAAATATAATCGTTTCTGGCGCTGTTTTTCTTCAGATTTGAATTAAACATTCCAGACAATCCAACCGTCGGATCTTCACAAAGTTGGTGCCATTGGAAAGATATTTCCAAGGCGAACCCAACGGTTGCGGTTTCGGGAAAATCCAATGGTCGGATTTCCCGTACTAGTCGTTTGAAATCACGGTTTCAAAACACTAACTGCACGGCCACGTTTCGTTTTAATTCTATTTATATTTATATATTTATATAAATATAGTTCATTCAAAAATTCCTATATCGTTTCCACTTCAATTATTTCACTAACGCCTTTAAATTTCGGAAAATTTCACCATAACCTCCTTTGTACGGGAGGGTCTGGGAAAATTCCCAAATAGCCACACGGGCATCTCATATCAAAAAGAAAAAGAAAAAGCCAAGCGGCTAGCCAACAGGCTCATAAAATCATCACCCAAACAGAGCAGTAAATGTGTACCTATTTGTCGGGCACAAAATTTTATTTCTCTTCTCTAGCCCCTTTGCTTTAACCTGTTCAATAGATATGCATGTACATGTATACAATTTCTAACACTTATCATTTTCCATTCAATTTCATATTTGATTTGCTTTGGTTCAAAAACACCATTCATTCTAATGTTGCATGCATAGGCTAAAATCATATCATTAGCTAATTAATGTATATTTCAACTCATGCACGTTTATTTGAACAAGTGGCTATTTTTAACACTTCACATTTCAAAGATGATAATTTTGGCGAACTAAAATAGATTTCAACACATGACTATTTTATTTAGTTCCTATGCATGTTAAAAATAATATTTCTACCACAAATATTTATTTCAACGTCCGCATATCTTCAGCATATCTCACATATGATAAAATTGATATTTTTATCGTTCGAAATATTTATTCAACAAATGGATGTTTTCAACACTTCATAGTTTCAATAAAAATGTAATTTTTATTGTTCGATCTTTTTATTCAACACATGAACTTTTCCACTACACACACTTCTCAACAAATGAGCATTTCCACACATGGACATTTTATTTATGTTGTTCATATTAGAAAGATGGGATTTTTATTGTTGAAACTATTTATATAAGGCGAATATTTTTCATCCTTCATATACATATAAAAATGTGATTTTTATTGTTTAAACACTTCATTCATTCACAAATGAATTTAATTTTCACACAAAACTTTTCAACACATGAATATTTTCCACACATGGATATAGTTTCAACATATGGCTTTAATTTCTACGCATGAAAATTATTTCAACATATGAAAATAATTCTAACACACAAAGATTATTCAAAATTTCGGCAGCATAACGGCAAGGTAGTTAAAACCGGCACCGTCCCTAGTACGGCTCCTCGCTCTACCTTAAAACCTCGCGGTTTTTGACAATGGGGATTCATGCATCTAATTCGCACGTAGGCGGCATGTTTATTTTTATTTCCACAAATATTTCCAATTCATTTCAATCACCAATGGGTATTTTTCAACCACAACCAAACAATATCAACCACAACAATTATTCAACCATTCGTATTTCTCATCCAATATTTCACATCAATTCACCACAATAAATATCGTCCATGGTTTGTGGACGAGGGGAGTATATATATATATATATATATATAATTGCAATATTTCACTTGCATTTCAACACATATGTCAATTATTTTATGCATGTAAAATTCATACTTCGCTTATATAGCTTACACTACGCATGTACATGAGGTATACGACACGTATGTAATTTATATTTCGCTAATATAAATTATACACGACATTTTCCATTCAATTTCACGTTAATTTAGATTTCTCACATTGGTTTTCGGAGTGCTAAAAATCGATACGATGTCAGAAAAATCCGCGGCTTCTTCTATTGGGTAGAGAGCTTCCTTGCGGTCCCGATGTTTCCTGTTTCATCGAATTTCGTCAACATACCAAAAAGATATGATTTTTCAAAGTGTAAAGATCAAAGAAAAACTCACTTTCACGAAGCTTCAAAACTAGGTTTACATTTTTCGCGAAATCAGTGGCACATGGGGACGATCGGGGGTGCTGACATGGAAGAGGACGGCGAGGGCTTCACGGCGCTGGTGGTTTGAGGGGGTGCGGTGGCAGATCGGAGCGGCGACGGCGCTGGGAAGGTCGGGACTTCCTGGCTTCGATTCCGGCGGCACAGGCGACGAGGGTGGCGATGCTGGGGTCGGATCTGACGAGGGGGCGGAGGCGCTTCGAATGGTGGCGGTGGTGAAGGCTGTAGGTGGCGGTAGCGGCGGCGGCGGTGAGAGAAGGTGTCGAACGGGTTTCGCCGTTGATTTTGGGGGGTTTTCTTTTTTTTTTTTTAAAAAATTTATGAAAGGAAAATTCTGATTGGCCGAGGACTATATTAAATTTTTAAATAGTGTTTTCTCAAACGAACTCCTTTTTAAACCCAACGGCTGTCGCCCCTAGCTAAATGCCTCCATTCCGGACATAATGGGATATGTTTCGTAGGCCAATTCGACTGTTACAGTCAGTTATTTTTCAAATTAAAGTATAAAACATTTAATTTTTAACTCTGAACGCACATTTCAATTTGCCAGGGCCACAAACTGATTCGAAAAATTCCAGAAAAATAAATCTAGCTATGTTTTGACGCTACGGTCCCAACAAAACTAGTTTCGTCGAGTTCTGAGGTCGTTTGAAAAATCGCCATTTTCTGGTCGATCCAATTTAACAGAAATTGACCAAACACATTTTCTTTTGCCACGCTCACATACTAGCTTCAAAAATTATGAAATTTGAAACCTAGCAATAGTTTGACATCCCGGACCCAACAAAAGTGGTTTCGTCGAATTCCGAGGTCGTATGCAAAATATCAATTTTCCAGGGCTATATATTCTACATACCGACCCTTCTGAAAATTCATTCGGCCATAACTTTTTATTGCCGTTATGAAACTTCGATTTTTCAGATTCGTTAGAAAGGTATTGACTAACAGATTTAAATAATTTTGGTTTCACTAAAATCCGTTATATTTTCCACCCTGCACAGTCAGTCAAAGTATGAATTCAAATTTTCAAACTAACCCACTATTTCTAATTCACTATTTTATTGAAATATTCTATTTCAATTGTTCAAATTCCTTTGAAATAACTAATTTAAAAATTTTAAATTGGCTCGTATTTTCCGGGTTATTACAACTGTATAAAAATTTCTCCTTTATTACTATTCTATAAAAAAATCCATCTTTATTTCTATTCTAAACAAAGTATATTTTCTATATTTTTAAAACGAATGTCTTTATATTTTTAAAATCAAAGTCTTTATATTTTTAAAAGCGAAGTCTTTATATTTTTAAAATCGACATTTTTAAAACAATAACATATATATAAACTTCAGCTTTTTATCAATGACATATATATATTTCAGATTTTTGACAATGATATATATGTATATTTTTCAGATTTTAGCAATGATATATATGTATATTTTTTTTTTAGATTTTTGACAATGCTAATAAATAAATAAAAACAAGGTTTTAATTACCCTATCCTCCTTCCAGTTCTGCTTAAGGCCGACGTTGATTTTAGTTGTTCAAAGCTAGGGTTCCGCCTAGCTCGAGAATGGCGATGCCGGACGTTGATCCACTAGCTCCATGCGGAGCGCCTCCGAGAGGGCTTCCCATCGACACCCCTTATGGCCAACTCGGTGATGGATTGGCGCCGGAATAAGCCTCGAACCAGCGGCGCTTCAGGAAACAGAATCGAACGAAAGACCCAACGAGTAACAACAAGGTCGGTATAGATACGAAGATCCCTAAACCCTCTACAATGTTACTCTTATAATTTCCTGAAATCAGTTTGTGAATTGAATGTTTTTGGAGCTCAAAAATTCGAGCGTGGTAGCCTTCGGTTCTGAGAGAAAGGCGGATACGATAAAGTGATTAGGGTTACGTTTTTATTTATTTATTTATATAGATTTTATATTATTATTATAATTCATTTGTTTTAAAAATTCTTGTTTATCATTACGAACCCCAAAATCAAGCCCAACGACAGTCACCCCTAGCTAATTACCACCATTCTGAACACAATGGGCTATGTTTCGTAAGCCAGTTCGGCTGTTTCGATCAGTTTTCGCTAAAATCAAATTATAAATCTATATATATTCAATTTGAACGTACATTTCAATTTACTGGGGTCACATACAGACTCTAAAAATTCCAGAAAAATTATTTCTATCTTCGTATTAACGATACGATCCTAACAAAACTAATTTCGTCAAATTCTGAGACCGTTTGAAAAATGGCCATTTTTTGGTCGATCCAAATTGATTAAAACTGTTTAAACACGTTTAACTTCGCCACGCTCACATATTGATTCAGAAAATTATGAATTTTGAAACCTAGCAATAATTTGATATCCCGGATCAAACAAAAGTGGTTTCGTCGAGAACCGAGGTCGTTTGCAAAACGGCTATTTTCAAGGCCTTTTATAATTTAAAATAAATATTTATATTCTAACGACGATCTATATAAATATATACGTTCGAATTCTATTCAAAATAATTTTCTCATCGATATTATTTAAAATAATTTATTTTAAATATTCAAAATTCATTAAAATTTCCAAAATAAAATTTTTAAATTGGCTCAGATTTCCGGGTTATCACAATCTCCCCCACTTAAAACTTTTCGTCCCCGAAAAGGAACGAAGCCGAAAGTTGTTTTACAAACCAACTCAACTTTCATTATTTCCATTACGGCTTAAGTTCTTTAACTTTTCAGTTTCTAAGAACTTTTCAAATTTTTCAAAAAAATTGGCTAACACCCTAAATTTTCGAATTTTTTTGCCATAACCTCCCCTGCATCGGGGACTTCGAGATATTTCATATAGCCTCCCATGGCCTTCTTCAATCCAAAAGAAAAAGAAAAAGCCAAGCGCCTAGCCAATCGGCTCATAAAATCACCCAAAACTCAAGAAATACAATAAACATGTACCTATTTGTCGGGCAAACAAATTTATTCCTCTTCTCTAGCCTCCTTGCTATGACCTGTTCAATGTATACACATGTATATGCTTGCAAATGCGATAAATTTTCAATACCATTAACTATTTGATACAATTTGGCTAAAGGGTTCAAAATTTAATTAATCAACCAGTAATCAAACAACATAATCAGCAATCAATTTGTTGATTATCGTTTCAAATTCATAACTTTGATATATAGTCAAAAATCACATTTTTGATGCCAAATCACAACAATAGACCCTATCTAATTTTGGTTCTCACACCAGTCTAATGGAAATATATAGAAGTCCCACTTTCGAAACTCGAACATGAATACTGATGATGCGATCGCTATAGCGATCATCAGAACCATCTTCGGGCGACTAGAGTGTGATTCTATATCTATCCAGTATATTAAAACTTCGAATACCCGTGGATCAGACGTGTATGCAAAATCTTTATATACTGGATTGTCCAAATTCAATATAAATAAATAATCAAATACGAATAATTGATTTTAATTTTTCAAAACAAAACTTGTTTTCAATTTTTATTTTAAAAACATTACTCTTCACACTCGTTCTAGGATACTACTGATCCCATCTCTAACGAGTCATTCTCATTGGATATTACTAATCCAATATCTGATGAATTCTTTCGTATGGTTCTAATGTGTCTTATTCTCTGAGCTTTGTAAACAAAAGCTCTGATACCAAAATGTAACGACCCAAACTTCCCCGGTAAGGAAAGCCTGGATTGAATTGAGGACAACACACAGAAGAAGGTAGACAGAAGAACATTTCATTATATATTACAACAATTCATCAGATTACAAGAATATACAGAGTATAAATCAATATTACACATTCGATAAATATCATAGATTACAATACATTACATAGCAGCGGAAAATAATACAATACACAACTAGAAGAGATATACGGATACAAAGCTTTCCGGATATCATTCCAACTGTAAACCAGGATCCTGTGAATATAAATCTGCAAAACCAAAACTACTAGCTGCCCGTGTCAAAATAAGTGCACCTGGAATTTAGGTTAAAACAATAAACTCTAGGTCAGTCATGTGACTGGTGTGAGAACTAAAACCGTAATTAATCTTTATTTTAAAGTTAGGTAAATAAAGGGACCACGTCGTATAACACGGAACGGGTTTCCTCCCAAGAATACCAGTGCATTTAACAACAGCGCAATGCTAAATGAAGAAAAATGAAGCTATTATAAGACCCAGGTCCTATCACACAATGCAACGCAAGCCGGGGGATAGGGTTTTTACCTTATAATAGCCAAAGAATGCTTGATACGTGAAATTTTATCTTTTTATTCTTAATCAGACTCTAACCGCAAATTAGTAAGAGAACGATTCCCTAAGTATTAACCCCGAAGGCCGAAACCAACATCAGACAAATACCCAGGGAACCACTCATCTTAGCTCGTTTCCAGTTAGTTTCTGATTTTATATACAATCATAAATATCAATCATAGGCAGCATGAATGTCCCATACCATTATGTCGCCATATATAGGTATACAATATAAACCGCAAAATGTCGTATTGAAAGTTAGGTTATCATTTATGGTATGAACCGAGGCAAAAGATAGTCCTCTACCGATTCGAGACTCTCTAGCCCGAGCCTCAGGATCAGAACGCATCAACCCTTTGGATCGTCAGAGCCGGTCCACCGATGTGGATTATTATGCCTGAACACTACGTTTCCCCGCCCTTTGGGGCGTAAATGAGTCAACAAATGACTCCATCGGTCCCGGATCGACCGATATATCCGAGGCGCCTCACAAACCAACAGCCACATAAGTCAAACTCGTCAGGGCGTGTAAAACCACTGACGCCACTTCTAACTAGAAGGAAACGCATACCCTCCCTGATGTCCTCTCCCGTTTCTGGTTCATACCGGTTGTGAAACTCACGAAGTAAACGTTACACAAAGCTATGCCAAAAAGGCCTTGCTTTGATCATCAATCACAGGACTTTCTTTTCAACAGAAGCCTTGATCATTTGCCACTTAGGCATGCCACACAGGCAATTCACTCTATGCGTTTGATATCCATCAATATATAACCCCTGAGCTCGTACGTCTCAAAGAAGGGCATTAAGCAAGAGAATAAATTCTCCGCCGCCAAACAGATATATATTAAATAGAAATCAATCACACAGAATAAAATCCAATGTCAGACACACAGTCCATTTACAAGTTCGTTCTGGGTCTGAACGAAACCGGAGGCACGTAGTACCCCGCATATCCATCGATCTCCAAGTACGTCTGGACGATCACCAACTGATTCCCTCATCTTGGGTGTACGGCCCAATCAAGATCATCAGTAATTATCCAAACGACGTGAAGACCTCCGGTCTTCAACCATCGTCTTCATCTTCGACTAATCGTCGAATTAGTTATTCAGAATGGGATAAACCCGGTCTTTCCGAATAACTCGCGTATATAATAAACAAGTGTTACACAAACACAACATACGCCTCATTCCAATTCATCAGTCACTAACCGTAAATTAGTAAGAGAACAATTCCCCAAATATTAACCCCGAAGGCCGAAACCAACATCAGATCAATACCCAGGAAACCATTCTGCTTAGCTAACCTACAGTTAGTTTCTAAATTTCACATTCTTAGGGAGAGGTTCCCATTAATTTAATCAAAGATAAATTCCTTTAAATTTATTCTTTAATATCCCTTTGAATATCACTTCAAACTAGTCGGGATTAACGAACCTTACCGAAGTAATCATTTATTTTAATTTCCCAACCCCAACCTATTCATCCCATGAAGTAAAACTGGTTATACTTCATATCTAACACCACGGTGTTATCGGTAAATTCAATTACCATTTCACGTTCAAATCTAATTAAAGATTTAACTATCGCCCCTTTAGTTTTAATCTTTAACTGGGTTAAAGAATCAGTGTCATTTAAAACACGGTTCACGATAAACCCCAAAATCACATCACATTTCAATCAGTCCCTAACCGTAAATTAACAAGTGAGCAATTCCCTAAGTATTAACCCCGAAGGCCGAAACCAACATCAGATCAATACCCCAGATACCATTCAACTTAACTAATCTCCAGTTAGTTTTTGATTTTCTTAACTCCTTTGGGTCTAAGAACAGTATTATTGAAGATACCGTTCACGACAACCCAAAATCACATTCTATTAATTATCGGGTTAAAGAGCAAGTGTTATTTAAAACACCGTTCATGATAAATCCAAAAATCAATACCAATTCAATTCCAATTAAATACTATTTAATTGGTACACTTCATCAAATCTAAATAAAAAGATTTAACCTTTTTCTCAACTGGGTTTAAGAACAGTGTTAATGAAGACACCATTCATGTAACACCCCACGTCCATTAATGTCACTCACAAAGGGAATGCATTAACTTCCATGGAGGTTATAAGTGAATATAGAACAGAAAAATTACAACAAGACAGATAATAAGTAGTACTTGGAAATCTAAAACTTCATTTTATTGCAGCGGAAACATGTTTATCACAAAACCATTAATCAGAGTCAATTACATTATCCATCTTCATAAAACAAAATACATAATCCCATTACACAAATAGCCATTAAAGAAGATAACAAGCTAGACTTTACTTCAAGGGTCCAAGCTTTCCAAAGAGATGAAGCAATCCAATCAAACTCCACTAGAGCTGGGTCCAACCTGAGGACCTGGAGGGGGAAAATGGATAGAAATAGAGGGGGTCAGACATAAAGTCTGGCGGGTATGACAATTCTAACAATACTATTATCAAAATAACTAGACTAAGGCATAAGCTGGAAGACAAGTAAATGTCTATGAACTATTAGGTATGGAATGAACAGATAAAGATGACGTGAAGGATAACGGTAAAGGCATACCTAATTTCTAACGATTAATTACTATACTGCACCGCACATTACTACACCGCACCAGTCACCCTAAAGGTTGATCCCACTTGCTTCACACAGAAACATATAAATAGCCTTACGTACCCCTAGCTGACTACATAGTTGCCGTCTGCCCCTATCTCCACTAGGTGTACCCCACTACCCACTTTCGATCGGCTCCCTACTCGTAGATACCCGTGCTGGCCTCACAGTGGGGTGTATCACTCCCCTAAAGTGGCAACCCGATACAACTGAGAATGCACGGCTTATACCTACACGATGCAACAACGTCTTACCTACCAGCCCGGGTCCACACACGCATATGAAACCCGTTGGACTTGCGTTGCCACCGCTCCCCGTTTTGGCCTCTTATAGTCAAACTCAGTATGTGTGTCCCGTACTCGACTTGGGTCGAGCCCACAAAGATACGTTTGGGATACTGGTTGAAATGGGCCCCCACAAGCTACCCACCTAAGCTTGTCATTAATATATCCCACTTAACCCTCTCAGTCATGTTCATTTACATATGTGTTTGGCTAAGTCTTGCTAATCGTATTTCACATGCCGCTAAGGGCACCCACTAGATTCCTCATGCCACCCAAGGCACCTACTTAACCCCCATGTCCCACTTTACATGTTTATCTGGTTAAGTATTTCTTAATTCATTCAGGCCATAACCTCATAAAGACCTCTCACATTAGACTGGCATTTATGGCAGCTGGATTTGCCGGGCGGGTCCGGGCAGTCTTACACCATAAAAGAGTCTAACCTTGTGTCTTTACAACTGCTATGCTTTAGTTTAGGCCTAGGACCTCTCACATTGGGCTGACATTTGTGACCACTGGATTTGTCGGGCGGTTCCGGGCAGGTTTACGTCACAAACGAGTCCAACCTCGTGTCCTAAGCATTGATTGACACTTTCAATCTTTTACCCCAGTTTTAATAATTCCCTATCCAAATTATTAATTAATTCAACTTTTATTAATGTCCATAATTGACTCAGTTATGGTCATCCACTCATGGAATGCAAAATCATATCAATTGCACCCCAACTTCTTATTATTAAATCCTTAATATTACCCCTACCCCACGTTTATACGTTTCGCTTATTCAACGCATAATATAGGCTAGACTTGAATAGTCTAACACATAGCACAAAGATAAATTATCAAAACATATAGACAATTAAAATAAATCTAATCATAATAGGGGTGAAACTTGCATAAACTACACATGTTAAGGATCAAAAGGTGTCAACTTGTTAAATGTCACAATTTACTTGATATGATCATAGCCCAAATCTATACATAAACTTGCATATGTGGTTTTTAGGCAACATAATGATGGTGTGAACTAGCATAGGATATCACATATGTCATAGCATAGTTCTAGATGTCATAATAGATGTCATGGCATATGTTCATAACTTTTCTAATCAATCTAACTTGCATATGTAACTTGTCATATAATCCAACATATCCCAAACATGATGATTTAATTAATATGAACTAACTAGCATAGATAGTAACATCATGGCTTTTTACATGTATGATTCATCGCAACTTAGCTTAGAAACTTTCAACATACATAACATCATCATAGCATGATTTACAACATATAGGATATCATCACCACATAGCATAGGATTAATAACATACATGATAGCATATGACAATTAACATCATCTACTCACAATCCATTCATGACTTAACCTAATTAAAATGATAATAATATTGTTAAGACTATCATACTCACAATTGTAGAAGAAAGAGAGTCTTGATTTGCTTTAGAGTTGAGAGAATTAGAATTGAATTAGCTTTTCTTCCTTCTTAGTTGGCGGCGGCTCCATTGATTTCCATGGCGACAGTATGACGGTAACTATTCTATTTTTCTTATGAATTAGGGTGAGAGACTACCTAGGTATTTATAGAGTTAGGATTTATTTTATACCGTTAGATCAGTTCAAAACTAAATCCCAGCCAACTAGATTAGGTCAGAAACCCTAATGGGTCATTAGCCCATTAAAAACAGGTCAGCCAGAAACCCTAGCCGCCAGACCCAGGTCGACACCCAGGTCGACTCCCCAGTCGACCTGGGGGTGGGTCGACTCCCCAGTCGACTCGCCAGTCGACCTTGGTGGGGAGTCGACTCCCCAGTCGACCTGGGGTGCTGGGCGGGAAATTTCCCGCCTAGCCTGATTTGACTCCGAATTTGAATTTTAAATTTTGTGAAATCTATTTTGAATTTTCTGAAACTTCCGATGGCCATAACTTCTTCATACGAAGTCCAATTCACGCAAACTCGGACTCTATTTCAACCAGAATTCCGAGACGAACACAATGGCGCAATCCGTTTCCCACAATTCTAACGTCTGAGATTAGTTATTCTTTAATTTGTGAATATTAATATTAACCGAATTACGGGGTGTTACACTCTCCCCTCCTTAAAGGATTTCGTCCCCGAAATCTTCAAGTCAAGAAGAATGTATCCTAACATCCAAACAACCATCTACTCAACCATCAAACACAGGCATCTATTGTCCTTATAGACTTCTAATGCTTTCATGTTTAAATGCACAGTGTGTGTATATGTCCCTATCTAATGCAAAATCAGGCGGTCCACTGATTCAGTTGACATCCTTTAATGCAAACCATGATAGTGCCATGCGTCCATTACGTATGCAAAAGTTCCCTAATGCTACATATTATTTCTACATGCGTGCACCACCATTCACCAAAATGCGGTATCCATATGATAGTACAACCATTATACATCCATTTTACTAAATACAACCATTTATATGCAATATGCAGTATGAAGTGACTGAGCTGATCTAGTGCCTAATAGTGTGTGTATATGCGTCCACGAGCAACCACTAGCAAACACTTGCATCCACTTTGCATTCATCATACATAACATGTCTCAAACACATGTTTCAACCATAGGATGATCCTAACTAAAGGTCAAGGATACTAGCGAGAGGATACGCTAAAGATAAGATAAGTACAAGATATGCGATAAAGGAGAAATTAAAAGACATACCCTCAAAAAGAAAAGGGTACAACTAACTCATCTTTTCTTCCGTCTCCCAAGTAGCGTTGCTCTCATCATCTCCCCATTGTACTTTGACTAGTCTGACCTCTCGATTCCTCAACTTCTTGATCTCTGACCCAAGAATGCGCGTAGGAGCTCGTCGAATCGTCGTGTCACGCTCGATCTCCACCTCTCTAAGCAAGTTCGGCTCTACCACTTCTGCGGTCTCGTGCAAGCACTTCCTCAAATGTGACACATGGAATACGTCGTGTATACCACTAAGTCTCTTCGACAACTCCACTCTATACGCCATCTGTCCAATTCTTTCCTTAATAGGAAACGGCCCTACAAACCTTGGTGCTAACTTCCCAACGGACCCAAAGCGAATTACGTTTCGTAATGGAGACACTTTGACAAAGACCATGTCCCCAACTTCAAATTCAAGATCCGTCCTTCTCTTATCCACATATGATTTCTTCCTATCTTGCGCTGCTTTCATCCTCCTTCGAATCAAGTCGAACTTCTCCGAAGTCTCCCTAATCATATCGGGCCCAAGTAGGATCTTATCCGTAGACTCCCACCAACATGTAGGCGAACGACATGGTCGTCCATAAAGAGCTTCGAAAGGTGCCATGCCAATGCTAGATTGAAAGCTGTTATTATATGCGAACTCCACTAACGGAAGATGCTCTTCCCATGTACCCCTAAAGTCTAGGATACATAGCCTCAAAAGATCCTCTAGAATGCGATTCACCCTCTCGGTCTGGCCGTCCGTCTGAGGATGATATGCGGTGCTCAAACATAACTGAGTCCCTACCGCCTCTTGTAAGCTTCTCCAAAATTCGCTAGTGAAAATAGGATCACGGTCGCTTACTATGCTAGAAGGAACACCGTGCAAACGAACTATTTCTCGGACGTATACAGAAGCTAACCATGGGGCAGTCCTCTTACTCTTCACGGGAATGAAATGGGCGCTCTTAGTAAGTCTATCTACTATAACCCAAATCCCCGTATTACCCTTCCTCGATCGCGGTAATCCATCCACAAAATCCATCGAGACGCTTTCCCACTTCCATAGTGGAACCTCCAATGGGTGAAGTAACCCACCGGGTTTCTTTTGCTCCGCTTTTACTTGTTGGCACACCAAGCATCTAGCGACATACTCGGCCACATCCCTCTTCATACCGGCTCAAAAGAAAACTCGCTTCATGTCTTTGTACATCTTGTCCCCACCGGGATGAATGGTCATCTTCGAACGATGTGCATCGTCAAGAATAGTCTTCCTTAGGTCATCGTCTTTTGGTACACAAAGTCTACCGTCCCTACGCAACCAACCCTTATCATCTAGGGTATACCTACGGAGATGGCTTGATGACTCCCCTCCTATGAGCTTTTCTACTAACTCAACCAACTGCGGGTCGTCTCGCTGTGCCTCGCCAATCCGTCCCAAAAGCGTAGGTCTAACCTCTAAGGATGCTAGCAAACCGGGTACGAAGTCAACGGAAGGTCTAAAATCAAACATAGAGATGAACTCTAAACTTCGTCTGTAGTGACCCGAAAATCCGGTAGAATTTGAGCTGACCAAAAACACAAGTCCAACCCCAAAAATCACGGAAATTCGAACCATTAATAGAAAGAAGTTAGAGGGTGAGGATAGATAAGATAGAAACTTAGAATAGAAGAAGAAGAAGAACACAACATCAGAGTAACACGAATCTCACAGCGGAACGAATAACATATAATATATATAACATAACTTGAAATATACATCTGTACTTGAATATACATCAATATCAAAGTACATCACTTACAACTCAGCAGAAATAACTATAGCTATATGATCCTGAAGCCTCCTCCTCCAAGCTCTTCCGGTATATCTGTAAATTCCCGACTACTTGACTGCCCGTACAAATTTAGGCACCCAAGAGTTTAGGGAAAAACAAAACAAAATAAACTCCGGGTCAGTCATGGGACTGGTATGAGTAAACAGTTTAAAACAGTTTCAGAAAACTAAATGATATCTCATAAGACCACGCCGTATAACACGGAACGGGTTTTTCCCTTATGAGAATCCAAACACTTGATTTATCTTTATATCAAAACTCTTTTGATATTATAATAATGTCTAAATCAAGTAGATAACAATCTAGTGGAACGCTTGCATCTCACGTTCCACATATATAATATACAATCAAAACCGCAAGCACGTATTGGGTATTTGGTTTTCCAACTATGACAAGGTATGGAACCACCTTCCGCTGGTATATCTCTAGAGGAGAATACACCGAGTTCAACAAGAACATCTTGCAACTCAGCCACACATGACCGACCACTCATTTCGCTTGAGTGTATCGAATGTATATCACCAACGATTGGGATCAGCAACCGTTTCCCGAATGGGTCAGCATCGACAATAGATTTTTAGAAGTAAATGAAACTCTAGATCAGGTGATTATACACCCTAATAGGTGCGACCTACATAGCCATGCTGCTTGCCCGATTTCTGTCATTTACCGGATGTTGAGGCTAGAAGCTACGCTTTATCATCACACCAGATTCACTTCGAATGTCACATCGTCAGATCCATCGAAAATCACTAATTGACGTCTACAACAGTACATTACATGTCAGCTGAAAGAAGTTTCCTCCTCCGCTTCCACTCTTGGTACAGTTGAAGAAATCAATGTACGTGACCTTTCTGGAAATACTCTGTCAGACATTCATCCATACAAGTCACCCAGGAACAGGATGAACTGAAGGCACTATTTCTATTTATAGAAAAAGTCCTTGCACTCTACTCCGTCTTTGATTATCTTTATATAATCTGATTCGCACGCTACTGCCGATATGGTGTGGTTCTTCGGATAATAATCCAACCGGTCTCTCCATATTGACAACGATGGTCAAAACTTCGATAGTCTGTGATTTAACCATCGAATAAAAACAAGTGTTTCGATAGTCGATGATTTAACTATCGAATAAAACATGTGTTCATCCAAACATCCAACAATCACGGAACCTCTAATTAATATTCCATTAATTAAATCTCTTCTCTATTTCTTATCAATATTTGTTAATCAAATATTTCAATAACCATATTGCCCTTTTACGTTATTTGGAAAACATTTCCATATATCGCCTTCCTTAAATTTCTAGCTTTAGAAATATTCATTATTCTATTTCCAAGCTTTGCACATATTTGGGTTAAAACAGATGTTGTGTAAAACATCGTTACGACAACCCAAATACAGTATTTAACTAATTCTTATTCCACATTGATCTTCGAGCCTGAATCTTGCTACTTATCGGTATATCATGAAATCAACCAAGTTGGGGTATAATTACCTCTCAGACCTTGACTGAATAACATTTAACGTCAAAACAGACAAGACTACTTACTCGAATAACCAATACCATACCACTACTTTTTCACTTTTAAACACAAATATACTTTCTCTTTTATCCTTACGAGGTTTTATTCTTATACTTCCTTTTTGATTATACTATTCTATTTCTAAGTTCGTTTTCTTATCGACTTCTATATATTTTGATATGTTAATTTCTAACCATCAAATTATCTTAAAAATATTCTATCTCCTTAAATTCCCGGAAAAATTCGCCATAACCTCCTTTGTACCGGGAGCATCGGGAAATTTCAAATAGCTTTCCCGGTCCTTCTCATCTCAAAAAGAAAAAGAAAAAGCCAAGCGGCTAGCCGATACGGTGCATAAAATCTCATATGGAAATTAAATACGTACCTTTTTGTCGGGCATTCTATTTATTTCACTTCTATACTTTATTCCATACCTGTCTCCTGTATATTTATGCCTGTCCAATCTATTTTAACTATACCAATCGTTTTAACTCAATTTGTTAATTAAATCTGTTAATTAACTTCTTAGTCTATTTCACCTTCATATTTGAACATGACATGTTCAAATATATTTTAACTGCATATTAACAAATTCTAATTATACTCATACTCTCGTTTCCTTATCGACTTCTTATTCAAATTCCAATTCAATTCTATTTGAATTCTCTTTATTTAAACTTCATTTGAATTATATTTTCAAATTCTATAGTTTAAAGTCCATTTGAATTTCTATATTCAAATTCTATAGTTTAAAGTCCATTTGAATTTCTATATTCAAATTCTATAGTTTAAAGTCCATTTGAATTTCTATATTCAAATTCTATAGTTTAAAGTCCATTTGAATTTCTATATTCAAATTCTATAGTTTAAAGTCCATTTGAATTTCTATATTCAAATTCTATAGTTTAAAGTCCATTTGAATTCTATATTCAAATTCTATTTCAATTCCTTATATTCAAAGTCCATTTGAATTCTCGGCATTTTTTTATAAACAACGTTTATAACTTCAATTCAAATCCCACCTTTCCATTTATAAACAACGTTTATAAATTCAATTCAAATCCCGTATTTTCATTTATAAACAACATTTATAAATTCAATTCAAATCCCATATTTTCATTTATAAACAACGTTTATAAATTCAATTCAAATCCCATATTTTCATTTATAAACAATGTTTATAAATTCAATTCAAATCCCATCTTTCTATTTATAAACAACGTTTATAAATTCATATTTGTTTTATATACCTTCAAACAAGTTAATATTTTCTATAGTTTTATTTAAAATTCAAATTCTATTTATAAAAATAGAATTCCCTTTTTAAATATCAAATACCCTTTCCGATATTTTTATGAATCAATATTCAAGCTCTAGTGGTATTTTCAACAATCAGATCAACCAATTTTCAATCATTTGATTTTTAACACATCATATATGAATATATATAAAATCAAACAAACAACAGATAATATATATTTTTGAGGAATCCAGTTGGATTCCTCCAACCTTTTTTCTTGCATCCACAGACATTAGTCAACATAGTAATACCCATCCTGCTTCGAGGCAGGATATCGCGGTATGAAGGTCATCCACTAATCATAGCGTGGGGCGTATAGGGTAATCATCCACTATGGTACCGCGGGCATCCGCTAATGAAACTGCGGGAATCCAACCAAATCAATCACCCAATATATATATAATAGCCCTAAATAACTAATATATATTTAACAACAATAAATAAATATTTAAAGCATCCAACAATCAACAAAACAATTATTTTTAACTGATAAAAATAAATTCTAAATAAAACAGAGTGAGATTTACTCACCAGGGTTTTAATTGTGGATACAGCCATTTATTTCTGACAAATCAAAAATTCTGATTAACTCCAAATGTGTTCTTCACGCTTTTCCAACCTTGTATACATTATATATATATCGTATATAAGAATTTTAACTATATAAAATTAAGCGACTTAACTAAATAAATTATTAAATTTATTTATTTAAGAACAAATTATAAAATTAGCGACTTCATTCATTTGATTTAAATGACTATCATAAATCCTAATATCTCATTAAAAATCCTAACCATTTACTTATAAAAATTCTAACTTTTTCACTAATTAAAATTCTAACCTTTCCCTAATCTCATTTTAAACGGTTGGTTCAAAACTTAATATATTCACAAGCTAATTCTATTAGTTTATTCAAATTGGTTTAATCAACTACCAATTATAAAGACCAATTTCTATATACTATTTTTTTAAATTTCAAGAAGGAAGAAAAAAAAGAAAATACCTTACTGCAAACTGATTTCAGCGCTGCCTTATCATCAGTAAATCCCTCAAATCGAACTCCCTTATCTACACCGATCCTAACAGAACCCGCGACAAACCCTACAGCCTTCCTTAGCCCTTCGTTCACAGAGTCCATCCTCGCATAACAACAGACAACAACCTCCAGGTACCCATGTTGCCCCAACATCAACCGCATCACCCAGGAACCACTCATCGCGCCTCAAACTAGACACTGTCGAAGTCGAGATTACTAGAAAAATCTCGATCGCACCCCACTGTCAATACCCAATTGTGACAACGCAACCTCCCTTGAATCGAACAACATCCTTATTTGAAAATTGATGCTCAAGCTTCTCTGAGTTTATTCCCTGTCTCGACAAACCTTCGACCTCTTTTAACACCAAGCAAAACACATCGAGGCACAGGCGTGAAGTGCCGAACCCTAGCTGAACTGTCTATGTGGCGTCCCCTCTTCAACGACGAGTTGGAAGTTATGATTGAAATCGGTTTCTTTTTTATTTCTGAGGAACGAATTGAAAAAGAAACAATGGGGAGGGACTGTCGATTTATAGGGGCGGGGCGTGGTTTTAAAATGGACAGCAAAGCCCTTGATTTCGTGGAGTTTGAAGAAGGAACGTGTTCCCCTTTCCCTTGTTTTGATTTGTGCGGCTGATACTTTGCTCCATGGTGTTCTGTTATCGTCTACAAACTATGTTATTTTATTTTTAATTTATTTTAATCGGTATCCTTTAATTAAAAACCCCTTGACTCTGAACTCCTTTCTGAACCCAATGACTGTCAATTCTAGGGAAAAACCGCTATTCTGAACCCACTGGGATAAGTATCGAAGTCCAGTTCGATCATCCCGAACATATATTAATTTAGATCGATTTAATTTAAATTTCAAACCATTTAAATTCTTCGATAATTATTGAATATTATTATTCTAATTCAAACAGTATTATGTATCGATTATCTGAACTGTTTTCAAATCAGTTTTCACTTCGAATTCAGTTATTCGCTGATTCCTTATTTTGATAATTTAATATATACGATATTAAATCGAAATCGATTTTTAAATCGATAACATAAATATAAAAATTCATTTATATTTTCAACTAAATATTTAAATCCATTCTAAATATTTAAAATTAGTTGGTCGAAATCCCGGGTCATTACAATCTTCCCCACTTAAAATAATTTCGTCCTCGAAATTGCTAAGGTAGAAAAAGTGCTACAAACCCATTAATTTTTCAAAATCTTATTTATGTTGATACTCAACATTTCAAACTTCCTTACGTAACTCTCTTTCGAATAAATCCCTATTCGGTAACTCCTCCCTTCAAATAACTATATTCGATAATCTCTCTATCAAATAACTAGATTCGAAAACCTTTCTTTGAATCAACTAAACTCGATTTATTCTATTTGATTTACTCTTATCAATTAACTCTATTGGATTTAACTCTTTTCGATTAACTCCTTCGAATAGCCAATATTTTATAACTCACTTCGATTAAACTAATCGATAACTCTTTTCGATTAACAAATAATCGATACTCCTTCCGAATAACCAAAAATTGATAATTCCTTTCGAATAAACTATATTTGATAACTCCTTTAACTCTATTCGAATAAACTATATTCGATAACTCCTTTAACTCCATCGCTTGACTCTAGATCGCAGCGATCACAATGGTTACGCCTGATTCCCTCAGGAAACATCCGACCGCCCTAGGCTATCTGCAGCCTTGCGAATTACGCTAGCAGTCGTACGAAATGGCACTTATCCTGAGTAACTATGTTTGACTAACTCTATCTCAATAACTATATTCGATCAACTTTAATTGAATAACTAACATTCAATTAAATCCTAATTCGATTAACTATGTTCAATTAACTCTATCTGGTTAATTCTAAATCTGAATAACAAATATTCGATAAATTCTAATTGAATAACTAATATTCAATTAACTCTACAGATTAATCCTAACTGATCAACTCTAACTGGTTAATTCTTTCTCTAATCGATTTATTCTAACTCTAATCGATTATTTCTAACTCCAGTCGATTATTTCTAACTCGATTATTTCTAACTCCAGTCGATTATTTCTAACTCTAATCGACTTCTCCTATTCGAATAACTCCTATTGGATAGTGTTTATTCATTTATAAAGATTTACTTTTAGTAACGGTTCTTCACTTTATAAATGTTCTCTTTAATAACGTTACTTCACTTATACAAGTGTTGTGTACCCCATCTATTTAAAACTATCGGTGTTAAAAACCAATATCTCTTCTCTATATAAGTTCAGACTTATATATTCCATCTATCGAATGATAAACATTTAATTTAATTTATAAACTGTTATTTATAAATTAATCTTTCCTATTTATCCGTTAAAAACAGATTTCCATTTTCTATTCATCTTCTGAATATTCCTTTGATTAAATTCTATTTATTTAACAAATAAATATCTCATTTATAACATTCTATTTATTTTCTATAAATAAATATTTCCATTGAATCTATTTGTAAATGTTTTACAAATATTCCCTTTTCAAATTCTATTTGTAAATGTTTTTACAAATATTTCTCCTTCTATTCGTTTGCACATAACTTCCTTTGTATTTGTGTTACAAATATATTTCCATTTTAACTCTTTGGTTTCTCCTTTATTCAAACCCAATTCATATTTCATTCACATTGATTTTATTCAATTTATTCATTTCGGTCCATTTAACTTACCTAAGTTAAATTTTAATTTCAATCATTCAAATTCCCATTAACTAGTTGCTAATTAACCGTTTTGCCTATTTCACCCTTTTTATTTGAATATGACTTGTTCAAATATATGTTAACTTAATTATAGACTAATCTAATTATATTTTCAACTTGAGTTATATATTCGATTTCGAATATAAATTCTCAATCTCTTTTACTTATCCAAAAACCCAATTTCAATTCAAATTTCCTTTAACTAATTATTTTCCCATTTAGTTAATTCTATTTAACCATTTAAAATATGATTTTTGTTTTAAAAATCATTTCACTTACTTTACTGAAGTTCATATTTATTTTATATCTCCAGTCTGGATTTTTCTAGTGCCAATTCGGATTTTATCTCCTAAAAATCCTTTTATTCATTTAATTAAACCGTTATGGTTTTATAATGGTTCTGGCGCTGCTTTTCAAAAAAATTGATTTTGACATAACTCAAAATCTATACGACGAAATCCAGATTTTTCTCTTTCATTAGAAAACTATTGTTCAACCGGTCCTGACGATTCTTGTTTCAAAGAATTCCGACTTAATTTGAGTCCTGTATACTCGATTGAAGTTCGAGTCGCCAATTTACGAACTGCCGCGCTACGACGAGCTTGTTTTAATTATATTTATAAATATAAACGTTTTAACTTCGTTTATAATAAATTCAACTTCATTCTGATATATTTTTTAATATCTATCCAATCCATTTCACATAATATTCCCGATCTATTCCACTTCTAATTCAAATCCTATATATTTATAATATTCAAATTCCATTTGAATTTCTTTATTCAAACTCTATATTATTTCCTTCTATTCAATTTCTATTCGAATTTTCTTCTATTCAAATTCATTTGAATTCTTTATCTTCAATTTCTATTTGAAATCTGTTGAATTTAAATTCTATTTCAAACTCTATATTTTCTTGAATTCTAATATTCAACCTCCACTTTACATTCTCTTTGAAATTCTATTTAACCATTCTCCATTTGAATTCTAATATTCAAATCTCTATTTGACTTTTCTTTATTCCAATTCATTTGAATTCCTTTGAATTCAATTTCCATTTCAATTTTTCTTATACAATTTCTATTTGAATTTGTCTTTATTCAAACTCATTTGAATTCCTTTGAATTCAAATTCTATTTCACTTCTATTTGAACTATATATAGATTCAAATTCCTTTATTTCACTTCTATTTGAAATCTATATTCCAATTCTCATTTCAAAATTCCTTTGAAGTAATATAAATATATACATATATTTATATCTATCCCAAATTCAAAACATTTGAATTTTCAAACAACTTGTTTCTTTTAAAACAAATTTCCATCAAAACTTTTCTAAGGCAGCAATTCATCACTTAGAAACTCGAAAATGAACACTGATGATGTTGCGACCATCATCAGAATTATTTCCCAGCCACTGAATGAGTTCAGTGTTTTATTTCTTTCAAACTCCATTTAGAAAAGTATTTTCCAAACTCCCAGGATTTTAAATTTTGAATTCTGGTTGGAATTCAATTTCAATTTATCTCATTTGTATATTTGATTTCATATACAAATTCTACTGGTTATATATATATATATAACTATTCCTGTTGTTTAATCTAATTTTATTATAATCCTAACAATCAACTTAACTATTTAAAAACAATATCGTGTCCAATCTTCTGTTCAAGTGTTTATAAATTCCTATCGACTTCGTGGCGTCCCACGATTCGACCAAAATTTATAATCCACTCAACAGACTAGTCAACACAATATAAAACAGTTTTTATATCAAATAACAAATACGCTCTCTCGTATATATACATACACTCAACTCATTCTAGGATACTACTGATCCTATCTCTAATGAGCACAATTCCAACAAGCCTAGGTATTCGCTCAACCTAAGCTCTGATACCAACTGTAGTGACCCGAAAATCCGGTAGAATTTGAGCTGACCAAAAACACAAGTCCAACCCCAAAAATCACGGAAATTCGAACCATTAATAGAAAGAAGTTAGAGGGTGAGGATAGATAAGATAGAAACTTAGAATAGAAGAAGAAGAAGAAGAAGAACACAACATCAGAGTAACACGAATCTCACAGCGGAACGAATAACATATAATATATATAACATAACTTGAAATATACATCTGTACTTGAATATACATCAATATCAAAGTACATCACTTACAACACAGCAGAAATAACTATAGCTATATGATCCTGAAGCCTCCTGCTCTAAGCTCTTCCAGTATATCCGTAAATTCCCGACTACTTGACTGCCCGTACAAATTTAGGCACCCAAGAGTTTAGGGATAAACAAAACAAAATAAACTCCGGGTCAGTCATGGGACTGGTATGAGTAAACAGTTTAAAACAGTTTCAGAAAACTAAATGATATCTCATAAGACCACGCCGTATAACACGGAATGGGTTTTTCCCTTATGAGAATCCAAACACTTGATTTATCTTTATATCAAAACTCTTTTGATATTATAATAATGTCTAAATCAAGTAGATAACAATCTAGTGGAACGCTTGCATCTCACGTTCCACATATATAATATACAATCAAAACCGCAAGCACGTATTGGGTATTTGGTTTTCCAACTATGACAAGGTATGGAACCACCTTCCGCTGGTATATCTCTAGAGGAGAATACACCGAGTTCAACAAGAACATCTTGCAACTCAGCCACACATGACCGACCACTCATTTCGCTTGAGTGTATCGAATGTATATCACCAACGATTGGGATCAGCAACCGTTTCCCGAATGGGTCAGCATCGACAATAGATTTTTAGAAGTAAATGAAACTCTAGATCAGGTGATTATACACCCTAATAGGTGCGACCTACATAGCCATGCTGCTTGCCCGATTTCTGTCATTTACCGGATGTTGAGGCTAGAAGCTACGCTTTATCATCACACCAGATTCACTTCGAATGTCACATCGTCAAATCCATCGAAAATCACTAATTGACGTCTACAACAGTACATTACATGTCAGCTAAAAGAAGTTTCCTCCTCCGCTTCCACTCTTGGTACAGTTGAAGAAATCAATGTACGTGACCTTTCTGGAAATACTCTGTCAGACATTCATCCATACAAGTCACCCAGGAACAGGATGAACTGAAGGCACTATTTCTATTTATAGAAAAAGTCCTTGCACTCTACTCCGTCTTCGATTATCTTTATATAATCTGATTCGCACGCTACTGCCGATATGGAGTGGTTCTTCGGATAATAATCCAACCGGTCTCTCCATATTGACAACGATGGTCAAAACTTCGATAGTCTGTGATTTAACTATAGAATAAAAACAAGTGTTTCGATAGTCGATGATTTAATTATCGAATAAAACAAGTGTTCATCCAAACATCCAACAATCACGGAACCTTTAATTAATATTCCATTAATTAAATCTCTTCTCTATTTCTTATCAATATTTGTTAATCAAATATTTAAATAACCATATTGCCCTTTTACGTTATTTGGAAAACATTTCCATATATCGCCTTCCTTAAATTTCTAGCTTTAGAAATATTCATTATTCTATTTCCAAGCTTTGCACATATTTGGGTTAAAACAGATGTTGTGTAAAACATCGTTACGACAACCCAAATACAGTATTTAACTAATTCTTATTCCACATTGATCTTTGAGCCTGAATCTTGCTACTTATCGGTATATCATGAAATCAACCAAGTTGGGGTATAATTACCTCTCAGACCTTGACTGAATAACATTTAACGTCAAAACAGACAAGACTACTTACTCGAATAACCAATACCATACCACTACTTTTTCACTTTTAAACACATATATACTTTCTCTTTTATCCTTACGAGGTTTTATTCTTATACTTCCTTTTTGATTATACTATTCTATTTCTAAGTTCGTTTTCTTATCGACTTCTATATATTTTGATATGTTAATTTCTAACCATCAAATTATCTTAAAAATATTCTATCTCCTTAAATTCCCGGAAAAATTCGCCATAACCTCCTTTGTACCGGGAGCATCGGGAAATTTCAAATAGCTTTCCCGGTCCTTCTCATCTCAAAAAGAAAAAGAAAAAGCCAAGCGGCTAGCCGGTACGGCGCATAAAATCTCATATGGAAATTAAATACGTACCTTTTTGTCGGGCATTTTATTTATTTCACTTCTATACTTTATTCCATACCTGTCTCCTGTATATTTATGCCTGTCCAATCTATTTTAACTATACCAATCGTTTTAACACAATTTGTTAATTAAATCTGTTAATTAACTTCTTAGTCTATTTCACCTTCATATTTGAACATGACATGTTCAAATATATTTTAACTGCATATTAACAAATTCTAATTATACTCATACTCTCGTTTCCTTATCGACTTCTTATTCAAATTCCAATTCAATTCTATTTGAATTCTCTTTATTTAAGCTTCATTTGAATTCTATTTTCAAATTCTATAGTTTAAAGTCCATTTGAATTTCTATATTCAAATTCTATAGTTTAAAGTCCATTTGAATTTCCATATTCAAATTCTATAGTTTAAAGTCCATTTGAATTTCTATATTCAAATTCTATAGTTTAAAGTCCATTTGAATTTCTATATTCAAATTCTATAGTTTAAAGTCCATTTGAATTTCTATGTTCAAATTCTATAGTTTAAAGTCCATTTGAATTTCTATATTCAAATTCTATAGTTTAAAGTCCATTTGTATTCTATATTCAAATTCTATTTCAATTCCTTATATTCAAAGTCCATTTGAATTCTTGGCATTTTTTTATAAACAACGTTTATAACTTCAATTCAAATCCCACCTTTCCATTTATAAACAACGTTTATAAATTCAATTCAAATCCCATATTTTCATTTATAAACAACATTTATAAATTCAATTCAAATCCCATATTTTCATTTATAAACAACGTTTATAAATTCAATTCAAATCCCATATTTTCATTTATAAACAACGTTTATAAATTCAATTCAAATCCCATCTTTCTATTTATAAACAACGTTTATAAATTCATATTTGTTTTATATACCTTCAAACAAGTTAATATTTTCTATAGTTTTATTTAAAATTCAAATTCTATTTATAAAAATAGAATTCCCTTTTTAAATATCAAATACCCTTTCCGATATTTTTATGAATCAATATTCAAGCTCTAGTGGTATTTTCAACAATCAGATCAACCAATTTTCAATCATTTGATTTTTAACACATCATATATGAATATATATGAAATCAAACAAACAACAGATAATATATATTTTTGAGGAATCCAGTTGGATTCCTCCAACCTGTTTTCCTGCATCCACAAACGTTAGTCAACATAGTAATACCCATCCTGCTTCGAGGCAGGATATCGCGGTATGAAGGTCATCCACTAATCATATCGTGGGGCGTATAGGGTAATCATCCGCTATGGTACCGCGGGCATCCGCTAATGAAACTGCGGGAATCCAACCAAATCAATCACCCAATATATATATAATAGCCCTAAATAACTAATATATATTTAACAGCAATAAATAAATATTTAAAGCATCCAAAAATCAACAAAACAATTATTTTTAACTGATAAAAATAAATTCTAAATAAAACAGTGTGAGATTTACTCACCAGGGTTTTAATTGTGGATACAGCCATTTATTTCTGACAAATCAAAAATTCTGATTAACTCCAAATGTGTTCTTCACGCTTTTCCAACCTTGTATACATTATATATATATCGTATATAAGAATTTTAACTATATAAAATTAAGCGACTTAACTAAATAAATTATTAAATTTATTTATTTAAGAACAAATTATAAAATTAGCGACTTCATTCATTTGATTTAAATGACTATCATAAATCCTAATATCTCATTAAAATCCTAACCATTTACTTATAAAAATTCTAACTTTTTCACTAATTAAAATTCTAACCTTTCCCTAATCTCATTTTAAACGGTTGGTTCAAAACTTAATATATTCACAAGCTAATTCTATAAGTTTATTCAAATTGGTTTAATCAACTACCAATTATAAAGACCAATTTCTATATACTATTTTTTTTAATTTCAAGAAGGAAGAAAAAAAAGAAAATACCTTACTACAAACTGATTTCAGCGCTGCCTTATCATCAGTAAATCCCTCAAATCGAACTCCCTTATCTACACCGATCCTAACAGAACCCGCGACAAACCCTACAGCCTTCCTTAGCCCTTCGTTCACAGAGTCCATCCTCGCATAACAACAGACAACAACCTCCAAGTACCCATGTTGCCCCAACATCAACCGCATCACCCAGGAACCACTCATCGCGCCTCAAACTAGACACTGTCGAAGTCGAGATTGCTGGAAAAATCTCGATCGCACCCCACTGTCAATACCCAATTGTGACAACGCAACCTCCCTTGAATCGAACAACATCCTTATTTGAAAATTGATGCTCGAGCTTCTCTGAGTTTGTTCCCTGTCTCGACAAACCTTAGACCTCTTTTAACACCACGCAAAACACATCGAGGCACAGGTGTGAAGTGCCGAACCCTAGCTGAACTGTCTATGTGGCGTCCCCTCTTCAACGACGAGTTGGAAGTTATGATTGAAATCGGTTTCTTTTTTATTTCTGAGGAACGAATTGAAAAAGAAACAATGGGGAGGGACTGTCGATTTATAGGGGCGGGGTGTGGTTTTAAAATGGACAGCAAAGCCCTTGATTTCGTGGAGTTTGAAGAAGGAACGTGTTCCCCTTTCCCTTGTTTTGATTTGTGCGGTTGATACTTTGCTCCATGGTGTTCTGTTATCGTCCACATACTCTGTTATTTTATTTTTAATTTATTTTAATCGGTGTCCTTTAATTAAAAACCCCTTGACTCTGAACTCCTTTCTGAACCCAATGACTGTCAATTATAGGGAAAAACCGCTATTCTGAACCCACTGGGATAAGTATCGAAGTCCAGTTCGATCATCCCGAACAGATATTAATATAGATCGATTTAATTTAAGTTTCAAACCATTTAAATTCTTCGATAATTATTGAATATTATTATTCTAATTCAAACAGTATTATGTATCGATTATCTGAACTGTTTTCAAATCAGTTTTCACTTCGAATTCAGTTATTCGCTGATTCCTTATTTTGATAATTTAATATATACGATATTAAATCGAAATCGATTTTTAAATCGATAACATAAATTTAAAAATTCATTTATATTTTCAACTGAATATTTAAATCCATTCTAAATATTTAAAATTAGTTGGTCGAAATCCCGGGTCATTACATCGTCGCTCAACAAACAAAGGACTTAAGGATAATCTTTTTCTACTTAAGGCATCGGCCACCACGTTACCCTTGCCAGGGGTATATGCTATCTCAAAGTCGTAGGACGCCAAGTACTCCATCGACCTTTGCTGCCTTAAGTTCAAGTCCTTCTGTGAGAATAAGTATTTTAGCGATTTGTGGTCAGTGAATAATTCGAATTTCTCGCCAAGAAGATAATGACGCCAAGACTTAAGCGCGAAAACAATAGCGGCCAACTCTAGGTCATGCGTGGAGTAATTCTTCTCATGCACTCTCAACTGCCTTCCACCATAGGCTATAACCCTACCCTCTTGCATTAAGACTGCGCCTAGTCCTATCCCACAAGCGTTAGTATATACGGTAAATGGCTTACTCCCGTCTGGCAGCACTAAGACTGGGGCTGAGGTCAAAGCTCTCTTCAAACGTTGGAACGCATCATCACAATCTACGTCCCATGTGAAAACTAGGTTCTTCTTCGTCAAGCGTGTCAATGGAGCTGATATCCTTGCGAAGTCTTTGATAAACTTCCTATAGTAGCCAGCCAACCCTAAGAAACTTCTCACTTCAGTAGCATTTTTAGGGACCTTCCAATCTTGGATGGCCACCACCTTCGCGGGATCCACGGCTATCCCTTCTTTGGAAACCACGTGCCATAAGAACCGTACTTCCTTCCTCCAGAAGTGACACTTAGAAAATTTTTCTTTAAGGCTATGCGCTCGAAGAGTCTCCAACACTTCCCTAAGATGTAGGGCATGCTCTTCTTCATCCTTAGAAAAGATCAAGATGTCGTCTACAAAGACTACCACGAATTTGTTAAGGTACTCCCTAAACACCCTACTCATCAGATCAACAAAGTATGCGGGGGCGTTTGTCAAACCGAAGGGCATCACTAGCCATGCATAGAAACCGTTTGGAGTCCTAAAGGTAGTCTTGTCAATGCTATCCTCAGCCACTCTCAACTGATGGAAACCAGTGGCTAAGTCCAACTGCGAAAACACTGAGGCGCCAACTAACTGATCGAAGAGATCGTCAATCCTCAGCAGTGGGTGTCTGTTCTTCTTAGTAAGTTTATTAAGTTCTCTATAGTCCACACACAGTCTAAGGGACCCATCCGCCTTCGTGGCAAATACTACTGGAGCACCCCACTCTGATATACTTCGTCTTATGAACCCCTTCTCAAGCAACTCCTTCACTTGCTTATCGAGTTCCCTCCTTTCATGTGGAGCCATGTGGCGTACTGGCAAAGATACTGGTTTCACATTATCCACAAGATATATTCGAAAATCTATCTCCCGCTTCGGAGGCAAGCCCTTCACCTCCTCAAACACATCCGAATATTCTCGGACCACTGTAATAGATCGTAGATTTTCCTTAGATGCGTCAAGCAATTCTAGATAACTTAGCATAACGGAATCTATGGGATTACAAAAGATTTCGAGAGCGTTACCAAGGCGAGTCACGAGCCTAACTACTCTCCTTTCACAATCAAGAACGGCCCCATTTCTGGATAACCAATCCATTCCTAAAATTAGCCCATAGCCCGTGAAGCCCAACACATAAGCATCACATCTAAACTCAACGCTAAGTATAGAAATTTTCAAATCCAAACACATCATGGACAAATGAGCTGAGCCCCCAATTGGATTCGAAACAACTAAGGGATCCTCTACTAAACTGGTGTTTAAGTGCAGTGATTCAACTAATGATGTAGAGATAAACGAATGTGATGCGCCCGAATCGAATAAGGTACGGATAGGATGATCAAACAAAAAAACTAAGCTTTCAACAGAAATGGTTCTACCTCGTTCTTGCAGCGGTGGGACCGCAAGAGCCTGAACTTGTCCCCTTGCCTGCCCTGGTGCTATAAGAGCCTGCACCTGTCCTCCCGAGGTAGCCCCTGCCCTCTGCCCCTTCCTTGGGCAGTCCTTCACTAAATGTCCCGCATTGCCACAATGAAAACAGCCAGTCTTCTTTTTCTTTCGGTAGTCCTTGCTGAGATAGCCTGGGGTCCCACAGTTAAAACATTTCTTCTTTCCCTTGCCACTATTGTCTTTACCACCCTTCTTGTTTTGCTGTTGTGGTTTCTTCTGATCCCCTTTCTTCTCGGGTGCCTTATCAACTTTAGCGCTTTTCTCCTCATGCATGAGCGCCATTTCTACTAGCTTCTCAAAGGTGGCCCCCATAGGGATGTGGGTCACGGCCAACCCTTGCAATGGTTCATTCAATCCATTCACGAACCTTAGAGCCTTCTTCTCCGGCGTGTTTACTAAGTCCAAACCAAACCTTGCTAGATGATTAAATTTGTTGACATATTCTTTCACTGACGAGCTTCCCTTTCTTCAATGTCAAGAACCTTTCCATATATAGATTTTCTTCCGCCCTAGAGAGAAACTTCGCCTCGAACCTACGTCTAAAATCCGCCCAAGAGTCAACAGGACGCTCCCCATTAGTGACCTCCCACCAAAACTAGGCCTCTCCCTTCATTAGCCAAGCTGCTAATCTAACTCTCCTCCCTTCTTCCACTTCAAAGATTTCTAGCAATTCTTCCAACTCCTTAAGCCAATCTCTAGCTTCCACAAACGTTTCTGACCCTTGAAATGGTTTTCCACCCATAGCTTTGAATTCCTTGCACGTCTTTGCAAAAGTATCTACGCGAGGAGGAGGAGGAGGAGGAACGGGTGCAACTGGGGGTGGAGGAACATTGGCTGGACCTGCAGCGGCCCTAGCCTCTAATAGCCTCCTATACCATCCTGGTGTAATTACACCGTCGGGTAGATTAAGATCTTCAGCCATGCTGAAACGAAAAAGGAAAGATTCAAAATGGAGAATTCGAAAGATAAAGATATATGGCTATTTGGGGATTATGTTTTTCATAAAAACTTCCTCTTTAAATTTCTCATTAAAACATGTTTTTGAAAACATTTCTTCCAAAAATAACTATTTTTCCAAAGTATTTTTATCTGTTCTGGAAACCTTAAGCTCTGATACCACGTGTAACACCCCACGTCCATTAATGTCACTCACAAAGGGAATGCATTAACTTCCATGGAGGTTATAAGTGAATATAGAACAGAAAAATTACAATAAGACAGATAATAAGTAGTACTTGGAAATCTAAAACTTCATTTTATTGTAGCGGAAACATGTTTATCACAAAACCATTAATCAGAGTCAAGTACATTATCCATCTTCATAAAAAAAAATACATAATCCCATTACACAAATAGCCATTAAAGAAGATAACAAGCTGGACTTTACTTCAAGGGTCCAAGCTTTCCAAAGAGATGAAGCAATCCAATCAAACTCCACTAGAGCTGGGTCCAACCTGAGGACCTGGAGGGGAAAAATGGATAGAAATAGAGGGGGTCAGACATAATGTCTGGTGGGTATGACAATTCTAATAATACTATTATCAAAATAACTAGACTAAGGCATAAGCTGGAAGACAAGTAAATGTCTATGAACTATTAGGTACGGAATGAACAGATAAAGATGACGTGAAGGATAACGGTAAAGGAATACCTAATTTCTAACGAATAATTACTATACTGCACCACACATCACTACACTACACCGCACTAGTCACCCTAAAGGTTGATCCCACTTGCTTCACACATAAACATATAAATAGCCTTACGTACCCCTAGCTGACTACATAGGTGCCGTCTGCCCCTATCTCCACTAGGTGTACCCCACTACCCACTTTCGGTCGGCTCCCTACTCGTAGATACCCGTGCTGGCCCCACAGTGGGGTGTATCACTCCCCTAAAGTGGCAACCCGATACAACTGAGAATGCACGGCTTATACCTACACGATGCAACAACGTCTTACCTACCAGCCCGGGTCCACACACGCATATGAAACCCGTTGGACTTGCGTTGCCACCGCTCCCCGTTTTGGCCTCTTATAGTCAAACTCAGCATGCATGTCCCATCCTCGACTTGGGTCGAGCCCACAAAGATACGTTTGGGATACTGGTTGAAATGGGCCCCCACAAGCTACCCACCTAAGCTTGTCATTAATATATCCCACTTAACCCTCTCAGTCATGTTCATTTACATATGTGTTTGGCTAAGTCTTACTAATCGTATTTCACATGCCGCTAAGGGCACCCACTAGATTCCTCATGCCACCCAAGGCACCTACTTAACCCCCATGTCCCACTTTACATGTTTATCTGGTTAAGTATTTCTTAATTCATTCAGGCCATAACCTCATAAAGACCTCTCACATTAGACAGGCATTTATGGCAGCTGGATTTGCCGGGCGGGTCCGGGCAGACTTACACCATAAAAGAGTCTAACTTCGTGTCTTTACAACTGCTATGCTTTAGTTTAGGCCTAGGACCTCTCACATTGGGCTGACATTTGTGACCACTGGATTTGCCGGGCGGTTCCGGGCAGGTTTACGTCACAAACGGGTCCAACCTCGTGCCCTAAGCATTGATTGACACTTTCAATCTTTTACCCCAGTTTTAATAATTCCCTATCCAAATTATTAATTAAGTCCACTTTTATTAATATCCATAATTGACTCAATCATGGTCATCCACTCATGGAATGCAAAATCATATCAATTGCACCCCAACTTCTTATTATTAAATCCTTAATATTACCCCTACCCCACGTTTACACGTTTCGCTTATTCAACGCATAATATAGGCTAGACTTGAATAGTCTAACACATAGCACAAAGATAAATTATCACAACATATAGACAATTAAAATAAATCTAATCATAATAGGGGTGAAACTTGCATAAACTACACATGTTAAGGATCAAAAGGTGTCAACTTGTTAAATGTAACAATTTACATGATATGATCATAGCCCAAATCTATACATAAACTTGCATATGGGGTTTTTAGGCAACATAATGATGGTGTGAACTAGCATAGGATATCACATATGTCATAGCATAGTTCTAGATGTCATAATAGATGTCATGGCATATGTTCATAACTATTTCTAATCAATCTAACTTGCATATGTAACTTGTCATGTAGATCAACATAGCCCAAACATGATGATTTAATTAATACGAACTAACTAGCATAGATAGTAACATCATGGCTTTTTACATGTATGATTCATCGCAACTTAGCATAGAAACTTTCAACATACATAACATCATCATAGCATGATTTACAACATATAGGATATCATCACCACATAGCATAGGATTAATAACATACATGATAGCATATGACAATTCACATCATCTACTCACAATCCATTCATGACTTAACCTAATTAAAATGATAATAATCTTGTTAAGACTATCATACTCACAATTATAGAAGAAAGAGAGTCTTGATTTGCTTTAGGGTTGAGAGAATTAGAATTGAATTAGCTTTTCTTCCTTCTTAGTTGGCGGCCGCTCCATTGATTTCCATGGCGACGGTATGACGGTAACTATTCTATTTTTCTTATGAATTAGGGTGAGAGACTACCTAGGTATTTATAGAGTTAGGATTTATTTTAGACCGTTAGATCAGTTCAAAACTAATCCCAGCCAACCAGATTAGGTCAGAAACCCTAATGGGTCATTAGCCCATTAAAAACAGGTCAGCCAGAAACCCTAGCCGCCAGACCCAGGTCGACATCCTGGTCGACTCCCCAGTCGACCTGGGGGAGGGGGGGGGGGGTCGACTCCCCAGTCGACCTGGGGTGGGGGGGGGTCGACTCCCCAGTCGACCTGGGGTGGGGGGGGGGGGGTCGACTCCCCAGTCGACCTGGGGTGCTGGGCGGGAAATTTCCCGCCTAGCCTGATTTGACTCCGAATTTGAATTTTAAATTTTTTGAAATCTTTTTTGAATTTTCTGAAACTTCCGATGGCCATAACTTCTTGATACGAAGGCCAATTCACGCAAACTCGGACTCTATTTCAACCAGAATTCCGAGATGAACACAATGGCGCAATCCGTTTCCCACAATTCTCATGTCTGAGATTAGTTATTCTTTAATTTATGAATATTAATATTAACGGAATTACGGGGTGTTACAATTCACGACAAACCCAAATCACATTTGATATTAAATACAAGGCTCTGAATAGAAAATATATCGGCTTATATTCAATATCAAATTCTACGACCAACAAATATCGTATTCGAAATAACGATATATATATATATATATATATATATATCTTTCAAATTTCCATAACAACATCTGTATAATCACGAAATCCAACATCGAAATATTCCAAAGACAATTTCGATTCAAATCCATTCCAATTCAATTATTGAAAATTCTGGTTACTTTTAAAACCCTTTTCAAATCCAATTTATTTATTTAAAAATAAATAGAATTATAATTCTAGTTCAAAACTAGTTCATTTTGATAAAAATCTATTTTTATCTTTTCAAAGATGGAGTTTTTCATCCCAATTCTTCCCAAATCACTTCTTATGATTTTACACAAATTATTGATATTTTTAATAATTTTATCAAGGCTCGTACAGTCGATTTCCATCAACGGCCATCGAACTGCACTTACAGCGACCTTTTCCAAATTTGATTTGGACATAATTCCAAATCCAACCGTTAGATTTCAAATCTCTAATATTCATTAGAAAGCTCTTTTCGATATGAACCCAACGGTTCTGGTTTTAGGAGAATCCGACAGTCGGATCTCCCGCAATATCCATTCGAAGTCAATGGTCGAAATTCGTGAACTGCCGCGGCGCGGCGCGTTCTATTCAGGCCATTATATATATATTATATATATTTCGTCGATTTCCTTTCAAAACGTATTTTATAAATCGTTTTGAATTCGGTTTCAAAACGATTTCAACTTCACTAAAAATTCAAATCAAAATTAAAATTTTCCTTATAAATTCGTTTTAAATTCATTTCAAATTGATTTCAATTCAATTTCAATTCGAATTCATTTCTATCCAATTTCAATTCGAATTCAATTCTATTCAATTTCAATTCGAATTCATTTTAATTTGATTTCAATTCGAATTCAATTCTATTCAATTTTAATTCGAATTCAATTCTATTCATTTTTAATTCGAATTCAATTCTATTCAATTTCAATTCGAATTCGTTTTAATTTGATTTCAATTCGAATTCAATTCTATTCAATTTTAATTCGAATTCAATTCATTTCAAAATATCAGAATTTGAAATCACTTCATTTTCTATATTCATTATAAAAATGAATAAAATCGATATAAATATCGTTCACGTCAAAATGGCGTCAATCTAATCAACACGGCTTCATATATTTCTATTTTCAAATATTCTAGTTCAAATATTTCTTTTCAAATATTTCTATTCAAATATTTCTTTTTTCGAAACTGGAATGAGGCCCAATCAATTATCATATAATGTTAATTATATGGATTTTCTACAACACATGTATAAAATAACAACGATAAATAATCAACCATCATCCAGAGTGCACCACACAACTGCATAAGCATTAAATATAAATAATTAACGCTTACACAGTTTGTCAATCCATCGATTGACATACAACTAAACAATCGGGATTAGTGTACGTCAAATCTCTTCCCAATACCCGTGTGGGGTTTCAAACAATCAAACACAGATTTTATTTGTGTAGTTGGGCGATGTGTAAAATTTATCGTCCCAATCAATTTCAGTCAAATGTGTGTATATAAACAAATCATCCGATTTGTTTATATTTATTTCATTTTAAATACACGTTAAAAATTCTATTTTCAACTATAAAATATTATTAACTATTAAATATTTTATTTCATTTCACATCACATCACACAATCAACTACACATCAAAATCAAACAAACAAGCATACAAGCCGTCCATGGTCTATGGACGACGGGTTGTCGGGTGCTACTAAACACTGTCTGCATCCTAGTATATATTTCAACTAGAAAAATTAAATTAAAGGTGAGAAGTTCTCACCTTTGGTATCCACTCCGCCATTCTTTCCTTCTGAACGGTTTGGATTTCGTTTTGATTTCACTCCGTTCCATTGCCATCTGTTTTACGCAGTTGATATTAAAAATCACATTTTAATAATGCTTCACATATTATAATGATTATATTTTTATAATATCACTATACGTATAAAAACCACATTTTTACGTTGTTAATTTATAAACAAAGATCAAATTTTTTGTGCTGTCAATTTATAAACAAAGATCAAATTTTTATACTGTCAATTTATAAACAAAGATCAAATTTTTATACTGTACTTATATAAATAAAGATCAAATTTTAATATTGCTATAAAAATTACCTTTTCATTTCTGCTCTATGAATATTTACATTTTTATTCTACTCTATAAAAATTTCTCCTTTATTACTATTCTATAAAAATTCCATCTTTATTTCTATTCTAAACAAAGTATATTTTTTATATTTTTAAAACGAATGTCTTTATATTTTTAAAATCGAAGTCTTTATATTTTTAAAAGCGAAGTCTTTATATTTTTAAAATCGACATTTTTAAAACAATAATATATATGTAAACTTCAGCTTTTTATCAATGACATATATATATATATTTCAGATTTTTGACAATGGTATATATGTATATTTTTCATATTTTTAACAATGATATATATGTATATTTTTTTTTAGATTTTTGACAATGCTATTAAATAAATAAAAACAAGGTTTTAATTACCCTATCCTCCTTCTAGTTCTGCTTAAGGTCGACGTTGATTTTAGTTGTTCAAAGCTAGGGTTCCGCCTAACTCGAGAATGGCGACGCCGGACGTTGATCCACCAGCTCCACGCGGCGCGCCTCCGAGAGGGCTTCCCATCGACACCCCTTATGGCCAACTCGGTGATGGCTTGGCGCCGGAATAAGCCTCGAACCAGCGGTGCTTCAGGGAACAGAATCGAACGAAAGACCCAACGAGAAACAACAAGGCCGGTATAGAATCGAAGATCCCTAAACCCTCTACAATGTTACCCTTTAATTTCCTGAAATCAGTTTGTGGATTGAATGTTTTTGGAGCTCAAAAATTCGAGCTGGTAGCCATCGGTTTTGAGAGAAAGGCGGATACGATAAAGTGATTAGGGTTAGGTTTTTATTTATTTATTTATATAGATTTTATATTATTATTTTAATTCATTTGTTTTAAAAATTCCTGTTTATCATTACGAACCCCAAAATCAAACCCAATGACAGTCACCCCTAGCTAATCACCACCATTCTGAACACAATGGGCTATGTTTCGTAAGCCAGTTCGGCGTTTCGATCAGTTTTCGCTAAAATCAAATTATAAATCTATATATATTCAATTTGAACGTACATTTCAATTTACTGGGGTCACATACGGACTCTAAAAATTCCAGAAAAATTATTTCTAACTTCGTATTGATGATACGATCCTAACAAAACTAATTTCGTCAAATTCTGAGACCATTTGAAAAATGGCCATTTTCTGGTCGATCCAAATTGACTAAAACTGTTTAAACACGTTTAACTTCGTCACGCTCACATATTGATTCAGAAAATTATGAATTTTGAAACCTAGAAATAATTTGACATCCCGGATCCAACAAAAGTGGTTTCGCCGAGAACCGAGGTCGTTTGCAAAACGGCTATTTTCAATGCCTTTTATAATTTAAAATAAATATTTATATTCTAATGACGATCTATATAAATATATACGTCCGAATTCTATTCAAAATAATTTTCTCGTCGATATTATTTGAAATAATTCATTTTAAATATTCAAAATTCAATAAAATTGCCGAAATAATTTTTTTAAATTGGCTCAGATTTCCGGGTTATTACAGAAGTGAACAAAGAAATTTATTTTGATGTTCAGAATGTAAATTGAACTGAAAATAAATCCCTATGGATTTATGATTGAATTTGATTTGATCGAGTTTATTTAGATAAAATATTGTTTGAAATATATTAGGATTATATTAAATATAAGTTTAAAAATAAAATATGAAAATAGATTCTATATTGATAAGTTATAATAAATGGAATATTCCAAAATAAGATTTGGTTTTAAATAGATTTGAAATGGAACTTGTTTGAATTTATAAAACAAGTAAATTTATGAACAATGTTTATAAATATAGTGAATTAATTATCTGGAGATATTCTGTAATTTTAAATTCAAATATGAATTTAAAATATAATTTCAAATCATTTTGAAAAGGGGACGATAGTTTTATTTCAGGATTCGAAATGAATTGGGTTTTAGATAGATTTGAAATAGAACTTGTTTTAATATATGAAACAAGGAAGTTGAATTTATAAATGGTGATATAAATTTAGTGAAATAAACTATCATTTGATAATTTAGGAATTTAAATTCAAATATGAATTTAACAAGTAAATTGGAAATCGTTTCGGAAAAAGGAAGGAGCGACGGGTTTATTTCTGGAATTGGAATATAAACTGAGATGAGATAAATCAAAAGGATTTATAATTTGAAATTTGATTATGTCAAATTTTATAAATAATTTATTTATAAAGGAATTAGCATTTAATATAGAAGGTCAAACTATAAAAACAATTTTAACTGAGATACAGAATAATTGGCGATCTGAGATAATCAGAATTATTAAGTTGAATTGGGAAATTGGTTTAATATGTATTAAAAGTATATTAGAATGAAGTTAGAATTTTAAATAAACGAAGTTTAAAATGTTTGTATATTAAATATAATTAAAACGAACTCGCCGCAGCACGAAAGTTCGTAAATTGGCGTTTCAAACTTCAGTTAAGTATATAGAACTTAATTTAACTCGGAATTCGGTGAAACAAGAATCGTCAGGACCGGTTGAATAATAGTTTTCTAATGGAAGAGAAAGATCTAAATTTCATCGAATAGATTTTGAGTTGTATCAAAATCAAATTTTCAGAAAAACAACGCCATAACCATTATGAAACCACAATGGTTTATTTAAATTTATAAAAGGATTTTTAAGGAAATAAAAATCCAAATTTTCATTAGAAAAATCCAGACTTGAGTTTTAAAATAAATACGAACTCAAGTGATGTAATGAAATGATTTTTGGAACAAAAATCATATTTTTTAATTTATTGAATAGAACTAACTAATTTGAATAATAATTTGTTTATTGAATTTTGGTAAGAAATTGGGCTTTGAATAAGTAAAGGTGATTTCGGAATTTTTTTTCGAAATCGAAAAGGAAACTTGAGTTGGAAATGAAATTCGACTTGTTTATAAGCGAATTAAAATATATACGAACATGATATGTTCAAATAAAAGTGAAATGGGCAAAATAGCTAATTAAAGAATAAATTAGCAAATTGAGTTAAATGATCAGACTGAGTTGGGATGAATTGGGAACAGGTGAACATAGATTAAGCAGGTTTGAAATGAAGTGTATGAAGATTATAATTTATGTGCCCGACAAAAAGATACATGTTTAAATTCCATATGAGGTTTTATGCGCCGAATCGGCAAGCCACTTGGCTTTTTTATTTTATTTTTGAATGAAAAGGGCCTAGAGAGGCGAGTTGAGGTTTGAACTATTGACCGGTACAAAGGAGGTTATGGCGAATTTTTTCCGGAAATTTAAGGAGTTAGAATATGTTTAAGAAAATTTGATAGTTAGAAATCAATGTATCGATATATATAGAATTCGATAAGGAAACAAACTTTAAAATAGAATATTATAAACAAAAAGGAAATCGATAATCTGGTAATAGAAAGAGAAACATATATACGTTTAAAAATGAATAATTGGTTTGTATGGTATTGATTTTTCGGGAATAATGGTTTTGTCTGTTTTGAAGTTAAAAATGTTTTCAGCCAAGGTCTGAGAGGTAATTTTACCCCAACTCGATTGTTCTCATTACTAACTGATAAATAGCAAGATTCAATCTCGATGATCAATATTTGAATAAGATTTAGTTGAATACAGTATTTTGGGTTGTCGTAACAATGATTTACACAACATTCGTTTTAACCCAAATAAGTGGAATTTTGGAAATATAAAAGTAAATATTTCCCGAGTATAGAATTAAATGAGTCGGGAAAGAAATAAATAATTGGAATGTTCTCCAATTATAAATAGAAATTATTTTCTAAGTGTAGAAAATAAAAGAAGGCGAGATATGGAAATGTTTTCCAAATAGCGTAAGAGGCCAAGAAGAATATTGAAAATATTGTGTTAACGAATATTGATAAGGAAATGGAGAAGCGTTTTAATTAATGAAATATTAATTAAGGGCCTAGTGATTGTTTGATGTTTTGAATGGATGTTTGTTTTTATTCGATAGTTAAATAACCGACTATCGAAGTATTTGCCAATAATCGTTGTCAGTATGGAGAGACCGGTTGGATTATTATCCGTGAACCACTCTGTATTAACAGTAGCATTGCGAATCAAATTATATGAAGATAATCGAAGACAGAGTAAAGTGCAAGGGCTTTTTCTATTTATGGAAATTGTGCCTTCGGTTTCGTTCAATCCCAAAACGAACGTATATGGACGAATGTCTGACAGAGTATTTCCACTGATCGCATATGTTGGTCTATATAAATATATATGGTGGCGGAGTATTTATTCTCTTAGCATAATGTCCAAAATATATTTGTGCAAATCAATTAATGATTTACGGATCTGACAATGTGGCCTTCAAAGTGATTGTGCTATCAATGAATGATAAGAAATCGTAGCCTCAGGCCTCAACAACCGGGAAATGACAAAAATTGGGCAGGCAGCATGGCTATGTGGGTCGCACCCATTAGGATGTATTATCACCTATCTAGAGAAATTCATTTAATTCCTTATTCTGTTCGATGTTGTCCCATTCGGGAAAGAGTTGCTTATCCCAACCGTTGGTGATATACATTCGATGCACTCAAGCGAAATGAGTGGTCGGTCATGTGTCGGCCGGGTTGCAAGATGTTCTTGTTGAAACCAGTGTATTCCCCTCTAAAGAAACAATATCGGAAGGTGGTTCCATACCTTGTCATGTTGGAAATCCAATCTCTAATAAACGCCATGCGGTTTTTGATTTTATATTGTATATGGAGCGTGAGATGCAAGCGTTCCGCTAGATTGTTATTTATTTGATTTGGACACTATTATAATATCATGGATTTTCGTATCAAAGTGTTCTAGGTTATAGTAAGGTAAAAACCGTCCATGTTTATGTGTGGACTGGTCTTACTATTATCCTTTCTTTCGAAAGGATTTTGAAAGTTAAACAAATGGTTGGAGTTTACTCACACCAGTCCCATGACTGACCCAGAGTTTATTTTGTTTTTGTTTTCCCTAGACTCTTGGGTGCCCAAATTTGTACGGACAGTCAAGTAGTCGGGATTTTTCAGGTTCACTTGGAAGAGCTGGAAGCAGGAGGCTTCACCAGTTAGCTATAGACTATCATATTTCCGCTGTATACTATGTTGTATTTGGAAACAGGTGTTTAAAACTGTTCCAGGAATAACTGTTCTGCTCTGATAATGGTATGTATATCCAGTTACTGATTTGTATTTCAAAAGTTATGTTATTTAATATATTTTATTCGTTCCGCTGTGAGATTTGTGTTCTTCGTTTTTCTTCTATTCTAACTTTTCTTTCTTTCTATTCCTCATCCTCTAACTTATTTCTACTAATGATTCGTATTTCTGTGTCATTTGGGTTGGACGTGTGGTGTTATTAATCAACTCAAAGAATACGGAAATTCGGGCCATTACATTCTACTCCTACTTGGACTAACTTTGTGTCTCGGGTTTTGTTTTCCGCTAGATCAGTTCGGAGACAAGCCTCCATTCTGATCGGTCCTCTTCTCCATGTTTGGGTTGGGTCATGAGTTCCTTCCAAATAGGGTCGGTTCGTGGTGCCTGCTCTAGATCAGTTCGGTTGTGCAAGCATGGTTCATGGTCTACCAGGCGGTTTGGGTCGTGCTCCTTAGAGTGGTTCGGATCGGTTTGTATTTCTTCCACAAGGTCGGGTCGGAGTTGCATGGTGCTTCACAGTTCGGGGCAAGCGGTTCGGGTCGGAGAACTTCAAGCTTCATGGCTCCACCAGCGGTTCTTGGGAAGGGGCTTCACGAGCGGGTCTGGTCGTACTTTCTCCCTCCGATCCGATCTGGTTCCTGCACAGTTTTCTGCAACTTTTTCAGCGACTATTTTACGCCATATGACGGCGTTTTCTATCATTCTAACTTTTCTAATCAATCACAAAGCATACCGTAAAGTCATAGAAACATGTACAATCAACCATAAACAGCAAAACGATGAATAATCATGACAATATGAATCAAACATACCAAAATCCCATGGTTTCCCCTTACTCCTGTTTAACTATAACGAATGATAGTATTAGCAAACTTACTCCAACTTAACCCAAAATTTTATCAGAGCCCTAAAATAATATTTTAGAATTTTACAAATTTCTCTGAGCCATAACTTCGCTAATTATCACTAATCACCCCTAATTAGCCGTAATTAGTGAAAAATAGTGCAAATCACTCATCTTAGCCACAAATTACTTATAGATCTGAAAGTATCTCTGATTTGGGTTGAATCTCCATGTATTCCAACAACTCTATCCCAAATTCTATGCTAATTTGCCTTAGTTTGATGTAGATTATGCTAAAACTTCATTAAACGGTGATTAGAAGGTGATTTGGGTGTTGGAGGCCATTGTTAGGGTTGAAGAGAGATAAGTGGCGGCTGGAAAATGACAAAGAAAAGGTTTCCCTAACCCTAATCAGCCCTCATATAGCTCAAATCTCGAAATCTCCAATGGGCCTAGCTGCTAATTACCCTATTAAACCCATTTAAGCTGTTTTTCACCTTCCAAACTTTAATTCAGCCATATCTCCCAAAAGGTAAGTCCGTTTGGCTAATGTGACCACTCTACGGAAAGGTAAACCATCATCCGGATCTAATGGAAGTGGTTTCAGGTTAAAACTCCTTACCATTCAAAAGTTATATGCGAAACAAGATTCGCCAGGGGCAAAACGGTCATTTTAAAATCGGCAAAAATCGTGAACATGGGAAATGACCCCAATAGTCGTTCCCCAAAGTTACACAACCATACAACCTCATATGAAAAAGAAATAAATATTCTATGATCCTTTGGTACGTAGATTGTGGGTCGTTACAAATAGGATCACATAGGCATATAAGACTAGAAATAATTATAGAAAAATGGGAAAAGGAAGATAAATACGTTTTACTTGTTCTTCATCCACATCACAGGCATGTGTATAACTTGTCTAATTAGCATTACAGGCATTTATATAACTTGTTTAAATATCACAGACATGTATATCATAGGCATGTATGACTTGTTTAATTAACATCGCAGGCATATATATAACTTGCAACATCACAGTCGTATGTATAGTTTGTTTAACTAACACTAATACATGCATATAATAGATTATAATGACATAGGTGGTAACATTGAATCAGGTATATTTATTTTACTCTAAATCCAAGCCACTTTCATTTAACTGTCATATTCAAGGCCTAAGAAATTAGATCTGTAAATAATTGTAAATCATAGTGAGTCTTGGTGAAGATAACTATGTATATAACACAAGGCAACATCAATTCCAGTCCAAATCAGATCTAAGTTGTATGCAAGTTTTGATTGATGTTGTTTCTATATAATCCAGTCTCTAGCAGTTTTCCCCCATTATACATATATATTTTTCAAAATAATTTAGAAGTAGAGTAAGAGGTGAAGAATTTGTGTGAATTCCAGAATGAGGGATGCCATATATATAGAGAGATATGGAACCAACATCTACCCTTAGATCTAGATTTTAAATCTGAACCGTACATGTCATGCTAAGTCAGCATAAAAATATAGACATAAAACCATCCAGGTTCACAGTCCAGAATTCAGCCAAATCCTTTATGGGTCGACCCAACCCTTATTGAGTGTGACGACCCGAACTTCCCCGTAAAGGAAAGCCCGGACTAAGTTGAGAACACGAAAAATCAGAATACAAACAGAAGGACATTTCATTGCTTATTACAACAATTTACATCAGAGTACAAGAATATATAGTGTATGAATAAGTATTATACATCAAAAAAATATCAGAGATATACAATTTACAATGCAGTGAAAAATAATACAAAACACCACTGAAAGGAATATACGGATACAGAGCTTTTCGAATATCATTCCAGCTGTAAACCAGGATCCTGTGAATATAAATCTGCAAAACCAAAACTACTAGCTTCCCGTGTGGAAAATAGGGGCACCCGGAGTTTAGGTTAAAACAATAAACTCCAGGTCAGTCATGTGACTGGTGCGAGAACTAAAATAGTTATTTAAAACTTTACTTTAAAATCAGATATATCAAGGGACTACGCCGTATAACACGGAACGGGTTTCCTCCTAAGAATATCGGTGTATAGAACAAAACAGCACAATGCTTTTTGGAAAAATAAAGCTATTATAAGATCCAAATCCCATCACACAATGCAACGCAAGCCAGAGGATAGGGTTTTCCCTTATAATAGCCAAACATGTTTGGTACATTAAAACAAATCATTTGATACTATTATAAGTGCATAGTGTATAAAAAAACTTCAAATATAAATGTATCAATCATAGGCGACATGGGTACCATCTATCATGTCGCCAATACTAGGCTCTACAATCAAAACTGAAATGTCACGTATTGGAAGTTGGATTTCCATTTGTTAACCAAGACAAGGGATCGTCCTTACCACTTCGAGACAATCTAAGTACTCAGTCAAGCCTTTGGATCGTCATGGCCGGTCCACACAAAATGGATTAAAATGCCTAAACAATATGTTTCCCCGCCCTATGGGGCATAAATAAGTCATTATATCGACCAAACCATCCATCAGGCCAGTAGTGACTGATATAACCGAGGTACCTCGCTATCCATCGTCCACATAAGTAAAACCTCTGGGCTTGCAAAACCCTGACACCACTCCTAGCTAGAAGGAAACGCATGCCCTCCCTGAAGTCGTCTCCCATTTCTGGTTCACACCGGGGTGTGAGGCTCGCGAATTAACGCTATACACAAAGCTATGCTATATTAAAGCCATGCTTTGATCATCAACCACTAGACTCTGCTCTTCAACAGAAGCCTTGATCATTTGCATCTCAGCATGCCACACAGGAAATTCACGCCATGCGACTGATGTCTATCGATATATAACCTCTGAGCTCGTACATCTCAGAGAAGGGTGTTACGAAAGAGAATAAATTCTCCGCCACCAAACAGATATATATTTAAGAGAGATCAATCAACACAGAATAAAATCCAATGTCAAACACACATCCATTTACAAGTTCATTCTAGGTCAGAACGAAACCGGAGGCACCTAATTCCTCGTCCCGTGTCTAATACATGAGAGAGGTCCTCGCAAATCCGGTCGATCTCTAAGTACGTCTGGACGATCACCACTTATTACCTTTTCTTGGGGGTACAGCCCAATCAAGACATCAGTAATCATCCAAACTTTGTGAAGACCTCCGGTCTCCAACCACCGTCTTCATCGTCAGCTCATCGCCGATTCAGTTATTCAGAATGGGATAATCCTGGTCTTTCTGAATAACTCGCGTATATAATAAACAAGTGCTATAAAAACACAGCATACGCCTCATTACAATTCTGAATATTCTTTTATTTAAATATTCATATCCTTTGAGATAGGTTCCCATTAATTTTATCAAAGATAAATTCTTTAAATTTATTCTTTAATCTTCCTTTGGATTTCAATCCAAACCAAATTAATGTTTATCCAAACTAGTCGGGATTAGCGCACCTTACTGAAGTAATCATTTGTTATATTTCCCAATCCCATCCTATTCATCCCATAAAGAAAAACTGGTAATACTTCATATCTAACACCATGGTGTTATCGGTAAAATTAATTAACATTTCATGTTCAAATCTAAATAAAGATTTAACTATCGCTTGGAGCAAAACTAATGATACTCCATTCTCGATCATTTCCCGAATGTGATAATTTAAATTATCACATTCTCTTTTTCGATCTAATTAAAGATTCATTAAAACTCTAATTCAGTTTTAATCTCAAAAATCATTTCCTAATGATTATTCATAGTTAAGAAATTAATTTTATCTTTAACTGGGTTAAAGAACAAATGTCATTTAAAATACAGTTCACGATAAACCTGAATTCCCATTCCATTAATTATGGAATCTTCATGGAAAACAGATCAATATACATAATCGATATAAACTTCTGTATCCAACCAATAATATAAATAGAATAACGGCAAAGCCTTTTAAATTCCATATATACTAACAGTCTTCCTCCACAGAAGCTCACTTTGATTATAATCCTATCGAATTCCATTCCATTCCAATTTATTATATTAAATTGGAAAACTTCACTTTGGAAAATTTCCCTAAATCTTAATTAAAAGGTTTATAAATTCCAAATCACTTTTCACTGTAAATCGGGTTAAAGAACGAATGTCACTAAAATACAGATCACAATAAACCCAATTCACATTCCATTTTATTCCCGTTACTAAATATAACTGGAGACTCCAATAATCTTATTTAAAAGAATTACTCTTTTCACACGGGGTTTAAGAACAGTGTTAATTAAGACACCATTCACGACAAACCCAAAATCCAATTCTTTCATTCAATTCCAATTAAATATCAATCAGTTGCAAAATTTCACTAAACTTTACTGAAAAGATTTATTCTTTTCTCAACTTGCTTTAAGAACAGTGTTATAGAAGACACCATTCACGACAAACCCAAAATCCCATTTGATATTAAATACAAGGCTCTGAATAGAAATTATACCGGCTTATATTCAATATCAAATTCTGAAACCAATAAATATTGTATTGGAAATAACGATATGAAATATATCTTCCAAATTTCCATAACAATAATCATAACCGAATCCAATATCGAAATATTCCGAAGATGATTTCGATTCAAATCCATTCCGATTCATATGTTGGAAATTCTAGTTATATTAAAGCCATTCACAAATCCAATTTATTTTATTTAAAAATTATTGGATTTTAAATCTAGTTAATAACCAGTTCATTTCGATAGAAATACATTTTTATCTTTACAATCGTGGAATTTTTTACCCAAATTCTTTCCAAATCATTTATTATGATTTTACACAAATTATCGATATTTTTGATAACTTTGTCAAGGCCCATACAGACGATTTCCATAAATAGTCATCGGATTGCACTTACAACGACATTTTCCAAATTTGATTGGGACATAATTTCATATCCAACCGTTATATTTCAAATCACTTATGTTTGTTGGAAAGCTCTTTTTGATACGAATCCAACGGTTCCAGTTTTAGGAGAATCCGACGGTCGGATCTCCCGTAACGTCAATTCGAAATCAATGGTCGAAATTCGTGAACTGCCATGGCACGACGCATTCTATTCAGGCCATTAAATATATATGATATATATGTTATATATATTTTGTCGATTTCCATTTAAAATGTATTTTATAAATTCGTTTTAAAATGATTCTAACTTCATTTTCAATTTTAAATCAAAAATTGAATATTCCATATCATTATAATATATAAATGATAATATTTTCAAAATATCAGATTTTGAAATCATTTCCTTTTCGTTATTCATTATAAAAATGAATAAAATCGATATAAATATCGTTCACGTCAAAATGGCATTAATCTAATCAACACGGCTTCATATATTTCAATATTTTCGTGTCCATACCAAATCGGACATCAAGATCATATTTTTATCCATTACTGAATATTATTTTAAAATATTAGTCATTTTAAAATATTCATTCCTCATCATTTTAAAATATTCGTTAATTTAAAATATTAGTTATTTTTGAATTGGAATCAGGCACAGTCAATTACCATATAATTTTATTTATATGGATTTCATACACGCGTGTACACAACAATAATCAAACATAGTCAACCATCATCCAGAGTGCATTACACATTGCATACGCGTTAAATATAAATAATTAACGCTTACAACAACCTGTAAACCCATCGATTGACATATAACTAAACAATTGGGATTAGTGTATGTCGAATATCGTCCCAATACCTGTGTGGGGTTTTCAAACAACAAACAATGATTATTAATTGTGCAGTTGGGCGATGTGTAAATTATATCATCCCAATCCATATTAGTCAAATGTGTGTACATAAACAAATCGTCCGATTTGTAAATGAATATTTATTTTATTCATATACACGTTAAAAAATATATTTTTAGCTATAAAATATTTATTTCAACTCATGAATATTTTATATAGTTCATTTATACAATAAAAATGATATTTTTATTGTTCTAATATTTCTAGAAAATTTCGGCAGCATAACGGCGCGATACTAGAACCAGAATAAGGTCTAGCCTTATCCCTCGCCTACCAATGGCTCGCGCCATGTACATACCAATTCTAATCAATTCATTTCATTTCCTAAACCTAATTCAACCAAATAATCCAATCAACCAAACAAACATTGTAACACCCTGTAATTTTAAAACACGACATAAAGGATAATTAAAGAATACTTATTTTTTATAAGAAGAATTAAGGGAAACAGACTATGCCATTGTGTTCGTCTCTGAATTCTGCTTAGAATAGATTCCGAGTTTGCGTAAATCGGATATCATATGAAGAAGTTATGAAGCTTAGAAGATTTCAGTTTAAAGCAGAATTTATTAAAATAATAATTAAAAATCAAAAACGAATTCAAATTCAAAATCAGCGAAAAGAGCTGAGCGGGAAAATTCCCGCTCATGGGTGTCGACCCCCCCAAGGGGTGTCGACCCCCATAGGGAGTGTCGACAGGGGCGTCGACCGCCATCTGCCCAGATCTGGTTGACGTGTTGTGGTGGTCTAGGGTTGATGTGTCCTTCTAGGATTGGCTGGATGATGTGTTTTTTCTGGTTTGGATGGTTTAGATGGTTCCTAATATAATCTAAAGGTCCTAATACACCTATTACTCCTATAAATAGACACCTAGACCTAACCCTAATTTCATTACACTAATCTATGGCGCCTCCATGCGCTCAAATCTAAATTAACCTAGCCTTTCTTCTCCACCAAAGCAAATAAAAATAAGAGTATTCAAATTGGAAGATAAGAATCAAATTCTACAACAACGGTTTAACTAATCAAATTCAGAATCAGAATTCAGATCTATCCTCTCTCCTAAATCCTGTCGCTGTGAGTCTATGTTACTTTCACATATAATTAAAAAGTAATTGTAATAGGATTGTAAATTGGATTTAATGATCATGCCTATACGTAAGACGAATCATATCTAGTTTTGTTGATTTCTTATCTTTTAGATTCATACCCAAATTACTGTTTTCATATGCCTATTGGATCTATTTTATTGTTCTATGCCAGTTCATGTTTCATATGCCTATTTTATGCCAATTTTGATAAAAATCATGATTCTTTTCCCTTCTTCTTTTCCTTTTTCTTTATGAGATTAAGCTAACTTCGAGCCTAACATATTGCGTTGAGATTTGCGTACGAATAACGTTGGAACCATTGGGAAAAGTTTGAGAAAATATTGAATAATATGTAATTGGGCATAAATTGATTTGTAATCATGTAATTGATTTGGGGCATAAATTGGTACAATTTATATACATGGAATTATAGGCATGACATGGATTGGAATTATAAACGTAACTTGAATTGGAAATTATGGGCAATTGGAATATATGTAACAAGTCAGAACTTGAATTTGGGTTTGTATAAAAGAAGAGATAATGAACACCTAAGTTATGAGGTAGACCTGGTTTGCAGTAGAAGTCTGCCCGGAACTGCCCGACATATCCAGCAACCGCAAATGGTAGTCTAATGTGTGAGGTCAAAGGCAGAAATTAGATGCATAATAATGCAAAGACACAAGGTTAGATTCGGTTTGCGGTATAAGCCTGCCCGGAACCGCCCGGCATATCCAGCAACCTCAAAACGACAATCTAATGTGAGGGGTCTTGCAAGATTACAGTTATAATAAATTAATGAACACTTAACCAAGATAAGACATGTAATTAGACATGGGGATGATAAAGGGTTAAATGGGTAACATGGATAGCATGTGAAACATAATAAAAGCACTTAACCAAGATGAGACATGTGATTAGACATGGGGATAAAGAGGGGTTAAGCGGGAATTTCTAGTGGGGACCAAGCTTAGGAGGGAAGCTTGTGTCAAGTGAGTGGACCCTTTTCAACCAGTAACCCATTTTAGTATCTATATGAGCTCGAACTAGGTCGAGGACAGAGACACGCTTACTGGGGTTGATTGTAAGAGGTCAATAAAGAGTTAGCGATGACACTGCAAGTCCAACGGAGTCATAAGCGTGCGTGGTTCCAGGCTGGTAGGTAAGACGCTGTTGCATCGTGTAGGTATAAGATGTGCATTTCAATAGTATCGGGGTTGCCACCTTAGGGAGTGATAGACCCTATTGTGGGACCAGCACAGGTATCTAAGAGGTTAGGGAGCCGATCGAATGGGGAGGGTAGTGGGTACAACTAGTGGTGGTAGGAGCAAGTGTGCACCTACGAGAGTATCTAGGAGTACACGAAGCTATCATTATTATGATTAGTAGAGAGGGATCATCTTCTAGTATGTAACTAGTATATTGGTGCGGTGCAGAGCATATCTTATAGTGGTTAGGAGTGCAGTCGATGTTCTAGCTTGGTTACCTAGTCTACCTTGTCATATCTGCTTATGTTACAGTCATCTCTTATATCCAGTTTATATTCTTATCCTGTTACTTTACTGATTATATTGTTAAAGTCACTAGACTCGCCAGACTTATGTCTGACCCCTTTTTGTTTCGCCTCTTTTCATTCTTTTTCCACCCCAGGTCCTCAGGGTGGGATTAGTGAAGCTTGACTTGGACCTCTTTCTTCTTGAAGTGCTTGGAAGTATTGAAAGTAACGCTCAAGTTTATCTCTTTTCCATTATGGCTATTTGGAGTGGGATTATGGTTTTACTTTTATGTACTCTGATAATAATTTTGTTCAAGATGGATATTTGTGTACTTGGCTCTAATACGTGGTTTTGATGTTGTAACCAAACATGTTTTTCTTTTCTGCTGCAATGAATAAATTTTGAATTTTCTTAATTACCATTTAAAATATCTATCTTGTGATATTCTGTTCTATACTCTTATAATACTCCATGAAATTTAATGCATTCCCTTAGTGAGTGACATTAATGGACGTGGGGGTGTTACACGTGGTATCAGAGCTGAAGGTTGCCGAAACTGATAAAAGATTTTGAAAACCATTTTCAAAAGCATTTTTAGAAAGAAGTAGTTTCAAAAACATGTTTTAAAGAGGGTACTTTCAAGAGAAAATTTTATTATGTAGAACATAATCCCTAAAAGCCATATATCACTCGTTTGATTCTCTGTTTTGAATCTCTACCTTTTCCTTTCAACATGTCAGAGGAACGCGTTATACCCGAGGGCGTACAGATACCAGGTTGGTTCAGAAGGTATCTGGAGGTTAGGGCTACTACCGTAGGCCCAGCAGACGTTCCTCTTCCCCCAGCTGCAGCCGCTTCTCCTCCTCCTCCCCGTGTAGATGCTTTTTCTAAGATATGCAAAGACTTCCGTGCGATTGGAGGAAAGCCGTTTTATGGGACTGAGACGTTTGTGGAGGCTTGGAATTGGCTCAAGGAAGTGGAGGACTATCTTTGAGATAGACGATGAAAGGAAGGTTCAGCTAGGTGCTTGGTTGATGAAGGACGAAGCAACATTTTGGTAGGAAGTAACTAATGGAGGAAATGCAGTGGAGACGTGGAGGGATTTTAAACAAAGGTTCGAGTTGAAATTTCTTTCACAAGCGGAGGAGAGTTTATACATGGAGGGGTTCTTGGCTTCGAAATAAGGGAGTTTGTCTGTGATGGAGTACGTTAACAAGTTTAACCAATTAGCAAGATTTGTTATGGAATTAGTTAATACACCACATAAGAAGGCTTTGAGATTTGCCAAGGGTCTGAATGAACCATTACATGGGTTGGCTATGTCCCACATTCCTATGGGGGCTACTTTCAAGAATCTTGTTGACATGGCATTGATGCATGAAGAGGAGAAAGGTGCTAATGTAGATAAGGTACATGATAAGAAAGGGGATCCAAAGAAGGCACAACAACAACAAAAGAAGGGCGGAAATCTTAACAAGGGTTCAGAGAAAAGGAAGTGTCACAATTGTGGAATACCACGCCACTTGAAGAAGGAATGTAGGAAGAAGAAGAAGACGGGTTGCTTCTAATGCGGTGAGGCAGGACATATGATTAAAGATTGCCCAAGGAGGCAAGGACAAGGACAGAGGACATGATCTACTTCTGGAGGGTAGGTTTATGCTCTCATGGCACCTAAACAAAAGAGAGGTAGAAACATTTCTGTTGGAAGTTTGATTTTCCTTTTTGATCATCCTGTACGTACTTTGTTTGATTCTAGCGCTTCATATTCATTTATATATGCTTCTGTTGTTGAGTCTCTGCACCTAGATACTAGTATAATAGTGGATCCCGTGGTTGTCTCAAATCCTATTGGGGGTACGGCTCATCTTTCTATGTTATGTCGGGATTTGAGAATATATGTGTATGGCGTTGGTTCGAATGCAACGCTTATGTGCTTGGATTCACGTGCTATGGGGTGATTCTAGGAATGGATTGGCTAGCCTGGTATGGTGCCATTCTCGACTGTGAAAAGAGGGTAGTTAGACTGTTGACTAGTTTGGGTAATACTCTCGATATCTCATGTGATCCTAAGGGTTCTGTTATGCTTAGCTACCTAGAATCTCTTAACACATCTATTGATGATTTGTAATCTGTTCGAGTAGTCCGTGAGTATGCAGATGTCTTTGAGGAGGTTAGGGGCTTACCTCCAAAACGCGAGATAGATTTTCGTATATACTTAGTGGACAATGCAAAGTCAGTTGCATTGCCTGTGCGCCACATGGCTCGAAGAGAAAGGAGGGAGCTTAGTAAACAAGTGAAAAAGTTGCTTGAGAAAGGATTCATAAGAAGAAGTATCTCGGGGTGGGGTGCTCCTGTTGTTTTTGTTACAAAGGCTGATGGTTCTCTTAGATTGTGCGTGGACTATAGGGAGCTGAATAAGCTCACGAAGAAGAACAGACACCCATTGCCAAGGATAGATGATTTGTTTGATCAGTTGGTTGGTGCTTCATTTTTCTCGCAGTTGGATTTAGCTATAGGATTTCATCAGTTGAGGGTAGCTGAGGATAGTATAGATAAGACTGCTTTTAGGACTCCCGACGGTTTCTTTGAATGGCTCGTCATGCCTTTTGGTTTAACGAATGCACCCAAATATTTCGTAGACTTGATAAGTAGGGTGTTTAGGGAGTTTCTAAAAAAGTTCGTGGTAGTCTTTGTGGATGACATCTTGATATTCTCTAGAAGCGTGGAAGAGCATACCCTACATCTTAGGGAAGTCTTAGAGACTCTTCGAGCACATCAGCTCAAAGCTAAGTTCTCCAAATATCATTTTTAGAGAAAGGAAGTGAAGTTCTTAGGGCACGTGGTCTCTAAGGAAGGGATAGCAGTGGATCCCGCGAAGGTGGTCGCAATCCAAGATTGGATGGTTCCTAGAAACGCAACGGAAGTAAGAAGTTTTTGAGGGTTGGCGGGCTATTATAGAAAGTTCATCAAGGACTTTGCCAAGATATCAGCCCCACTTACATGGTTGACGAAAAACAATTTGACCTTTTCTTGGGATGTTGACTGTGATGATGCTTTCCAACATTTGAAGAGGGCATTGACGACAGCTCCAGTTTTAGTTTTGCCGGATGGGAGTAAACCGTTTACAGTGTATACCGATGCTTGCAGGACGAGTTTGGCGCAGTTTTGATGCAAGAAGGAAGGGTGACATGCTATGGTGGAAGGCAGTTAAAGGTCCATGAGAAGAATTTCAATACCCATGACTTAGAGTTAGCGGCCATAGTTTTTGCGCTTAAATCTTGGCGTCACTATTTTCTTGGAGAGAGGTTTGAGTTGTATATAGATCATAAGTCACTAAATACTTGTTCTCTCAAAAAGGTCTAAACTTAAGGCAACAAAGGCGGATGGAGTTCTTAGCATCCTACGATTTTGAGATTGCATATACCCTAGGTAAGGGTAACGTTGTAGCTGATACCTTGAGTAGAAAGAAGTTGACTTTGAGTCCTTTGTTTGTCGAGTGGCAGAGTTTAGAGTATATCTCTACCTTTGAATTTAGACTCTCTATCGATTATGTACCCGGTTTGTTGGCATCATTAGAGGTGCGACCTACACTTTTGGGACAGATAGGTGCGGCACAATGAGATGACCCACAAGTGATAGAGATAGTAGACAAGCTCATAAGAGGGGAGTCTTCGAGCCATCTTAGTAGGTATACTATAGATGACAAAGGTTGGTTGCATAGAGATGAGAGACTTTGCGTATCACAAGACGAGGGTTTGAGGAGGACAATCCTTGAAGAAGCACATCGTTTTAAGATGACCATACATCCCGGTGGTGACAAGATGTGTAGGGACATGAAGCGAGTTTTATTTTGGGTCGGAATGAAGAAGGATGTGGCTGAGTTCGTTTCTAGATGCTTAGTGTGCCAGCAAGTCAAGGCTGAGCAAAAGAAGCCTGGTGGTCTACTTCACCCTTTAGAGGTTCCACAGTGGAAATGGGAAAGTGTTTCCATGGATTTCGTCGATGGGTTGCCGAGGTCAAGGAAGGGTAATACAGGGATTTGGGTAGTAGTAGATAGACTTACCAAGAGTGCCCATTTCATTCCCGTTAAGAGCAAAAGAACAACGACATGGTTAACATCTGTTTATCTCCGAGAGATAGTTCGTCTACATGGCATACCTTCTAGTATCGTAAGCGATCGAGATCCTATTTTCACTACTGAGTTTTGGAAGAGCTTGCAAGAGTTGGTAGGAACGCAATTGTGTTTGAGCACCGCTTATCACCCTCAGACGGACAATCAAACAGAAAGAGTGAATTGGATTATAGAAGATCTTTTGAGGTTATGCATCTTAGACTTCGGAGGGACATGGGAGGAACATCTTCCGTTAGTAGAGTTCACCTACAACAACAGCTATCAGACTAGTATTGACATGGAACCTTTTGAAGCTCTATATTGACGACCTTGCCGATCACCGACTTGTTGGTGGGAATCTACGGATAAGATTTTTCTTGGGCCCGAGATGGTTACAGAAACTTTGGAGAAGATAAACTTGATTCGAAAACGCATGAAGACGACACAAGACCGACAAAAGTCATACTCTGATAAGAGAAGAACCAATCTTGAGTTCGATGTTGGAGACACAGTTTTTATTAAAGTGTCACCATTGAGGAATGTAGTTCATTTTGGATCTATAGGGAAATTGGCACCAAGGTTCGTAGGGCCATTCCCCATTACAGAAAGAATTGGACAAAAGGCCTACAGAGTGAAGCTGCCTGAGAAGCTTAGTGGTGTTCTTGACGTATTTCACGTGTCGCATTTAAGGAAGTGTTTACATGATACCGCGGAAGTAGTAGAGCCGATGTAACACCCCACCTCCACCAGGGTGGCTCTTGCAAGCACTCTGACTTTGGAGGGGCGTTTGAATCAGGTAAACATGCATAATGATATATCAAGGCTGAACAAGAACATATGTATATATGTAAACAGAGTAAATAACATAGATAAAACAGCGGAAGATTTCAAAACAAGTCTGGTACAACATAGCTTTCCAAATAAACAAGTCTAGATAAAACAACATCAACTGAAAAACTGAAATAAATAAGTGCTATCCCCAATTAAGTGGTAACCATAGCTAGCTTCATGTTGAAACCGTACATGAGCTGAAATCCCACAAGCAAGCAATCCGAAATCCAAGCTAAGCTCCAGTATTCCCTCCCTGAGAACCTGGGGGAGGGGGGGGGGGGAAACGGAAGAAAAGAGGCGAAAGAAAACAGGTCAGTCAAAAAGACTGAGTAAGCCCTACTACAATCAATGTAAACTGATAAAGTTAATTGGCATGAGCAGCAGGGATGAACATAAGGATAACAATATACTAGCATGATGATTAACTAACAAGGTAGATAAAGGTGTCATCGCATAATCAGGATTAAGGTTTTGCACCACAGGTGTACTAGCAAACTAACATGACTTGAATAAACAAGTATTGATCCCTTGGCCCAAGCTTTGGCCCAATAACATGAAATGACCCTAATACAAGGTCCAACCAAACGGTCTAGTCGATCGGCTCCCTAAGCCTAACTCGTCACGTGTTGGTGTCAATACGGCCCAATCATAATTGTAGTCAAACTGTGCCGGGTCCACCCTTCGGGTGTATCAAGCCCTAGGGTGTCAACCCCTGGACACCATAAACATGAGTGCACAGTCCCGATCTCCTGGTACCCGTGCATGTTTTCTCCGGCTACGGACTATGTGCACGACCAGAGTCCGCCCGGAACTACACCGGCGTACCCTCTGCCGTCGCTTTTGGTCACTTACCTCCAGTCCAGTAATCGTGCCCCCACCCTAGCCTAGTCCCTAGGGTCATGATGACACTAACTTGGGATTACTGCTGGAGTGGGCCCCCATTGCTAGGATTTTTCTAGTGGGTTAAGTACGGTTTAACCCTCTTGCTAATCCTGGATTAACTTGGTTAAGTGTAACGATGAGTTCACGACTTAACCCCGATTAATCTACCAAGCCCAAATTGGTTAAGTATTAAGTGGACCATGACTTAACCCTAATCACGAGGCATTAATTAATTTAATGCGCCTTAACCTCTCACATTAGACCTTGTTGTGGTTACTAGTTAAGCCGGGCGGGTCCGGGTAGCTTTACACCACAACTTGGTCTAACCTCGGGTTCAAGGTACAACATGACCAACTTCTCACATTGGGTCCTATTGTTTGTAGCAACTAGTTAAGCCGGTCGGTTCCGGGTAGGTTTACGCTACAAACTCAACCCAACCTCGAGCTGGCCACACTTATCTTTTCTAAGTGTCATGTCCATCATGTTTCCAAAACATGTTACAAGTTTTCAAGCAATTGGGTAGACCTAACTTAATAGGTAAATTCCCAATGGGTAGACCTAACTTAATAGGTAAATTCCCAAGCTTATGTTTTATGTCTTTTAAGTTTACCCAACCCCAAACGCAATCCCATCGCTTACATATCGCAATAGCACATAAAGGATAGAAAGAGGGAACTTGGCATAATCATGACATAAAGGTATTGAAGCCACAAGCTTAACATGGTGGCATATGAAATGTTCATATGTTCATACACTTGCATATTACATTTTTAGGCCTCAAAAGCATGCATAAAACCAAACTTAGCATATTGGTGATACATGGTGCTAAATGACATGTAGAGATGGCCATAAGTTCGCATTTAGCCTCACATGCAAGTTATCATAAGAGATATGATAACTTACATGTTGCTAAAATGCAACCTTTGGCATAAAGCTTAAAGCTTTATGTTCATAAACCCAAAATAAGCTTGCATAACATGATAGCATGAACAAAATGTTCAACCCAAACTTGCATAACATAACTTGGCATACTTGCATATAAACTTGCATATCACAACATGATAAACTTGCATATAAACTTGCATATCACAACATGATAAACTTGCATATAAACTTGCATGTCATACATTTAACTTTAAAGTTTAAGTATGAAAGTAGAATAGGGCTTACAATGCTTAAGAAGTCACAAAAATATGACAAAGCCCTTATGAAATCAATTAAACCCAAAATGCAAGCAAAACCCTTGAGCCAAAATGATCAAGACTCTTTCTTTATGATGCAAATATATAAACTTGACTTGAATGCAAGCTAATGATGCTCATACAAGTTTGAAAACACTTGTATGCATGGAAAATCACTTAGGAATTTATTTAGGAATTTTATGAAGAGAGTGGAGGCCATGAGAGGATTGATTTTGCCATAGTTTAGTTGTATGAATGAATAATGATGATTTAGGGTAGGTTAGGGTCTTATTTATAGATTAGGCAAGTGTTTTAGGCCATAGGATTAAACCTAGATTCAATCCAAGCCATCAAAGCATGTCTTGGGGAAGAAGTCAAGTGTAGGAACCATCTAGGGCCTTTAGATTAAAGATGAACCATGAGAACCATTCAAATGCAAAATCTGCATTTGAGCGAATCGGCCCACGGGTTGACAGCCAAACACCCTGGATTAACCCCTAGTCGACCCAGCAAGCTCGGGTCGACCTCAAAAATCGGCCGGTTCGGTTATTCCCCTCACCCAATTCGCTGTTTTGAACATTTTTGCATATTTATTTATTTAATTTTCAATTATATATATATATATATCAATATATATATATATTTCTCTGCGCAACCCATTTCACTTAATTAAGTATACTTTAATTTGGGAATTTTTTGTGAAACTTCGCGAGGCCATATCTTGGTCATGCGGACTCCGATTTTTCGAAAACTCGGACTCTATTTCGCGTATTTTTCCGAGACGAACGCAATGGCATAGCCCGTTTCCCTTGATTCAGATTTTACAATTTAATTCTGCCTCCATTTATGTTATAACAAGTTATTCAAAAATACGGGTTGTTACATTCTTCCCTCCTTAAAGGATTTCGTCCCCAAAATCTCCAAGTTAGGAAGAACGTATCCTACCGTCCATCATCCATCTACTCAAAACATCATCCACGAGCAATCATTGTCCTTAAAAGGTTCTAAATGCTGTATGATCATATGCAAAGGTGTGTGTATATGTACTTATCTAATGCGAAAATCAGGAGGTTACTGATTCAGTAAACCCCCTTAATGCAAAATATGTTAGTGAAATGAGTCCATATGTACGCAAATTCCTAACATAATTTATAATCTCTACATGAGTGCACATAACATTCATCCATATGCAACATCCACGTGATAGCATAACAAGTTTTCATCCATGAATAAGCATAAACACTCATGCATATGCGGTATGAAAGTGTGTGAGCCGATCTTAGTGCCTAACGTGTATTATGCATCCACGAGTATCCACTTGCAAACACTTGCAACCACTTGCAACCATCAAGCATAACATGTTTCAAACACATGTTTCATCCAAAGGGTTTCTACCTAAGGTTCTCATGACAAGATTAACACGATAAACTAGATAAACATGGATAGCAAAGAGAAAGATATGCTAACAAAGAAAAGAGATTGAGAGTGTACCCTCAAAAAGGAATGGATAAAGCCCACGCATCTTCTCCTTGGTTTCCCAAGTTGCGTCTTCTTCGGCTTCACCCCATTGAACCTTCACCAATTTGACCTCTCGATTCCTTAGCTTCTTGGTCTCCGTCCCCAAGATACGAATCGGAGCTCTCCTCAAGGTAGCCTCTTTCTACACTTCTACATCTTTTAGAACACTTGGCTCAACAACCTCTGCTGATTCATGTAAACACTTCCGGAGATGCGAGACATGAAAAACATCGTGTACTCCAGCAAGCTTCTCGGGCAACTTCACTCTATAAGCCATCTGCCCGATCCTCTCTATAATAGGGAATGGTCCAACAAACCTCGGTGCCAACTTCCCAACAGCTCCAAATCGGACCACATTCCGCAAAGGAGAAACCATCACGAAAACCATATCCCCAACATCAAACTCCAAATCCGTTCTTCGCTTATCAGCATAGGATTTCTGTCGGTCTTGGGCCGCTTTCATCCGTCTCCGAATCAACTCAATCTTCTCGGATGTATCTCTGATCATATGAGGCCCATGTATAAGCTCATCTGTAGTCTCCCACCAACATGTAGGTGACTTGCACGACCTCCCATATAAAGCTTCAAATGGTGCCATCCCTATGCTTTCCTGATAACTGTTATTATATGCAAACTCAACAAGAGGAAGATGGTCTTCCCAAGTACCACCAAAATCCAGAATACAAAGCCTCAACAGATCCTCGAGTACCCTATTCACCCTTTCGGTTTGACCGTCCGTCTGTGGGTGATAAGCCGTACTTAGATTCAACCTTGTGCCCACAGCTTCTTGCAAGCTATTCCAGAATTGACTTGTAAAGATTGGGTCACGGTCACTGACTATACTAGAAGGGACTCCATGTAGTCTCACAATCTCACGAAGATATACAGACGCTAGCCAAGATGCGGTCCTCTTGCTCTTCACCGGAATGAAATGAGCACTCTTCGTAAGTCTATCCACAATAACCCAAATGCTCGTATTCCCTTTCCTTGACCTTGGTAGCCCATCGATAAAATCCATGGAAATACTCTCCCACTTCCATAGTGGAACGTCTAGAGGATGCAATAGCCCACCGGGCTTCTTCGACTCGGCCTTAACTTGCTGGCAAATGATACATCTAGAGACAAATTCTGCCACATCCTTCTTCATCCCAGGCCAAAAGAAAATGCGCTTCATATCTTTATACATCTTATCTCCGCCCGGATGTATAGTCAACTTAGAGCGATGCACTTCCTCAAGAACTCTTCTTACTAGATCTTCTACCATTGGAACACATAACCTTCCGTCTCTCCTCAGCCAACCCTTGTCATCAATAGAATATCGAGCGAGATGACTAGACGTCTCTCCTCGAATTAGCTTATCCATAATCTCAACTATCTGAGGGTCTTCTCTCTGCGAAGCCCCAATTTGATCAAGAAGGGTAGGTCTGAGTTCCAGAGATGCTAAAGAACCGGTCATCGACTCAATCGCCAAAGAGAAATCAAAGGTTGCCACATACTCTAAATTCTTCATCTCAACGAATAGAGGACTTAGGGTCAACCTTCTTCTACTCAATGCATCTGCTACCACATTCCCCTTGCCAGGGGTATAAGCTATCTCAAAATCGTAGGACGCCAAGAATTCCATCCATCTTTGTTGCCTCATATTCAGATCCTTCTGAGAAAAGAGATACTTCAATGACTTGTGATCGGTATAAAGCTCAAATCTTTCTCCCAGAAGATAATGGCGCCAAGCCTTGAGTGCATATACTATTGCTGCCAACTCTAAGTCATGAGTGGGATAATTCTTCTCATGCACTTTGAGTTGTCTACCGCCAAAGCATATCACTCTTCCTTCTTGCATAAGAACAGCTCCTAACCCCGTGCCACATGCATCGGTGTATACGGTAAATAACTTCCCTCCATCGGGCAAAGCTAGAACAGGTGCTGATGTGAGGGCTCTCTTGAGCTTCTGAAAAGCAAGCTCGCATTCTATGCTCCAAGCAAAAACTAAATTCTTCTTCGTCAATTTAGTGAGAGGAGCGGATATCTTTGCGAAGTCCTTGATGAACTTCCGGTAAAAACCCACAAGACCTAGAAAAATTCTCACTTCGGTTGCATTCCTTGGAGTCTTCCAATCCTGAACTGCCACTACCTTAGCGGGATCCACCGCTAAGCCTTGCTTAGATACTATATGCCCAAGGAATCTAACTTCCGTTCTCCAAAAGTGACACTTGGAGAACTTGGCCTTCAACTGATGCGCTCTAAGCGTATCCATCACCTCCATGAGATGCCTTGCGTGCTCTTCCTCATCCTTAGAGAAGATCAGAATATCATCTACGAAGACCACGACAAACTTGTTCAAGAACTCCCTGAACACCCTACTCATCAAGTCCACGAAATATGCGGGTGTATTAGTCAAGCCGAACGGCATGACAAGCCATTCGAAGAATCCATCTGGAGTTCTTAACGCAGTCTTGTCTATACTATCTTCAGCTACCCTGAGCTGATGGAACCCCGTAGCAAGATCAAGGTGAGAGAAAACAGAAGCACCGACAAGCTGGTCAAAGAGATCATCAATCCTCGGTAACGGGTGTCTGTTCTTCTTAGTCAGCTTATTCAACTCTCGATAGTCAACGCAAAGTCGGAGAGAACCATCCGCCTTGGTAGCAAATACCACAGGCGCTCCCCATTCAGATATACTTCGTCTAATGAAGTTCTTCTCAAGCAACTCTTTCACTTGCTTACTTAGCTCCCGCCTTTCACGCGGAGCCATGTGCCGAACGGGCAAAGAAACACGCTTTGCATTATCCACCAGATAAATGCGGAAATCAATCTCTCGCTTAGGGGGCAACCCCCTAACTTCATCGAAAACATCGGATACTCTCGAACCACTCTCACAGACTGAAGAGTTTCCATTGACGAGTCGAGTGATTCCAGATAGCACAACATGACGGGACCTCTCGGATCACAAGAAATCTCTAGGGTGTTTCCGAGGCGAGTCACGAGCCTCACAACCCTATGCTCACAATCAAGAATGGCTCCATATCTGGACAGCCAATCCATGCCCAATATCAATCCGTATCCCCTAAAACCAAGAACATAAGCACCGCACAAGAACTCTACACTCAGTATAGAGATCCTCAAATCCCCACATATCATAGACAAATGGGCGGAACCCCCAATAGGATTTGAGACACAGACGGGATCATCTACCAAGCTAGTACTAAGGTGCAAACTATCAACAAGATCAGATGAGATAAAGCTATGCGATGCACCAGAATCAAACAAGGTACGAACTGGAAAATCAGAAATATATACAAGGCTCTCAACAGAGATACTACCTCGATCGGGAACTGGAGCGACATTGAGAGCATGAACTTGCCCTCCTGAAGGTCCAGCACGCTGAGTCTGACCCTGGCCTTGCCCTTGCTTCCTCGGGCAATCCTTACTGAAATGTCCAGTCTCACCGCAGAAAAAGCATTCACCATTCTTCCTTTTCCTCTTCTTACAATCCTTAATAAGATGCCCAACTGAACCGCAATAATGGCACTTCCCCTTGTTGTTCTTGCCCTTGTTGTTATTGCCCTTGTTGTTGTTCCCCTTGTTGCCTTGACTCTTGTTCTTGTTCTGATTGCCTTGACTGCTCTGACCACTTGGATTACCCTGATTTCCTTTTCCCTGGGAATCAGTCTTCTTGGCTTGAGTATCATTCATCTTGGTTTCTTTCTTGACATCTCCCTGAAGTAACGCCATATCAACCAAACTCTCAAACGTGGCCCCATGGGGAATATGTGACATAGCCAATCCCTGCAACAGCTCATTCAATCCTCTAGCAAAACAAAGAGCCTTCTTCTGAGGAGTATTCACCATATCCAAGCCAAAACGAGCTAACTGATTGAACTTGTTCACATATTCTTTAACAGACATATCTCCTTGTTTCAAAGTTATGAACCTCTCCATTTGCAGATTCTCCTCAGCATAAGATAGAAACTTAAGCATGAACCTTGCCCTGAAATCGGCCCAAGTCTCAACAGGCCTAGTACCATTGGTGACTTCCCACCAATAAGCGGCTTCATCCTTCATAAGCCAAACCGCCAACAAGAGCTTCCTCTGATCGTCTAACCCAAAGATAGCAAACAAATCCTCGGTCTCTTTCAACCAATTTCTGGCCTCTACAAAAGTCTCAGTGCCTTGAAAGTTCTTACCACCCATTGCTTTGAAATCATTGCAAGTCTTTGCGAAGTCCACTTGAGGATGCTGAGGGGGAGGAGGAAGAGGAACCTCAGCGACAGGAGGAGGAGGAACATTAACCACCGGAGGAGGAGGTGGAGGAACATTAACTACCGGAGGAGGAGGAGGAACATCTGCGGGGCCGGCTTCGGTCGCCCTAGCCTCCAAAAGTCTCCTATACCAAACAGGTACGTGTACTCCCTCCGGAATAGCAAAGTTATCGGCCATACTGAAAACGAAGAAAAAGACAGATTCAGAATGGAGAAAAACGAAGGAATTTTGCTAATGGCTTTTTGGGGAATAGCCTTTAAAATAAACTAGACTTTTCTTTGGAAAATACTTTATACTTGGTTTTGAAAATAGTTTTCCAAAAGTTTTCTAAAAGCCTTTTTGTTCCTTCTCGTACCATATGCTCTGATACCAAATGTAACACCCCACCTCCACCAGGGTGGCTCTTGCAAGCACTCTGACTTTGGAGGGGCGTTTGAATCAGGTAAACATGCATAATGATATATCAAGGCTGAACAAGAACGTATGTATATATGTAAACAGAGTAAATAACATAGATAAAACAGCGGAAGATTTCAAAACATTTCAAAACATTTCAAAACAAGTCTGGTACAACATAGCTTTCCAAATAAACAAGTCTAGATAAAACAACATCAACTGAAAAACTGAAATAAATAAGTGCTATCCCCAATTAAGTGGTAACCATAGCTAGCTTCATGTCGAAACCGTACATGAGCTGAAATCCCACAAGCAAGCAATCTGAAATCCAAGCTAAGCTCCAGTATTCCCTCCCTGAGAACCTAAGGGAGGGGGGGGGGGGGAACGGAAGAAAAGAGGCGAAAGAAAACAGGTCAGTCAAAAAGACTGAGTAAGCCCGACTACAATCAATGTAAACTGATAAAGTTAACTGGCATGAGCAGCAGGGATGAACACAAGGATAGCAATATACTAGCATGATGATTAACTATAAAGGTAGATAAAGGTGTCATCGCATAATCAGGATTAAGGTTTTGCACCACAGGTGTACTAGCAAACTAACATGACTTGAATAAACAAGTATTGATCCCTTGGCCCAAGCTTTGGCCCAATAACATGAAATGACCCTAATACAAAGTCCAACCAAACGGTTTAGTCGATCGGCTCCCTAAGCCTAACTCGTCACGTGTTGGTGTCAATACGGCCCAATCATAATTGTAGTCGAACTGTGCCGGGTTCACCCTTCGGGTGTATCAAGCCCTAGGGTGTCAACCCCTGGACACCATGAACATGAGTGCACAGTCCCGATCTACTGGTACCCGTGCATGTTTTCTCCGGCTACGGACTATGTGCACGACCAGAGTCCGCCCGGAACTACACCGGCGTACCCTCTGCCGTCGCTTTTGGTCAATTACCTCCAGTCCAGTAATCGTGCCCCCACCCTAGCCTAGTCCCTAGGGTCATGATTATACTAACTTGGGATTACTGCTGGAGTGGGCCCCCATTGCTAGGATTTTTCTAGTGGGTTAAGTACGGTTTAACCCTCTTGCTAATCCTGGATTAACTTGGTTAAGTGTAACGATGAGTTCACGACTTAACCCCGATTAATCTACCAAGCCCAAATTGGTTAAGTATTAAGTGGACCATGACTTAACCCTACTCACGAGGCATTAATTAATTTAATGCGCCTTAACCTCTCACATTAGACCTTGTTGTGGTTACTAGTTAAGCCGGGCGGGTCCGGGTAGCTTTACACCACAACTTGGTCTAACCTCGGGTTCAAGGTACAACATGACCAACTTCTCACATTGGGTCCTATTGTTTGTAGCAACTAGTTAAGTCGGTCGGTTCCGGGAAGGTTTACGCTACAAACTCAACCCAACCTCGAGTTGGCCACACTTATCTTTTCTAAGTGTCATGTCCATCATTTTTCCAAAACATGTTACAAGTTTTCAAGCAATTGGGTAGACCTAACTTAATAGGTAAATTCCCAATGGGTAGACCTAACTTAATAGGTAAATTCCCAAGCTTATGTTTTATGTCTTTTAAGTTTACCCAACCCCAAACGCAATCCCATCGCTTACATATCGCAATAGCGCATAAAGGATAGAAAGAGGGAACTTGGTATAATCATGACATAAAGGTATTGAAGCCACAAGCTTAACATGGTGGCATATGAAATGTTCATATGTTCATACACTTGCATATTACATTTTTAGGCCTCAAAAGCATGCATACAACCAAACTTAGCATATTGGTGATACATGGTGCTAAATGACAAGTAGAGATGGCCATAACTTCGCATTTAGCCTCACATGCAAGTTATCATAATAGATATGATAACTTACATGTTGCTAAAATGCAACCTTTGGCATAAAGCTTAAAGCTTTATGTTCATAAACCCAAAATAAGCTTGCATAACATGATAGCATGAACAAAATGTTCAACCCAAACTTGCATAACATAACTTGGCATACTTGCATATCACAACATGATAAACTTGCATATCACAACATGATAAACTTGCATATAAACTTGCATATCATACATTTAACTTTAGAGTTTAAGTATGAAAGTAGAATAGGGCTTACAATGCTTAAGAAGTCACAAAAATATGACAAAGCCCTTATGAAATCAATTAAACCCAAAATGCAAGCAAAACCCTTGAGCCAAAATGATCAAGACTCTTTCTTTATGATGCAAATATATAAACTTGACTTGAATGCAAGCTAATGATGCTCATACAAGTTTGAAAACACTTGTATGCATGGAAAATCACTTAGGAATTTATTTAGGAATTTTATGAAGAGAGTGGAGGCCATGAGAGGATTGATTTTGCCATAGTTTAGTTGTATGAATGAATAATGATGATTTAGGGTAGGTTAGGGTCTTATTTATAGATTAGGCAAGTGTTTTAGGCCATAGGATTAAACCTAGATTCAATCCAAGCCATCAAAGCATGTCTTGGGGAAGAAGTCAAGTGTAGGAACCATCTAGGGCCTTTAGATTAAAGATGAACCATGAGAACCATTCAAATGCAAAATCTGCATTTGAGCGAATCGGCCCACGGGTTGACAGCCAAACACCCTGGATTAACCCTAGTCGACCCAGCGAGCTCGGGTCGACCTCAAAAATCGGCCGGTTCGGTTATTCCCCTCACCCAATTCGCTGTTTTGAACATTTTTGCATATTTATTTATTTAATTTTCAATTATATATATATATATATATCAATATATATATATTTCTCTGCGCAACCCATTTCACTTAATTAAGTATACTTTAATTTGGGAATTTTTCGTGAAACTTCGCGAGGCCATATCTTGGTCATACGGACTCCGATTTTTCGAAAACTCGGACTCTATTTCGCGTATTTTTCCGAGACGAACGCAATGGCATAGCCCGTTTCCCTTGATTCAGATTTTACAGTTTAATTCTGCCTCCATTTATGTTATAACATGTTATTCAAAAATACGGGTTGTTACAGCCGAGCATGCTTAGAGAAGTGGAAGTAGAGCGAGATGCGACGGTTAGACGAGTTCCTGCATGCATCCTTGGATCGGAGGTCAAGAAATTACACAATCAAGAGGTCAAGTTGGTTAAAGTCCAGTGGGGAGATGATCAAGGAGACGCAACTTGGGAGACTGAAGACAAGATACGCGCGTCGTACCCTTTCCTTTTTGAGGGTATGTTCTTAACTTCTTCTTTTTCTACTGCTTTGTTTATACTTGTTCTATCGTTTACTGTATCCTCTCGATTAAATCTTCGACCCTTAGGTAGAAAATCCTATGGTTGTAAACATGTGTTTGAGACATGTTATGTTTGGTGGATGCAAGTGGATGTAAGTGTTTGCTATTGGTTGCTCGTGGATGCATTTACACACACATTAGGCACTAGATCGGCTCAATCACTTTCATATTGCATATGAATGAGTGTGCATATTTAAGTTAATGGATGTACATTGAATATGTAATCATATGGATGATGCATTTGAATGAATGGTTGTGCAATCATATAGAAATGATATGTATCATTAGGATTCTTTTGCATACATAATGGACGCATGGCACTATCATGTTTCGCATTAAGGAGGTCAACTGAATCAGTAGGTCGCCCGATCTTTGCATTAGATAGGGGACGTATACACACACTTTTGCATATGTTCATATAACACTAGAAATCTTTTAAGGACAATGGATGCTTGTGGATGATGGATGAGTAGATGGGTGATGGATGATAGGATACATTCTTCTTAACTTGATGATTTCAGGGATGAAATCCTTTAAGGAGGGGAGAATGTAACGACCCGTAATTTTTAAACATGACATAAGGGAAAATTAAAGAATACTTAATTTTTATAAGAAGAATTAAGGGAAATGGGCTGCGCCATTGCGTTCGTCTCGGAATTATGCTTGGAATAGAGTCCGAGTTTGCGTAAATCGAATATCAAATGAAGAAGTTATGAATCTTAGAAGATTTCAGTTTAAAGCAGAATTTATTTAAATAATAATTAAAAATCCAAAACGAATTCAAAATTCGAAATAAGCGAAAAGGGCTGAGCGGGAATATTCCCGCTCGTGGGTGTCGACATGGGTGACAACCCCCCATAGGGAGTGTCGACATAGGTGTCGACCCCCCTATAGGGGTGTCGAGCCCCATCTGCCCAGATCTGGCAGACGTGTTTGGGTGGTAGGGCTGATGTGTCGTTCTAGGATTGGCTGGATGATGTGTTTTCTGTTTTGGATGGTTCAGATGGTTCCTAGTCTAATCTAAAGGTCCTAATACACCTAGTACTCCTATAAAGCGACACCTAAACCTAACCCTAATTTCATTACACTAATCCATGGCGCCTCCATGCTGCTCAAATCTAAATTAACCTAGCCTTTCTTCTCCACCAAAGCAAATCAGAATAAAAGTATTCAAATTGGAAGATAAGAATCAAATTCTACAACGACGGTTTAGCTAATCAAATTCAGAAATCATAATTCAGATCTATCCTGTCTCCTAAATCCTGTCGCCGTGAGTCTATGTTACTTTCACATATAATTAAAAAATAATTTTGATAGGATTGTAAATTTGATTTAATGATCATGCCTGTAAGTAAGACGAATCATATCAAGTTTTGTTTATTTCTTATCTTTCAGATTCATACCCAAATTACAGTTGTCATATGCCTATTGGATTTATTTTATTGTTCTATGATAGTTCATGTTTTATATGCCTATTTTATGCCAATTTTGATGTCATGATTCTCTTCCCTTCTTCTTTTCCTATTTCATTATGTCATTAGGCTAACTTCGAGCCTAACATATTGCGTTGAGAATTGCGTACGAATAACGTTGGAACGATTGGGAATTGTTTGGGAAAATATTGAATACTATGTAATTGGGCATAAATTGATTTGTAATCATGTAATTGAATTGGGGCATAAATTGGTACAATTTATATACATGGAATTATAGGCATGACTTGGATTGGAATTATACACGTAACTTGAATTGGAAATTATGGGCAATTGGAATATATGTAATAAGTCAGAACTTGAATTTGGGTTTGTAGAAAAGAAGAGATAATGGACGCCTAAGACACGAGGTTAGACTTGGTTTGTGGTAGAAGTCTGCCCGGAACCGCCCGGCATTTTTAGCAACCGCAAACGACAGTCTAATGTTAGAGGTTAAAGGCAGAAATTAGATGCGTAATAATGCAAAGACACGAGGTTAGATTTGGTTTACGGTATAAGCTTGCCAGAACCGCCCGACATATCCAACAACCGCAAAACAACAATCTAATGTGAGGGGTCTTGCAAGATTACAGTTATAATAAATTAATGAACATTTAACCAAGGTAAGACATGTTATTAGACATGGGGATGATAAAGGGTTAAGTGGGTAACATAGGTAGCATGTGAAACATAATAAAAGCACTTAATCAAGATGAGACATGTGATTAGACATGGGGATAAAGAGGGGTTAAGTGGGAATTCCTAGTGGGGACCAAGCTTAGGAGGGAAGCTTGTGTCAAGTGAGTTGACCCTTTTCAACTAGTAACCCATTTTAGTATCTATATGAGCTCGAACTAGGTCGAGGACAGGGATGCGCTTACTGGGGTTGACTGTAAGAGGTCAATAAAGAGTTAGCGATGGCAGTGCAAGTGCAACAGATTCGTTAGCATGCGCGGGTCCGGGATGGTAGGTAAGACGCTGTTGCATCGTGTAGGTATAAGTTGTGCATTTTAGTTGTATTGGGGTTGCCACCTTAGGGAGTGATAGACCCTGTGGGACCAGCATAGGTATCTACGAGGTTAGGGAGTCGATCGAATGGGGAGGGTAGTGGGTACAACTAGTGGTGGTAGGAGCAAGTGGGCACCTGTGAGAGTGGCTAGGGGTACACGAAGCTACCATTATTATGATTAGTAGAGAGGGATCATCTTCTAGTATGTAACTAGTATGTTGGTACGGTGTAGAGCATATCTTATAGTGGTTATGAGCGCAGTTGTTGTTCTAGCTTGCTTACCTAGTTTACCTTGTCATATATGCTTATGTTACAGTCATCTCTTATATCCAGTTTGTGTTCTTATCCTATTACTTTACTAATTATATTGTTAAAATCATTAGACTCCCAGACTTATGTCAGACCCCTTTTTGTTTCGCCTCATTTCTTTCTTTTTTCCCTCAGGTCCTCAGGGTGGGATTAGTGAAGCTTGACCTGGAACTCTTTCTCTTAAAGTGCTTGGAAGTGTTGAAAGTAACACTCAGCTTTTTCTCTTTTCCATTATGGATATTTAGAGTGGGATTATGGTTTTACTTTTATGTACTCCGATAATAATTTTGTTCAAGATGGATATTTGTGTACTTGGCTCTAAACTGGTTTTGATGTTGTAAACAAACATGTTTTTCTTTTCTGCTGCAATGAATAAATTTTGAATTTTCTTAAGAACCATTTGAAATATCTGTCTTGTGAATTCCATACTCTTATAATACTCCATGAAAGTTAATGCATTCCCTTAGTGAGTGACATTAATGGACGTGGGCTGTTACAAACATGGTTTCAAACAAAGGTGTCGGGTGCTACTAAGCACCGTCTGCATACTAGTATATATTTTTAACTAGAAAATAAAATAAAGTCAGAAGCTCTCACCTTTGGGATCCACTTCTCCATTCTTTATTTCTGAACGGTTCGGATTTGGATTTGATTCCAGTCGGTTCCATCGCAATCTGTTTCACATGATTTTTATATTAAAAATCATATTTTTAACATCCCTGTATATAATTAAAAATCACATTTTTATTCTAACGTTACATATATAAAAATCATATTTTTACAACAACGATAAATGGGCAAAAATCACATTTTTAAAACGAAGTTATTTAAATAAAAATCATATTTTTATTTCGCTACATGATAATAAAAATCACATTTTTAAAATGCTATTATATTATAAAAATCATATTTTTATAATGCTACTTCATATATAAAAAGTATATTTTTATATCGCTACTCGTATAATAAAAATTATATTTTTTTATTGCGACTTCATATATAAAAATCATATTTTTATCTTACTATTTTAACAATAAAAATCATATTTTTATATGCCATTCAAATAAATAAAAATCCAATTTTTTTATGCTATTTCTTACAATTTCATTTTTAAAATTCATACCTTTCTATTTTAAAAAATCATAACTTTCTATATTTAATAAACATAACTATCTAATTATAAAAATCATAACTTTCTTGTCTTAAAAATCATAGCTTTCTTGTTTTCAAAATCATAACTTTCTTGTTTTAAAAATCATAACTTTCTTGTTTAAAAATCAAAAATTTCTTGTTTAAAAATGAAAACATTCTTGTTTAAAAATCAAAACTTTCTTGTTTAAAAATCAAAACTTTCTTATTTAAAAAAAAATCAAAACTTTCTTGTTTAAAAATCAAAACTTTCTTATTTTAAAAAAATCAAAACTTTCTTGTTTAAAAATCAAATCATTCTTATTTATAATAAAACCAAATCCTTTTTGTTTATAATAAAAATCAAAAAAAAAAGAAAAACTTGTATGGATGTATTTTAGTCGCTGGAGAATCGGAGGAGGAGGCTGGTGGTGGCGGCAAGCGGGGTGGGGGCCGCAGCGGTAGGTAGGGCATCGGTTTGGGGTTATTGCGGCGGATTTGAGGTCGTGGAGCAATGGGAGATCGAATGGAAGAAGAAGAAAGAGGAGGAGGGGTGTGGCTTCGATTAGAGGTGGATTCTGGGGCCAAGGTGGGGTGGTGGTGCGCCAGCGATGGCGGTGCACTGGTGAGCGACGATGTGACTGATGAGAAGGTGACGGGCTTCAATTCGTTTTTTTCTTTTATTTTGTTATGTCGTTCGCTAGGAGAAAAGGGGGGTGATGGTTGGAAATATTTATTAATTTATTTATTTATTTTATTCTCCATAAAGTTGACTTTCTATTTGAACTCCAAATCAAGCCCAACGACTGGTGCCCCTAACCAATTACCCCCATTCCGAACACAATGGGATATGTCCGATAAGATGATTTGACTGTTTCGTTTAGTTTTTATCAAATTCAAAATATAAATTAATATAACATTCAAAATTGATTTTAATTTACCGGGGCCACATACGAAATCCAAAATTCCCAAAAAAATAAATCTAGCTATGTTTTGACGATACGGCCCTAAAAACTAATTTCGTTGAATTTTGGAGACCGTTTGAAAAACAGTCATTTTCCAGTCGATCAAATTCAAACTGAATTGACCAAACACGTTTAAATTCACCACGCTTACATATTGATTCCAAAAATTATGAAAATTTGAATCTATCAATAATTTGACATTTTGGATCCAACAAAAGTGGTCTCGTCGAAAACGGAGGTCGTTCGCCAAAATCGCTATTTTTAAGGGTTATAAATTATATAAAATTCCATAGCGACTATTTTGAATTTGCAACTAGACATAACTTTTTATTCCCACTATGAAATTTGGATTTTTCACATTTGTTGGAAAGATATTTTCAAACAGATTCAATTATTTCTGGTTTCACTAAAATCCGGTATATTTTGAATCCTGTACATTCATCTGAAATTTGAAATCCAATTTTCAAACTACCGCGTCATTTCCAATTCCTTTTATAATTAATATATATATATATATATTCTAACTTCGATTTAAATAAGTATATACTTTCTAATTCTATTCAAAATAAACTTCTAGTCGTTATTATTTAATATAAATCATTTAAAATATTTAAAATTCATTAAAATTGCCAAAATAAATATTTTAAATTGGTTCCGATTTTCCGGGTTGTTACAATCTCCCCCACTTAAAATCTTTTCGTCCTCGAAAAGGAACGGAGCTGAAAGTTGTTTTACTAATCAACTCAACTTTCATTCTGGCATTCATTCTTCAAATTTTCAGTTTCTAAGAATTTCTAATTTCTCACAAAATTTGGCTGACACCCTAAATTTTTGAAAAATTTCGCCATAACCTCCTTTGTACGGGGAGACAATTAAAACCTCAACTAGCCACACAGGGCCCTCATCATCCAAAAAGAAAAAGAAAAAGCCAATCGGCTCATAAAATCATCCAAACCCAATAAATTAGTAAATATGTAACTATTTGTCGGGCATACAATTTTATTCCTCTGCTTAGCTTCCCTGCTATGACCTGTTCACACATATATATGTACATGCATGCATTTCCAATCAATTTTCAACTCAGTTCCATAATTTGATTCAATTTGGCTTAATGGTTCAAAATTTTAATTAATTAAACCAATAATCAAACAACACAATCAGTAGTCAATTAGTTGATTATCGTTTCATACACATAACTTATATATATATAAAAATCCATTCTTGATGCCAAGTCACAACAATAGACCTTATCTATATTTTGGTTCTCACACCAGTCAATTGGAAATATACAAATTCCCACTTTGAAACGCGAACACAAACTGCTGATGCTACGTAGTCATCAACAGAATCATCACCGGGCGACTAGTGTGTGATTCTATATCCATCCAGTATATTTGAGACTTCAAATACACATGGATCAGACGTATATTAAAGTCTCTATATACCTGATAGTCCAAATCAATTTAAAATACATTATTCAAATACGTATAATCAGGTTTCAATTTTCAAAACAAAATTTGTTTTCATTTTTATTTTAAAAATAACACTTTTCTCACTCGTTCTAGGATACTATTGATCCTATGTCTAACGAGTCATTCTCATTGGATATTGCTAATCCAATATCTGATGAATTCTTTCGTTTGGTTCTCATGTGTCTTGTTCTCGAGCTCTGTAAACCAAAGCTTCGATACCAAACTGTGACATTCCAAACTTCCCCGTAAAGGAAAGCCCGGATTGAGTTGAGAACACGACAAATCAGAACACAAACAGAAGGAAATTTCATTGCTTATTACAACAATTTACATCAGAGTACAAGAATATACAGAGTATGAATAAATATTATACATCACAAAAATATCAGAGATTTTCAATTTACAATGCAGCGGAAAATAATACAAAACACAACTGAAAGGAATATACGGATACAGAGCTTTTCGAATATCATTCCAGCTGTAAACCAGGATCCTGTGAATATAAATCTACAAAACCAAAACTAATAGCTGCCTGTGTGGAAAATAGGGGCACCCAGAGTTAAGGTTAAAACAATAAAATCCTGGTCAGTCATGTGACTGGTGTGAGAACTAAAACAGTTATTTAAAACTTTACATTAAAATAAGATATATAAAGGGACCACGCCGTATAACACGCAATGGGTTTCCTCCCAAGAATACCGGTGCATAGAATAATAAAACACAATGCTTTTTGAAAAAATGAAGCTATTATAAGACCCAGGTCCCATTACATAATGCAACGCAAGCTGGAGGATAGTGGTTTCCCTTATAATAGCCAAACATGCTTGGTACGTTAAAACAAATCATTTGATACTATTATAAGTGTTAGTGTATAAAACAACTTCAAATATAAATGTATCAATCATAAGCAACATAAGTACCATCTATCATGTCGCCGATACTAGGCTCTATAATCAAAACTGAAATGTCATGTATTGGAAGTTGGATTTCCATCTGTGAACCAAGGCAAGGCATCGTCCTTACAGCTTCGAGACAATCTAGCCTATGTCTCAGGCAAGTACTTAGTTAAGCCTTTGGATCGTCAGGGCTGGTCCACACAGAGTGGATTAAAATGCCTGAATATGTTTCCCCGCCCTTTGGGGCGTAAACTGTTCATTATATCGACCAAACAACCCATCGGCCCCGCAGTGACCGATATAACCTAGGCGCCTCGCTATCCATCATCCACATAAGTAAAATGTCTAGGCTTGCAAAACCCTAACTCCACTCCTTACTAGAAGGAAACACATGCCCTCCCTGAAATCCTCTCCCGTTTTTGGTTCACACCGTGGTGTGAGGCTTGCGAACTAACGCTATACACAAAGCTATGCTATATTAAAGCCGTGCTTTGATCATCAACCACAAGATTATACTTTTCAACAGAAGCCTTGATCATTTGCATCTCAACATTCCACAAAGGCAATTCAAGCCATGCGAATGTTGTCTATCGATGTATAACCTCTGAGCTCGTTCGTCTCAGAGAAGGGTGTTAAGCAAGAGAATAAATTCTCTACCACTAAATAGATATATATTTAATAGAGATCAATCAACACAGAATAAAATCCAATGTCAGACACACATCCATTTACAAGTTCGTTCTGGGTCTGAACGAAACCGGAGGCACCTTATTCCTCGTCCCGTGTCCAATACAGGAGAGAGGTCCTCGCATATCCTGTCGATCTCCAAGTACGTCTGGACGATCACCACTTATTACCTTGTCTTGGGGGTACAACCCAATCAAGACATCAGTAATCATCCAAACGATGTGAAGACCTCCTGTCTTCAACCACCGTCTTCATCGTCGACTCATCGCCGATTTAGTTATTCAGAATGGCATAAACCCGGTTTTCCGAATAACTCGCGTATATAATAAACAAGTGCTATAAAAACACAACATATGCCTCATTCCAATTCTGATTATTCTTTTATTTAAATATTCATATCCTTTGGGAAAGGTTCCCACTAATTTTATCAAAGATAAATGCTTTAAATTTATTCTTTAATCTTCCTTTGGATATCAATCCAAACCAAATTAAGGTTTATCCAAACAAGTCGGGATTAGCGCACCTTACTGAAGTAATCATTTGCTATATTTCTCAATCCCAACCTATTCATCCTATGAAGCAAAACTAGTAATACTTCATATCTAACACCATGGTGTTATCGGTAAAATTAATTACCATTTCATGTTCAAATCTAATTAAAGATTTAACTACCGCTTGGAGCAAAACTGGTGTACTCCATTCTCGATCATTTCCCGAATTTGATGATTTAAATTATCACATTCTCTTTTTCGATCTAATTAACGATTCGTTAAAAATCCAATTCAGTTTTATCTCAAAAATCATTACCTAATGATTATACAAAGTTAAGAAATTAATCTTTTCTTTAACTAGGTTAAAGAACTAATGTCATTTAAAACACATTTCACGATAAACCCAAATTCCCATTCCATTAATTATGGAATATTCACGGAAAATTAACTTATATAATCGATATAAACTTCTGTATCCAGCCAATAATGTAAATGGAATAACGGCAAAGCCTTTTAAATTCCATATATATATTAACAGTTTTCCTCCACAGAAGCTCACTTTGATTATTATCCAATCGGATTCCATTCCATTCTAATTTATTTTATTAAATTGGAAAGCTTCACTTTGGAAAATTTCCCTAAATCTTAATTAAAAGATTTATAAATTCCAAATTACATTTCACTGTAAATGAGGTTAAAGAACGAATGTCACTAAAACACAGTTCACAATAAACCCAATTCAAATTCCATTTTATTCCAGTTACTAAATATAACTGGAAACTCTAATAATCTTATTTAAAATATTTATTCTTTTCACATGGGGTTTAAGAACAATGTTAATTAAGTCACCATTCACAACAAACCCAAAATCCAATTCTTTCATTCAATTCCAATTAAATATCAATCGATTGGAAAATTTCACTAAATCTTGCTGAAAAGATTTATTCTTTTCTCAACTGGGTTTAAGAACAGTGTTAATGAAGACACCATTCACGACAAACCCAAAATCCCATTTGATATTAAATACAAGGCTCTGAATAGAAATTATATCGGCTTGTATTCTATATCATATTCTAAAACCAATAAATATCGTATTGGAAATAACGATATAAAATATATCTACCAAATTTCCATAATAATATCCATAACCGAATCCAATATCGAAATATTCCGAAGATTATTTTGATTCAAATCCATTCCGATTCATATATTGGAAATTCTGGTTATATTAAAACCGTTCAAAAATATAATTTACCTTATTTAAAAAATATTGGATTTCAAATCTAGTTAATAACTAGTTCATTTCGATAAAAATATATTTTTATCTTTACAAACGTGGAATTTTTCACCCAAATTCTTTCCAAATCATTTATTACGATTTTACACAAATTAACGATATTTTTAATAATTTTATCAAGGCCCGTACAGTCGATTTCCATAAACAGTCATCGAACTACACTTACAGCGACCTTTTCCAAATTTGATTTGGACATAATTCCAAATCCAGCCGTTAGATTTCAAATCTCTTATGTTTGTTGGAAAGCTCTTTTCGATATGAACCCAACAGTTCAGATTTTAGGAGAATCCGACGGTAAGATCTCCCGTAATGTCAATTCGAAGTCAATGGTCGAAATTCGCGAACTACCGCGGTGCGGCGCGTTCTATGCAGACCATTCGTATATATATTATATATTTCGTTGATTTCCATTTGAATCGTATTTTATAAATTCATTTTAAAACGATTCTAACTTCGTTTTCAATTTTAAACAAAAAATTGATTATTCCATATCATTATAATATATAAATGATAATATTTTCAAAATATCAGATTTTGAAATCATTTCCTTTTCGATATTCATTATAAAAATGAATAAAATCGATATAAATATCGTTCACGTCAAAACGGCGTTAATCTAGTCAACATGACTTCATATATTTCAATATTTTCGTGTCCATCCCAAATCGGACATCAAGATCATATTTTTATCCATTACTAAATATTATTTTAAAATATTAGTTATTTTAGAACATTCATTCCTTGTCATTTTAAAATATTCGTTAATTTAAAATAGTAGTTCTTTCCGAATTGGAATCAAGCACAGTCAATTACCATATAATTTTATTTATATGGATTTCGTACATGCATGTGCACAACAATAATCAAACACAGTCAACCATCATCCAGAGTGCATTACACAACTGCATAAGCGTTAAATATAAATAATTAACGCTTACAACAGCCTATCAACCGATCGATCGACATACAACTAAACAATTGGGATTACTGTATGTCGAATATCATCCCAATACCCATGTGGGGTTTTCAAACAACAAACACTGATTATTAATTATGCAGTTGGGCGATGTGTAAAATATATCGTCCTAATCCATATTAGTCAAGTGTGTGTACATAAACAAATCGTCCAATTTGTAAATGAATATTTATTTTATTCTTATACACGTTAAAAATTATATTTTTAGCTATAAATTTTTTATTTCAACTCATGAATATTTTAAATAGTTCATTTATACAAAAAAATGATATTTTTATTATTCTAATATTTTTGAAAAAATTCGGCAGCATAACGGCGTGATACTAGAACCGGAATAAGGTCTAGCCTTATCCCTCGCCTACTAAGGCTCGCGCCATGTACATACCAATTCTAATCAATTCATTTCATTTCCTAAACCTAATTCAACCAAATAATCCAATCAAGAAAACAACCAAACAAACATGGTTTCAAACAAAGTTGTCGGGTGCTACTAAGCACCGCCTGCATCCTAGTATATATTTTTAACTAGAAAATAAATTAAAGTGAGAAGCTCTCACCTTTGGGATCCGCTCCTCCATTCTTTATTTCTGAACGGTTCGGATTTGGATTTGATTCCAATCGGTTCCATCGCAATCTGTTTCACATGATTTTTATATTAAAAAATCATATTTTTAACATCGCTATATATAATTAAAAATCACATTTTTATTCTAACGTTACGTATATAAAAATCATATTTTTATTACAATACTAAATGGATACAAATCACTTTTTTAAAACGAAGTTATTTAAATAAAAATAATATTTTTATTTCTCTACATGATAATAAATATCACATTTTTAAACCACTATTATATTATAAAAATCTTATTTTTATAATGCTACTTCATATACAAAAAGTATATTTTTATATCGCTACTCGTATAATAAAAATTATATTTTTATATTGCTACTTCATATGTAAAAATCTTATTTTTATCTTACCATTTAAACAATAAAAATCATATTTTTATATGCCATTCAAATAAATAAAAATCCGATCTATATATGCTATTTCTTAGCATTTCATTTTTAAAAATCACACCTTTCTATTTTTAAAAATCATAACTTTCTATTTGTAAAAATCATAACTTTCTATTTTTAAAAATCATAACTTCCTTGTTTTAAAAATCATAACTTTCTTGTTTTAAAAATCATAACTTTCTTGTTTTGAAAATCATAACTTTCGTGTTTTAAAAATCAAAACTTTCTTGTTTAAAAATCAAAACTTTCTTGTTTTAAAAAAAAAATCAAAACTTTCTTGCTTAAAAATCAAAACTTTCTTGTTTGAAAATCAAATCCTTATTGTTTATAATAAAAATCAAATCCTTTTTGTTTATAATAAAAATAGAAAATAGAAAAACTTACATGGATGTGTTTTGGTCGCAGGAGAATCAAGGGAGGAGGCTGGTGGTTCGCTGGTGGTGTCAGCAGGCGGGGTGGGGCCCGCGGCGGCTGGTTGGTCATCGGTTTGGGGCTATTGCGGCGGATTTGAGGTCGTGGAGCTGTGGGAGATCGAATGGATGAAGGAGAAAGAGGAGGAGGGGCGTGGCTTCGATTAGAGGGGGTGTCTGGGGCCAAGGTGGGGTGGTGGCGCGCCAGCGACGGCGGCGCACTGGTGAGTGGCGGCGTGACCTGATAAGAGGGCGATGGACTTCGATTCGTTTTTTTCCTTTTATTTTGTCCTGGCGTTCGTTAGGAGAAAAGGGGAGGTGAGGGTTGGAAATATATATTAATTTAATTATTTATTTTATTCTCCATAAAGTAGACTTTCTATTTGAACTCCAAATCAAGCCCAACGACTGTCGCCCCCAACCAATTACCCCCATTCTGAACACAATGGGATATGTCCGGTAAGTTGATTTGACTGTTTCGTTCAGTTTTTATCAAATTCAAAATACAAATTAATATAATGTTCAAAATTGATTTTAATGTACAATTTAATTTACCAGGGTCACATGCGGACTCCAAAAATTCCCAAAAAATAAATCTAGTTATGTTTTGAAGATAAGGTCCTGACAAAACTCATTTTTTCGAATTTGGAGACCGTTTGAAAAATGGTCATTTCCCAGTCGATTAAATTCAAAATAAATTGACCGAACATGTTTATATTCACCACGCTCACATATTGATTCCAAAAATTATGAAAATTGGAATCTATCAATAATTTGACATTACGGATCCAAAAAAAGTGGCTCGTCGAAAACAGAGGTTGTTCGCCAAAATCGCTATTTTCAAAGGCTATAAATTATATAAAATTCTATAGCGACTATTCTGAATTTTCAATTGGACATAAATTTTATTCCCGCTATGAAATTTGGATTTTTCACATTCTTTGGAATGATATTTTCAAATAGATTCAAATATTTCTAGTTTCACTAAAATCAAGTTAATTTTGAATCCTGTACGTTTATTTGAAATTTGAAATCGATTTTCAAACTACCGCACCATTTCCAATTCCTTTTATAATTAAAATATATATTTATATTCTAACTTCGATTTAAATAAATATATACATTGTAATTCTATTCAAAATAAACTTCTAGTTGTTATTATTTAAAATAAATCATTTTAAATATTCAAAATTCATTAAAATTGCCAAAATAAAAATTTTAAATTGGTTCTGATTTTCCGTGTTGTTACATTGAGTCGACCCAGGCTAGGCGCGGTCGACCCCTAACGGGTCTCCTTGTCGCTTGTTTTTCCGCTCATTCGTTTGAATTGTTTTGGATTATTATATTTATACATAAGACTCATATATGTAAATAAACTTCTAAAGCCCCTAACTTCTTCATACGTTATCCATTTTACGAAAACTCGGGGTCTGGCTGAACCAGAATTTTGAAACGCATGCAACGGTAATTCCCGTTTTAGTTAATTTTGAATATTTATTATGATTATAGTGTATTACGGTCTTGGGGTGTTATAGACACTGATTCCCGTCTCCAATTTTGACTGGTAATTCGACCATACCCATGGATTGGTTGGAAGAACCGTTGAAGCCGTGGATTGTAACATGGCAGGGCTTCAAGTCTTTGGCCTCAAGTTTCATTTGGTCTTATGTTGAATTGAAGATTATATTAACCAGCTTCCTAAGTCGATGAAGATCCTTTGAACATAGGATGTGCCTATTTGAGCAGAAATAATAAGAGGGTCTATGGTTGGGATCTCGATTCCCGTAGACTCTATGGTATCATCCTGTATAGTCTTCTAGAGCTTAACGGGGACAGATTTTTCAAAGGAGGAGCATACTTCGTAGCTGGTATGCTTAATCGACTTGGCATACTCCTCCATCCCCTAGAAACTATCGTGTGCAGGATGTGGCCCACCATAAATAGTATTTATCATGATGCCACGTGGTCTCCAATGGGACGGCCCTGAGGCCGCACTGGTTGGAGGGAGAGCGGGCCTTGAAGGACCTTTAGCTACTTGTTGAAGAGTAGTTTTTGAACATACTATTCCAAATGTTTCTCGTGGTTGAGTTTTTCGATCTCATCCTTGAGGTGGCGATAGTCGTTGGTGTTGTGCCTAAACATATAATGGAATCTGCAATACTTGCTAGAGTTCTTCTCACGGTCGGTAGATTCCCTAGTGTTGGGCTTTTTTTATTGGTGGGTGTTACAAGTTTTTTGTAGATTGTCTTCAACCCTCGGATGAGCGGAGTGCAGTTCCTATAAGTTGGATAGCAGTCGTGCTTCTCGGGGTCTCTAGAAGCCTGATTGTTATTGTAACCGTTGGGTTTGCTGTTGTTTAGCTTGGTCTTAAACAACATCACCCCCTTACCCTTGTCTGAAGATTCTTCGATTTTCTTTCCTTTGGCACTGTCAAAGACAGTGCCTGAGTGTGCATTATTGGGGCACCACTTTGTACAATCCTATTGCACAGTGCTTCCTTTTAGCATAGAAACTGGCTGACCTTCTCGTAGAAAGTTTCCAAAGTCTTCAGCTATGTTCTGTTTATCCACACTCCAAACTCAAAGCCGGGATGGATGCCCATGGTAAGTTGGACAAGGACTGTGCGAGGCTCTGGGTCATCAACCTCCATGAAGGCGATGTTGAAATGCTCGAGATAGCTTTTGAGGGTTTCTGTCGGTCCTTGGTAGAGGCTGGAGAGAGTGAGAGTACCCTTTGGCTGAGGGACCTTTATCTTGAACGGTTTGACCATTTTGGAAGCTTGTTGGTCGAAGTTATTTATCGAGCGAGCCGGAAGTCGAGTAAACCAAAGCAAAGTTGTGCCTTCCAAGAAAATCGGGAAGCACTTGCACTTGACAACACCAGTGGCCCGACTGGATTCCATATTCCATTTGTAGTGGTTTAAGAAGGAATAAGGGTCGGTTTTTCCCCTATAAGGTGATAGCTGTGGCATGTTGAAGCATCGGGGCCACTCGACTTCGTGCATAACCCTGGAGAAAGGGTTACGTCTCATGTTAGTTTCCCACATGTCATTGATGTTCCCTCACGTCTCTCTCATTATCTGTCAGATTACATTAGGGAGATACGTAGGTTGAACGTTCGTTGGAATCCATAGGTCGTAGTTCACCTCAGGGGTTGTAGGATGTGAACGACTTCGGGGATGGACATCGATATCATCCTCATCCATGTCATCAGCATTGTTCGTCTGATTCTGATATTGTAACGACCCGGATTTTTGAATAGTTTATTTTAAATAGTTAATATGGTTTTAAATATTGAGTTGGTAATATAAATGGATTTTTAAATTGAGTTATCAATGTAATAATCGATTTCGATTTGATATCGAATATATTTAATTATTATAATATGAAAAATAATTCAATTCGAGATTTAATCTAAGTCAAAACAATTCAGCTAATAAATATAAATTCTATGTGAGTATAATCGATAATAATAATAATTTATTATCGAGAAAGTGGTTAGTTCTGAATTTTAATTATATTATATTAATTTAATATAGTATATACATTCAAATTAAATATAAAAATATATTCAGTTCAAATCAGAATGACACAATAACATTTAAATGTCGGTCTATATGCTAAAATAGCGATTCGTGTGTGAACCCTGAGATATTTGATTGTGGATAGGTTCAAAATCAAATCAGAATCTGTTTTAAAAGAATAAAGATCTCTTTAATCAAATCGATATCTATTTAAAAAGGGTGAATATCACTTTATATCAAATTGTATTAATGTTTAATCAAATCACAATTAAATATACTGTACTTTAATCTATCACCTACCCTTATGACTCGTCAGACCTATTCCTTCAGATTGAAGCTTTCTTCGTTTATAAATACAGCGACACTTCCTTCATTATTTCCACTTTCCTCCATTAGATAAATCAAAGCTTTTAAAAAGATTGTTAAAATGGTCGGACTCTTCACAATCAAAATGGCTTCTGGCTCAAATTAGAAATTGATTGGAAATTTTGAACTCGAATTAAAAATGCATGCATCCTTTCTTTATTCTCGCGACTATTTTCTTTCCCCTTTTCATTCAAAATCATTCGAGAGCTTCAAATCAGATAAATGGCCTCTACCTTTTAAAGATCGAAATCGATCAAAATCCAAAACACGTATCTTCTTTGTGAGTTTGTGAGCCTAGCAACGTCGTTGCTTCCTGAATCTCGAAGACGTTCAGGAGACGCTTGCAAGGAAGGAACTTGGGCGGCCGTAGTTTGAATGGGGATCGCGATTCGAGAATTTCGAGGTTCCTTAAAGTGCACTTGCGTGAAGGAGGGTTGCGAGAAAGGGAAGGGATTTTTACGGTTTTATATTGACGATGCATGGAAGTCAAGGCTGATAACCGAGCAATTGGATTTTTCATTTGTCATATGCAGCTTGATTTAGGATAGGCTGAGGTTGAGTTCCTGGAGTCATTTTGGGTACGGAATGTTCAAGCGTGAGAGGTTTTTTGCCTTGGTTAGAGTTGTTGACTTCGAGGATAGAATAGGGGTAGCAAGCATGGTGATTTGTTTGGGTTTTTGTAGTTCTGGGTTACTGATATTGAGTAGCAGGAAGATGAGTGAGTTTGGTTCATTGCTTTCATCTGTAGTTGATCTCTATGTTAAGTCACTTTGGAGTTTGCGTATGGGGGAGAGCGACAGAAGGTGATGTATTAGGAGAAAAGTTTGGATACCGATGAAGAGTGGTAAGAGTGTTGTTGGGGTTCGGATGTCTCTAGGAAGCTTAAGCGATATCAGTAAGGAAGACGTATGTTGGTTCAAGACATGGTGTTGGGCAGTTCTGACAAGGGCGTAGGTTCTTTATATTCGAGTAGGAAATTCTGAGATCTGGATTTGCTATAAGAGATCAGCCTTCAAACCCAAGGTTATAAGGATTTGGTAATTTATTTAAACCATTTCTTTTCTTAAATTCATTTATATAAATCTAGTTAATATATTTAATTTAAATTGCTTAGACTAGTTTAAGAAGAAGAAAAATAGTTATTTAATATAAAGTGTTTAATAGTGATTAAATAAAATGAAGAAAATAAATAAATTATCATTACTATTGTAAATGAGTATAATTTATTAACACGATAGTAGATCTCGGTGAAACGAGATGCATTGGCTTTCCATCGTCAAATACTTCTCAATGAAATTAAAATGGGAATCAGAATAGCTCGGAAAAATCACGGTGAGTAAATCTCACTCACCTTTTATTTAGAATTATTTTTATCAGTTAAAAATAATTGTTTGTTGCTTGTTTGGTTGCATTTAATATTTTTGTGCATCTTAAATATATTAGTTATTTAGGCTTGGTGTGCTATTATATATATATTGGTGGTTGGATATTCCCGCAGTCTCATTAGCGGATGCCCGCGGTACCATTAGCGGATGATTACCCTATACGCCCCAAGCCATGATAGTGGATGACCTTCATACCGCGATATCCTGCCACGAAGCAGGATGGGTACTATTTCTTTTGGCTAACGTCTGTGGATGCAGGAAACAGGTTGGAGGGATCCAACTAGATTTCTCAAAAATATTATTATTTGTTTGCTTTCACATATATTATCGTATATGATTTGTTGATTGATAATTTAGTGGCTTGATTGTTTAAATATTACTGGGGCCAAAATGTTAAATTATAAAAATATTGTGAAAAGAGATTTGGTGATTTAAAAGGAATTTTTTTTAAAAGAATAGAATTTGGATTTAGGATGTGCTAAAAATATTTACTTTTTTTTTAAATAAACAAAACAAGTATTGAATTTATAAACGATGTTTATAAATTGAATAATGTGGGGAATTGAAATAAATTTATAAACAGTGTTTATAAATAAAGTGGAAAAATTATCATTGGATAATTTGAATATTTAAATTCAAATGTGAATTTAAAAATAGAAATGGGAGAATCGTTTTAAAGAAATAAACGATGAAATTTATTTTGATGTTCAGAATATAAATTTAACTAAAATAAATCCGTAAGGATTTATGATTTTGAATTCGATTAATTCGAATTTATTTAAATGGAATTTGAATGTAGAAAATTCAAATGGAATTTGAATATAGAAAATTCAAATAGAAATCGAAATTATAATTTGAAAATTGAAAGTTGAAATCATTTCGAAATGGGAACGATGAAATATATTTCAGAATGTGGATTTTTAAACATAATAGAAATAAATCAAAAGGATTTATAACTTGTCAAAGGCATTGGAATTTAATATAGAAGATAGAAGTATAAATACATATATTACTGAGTAAGGAAAAATCGACAATCAAAAATATTATGTTGAATTGGGAAATTGATTTGATATATATTAAAAATATATCAGAATGGAGTTGAATTTATTTTAAACGAAGTTTAAAAGTTTATATATATAAATTTAATTAAAACGAACTCGCCGCAGCGTGGTAGTTCGTAAATTGGCGATTCGAACTTCAATTGAGTATATAGAACACAAATTAAGTCAGAATTCTTTGAAACGAGAATCACCAGGACCGGTAGGATAATAGTTTTCTAATGAAAGATTTTTTTTTTTGAATTTTTTCATATATATTTTGAGTTAGGTCAAAATCAAATTTCCAGAAAAACAACGCCATAACCATTTTAAAACCATAACGGTTTATTTAATTTTATAAAAGGATTTTAAACGAATAAAATCCGAATTTCTATTTAGAAAATTTCAAATTTGAGTTGTAAAATATTTGTGAACTCAAGTGGAGTAATGGATTGATTTTTTTGAAACAAAAATCAGATTTTTATTTTTGAATAGAATTAACTGATTTGAACAGTAATTAGTGAATGAGATTTTGAATTGATATTGGGCTTTGAATAAGTAAATTCGATTTGGAAATTTATATTCAAAATCGAAAAGGAAAATTGAATTGAAATTGGAATTCAATTTGGTTATAAGCAAGTTAAATATTTTATTTGAACATGTTATGTTCGAACAAAGAAGTGAAATAGTCAAAATACCTAATTAGAAAATAAATTAGCGAATTAGGTTAAGACGAATGGATTGAGTTGAAACCAAGTAGGAATATTACGTGTTAAGCAGATTTGGAATGAATTATATTAAAAGATATAAATTGAAATGCCTGACAAAAAGGTACAAGTTTAAATTCTGTATGAGATTTTATGCACCGAATCGGCAAGCCACTTGGCTTTTTGATTTTCTTTTGAATGGAAAGGGCCTAGAGAGGTGAGTTGAGGTTTGAACTATTTTCCGGTACAAAGGAGGTTATGGCGATTTTTTTTTGGAAATTTAAGGAGTTAGAATATTTTAAAGAAAATTGGATAGTTAGAAATCAATGTATCGATATATATAGAATTCGATAAGGAAACGAACTCGAAAATGGAATACTATAAATAAAAAGAAAATCTATAATTAAATCTGGTCAAATTAGAAAGAAGAACTTATACAGGTTTAAAAAAACTGGTTTTTATGATGTTGATTTTTCGAGGTAAATGGTCTCGCCCGTTTTGAAGTTAAGGATGTTTTCAATCAAGTTCTGAGAGGTAGTTATACCCCAACTTGATTGATTTCATTTTTAACCGATAAATAGCAAGATCCAATCTCGAAGAGAAATGCTTGAATAAGAGTTAGTTGAATGCAGTGTTTTAGGTTGTTGTAACGATGTTTTATACAACCTTCGTTTTAATCCAAGGAGTGAAATTTTTGGAAATATAATAAATAAACATTTTCCTGAGTGTAGAAATGAATGGGTGTGAAAGAGAGAAGTAATTGGAATATTTTCCAATTATTAATAAAAGATATTTTCTAAGTATAGAAAATAAAAGATGGCGAAATATGGAAATGTTTTTCCAAATAACATAAGAGACCAAGATGATTATTGAAAATATTTGGTTAACAAATATTGATAAGGAAATGGATAAGTGATTTAATTAATGAAATATTAATTAAAGGGCCCAGTGATTGTTTGATGTTTTGAATGGATGTTTGTTTATTTTTCTTCGATAGTTAAATAACCGACTATCAAAGTGTTTGCTAATATCGTTGTCAATATGGAGAGACCGGTTGGATTATTATCCGTGAACAACTCCGTATTGGCAGTAGCGTTGCGAATCAGATTATATGAAGACAATCAAAGACGGAGTAAAGTGCAAGGACTTTTTCTATTAATAGAAATTGTGCCTTCGGTTTCGTTCAATCCCAGAACGAACGTAAATGGACGAATGTCTAACAGAGTATTTTCAATGATCATATATGTTGGTCTGTATAAATATATACGGTGGTGGAGAATTTATTCTATTAGCATAATATCCAGAATATATTTTTGCAAATCAATTAGTGATTAACGGATCTGACAATGTGGCATTCAAAGTGATTGTGCTATCAATGAATGGAAAGTAATCGTAGCCTCAGGCCTCGACAACCGGGAAATGACAAAAATCGGGCAGGCAGCATGGCATTGTGGGTCGCTCCCATTAGGGTGTATAATCGCCTATCTAGAGAAATTCCTTTTACTTCTTTAATCTATCGATGCTGTCCCTTTTCGGGAAACGGTTGTTGATCCCAACCGTTGGTGATATACATTCGATACACTCAAGCGAAATGAGTGGTCTGTCATGTGTGGGTCGGGTTGCAAGATGTTCTTGTTGAACCCCAGTGTATCCCCTCTAGAGTACACTGATCGGAAGGTAGTTCCATACCTTGTCATGTTGGAAATCCAATCTCCAATAATCGCCATGTGGTTTTTGATTTTATATTATATATGGAGCGTGAGATGCAAGCGTTCTGCTAGATTCTATTTATTTGATGTAGACATTATTATAATATCACTGGATTTGATATCAAAAATATTTTGGGTTATCGTAAGGTAAAAACCATCCGTGTTTATGTGTGGATCAGTCTTGCGATTATCATTTCTTTCAAATGAATTTTTAAAGTTAAACAAATGGTTGGAGTTTACTCACACTAGTCCGATGACTGACCCAGAGTTTATTTTGTTTGTTTTCCCTAAACTCTTGGAAGCCCAAATTTGTACGGGCAGTCAAGTAGTCGGGATTTTTCAGATTCACTTGGAAGAGCTGGAAGCAGGAGGCTTCACTAGTTAGCTATAGACTGTCATATTTCTACTGTGTACTATGTTGTATCTGGAAACAGGTGTTTATAACTGTTCTAGGGATAACTGTTGTGCTCTGATAATGGTATGTATATATAGTTACTGATTTGTATTTCAAAAGTTATGTTATTTAATATACTTTATTCGTTCCGCTGTGAGTTTGTGATCTTTGTTTTCTTCTATTCTAATATTTCTTTCTTTCTGTTTCTCATCCTCTAACTTCTTTCTAATAATGATTCATATTTCTGTACAATTTGGGTTGGACGTGTGGTGTTATTAGTCAACTCAGATAGTACGGATTTGCGGTTCGTTACAGGTATGGTTGATGAGGATGAGCAGACTGGTTTTCATTAAGAGGAAGCTAGGCCTGTCAGGTTGCTGGAAGCGTAGGCCCTAACTTTAGAGCAGCGACAATTGGGTTCTGTCGAGGAGAGGGTCAGTTACTGGGACCTTGTTCATTGTTAATAACCAACCAGGAACGGTCGCGTTCACGCGTTCCCTCGCTGAAAGTTACAGCAGTCCCATTACCATTTCTGTTGTTGTTGACATTAGTGTTGGCTAGGGCATTGATATTGAGAGTCATCCTCCTCCTTTGGCTTCGGTCTCGAGTATCAAAAGAAAAACTTTCCGAGGCATTAAGCTGCGGCCGAGCGTTGCTCTGATTAAGCTAGAGTTGAGAAATAAGACGTTGACTTTCTTGAAGTCGATGCGTTAGTTCAATGTTTGTCTTCAACATTTTGTTGAGCTCTCAAGGTCTATCCTCCAATTTCTTGTTAAGCACAAAAAGCTGCGCTTGAGTTGCATAAGCATTAGGGTCCATAGGAGAGATGAAATCCATATCAGTCGGGTTCCCTGTAGACTGAGGTTGTTGAGAAGCAGTAGTGTCGGTCACTGCGGAGAGTCCGGTAATTGGATTTTTTTAATCTCTTAACCATCGTAAGTGGACTCGAGCGATAGGATAAGAAGAAACCTAAGTAGCGCTTCAAAGTTGAGATGGAAGTGCGTAAAAAGAAGTGAGTCTAAGCTCTCAGCGAAAGCACCAAAGTGTTGATTGCAAATATGGTCGTTACACACAAAGATTCTCTAAACTCGAGAATTAGCATTTCGTATATGAAAATTAAAGTGCAGAAAGTTGAAAATGACATAGAGGTTTATAGTGGTTCGATCCGTGAGGGACGTTCATCCATATTGAAGGAGTTTGTTGATCTTTTATTCACAAAAGAGAGTTACAAGCATTAAACATCATCATGTCATTCGTTTACATGTCATTCTAGGTATTTAGGAGTCGTATTTCTGATATACTAGGTCTTGGAAAAAAATATGTAGTCTTCTTCTTCCTTAAGATCTATGCTGCCATTAATGTCGTCCTAAAAGATTGTAGATATGTCAAATCCATCAAAATCCCACCCTTTTGAAGAATGGGCAAGGGGGTATTTACAGTAGTGGGTTAGGTTTGAGTAGGTGAGATTTAGAGACCACACAGTAGAATTTTGCATCCTAAAGGCCAGAAAATCACATCCCTCCCACGTGTTAATGTAGAAAATCGCATCCATCAAGTGGGATTTGGATTTTCGCATACTAGGGGATGCCAAAATTCGCATCCCAAAGCGGTGCGGTTCATTCGTTTAGGAGGAAGGAATACAGTTGCATCGCATACTGAGGGATGCGATCTATCGCATCCTGGAGGATGCGCCGAGGGATGCGATGGTATCACATCTAGTGGGATACGATAATATCGCATCCTGATGGATGAAATAATGTTGCATCTTAAGGGATGCAATGTATCGCATCCTGGATGATGCAATATATCGCATCTGAGGGATGTGATGTAAAGGGATGCAGAAACTTGTAATGGAGTGATACGAGGTTAAGGCGAGTTGTGGGATGTGGTAAGAGGCAATGTGATGTAGAATGGTGATGCCGAGTTATGTGAAGTCATGGGATTTGGAATGTGGGATGCGATATTCTCATTTTGATGTGTTGTGAGGCTAACGCACGTAATTACCTCCGGGCTTGGACCCACAACGTTCTGGCGACACTTCGGGCTCTGATGCCATGGAACGAGCCGAGTCGAGTGGGTCTGGTATACTTTGGGAATCGAACCAAAAGGCAGTTAAAAGATGATAATTTTGTTGTTGAGTTTTAATATGATTTTTGGTGTTGACGAACAAAAGTGCACGTTTTCTAAATAGTTTCTTGTATATATATATATATACATATATATATATATCGTTTTCCTTGTAGTTTTAAGGCTAAAATAAGTTTACGATTTTGGTTCAAAATAAATGGCCTTAAACCAATGGTATATAAAAATTCAAATATATAAGGGTTTTAAGAAAGAAAATAATCGGATTTCGGAAATTGCATTATGAACTTGTTTTAAAAAATCAACTATTTTCCTTATACAAAAACAACACTTTTCTGCACCCTTCGAGTTCACATAATGGAAGTTAAACGATATCTTAAACCCCGTGGCATAGGACACATCGGTATACGAAATCGGTTAATTCTAGGTTCGTACGATTGAAGTTGATGATTTATTGACTATGATTTGTGATTTTTGTGTTTTCCATTGCGAAGTTAACAAGCGGCTAGTAAACTAAGTAATGAGAACATTTGGGACTCATAGTTACCATTGTTGGGTTCTTGATTGTCAGTTATTGACGCATATTGTGTTTGTGATGAGTCAGTACTCGCTTGGGGGTATGCAAGATTCGGGAGAAGTCATGCATACGTATTCACTTGGCTGGGGGATGAGGGTCAAGATACACTTGGATGGAGGGTCGCAGCGTCAGGCGCCTTATTTGAATATGTATAAGTACTTGGCTAAGCTCGGGAGAAGCTATATTATATTGTGATAGCACGTGCATATTTCTTGTGATGGATCCATATTATGATTATGTTTGTGGATTGTGATTCGATCTTAACGATCACACATTATGATGAATATTTGGATTTTGAATCCACGTATAATATGAGGTTTGGTGTTTGGAGTATGATACTCCTTTTAGTGATGTTTAACTCACTTGAGTTGTATATGAGGATTTTGATGATATTGGTGTTGCGGTCATATAATGGCTTATGTATGGTAACGTACTTAGCTTAGAGCTAGTACAATAAAGCAGATATATTCTCTTTATTTGTGTCTTGAGAATTTAACCTAATTTAATCCCTTACTGTTATCATCTTCTAATTCTTTAAATAAGAGTTTTATTTTGTGTTTTATTTCTTCTTATACCTATTATTACTCACTATTGACTAGACTGACCCGTGTGTGTTAATGCTTGGGTCAAATTAAACTTTTTTCAGGGTATTCCCAGCAGTTGTTGAAATCTTTTGCTCCCGCCATTGATATTTCAGTTTTGGGCTGCTCAGTTAAGCGATTTTGTGTAGATATTTTATTTGATTCATGCACGCTGATGTTGTATCATAATCTTTTTGGACTCATTGTGTTTATTGTGGTAGTATACCACTGTTTGTGACATGCATGTTGTATATTATATGTATATGTAACTGATGCTGGAAATCTGTTATGTGATGTATATTGGATTAATTATTCGCATTTGTTTTGAATTATGTTCTAGCAACCATGGTATTGTATTGAATAAAGATTAAAAGTGTCGATGCATGAGAAAAAATATATTGCATTTTATCAATACTCTTTATGTTTATTTAATGCGACTGCCCTTAACAAACCCTATTTTCTGCATTAGTTGACGATATTCCTTGAAATGCTCTTTACTAATGTGGGTGTCGAGATGGGGCATCACATTAAACCTTTCCAAAAATTGACTCAGAGTACCTCGAGTCCTATTCCTAATAGTAGCAAGTCATTATTTTTTGTTGTTAGGATGTCGACTCGAAACTATTCAGTAAACCTTTCAACAAGATTATTCCATTTTCAAAGTCAGCTACTTTCCAATAGTCGAAACCATATAACAGCTATATACGATAGAAAACATTGTGAAGAACTTAAACGTAAACTCACTCGATCCCCCTAACACTTCCCTATAATGCACGTACCTCATTGGGTGAATGGTTGGATCCTCCCTCCCGTCATAAGTCTCCAAAGTTGGTAAATCTATTCATTCCTTGAATCTCATATATTTGGACTGAAGGGACTATAATTCACACAATCTAGATATTTTCAAGAGATTCCACCTCTTGAAGTTTCTCTAAATCATATCCATTATGCGATCACCATCATCTAAAGTTGTTGCCCATTGCCAAAACCAACACCACTGCCCAACTGCCTTGAGCATTCGAACAAGAGTCCCCGCCTCTAGTTTCTTAAGTCAGGTCTGTATCTACCTGATTTCCTAGAACAAGGCGAGTCCCTATTTGATTCAATCTGAAATTACGATCCGTGTACTCCTAAATTCCATTTCCAACATCCAGAACCTGAATCTGAGTAGTATCGGCAAAAATTCTAGAATCTCTATGAGGATTACCCCTAGTTATCACTGGGTTGGTACTGATCTGAGGATTGAGCTCGGTAGTAATCCCTCGAGAAATAAGGGCGGTTGCCCTAGAGTTAATCTGAAGTGTTGTAATGTTTCTTGTCATCCTCCAGCAACCCTATCTTGACCTTCTGGTCTTCTATTCTGTCAAAGTTGAGTTGGGAACTTGGTCATCATTTCCTCTTGTCTTCGAAATAACCCTTCCTGACGTTCAAGACGAGTTTCCATATCCTTGAATACTCCATCCGTCTCTTCCTATCTGAGATAGGCATATGGGTTTCCCCTAGAGGTAGCCTCTTGACTTCCTTCTATTGTAGCTCCTTCCAATTGAGCATTTGTCTTCTTCTTTTTAACCATTATTCCTAAGATGAAGATGTTTCCTTAGATTTAAGTAATATAACCCCTACCTAACGTGTCAAATATATTAGATTATATTTTGGTCAATCGATCCTAATATCCCAGTTGTATGTAATCACATAAAAAATCACATATAACTATTACAAAACAATCATAAAATATGCATAAACTTAAAAAACAACGTTTTAATGAAGATTTGGCAAACTCTGACCTACGTATACATTGTGCAATCTATTATTTATATTGGCAAATTATAACACATTTAGTTTTTTGAGTATAAGAGTGTAGAGGAGTAGAGTTTAAAGTTTGAAATTGGCTAAGTCCCTACGTAGAGAAGTCAAGAGAAGAAGTGTGACACCCCACGTACGTTAATGTCACTCACAAAGGGATTGCATTAAGTTTGCGTGAAGCGTTATAGGTAAACAGACACAGAATATTACAAAACAGGTATATAGAATAACAACAGAATAAAAACTTTATTTATCATAAGATATCGTGGTCCAAAAACATCACATGTCTGAAACATAAAAGCCTATTACAACATAAAAGTTTGAAACACCCCACCTCCGTTAAGGTCACTCACAAAGGGAATGCCTTAACTTTGGTGGAGCATTGAAGGTAAAAGACACAGATAATTTACAAGACAGACATATAAGCAGCGGAAAAACGAAATTTATTTCATACGTGGTTCATAACAAAGCCATTACAACAAACTGTCTTAAAACAACTTCCAAATCATTACATCAAAATACTCTGTCTTGATTAAAACATAAAGAAGCATAAACGATAATAAAGTAGCATAATCCCCATTAAGAGTGTATCCAAAGCCATAGCCCAAGGAGAGAAAGTCCAAGCCATACATCTACTCTCTTCAAGCTTGCAAAAAGTCTGAACTAAGCTGAGGTGTCCCCTCCCTGCGGACCTTGGGGGGGGGGGGGTGAACGGAAGAAAAGAAGACGAAAGAAAAATGGGTCAGACATGGGTCTGGTAAGTCCAGTGATTATTTAGCATGTAAACAAGAAAGGATTATGACTTGAATAAACTGAATCTAGGATGACACACTAGAAATAAGATAATAAGACTAAATATGCTATCGCACTCATTTCAACTTCTCTGCACCCCCGTACCAGTGTTTCAACTAGCACCATGTGTTCAAGATAAATGATCCCCTTTTATCGATCGGCTCCTACTCATGTATGCTTACCACTTGTGTCATTCGGCCCCCGCTTGATTGTAGATACCTGTGCTGGTCCCACCATAGGGTGTATCAAATCCTATGGTGGCAACCCGACACAATTCAAGATACACAGTGTATAACTACTGATGCCCAGTGCCTGCTTTTTCCACTCCAGAGTACTTGCACTCCCGCACTCCGTCGGAGCCTACATTGACGCACCACCCGCCGTTGTTTTGACTGCTTATAATCAGCCTAGTAATCGTGCCCCACCCTGCCTAGTTCAGGGTACCAGGATACATCTATGTGGGTCACTGCTGAAATGGGTCCCCGTTACTAGGGTTTCCTAATCAACATGTTAAATTGGTTAAGTGTCCAAGTTAACCTAACCCCACCCATCAGTTTAGTTAACATGTTGCATTGGTTAAGTGTTGCCTTAATTGACTTAACCCTGCCATTCCTATCTTAGCTTTAATTCAATCATTAAAGCACCAACCACTCACATTAGACAGGTATTGTTGCGGTTATTGGATGTGATGGTCGGGTCCGGGCAGTTTTACACCGCAACACAGGTTTAACAAGGCATGTAAATATGAACTTTTATCTTGGATCCAACAAACATGAATCTTAAGCATATGGTTTTACACAAGTTTAACAAGGCATATAAATATGATCTTTAATTTTGGATCCAATTTTCATATATCTAAATGTGAATCTAAACATAATACATGTCTTAGCCTAACAACTTGCATGATTCAATAAACATAGATCTAAATGTTGATCTAAACATAATACATGTCTTAGCCTAACAACTTGCATGATTCAACAAACATAGATCTAAATGTAGATCTAAACAACTTGCGTGATTCAATAAACATAGATCTAAGTGTAGATCTAAACAACTTGCATGATCCAATAAACATAGATCTAAATGTAGATCTAAACAAACTGCATGTTACATAACATGAAAAAGTCACCAAATTTACATAATATACAATTGGTTTAACATCAACATAATAACCACAATAATCTCACAAGCATATACGATAGAATCGTTACAAGAACAGGCATAAATTAGCATCGTCATTATCTTACAACTAGGAATTACTCTATTTTTCATTTTATTACAAATCACAACTTTTAATCGTTCACATCTAAATAATAATAGTACTTACAAAGAAAAGAAAGTCTTGTTTTTTAGGGATCTGTTTTCTGAATTTGAAAAGCAATCCCTTGAAGAAGACTATCAATTTCTCTAAGTAAGTTTTGATTTGAAGCTTTTGACTTGCTTTCTAATTGAAGAAGAAATGGTGGCTAGGCTAAAACGTTTATTGACAGCATGGTGGCTCCTTGGAATGAATTAGTGTGATTTAGGGTTTGAGGATTAGGGTTGCTTTTAAAGAAGTTTAATCTTATGTGAGCCGTTAGATTATTTTAGGAGCAATCACAACTGTCCAGACTAGATAGAGTTATCCAGAATTGCCACCTAAGCCCGAGTGACTCAGCAGTAAGTCAGAAATGACCCAACAACTAGTCATCATCGTCTCATTTTTGGAGCTGGGTGAGGGGCTAGGTCGACCACCAGGCCGACCCCCTGGTTTCCCTGTATGACCCAGGTAGACCCCTGGTCGACTTGATTTCTAGGCGGGAAATTTCCCGTCCACCTTCTTCGGGGTTTGAACTTGAATTTTGGATTTTAATTTGAACTGTTTTAATTTATTTAAATGCTTGAATCTTCTGAAGGTCATAACTCCTTCATACGGAGTCCGATTTACGCAAACTCAGAATCTATCTCAAGCAGAATTCCGAGTCGAACGCAATGGCGTAACCCGTTTCCCTTAATTCTCACATTTATAATTAAGTATTCTTTAATTTGTTACTATAAGGATTACAGAAAATACGGGGTGTTACATTCTCCCCTCCTTAAAGGATTTCGTCCCCGAAATCTTCGAGTCGAGAAGAACGTATATCCTACCATCCAATTGTCCATCTACTCAACCATCAAACACAGGCGTCGATTGTCCTTAAAAAGACTTCTAATGCTTCCATGATTGTATGCATAGTGTGTGTACATGTCCTTATCTAATGCAAAATCAGGCGGTCTATTGATTCAGTTGTCCTCCTTAATGCAAGTCATGTTGGTGTCATGAGTCCATTATGTATGCAATCATTGTAACAGCCCATGTATTCTATAACAGTAAAATTCACAAAATAAGGTATAACAAATTTCAAATCAAAGAATTAGGGGAAACGAGATAGGCCATTGCGTTCGTCTCGGAATTCTGCTTGAAATAGAGTCCGTGTTTGCGTAAAACGGACTCCGTATGAGGGAGATATGGCCTCTGGAAGTTTCAGAATTCAGTTTAAAATTCAAACAGACCAAAACAGCTCAGAAATCAGATTTAAAATTCAAAAATCGTTCCAGATTGGCCAGGGCGGGAATTTTCCCACCCAAGGCACCCAGGTCGACTGGGTAGTCGACCTGGGGCACCCAGGTCGACTACATAGTCGACCTGGGGGTCGACTAGGGGGTCGACCTGGTCCCTGAGCCAGGTGGAACCCAGCCCCCTGGCTGGCCTGGTCTGTGTTTGGTCGATTTTCTGAGCCTTGCCTTGTCACTAGGGCTAGGTGTCAGCTCTTGATTGGTCTCTCCTTCAAACGAACGGCTATTATTAAACCAAGCTCCATCGACGGTCCTAATCAACTCACAAACTCTATAAAAAGGACCTAAGACTCACCCTAATTCATACAAACAAAAATGGAGATGAGACCGTCATGCTGCTGAGGAAAGACTAGGAATAGCCGTCAGAAATTGAGAAACAATTAGGAGACAATTCGAAAGCTTAAAGCAACATCAATTAAATCAAAACAACGCCTACAACAAAGGATAGCATCTCCAAATTCAGAATTCATATTCCTGAATTGAAGATTCGTCATACGTTGTAAGTAGAGTGCTATTCCGATGTGAATAAATAATTGTGTTTTGATTTGTGTAAAATGAGAAATGGAATTGTGGCGATAATTATCTATATTTGTATGTTGCTTTAATTCTAAACGATTTGGAAATGTTGTGGTATACGATTGGATATTTGCAAGTATGTGATTTATGTTGGTAGTTAACTACCATATGTTGTGGTATTTTATTTGGGATTCATGCAAGTATATGATTCACAATTATGCCAATATGATGTACATACTTTTATGATCACTTTTAGTAATTGGATTTAATTAAGTACTATGGTTTATATGAATTTATGTTGGAATTGGCATCGTGATTCAAGTGTAAAACTATACTTTTGTGTTAGAGACAAAAGTAAACATCTTTATAAACATGACTAATCTATGTTTGGTGTTATGCCTAGTGGAAAACATGTTTTAGGCCTATGTTGTTATCAAAATCATATGGTGACATATGTGATACATAATTAAGTTAGATTTACATTCCAATTGCAAGTTTACATGAATAGATTAAAAACCATAATCCATGTTTAAGTACGTTTCTGCCATGATTATATGAATAGAATGATTCATGTTTAAGAATGTTTATGCCATGATTATATGTTATTATAATGCAAGTTCACATGTGCCTAATTCATGTTAATTAGTTAGTTATGTTGCATGTTCATGCGTTCACACTCCCCTTTTTATGTTACTTAGAATAATAAACACCATGTTCTAAGCCTCCCCTTTTTCATGTGGCTAAGTTGGGTTTAAATGTTAAACCCAACATATGTTATATTGTAGCGAACGTATAAAACGGGGGTAATGATGTTTGGGTTAAAATATAGAACATATGTGTTGGCATGTTTGACGCATGCCAACAACCTTGAAAAACAATTAAATGGCATAACTTAATTTTACCCAATAAAGATGAATTTGAATAATGGGCCGCAAATATTTACATATAAAAAGAAAAGAGACAAAATATGTAAATTTAGAAAATACGATGTGTTTAATCCGAGGTTGGATTGAGTTGTGATGTAAACCTGCCCGGAACCGCCCGGCTGTCCAGTAGTCACAACAATACCTATCCAATGTGGGTGGTTAAACACGGAGCCCAATAAGGACCCGAGGTTAGACTGAGTTGTGCCGTAAGACTGCCCGGACCCAACTGGCAACAGGCAGCCACAACAATACCTATCTAATGTGAGAGGTCGAGGCTTTAATAAGACAATTAAGGCTGAGTCAGGATTGATAGGATTAAGTAAATTGAATTAATACTTGATCAAAATGGAACATGCTAATCTATATAGACTGATTGGGGGTTAGGTTTACAAAACACTTAACCAACTTAGCATGTTGGCTAGAAATAGAAAACCTAGTAGCGGGGGACCCTTTTCAGCAGTAACCCAACAAGGCGTATCAAGATACCCTGAACTAGGCAGGGTGGGGCACAATTACTGGGCTGGCTGTAATAGGTCAAATCGACGGAGGTGGTGCAGCGGTTTAGGTTCTAACGGGGTGCGGGCGTGCACACACTCCGACACAGAAAAATAAGGCATTGGGCACCAGTAGCATACCTGTGCATTCTAGGATTGTGTCGGGCCGCCACCATGGGACTTGATACACCCCATGGTAGGACCAGCATAGGTAACTACAACATTGGGGGCCGTAAGACACATGTAACTATGCGAGTAGGAGCCGATCATTAGAAACGGATCACTTCACCCTAATTATGGGGTGCCTATTGGGAACTAGTTTGTATGAATGCAGAGATTAATATGGGGTACGATAGTATATTCGACTCTAGACAACTTAACTTAGTTTATAATGCTTTCCCATTTCCAGTTTATACATATCATACCCAGTTCTTTATTCATAGATTGAATAGTCCTAGACTTACTCAGGCTTTGTGTCTGACTCTACTTTTCTTTCGTCTTCTTTTCTTTCGTCCCCCCCTCCCCCAGGTCCACAGGGAGGGAATACCGCAGCTTGACCAGTTTTCACATCCAGCTTGAAGAGAAAGAATGTATTGCTTGGATCTTTTTCATTTGGACTATGGATTTGGACAGCAATTATGGGACTTATGTAGTTTATTTATGTTTTTATGCTTCTTTAAATAATGTAATCAAGACAGTTATGAAGGTGTTAGGTTTTTGGAAGTATTGTAAGACAAGTTATGACATGGTTTGTCTAACACGTATTTTGTTGAAATAAAAATTGCTGTTGTTTTCCGTTGTTCAAAAATATGTGTTCTTATATCTGTCTTGTGTATCTGTGACTTATACTTATAAACCTCCACCAAAATTAGGGCATTCCCGTTGAGAGTGACCCTAACGGAGGTGGGGTGTTTCACTTGGTATCAGAGCATAGGTTTACCAGATAAGATAAAAAGTTTTGAAAATTTATTTTCAAAAAGAAAATTTAAAGAAGCATTTTTAAAGATAAAATATTATTTTATTTTAAAAAGGCAAATTCCCCCAAAAGCCATAGGTACTATCTTTTATCCTTCATTTTGAATCTATCCTTTTGTTTCAGCATGTCCGAAGAACTTAACTTGCCAGAGGGTATATCCATACCTGGTTGGTTTAGACGATTCTTAGAAGCAAGGGCCACTCAGCCAGGTCCTATCGTTCCTCCTCCCCCAGCTGCAGAAAATCATCCAGCTGCAACAGCCCCTCTTCCTCCACCTCCTCTGCGGGGAAATACTTTTGCTAAGATATGTAAAGATTTTAAAGCTATGGGAGGAAAGGACTTTCATGGAGCCGAGTCATTCGTGGTAGCCAGGAATTGGCTGAAGGAAACCAAGGACCTATTCGTCATCTTTGAGGTAGAAGATAGGCAGAAGGTACAACTGGCAGTATGGCTACTTAAAGGCGAGGCTTCCTACTGGTAGGAAGTCACTAATGCAGAAAGACCAGTGGAAACATGGGAGGACTTTAGGGCAAGGTTTGAGGCTAAATTTCTCTCAGAAGCTGAAATGAGTCTTCAGTTGGAAAAATTCTTATTTCTTAAGCAAGGGAATATGACAGTCAAAGAGTATGTTAATCAGTTCGATCAGCTAGCTAGGTTCGGACTGGACCTAGTCAACACTCCACACAAGAAGGCTCTCCGCTTTGTCAAGCGGTTGAATGAGCCATTACACAGTTTGGCCATGACCCATATACCCATGGGGGCTACGCATGAAAGGTTGGTGCAGATGGCATTGCTGAACGAAGAGGATAAGGGCAAGAAGGAGACAAAGGCAGAAAGCTCTCAAGGGAAGAAAGAGGGTTTAGAGCCTAAGAAGACAGACTTTAAGAAGGGCGGGAAAGACAACAAAGAGAAGAGGAAGTGTAATTTCTGTGGTAAAGTGGGGCACTTAGTGAAAGATTGCCGGAAAAAGAAGGCCAAGATGAATGGTGGGTGCTTTTCTTGCGGTGAGACAGGCCACCTGGCTAAGGATTGCCCAAAGAAGCGAGGGCAAGGGCAGAGAGTCCACCTCAGAGGCACAAGTTCATGCGCTAGAAGCGCCGCCTCTGCAGCAGCGAGGTATAAATACTTCTGTAGAAAGTGTAGTTTATCTTTATGATCACCCAGTTCGCACTTTATTTGATTCTGGCGCATCACACTCCTTTATCTCATCTGCTTTAGTAGAATCTCTGCACCTAGAAAGTAGAATGGTGGAGGACCCCTTAAGTGTTTCAAATCCAATTGGGGGCCCAGCTTATTTATCTATGATCTGTGTGGGATTGAAAATTTCTGTTCTAAGCATAGAATTTAAATGTAGTGCCTTTGTTTTGGGCTTTTCGGGATATGGTTTGATTTTCGGCATGGATTGGCTATCCAGTAATGGTTCTATCCTTGATTGTGACAAAAAGGTGGTTAGGCTTCTGACCCAACTCGGTAACACTCTGGAAATTACTTGTAATCCCTCGTATGCGGTTATGCTTAGTTATCTTGAATCGCTAGATGCTTCTGTTGAGAGTTTGCAATCGGTTAGAGTGGTCCGGGAATATCCGGATGTCTTCGAAGAGGTGAAGGGCTTTCCTCCAAAGCGGGAGATAGACTTCCGCATATATCTTGTAGATAATGCAAAGCCCGTTGCGTTGCTCGTTAGACACATGGCTCCACGGGAAAGAAAGGAGCTCAGTAAACAGATTAAAGAGCTTCTAGAAAAGGGGTTCATTAGAAGGAGCATTTCAGAATGGGGCGCTCCAGTGGTGTTCGCTACAAAGGCGGATGGTTCACTCCGTCTATGTGTTGACTATAGGGAGCTCAACAAGCTAACGAAAAAGAATAGGCACCCTCTCCCCAGAATTGACGATCTGTTTGATCAGCTTGTAGGAGCGTCTGTTTTCTCCCAACTCGATTTAGCGACAAGTTTTCATCAGCTAAGGGCGGCTGAAGATAGCATCGATAAAATGGCATTCAGAACCCCAGACGGCTTCTTTGAATGGCTTGTCATGCGTTTTGGCTTGACAAACGCACCTGCTTACTTCGTGGACCTAATGAGTAGGGTGTTCAGAGATTTCCTCAATAAGTTCGTAGTGGTCTTCCTAGACGATATCTTGATCTTCTCAAAGAGTGAAGAAGAGCATGCTCAGCACCTAAGGGCAGTCATGGAAACTCTACGAGTCCATCAGCTAAAAGCCAAATTCTCCAAATGCCACTTTTGGAGAGAAGAAGTGAGGTTTCTTGGGCACATAGTATCCAAAGAAGCGTTAGCTGTGGACCCTGCTAAAGTAGTAGCGGTACAGGATTGGAAGACACCAAAGAACGCAACAGAAGTCCGAAGCTTTCTCGGGCTAGCAAGCTTCTATCGGAAATTCATCAGAGACTTTGCAAAGATATCAGCTCCGCTCACAAAGCAGACCAAGAAGAATCTAGTGTTCAATTGGGACTTGGATTGCGAGTTTGCTTTCCAACGACTAAAAAGGGCTCTTACAACAGCCCCAGTTTTGACGTTGCCAGATGGAAGCAAGATGTTCACAGTTTATACAGATGCATGTAGGACAGGGCTAGGCGTTGTCTTAATGCAAGAAGGAAGGGTGGTAGCTTATGGTGGAAGGCAATTGAAAGTGCATGAAAAGAACTACCCGACCCAAGATCTTGAGTTAGCTGCCATCGTCTTTGCACTCAAGTCTTGGCGACACTATCTCCTAGGTGAGAAGTTCGAACTTTACACTGACCATAAATCGTTGAAATATCTTTTCTCGCAGAAAGATCTTAACTTGAGGCAACAAAGGTGGATGGAGTTTCTTGCCTCGTACGATTTCGAGATCTCCTACACTCCGGGCAAAGGCAACGTAGTGGCAGACGCGTTGAGCCGAAAGAAACTGACCATAAGCCCATTGTTTGTTGAAAGACAAAGCCTAGAGTTTATAGCCAGCTTTGACTTTAGGCCCTCCTCCGATTTTGTACCGGGTTTGCTAGCATCTCTCGAAGTACGCCCGACTTTAGTGGACACAATAGGGACAACACAACGCGAAGACCCTCTGCTTGTGGAAACGATTGATAGGCTAATTAGGGGTGAGACTTCAAGTCACCTCAACAGATACTCCATCGACGATAAGGGTTGGCTAAGGCGAGACGGAAGACTATGCGTCCCACAGACAAGGGATTTAGTAAAGAAGGTTCTCGAGGAAGCACATCACTCTAAGATGACGATACACCCAGGCAGGGATAAAATGTATAAGGACATAAAAAGAACTTTCTTTTGGAACGGCATGAAGAAGGACGTGGCAGATTTCGTCTCTAAGTGTATGGTGTGCCAACAGGTTAAGGACGAACAGAAAAAGCCTGGCGGTCTGCTCCATCCTCTAGAGGTCCCGCAGTGGAAGTGGGATAGCATCTCAATGGACTTCATTGATGGGCTGCCTAGGTCTAGAAGAGGCAACACTAGCATTTGGGTAATAGTGGATAGGCTTACTAAAAGCACCCACTTTTTACCTGTCAAGAGTAAAAGAACTGCCTCATCCCTAACATCTCTTTACCTCAAGGAAATTGTTCGACTCCATGGAATACCATCCAGCATTGTTAGTGACCGAGACCCTATCTTCACAAGTGAGTTTTGGCAGAGTCTGCAAGAAGCGGTAGGCACACAGTTATGCTTAAGCACAGCCTATCATCCCCAAACCGACGGCCGGACAGAAAGAGTAAACAGAGTTTTGGAGGACCTTTAAAGACTGTGCGTCCTTGACTTCGGAGGGACGTGGGAAGACCATCTTCCTTTGGTGGAATTTGCCTACAAAAACAGCTACCAAGCAACCATCGGAATGGCGCCCTTCGAAGCTTTATATGGAAGACCGTGCTGATTGCCCACTTGTTGGTGGGAGTCTACTGACAAGCTCATACTTGGACCGGATATGATCCGAGAGACTTCAGAAAAAGTAGACTTAATACGGAGAAGAATGAAGACAGCCCAAGACTGACAAAAATCCTACGCCGACAAGAGGAGGACTGACCTTGAATTTGAGGTTGGGGACAGAGTTTTTCTTAAGGTATCTCCGCTAAGGAACGTTGTTCGTTTTGGAACCACAGGAAAGCTAGCACCAAGGTTCGTAGGGCCATTTCCTATCATCGAGAAAATTGGGAAAATGGCCTATAGATTAGAGCTACCCGAAAAACTGGCCGGAGTTCACAACGTTTTCTATGTTTCGCTCCTCCGAAAATGTCTACATGAATCTGCTGAAGTGGTAGAGCCAAATATCCTAGAAGAAGCTGAAGTGGAACGCGAAGCAACCGGGAGGAAAGTTCCAACCCGCATATTAGGAATGGAAGTGAAGAAGCTACGCAAACGCGAAGTCAAGCTCGTCAAAGTTCAGTGGAGCGATGCCGAGGGAGACGCAACTTGGGAAACTGAAGCTAGAATACGCGCAGCCTACCCTTTTCTTTTCGAGGGTACATCTTTGATCTTTCTTTTTCCTTAAGTTGCGCTTTTATCTATCTTTTTAGGTATATCTCCTCGACCTTATCTTTTAGGTAGAAACCCTTTGGATGAAAACAGGTAATTGAAATATGTTATGGATGATGGTTGCAAGTGGTTGCAAGTGATTGCTAGTGGTTGCTCGTGGTTGCATATACACACACAATCTAGGTTTTAGATCGGCTCAATCACTTCATATTGCATATGCATATATGTATTTATTTGTATATGGTTGAAGTTTAATGTGTTGTCATATGGATGTTGCATTTATATATGAATGATTGTGCACTCATGTAGAATCATGAATAGGAGAATTTGCATACATAATGGATTCATGGCACTTACATAATTTGCATTAAGGAGGTCAACTGAATCAGTAGACCGACTGATTTTGCATTAGATAAGTACATGTACACACACTTCGCATATGATCATGAAGCATTAGAAGTCTTTTAAGGACAATGGATGCTCATGTTTGATGGATGAGTAGATGGATGTTTGGATGTTAGGACGTACATTCTTCCTGAACTTGAAGATTTCGGGGACGAAATTCTTTTAAGTGGGGGAGAATGTAACACCCCGTGTATTCTATAATAGTAAAATTAACAAAATAAAGTATAACTAATTTCAAATCAAAGAATTAGGGGAAACGGGATACGCCATTGCATTTGTCTCCGAATTCTGCTTGAAATAAAGTCTGAGTTTGCGTAAAACGGACTCCGTATGAGGGAGATATGGCCTCCGGAAGTTTCAGAATTCAGTTTAAAATTCAAATAGACCAAAACAACTCAGAAATCAGATTTAAAATTCAAAAATCGGGCCGGATTGGCCAGGGTGGGAATTTTCCCGCCCAAGGCACCTAGGTCGACTGGGTAGTCGACCTGGGGCACCCAGGTCGACTACATAGTCGACCTGGGGGTCGACTAGGGGGTCGACCTGGTCCCTGAGCCAGGTTGAACCCAGCCCCCTTGCTGGCCTGGTCTGTGTTTGGTCGATTTTCTGAGCCTTGCCTTGTCACTAGGGCTAGGTGTCAGCTCCTGATTGGTCTCTCCTTCAAACGAACGGCTATTATTAAACCAAGCTCCATCGACGGTCCTAATCAACTCACAAACTCTATAAAAATGACCTAAGACTCACCCTAAATCATATAAACAAAAATGGAGATGAGACCGTCATGCTGCCGAGGAAAGACTAGGAATAGCCGTCAGAAATTGAGAAACAATTAGGAGACAATTCGAAAGCTTAAAGCAACGTCAATTAAATCAAAACAACGCCTACAACAAAGGATAGCATCTCCAAATTCAGAATTCAGATTCCTGAATTGAAGATTCGTCATACGTTGTAAGTAGAGTGCTATTCCGATGTGAATAAATAATTGTGTTTTGATTTGTGTAAAATGAGAAATGGAATTGTGGCGATAATAATCTATATTTGTATGTTGCTTTGATTCTAAACGATTTGGAAATGTTGTGGTGTACGATTGGATATTTGCAAGTATGTGATTTATGTTGGAAGTTAACAACCATATGTTGTGGTATTTTATTTGGGATTCATGCAAGTATATGATTCACTATTATGCCAATATGATGTACATACTTTTATGATCACTTTTAGTAATTGGATTTAACTAAGTGCTATGGTTTATATGAATTTATGTTGGAATTGGCATCGTGATTCAAGTGTAAAACTATACTTTTGTGTTAGAGACAAAAGTAAACATCTTTATAAACATGACTAATCTATGTTTGGTGTTATGCCTAGTTGAAAACATGTTTTAGGCCTATGTTGTTATCAAAATCATATGGTGATATATGTGATACATAATTAAGTTAGATTTACATTCTAATTTCAAGTTTACATGAATAGATTAAAAACCATAATCCATGTTTAGGTATGTTTCTGCCATGATTATATGAATAGAATGATTCATGTTTAAGAATGTTTATGCCATGATTATATGCTATTATAATGCAAGTTCACATGTGCCTAATTCATGTTAATTAGTTCGTTATGTTGCAAGTTCATGCGTTCACACTCCCCTTTTTATGTTACTTAGAATAATAAACACCATGTTCTAAGCCTCCCCTTTTTCATGTGGCTAAGTTGGGTTTAAATGTTAAACCCAACATATGTTATATTGTAGCGAACGTATAAAACGGGGGTAATGACGTTTGGGTTAAAATATAGAACATATGTGTTGGCATGTTTGACGCATGCCAACAACCTTGAAAAACAATTAAATGGCATAACTTAATTTTACCCAATAAAGATGAATTTGAATAATGGGCCGCAAATATTTACATATAAAAAGAAAAGAGACAAAATATGTAAATTTAGAAAATACGATGTGTTTAATCCGAGGTTGGATTGAGTTGTGATGTAAACCTGCCCGGAACCGCCCGGCTGTCCAGTAGTCACAACAATACCTATCCAATGTGGGTGGTTAAACACGGAGCCCAATAAGGACCCGAGGTTAGACTGAGTTGTGGCGTAAGACTGCCCGGACCCAACCGGCAACAGGCAGCCACAACAATACCTGTCTAATGTGAGAGGCCAAGGCTTTAATAAGACAATTAAGGTGAGTCAGGATTGATAGGATTAAGTAAATTGAATTAATACTTAATCAAAATGGAACATGCTAAACTATATGGACTGATTGGGGGTTAGGTTTACAAAACACTTAACCAACTTAGCATGTTGGCTAGAAATAGAAAACCTAGTAGCGGGGGACCCTTTTCAGCAGTAACCCTACAAGGCGTATCAGGATACCCTGAACTAGGCAGGGTGGGGCACGATTACTGGGCTGACTGTAAGAGGTCAAATCGACGGCGGTGGTGCAGCGGTGTAGGTTCTAACGGGGTGCGGGCGTGCACTCACTCCGGCGCAGAAAAATAAGGCACTGGGCACCAGTAGCATACCTGTGCATTCTAGGATTGTGTTGGGCCGCCACCATGGGACTCGATACACCCCATGGTAGGACCAACATAGGTAACTACAACATTGGGGGCCGTAAGACACATCTAACTATGCGAGTAGGAGCCGATCATTAGAAATGGATCACTTCACCCTAATTATGGGGTACCTGTTGGGAACTAGTTTGTATGAATGCAGAGATTAATATGGGGTACGATAGTATATTCGACTCTAGACAACTTAACTTAGTTTATGATGCTTTCCTATTTCCAGTTTATACTTATCATACCCAGTTCTTTATTCATAGACTGAATAGTCCTAGACTTACTCAAGCTTTATGTCTGACTCTACTTTTCTTTTGTCTTCTTTTCTTTCGTCCCCCCCCCCCCCAGGTCCATAGGGAGGGAATACCGCAGCTTGACTAGTTTTCACATCCAGCTTGAAGAGAGAGAATGTATTTCTTGGATCTTTTTCGTTTGGACTATGGCTTTGGACAACAATTATGGGACTTATGCAGTTTATTTATGTTTTTATGCTTCTTTAAATAATGTAATCAAGACAGTTATGAAGGTGTTAGGTTTTTGGAAGTATTGTAAGACAAGTTATGACATGGTTTGTGTAACACGTATTTTGTTGAAATAAAAATTGCTATTGTTTTCCGCTATTCAAAAATATGTGTTCTTATATCTGCCTTGTGTATCTGTGACTTATACATATAAACCTCCACCAAAATTAGGGCATTCCCGTTGAGAGTGACCCTAATCAATCATCCCTAATCATATTTTATACATGAGTGCACAATCGTTCATACAAATGCAACGTTCATATGATAACACATCAAGTTCAATCCATATACAAATACTTGTATGCATATGCAATATGAAAGTGACTGAGCCGATCTAACACCTAATGTGTGTGTGTATATGCATCCACGAGCAATCACTAGCAACCACTTGCAGCCATCAATCATAACATGCTTCAAATACATGTTTACATCCATTGGTTTCTACCTAAGGATAAAGGATAGGACCGAGAAGATATACTAGAAAGATAGATATAAGCATGTATAAACTTAAGAAAAAAGAGAACAAGGATTTACCCTCAAAAAGATAAGGGTAGGCTGCGCGTACTCTGTCCTCAGTTTCCCAAGTCGCATCTTCCTCGGCGTCACTCCATTGAACTTTAACAAGTCTGACTTCGCGGTTGCGTAGCTTTTTGACTTCTGTACCCAAGATACGAGTTGGAACTCTCCTCACAGTCGCTTCTCGTTCCACTTCTACTTCCTCTAGTATGCTTTGCTCCACAACTTCTGCAGACTCATGTAAGCACTTTCGTAGTTGAGAAACATGAAAAACATTATGAACTCCAGCCAGTCTTTCGGGTAGCTCTACTCTATAAGCCATCTTACCAATCTTCTCAATAATAGGAAACAACCCTACAAATCTTGGTGCTAACTTTCCTACGGATCCAAAGCGAACGACGTTCCTTAAAGGAGATACTTTAAGGAAAACCTTGTCTCCAACCTTAAACTCAAGATCGGTCCTTCTTTTATCTGCATAGGACTTTTGTCTATCTTGGGCAGTCTTCATTCTTCTTCGTATCAAGTCCACTTTCTCTGAAGTTTCTCTAATCATATCTGGTCCATGTATGAGCTTGTCTGTAGACTCCCACAAACAAGTTGGTGATCGGCATGGTCTTCCATATAAAGCTTCGAAAGGTGCCATGCCTATGATGGCTTGGTAGCTATTGTTGTAGGCAAACTCCACCAAAGGAATATGATCCTCCCATGTTCATCCAAAGTCAAGAATGCATAATCTCAAGAGGTGCTATAATACTCTATTCACCCTTTCCATTTGACCATCGGATTGGGGGTGATAGGTCGTGCTTAAGCATAGTTGTGTGCCTACAGCCTCTTGCAAGCTCCTCCAAAACTCGCTCGTGAAGATAGGATCTCGGTCACTCACAATGCTGGAGGGTATCCCATGGAGTCGAACTATCTCTTTACGACAAATGGATGCTAAAGACGAGGCAGTCCGTCTACTTTTAACGGGTATAAAGTGATCTCTTTTTGTGAGCCTGTCCACTATTACCCAAATATTGGTATTGCCCCTTCTTGACCTAGGCAGCCCATCAATAATGTAATGACCCGCATTGGCAGATGTATTATAATTAATTTATTTAATTATATAAATAGTGATAGAGAGAATTTAATGGTCGTGGAATTAAATAATGATGAATATTAATTAAAATAATAAATTAAATACTATATTTAATTCTGAAATAATCAGAATTGGCTGAAATGACGATATGGTGTGAACCGGATCATCTGTGATATTTAATTCAGCCTGGAATTGAATTAGAATAACGAATATATTATATAAACGACAGTTTGAATGTAGAGTTATAATATAATTAAAATCGAGCTTGAAATTGCGCTGTAGTTCGCAATTTGGCGATTTGAACTTCAACTGAATATACATGGTTCGTTTTAAGCCGGATTTCTGTGAAACAAGAAACGTGAGGAGCTGGTGGAGTATATCATTCTAGTGGAAGAGAAAAATCGGGATTTCGTCAGGTAGATTTTGATTCATGTCCAAATCAAATTTCAGAAAAGTCGCTGTGGAATTCCTTTATAATTTATAAAGAAATTATATATATTTTAAAAAGGAATTTCTATATAAATCGAATATCGAGTTGACTCCGATTTGAAATATCAAGTTATAAATCCCAGTAGAGCTGTATGGTATTCCACGGTGATTATATATGATAATATTAATTTATTAATATTTTATTTAATTATAGTTAAATATATTTATATATTTAAATGGGTCATTCAGAGCTTTAAAAATAGCCAGTTTTGCAAACGAAGTCGGAATTCGATGAAACTAATTTTGTTGGATCCACAATGTCAAATAGTTGTTAGATTTCCAATTTCGTGATTTTTAGAGTCACTGTGTGGTCGTACGGATATTTAGAGTGTGAAACAGTCAGTATTTCGACATTTAAAAATACGCTGTGTGAGTAAACGAAGTCGGAATTCGACGAAACCAGTTTCGTTGGGACCGTAATGTCAAACTGTAGCCACATGCCAATTTTCATGATTTTTGGGTATTATATGTGGTCGTATGAATTTTAGAAGACAAATGCAGATAGCGATGACTTAAAAATTAATATAAAAATTCTATAAATACTCTCACAAATTTTCTAAACCTAATTCATAACTTTTCTGGTCAATGTTGTGCCGTCACAGTTTTTCCACAAACAAGAACATTTCGATCTCTTCATAAAATTAGAAATTAATTCATACAAATTCTATAAATTACAAAGTATATAGATTTGGAATAGCATGTGAGAGGGCTTCACTCTGGTACTATTTTTATGCCACTCGATCAACAATTTGCCACTGTTATTTTAGTGCAGTAAAACCTAGGGTTGATCGAATCCTGAGTTCGAAGCACGGATGGGGGATTTGAGGGTTGTTTTGGGGATCTACGAGTGATTTCACATCTGTAGAGAAGGATTGGATGGATTCGAACCCAGAAGGTGTCGATACCTCCATGGTACAGCTGCTCGACGCGGTTGCCTGGTACAGTCGAGTTGGGTACTTTCGGAGGTGAAACGAAGAGAAGGTGAAAAGGAGTTTTATCATGATTTTAGTTTGAATTTTTGTTGATAATTGAAGGAGCAAGGCCAGATCGAAATAGAGGAGTTTGCTCCTGGAGTTTGCCACAGTAATTGAGGAAGAAGAGGCTGACGGTTTTGGGATTGGGAGGAAGTAAAAGTGGGCGGGCCTTGTATGTTTAAAATGGGTATGGGCCAAGGGTATTTGGTATGGCCCATTATTTAATTTAAATAGAATCAATTTTAAATCATATGAGTACATAACTTGTAAAGTGTATAACCGTCCCATACGGTATCAGATTGACGAACCATAAGTTGCGTTTGGATCGTAAGGACGGACACTACACGATGGAACTGATGGGAAGTCCATCAGAGCTCATTACAGTTTTTGGCAAAATAAATTGTCCGTCTGAATCGAGCGATGATTATAGTTATTAACGATGATCGTCCAATGTGAGTAAATCTCACTAACTCTGAATAGTTTATAATTTCATGTTTTATTTTTAGAACTGTTAAATATTGGCTGATTGATTGTGTGTTGACTGTTTGATTGAACTGCTAGTCAGTTAGTTGAATTTCTATATTGATTCTGTTTAACAGAATATACCATATGGAACTGAAAGTGATGTTGATTATATTGTGTAACATCTGTGGATGCAGGGAAACAGGTTGGAGGGATCCTACTGGATTCCTCAATATTTAAAATACTGTTGTTTCATATATTGTGATATATGATGTGATATATAATCCGTTGTTGATTATGTATGTTTGGACGATATTTATCGTTGTTATATGGTATGTTAAATACCATAAGAAATACTGGATGTGGGAAAGGGAAATTTCAAAGTGTATTTTGAAAATGAATTATTTATATAAAATCGATGGATTTTATACAGAAAAGGAAAAGGGTTTTATAAAGGAAATAGATTTATAAAATCGAAGGATTTTATAAAAGAAGGATTTATAAAATCGAAGGATTTTATAAAAAGGAGATATTTATTTAAAAATAAATAAATAGGATTGGAAGGTAATCATTATAAGTGAATAAACGCTATAGAAGGTAATCATTATAAGTGAATAAACGATGTAGAAGGTGTTGAGACACTAGAATTTCAATTGATAACAACAAAATGAAGATCAATGGAAATCATGACAAGGAGATAAGATTCTAGATATGTAGATGTTTAATGGGGAGCATATATACAGGGGGAGATAACGATTGCAATATTAAGCTATGTTGTTATCAATCAAAAAGGGGGAGAATGTTGAGTCAAAGGTTTCATAGCACATTTTGATTAATGACAAGAAGGATCTTCATGATCGACAAAAAGAAGAATCGATGTTTTCGTAAGTTAGAGGTTGATTATTTAGAGTTATAAATGTAAAAATCTATCCTCAAATAATCATACTCCTCATCATTTTTGAATATATACATAAATACACATTTTCTGTGCAAATTGACAAAAACCTGTCGACCTACAAAAAAAATCCTATTGACCTTTTTCAAGACAGAGACAAAACCTGTCGACCTACAAAAAAAATCCTGTCGACCTACAAAACCTGTCGACCTACAAAAAAATCCTATCGACCTACAAAACCTGTCGACCTGACCTGTCGACCTCTTTCGGGAAAAATGCACAACAAATGTCCATTCATGAATATAACGTATATATATATTTAAATACCTGTCTACCTATCTTTTTCGACCTGTCAACAACTTTTCAAACAGCAAGCAACCTTTCGAAAAGTCATCTTCTTTCATCAAGAGATTTATCCATTTCTCTTCATCAAAAATCATCATTATTCATTGCAACTCTTCATCAATGATTACAACTCCTCATTCACTATAAATACATCTTGAATCATCATCCAAACAACCGATTCTTGCTCTAATTTCCGATCTTACTTTCTAAATACTCTTGCATTCTAAAAGCTCCCAAATTCAAGTTACTTATTGAATCCTTGATAATATTTCTCATATTTTGATTCAACAAGCAACTAACTTCCTTCAAATCTTCGCATTCAATTCATATACTTGAGGATAAGATTATAGGAAGGGTGTACTCAATTATTGACTAATCAGTGTTGAAATAAGAACACATTCAGAAGTCAAACTCTTGTATTTGTTGAAGTTCTGTGTGGGTAAGCTTGTAGCCCGTGAAATCAAGTGGGTAAGCTTGTAGCCCGTAAATCAAGTGGGTAAGCTTGTAGCCCGTGAAATCAAGTGGGTAAACTTGTAGCCCGTAAATCAAGTAGTGTTGTGAACCTGTTCCTCCGGGTGAAGAGAGGGTGTTTGAAAAGCCGAAGAGGAGCTTCGGGACTGGACGTAGGACGGGAAGTCCGAACCACTATAAAAATCTTGGTGTCGTTACTCTACATTACTTTACTTACAACATTTATATTTGTTAGTGATATATTCCTTGTTTTGCGAATATTTATTTGCATAACTATTGAATAGTTTAGATTATTACATACTTTCCGCATAACCATATTTAAAGATCCTGCTTAAGTCGTGCATACCAACTTTTCAGAGGGTAATCATTATAAGTGAATAAACGTTGTAGAAGGTAATCATTATAAGTGAATAAACGCTGTAGAAGGTAATCATTATAAGTGAATAAACGCTGTAGAAGGAAATCATTATAAGTGAATAAACGTTGTAAAAGGAAATCTTTATAAAGCATATAAAGTTAGTGAATAAGGGTAAATCGACAAGTAGAGTTAATTGAATATCAGTTATTCAATTAGAGTTATCGAATTAGTTATTCGATAGGAGTTAATTGAGATAGAGTTAGGCAAACTAAGTTAATCAAATATTAGTTATTCGAATAGAGATTAAAAGGAGTTATCGAATATTAGTTATTCGAATAGAGTTAAAAAGAGTTATCGATTAGTTTAATCGAAGTGAGTTATCGATTATAGTTTAATTGAAAAGAGTTATCGATTAGTTTAATCGAAGTGAGTTATCGAATATAGTTTATTCGAAAAGAGTTAATCGAATTTAGTTATTCGAAGGAGTTATCGAATTTAGTTAAATCAAAGGAGTTAATCGAATATAGTTATTCGAATAGAATTAAAGGAGTTGGACTTGTAAATTATATCCGGAAGTTACGTAAGGAAGTGTTAAAGAGTTAAAGGATGAACTTACCCTATTTCGAGATTTGAAATGATGTTCAGTTAAGGTCTGAGAGGTAATTATACCCCAACTTGATTGACTTCGTTTTAAATTTAGAAATGGGTAAGGTTCGAGAGTGAAAGTGGTTAAGTGAATTTAGTAAATAAGTAAAGTGGTTTGAGTTGTCGTCGCGATGTTGATTTAAACATCTGTTTAAATCCATGTAAAGAAGATTTGGAAATGTTTTCCAGTGTTAACGTATATTTTCTAAACATAGAAAATAAGGATATATATATATATATATATATATATATATGATTGATTGATAGAATTTCCATTTGGAAATAATATCGTTGTTTGCACACCTGTTTTTCTTTGATAGTTAAATCACAGACTATCGAAGTTTTGACCATTTTAACGTTGTTAATATGGAGAGACCGGTTGGATTATTATCCAAAGAACCACTCTGTATTGGCATAAGCGTTGCGAATCATATATGCCAAAGGAAATTGAAGACGGAGTTATGCAAGGGCTATCCTGTTTACAGAATAGTGCCTTCGGTTCATCCTGTTCCTGGATGACTTGTATGGCCGGATGTCTGACAGAGTATTTCCAGACGATCACGTATATTGATTTCTCCAACCGTACCAAGATTGGAAGCGGAGAAGGAAACTTCTTTTAGCTAACACATAATGTATGGTTGAGGACGTCAATCGGTGATTTGATGGATTTGACGATGTGGCATTCAAAGTGAATCTGGTGTGATGATAAAGCGTAGCTTCTAGCCTCACATCCGGTAAATGACAGAAATCGGGCAGGCAGCATGGCTAAGTCGGTGCTCCGAAGTAGGGTGTATAATCACCTGATCTAGAGTTTCATTTACTTCTAAAAATCTATTGTTGATGCTGTCCCATTCGGGAAACGGTTGTTGATCTCAACCGTTGGTGATATACATTCGATACACTCAAGCGAAATGAGTGGTCGGTCATGTGTGGCCGGGTTGCAAGATGTTCTTGTTGAACCCAATGTATTCCTTTCTAGAGGTACACTAGCGAAAGGTGGTTCCATACCTTGTCATAGTTGGAAATCCATTACCCAATACGTGCTTGCGGTTTTGATTGTATACTATATATGTAGAACGTGAGATGAAAACGTTTCTGCTAGATGATTATTATACTGTGGTTGATAGACATTATTATAATATAGAAAGGGTTTTTGATATAAAGATAATTTGGATTCTCATAAGGGAAAAACCCGTTCTGTTATACGGCGTGGTCTTATGAGATATCTATTACTTGTTCAACCTGTTTTAAAATTGTTTTACTCATACCAGTCCCATGACTGACTCGGAGTTTATTTGTTTGTTTCCCTAAACTCTTGGGTGCCTAATTTTGTACGGGCAATCAAGTAGTCGGGATTTACAGATATACTGGAAGAGCTTGGAGCAGGAGGCTTCATGATTATATAGCTATAGTTATTTCCGCTGAGTTGTAAGTGTTGTACTTTGATAAATGATATGTATATTCAAGTACAGATTTGTATTTCAAAGTTATGTTATGAAATATATTTATTCGTTCCGCTGTGAGATTCGTGTTACTCTGATATTGTGTTCTTCTTCTTCTTCTATTCTAAGTTTCTATCTTATCTTTCCTCATCCTCTAATTTCTTTCATTAATGACCGGTATTTTCGATCGTTGGACATTCGATATGTGTTGTATATCGGATAACCAAGATCGCCAAAATCCCGGGTCATTACAGTTGGTATCAGAGCTTAAGTTAAGTGAATTACCTTGGCTCTATGGCGTGACTCAGTAGAGATAGGGTTAGTAATACCCTAGATTGAGCTAAGTGTATATATACAAGTGAACGAATTTGTTATTGATATAAAAATTGTTTTATATTGTGGAGATTTATTGGTTGAGTAGTTTATGAGTTCGGGTCGATCAGTTTAATCCAGTGTATCGGTAGTAGTTTATAAACACTCGAGTACGATGGGTCAACACGATATGTTTTGAAAAGAGGGTAAATTAAAATAAGTTAACCCAAGGTATATCTTGATATAGAGAAGATATATATATATATACCAAAATTATAATATAGTGGATATATTGGTTGTTATTATAATCGAGTAAGATTATAAATTAAATGGTTATGTAAATAACCAATCAGAATTCATATAAGTGAAATATGTGAAATCAGATGAGTTGAATCTGAAATTTAAACCAGAAATTGAATTAAAACTCTGGAAAATTGGATAAGTGTTTGTAAATGAATTTGGATTAAAAACAAGGAAAATTTAAGATCCTGGGAGATTTTAAATTGTTTTACAAGCAGTGTAAATTATATTTTGAAATAAATTTCAAAGTGGAAATGTTTAGAAATGGTTTTATAGTATTGAACTCACTTTGATCGCTGGAAAATAGATTCTGATGATGACAGCTGCATCATCATTATTAATTTTCGAGTTGTAAGTGACGAATTACTACCAGAGATACTGTTTTTGAATTTGTTTTAGGAAAGACAAGTTGTGTTTAATTTCAAAATGGGATTTATAATAAAGAATGAATAAAGAAAGTTTGAAATAGAAATTGAATATAGAAATTCAAAAGGGAGTTGGAATATATGAAATTCAATGGAATTGAAATAGAAATTGAATATAGAAATTCAAAGGGAGCTTGAATATATGAAATTCAATGGAAGTGATATAGAATTTGAATATAGAAATTCAAATGGAATTCAAATATAGAATTTGAATATAGAAAATATAAAGGAATTCAAATATAGAATTTGAATATAGAAAATATAAAGGAATTCAAATATAGAATTTGAATATATGGAACTTGAATATAGAAGTGTAATAGAATTTGATATGGAATTCGAATATAGAATTCAAATAGTTTGAAATAGAATTTGAATATAGAGTTGAAATGGAATTTGAATATAGAATTTTAAAATAGAGTTGAAATGGGAATTGGAATATATAATTCAAATGGAGTTTAAAAATAGATTTGAATATAGAAATCTAAATGGAGTTTGAATCGAAATTTGGCTTTAACCAAGGAAAAAGATTTGTAAATTCATATTCGAAATCGAGTATGAAACTTAGATTGAAATTGAGATTTCAAAGAGTTATAACCAAGTTTAAAAATATATTGAACATGTTATGTTCAATTATTAAGTGAAATAAGCAAAAGTGCCAGTTAACAAATAGATTAACAAATTGAGTTAAGAACGACTAGATTAAATTAAAATGAATTGGAAATAGTTAGATATATGTTAAACAGGTTTGGAATGAATGGTATGAAGGTATATAAATAGAATTCTCAATGAAAAGGTATGTATTTAATTCATAAATGAGATTTTATGCGCCGTATCGGCTAGCTGCTTGGCTTTTTTTTTTTTTTTTTTTTGGATTGGTAATGTAACGTCCCACCATTTTTAACACTCCAAATTAGTGATTTAACCAACTTGAAACGTTCAAAACAACGGTCCGTTATTTAGCTTATAGAGTTTAAACACAGAATCAACACAGAAATACAAAATAAATAATAACACATAATTGAACAGCAGAATAAAACTTTTTATTTATAATCAGAATCTTTGAATACAGACCCTTTTTATATACAGCGGAAGAAAAATACAGCTTAAAAACAAAATAAATATTTACTGTCTTTTAGGAAAATCTTCAGAGTGCGCATCTCCTGGAATCCCCAGCTTCGCCAATCTTCGAATCATAACCAGTAATCTTTAAAAAATCTGTACTGCTCGGGTCTGACCCGAGCATTTCATGTAAAACACAAAATACTCGAGTCAGGATTAAATCATAGTTCAAGTGAATTGATTTCAATAGAAACTGAAGTAAATTGTTAACAAGCATTGCTAGATTCCGAGTCTAAGTCCAAATGCCAAACACAAATGTGTGTTCATGCTTAGCAACAACATACAGAAGGACTCAAATCATGTGCTTTGCAGTGTCGTCTTATATTATGGTAAATTAAATGCAGTCTTATTCATACACAGTCACACACTCGATGCAGTTACCTTCACACACAATGCACAAAGTCATATATAGGAGTACATCCGCATGCGGCCGCACATACATAGGCGCAATCACACTTACACACATGCTGTAATAAATGGGGCAGCTACACGGAACAAATTTAAATGAGCACTAAGCAAACGTTTAATGATGACAAATGCTACCGCAGGTTTAATGAAGTTAATGACCGAGGCAACCCAAATGAACGGTAGCAACACAAGTGAAATTCAACAACTAATTTACTGTCCAGGAGGCATCCCCGCAGCAGTACGCTTTGTTATTTAAAGACCAAGGTGTTGTTTTAGTGCCAAAATCTTGTGTGTTTGTTGTTGTTGTCAAATTAAATAACTTGCCAGTCTTTAGTTGCATTATTGACATAACTTTATAGTTTTGTAGAGTATTTATTTTATCTTATATAAAACAAATTAGTACTTTTAATACATCAGGCTCACTGTCTTCAAGTATGTTTAATCTTGAATGCATAAATCCCATTGTTAGAAAACCAGTCAGTTTGTACACGTATGCTAATTATGTATGTATATACATACATACTACGGATATACATACTATAGCCACCACGTGAACATACTGACCAATGCCCAGACCATTCCAATATCTCAAGTATATGAGAGAGGGTGCATCATATTGCGGATTCACCAGGACCATGGTACAAAATATGTAGCATCTATCTTTTCCTTTATCATGAATAACTACATGTAACATGAGCTGATCAAAATCCACAGTCCTAATATATATAACAGTCTACAGTGAATCGGAGGGACACTCATGGCAGGTTAAGGTCAAATTAGTCAACAACAAGGGTGACATAGGATTCATTACAACCGAACCCACATGGTAAGTGGTTAAACTATGCCACAACACAGCAGTCCTACTTAGTTCATCTTTTTTTTTTTTTTGAATTACAGTCAGGATATTATAATCAACCCACCTACAAAACGCAAATAGGGTATATATTCCAATTGCATGTGCCAGCCTGTAATTTAAAATAATGGTAATGTGATTTCCCCTTAAACAACATTTAGACGGTATGCATTCAAGAGAGAATGGCACTAAGTTTCATCATTTATGTGAGCAGATTCTATTTTTCCCTATCAAAGGCCCAAGTGTTATTACATGAAAACTAATGTGTCAATAAGTTGTAACATGAGGAATGATACAAGTGGATCCAATTCAATAGGTATAGTTTTAACACATAAAGTGCCACAGTATCAATACAGGGAGTTCTAATTTCAAACCCATGCTACCACCATAATATTTCTGGGATGTATCTAAGTGGATGTTCCAAGTTCCAAACACAGTAATGATAACTTAATAAATATAAGGCACTAGCACTCAAATATTCATACATAGAAATTCAGGTATGTACATAAATAGGCCTTAACACAGGTGCTATATACAGGCATGGGTTCATGTATTTTTCAGGTTGACATTACAACCCTACGACACACATAATAGAAACAGGCGAGCAATATGCAACTTAGACTCCAAACAACAAGATTAGTACAAGTCCGGTTCCAAAGCACAAGCCGGGTCAGAAGGTGTTATCCATTCCGAATTTATGAAAAGTTTCTCATAGTAAACTAAGGGTGTATGACAAAGATTGGTGTGTATATTCAATGTCAGTTTTCTTCACTTTTTTTTTAATATATACATATACATATTAAGTAGCATCAGCTCATTCATATATATAAATACTCATACATATACACTAAATCTGCACACGCCGTACCGCACAGTGCACTCACACAAATGTTACACACACATATATACTCACGTATGCACCGGACGCACTCATGCAAACAAAATTACATGCATATCACAAAGACCTCCCAATACGCTGCACTGTACACACACACACATCACACTGCTGTTTTCCAGAATTTCAAATGCATTTTTGAAGCCAACAAAATCATTTAGTTTGTTTCAGAAATCATAAGTGGTTTATAGGCAAGAAACCAATCTTATTTGTTTCCAAGAAGCACAATATTGTTTTTAGGCAAGGAAACACCTTTATTTGTCTTCCATGATGTATTGCATTAACAGTATTGCATTTAATTGTTTTCAGAAAACAATCTTATCCTTCAGAAAATTAATAGTTTTATCTTAATTGTCTAATACAATATACCATAGTTAACCATGAATATCAATTCCCCTATCATCATTTTAAATAGACATCATGGGTACGCGTTTAATCCAATAATTTAGATATCGGATAACTTCCCAGTTTTTTTATAATTCATGCATTTTATGTGAAATTGATAAACAAGAAATATACCATCGGTTAACATTGGTGCATGGTAGTACTAATAAACGAATGATAAACAAGAATCATACGAATGTTTTTAGATCCCAATTTACATCGTCATTGACTGATTTCAAGTAACTAATGAGTGCATCTTTATTAAATGGATATCACTATTTGCTAATTTAGTAACTACATGGTCAAGTAAAAGGGATTCTTAGTTGGAGTTAACTTGTTTACCATCATAAAATTTTATAATAATGTTGATTTATAAACAAAGCATGGTCTTTGATTTTTAAAAGTAACTGGTTTTCATTATTCCTTTTATTATTTTATTCCATTCATACTGGTTACTTAGCTTCTGTCTTTTTTTTTATTTAAATACATGAATCATTTAAATATCACAGCATACAGTTTAGGAAAAAACAAGGTGTTAACAGTTATCAATTTCATGTCGGCGCCTCAAGGAAAACAAATGAGGCACACTATCATATTTACTTTCTACTGAAATTTAGATACTTGATTCTAGAAATTAATCGTGAGTGAGTTAACACTCACCTGCGACAGTGACGACGAATAGAACCAGAGCTTGAATAGGAGTGGGTGATAGCCGCGCTCGCCTGGCACGATGGTCGATAGCCACGAAGAGAAACAGCAGCTCAGCGAAGCTATAAACGACGGAAACATGGTGAACTGGTCCTTGCGGAAAGAAAGGCAGCGCCTTTGATTGCGAACTAGGTGAGTGGCGGCTGTTGATCTCGATGGTGAAATATATTTGGGGAAAAACTCAGCCTTTGATGTTTGATAGAGGCGGTGATTTGCCTTGACGATGGTGGAGGATATTGGACTCGCGATCCGATTGAGGAGATTCGGAGGAAGATTAGATTTTTAATTTTTTTGGGGATTTACTTCCATTTCGATCTTTGAGGGCTGCCATTTCTAACTTGGGAATTTGCTGAAGAAATGGGACGAGGCTTGTTCCTTTTATAAATGTAAATACCGTGGTTACCACGTTTTCGTGGTGGCTAAGGAACTAATGGATTGCGTAGAAAGGAATTTCGGTTGTTACTAGGGTAGGTTTTATTTGGTTGGTCTAAAAAGAAAATGATTCTACCGCAATTTATGCCGACGTTTTATATTTGTATACCTCTTTTACTAACTCCACACGCAACGAAATTTGATTTGTCACTACGTCTTCATGTTCTGAATTTGATAAAAATTAGTTTGATTATAATCTGACTATGTTTACATACAATGTTATTTAAATTTTAAATTACTTATAAGTTCACCAACATTATTCAGTTAATCCATCAATAACTCCGTTAAATTCCAAATTTCGAATGCTAAATTCAATTTGTTTATACATACAAATACACACATATCCAATCCGATTATCGTATAAAAATCTCTAATTTAATTAATGTTGACTATTTATTTTATTATTTTAATTCAACCATTAAATTCTTCAATCGGATTTCAAATCCATTTCAAATACCCAACCAAATAAATAATATTAAATCCCCAGACAACCATTCTGAATTCAACTCATACACAAACTCAAATATTTGATTTTAATTTTTAACACGAGTATCAATAAAAAAATTTGATTATTAAAAATTAATTAATTACACCTTCCAGTTGTCGAAATTTCCGGGACGTTACATTCTTCCCCCCTTTAAAACTTTTCGTCCTCGAAAAGAAGTGATCGTTATAATTATACCAATGTATGCTTCATATTTTCATATTCATGCGAAATTTCCCACCAATAGCTTAAATATCGATATTTAAGCTATCGGTCCTCTTTATTACCATCATATTTAATTAATTCAAAAAAAATCACATTTTCTTTTAAAATTAATCTCTTCTGTCAATATTTACTTATCCATCATTTCACAAGTTCCACCACATCTCCATATATTCAATCCATTTTATCCCTCTCAACACTCATTGACGAGTGTAAATACATTTCTTTTTCAAGTTACAATTTGTTGACTTGAAAATTTTCAAAATCCGAAATCTTTGATAGTTTTTACAACACGAAATTCATGCAGAAAATATCTGTATTTTACTCTAAAGCTACGTACTTGGAAATGCTTCAAAAATTCCCTTTCGTAACTTATTTAGACAAATTATGGATTTGAAAATACTTGATAGCTAGAAGTTTGACAAGTCTATTGTCGTTCTCACAGATGTTAGTCATACGCTGGCCAGGCGCATGTCTAAAATCTCTAAGTGCTAAATATCCTTGCTTCAACTTTCAGCGAAAATATTTCAAAAATTCTCTTTAAAAACAGATACGGAAAGTACCAATGTGATATTGATATGTTGATTGTTCATGAATCGCAGATACACAATGGTTTCGTCTGGATCCCCCAGAAAACATCCGTATCCATAGAAAATCACTTCCGTGCGAATTTCGTCATGGACAGATCAACGGAAGAAATTTAATGATCAAGAGAAAAATCTGAGGTCATTGAGCGTTGACTGCTCTCTCTCAGGATCACGAAATCAAATTATCAAATTATCAAGTCATGAGGACAAAACAAGTCCCAAAGACAAATCAGGTCACGAAGACCAATCAAGTCACGAAGACTAACTGCTGCATCAAACAGGTGGCTCACTATCACTAAGATATCTCAAATACTGTGGACCGCAGGTATACAATGGTTACGCCTGGGTCCCCCAGGAAACATCCATACCCGTAAGCTTTCACAGCTCTGCGGATTACGCCCTTACATTCGACTGTAGATCGCAGCAGTCACAATGGTTACACTTGGTTCCCCCAAGAAACATCCGTCCGCCGTAGGCTATCTACAGCCCTGCGAATTTCGCTACACGGCCGAATTCCAACGACTCTAGATCGCAGCGATCACAATGATTACGCCTGATTCCCTCCAGAAACATCCGACCACCGTAGGCTATCTGCAGCCCTGCGAATTACGCTAGCAGTCGTGCTAAATGGCAACTCATGAGTTTTATGTCCGGACAACCTACTACCACCAGCAGCATATCTCAGCTAAGCTCGAATTTCATAGAGAAGGAAGGTACTTTCCTTATCTTTATTTTGAAAAACACACGATACTATATACATATAGTATTTTATTTCATACGTCTCATAAATCATACTTATGTGAACTTACATAAGATTTAATTTCCAAATCGTATTTCAAACATCTCGTCTTATATAAATTCCGTTATATAAGATTTTATCTTAATCGATTACCTTTCAAATCAATAGTTCTCGACTTCGCTATATTTTTATGCATTTCTCATATAAGTTCTGAAAATTTCTATATCCACTATCTCACATCGAGCATCCTCAAATCTCCATTCAATTTCAGTTTTGATCTCTTATCCAATTCAGATATCTAATATTTCCTTTAACTCGAATTTATGAATCTATTGGTTATAACCAATTCTTCTTCCAAACCTCTAATTAAAAATTCATCACTTCAGTCACAACTTTATTCTCTCAAAATTCCATATTTTTTTTTCACAAATTTTTTTCTTTATGCATTATCACTCCTTCACGTCCACACCTCGACCATCAATTAGCAAGCGAACAATTCCCTAAGTATCAACCCCGAAGGCCGAAACCAACATCAGATCAATACTCAGAAAACTATTCAACTTAACTAATCTTTAGTCAGTTTCTAAATTTCTTAACTCCACTTCTTAATTTCTTATCAATCATTGTTTACGAAATTCTCGGATTCAATTTACAATTCCACTTCTCTTTACGTTCTGCCCTCCTTCGTCTTCGACGTAGCTCTTTGTTCTTCAGTTCTTGTTATTCTGAATTATGTTAACCTCTCACTATCCTTTGAAAATATTTCCAATTGTTCTATTCATTTTCTCCATTCTTAAAAATCATTTATTGTCACCGGAAAATATTTCCATATATTCACAAAGCTTTATTTTCTATCGAGAATATACTTTATTCTTGCAACATCTCTAAATTTGTTAGTTTGATTTAAACAAATGTTAAATAAAACATCGTCATCTCTTCACTTAACCCTTTTTATTTGATTTTTCATCAACTTATATTCTTAACAAAATTCATCGTTTCTTCTTTGAAATGATTTCAAATTTCCTTTTTCTATTCAAATTGAATTCTCATTTACAATCAACTTCAGTCATCTTTGATTTCTAAAATTCACGCTTAACGAAATTAATTCGTTGATTCTCTCCTATCTATCCTAGATACCATTCGATGATGGATTCTAGATTCAAATCCTAGGGGAACTTATTGAAGAATAATTCTCGAAAACCTGGATTCGAAGACTGGGGATTCCGAACAAAATTTTAAATCTCAAAATAAATTTTCATTTCCGCCGTATTAATTTCAAAACACTAGTTTCAAAATATTTGATATTTCAAAAATAATTATTTTTCAAAATCGCTTTATTTTCAAGATCTGTTTTTAAACTCAATAAGCTAAGCTTTGAATAAACCAAAGCTATGATAGCACTGTAACGTCCCGCCATTTTTAACACTCCAAATTAGTGATTTAACCAACTTGAAACGTTCAAAACAACGGTCCGTTATTTAGCTTATAGAGTTTAAACACAGAATCAACACAGAAATACAAAATAAATAATAACACATTATTGAACAGCAGAATAAAACTTTTTATTTATAATCAGAATCTTTGAATACAGACCCTTTTTATATACAGTGGAAGAAAAATACAGCTTAAAAACAAAATAAATATTTACTGTCTTTTAGGAAAATCTTCAGAGTGCGCATCTCCTGGAATCCCCAGCTTCGCCAATCTTCGAATCATAACCAGTTATCTTTAAAAAATCTGTACTGCTCGGGTCTGACCCGAGCATTTCATGTAAAACACAAAATACTCGAGTCAGGATTAAATCATAGTTCAAGTGAATTGATTTCAATAGAAACTGAAGTAAATTGTTAACAAGCATTGCTAGATTCCGAGTCTAAGTCCAAATGCCAAACACATATGTGTGTTCATGCTTAGCAACAACATACAGAAGGACTCAAATCATGTGCTTTGCAGTGTCGTCTTATATTATGGTAAATTAAATGCAGTCTTATTCATACACAGTCACACACTCGATGCAGTTACCTTCACACACAATGCACAAAGTCATATATAGGAGTACACCCGCATGCGGCCGCACATACATAGGCGCAATCACACTTACACACATGCTGTAATAAATGGGGCAGCTACACGGAATAAATTTAAATGAGCACTAAGCAAACGTTTAACGATGACAAATGCTACCGCAGGTTTAATGAAGTTAATGACCGAGGCAACCCAAATGAACGGTAGCAACACAAGTGAAATTCAACAACTAATTTACTGTCCAGGAGGCATCCCCGCAGCAGTACGCTTTGTTATTTAAAGACCAAGGTGTTGTTTTAGTGCCAAAATCTTGTGTGTTTGTTGTTGTTGTCAAATTAAATAACTTGCCAGTCTTTAGTTGCATTATTGACATAACTTTATAGTTTTGTAGAGTATTTATTTTATCTTATATAAAACAAATTAGTACTTTTAATACATCAGGCTCACTGTCTTCAAGTATGTTTAATCTTGAATGCATAAATCCCATTGTTAGAAAACCAGTCAGTTTGTACACGTATGCTAATTATGTATGTATATACATACATACTACGGATATACATACTATAGCCACCACGTGAACATACTGACCAATGCCCAGACCATTCCAATATCTCAAGTATATGAGAGAGGGTGCATCATATTGCGGATTCACCAGGACCATGGTACAAAATATGTAGCATCTATCTTTTCCTTTATCATGAATAACTACATGTAACATGAGCTGATCAAAATCCACAGTCCTAATATATATAACAGTCTACAGTGAATCGGAGGGACACTCATGGCAGGTTAAGGTCAAATTAGTCAACAACAAGGGTGACATAGGATTCATTACAACCGAACCCACATGGTAAGTGGTTAAACTATGCCACAACACAGCAGTCCTACTTAGTTCATCTTTTTTTTTTTTTTTGAATTACAGTCAGGATATTATAATCAACCCACCTACAAAACGCAAATAGGGTATATATTCCAATTGCATGTGCCAGCCTGTAATTTAAAATAATGGTAATGTGATTGCCCCTTAAACAACATTTAGACGGTATGCATTCAAGAGAGAATGGCACTAAGTTTCATCATTTATGTGAGCAGATTCTATTTTTCCCTATCAAAGGCCCAAGTGTTACTACATGAAAACTAATGTGTCAATAAGTTGTAACATGAGGAATGATACAAGTGGATCCAATTCAATAGGTATAGTTTTAACACATAAAGTGCCACAGTATCAATACAGGGAGTTCTAATTTCAAACCCATGCTACCACCATAATATTTCTGGGATGTATCTAAGTGGATGTTCCAAGTTCCAAACACAGTAATGATAACTTAATAAATATAAGGCACTAGCACTCAAATATTCATACATAGAAATTCAGGTATGTACATAAATAGGCCTTAACACAGGTGCTATATACAGGCATGGGTTCATGTATTTTTCAGGTTGACATTACAACCCTATGACACACATAATAGAAACAGGCGAGCAATATGCAACTTAGACTCCAAACAACAAGATTAGTGCAAGTCCGGTTCCAAAGCACAAGCCAGGTTAGAAGGTGTTATCCATTCCGAATTTATGAAAAGTTTCTCATAGTAAACTAAGGGTGTATGACAAAGATTGGTGTGTATATTCAGTGTCAATTTTCTTCACTTTATTTTTTTTAATATATACATATACATATTAAGTAGCATCAGCTCATTCATATATATAAATACTCATACATATACACTAAATCTGCACACGCCGTACCGCACAGTGCACTCACACAAATGTTACACACACATATATACTCGCGTATGCACCGGACGCACTCATGCAAACAAAATTACATGCATATCACAAAGACCTCCCAATACGCTGCACTGTACACACACACATCACACTGTTGTTTTCCAGAATTTCAAATGCATTTTTGAAGCCAACAAAATCATTTAGTTTGTTTCAGAAATCATAAGTGGTTTATAGGCAAGAAACCAATCTTATTTGTTTCCAAGAAGCACAGTATTGTTTTTAGGCAACGAAACACCTTTATTTGTCTTCCATGATGTATTGCATTAACAGTATTGCATTTAATTGTTTTCAGAAAACAATCTTATCCTTCAGAAAATTAATAGTTTTATCTTAATTGTCTAATACAATATACCATAGTTAACCATGAATATCAATTCCCCTATCATCATTTTAAATAGACATCATGGGTACGCGTTTAATCCAATAATTTAGATATCGGATAACTTCCCAGTTTTTTTATAATTCATGCATTTTATGTGAAATTGATAAACAGGAAATATACCATCGGTTACATTGGTGCATGGTAGTACTAATAAACGAATGATAAACAAGAATCATACGAATGTTTTTAGATCCCAATTTACATCGTCATTGACTGATTTCCAGTAACTAATGAGTGCATCTTTATTAAATGGATATCACTATTTGCTAATTTAGTAACTACATGGATAAGTAAAAGGGATTCTTAGTTGGAGTTAACTTGTTTACCATCATAAAATTTTATAACAATGTTGATTTATAAACAAAGCATGGTCTTTGATTTTTAACAGTAACTGGTTTTCATTATTCCTTTTATTATTTTATTCCATTCATACTGGTTACTTAGCTTCTGTCTTTTTTTTATTTATTTAAATACATGAATCATTTAAATATCACAGCATACAGTTTAGGAAAAAACAAGGTGTTAATAGTTATCAATTTCATGTCGGCGCCTCAAGGAAAACAAATGAGGCACACTATCATATTTACTTTCTACTGAAATTTAGATACTTGATTCTAGAAATTAATCGTGAGTGAGTTAACACTCACCTGCGACAGTGACGACGAATAGAACCAGAGCTTGAATAGGCGTGGGTGATAGCCGCGCTCGCCTGGCACGATGGTCGATAGCCACGAAGAGAAACAGCAGCTCAGTGAAGCTATAAACGACGGAAACATGGTGAACTGGTCCTTGCGGAAAGAAAGGCAGCGCCTTTGATTGCGAACTAGGTGAGTGGCGGCTGTTGATCTCGATGGTGAAATATATTTGGGGAAAAACTCAGCCTTTGATATTTGATAGAGGCGGTGATTTGCCTTGATGATGGTGGAGGATATTGGACTCGCGATCCGATTGAGGAGATTCGGAGGAAGATTAGATTTTTAATTTTTTGGGGATTTACTTCCATTTCGATCTTTGAGGGCTGCCATTTCTAACTTGGGAATTTGCTGAAGAAATGGGACGAGGCTTGTTCCTTTTATAAATGTAAATACCGTGGTTACCACGTTTTCGTGGTGGCCAAGGAATTAATGGATTGCGTAGAAAGGAATTTCGGTTGTTACTAGGGTAGGTGTTATTTGGTTGGTCTAAAAAGAAAATGATTCTACCGCAATTTATGCCGACGTTTTATTTTTGTATACCTCTTTTACTAACTCCACACGCAACGAAATTTGATTTGTCACTACGTCTTCATGTTCTGAATTTGATAAAAATTAGTTTGATTATAATCTGACTATGTTTACATACAATGTTATTTAAATTTTAAATTACTTATCAGTTCACCAACATTATTCAGTTAATCCATCAATAACTCCGTTAAATTCCAAATTTCGAATGCTAAATTCAATTTGTTTATACATACAAATACACACATATCCAATCCGATTATCGTATAAAAATCTCTAATTTAATTAATGTTGACTATTTATTTTATTATTTTAATTCAACCATTAAATTCTTCAATCGGATTTCAAATCCATTTCAAATACCCAACCAAATAAATAATATTAAATCCCCAGACAACCATTCTGAATTAAACTCATACACAAACTCAAATATTTGATTTTAATTTTTAACATGAGTATCAATAAAAAAATTTGATTATTAAAAATTAATTAATTACACCTTCCAGTTGTCGAAATTTCCGGGACGTTACAGTTAAGGGCCATGGGAGGGTATTTGAAATATCCCGATGCTCCTGGTACAAAGGAGGTTATGGCGAATTTTTACGGGAATTTAAGGAGTTAGAATATTTTTAAGATAATTTGATAGTTAGAAATCAACGTATCGATATATATATATATAGAAGTCGATAAGGAAACGAACTTAGAAATAGAATAGTAAAATCAAAAAGGAAGACTAAGAATAAAATCTAGTAAGAATAGAAAGAGGAAGCGTATACATGTTTAAAAGTGAATAAGTAGTTGTATGGTATTGATTATTCGAGTAAGTAGTCATATCTGTTTTGACGTTATAAATGTTATTCAGTCAAGGTCTACGAGGTAGTTATACCCCAACTTGATTGATTTCATTATTAACAAATATATAGTAAGATTTTAGGCTCGAAGATCAATATGGAATAAGAGTTAGTTGAATATAGTATTTGGGTTGTCGTAACGATGTTTTGCACAACATCCGTTTTAACCCAAATAAGTGTAAGCTTGGAAATATAATAAAGAATATTTCCTAAGTATAGAAATAAACGAGATCGGAAAAGAGATAAGTAATTGGAATATTTTCCAATTATAAATAGCATATATTTTCTAAAGTTTAGAAAATAAAGGAAGGCGATATTCAGAAATGTTTTCCAAATAATGTAAAAGGCCAATATCGTTATTGAAAATATTTGGTTAACAAATATTGATAAAGAAATAGAGAAGTGATTTAACTAATGGAATATTAATTAAGGGCCCAGTGGCATGTTCAAAAAGAAAATTTGATTTTTGAAAAGAGTAAACTGTTTAAAAACTCCCAGGGAAAGACTGTTTGAGTTAAAAACAAATTTAACAGAAATTTGTGAAAGCAAAATTGAATTAAAGTAAAGCCAGTGAAGTAGTAACTGAGACTGAATTAGAATGATATCAAGACAAATTGGATTATAAGATTCAAATTTGAAGTGTAATGGGATAATCAAGTTAAAGAGTTGAGAATCGAGAAGAAACTCGAGTTGGAATGATATTTGGCTCGGATATAAGCGAATGGTTGGGTTGTGGATAAAAGCAGATTGAAATTTGATTGGGATGACCCTTGTATCCGCTGAATTGATAACAGGTGGAAAGGATATAATGATATGCCGACAAAAGGTACAAGCTTATATTTCTATTGGATATAAGATTTATGAGCCGAATAGGCAAGCCGCTTGGCTGTTTGATTTTCTTTTGGGTTGGAGATGGCCCAGAGAGGCGAGTTGGAGTTTGACCGACTGACCAGTACAAAGGAGGTGCTGGCGAAATTTTTCAAAGAGTTAAGGCGTTAGAAATTTTTTAGGATTTTTGGAAATTTTCGTTGATAAGAATTAATTAATATTTAATTGAAATTAAATTGGTCCAGTTGGAAACTGAAGTTAAGAAGTGAACAAATATGTTCTAACCAGTCGATAGGGTCGTCCTCTACCTTTTAGCAACTTCGAGGACGAAATTATTTTAAGTGGGAAAGATTGTAATGACCCGCATTGGCAGAGGTATTATAATTAATTTATTTAATTATATAAATAGTGATAGAGAGAATTTAATGGTTGTGGAATTAAATAATGATGAATATTAATTAAAATAATAAATTAAATAATATATTTAATTCTGAAATAATCAAAATTGGCTGAAATGACGATATGGTGTGAACCGGATCATCTGTGATATTTAATTCAGCCTGGAATTGAATTAGAATAACGAATATGTTATATAAACGACAGTTTGAACGTAGAGTTATAATATAATTAAATTCGAGCTTGAAATGGCGTTGTAGTTCGTGATTTGGCGATTTGAACTTCAACTGAATATACAGGGTTCGTTTTAAGCCGGATTTCTGTGAAACAAGAAACGTAAGGAGCTGGTGGAGTATACCTTTCTAGTGGAAGAGAAAAATCGGGATTTCGTCAGGTAGATTTTGATTCATGTCCAAATCAAATTTCAGAAAAGTCGCTGTGGAATTCCTTTATAAATTATAAAGAAATTATTTATATTTTAAAAAGGAATTTCAATATAAATCGAATATCGAGTTGACCCCGATTTGAAATATCAAGTTATAAATCCCAGTAGAGCTGTATGGTATTCCACGGTGAGTATATACGATAATATTAATTTATTAATATTTTATTTAATTATATTTAAATATATTTATATATTTAAATGGGTCATTCAGAGCTTTAAAAATAGCAAGTTTTGCAAACGAAGTCCGAATTCGATGAAACTAATTTTGTTGGATCCGCTATGTCAAATAGTTGTTAGATTTCCAGTATCGTGCTTTTTAGAGTCACTGTGTGGTCGTACGGATTTTTAGAGTGTGAAACAGTCAGTATTTCGACAGCTAAAAATACGCTGTGTGAGTAAACGAAGTCGGAATTCGACGAAACCAATTTCATTGCGACCGTAATGTAAAATTGTAGCTACATGCCAATTTTCATGATTTTTGGGTATTATATGTGGTTGTATAAATTTTAGAAGACAAATGCAGATAACGATGACTTAAAAATTAATATAAAAATTCTATAAATACTCTCACAAATTTTCTAAACCTAATTCATAACTTTTCTGGTCAATGTTGTGCCGTCACAGTTTTTCCACAAACAAGAACATTTCGATCTCTTCATAAAATCAGAAACTAATTCATACAAATTCTATAAATTACAAAGTATATAGATTTGGAATAGCATGTGAGAGGGCTTCACTCTGGTACTGTTTTTATGCCACTCGATCAACAATTTGCCGTTGTTATTTTAGTGCAGTAAAACCTAGGGTTGATCGAATCCCGAGTTCGAAGCACGGATGGGGGATTTGAGGGTTGTTTTGAGGATCTACGAGTGATTTCACATCTGTTGAAACGACCTGGAAAATCTGAACCAATTAAAATTTTTAAATTGGCTAAAATAGTAGATTTTAAATATTTAAAATAAATATTTCAAATAATAGCAATGAAAAGTGAGTTTGAATCGACGTTTGAAAACAAATAAAATTAATTATAATTATAAACAAGGCCTGAAATGGTGCTGCAGTTTCAAAAATTGAATTCAAACTTTGTCGGACCGTACCAGGTGCAAAACAAAACGGATTTGAGTGAAACCAAAAATATTTAAATCTGTTAGTGAATACCTTTCTAACGAATCTGAAAAATCGAAGTTTCATAGCGGAAAGCAAAAGTTATGGCCAAATGAATTTTCAGAAAGGTCGCTATGGAATTTATATAGCCCATGAAATTGGCTATTTTGCAAACGACCTCGGAATTCGACGAAACCACTTTTGTTGGATCCGGGATGTGAAGTCATTGCTAGGTTTCAAATTTCATAAATTTTTAAGCTAGTATGAGAGCGTGTCAAAGGAAAACGTGTTTTGGTCAATTACAGTTAAATTGGATCGACCAAAAATGGGCCTTTTTGCAAACGGGCTCAGAATTCGACATAACTAATTTTGTTGGGACCATATCGTCATAACATAGCTAGATTTATTTTTCGGGAATTTTCAAAATCAGTATGTGGCCACGGCAAATTAAAATGTACGTTTAAATTATATATATATATATATATTGATTTATATTTTAAATTTCGCGAAAACTGATAGTAATAGACGAATTGGGTTACGAAATATATCCCATTGTGTTCGGAAGGGCGGTAATTAGCTAGGGGCGATAGTCGTTGGAGTTCGTTTGGAGATATGAGTGTTAAACTTCACAAAAATGCAACATTTGAATAAAATATAAATAAATAAATAAATAAATTTGCTTAAAAAGGGGAAACCCTTGTCCCTTTACATGAAGCGCCGCCAATCCAAATTGAAGGCAGAAATTGCTCATTCTTTTCCCCATTAAATTCTTCCTCCACAAATCGACTAAGATTCTACACGAATATTCAAGAGGTTTCTTCGATCTTCAAGACCATACCACCCTGATCGAATTCTGCTAGCTGTGGAGGTCAGAATCTCCATATAAATTCACTTCTTTTCATTCGCGTTTTCAGCGCCAGGAATTCCACCGAGTTGGTCCAGGTGGCATCTGCAGGAGGGCAGCGCCGAGGGCTTTCAAGTGGCATATGCTGATCGTCGGTCAAGGCAACATTGAGGCGCCTGTTTCGAGGTGAAGTTTGGAAACAACGGGTTCGGTTATATGGGTGTAACTGAACGATGAAGAAGGCATGGTTAAAGGCTTAAAACGTTGGTTAAGAAAGGTTTAACTAAGTTAGTTATTTAATTATTTTAATAATGTCATTATTACTTAAATATTTAAACTGCTATAACATTTGCAAATCAAATCGGAATTCAGTGAAACAAGAGAAAGTGGACTCGTGTGGACATCTTCTACATTTCAGAAGAGACCGCATATTTTTCTGAGCCTTCTTCAATTTTTGGTGGAGGGGAACCCAATGTGAGATATCTAATATTATAAACGATATGGAAAACAACGATGTATAAATTATATAGTTGATGTATGAGTTATATAAGCATTGTACATCTCATGTAAAAGCGTTGTATAAGTTGTATGGTTGATGTATAAGTTATATATGTGTTGTAAAAAAATTATATTTGCAATGAAATGATATTGAATTGTGTTGAAGTGAATTGAAATATATTTATATAATAATATATATATATATACTCCACTCGTCCACAGACCATGGACGATATTTATTGGTTGTGTTGTTTGGATTATTTGGTTGATGTGAAATTTGGTGAATGATGTGAATGATTTATTGTGGTTGAAAAATACCCATTTATGGTTGAAAACAAAAATAGAATAGGATGTGGAAATGAAAATAAAACATGCCGCCTGCATGCGAACTAGATGCATGAATCCCCATTGTCAAAAACCGCAAGGTTTTAAGGTAGAATGAGGAGCCGTACATCGATACGGTCCCGGTTTTAACTACCCTTTCGTTATGCTGCCGAAATTTCCTGAAATATTCATGTGTTTGATTTATTTTCAATTGTTGAAACTATATTCATTTGTTGAGTGGAAATTCATGTGTATAAAATAATCGTGTTTTGAAATAAATTGTTTTACAATAAAAATCACATTTTTACTATATACATGAACTGTGGAAAATGGTGATGTGTATAAATAAATATCTGTTGGATAAAAATATCATTTTTATCGATAGTGCGAAGTGAAAATGGTTTTGAAATCGAAGAATGAAATATATAGAAATATATATAATTATAATATATCGAATAACGAAGCTGCAGTTCGTATTTTGAAACCGTGATTTCAAACGATTAGTGCGGAAGATCCGACCATCGGATTTTCCTGAAACCACAACCGTTGGGTTCGCCTTGGAAATATCTTTCCAACGGAACCAACTTTGTAAAGATCCAACGGTTGGATTATCTGGAATGTTTAATTCAAATCTGAAGAAAAACAGCGCCAGAATCGATTATATATATATATATATAAATATAATTAAATTAAATTGAACAACGACGCTGCAGTTCGTAATTTGAAATAATAACTTCAAACGATTAGTGCGGGAGATCCGACCATCGGATTTTCCCAAAACTGAAACTGTTGGATTTGTTTTGAAAAGATCTTTTTAATGATATAAATTCTGTGAAGATCCAATGATTAGATTTTCAGATATGTGTAAATCAAATCTGGAGAAAAACAGCGACACGGTCGCGTTATGGCCTGAAGAATTGTTTGAATGAATTGGCTATTTTTAAATAAATAAAAATAGCGATAAATCATGATAAAATATTATAAACGATATGGAATGGAAATAAACTGAATTTGCTCGATTAATTTTATATTTGATGGTTGAATGTGTTTGGTGTGAAAAGTACATTAAAGAACAAAATTGGTGTTGTCGAATAATTTAACCATTGAAATGAATTGATTTGAAATTCTAGATATACGTGAATTATTTGAAAAGGCCGAGTTAATTCTCATTTCAAATAATTGATCGACGAGTGAAAGTCGAAGATATGAAGACGGTGCAAGACAGATGATCTTCACGTCGAATGGAGGGGTGCTACTGATGCTCATGATAGGAGTATCTACCTTGACGGGGTTGAAGTAGTAGCCACCTGGACGTACTTGTTGATTGTACGGATATGCGAGGTATTGAGTGCCTCCGGTTTCGTTCAGACCCAGAACGAACATGTAAATGGACTGCGTGTCTGACATTGGATTTTGTTCTGTGCAGATTGATCTCTATTAAATATATATTTGTTTGGCAGCTGAGAATTTATTCTCTTGCTTAATGCCCTTCTCTGAGACGTACGAGCCCAGAGGTTATATATCGATAGAAATCAGTCGCACGGGGGTGGATTGCCTATGTGGCACGCCTAAGTGATAGATGATCAAGGCTTCTATTGAAAAGCAAAGTCTTGTGGTTGATGATCAAAGCACAGCCTGTGTGGCATAGCTTTGTGTATAACGTGAATTCGCGATCCTCACACCCCGGGATGGACCAGAAACGGGAGAAGGATCCAGGGAGGACATGCGTTTCTTTCTAGCTAGGGTGGTGTCAGTGACCTACCAGCCCTGACATTTATATACTTTTCACCTGTGTGGTTGTTGCTGTTGTGAGGCGCCTTGGATATATCGGTCGATCCAGGACCGATGGAGTCATTGGGCTCATTAATGCCCCAAAGGGTGGGGAAACGCAGTGTTCAGGCATTTTAATCCACATCGGTGGACCGGCCCTGTGTCTCCTAAGGGTCACTCGAGCTCTGATCCTAAGACACGGGCTTGAGCGTCTCGAATTGGTAAGGACTATCTTTTGCCTTGGTTCATGATGGAAATCCAATTTCCAAATACGACATCGTGCGGTTTTGATTGTATATATATGGCGACATGATATATGGTACCCATGCCGTCTATGATTGATAGTTATGATTGAAATTGTTTTTGAAACATATATGCACTAGCAATAATATCAAATGATTTGTTTGGCTCGTATCAAGTATATTTTGGTCATTATAAGGTAAAACTCTATCCTTTGGTTTGTGTTGCATTGTGTGATGGGAACTGAGTCTTATAATGGCTTCATTTTTATAAAAAAGCATTGCGATGTTTAAAAGAATTATTTGTTTTTAAAGCACTGGCAATCCAATGGAGTAAACCCGTTCCGCGAAAGTGGCGTGGACTCGTGATTAGCCATATTTGAAAATGTGTTAAGTAGATTTCTCATACCAGTCCCATGACTGACTCGTAGTTTGTTTCACTTGCAAACTCGGGTGCCCCTTTTCCTACACGGGCAGCCTTTTATTCAGGTTTTAGCAGGCTCTTTCTGGATAACTGGAGCTGAAGATAGATTCCATCATTTATCTCTTTTTATGTTGTTCAGCTCCTGTTGTACATATTATGTTTTTCTTTTCCGCAGTGGACATTTATGTATAGCTGAACTGTATTTTGTACTAAGTAAGATCCTATATACTGTGTAACTCTGATGATTATATTTATCCAGTGTATTCTATTGTGCATTATTTGGTGTATTTATTTATTTATGTTCTGTTATTATCTGTTTATGTGTTATATTCCAAAGATTGCCCTTGCCACCGTCTTATCGGGAATGGGGTTGTCACAAACATGGTATCAGAGCTTTGGTTAAGCTTAGTTCTGGAATATAACATATTAACTAACTCGTCCGAAATAGAACCAGTAGTGTTCTAGAATGAGTAACTCATTACAGATAGGATCAGTAATATCATAGTATGAGTATAACAGAATGAAATACACTTCGATAGACACATTTACATACAAGTATATGTCTCTATGTTTCAAAAATACCTTTTCTGTTGGCCTAACACTTTGTCTGCTATTTGCAGACATAGAAAATGAGTGGCAGAAGCAGAAGAAATAATCCTATGGTTCAACAAATTAATGAGCCAGTTGTACTCCCTCAGCCAGGATCGGATATAGAAGCTCAATTGAAAAGATATCGAAATCTGGGAGGAGTGCCATTCACGGGAAGTGAATCTATTATTCAAACTCAGGCTTGGATGAGTTCTGCTGAAAGAATTTTTGAAAGTTTCCAGCTGAGAGATGACCAGAAAAGATTAGTGGCATCTTGGGCACTCAAAGAAGCTTTAATCTGGTGGGAAACAATCATTAAAGATAATCCAAAAGGTGATATCACCTGGGGTATGTTCAAACAACTTTTCAATAAAAAAATTATTCCTCCAGAAGTAACTGAGCGGTTATGTGATGAATTCTACTATTTGATATAAGGAGATATGAATATCCCAGAATATCATAAGAAATTCAATGAACTTTCTCACTTCGCCCCTCATCTAATACGAGATCTAAAGAGGAAGAATCTGAGATTTATTAATGGTCTTCAGAGGAAATACCAGAATAGTGTGATGGGCCATGTGAAGCTTCCTTTTTCTGAAGTGATATACATGGCTTATCAATATGAAGATCTTGATAGGTGAGGCCTTTTTGTCGACGAAGAGGAAGTTAGCACTAGCAGAAAAAGGAGATCTGAAACTGATAGCCCAGAGACAAGTACAAAGCCAGAGGCCAGTACGACGTCTGGGACCAGAAAGAAACCTATAGTCAATCGAAAGAAGGCTAAATCTGAGAAGGTGCCAGTAACAACTACCACCTGCTCTAACTGTAATCGGAAAGGGCATTTGGCGATAAACTGTGGACCCTTAAGGAAGAGATTAAAGGGTGGACTTCAATCCAAGAAGGGATTTCAAGAAAACCGAAAATGCAGTCAATGCCATCAGGCTGGTCATATTTCCAAGGCTTGCCAGTTATCGATGAAACCTGAGATAGTAGAAGTAAATGAAGTGGTAGAAGTTCCTGCATCCTCGTCTAGTCAGGAAAGGTCAGATGTTTTAGAAGGCACGCTTACTGTCAAAAACATTCCGGTTAAAGTACTGTTTGACATAGGCGCGTCGAGAAGCTTTATTACAAAGAATGCGGTTAAGAAATTAGATTTGAAATTGAAAAAGCTCAAAGAATCCATCACTGTCCAGAATCCGGTTGGGGGTTCCCTCAATCTTAGTTGGGTTTGTGGAGTACCTGTTTCCTTTTCTCATTATCGGTTTCCTTGTATCTCGATCATCATGAATTTTACCGAATTCGATCTTATTTTAGGATTATACTGGTTAACCAAATACGAAGCTGAGGTTAAATGTGCAGAAAGGGTTGTCAAGGTTAAAACGAAGCTTGCCAATATTGTAATTCCCTATGCAGGCCCGAGTTCTGATAGAAAGGACTTCTGGGCAGCATTAGATATTTCTCCTGCTCTAATAGAACCTGTTCCTGTCGTTTCAGAGAATATCCCAGTCGACATAGAAAATATCCCAGTTGTCAAGAACTATGCGGATGTGTTCGAAGAAGTTGTTAGCTTACCTCCGCAAAGAGAAATTGATTTTAAAATCTCTTTAGTCCCGAATGCAAGGCTAGTGGTTTACGCAATTCGAAGGATGACCTTGAAGGAGAAAGAAGAGTTAGATAATCAAACTAGACAGCTAGTATGGAAAGGTCTAATCAGGCCTAGTTTCTCTGATTGGGGAGCAGCAGTGGTATTTGTTCCGAAGTCCGACGGTACTCTCAGACTGTGTGTGGATTATCGCGACTTGAATAAGCAGACATTGAAAAACAAATATCCATTGCCGCAGATTGATGATTTATTGGACCGATTGAATGGAGCATAAGTGTTTTCACGAATGGACCTAGCTACAGGTTTCCATCAACTTCGTATTGCCGAAGAGTGTGTTCCTTTGACAGCATTCAGAGGTCCGGACTTATTCTACGAGTGGTTGGTAATGTCGTTCGGCTTATGTAACGCTCCAGCTTATTTCGTCGATCTGATGAACAGAGTATTCATAGGAGTATTGAATAAATTTGTTCTGGTTTTCATTGATGATATCCTGATCTTCTCTAAGTCAGAAAGCGAGCACGAAAAACATTTGGAACAAGTGTTAGAAATTCTGAGAAGGAATGTTTTAAAAGCAAAGTTTTCTAAATGTATATTCTGGCAGGAAGAAGATAAATTTCTTCGCCACGTCGTGTCAAAGCAAGGAATTTCAGTGGATCCCAGTAAAATCACTTCTATTCAGAATTGGAAACAGCCTCGTACACCCACGGAAGTCATAATTTTTCTCGAGTTGGCCAGTTATTATCGGAAATTCATTAAGGATTTTGCAAAGACATCCAGTTCCTTAACGAAATTAACTAAGAAACATTCGAGATTCATTTGGACTTCGGTATGTGAGGAAGCTTTCCAGGAGTTGAAATTAAAACTGACGACCGCTCCAGTGTTAACAATAATAGATGGCAATGAGGACTTGAAAGTCTGGACTGACGCATCTAGAGGAGGCCTTGGCGCGGTGTTAATGCAAAGAGGTCAAGTGATTGCTTATGCTAACCGTCAGCTGAAACCGCATGAGAAGAATTATGTAACTCATGATCTTGAGTTGTTAGCCATCGTCTTTGCTTTGAAAATCTGGAGGCACTATCTTTTGAGTGAGAAATTCGAACTGTATACTGACCATCAGTCATTGAAGTATCTGTTCACCCAGAAGGACTTGAATCTAAGACAGCAGCGTTGGCCAGAATTTCTTGCGGCCTACGATTTTGAGATTTTGTACACTCCAGGGAAAGCCAATGTTGTGGCTGATGCGCTGAGCAGAAAGAATGTAATAATCGCCAGTTTTATCATTACGACGTCGTTGATTGATAAAATATCTGCTCTTCAGAAGGATGATCACTTCATTCAAAGAATCAAAGAAAGAATACAGAAAGGCGAGACCTTGAGTTTTCAAATCGATGACGAGGGAATCCTATGGTTGAAAGGCCGAATCTGTGTGCCAAACATTACAGAACTTCGAAGAGAAGTATTGGATGAATATCACAAAGCCAAGCTCAGTATCCATCCGGGGGTGAGCAAGATGTATAATGATATCAAACGCACTTTCTGGTGGAGATCTATGAAACGAGACATCTCCTTATATGTTAGTCGGTGTACTACTTGTCAGCAAATCAAAAGCGATCAGCAAAAGCTCGCTGGATTGTTGCAACCTTTTGAAATTCCCGGTGGGAAGTGGGAACATATTTCTATGGATTTCATAGATGGTTTGCCCAGAACCAGAAGAGGAAATGACAGTATTTGGGTGATCGTGGATCGATTCACGAAGACCGCCCATTTCATACCTGTCAAATCGAATAGGACTGCTCAGAGTCTGGCACAGGTATATTTCAAGGAAATTGTTAGACTGCACGGAGTTCCCATAAGCATCGTTAGTGATCGTGACCCGATTTTTGCCAGTAAATTCTGGGAAGCATTCCAAGCAGAATTGGGAACGAAACTGAACTTGAGCACCACATATCATCCTTAGACAGATGGTCAGACTGAGAGGGTGAATCGTATTTTTGAAGATTTATTGCGGGCTTGTATTCTTGATTTTGGCGGATCGTGGGAAGACGATTTACATTTGGCTGAATTCTCATATAACAACAGTTACCAAGCGAGCCTGACAATGTCACCATTCGAAGCATTGTATGGTAGACCATGTCGATCCCCTGCTTGTTGGGTCGAACCTGGTAACAGACTTGTATTGGGGCCAGATATGATTCGCGATGCTGCAGATAAAGTCGATTTCGTTAAGAAACGATTACTAGCCGCCCAAAGCCGACAAAAGAGTTATGCAGATAAGAGAAGAAGGGATATATCATTTGCTGTTGGCGACTATGTATATTTGAAAGTATCTCCGATGAGAGGAGTTATCCGGTTTGGTAAAACAAGGAAATTGGCGCCCAAATTCATTGGTCCGTTTCCTATTCTTGAACGGATTGGAACTCTCGCATATAAGGTTCAATTGCCTAATTGGTTTCCTGGAGTTCATGATGTATTTCACGTATCTCAACTTCGAAAGCATGTTCATGATCCAGACTTGATCGTGGAAGAAGCAGCGCAACAGGATATAGAAATCACTCCAGAATTGGCAGTTAGGAGAGAGCCATTAAAGATAATTGGCAAAGAAACCAAAGAGTTGAGGAACAAAAAGGTTCACCTAGTCAAAGTGCAATGGAGTGGAGATCCGCGAAATTGTACTTGGGAAACTGAGGAGGGCATTCAGAAAGCCTATCCTAGGTGTCGAGTGGATATCTTTGATTGACTCCGGTGCAAGGTACATTTACCATACTTTGCATTACCATTTAATCCTCTACTCTGTTGTTATTTCATTCCGTGGATGTGCACTTTTACTTCTATAGTCTGATTAATTTAAAAAGAGTGTAGAATTAATTTGTATGATTTTGAAAAGTTAAAAACAAATTGCTTTTTGTTTGTGTTGTGTGATAGTAGATTTGATTAAATTATTAAAACGATAGTTAATTTAATCAATAAGAGGATGAATGGTAGGATTTATTCGATTAAATCACACATTGAACTGATTTAAAAATAAATAGATATATATACATATGCATTATATATGTTTGAACAGGTAATTGGATTGGCTGTTGAGTAAAGAAATTATTTGCGTGCCCGACAAATAGGTAAACCTTAATGAATTGGATGCGAAATAATATTATATCAACTCCTGTGAATGCCATTGGATGCGGAGTGCTGGTTGTTCTGTGTGAAATAATAAATGTCGCCATAGGATAGTAACAATTAATTTTGAACTACACTACATGGCATACTTCTTGAAGATAGGCATACTTCATCATATACCACATAAGCCTTTGGAGCTTGTGTGACGAGGGGAGAGATTTACCATATGAGCGAGAGGCTTGTATGGCGATGTCTATATTTTACAGGTTGAACTGATGACTGATATGGACTATTTAAATTGTAACGATAAAATTGCCAGATTAATAAAAACCCCACATGGGTCTGGAGTTGACAATAATCACGTCTTTCTAGTTATTAGACACGGCACATGGACTATTTATTTCCCACACGATACGAGGTGACGAGGATTCATCCTCTGGAGCATTTAAAATACACACTCCCTCAGGCTTTGATAGGGTGACGAGAATTTATTCTCTGGAGTTATTATCAATACACGCTCCCTTGTAAACACCAGAATATATCACTATAAATATGTGTATGCTTATTAGGATTTATTGGGTACCTAATACGGCCCAATAAATTTCCAAACCTCTCCCCGTACAAAGGAGGTTATGGCGAATTTTTTTGAAAATTCCGGGTGTTAGCCAAATTTTTGAAGAATTTGAAAATTCTCAGAAACTGAAAAGTTGGAGAATGGAAGCCAGATCGAACGTAGAGTTGTTTAATCAAACCACTTTCGACTTTGTTCCTTTTTGGGGACGAAAAGTTTTAAGTGGGGGAGATTGTAACGATCCGGAAAATCTGAACCAATTTAAAATTTTAAATTGGCTAAAATAGTAGATTTTAAATATTTAAAATAAATATTTCAAATAATAGCAATGAAAAGTGAGTTTGAATCGACGTTTGAAAATGAATATAATTAATTCTAATTATAAACAAGGCCTGAAATGGCGCTGCAGTTTCAAAAATTGAATTCAAACTTTATCGGACTGTACCGGGTGCAAAACAAAACGGATTTGAGTGAAACCAAAAATATTTAAATCTGTTAGTGAATACCTTTCTAACGAAACTGAAAAATCGAAGTTTCATAGCGGAAAGCAAAAGTTATGGCCAAATGAATTTTCAGAAAGGTAGCTATGGAATTTATATAGCCCATGAAATTGGCCATTTTGCAAACCACCTCGGAATTCGACGAAACCACTTTTGTTGGATCCGGGATGTGAAGTTATTGCTAGGTTTCAAATTTCATAATTTTGAAGCTAGTATGAGAGCGTGGCAAAGGAAAACGTGTTTTGGTCAATTATAGTTAAATTGGATCGACCAGAAATGGGCCTTTTTCAAATGGGCTCAGAATTCGACGAAACTAGTTTTGTTGGGACAATATCTTCATAACATAGCTAGATTTATTTTTCGGGAATTTTCAAAATCAGTAAATTAAAATGTACGTTTAGATTATATATATATATATATATTGATTTATATTTTAAATTTGGCGAAAACTGATCGTAACAACCGAATTGGGTTACGAAATATATCCCATTGTGTTCGGAAGGGCGGTAATTAGCTAGGGGCGATAGTCGTCGGAGTTCGTTTGGAGATATGAGTGTTAAACTTCACAAAAATACAACATTTGAATAAAATATAAATAAATAAATATGCTTGAAAAGGGGAAACCCTTATCCCTTTACACGAAGCGCCGCAATCCAAATTGAAGGCAGAAATCGCTCGTTCTTTTCCCCATTAAATTCTTCCACCATAAATCGAATTAGACTAAGATTCTACACGAATATTCAAGAGGTTTCTTCGATCTTCAAGACCATACCACCCTGATCGAATTCTGCTAGCTGTGGAGGTCAGAATCTCCACATAAAGTCACTTCTTTCGTTCGCGTTTTCAGCGGCAGGAATTCCACCGAGTTGGTCCAGGTGGCATCTGCAGGAGGGCGGTGCCGAGGGCTTTCAAGTGGCATATGCCGATCGTCGGTCAAGGCATCATTGAGGTGCCAATTTCGAGGTGAAGTTTGGAAACAACGGGTTCGGTTATATGGGTGTAACTGAACGATGAAGAAGGCATGGTTAACGGCTTAAAACGTTGGTTAAGAAAGGTTTAACTAAGTTAGTTATTTAATTATTTTATTAATGTCATTATTACTTAAATATTTAAACTGCTATAACATTTGCAAATCAAATCGGAATTAAGTGAAACAAGAGACAGTGGACTCGTGTGGACGTCTTCTACATTTCAGAAGAGACCGCATATTTTTCTGAGCCTTCTGCAATTTTTGGTGGAGTGGAACCCAATGTGAGATATCTAATATTATAAACGATATGGAAAACAACGATGTATAAATTATATAGTTGATGTATGAGTTATATAAGCGTTGTACATCTCATGTATAAGCGTTGTATAAGTTGTATGGTCGATGTATAAGTTATATATGCATTGTAAAAAAATATATGCAATGAAATGATATTGAATTGTGTTGAAGTGAATTGAAATATATTTATATAATATTATATATATATACTCCCCTCGTCCACAGACCATGGACGATATTTATTGGTTATGTTGTTGTTTGGATTATTTGGTTGATGTGAAATTTGGTGAAAGATGTGAATGATTGATTGTGGTTGAAAAATACCCGTTTGTGGTTGAAAACAAAAATAGAATAGGATGTGGAAATGAAAATAAAACATGCCACCTACGTGCGAACTAGATGCATGAATCCCCATTGTCAAAAACCGCAAGGTTTTAAGGTAGAGCGAGGAGTCGTACATCGATACGGTCCCGGTTTTAACTACCCTGTCGTTATGCTGCCGAAATTTCCTGAAATATTCATGTGTTTGATTTATTTTCAATTGTTAAAACTATATTCATTTGTTGAGTGGAAATTCATGTATATAAAATAATCGTGTTTTGAAATAAATTGTTTTACAATAAAAATCATATTTTTACTATATACATGAACTGTGGAAAATGGTGATGTGTAGAAATAAATATCTGTTGGATAAAAATATCATTTCAATCGATAGTGCCAAGTGAAAATGGTTTTGAAATCGAAGAATGAAATATATAGAAATATATATAATTATAATATATCGAATAACGAAGCTGTAGTTCGTATTTTGAAACCGTGATTTCAAACGATTAGTGCGGAAGATCCGACCATCGGATTTTCCTGAAACCACAACCGTTGGGTTCGCCTTGGAAATATCTTTCCAACGGCACCAACTTTGTAAAGATCCAACTGTTGGATTGTCTGGAATGTTTAATTCAAATCTGAAGAAAAACAGCGCCAGAATCGATTATATTTATATATATAAAAATATAATTAAATTAAATCGAATAACGACGCTGCAGTTCGTATTTTGAAATCATAACTTCAAACGATTAGTGCGGGAGATCCGACCATCGGATTTTCCCAAAACTGAAACCATTGGATTTGTTTTGAAAATATCTTTTTAATGATATAAATTTTGTGAAGATCCAACGGTTAGATTTTCAGATATGTGTAAATCAAATCTAGAGAAAAACAGTGCCACGGCCGTGTTATGGCCTGAAACATTATTTGAATGAATTGGCTATTTTTAAATAAATAAAAACAACGATAAATCGTGATAAAATATTATAAACGATATGGAATGGAAATAAACTGAATTTGCTCGATTTATTTGATATTTGATGGTTGAATGTGTTTGGTGTGAAAATTACATTAAAGAACAAAATTGGTGTTGTCGAATAATTTAACCGTTGAAATGAATTGATTTGAAATTCTAGATATACGTGAATTATTTGAAAAGGCCAAGTTAATTCTCATTTCAAATAATTGAACGACGAGTGAAAGTCGAAGATATGAAGACGGTGCAAGACCGATGATCTTCACGTCGAATGGAGGGGTGCTACTGATGCTCATGATAGGAGTAGCTACCTTGACGGGGTTGAAGTAGTAGTCACCTGGACGTACTTGTTGATTGTACGGATATGCGAGGTATTGAGTGCCTCCGGTTTCGTTCAGACCCAGAACGAACGTGTAAATGGACTGCGTGTCTGACATTGGATTTTGTTCTGTGCAGATTGATCTCTATTAAATATATATTTGTTTGGCGGCTAAGAATTTATTCTCTTGCTTAACGCCCTTCTCTGAGACGTACGAGCCCAGAGGTTATATATCGATAGAAATCAGTCGCACGGGGTGGATTGCCTGTGTGGCACGCCTAAGTGATAGATGATCAAGGCTTCTGTTGAAAAGCAAAGTCTTGTGGTTGATGATCAAAGCACAACCTGTGTGGCATAGCTTTGTGTATAACGTGAATTCGCGATCCTCACACCCCGGGATGGACCAGAAACGGGAGAAGGATCCAGGGAGGACATGCGTTTCTTTCTAGCTAGGGTGGTGTCAGTGACCTACCAGCCCTGACATTTATATACTTTTCAACTGTGTTGTTGTTGCTGTTGCGAGGCGCCTTGGATATATCGGTCGATCCGGGACCGATGGAGTCATTGGGCTCATTAATGCCCCAAAGGGCGGGGAAACGCAGTGTTCAGGCATTTTAATCCACATCGGTGGACCGACCCTGTGTCTCCTAAGGGTCACTCGAGCTCTGATCCTGAGACATGGGCTTGAGCGTCTCGAATCGGTAAGGACTATCTTTTTCCTTGGTTCATGATGGAAATCCAATTTCCAAATACGACATCGTGCGGTTTTGATTGTATATATATATGGCGACATAATATATGGTACCCATGCCGTCTATGATTGATAGTTATGATTGAAATCGTTTTTGAAACATATATGCACTAGCAATAATATCAAATGATTTGTTTGGCTCGTATCAAGCATATTTTGGTCATTATAAGGTAAAACGCTATCCTCAGGTTTGTGTTGCATTGTGTGATGGGAACTGAGTCTTATAATGGCTTCATTTTTATAAAAAGCATTGCGATGTTTAAAAGAATTATTTGTTTTTAAAGCACTGGCAATCCAATGGAGTAAACCCGTTCCGCGAAAGTGGCGTGGTCCCGTGATTAGCGATATTTGAAAATGTGTTAAGTAGATTTCTCATACCAGTCCCATGACTGACTCGTAGTTTGTTTCACTTGCAAACTCGGGTGCCCCTTTTCCTACACGAGCAGCCTTGTATTCAGGTTTTAGCAGGCTCTTTCTAGATAGCTGGAGCTGAAGATGGATTCTATCATTTATCTCTTTTTATGCTGTTCAGCTCCTGTTGTACATATTATGTTTTTCTTTTCCGCAGTGGACATTTATGTATAGCTGAACTGTATTTTGTACTAAGTAAGATCCTATATACTGTGTAACTTTGATGATTATATTTATCCAGTGTATTCTATTGTGCATTATCTGGTGTATTTATTTATTTCTGTTCTGTTATTATCTGTTTATGTGTTATATTCCAAAGATTACCCTCGCCACCGTCTTATCGGGAATGGGGTTGTCACATCTGTAGAGAAGGATTGAATGGATTCGAACCCAGAAGGTGTCGATACCTCCATGGTACAGCTGCTCGACGCGGTTGCCTGGTACTGTCGAGTTGGGTACTTTCGGAGGTGAAACGAAGAGAAGGTGAAAAGGAGTTTTATCATGATTTTAGTTTGAATTGTTGTTGAGAATTGAAGGATCAAGGACAGATCGAAATAGAGGAGTTTGCTGCTGGAGTTTGCCACAGGAATTGAGGAAGAAGAGGCTGACGGTTTTGGGATTGGGAGGAAGTAAAAGTGTGCGGACCTTGTATGTTTAAAATGGGTATGGGCCAAGGGTATTTGGTAAGGCCCATTATGTAATTTAAATAGAATCAATTTTAAATCATATGAGTACATAACTTGTAAAGTGTATAACCTTCCCATACGGTATCAGATTGACGAACCGTAAGTTGCGCTGAGATCGTATGGACGGACACTACACGATGGAACTTACGGGAAGTCCATCGGAGCTCATTACAATTTATGGCAAAATAAATTGTCCGTCTGAATCGAGCGATGATTATCGTTATTAACGATGATCGTCCAATGTGAGTAAATCTCACTAACTCTGAACAGTTTATAATTTCATGTTGTATTTTTAGAACTGTTAAATAATGGCTGATTGATTGTGTGTTCATCACTTTACTGTTAAATAGTTAAATAATGGCTGATTGATTGTATAATTTCATGTTGTATTTTTAGAACTGTTAAATAATGTCCATCGCGACGACAACTCAAACCACTTTACTTATTTACTAAATTCACTTAACCACTTTCACTCTCCAACCGTTGGTGATATACATTCGATACACTCAAGCGAAATGAGTGGTCGGTCATGTGTGGTCGGCTTGCAAGATGTTCTTGTTGAACCCAGTGTATTCCTTTCTAGAGGTACACTAGCGAAAGGTGGTTCCATACCTTGTCATAGTTGGAAATCCATTACCCAATACGTGCTTGCGGTTTTGATTGTATACTATATATGTAGAACGTGAGATGAAAACGTTTCTGCTAGATGATTATTATATTGTGGTTGATAGACATTATTATAATATCAAAAAGGTTTTTGATATAAAGATAATTTGGATTCTCATAACGGAAAAACCCGTTCCGTTATACGGCGTGGTCTTATGAGATATCGATTACTTGTTCAACCTGTTTTAAAACTGTTTTACTCATACCAGTCCCATGACTGACCCGGAGTTTATTTGTTTGTTTCCCTAAACTCTTGGGTGCCTAATTTTGTACGGGCAGTCAAGTAGTCGGGATTTACAGATATACTGGAAGAGCTTGGAGCAGGAGGCTTCAGGATTATATAGCTATAGTTATTTCCGCTGAGTTGTAAGTGTTGTACTTTGATAAATGATATATATATTCAAGTATAAATTTGTATTTCAAAGTTACGTTATGAAATATATTTATTCGTTCCGCTGTGAGATTCGTGTTACTCTGATATTGTGGTCTTCTTCTTCTTCTATTATAAGTTTCTATCTTATATTTCCTCATCCTCTAATTTCTTTCATTAATGACCGGTATTTTCGATCCTTGGATGTTCGATATGTGTTGTATATCGGATAACCAAGATCGCTAAAATCCCGGGTCATTACAAATAAAGTCCATTGAAATGTTATCCCATTTCCACTATGGGACCTCTAGAGGATGAAGAAAACCACCAGGCTTTTTTGCTCCGCCTTGACTTGCTGGCATATTAAGCATTTAGAGACGAATTCAGCTACATCCCTCTTCATGCCATTCCAAAAGGAAATCCTTTTTACTTCTTTATACATCTTGTCTCCACCTAGGTGTATGGTCAACTTGGAATGGTGTGCCTCTTCGAGAACCTTCTTCACCGAATCACTTGCTTGTGGGATGCATAGCCTTCCATCCCGCCTCAACCAACCCATATCATCGATGGAGTATCTATTGAGGTGACTAGAAGTCTCACCCCTAATTAACTTATCCATCGTATCAACTAGCTGAGGGTGTTCACGTTGCGCGGTTCCTATTGAGTCCAAAAGAGTAGTCCGCGCCTCTAGTGATGCTAACAAACCAGTCACATGATCGACAGAGGGTCTAAAGTCAAAGTTGGCTATGTACTCCAAGCTCTTCCTTTCTACAAAGAGAGGACTTAAGGTCAGCTTCTTTCTACTCAAGGCGTCTGCTACTACTTTTCCCTTGCTAAGGGTATAGGAAATCTCGAAATCGTAGGATGCCAAGAACTCCATCCACCTTTGTTGCCTCAAGTTAAGATCTTTCTACGAGAAAAGGTACTTCAACAATTTATGGTCAGTATACAATTCAAACTTCTCACCTAGGAGATAGTGGCGCCAAGACTTAAGCGCAAAGACGATGGCAGCCAACTCTAGATCATGGGTTGGGTAGTTTTTCTCATGTACTTTCAACTGTCTGCCTCCATAAGCTACTACCTTCCCTTCTTGCATCAAGACAACACCTAGTCCCGTACCACATGCATCCGTGTATATGGAAAACATCTTGCTCCCATCCGGCAATGTCAGAACTAGGGTTGTTGTTAAAGCCCTCTTCAATTTTTGGAAAGCAACATCGCAATACAAATCCCAATTGAAAGTTAGGTTCTTCTTCGTCAACCTTGTAAGTGGAGCTGAGATTTTCGCAAAGTCTTTGATGAACTTTCAGTAAAAGCCCGCTAGCCCGAGGAAGTTTCGGACTTCGGTCACATTCCGTGGAACCTTCCAATCTTGCACCGTAATTACTTTTGCGGGGTCCACAGCTAACCCTTCCTTGGAAACCACATGTACAAGAAACCTTACTTCCTCTCTCCAGAAGTGGCATTTGGAGAATTTGGCTTTCAACTGATTTGCTCAAAGAGTATCCATGACTTCTTTTACATGATAAGCATGCTCTTCCTCACTCTTCGAGAAAATCAAAATGTCATCTAAGAAGACCACCACAAACTTATTAAGGAACTCCCTGAACACCCTGCTCATCAAGTCAACGAAATAAGCGGGTGCGTTTGTCAAGCCGAAAGGCATGACAAGCCACTCGAAGAAACCATCCGGGATTCTGAACGCGGTCTTATCAATACTGTCTTCAGCCACCCTTAGCTGATGAAACCCAGTAGCTAGATCTAGTTGGGAGAAAACCGATGCACCTACAAGCTGATCGAACAAGTCATCTATTCTTGGAAGTGGGTGCCTATTCTTCTTGGTCAGCTTGTTTAGCTCTCGATAGTCAACGCATAAGCGAAGTGAAATATCTGCTTTGGTTGTGGATACTACTGGAGCACCCCATTTAGAAATACTCCGCCTTATAAACCATTTCTCAAGCAACTCTTTAACTTGCTTGCTGAGCTCTTTTCTCTTCCTTGGAGCCAAGTGTCTAACGGGTAAAGCAACGGGTTGTGCATTATCAACAAGGTATATGCAGGAGTCTATCTCCCACTTCGGAGGTAACCCGTTCACCTCCTCAAAGACATCTGAGTATTCGCGGACTACTCTAACAGACTGCAAATTCTCAACAGAAGCATCAAGAGATTCTAGATAACTAAGCATAACAGAGTTCATGGGACTACAAGAAATTTCGAGAGTGTCACCGAGGCGAGTCATGAGTCTAACCACTCTCTTTTCACAATCGAGGATGGAACCATTACTGGATAGCCAATCCATGCCTAGAATCAACCCATAGCCCATGAAGCCCAAAACATAGGCATCACATCTAAACCCAACGCTTAGTACATAAATTTTCAAATCCAAACAAATCATTGATAAATAAGCCGAACCCCCAATTGGATTTGAAACAACCAAGGGATCCTCTACTATACTGGTGTCTAGGTGCAGAGACTTAACTAAAGCAGTAGATATAAAAGAGTGCGATGAGCTAGAATCAAAGAGTGTACGAACAGGATGATCAAAAAGATAAAATAAAGTCTCAACAGAAATATTTCTACCTCGTTCTTGCGGAGGTGCTGTGAGAGTGTGAACTTGCCCTCCAGAAGTAGGTCCAGTCCTATGCCCTTGCCCTTGCTTTCTTGGGCAGTCCTTAGCCATGTGTCATGTCTCGCTGCAGTGAAACAACCACCCATCTTCCTCTTCTTCTTTCTGTAGTCCTTAACCAGATGTCCAGGAATGCCACAAAATTACACTTCCTCTTGTCACGGGGTTTGTTGTTCTTCCCACCCTTCTTGGAATCTGTCTTCTTTCTCTGTGATCCCTCCACTTTCTTATCTTAAGGTACTTCCACCTTTGTCTCTTTCATGCCCACCTTATCTCCTTCTTGTAACAGTGTCATGTCCACTAGTCTCTCATAAGTCGCATCCATAGGTATATGGGACATAGCTACGTTGTACAGTGGCTCATTCAATCCTTAAACAAAACGGAGAGCCTTCTTATGTGGAGTATTCACTAACTCCAATCCGAACCTAGCCAGCTGGTTGAATTGGTTAACGTATTCCTTGACCGACAAACTTCCCTGTTTGAGAGCTAAGAACTTCTCCATCTGTAGGCTTCGTTCAGCTTGTGAGATGAATTTCATTTCAAACCTCATTCTGAAATCCATCCAAGTTTCAACTGGTCTTTCAGCGTTAGTAACTTCCCACCAATAGGAAGCTTCATCTTTGAGCAACCATACGGCCAACTGTATCTTCTGCCTATCGCCCACTTTGAAGATAACAAACAAATCCTCAGTTTCTTTGAGCCAGTTCCTAGATTCCACGAATAATTCAGTTCCATTAAAGTTCTTTCCACCCATGGCATGAAAGTCTCTACATATCTTTGAGAAAGTATTTGCATGAGGAGAGGAACCGCTGCAGCTGGGCGAGGAGGAACGTCTGCTGAGCCTGCGACATTAGCCCTAGCCTCTAAGTACCTTCTGAACCAGCCAGGTACCGGCACGCCCTCTGGAAGGTTAAAATCCCCAGACAAGATGAAACGAAAAGGGAAGATTTAAAACAAAGGATAGAAAGATAGTGCATATGGCTTTGGGGGATTATGTCTTTTTAAAACAACACTTTTTCTTGAAAATTGCTTCTTTAAGCTTCTCTTTGAAAAACAGTTTTCAAAATTTTTATCTGATCTTGTAAACCTTTGCTCTGATACCAAGTGAAACACCCCACCTCCGTTAATGTCACTCACATAAGGAATGCCTTAACTTTGGTGGAGCATTGAAGGTAAAAGACACAGATAATTTACAAGACAGACATATAAGCAGCGGAAAAACGAAATTTATTTCATACTGATTCATAACAAAGTCATTACAACAAACTGTCTTAAAACAACTTCCAAACCATTACATCAAAATACTCTATCTTGATTAAAACATAAAGAAGCATAAACGATAATAAAGTATCATAATCCCCATTAAGAGTGTATCCAAAGCCATAACCCATGGAGAGAAAGTCCAAGCCATACATCTACTCTCTTCAAGCTTGCAAAAAGTCTGAACTAAGCTGAGGTGTTCCCTCCCTGCGGACCTGTGTGGGGGGGGGGGGAACGGAAGAAAAGAAGACGAAAGGAAAATGGGTCATACATGGGTCTGGTAAGTCCAGTGATTATTTATTATGTAAATAAGAAAGGATTATAACTTGAATAAACTGAATCTAGGACAACACCCTAGAAATAAGATAATAAGACTGAATATGCTATCGCACTCATTTCAACTTCTCTGCACCCCCGTACCAGTGTTTCAACTAGAACCATGTGTTCAAGATAAATGATCCACTTTTTATCGATCGGCTCCTACTCATGTATGCTTACCACTTGTGTCATTCAGCCCCCGCTTGATTGTAGATACCTCTGTTGGTCCCACCATGGTGTGTATCAAATCCTATGGTGGCAACCTGACACAATTCAAGATGCACAGTGTATAACTACTGATGCTTAGTGCCTACTTTTTCCACTTCGGAGTACGTGCACGCCCGCACTTCGTAGGAACCTACACTGACGCACCACCCACCGTTGTTTTGACCGCTTATAATCAGCCCAGTAATCGTGCTCCACCCTGCCTAGTTCAGGGTACCATGATACATCTATGTGGGTTACTACTGAAATGGGTCCTTGTTACTAGGGTTTCCTAATCAACATGTTAAATTGGTTAAGTATCCAAGTTAACCTAACCCCACCCATCAGTTTAGTTAACATGTTTTATTGTTTAAGTGTTGCCTTAATTGACTTAACCCTACCATTCCTGTCTTAGCTTTAACTCATTCATTAATGCACCAACCACTCACATGAGACAGGTATTGTTGCGGTTACTGGATGTGCCAGTCGGGTCCGAGCAGTTTTACACCGTAACTCATTCTAACCTCGTTTTCTTTTGGGCTTGATGCACTAACCTCTCACATTAGATATATATTGTTACGGTTGCTGGATGTGTCGGGCGGTTCCGGGCAGTCTTACACCTCTAACCTCGGGTTTGGCATATTCGTCTTTTTCTAAATTTACATATTTACCTTTTGTGTTTATATGTAAATTATTGTCATTCAAGTCATGCCCAATTCCTCTCTAAATCATGTTCATAATTTTTAGGTATATAAATTATGACAATCTTATGCCACTAATCATTCATATATTTACGGGCCAAATTATGCCATTAATATGAATTTAAGGTTTTCCCAACGTTACCCCCTTCATACGTTAGCAAAATTCACATAGAATGTTAGGCTCGTAACTTAGCCTAACTTATATACAAAAAGGGAAAGAAGGGAGCATGTACCATTCACACAACATAAAATAATAAGGAACTAACTAAACATGTGTCATGTAAACGTGGCATAATATAATGAACTTGCATATTTGGATCCAACTAACATGAGTCTTTAAGCATATGAGATTACCCAAATCCAACTAGCCATGTAAATGTAAGCTTTTATTTTGGGTCCAATGAACATAAACCTTAACCATTTAGAATTGAACAAGTTCAACTAGACATGTGAATGTAAACTTTAATTTGGATCCAATAATCATGAATCTTAAACATATGGAATTACACAGGTATAACAAGGCATGTAAATATGAACTTTTATCTTGGATCCAACAAACATGAATCTTAGGCATATGGTTTTACACAAGTTTAACAAGGCATATAAATATGAGCTTTAATTTTGGATCCAATTTTCATATATCTAAATGTGAATCTAAACATAATACATGTCTTAGCCTAACAACTTGCATGATTCAATATGTTTAGATCTAAATGTAGATCAAAACATAATACATGTCCTAGCCTAACAACTTGCATGATTCAATAAACATAGATCTAAATGTAGATCTAAACAACTTGCATGATTCAATAAACATAGATCTAAATGTAGATCAAAACAACTTGCATGATTCAATAAACATAGATCTAAATGTAGATCTAAACAAAATTCATGTTACTTAACATGAAAAAGTCACCAAATTTACATAATATACAACTGGTTTAACATCAACATAATAACCAGAATAATTTCACAAGCATATACGATAGAATCGTTACAAGAATAGGCATAAATCGGCATTGTCATTATCTTACAACTAGGAATTACTCTAGTTTTCATTTTATTACAAATCGCAACTTTTAATCGTTCACATCTAAATAATAAAAGGACTTACAAAGAAAAGAAAATCTTGTTTTTCTGGGATCTGTTTTCTGAATTTGAAAAGCAATCCCTTGAAGAAGACTACCAATTTCTCTAAGTAAGTTTTGTTTCGAAGCTTTTGACTCACTTTCTAATTGAAGAAGAAATGGTGGCTAGGCTAGAACGTTCATTGACAGCATGGTGGATCCTTGGAATGAATTAGTGTGATTTAGGGTTTGAGGATTAGGGTTGCTTTTATAGAAGTTTAATCTTATGTGAGCCGTTAGATTATTTTAGGAGCAATCACAACCGTCCAGACTAGATAGAGTTATCCAGAATTGTTACCTAAGCCCTAGTGACTCAGCAATAGGTCAGAAAAGACTCAGCAACTAGTCAGCATCATCTCATTTTTGGATCTGGGAGAGGGGGTAGGTCGACCCCCAGGTCGACCTGATTTCTGGGCGGGAAATTTCCCGCCCACCTGGTTCGGGGTTTGAACTTGAATTTTGGATTTTAATTTGAACTGTTTTAATTTATTTAAATTCTTGAATCTTCTGAAGGTCATAACTCCTTCATACGGAGTCCGATTTACGCAAACTCAGACTCTATCTCAAGCAGAATTCCGAGACGAACGCAATGGCGTAACCCGTTTTTCTTAATTCTCACATTTATAATTAAGTATTCTTTAATTCGTTGCTATAATGATTACAGAAAATATGGGGTGTTACAAAGTTACTATCTTGTACTTCAAAAATATCAAAGTACATGAAGGAAGTGAAATTCCCTAAGGAAAAAAATATAGCCATAGCAACAAGGATAGGAGCTTGAGCTATACATATCAGCAGCTCTATCAAAAGTAAGCAGAATCACGGTCAAGCCTGAGTGTTTTCTCCCCGAGAACTTGGGGGAAGGGGGAAACGGAAGAAAGAAAGAGAAACAAAAAGGGTCAGACATAAAGTCTGGCGAGTCTAGTGACTTTTAGCAAGTGAATAAATAAAAATAGCATGATAGACATATAAAGTGGATAAGAGATATCACTACATAAATGGAAGGTGTTACAAGGTAGACAGGATAAGGTGTATATGCTTCTAATGATTACTCTATTTATTCTCTGCACCAATACTAGTAAACCAAGTACGTAACAGGATTACATACTCCCTAATTGCTTAACAGAAACAGGATGATCCCAGCAGAATTATAATGGTTGTTTTAGGTGTACTCTAGTAACGGGTTTTAACCCAAACAGAATTAGTTGGTACCTAAGCAGGAATAACGAGTTTTAACCCAAACAGAATTATGTGTACTCTAGATGTACCCTATTTACTACTCTAGTCAATCGGCTCCCTACTCCGTAGATACCCTATGCTGGCCCCACAGTAGGGTGTATCATTCCCTAAAGTGGCAAACCTTCATTTCCCGGATGTGCACAACCATATCTACTGATGTCACAGCGTCTTATCTTCCTGAGCAGGCGGAGTCATGCACGCACATGACCCCGTTGGAATGTGCCGCCAACACCGTCTCCACGTTTGGATCTCTTACAATCAGTCCAGTAAGCGTGCCCCTTCTCCGACCTAGTACGGAGTACATGTTTGATACCTACTACGGGTTACTAGATGAAACGGGTCCCACACAATATGATACAAGCTCTCCTCTTTGTCTTGTATCCCCTACTAGGTGTTCTTTGGCTATGTATACCACTAGGTGTCTTTAATTACATAACCCTATATTTCCATAAGTTATGCTTACCCTAAAATGTGTCTTTAATTACATAACTTTATCATTTTCACTGGTTATGTATACCACTAGGTGTCTTTAATTACATAACCCTATCATTTCTACAAGTTATACTTACCCAAAAAGGTGTCTTTAATTACATAACTTTATCATTTTCACTGATTATCTATACCACTAGGTGCCTTTAATTACATAACCTTATCGGGTTAAGTTTGTGGGCCTATTACATACCCCCTCGAGATTTGCTTAACCCATCCACCGTCTAATCAATTTTACTTAACCCTAACTTTAGTTCATATTCATACAATCCCTTATGGATTAGTTTAGGTTAAGTAGTCCAATTTATTTCCATGTCCGTTTATGGTTCATAATGGGCTAGACCTCCCACATTAGGCCTACAACTTGTGGATGCTGGATATGTCGTTCGGGTCCGGGCAGTCTTATTCCACAAGTTGGGCCTAAACTCATGTCATAGCTCGATTCGTATTTGCGCACTTAGATCTTCCACATTAGGTTCAACATTAGTGGCTGCTGGATATGCCGGTCGGGTCACTGCAGACTTCCACCACTAACACAACCTAACCTCATGTCATAAGTTCCTTTACAATTTCTAATTGTAATCCTAGGCACTTATTATTAATTATACCTACGTCAATTATAGGTTTTATGCCCCTTTTTCCCAATTATGTCCATAATTGATTTTATGCCAAATTTATTCATGTTCATTACTCCATTCAAATTTTCAGTTATGCCTAAATGTCCAATTATACTCATAATGGATTATATTTCCAAATTCATATCAAATTATGCCAAATCTAATATTTTTCCCCTATCCCCTAACTAACGCATTCACATATATTTGGCATCATACCTAGGCTAGAAAGTAGCCTAGGCACATATAGTAAAAAGGGAAAGGTGATGGGAAAAAGGAAAATAGTGATCATTCTAATAAAGGTGGCATGAACATATATACTAGCATAGACATGTTTTGGCATAATAATAAGGTGGACATAAAAACAGATCTAGCATAATTATAAGGTGGACATAAAAACAGATCAAGCGTAATTATAATGACATATTAGCATGTTTATATCTAAATATGGATTCACATGTCCAATTTATAACATATCTAAAGTGACCACAATATGACAGGTAAAAGGTGATTCACATAAAAAATTAGAACTAACCAGTGTGGTAACTGTCCAAATTAATAGACTTACACTAACCACAATATAGTTACAAATCAGGATTCCCAAAGGCAACATAATAGAATGACCACAATTGAATTAGATATAGGGAAGTAGATCTATCATGACATAGTATAAGATATAACAATAGCATAGATTCATAGTTTACAACATATCCAAATCACAGTATTTCACAATTTACTTTTATTCATTTAAACCTAAAAGTAACTAGCTAACAGTGTTTGGATTGTTAAGAAGATAGAAAAGAAGTTAGTGTTGAATCTATGCTTGAATCTCAGAATTTGATTTACAGAAGATGAATAGAATTAGGTTTAGTCCATCTACAGACAACATCTGGCCTCCATTGCATTTCAGGACAAAAAATAAGTGAAAATGGACCTTTATTTATAGCTGCCAGCCCCCAAAACGACTATGCCACATCAGCCCTAGGGGTGTCGACACCCCTCTAGGGGGTCGACCCCCTAGAGCGGGAAATTTGCCACCCATTCTGATTCACGCGATTTTGAATTTTGAACCATTCTGGATTAGGTGCTGACTCATATTTGACTCCTATATGACTCATATACATATATTCTTTCTATGCGTATAAAAACTTAAAACCCTCACAACTTCTTTATACGGTGCCCGTTTTACGCAAACCAAATGTCTATCTTGACCAAAATTTCGAGGTGGATGCAATGGCACAGTCTGTTTTCCATAATTCTGAATATTAAATTAAATATTATTTAATTTATCATCTTTTAGTGTCGTTAGAAATTCGGGGTGTTACAAGAAGATCCAAGCAGAAGAGAGAATATCAATTTTTTGAAGCTCTGGTAGTCTATTTATAGGATAAACAACAAGTTGGATCAGTTTAGAATCGCATAGGGTGCCCACTTTAGGGAGGCGATCTGACCCATGGTTTGAGGCTCGGATCGCCCCCATATTGAGGAATCGGTACTAATCAAATACTTATCCATATTCTAAACTTCAGCCTATTTAGGATCAAAGTGATATTCCAATGAATCTAGTTGTTCGCAACTTCAAATAATCATTCGTACTTAATTGCTGAGTTATCCAATGTCCGCATCTAAAGCATAAAATCATTAGATAAGCGGGTTAACACGACTCAACTAATCAAACAAATCCATATACTAGCATGCAATGTGTGTTTACATTGCATCTGATAGAAAAATAACTATGTAGACAATTTTTTTTATTAGTTATTATACTGTGTATTGTGAATTTCTTAATATAAATGTAAGGACCCGTGACTTTCCCGGTAAGGAAAGAGCGGATACTATGAGAACAACACCCAAAAGAACGCGGACAGAAGAACATTTCGTTGTATATTACAACAATTCCATCAGAATACAAGAATATACAGAGTATGAATAAATATTACACATTATAAAATATCAGAGATTACAATACATTACATAGCAACGGAAAATAATACAATACACAACTAGAAGTAATACATGGATACAGAGCTTTCCGAGTATCGTTCCAGCTGTAGATCAGGATCCTGTGAATATAAATATGCAAAACAAAAACTACTAGCTGCCCGTGTCAAAATAAGGGCACCCAGAGTTGAGGTTAAAACAATAAACTCCAGGTCAGTCATGTGACTGATGTGAGAACTAAAACAGTTATTAATCTTTATTTTAAAGTTAGGTAAATCAAGGGACCACGCCGTATAACACGGAACGGGTTTCCTCCCAAGAATACCAGTGCATAAAACAACAGCGCGATGCTAAATAAAGAACAATGAAGCTATTATAAGACCCAGGTCCCATCACACAATGCAACGCAAGCTGGAGGATAGGTTTTTTCCCTTATAATAGCCAAAGAATGCTTGATGTGCTAAATTTCATGTTTTTAATTCTTAATCAGACTCCAACCGTAAATTAGTAAGAGAACGATTCCCTAAGTATTAACCCCGAAGGCCGAAACCAACATCAGACTAATACCCAGGAAACCACCCATCTTAGCTCGTTTCCGATTAGTTTCTGATTTTATATACAATCATAAATATCAATCATAGGCGACATGAATGTCCTATACCACTATGTCGCCATATATAGGTATACAATCAAAACCGCAAAATGTCATATTGGAAGTTGGGTTATCATTTATGTATGAACCGAGGCTAGGGATCGTCCTCACCGATTCGAGACAATATAGCCCATGTCTCAGGACAAGTACTCAGTCAAGCCCTTGGATCGTCAGGGCCGGTCCACATAGATTGGATTAAAATGCCTGAACATGCGTTTCCCCGCCCTTTGGGGTGTAAATGAGTCAACGAATGACTCCATCGGCTTCACATAGTCACCGATATATCCGAGGCGCCTCGCAACAGCAACAACCACATAAGTCAAACTCGTCAGGGCGTGTAAAACTATTGACGCCACTTCTAACTAGAAGGAAACGCAAGCCCTCCCTGAGGTCCTTCTCCCGTTTCTAGTTCATACCGGGTGTGAAACTCGTGAATTAAACGTTACACAAAGGCCGTGCTTTGATCATCAACCACAAGACTTTGCTTTTCAACAGAAGCCTTGATCATTTGCCACTTAGGCATGCCACATAGGCAATTCACTCTATGCGTTTGATATCCATCAATATATATCCCCTGAGCTCGTACGTCTCAGAGAAGGGCGTTAAGCAAGAGAATAAATTCTCCGCCGCCAAACAGATATATATTTAATAGAAATCAATCACACAGAATAAAATCCAATGTCAGACACACAGTCTATTTACAAGTTTGTTCTGGGTCTGAACGAAACCGTAGGCACCTAGTACCCCGCATATCCATCGATCTCCAAGTACGTCTGGACGACCACTAACTGATTCCCTCCTCTTGGGTGTACGGCCCAATCATGATCATCAGTAATTATCCAAACGACGTGAAGACCTCCGGTCTTCAACCACCGTCTTCCTCTTCGACACCACGTCGAATCAGTTATTCAGAATGGGATAAACCCGGTCTTTCTGAATAACTCGTGTATATAATAAACAAGTGTTACACAAACACAACATACGCCTCATTCCAATTCATCAGTCACTAACCGTAAATTAACAAGATAATAATTCCCCAAATATTAACCCCGAAGGCCGAAACCAACATCAGATCAATACCCAGGAAACCGTTCTTCTTAGCTAACCTACAATTAGTTTCTAAATTTCACATTCTTAAGGAAAGGTTCCCATTAATTTTATGAAAGATAAATTCTTTAAATTTATTCTTTAATCTTCTTTTGAATATCGATTCAACTAGTCAGGATTAGCGAACCACACCGAAGTAATCATTTATTTTATTTCCCAATCCCAACCTATTCATCCCATGAAGTAAAACTGGTAATACTTCATATCTAACACCACGGTGTTATCGGTAAATTCAATTACCATTTCACGTTCAAATCTAATTAAAGATTTAACTATCGCCTGGAGCAAAACTGGTGATACTCCATTCTCGATCTTTTCAATCTAATTTAAGATTCATTAAAACTCCACTTAGTTTTAATCTTTAATTGGATTAAAGAATCCATGTCATTTAAAATGCGGTTCACGATAAACCCATATTCACATCACATTTCAATCAGTCCCTAACCGTAAATTAGCAAGTGAGCAATTCCCTAAGTATTAACCCCGAAGGCCGAAACCAACATCAGATCAATACCCCAGAAACCATTCAACTTAACTAATCTCTAGTTAGTTTCTGACTTCCTTAACTCCTTTGGGTCTAAGAACAGTATTATTGAAGATACCATTCACGAAAACCCAAAATCACATTCCATTAATTATCGGGTTAAAGAACAAGTGTTATTTAAAACACTGTTCACGATAAACCCAAAAATCAATACCAATTCAATTCCAATTAAATATTATTTAATTGGTACACTTCATTAAATCTAAATAAAAAGATTTAATCTTTTTCTCAACTGGGCTTAAGAACAGCGTTAGTGAAGACACCATTCACGACAAACCCAAATCACATTTGATATTAAATACAAGGCTCTGAATAGAAAATATATCGGCTTATATTCAATATCAAATTCTACGACCAACAAATATCGTATTGAAAATAACGATATATATATATATATATATCTTTCAAATTTCCCTAACAATATCTGTATAATCACGAAATCCAACATCGAAATATTCCAAAGACAATTTCGATTCAAATCCATTCCAATTCAATTATTGGAAATTCTGGTGTCTTTTAAAACCATTTCAAATCAAATTTATTTATTTAAAAATAAGTAAACTATTATTCTAATTCAAAATTAGTTCATTTTGATAAAAATCTATTTTTATCTTTTCAAATATGGAGTTTTTCATCCCAATTCTTCACAAATCATTTCTTATGATTTTACACAAATTATTGATATTTTTAATAATTTTATCAAGGCCCGTACAGTCGATTTCCATCAACGGCCATCGAACTGCACTTACAACGACCTTTTCCAAACTTGATTTGGACATAATTCCAAATCCAACCGTTGGATTTCAAATCTCTAATATTCGTTAGAAAGCTCTTTTCGATACGAACCCAACAGTTCTGGTTTTTGGAGAATCCGACGGTCGGATCTCCCGTAATATCCGTTCGAAGTCAATGGTCGAAATTCGTGAACTGCCGCGGCGCGGCGCGTTCTATTCAGGCTATTATATTATATATATATAATATATATAATATATACTTCGTCGATTTCCTTTTAAACACGTATTTTATAAATCATTTTAAATTCGTTTTCAAAACGATTTCAACTTCCTTTTCAAATTCAAATCAAGATTGAATTTTTCAATATAAATTCGTTTTAATTTCATTTCAAATCGATCTCAATTCAATTTCAATTTAATTCGAATTTCGATTCATTTCAATTTAATTCGAATTTCAATTCAATTCAATTCAATTTAATTCGAATTTCAATTCAATTTAATTCGAATTTCAATTCAATTCAATTTAATTCGAATTTCAAATCTATTCAATTTAATTTCAATTTCAAATCTATTCAATTTAATTCGAATTTCAAATCTATTCAATTTAATTCGAATTTCAAATCTATTCAATTTAATTCGAATTTCAAATCTATTCAATTTAATTTCAATTTCAAATCTATTCAGTTTAATTTCAATTTCAAATCTTGTGACGGCCCGCCCCGCACCAGCCTGCATTTCCTCCGGAAGTGCGCTGTACACATGCCTGACTAGCACGGAACGGTCGCCAAAGAAAGGAAAGAAGGGAATGAACTAATCAAGGAACCTGTAGAATGTCTCACAGCGCATGGAATAAAATATAATAATAATATACTTAACATAAAACAGGTGAGACAGTGCATAAGCTGATAACTAAAATCAACATCAATCATCAGAGCAGCGGAAATCCAAATACAGCTTATTACAATTTTCCAAACTTACTGTCTCTAAACAAAAGAAAGCTAAAGTAGAAGATGCACCACCAATGCCCAAGCAGTGATCTTCAACAACACAGGGAGAATACTATATATATATTACGTGGAAGCCTCCTGCTCGTCTCCGGATCATCTACCCGTGCATCACCAGCTAACCGGTCTCTAGCCTGCTCGTGTGAGCACCCAGAGTAATAAGAGGAGACATAAAACTCTGGGTCAGACATAAAGCCTGGTATGAGCGATAAGCATCTAAACAGAATGATAACAAGTATACTAGACCATACCTGAACCTGGACTTGCAACCAAAGAGTTACTACCACATACCGTACAATAATCTAAGGTGCAATAATAAATAGTGTAAGAATACGGGGGTGGGGTGTGCATGTCATAATGATAGCAAACAAATCAACCATAGCAACCATCCTCACATCTCTCACTCAGTGCGTAAAGCATACGACATCTACCACCTTGGAACACTAGACAAATTGAGGTAACAACGAATCCCGACTTGTAGGAACCCTGCTGTGACCAAGCTAAACATATGGAGTCATGACCAAACATTTCAACGACCCATTTCATTGGTCGTAGCCCTTGGTTCTACCAATGCCATAATGGCCCTGAATCCGCCTCCGTACCGCCTACCATAGTGGTCCAAAGCTATAGACATCGATAACCCCTTAGCACGCGTCCCGCGGCAAAGCCCAACCATGAAGTGAACTCGTTGATTCCCGTCTGAATCTTGAGTTCTAACTTCTCATTTGGACTTCCTTTGCATCTCGGGTTATTGGTCAATACTGGGTCGGGTCGGGTTCTCCTTCTAGCCATCGGTTCGGGTCAGGTCCTCTACTTCAGGTCGGTTCGTAGTCTTCTCCTGTAGCGGTTCGGTTCGGGTCCATAGCGTCGCATCGGTTCGGGTCGGTTATTCAACTTCGGGTCGGGTCGGGTGTCCTCCTTCGGGTCGGGTCGGGTGTCCACCCTTCCAGTTCGTGCTTCCGTTCCGATCCGCTCCCTCGTTTCTTCACGTATTCCGATCCGATCCCTCCTTGCCATCTGATCTGCGTGGCCTTCCCTCTTGCTTGTTCTCCCAAGTGTTTACTTCCGATCCGAGCCCTTCATCTTTAAGTTAGTCCGATCCCCAGCTTAACCAACATGGCCTTCCTTTTTGCCAAGTTTACTTTGCGCCAGGTTCCAGTTCGGGTCGGGTTCCTTACCCAGATCTCCGATCCGATCCGAGCCCATATCCGAACCGATCCGAAACCCTACACAACTTTCAGCAACTTTTTCCAGCAACTTGTTTACGCCATTCGACGACGTTTTTGACAAATCTAACACTTCTAATAAATCATAAAACACACCATAGAGTCATAGCAACATGTAATAGCAACCACAAACAGCAAAACAACAATTCAAATGAATCAAAATGGATCAAAAGTGGCTAAAACCTCACATTTTCTCATAATCCCTCTTAATCATGTTTAAGCACATACTTAGTAAAACTTAATCAAATCGTCTAAATTTTCTAATAGAGGCATAAAATATTATTTAAGAATTTCTAAACATTTTTCCAGAATTTATTAGTGTATAAATCCGCTAATCCTCACTAATTACCCTTAATTACCGTAATTAGTGTCAAAACTATGCAAATCACTCACCTTGGCCACAAAATAAAACACCAAATCTGAAATACTCTCTGTTTGGGTCGAATTCCTATGTATAGCAGCAGCTCCAACCTTGCTCTGTTGCTATTTGGCCTTGTTTTGATGTAGTTTAGGCTTAATCTTCACTAAAAATGTGTGTTTTGAGTGGTTTTAGAGGATGGAAGCCATTACTAAGGTCTCAAGAAGGTTTGTGGCAGCTCAAAACTGAAATGAAAGTGATTTCCTGACCCTAATCAGTCCTCCTATACCTCTAAACCCGAAATTTCCCTCTGGGCCTAGCTGCTAATCACCCGGTTAAGCCCAATTAAGCTGTTTTTCACCATCTGAAACTTGTTTCAGCCATATCTCCCAAACGGTGAGTCCGTTTGGCTAATGTGACCACTCTACGGAATTGTAAACCATCATCCGGAGCCAATGGAAGTGGTTTTAGGTCAGAATTCCTTTCCAGTCAAAAGTTATGGCCAAAACAGTGCCAACTAGGGGTAAAATGGTCATTTAAAAATTGACAAAAATCATGAACATGGGAAATGACCCCAATAGTCGTCTCCCAAGGTTACATGACCATAAGACTTTGTATGTGAAAGAAATAAATATTCTACGATCCTATGATGCGTAGAATGCGGGTCGTTACACTCTCCCCCCCTTAAGAAATTTCGTCCCCGAAATTCCTTAACCCAAAACATACAAAAGATCCCGCATGCCTAACAGCCATATACAACAAGCAAACAAGCCTATCCTAGCATGCATAAAACTAAATCGATGTCAAAATCTTACCAGGTAAAGAGTTCTGGGTATGTCTTCCTAATGTTCTCCTCTGTCTCCCAAGTACAATCATTCTCGTCCTCGCTCCACTGAACCTTGACTAGCTTCACCGCCTTCCTTCGAAGTTGCTTCATGTCATGCTCGACAATACGGGCCGGCTTGCGGTTCCCAACCGCCTCGGGTTCTGCTTCGAAGTCCTCTAACTGATCAGGTGAAATAGTCATATCTGAGTCGTGAACGAACTTCCTTAGTTGGGAAACATGAAATACGTCGTGAACTCCAGCCATCTTCTCCGGTAAGTCAATTCTATATGCCAAATTCCCGACTAGTTCAAGAACAGGGAATGGGCCAACAAATCTTGGTGCCAACTTGCCTCTCCTAGCAAATCGTATTACGCTCTTCAACGGAGAAATCTTGACAAACACCAAGTCACCAACGGAGAATTTTAGGTCTCTTCTCCTCTTATCAGCATAAATCTTCTGCCTATCTTGGGCAGCCTTCATTCGTTGTTGAATGATCTTGATCTTATCTGAAGTTTCCCTCACCACATCTGGTCCAAGCATAAACTTCTCACCAATCTCTATCCAACATGATGGTGAGTTGCACGGTCTTCCGTACAAAGCTTCAAACGGAGCCATACCGATACTGGATTGGTAGCTATTATTATATGCAAACTCTACTAGATGCAGATGGTCATCCCATGATCCACCAAATTCCAATATACATGCTCCCAAGAGATCTTCCAAAATACGGTTCACCCTCTCCGTCTGACCGTCGGTCTGAGGATGATATGCGGTACTGAGATGTAACTCTGCCCCTAGAGCCTCTTGTAAGCTCTTCCAAAACCCACTAGTGAACAACGGGTCTCGGTCACTCACAATGCTTTTAGGTACTCCATGAAATCTCACTACCCACTTCATATACAATTCTGCTAACTTAGTTGTCATTCTGGTCGATTTGACTGGTATAAATCTTGCACTTTTAGTCAGTCGATCCACAACTACCTAAATGCTATCATGTCCCGATCTAGTCCTTGGTAAACCATCAATGAAATCCATCGAGACTTGCTCCCATTTCCATTCGGGAATTTCTAAGGGCTGTAACAACCCACTAGGCTTCTTTTGCTCGGCTTTAACTAGCTGGCAATTCATGCACTTGGATATAAACTTCCCAACGTCTCTTTTCATCCCTTCCCAGTAGTAAGTCTGCTTCATATCTCGATACATCTTGTTACCACCGGGGTGTATAGTCAGCTTTGAGTGATGACATTCTCTAAGCACTTCATCTCTCAATCCATTGACATTGGGTACAACAAGCTTTCCATTCTTTCTAAGCCATCCATCTCGATCAAGCCCATACTTGTTCATCTCCTCATCGATATCTATCTTTAACTTGGAGATAATTTCCAATAGGTTAGGATCGTCCCTCTGACTAGAGCCGATCCGCTCAATTAAAGTGGGTCTGATCGTCAAACTTGCTAACATTTCTGGATCCAATTCGCACTTTGGTCTGAAATCATACCCAGCGATGTACTCCAGTTGCTTCCATTCTAGAAACATAGCCCCTAGGCTGGCATGTCTCCTACTCAATGCATCAGCCACCGCATTGCCCTTTCCCGGTGTATATGCGATGTCAAAATCATAGGAAGCTAAGAACTCTAACCATCTCTGCTGACGGAGATTCAGATCTTTCTGGGAGAAGAGATACTTCAACGACTTATGATCTGTAAACAGCTCAAATCTTTCTCCCAAGAGATAGTGTCTCCACATCTTTAACGCGAACACGATCGCTGCCAATTCTAAATCATGGGTAGGGTATCTTCTCTCGTGCGGTTTCAATTGCCGACTTGCATAAGCTACAACCCTACCGCCTTGCATCAATACAACACCCAGTCCGGTACCACAGGCATCCGTGTATACCATCATCTCTTCATCCCCCTTAGGAATGACTAACACTGGTGCGCTCGTCAACTTGTCCTTTAGACTCTTGAATGCATTCTCGCACCTTTCATCCCAGACAGAAGCTTGATTCTTCTTGGTCAACTGGGTCAATGGTGCTGTTAACTTGGAGAAACCTTGGATAAACTTACAATAATATCCAGCTAACCCCAAGAAACTTCTTACATCTGTTGCATTCTTGGGCGTAGGCCAATCTTGTACCATAGCCACCTTTGCCGGGTCCACGGCAATACCATTCTCTGATACAACGTGGCCCAAGAACCTCACTTCCCTCTTCCAGAAGTGACACTTAGAAAACTTTGCTTTCAATTGGTGTTTTCTCAACACCTCCATCACTACTCTTAAATGTTCCTTGTGTTCTTCCTCTGTCCTCGAATAGACGAAAATATCATCAACGAACACAAGGACAAACTTATTCAACTGATCTCTGAATACTCTATTCATAAGATCCACAAAATATGTTGGGGCATTGGTCAGCCCGAATGGCATGACCAACCATTCATAAAATCCAGACGGCGTTCGAAATGCCGTTTTAGCTATACTCTCAGCTTCCACTCTAAGCTGATGAAAACCTGTCGCGAGATCCAACTGAGAAAATACTCTTGCGCCACTCAACTGATCGAACAAATCATCTATCCACGGTAGAGGATACTTGTTCTTCCTCGTCACTTTATTCAACTCGCGGTTGTCTACACACAAACGAAGGGAACCATCCGCCTTGGTAGCAAACACAACTGGTGCTCCCCATTCAGAAACACTCCTTCTGATAAATCCCTTCTTCAAAAGATCGCTGACTTGCACCTCGAGCTCTCGCTGCTCTCTTGGTGCCATACGACGAAGTGGCATCACTATAGGTCTGGCATCTTTTACCAAATCAATACGGAACTCAATCTCTCGGTGTGGTGGAAGTCCGGTCACTTCTTCGAAAACATCCGGATACTGGCCAACCACGGGCAAACCTGACAACTCACTATGCGGAATGTCGAGGGAGTTTAGAAAACTAGCCAATACCCCCTCACTGGGTAGACCACCAAACAGTATCCTTCGCCCATCATCCGCTCTAGCTGTCACCAAAAAGCCCTCACAGTCTACCACCACCCCGTATCTTTGGAGCCAATCTACTCCCAAAATAATGCCAAACCCAGTAAAGCCCAAAACAAAGCAATCACAAACAAACATGCATCCATGACTCGATAGGACCACATTACGACAAATCATGCTAAGGCTAGTCGAACCACCAATCGGGTTCGTCACTACTAAAGGTCTGTCGACAATCTCGGGCTCCAATCCCAACCTATCTACCAGGTCACTAGATATGAAAGAACTGGAAGCTCCGGTATCAAATAAAACTCTAACAGGAACATCATAAACAGAAAGCATACCTTGAATGACGACATTCTTTCCCTTCTCCGCCGCTGTTGGGGCATTCGAAGAAGAAGGAATAGCATTAAGGGCGTAGGCTTTCACTATTTGCTTTTCTTTAGGGGGTTGCGGACACTTGTCTTTGTGATGTCCCATTTGGCCACAGTTGAAGCACTTTCTATCCGCTGGCTTGGCCCGACAATTACTAGCATAATGGCCCTTCTTACCACAGCTGAAGCACTCAACATCTTGCTTATTCTTTTTCTTCTGGCCATCCTAAGTCTGACTCTGCTTTCTCTTATTCTGGGAACCACCCTTGCCTCCACCACTTGCTTGTGGCTTTGGCTCATCCGCGGATGCAACCTCAGTCTTCGGCTTAGGGTAGAGACTTTCTGATCTTAATGCTTTCCCCACAATAGATTCAAACGTCTCATCGATATGGTTAATAAGTCTTTCCCCCAAGTACTGATCCAAACCAGTTATGAATCTCTCATTCTTTTTCTCGGCAGTATCAATAAGAGATAACCCATATTTTGACAAAGTGTCAAATTCAGCAATATACTCCGAGACAGCTCTGCCATTCTGCTTGAGCTCTAAGAATTTCTTAAACAACACTTACTTCTGAGCAGCTGGAATGAACTTCTCGCTAAAGCGAGCCTTAAACTGATCCCAAGTAATCTGATCTTCGGGAGTAGCTGCCTTTATAGCATTCCACCAATTCATTGCCCGCCCTTGCAGCTGACGGGACGTTAGCTTTCTCTTCATCGCATCCTCGATACCCAAATCCTCGAAGATACGTTCGCAACTATCCAACCAATCCTGAACATCCGTGGCCGACTCCGTTCCGTGGAACGGCTTCCCACCAAGGCTAGTATAATCCTTATTCAGCTTGGCGAAGTCGACTCTTGGTTCCTGCACTATTGGAACACAACCATTTCCACCATTGGGAGCTACCCTCTGTACATCTCTAAGCATCTCTCTCATGAGGTCAGTAAACATCGTCCTCATGTCAGCAGCATTCCCATTATTGGCCCCTCTACCGGTACCTCTAACATATCGGCTCATCGTCAATCTGTAAAGGGAAACGATTAACGACTCCATAGTGGTGCTAGTGCAGTACGACTTCATCCTTATACTAGTAATAGTGTATATATATATAGCTTTTAAAAACCAAAGTAGTCACAAATACGCTCTCTCGTATACGTATATTATCTCTCCCTGATAACTTCCCTAGGTTAACTACGCAACCTAGAGCTCTGATACCAAGTGTGACGGCCCGCCCCGCACCAGCCTGCATTTCCTCCGGAAGTGCGCTGTACACATGCCCGACTAGCACAGAACTGTCGCCAAAGAAAGGAAAGAAGGGAATGAACTAATCAAGGAACCTGTAGAATGTCTCACAGCGCATGGAATAAAATATAATAATAATATACTTAACATAAAACAGGTGAGACAGTGCATAAGCTGATAACTAAAATCAACATCAATCATCAGAGTAGCGGAAATCCAAATACAGCTTATTACAATTTTCCAAATTTACAGTCTCTAAACAAAAGAAAGCTAAAGTAGAAGATGCACCACCAATGCCCAAGCAGTGATCTTCAACAACACAGGGAGAATAATATATATATATATATTACGTGGAAGCCTCCTGCTCGTCTCCGGATCATCTACCCGTGCATCACCAGCTAACCTGTCTCTAGCCTGCTCGTGTGAGCACCCAGAGTAATAAGAGGAGACATAAAACTCTGGGTCAGACATAAAGCCTGGTATGAGCGATAAGCATCTAAACAGAATGATAACAGGTATACTAGACCATACCTGAACCTGGACCTGCAACCAAAGAGTTAGTTCCACATACCGTACAATACTCTAAGGTGCCATAATAAATAGTGTAAGAATACGGGGGTGGGGTGTGCATGTCATAATGATAGCAAACAAATCAACCATAGCAACCATCCTCACATCTCTCACTCAGTGCGTAAAGCATACGACATCTACCACCTTGGAACACTAGACAAATTGAGGTAACGACGAATCCCGACTTGTAGGAACCCTGCTGTGACCAAGCTAAACATATGGAGTCATGACCAAACATTTCAACGACCCATTTCATTGGTCGTAGCCCCTGGTTCTACCAATGCTATAATGGCCATGAATCTGCCTCCGTACCTCCTACCATAGTGGTCCAAAGCTATAGACATTGATAACCCCTTAGCACGCGTCCCGCGGCAAAGCACAACCATGAAGCGAACTCGTTGATTCCCGTCTGAATCTTGAGCTCTAACTTCTCATTTGGACTTCCTTTGCATCTCGGGTTATTGGTCAATACTGGGTCAGGTCGGGTTCTCCTTCTAGCCATCGGTTCGGGTCGGGTCCTCTACTTCAGGTCGGTTCGTAGTCTTCTCCTGTAGTGGTTTGGTTCGGGTCCACAGCGTCGCATCGGTTCGGGTCGGTTATTCCACTTCGGGTCGGGTCGGGTGTCCTCCTCCGGGTCGGGTCGGGTGTCCTCCCTTCTAGTTCGTGCTTCCGTTCCGATCCGCTCCCTCGTTTCTTCACGTATTCTGATCCGATCCCTCCTTGCCATCTGATCTGCGTGGCCTTCCCTCTTGCTTGTTCTCCCAAGTGTTTACATCCGATCCAAGCCCTTCATCTTTAAGTTAGTCCGATCCCCAGCTTAACCAACATGGCCTTCCTTTTTGCCAAGTTTCCTTTGCGCCAGGTTCCAGTTCGGGTCGGGTTCCTTACCCAGATCTCCGATCCGATCCGAGCCCATATCCGAACCGATCCGAAACCCTGCACAACTTTCAGCAACTTTTTCCAGCAACTTGTCTACGCCATTCGACGACGTTTTTGACAAATCTAACACTTCTAATAAATCATAAAACACACCATAGAGTCATAGCAACATGTAATAGCAACCACAAACAGCAAAACAACAATTCAAATGAATCAAAATGGATCAAAAGTGGCTAAAACCTCACATTTTCCCATAATCCCTCTTAATCATGTTTAAGCACATACTTAGTAAAACTTAATCAAATCGTCTAAATTTTCTAACAGAGGCATAAAATATTATTTAAGAATTTCTAAACATTTTTCCAGAATTTATTAGTGTATAAATCCGCTAATCCTCACTAATTACCCTTAATTACCGTAATTAGTGTCAAAACTATGCAAATCACTCACCTTGGCCACAAAATAAAACACCAAATCTGAAATACTCTCTGTTTGGGTCGAATTCCTATGTATAGCAGCAGCTCCAACCTTGCTCTGTTGCTATTTGGCCTTGTTTTGATGTAGTTTAGGCTTAATCTTCACTAAAAATGTGTTTTGGAGTGGTTTTAGAGGATGGAAGCCATTACTAAGGTCTCAAGAAGGTTTGTGGTGGCTCAAAACTGAAATGAAAGTGATTTCCTAACCCTAATCAGTCCTCCTATACCTCTAAACCCGAAATTTCCCTCTGGGCCTAGCTGCTAATCACCCGGTTAAGCCCAATTAAGCTGTTTTTCACCATCTGAAACTTGTTTCAGCCATATCTCCCAAACGGTGAGTCCGTTTGGCTAATGTGACCACTCTACGGAATTGTAAACCATCACCCGAGCCAATGGAAGTGGTTTCAGGTCAGAATTCCTTTCCAGTCAAAAGTTATGGCCAAAGCAGTGCCAACTAGGGGTAAAATGGTCATTTAAAAATTGACAAAAATCATGAACATGGGAAATGACCCCAATAGTCGTCTCCCAAGGTGACATGACCATACGACTTCATATGTGAAAGAAATAAATATTCTACGATCCTATGATGCGTAGAATGCGGGTCGTTACAAATCTATTCAATTTAATTTCAATTTCAAATCTATTCAATTTAATTTCAATTTAATTCGAATTTCAAATCACTTTCAATATTCATTGAAAAATGAATAAAATTAATATAAATATCGTTCACGTCAAAATGGCCTATATCAAATCAACACGGCTTTATATATTTCTATTTCAAATATTCTATTCAAATATTTCGTTTCAAATATTTCTTCTCAAATATTCTATTCAAATATTTCTCTCCAAATATTCTATTCAAAACTGGAATGAGGCCTAATCAATTATCATAGATTTTATTTCTATGGATTTCCATACAACGCATGTATATATCAACAATGACAAATAATCAACCATCATCCAAAGTGCATTCCACACTGTATAAGCATCAAATATAAATATTCAATGCTTATATTAGTCTGTCAATCAACCGATCGACATACAATTAATTATTGGGATTAGTGTATGTCATATATCATCCCAATACCCGTGTGGGGTTTCAAACAATCAAACACAGATTTTATTTGTGAAGTTGGGCGATGTGTAAAATTTATCGTCCCAATCAATATCAGTCAAATCAGTGTATATAAACAAATCGTCGATTTGTTTATAAATATTCATTTTATATACACGTTAAAATTATATTTTTAACTATAAAATATTTTCCACTATAGAATATTTTATTTCATTCCACATCACACAATCAAATTTCACAACACAGCAACCAAACAAACAAGTCATCCATGGTCTGTGGACGATGGGTGTTGGGTGCTACTAAGCACCGTCTGCATCCCAGTATATATTTCAAACTAGAAAATTAAAATAAAGGTGAGGAGTTCTCACCGAGGGTTCCACTCCTCCGGTCCTTATCTCTGAATGGCTTGAATTCCTTTTTGATTTCAATCCGTTCCTTCGCAATCTGTTTCACACGATTTTTATATTAAAAATCATATTTTTAATTCGCTACTCCATACATAAAAATCCAACCTTTATCGCTATGGAAACATTATAAAAATCTCTACTTTATATCGTTATTATATATATATATATATATATGAAAATCACTTCTTTATTTGCATTCATATAAAGAGGAATCACATTTTCATTTCAAAGTGATGTATATATATATTTTTTTATTCAGCCTCATATATTTTTCAAACATTAAATGTCAAAACAACGATATTTTATATTTTCAAAACAGTGATATTTTATATTTTGAAAACAGTGATATTTCATATTTTCAAAACAACGATATGATATTTCATATTTTCAAAACAACGATATTTCATATTTTCAAAACAGTGATATTTTATTTTTTTAAACTAATGCTATTCTTTTTCTTTCAAAAGTAATGGTATTTATATTTATATAAAACAATAGTATTTATTTTTACAAAAACAATTCTATTTATAAATCAAAAATTCAGATTTTTAATCAAACTCAATTTCAGATTTTAACTAAACTAAATTAATTAAATTCTTCATTAAACACTAATCACCCTTAACAATGTAAATTTTCAGTTTTATAAACACTATGCAAATTTTCAGTTTTAAACACAATGTAAATTTTCTTAATCACTTATTGAATTAAATTAATCATGTGGAAGAAAACTTACACTGCTCCTTAACTTCATTCCATTCTTCGTGACTGCCTGAAACAAAGCGAACCCATCATCGTAACAGAACTAACGCCGTCGCACATCCCTGAAGCGGCCGGAAGATGATCTGAACCGACCATAAGGACGCCGCCACTTCCCTCTCTCCACGCGCTGACCAGCGTGGAACTCGGAGCTTCTAGGACTCCTCAAAATCTGTGTGAGCGTTGCCTCTTTGAGGACAAAATCTGAGTAGATCGAATAACGAAAATCCATCACACCGGTCTAGAATCGAAGTGCTTGCTTAGATCTTCAAATTTAGTTTGATAACCTTAGTCTGATTCGAATTGGATTAGGATTAGGATTTATTGGGGGATTTTTTTGGGAAAAATTTGTTCGTCGTTTTCCATTTCTGACGACTCTTGGACCCGTTGACCGCGGGAGACAAAATATAAGGGCTTTGACCCTTTTGGGCCAATAGAAGGATATATAAAATAATATATTTAAATAATATTTAATTCGGAAATTACTAGTTTATCCATCTCAACTCGAAATCAAACCCAATGACTGTCGCCCCTAGCGTAATACCCCCATTCCGAACACCATGGGATATACTTCGTAAGCCAATTCTAACGTTTCGATCAGTTTCCATTAAATTTTAAATATAAATCATTATATTTTAAATTCAAACGCACATTTTAATTTACCGGGACCACATACGGACTCCATATATTACAGAAAAATTATTTCTAGCTTCATATTGATGATACGGTCCTAACAAAACTAATTTCGTCAAATTCTGAGACAGTTTGAAAAATGGCCATTTTCCAGTTGATTAAAATCAACTGAAACTGGTCAAACACGTTTTCCTTTGCCACGCACACATATTGATTCAGAAAATTACGAATTTTGAAACCTAGCAATAACTTGACATCACAGATCCAACAAAAGTGGTTTCGTCGAAAACCGAGGTCGTTTGCAAAATTTCCATTTTTAAGGGCCAGAATTCCATAGCGACTATTCTGAAATTTCAACTGGACATGTCTTTTGATTCCCGCTATGAAATTTCAATCTTTTGGATTCTTTGGAAAGATATTCACAAATAGATTCTAATATTTTTGGTTTCGCTAAAATCCAGTTTATTTTGAATCCTGCACATTCATTTGAATTTTGAAATCGAATTATCGAACTACCGCCCCATTTTCAATTCCTTTTATATATATAAATAAATATTTATATTCTAACGACGATCTATATAAATATATAAGTTCGAATTCTATTCAAAATAATTTTTTTGTCTTTATTATTTAAAATAATTCATTTTAAATATTCAAAATTCAATAAATTGCCAAAATAAAAATTTTAAATTAGCTCGGATTTTCCGGGTTGTTACAATCTCCCCCACTTAAAACTTTTCGTCCCCGAAAAGGAACGAAGTCGAAAGTAGCTTAACAAACCAACTCAACTTTCAATATTTTCACTACGGCTTAAGTTCTTCAACTTTTCAGTTTCTAAGAACTTTTCAAAATTTTCAAAAAATTTGGCTAACACCCTAAATTTTCGAAAAATTTCGCCATAACCTCCCCTGCACCGGGGATTTCGGGATATTTCGTATATCCTCCCATGGCCTTCTTCAATCCAAAAGAAAAAGAAAAAACCAAGCGGCTAGCCAATCGGCTCATAAAATCATCCAAACCCAAAGAAATACAATAAACATGTACCTATTTGTTAATCGAACAATAATCAAACAACACAACCAGTAATCAATTAGTTGCTTAGCTTTTCAAATTCATAACTTTGATACATAGTCAAAAATCACATTTTTGGTGTCAAATCACAACAATAGGCTCGATATAATTTTGGTTCTCACACCAGTCTAATGGAAATATATAGATATCACATCTTCGAAACTCGAACCCAAACGACTGATGCTGTACAGTCATCAATAGTTTCATCTCCGGGCGACTAGAGTGTGATTCTATATCTACCCAATATATTAAAACTTCGAATACACGCAGATCAGACGTATACGCAAAATATTTATATATTGGATAGTCCAAATCAATATAAATAAATATTCAAATTCGAATAATTCGATTTAAATTTTCAAAACAAAAATTGTTTTCAATTCAAAAATATACTCTTCACACACGTTCTAGGATACTACTGATCCTATCTCTAATGAGGCATTCTTATTGGATATTGCTAATCCAATTTCTGATGAATTCTTTCGTACGGTTCTAACGTGTCTTGTTCTCGAGCTTTGTAAACCAAAGCTCTAATACAAAATGTAAGGACCCGTGACTTTCCCGGTAAGGAAAGAGCGGATACTATGAGAACAACACACAAAAGAACGCGGACAGAAGAACATTTCATTGTATATTACAACAATTCCATCAGAATACAAGAATATACAGAGTATGAATAAATATTACACATTATAAAATATCAGAGATTACAATACATTACATAGCAGCGGAAAATAATACAATACACAACTAGAAGTAATACACGGATACAGAGCTTTCCGAGTATCGTTCCAGCTGTAGATCAGGATCCTGTGAATATCAATCTGCAAAACCAAAACTACTAACTGCCCGTGTCAAAATAAGGGCACCCAGAGTTTAGGTTAAAACAATAAACTCCAGGTCAGTCATGTGACTGGTGTGAGAACTAAAACAGTTATTAATCTTTATTTTAAAGTTAGGTAAATCAAGGGACCACGCAGTATAACACGAAACAGGTTTCCTCCCAAGAATACCAGTGCATAGAACAACAGCTTGATGCTAAATAAAGAACAATGAAGCTATTATAAGACCCAGGTCCCATCACACAATGCAAGCTGGAGGATAGGTTTTTTTTCCTTATAATAGCCAGAGAATGCTTGATACGCTAAATTTCATGTTTTTAATTCTTAATCAGACTCCAACCGTAAATTAGTAAGATAACGATTCCCTAAGTATTGACCCCGAAAGCCGAAACCAACATCAGACTAATACCTAGGAAACTACCCATCTTAGCTCGTTGCGGGTTGGTTTCTGATTTTATGTACATTTTAATTTACCGGGACCACATACGGACTCCATAAATTACAGAAAAAATATTTCTAGCTTCATATTGATGGTACGGTCCTAACAAAACTAATTTCGTCAAATTCTGAGACCGTTTGAAAAATGGCCATTTTCCAGTCGATTAAAATCAACTGAAACTGGTCAAACGCGTTTTCCTTTGCCACACCCACATATTGATTCAGAAAATTACGAATTTTAAAACCTAGCAATAACATGACATCACGGATCCAACAAAAGTGGTTTTGTCGAAAACCGAGGTCGTTTGCAAAATTTCCATTTTTAAGGGCCAGAATTCCATAGCGACTATTCTGAAATTTCAACTGGACATGTCTTTTGATACCGCTATGAAATTTCAATCTTTTGGGTTCGTTGGAAAGATATTCACAAATAGATTCTAATATTTTTGGTTTCTCTAAAATCCGGTTTATTTTGAATCCTGCACATTCATTTGAATTTTGAAATCGAATTATCGAACTACCGTGCCATTTTCAATTCCTTTTATATATATAAATAAATATTTATATTCTAACGACGATCTATATAAATGTTCGAATTCTATTCAAAATAATTTTTTATCGTTATTATTTAAAATAATTCGTTTTAAATATTCAAAATTCACTAAAATTGCCAAAATAAAAAATTTAAATTGGCTTGGATTTTCCGGGTTGTTACAATAAATGATTTAACGTTCAACTTGTTATTATTTCAGGAATGTAGTTTTTGATATGTGATATATGTATTTTTATACTAGAAAAATAGTTACAAAAAGTTGCTATACCAAAAAAGATCTAAAGAAATAAAATCTTATAACCGAGAGGAATCCTTGGCGGAAGAGAAATAGAATTAGAACTCATCTCTTAGTACAAAAGAAATTTTTGTTAATATAAATAAGCTACAAATTATTATTTAATTGCAAATTAGAATTAGTATTTCTCATTAATTTAAAAATTAATACTTATATATAATGTTATCATGGACATATTTTTACTTTAATGTTTAGATTTTGGTAAATTTTGTGAAAAAATAAATGATACATTAGCCGAGTTTCAGATGTTACTTGATAAACCAAAAGACATATAAATGTAAAACATTTAAAATTCTTATAGCAAATAATAAAATATTTTCTCACAACTAAATCTATTTATCTATTATATTATATGAAAATGAAGTTGAAATCTGTGTGTTTCTCTTCGTTTTTAGTTTCTCCAAAGATCTCATATGTTGTCATGTATCACTGTAGTTTAGATGTCTTATATTTTGTCATTACCTTTTGCTTATCGTTGTTATTTCTAAAAAGTATTTCAATGGGGCCCATTAATATTTTATAGGTTATTTTCCCATTATAAATTTTAAAAGAGATACTATTATGTGTAATATGCAGTTATCATTTTCTAATCCTTTCGCATCAATTTCATTTTTTTTACAATATTGTTTCATTTCCTTCTCTAGTTACCTATCGTGCAAAATTTCCTGATCCCAATCTAATTCAAATTTAAAATTCTTTCCAAATAATTTTTGGTCAATCTCGTTAATTTTTTATTCTAATAAAAATTTGATTGAATCAGCTAATACTTTTTCACTTCACATCGATTGTATTCTTATCCACTACTTTCAATGTTATTGTCTTTGTGAGAAAATAATATGATGATCTCCAAAAAAACCAAGCCTACTGGTTTTCTTAAGCTTGATTAAAGGTTATTTTTTCTAATTTTCTATTTATTTAATTTGATGTTCATTTTACAGTTTTTGTTCTAATTTTAATTCATAAATTAAGGTTGATATTTTAATTATTAAGATTATGGATGTATTCTCTTTATTGTCGTTGATTTCATAAGTGTGTGATAGCATCAAATCTCCTATTGATAGTGTAATGACCTGGATTTCGAGCGACTTTGGTTATCGACATAAACACGATGTCGATAACCAAAACACCGAAAAATCCTGGTAATTAGTGAAAGAAATTAGAGGGTGAGAAAAGATAAGATAGAAACTTAGAATAGAAGAAGAAGAACACAACATCAGAGTAACACGAATCTCACAGCGGAATGAATAACATATAATATATGTAACATAACTTTGAAATATACATTTGTATTTGAATATACATCATTATCAAAGTACAACACTTACAACACAGCGGAAATAACTATAGCTATATGATCATGAAGCCTCCTGCTCCAGCTCTTCAACTATATCTATAAAATCCCGACTACTTGACTGTCCGTACAAATTTAGGCACCCAAGAGTTTAGGGAAAACAACAAAATAAACTCCGGGTCAGTCATGGGACTGGTATGAGTAAAACAGTTATACAGGTATATGATATCTCATAAGACCACGCCTTATAACGGAACGGGTTTTTCCCTTATGAAAATCCAAATATCTTTATATCAAAAACCTTTTGATATTATAATAATGTCTATCAACACAATATAATAATCATCTAGTAGAAACGCTTTCATCTCACGTTCTACATATATAGTATACAATCAAAACCGCAAGCACGTATTGGATAATGGGTTTCCAACTATGACAAGGTATGGAACCACCTTTCGCTAGTGTACCTCTCGAGAGGAATACACTGGGTTCAACAAGAACATCTTGCAACCCGGCCACACATGACCGACCACTCATTTCTCTTGAGCGTATCGAATGTATATCACCAACAGTTGGGATCAGCAACCGTTTCCCGAATGGGACAGCATCAACAATAGATTTTTTTAGAAGTAAATAAAACTCTAGATCAGGTGATTATACACCCTACTTCGGTGCGACCGACTTAGCCATGCTGCCTGCTCGATTTCTTTCATTTACCGGGTGATGAGGCTAGAAGCTACACTTTATCATCACATCAGATTCACTTTGAATGCCACATCATCAAATCCATCCAATCACCGATTGACATTCTAAACAATACATTATGTGTTAGCTAAAAGAAGTTTCCTTCTCCACTTCCACTCTTGGTACGGTTGGAGAAATCAATATACGTGATCGTCTAGAAATACTCTGTCAGACATCCGTCCATACAAGTCATCCAGGAACAGGATGAACCGAAGGCACTATTCAGTACATCCATCTTAGGTAGTGTTATCTAAGACTTATACAATAGCCCTTGCACTTTACTCCGTCTTCAATTATCTTTGGCATATATGATTCGCAACGCTTATGCCAATACAGAGTGGTTCTTTGGATAATAATCCAACTGGTCTCTCCATATTAACAACGTTAAAATGGTCAAAACTTCGATAGTCTGTGATTTAACTATCGAATAAAAACAGATGTGCAACCAACGATATTATTTCCAAATGGAAATTTATATCAATCAAACATCATTTAACATTTATATCTTTATTTCATTAATTTACTTATCTCCTGTTTCCCTATATTCAATATTCCTTATTTTCTAAATTGGGAAAATATACGTTATTAACAATGGAAAACATTTCCATTTCTTGTTTTCTTTATTAGAAAACATTTCTGGTTTCTTCTTTGGAAAATATTTCCAAAGCTTCTTCATTGGACCTAGACAGATGTTTAAACAAACCATCACGATGCCAACTCAAACCATTTCCTTTTTCTGCCGAACCTTACTATTCCTTAGTTAAAAACGAAGCCAATCAAGTTGGGGTAGAACTACCTCTCAGACCTTAACTGAACAACATTTCTAACTTTGAAATAGACAAAGTTCACTTTATATCCCTTTACTAACTTCCTTACTTAACCCTCCCCGAATAGCTATATTCGATTGGCGCTTTTCACTTAACTCTATTCGATTAACCCTTATCAGTTAACTCTATTGGACTAACACTATTGGATTAACTCTATTTGACTAACGCTATTGATTTACTCATTTCACTTAACTCCTTTCGAATAAACTATATTCGATAACTCCTTTTTCTTTCTTCGAATAAACTATATTCGATTAACTCATTTGCTTCTATTCGAATAAACTATATTCGATTAACTCTTTTTTACTTCTATTCGAATAACTATATTCGATTAACTCTTTTTACTTCTATTCGAAAAACTATATTCGATTAACTCATTTTACTTCTATTCGAATAACTATATTCGATTAACTCTTTTGCTTCTATTCGAATAACTATATTCGATTAACTCATTTTACTTCTATTCGAATAACAATATTCGATTAACTCTTTTGCTTCTATTCGAATATGTAATGGCGCGTTTTGTAAGGTATAATAATTAAGTTATTTAATTTTTTTAAATAACGAATATATTAAATAAACGATAGTTGAACGTATAATTTATAATACAATTATAATCGAGCTCGAAATGGCGCTGCAGTTCGCTATTTGGCGATTTGAACTTCAACTGGATGTACAGGATTCGTTTTAAGCCGGATTTCTGTGAAACAAGAAACGCGTGGAGCTGGTGGAGTATATCTTTCTAGTGGAAGAGAAAAATCGGGATTTCGTCGTAAAGATTTTGATGTACGTCCAAATCAAATTTCAGAAAAGTCGCTGTGGAATTCCGTTATAATTCGTAAAGCTTTATATACGTTATAAAAAGGGATTTTCAATGTAAATTGAATATCGATTCAACCTAGACTTAGAATATGAAATATATAATTATCCTGGAGCCGTATGATATTCCACTATGAATATATATGATAATATAAATTTATTTATATTTAATTTAATTTATTTAAATATATTTATATATTTAAATAGGCTATTTGGAGCGTTAAAAATAGCCACTTTTGCATATGAAGTCGGAATTCGACGAAACCAGTTTTGTTGGATCCACAATGTCAAATAGTTGTTAGATTTCATGTTTCGTGATTTTTAGAGTCAGTGTGTGACCGTATGGATTTTTAGAGTGTAAAACAGTCAGTATTTTGACAGTTAAAAATACGCTGAGCGAGCATACAGAGTCGGAATCCGACGAAACCAGTTTCTTTGGGACCGTAATGTCGAACTCTAGCTACATGTCCAGTTTGGTGATTTTTGGGCATCACGTGTGACTACAGGAATTTTTAGGGAGGCCACGTAACACCTTTTCTCAGCCACAACTGTTACCTACCACCCGAAAGTCTATATAATCATATAAACCCAAGGAACGCAGCGAGAAACCTAAAAAAGAAATTCAAGGAAAAGAAAATCATATTAATTCAGAGGGAAGGCTATAAATTCCAGAAACGATACAGCTGAAATCCCCCTTCGTTTTTCTCCATTTCTGTATATGAAACATTGAGTGCGATCTTGTTTCTGTCGATGCCCATTTTCGACCAGCAGGCTAGGGCATGGGTTCGTCGACGGTGTGGTAGGAGATCGGCCAAGAGGAGGGTAGCGTTGAACTCAGGATCGAAAGGGGAGTTTGTTGCCGAAGTTGGGTGGAGTTCTGGGCAAGAAAGTGTCGATGGTTTCAGGTTGGGACCCCGTGAACTTGTAGGACGCGATGAAGATGGTGTCGCCGAGGTGGATGGAAGGGATACGGGGGTGTAGGGGACGAGATGAGGAGTTCGTCGGAGCTTTTAGCTTGGACTGGCGTAGAGTAGAAGAGGAGATAAGAGAGGAGGAAGAATCGTCTATGGGTTGAGGGGTTACAGGAGAGCCACGATCGAATTTGGGGGAGGACGATGATACGGGTTGGGTTACTCGAAGGGTAGTGGGCAGATAATAAGGTCAAAGCCCAAAGTAGTTAATCTATTTTAGTTTTAATTTAAATCCAATTATGAATTAACTTGTAATGGCCATATCTAGCTCGTACGAAGTCAGATTGACGAACCGTAAGTTGCGTTGGGATCGTATGGACGAGCACTACGCGCTAGAACTGACCGCGAGTCGATTGGAGTCCGTTAAAATTTATAGCAAAATAAATTGTCTGAATCAAGCGATGGTTATCGTCATTGATGATGATAGTCAAATGTGAGTAAAACTCACCAACTCTGAACAGTTTATATTTGCATGTTGTATTTTTAGAACTGTTAGATACTGACTGTTTGATTTTGTGTTGACCGATTGATTGAACTGCTAGTTAGTTAGTTAAATGTCTGTATTGATTCTGTTTATCAGAATATATCATCTGGAACTGAAAGTGGTATCGATATTATTGTGTAATATCTGTGGATGCAGGGAAGACAGGTCGGAGGAATCCGACTGGATTCCTCAACAGTTATTCTATTGTTTTTCATATATTTTAATATATGATGTGATTTATAACCTGTTGCTGATTTTGTGTGTACGGATGATATTGGACATCGAAACTTGATAAGTTAGAACACCGTAACATACCGGAATGTGGAAACAGAATATTTATAAATAAAATATATTTATAAATAGAAATCTTTATGAATGGAATAATTCATAAAGGACCTATTCAATTAGATTTTGAACAAGATATTAAACCAGACTTATTCATTAGAACTTGAATAAGATATTAAACCAGATTATTCATTTGAACTTGAATAAGATATTTAAACCAGATTATCCATTAAAACTTGGATAAGATATTATAGGGGGAGTCGTTCACCCAGAATTGAATAAGATAAAAGGAGATATTTAATTAGAAATTGAATACGAAATTTACAAAAGAGGTTATTCACATTAGAAATGAAATATTTACAAAGGGAATCATTTATTTAGAATAAATAAATGAGTTAGTTAAAACCAGATTTGCCAAATGAGTTATTTAAACCAAGTTAAATGATTGATCGAACTAAGTTGATCGAGTTAGTCGAGTTAAACAAAGTAATTGGTTAGGTTAACCAAAGCAAGTTAGTCGAGTTAAACAAAGTAATTGGTTAGGTTAACCAAAGCAAGTTAGTCGAGTAAACAAAGTAAATTGGTTAAGTTAATCAAAGTGAATTAGTTAAGTTAAACTAAGTGATTAATCAAAGTGAACTAGTTTAATTAAACTAAGTGATTAATCGATGTGAATTAGTTAAGATAAACTAAGTGGTTAATCGAAGTAAATTAGTTAAGTTAACTAAGTGGTTAATCGAAGTGAATTAGTTGAGTTAAACTAAGTAAATCGGTTAGAGTTAATCAACGTGAATTAGCTCAGTTAAACTAAGTGGATTTGTTCAGTTAATCAAGACGAGTTAACCAGTTAGGTTAAACTAGTTGAGTTGACCAGTTAGAGTTAACCAGTTAGAGTTAATATGTTAGAGTTAACCAGTTGAGTTAACCAGTTGAGTCGACCAGTTAGAGTTGACCAGTTAGAGTTGACCAGTTAGAGTTGATCAGTTAGAGTTATCCAAGTAGAGTTAATCGAGTAGAGTTGTCGAATATCACTTATCCGAAGTAGAGTTATCGAATATAGTGTATTCGAGAGAAGAGTAATCGAATATAGTTTATTCGAGTGGAGAAATCAAATGCTATTCATTTGAGAAGAGTAATCGAATATAGTTTATTCGAGTGGAGAAATCAAATGTTATTCATTTGAGAAGAGTAATCGAATATAGTTTATTTGAGTGGAGAAATCAAATGCTATTCATTTGAGAAGAGTAATCGAATATAGTTTATTCGAGTGGAGAAATCAAATGTTATTCATTTGAGAAGAGTAATCGAATATAGTTTATTCGAGTGGAGAAATCAAATGCTATTCATTTGAGAAGAGTAATTCGAAGTTAGTTAATCCGAAGGAGTTAATCGAAGAGTTAATCCGAAGGAGTTAGTCGAAGAGTTAATTCGAAGTTAGTTAATCCGAAGGATTTAATCGAAGAGTTAATCCGAAGGAGTTAGTCGAAGAGTTAATTCGAAGTTAGTTAATCCGAAGGAGTTAATCGAAGAGTTAATCCGAAGGAGTTAGTCGAACAGTTAATTCGAAGTTAGTTAATACAAAGGAGTAATTCGAAGTTAGTTAATCCGAAGGAGTTAGTCGAAGAGTTAATCCAAAGGAGTTATTCGAAGTTAGTTAATCCAAAGGAGTTAATCGAAGAGTTAATCCGAAGGAGTTAGTCGAAGAGTTAATTAGAAGTTAGTTAATCCGAAGGAGTTAATCGAAGAGTTAATCCGAAGGAGTTAGTCGAAGAGTTAATTCGAAGTTAGTTAATCCGAAGGAGTTAATCGAAGAGTTAATCCAAAGGAGTTAGTCGAAGAGTTAATTCGAAGTTAGTTAATCCAAAGGAGTTATTCAAAGTTAGTTAATCCGAAGGAGTTAGTCGAAGTGTTAATCCAAAGGAGTTATTCGAAGTTAGTTAATCCGAAGGAGTTAGTCGAAGAGTTAATCCAAAGGAGTTATTCGAAGTTAGTTAATCCAAAGGAGTTAGTCGAAGAGTTAATCCGAAGGAGTTGGTCGAAGAGTTAATCCAAAGGAGTTAGTCGAAGAGTTAATCGAATATAGTTATTCGAAAGAAAGTGTTAATCGAATATAGTTTATTCGAGTAAAGTTAAAAGAGTTAATCGAATATAATTTATTCGGATAGAGTTAGAGAAGTTAATCGAATATAGTTTATTCGAATAGTGTTGGAGGAGATATCGAATATAGTTTATTCGACAGAAGTTAATGAATAGGGTTAATCAATAGAGTTAAGCAAATTTAGAAACTGACTGGAGAGTGTAAGTTGAACGGTTTTCTAAGTGACGATCTGATGTTGGTTTCGACCTTCCGGATTGATACTTAGAGAATTGTTCTCATACTAGTTACAGTTAGGGACTGATAGTTGCGAAATAATAGTGATGTGAAAATAAGTTATGGTAATGTTTTCCAATGATTAATAACATATATTTTCTAAATATATGAAATAAGGAAATATGAACATATGATGATTGATCGATCGAATTCCCATTTGGAAATAAGATCGTTGTTTGTACACCGACATGTTTTCATTTGATAGTTAAATCACAAACTATCAAAGTTTTTACCATTTTAACGTTGTTAATATGGAGAGACCGGTTGGATTATTATCCAAAGAACCACTGTGTATTGGCATAAGCGTTGCAAACCCTTTATGCCAAAGATAATTGAAGACGGAGTAAAGTGCAAGGGCTGTTGTATAAGTCTTAGATAACAGTGACTAAGATGGATATACTGAATAGTGCCTTCGGTTTGTCCAATCCTAGGACAATGTATATGGAAGAAGGTCTGACAGAGTATATCCAATGGATCGCGTAAGTTGATCTGTTCAAACGTATTCACGTTTGGTGGCGGAGGAATTCGTTTCTCTTAGCTGTATACCCGTGTTATTTTTGGATAAGTTAATTTGTGATTTGGCGGGTATGACGATGTGGCACTCAAAGTGAATGGTGATCAGATGTTCTGAAGATAGACGTAGCCTCTAGCCTCACACCAGGAAGTAACAAAAGTTGGGCTAGGCAACATGGCTAGTTGGGTCATCCCCAAGCAGGGTGTATTGTCACCGATCTAGGGAATATTCATATTTATACTTCTTTTTGATTCTGTATCTTCGGATGACGGTTTGATGGCCTATAACCGTGGTGGCAATATATTCGCGACACTCAAGCTAAATGAGTGAGCGGTCATGTGTGGCCGGGTTGCAAGATGTTCTTGTTGAACCTGCAGTGTGTCACCTCTAAAGTACATTGATCAGAAGGTGCTCCCATACCTTGTCTGTTGAAATCCATTCTCCGTTAAGCGCCCTGCGGTTTATGATTTTTACTATGTATGTAGAACGTGAGATGCAAGCGTTTCTGCTAGATTGATACCTATTTGTGCTTAGACATTATTATAATATCACAATGATATTGCTTGTCAAAGTTGTTTAGATAATCATAAGGAAAAACCCGTTCCGTATTCACGGCGTGGTCTTATGAGATATCATATACCTGTTTTAAACTCTTTTACTCATACCAGTCCCATGACTGACCCGGAGTTTACTTTGTTGTTTTCCCTAAACTCTTGGGTGCCTAAATTTGTACGGGCAGTCAAGTAGTCGGGATTTACAGATATACTTGGAGAGCTTGGAGCAGGAGGCTGCAAGATTCTATAGCTATAGTTATTTCCGCTGTGTTGTAAGTGTTGTACTCTGATAAGTGCTATTGTATATATATAACTGTTTACTTCAAAGTTATGTTATATATTATATGTTATTCGTTCCGCTGTGAGATTCATGTTACTCTGATGATTCTGATGTTCTTCTTCTTCTTCTATTCTATTAGTTCTATCTTTTCTTTCTCACCTTCTAAATTCTTTCACTAACGTCTCGGAATTTCCGACTCTCGAGGAGTCGGAAATTTCCTGCCGTTACAGTTGGTATCATAGCCAGGTTAAGTGATTACCTTGGCTCTGTGGCATAACTCGATAGAGATGGGATTAGTAATATCCTAGATTGAGTTTGAGTGTATATATATGAGCGCGTAATTGTTACTCAATATAAAATGGTTTTATATTGTGGAGACTCATTGGTTGAGTGGCTTGTGAATTCTGGTCGTTCAGTTGATCCACTGTATCGATAAGGGTTACTAAACACTCGAATACGATGAACCGTCATGGTATGTTTTGAAAGAGGGTAAATGAAATAATTTTTCCCAAAATATATTTGTTGATAGAAGAAATATATATCTTGAAATTATTATAGTATATTGATTGTGTTGGTTGTTATTATAATCGAATAAGATTATAACATGTGAAATGGTTATATATAACTAATCAGAATTCATATAAGTATATGAAATAAGATGAATTAAATATGAATTTAAATCAGATTTGGAATTAAAATAAGGAAATTTTAAGTTCCTGGGAGATTTTGAAATGTTTTCAAAATGGAAGTATTTTGTAATGGTTTTGAAAATAATATAGCATTGAAATCACTTGGGTCGCTGGAAAATAATTCCGATGATGACTGCGCAGTATCATCGGTGTGATTTTCGAGTTCTAAGTGGTGGATTACTACCAAAGATTTTAATTTGAATTGTTTTGAGGAAACAAGTTGTTTAGAAAATTCAAAGGCTTTGAACTGGCAGTATGATTTCGAATTTGATTTGGAATTTACCCAGAAATTTAAGTTTTAGAAATTAAAATTCAACTTGTAAAGTTAATTCGAATGGGATGGTTAAAGTAAAATAATAAACTAGAATTTAACTTGAGATGATAGGTTAAGAAAAACTGGAAGTGATTTGAGAATAATATGGTTTTGGATTTGAAATGATTAGTTAAGAGTTTGAAATTTGATATTGGAGTTTGAATGGAATTCGGCTTGGGTATAAGCGAATGATTTGGTTTGAGGATATAAACTGAGTGGAATAACCATGATATATGTAGAAGTGATAACAGATCAAAAGGATATAATGATACGACCGACAAAAAGTTACAAGTTTATATTATATATGAGTTTGGATTTTATGAGCCGAATTGGCAAGCCGCTTGGCTGTTTGATTTTCTTTTGGGTTGGAGAAGGCCTAGAGAGGCGAGGGGTGGTTTGTCATATTGACCAATACAAAGGAGATTATGGCGAAATTTTTCGAAAATTCCAGGCGTTAGAACATTCTCATGATGTATGGAAATTCAGTTAGCCAGAATGAATTAATAATTCAATTGAAAATTTAATGGTTCAGTTGAAACTGGAGTTGAGAAGTAAACTAAAAGATATTTGAATCTAGTTAGTAAAGTTGGTAGCATTTTCCTAGCTTAGCAATTTCGAGGACGAAATTATTTTAAGGAGGGAAGTCTGTAATGGCGCGTTTTGTAAGGTATAATAATTAAGTTATTTAATTTTTTTAAATAACGAATATATTAAATAAACGATAGTTGAACGTATAATTTATAATATAATTATAATCGAGCTCGAAATGGCGCTGCAGTTCGCTATTTGGCGATTTGAACTTCAACTGGATGTACAGGATTCGTTTTAAGCCGGATTTCTGTGAAAAAAGAAACGCGTGGAGCTGGTGGAATATATCTTTCTAGTGGAAGAGAAAAATCGGGATTTCGTCGTATAGATTTTGATGTACGTCCAAATCAAATTTCAGAAAAGTCGATGTGGAATTCCGTTATAATTCGTAACGCTTTATATACGTTATAAAAAGGGATTTTCAATGTAAATTGAATATCGATTCAACCTAGACTTAGAATATGAAATATATAATTATCCTGGAGCCGTATGATATTCCACTGTGAATATATACGATAATATAAATTTATTTATATTTAATTTAATTTATTTAAATATATTTATATATTTAAATAGGCTATTTGGAGCGTTAAAAATAGCCACTTTTGCATATGAAGTCGGAATTCGACGAAACCAGTTTTGTTGGATCCGCAATGTCAAATAGTTGTTAGATTTCATGTTTCGTGATTTTTAGAGTCAATGTGTGACCGTACGTATTTTTAGAGTGTAAAACGGTCAGTATTTTGACAGTTAAAAATACGCTGTGCGAGCATACGGAGTCGGAATTCGACGAAACCAGTTTCGTTGGGACCGTAATGTCGAACTCTAGCTACATGTCCAGTTTGGTGATTTTTGGGCATCACGTGTGACTACAGGAATTTTTAGAGTGCATAAATAAACAAATAAAATAGATAAATCCAAAAATAAAATATTCCAATAATTTTCTTGGGTAATAGGGAGGCCACGTAACACCTTTTCTCAGCCACAACTGTTACCTACCACCCGAAAGTCTATATAATCATATAAACCCAAGGAACGCAGCGAGAAACCTAAAAAAGAAATTCAAGGAAAAGAAAATCATATTAATTCAGAGGGAAGGCTATAAATTCCAGAAACGATACAGCTGAAATCCCCCTTCGTTTTTCTCCATTTCTGTATATGAAACATTGAGTGCGATCTTGTTTCTGTCGATGCCCATTGTCGACCAGCAGGCTAGGGCATGGGTTCGTCGACGGTGTGGTAGGAGATCGGCCAAGAGGAGGGTAGCGTTGAACTCAGGATCGAAAGGGGAGTTTGTTGCCGAAGTTGGGTGGAGTTCTGGGCAAGAAAGTGTCGATGGTTTCAGGCTGGGACGCCGTGAACTTGTAGGACGCGATGGAGATGGTGTCGCCGAGGTGGATGGAAGGGATACGGGGGTGTAGGGGACGAGATGAGGAGTTCGTCGGAGCTTTTAGCTTGGACTGGCGTAGAGTAGAAGAGGAGATAAGAGAGGAGGAAGAATCGTCTATGGGTTGAGGGGTTACAGGAGAGCCACGATCGAATTTGGGGGAGGACGATGATACGGGTTGGGTTACTCAAAGGGTAGTGGGCCGATAATAAGGTCAAAGCCCAAAGTAGTTAATCTATTTTAGTTTTAATTTAAATCCAATTATGAATTAACTTGTAATGGCCATATCTAGCTCGTACGAAGTCAGATTGACGAACCGTAAGTTGCGTTGGGATCGTATGGACGAGCACTACGCGCTGGAACTGACCGCGAGACGATTGGAATCCGTTACAATTTATAGCAAAATAAATTGTCTGAATCAAGCGATGGTTATCGTCATTGACGATGATCGTCAAATGTGAGTAAAACTCACCAACTCTGAACAGTTTATATTTGCATGTTGTATTTTTAGAACTGTTAGATACTGACTGTTTGATTTTGTGTTGACCGATTGATTGAACTGCTAGTTAGTTAGTTAAATGTCTGTATTGATTCTGTTTATCAGAATATATCATCTGGAACTGAAAGTGGTATCGATATTATTGTGTAATATCTGTGGATGCAGGGAAGACAGGTCGGAGGAATCCGACTGGATTCCTCAACAGTTATTCTATTGTTTTTCATATATTTTAATATATGATGTGATTTATAACCTGTTGCTGATTTTGTGTGTACGGATGATATTGGACATCGAAACTTGATAAGTTAGAACACCGTAACATACCGGAATGTGGAAACAGAATATTTATAAATAAAATATATTTATAAATAGAAATCTTTATGAATGGAATAATTTATAAAGGACCTATTCAATTAGATTTTGAACAAGATATTAAACCAGACTTATTCATTAGAACTTGAATAAGATATTAAACCAGATTATTCATTTGAACTTGAATAAGATATTTAAACCAGATTATTCATTAGAACTTGGATAAGATATTATAGGGGGAGTCGTTCACCCAGAAGTGAATAAGATAAAAGGAGATATTCAATTAGAAATTGAATACGAAATTTACAAAAGGGGTTATTCACATTAGAAATGAAATATTTACAAAGGGAATCATTTATTTAGAATAAATAAATGAGTTAGTTAAAACCAGATTTGCCAAATGAGTTATTTAAACCAAGTTAAATGATTGATCGAACTAAGTTGATCGAGTTAGTCGAGTTAAACAAAGTAATTGGTTAGGTTAACCAAAGCAAGTTAGTCGAGTTAAACAAAGTAATTGGTTAGGTTAACCAAAGCAAGTTAGTCGAGTAAACAAAGTAAATTGGTTAAGTTAATCAAAGTGAATTAGTTAAGTTAAACTAAGTGATTAATCAAAGTGAACTAGTTAAATTAAACTAAGTGATTAATCGATGTGAATTAGTTAAGTTAAACTAAGTGGTTAATCGAAGTAAATTAGTTAAGTTAACTAAGTGGTTAATCGAAGTGAATTAGTTGAGTTAAACTAAGTAAATCGGTTAGAGTTAATCAACGTGAATTAGCTAAGTTAAACTATGTGGATTTGTTCAGTTAATCAAGACGAGTTAACCAGTTAGGTTAAACCAGTTGAGTTGACCAGTTAGAGTTAACCAGTTAGAGTTAATATGTTAGAGTTAACCAGTTGAGTTAACCAGTTGAGTCGACCAGTTAGAGTTGACCAGTTAGAGTTGACCTGTTAGAGTTGACCAGTTAGAGTTGATCAGTTAGAGTTATCCAAGTAGAGTTAATCGAGTAGAGTTGTCGAATATCACTTATCCGAAGTAGAGTTATCGAATATAGTGTATTCGAGAGAAGAGTAATCGAATATAGTTTATTCGAGTGGAGAAATCAAATGCTATTCATTTGAGAAGAGTAATCGAATATAGTTTATTCGAGTGGAGAAATCAAATGTTATTCATTTGAGAAGAGTAATCGAATAAAGTTTATTTGAGTGGAGAAATCAAATGCTATTCATTTGAGAAGAGTAATCGAATATAGTTTATTCAAGTGGAGAAATCAAATGTTATTCATTTGAGAAGAGTAATCGAATATAGTTTATTCGAGTGGAGAAATCAAATGCTATTCATTTGAGAAGAGTAATTCGATGTTAGTTAATCCGAAGGAGTTAATCGAAGAGTTAATCCGAAGGAGTTAGTCGAAGAGTTAATTCGAAGTTAGTTAATCCGAAGGAGTTAATCGAAGAGTTAATCCGAAGGAGTTAGTCGAAGAGTTAATTCGAAGTTAGTTAATCCGAAGGAGTTAATCGAAGAGTTAATCCGAAGGAGTTAGTCGAAGAGTTAATTCGAAGTTAGTTAATCCAAAGGAGTAATTCGAAGTTAGCTAATCCGAAGGAGTTAGTCGAAGAGTTAATCAAAAGGAGTTATTCGAAGTTAGTTAATCCAAAGGAGTTAATCGAAGAGTTAATCGAAGAGTTAATCCGAAGGAGTTAGTTGAAGAGTTAATTCGAAGTTAGTTAATCCGAAGGAGTTAATCGAAGAGTTAATCCGAAGGAGTTAGTCAAAGAGTTAATTCGAAGTTAGTTAATCCGAAGGAGTTAATCAAAGAGTTAATCCAAAGGAGTTGGTCGAAGAGTTAATTCGAAGTTAGTTAATCCAAAGGAGTTATTCGAAGTTAGTTAATCTGAAGGAGTTAGTCGAAGAGTTAATCCAAAGGAGTTATTCGAAGTTAGTTAATCCGAAGGAGTTAGTCGAAGAGTTAATCCAAAGGAGTTATTCGAAGTTAGTTAATCCAAAGGAGTTAGTCGAAGAGTTAATCCGAAGGAGTTGGTCGAAGAGTTAATCCAAAGGAGTTAGTCGAAGAGTTAATCGAATATAGTTATTCGAAAGAAAGTGTTAATCGAATATAGTTTATTCGAGTAAAGTTAAAAGAGTTAATCGAATATAATTTATTCGGATAGATTTAGAGAAGTTAATCGAATATAGTTTATTCGAATAGTGTTGGAGGAGATATCGAATATTGTTTATTCGACAGAAGTTAAGTGAATAGGGTTAATCAATAAAGTTAAGCAAATTTAGAAACTGACTGGAGAGGGTAAGTTGAACGGTTTTCTAAGTGACGATCTGATGTTGGTTTCGACCTTCCGGATTGATACTTAGAGAATTGTTCTCATACTAGTTACAGTTAGGGACTGATAGTTGCGAAATAATAGTGATGTGAAAATAAGTTATGGAAATGTTTTCCAATGATTAATAACGTATATTTTCTAAATATATGAAATAAGGAAATATGAACATATGATGATTGATCGATCGAATTCCCATTTGGAAATAAGATCGTTGTTTGTACACCGACATGTTTTCATTTGATAGTTAAATCACAAACTATCAAAGTTTTTACCATTTTAACGTTGTTAATATGGAGAGACCAGTTGGATTATTATCCAAAGAACCACTCTGTATTGGCATAAGCGTTGCAAACCCTTTATGCCAAAGATAATTGAAGACGGAGTAAAGTGCAAGGGCTGTTGTATAAGTCTAAGATAACAGTGACTAAGATGGATATACTGAATAGTGCCTTCGGTTTGTCCAATCCCAGGACAATGTATATGGAAGAAGGTCTGACAGAGTATATCCAATGGATCGCGTAAGTTGATCTGTTCAAACGTATTCACGTTTTGTGGCGGAGGAATTCGTTTCTCTTAGCTGTATACCCGTGTTATTTTTGGATAAGTTAATTTGTGATTTGGCGGGTATGACGATGTGGCATTCAAAGTGAATGGTGATCAGATGTTCTGAAGATAGACGTAGCCTCTGGCCTCACACCAGGAAGTAACAAAAGTTGGGCTAGGCAGCATGGCTAGTTGGGTCATCCCCAAGCAGGGTGTATTGTCACCGATCTAGGGAATATTCATATTTATACTTCTTTTTGATTCTGTATCTTCGGATGACGGTTTGATGGCCTATAACCGTGGTGGCAATATATTCGCGACACTCAAGCTAAATGAGTGAGCGGTCATGTGTGGCCGGGTTGCAAGACGTTCTTGTTGAACCTGCAGTGTATCACCTCTAGAGTACACTGATCAGAAGGTGCTCCCATACCTTGTCTGTTGAAATCCATTCTCCGTTAAGCGCCCTGCGGTTTATGATTTTTACTATGTATGTAGAACGTGAGATGCAAGCGTTTCTGCTAGATTGATACCTATTTGTGCTTAGACATTATTATAATATCACAATGATATTGCTTGTCAAAGTTGTTTAGATACTCATAAGGAAAAACCCGTTCCGTATTCACGGCGTGGTCTTATGAGATATCATATACCTGTTTTAAACTATTTTACTCATACCAGTCCCATGACTGACCCAGAGTTTACTTTGTTGTCTTCCCTAAACTTTTGGGTGCCTAAATTTGTACGGGCAGTCAAGTAGTCGGGATTTACAGATATACTTGGAGAGCTTGGAGCAGGAGGCTGCAAGATTCTATAGCTATAGTTATTTCCGCTGTGTTGTAAGTGTTGTACTCTGATAAGTGCTATTGTATATATATAACTGTTTACTTCAAAGTTATGTTATATATTATATGTTATTCGTTCCGCTGTGAGATTCGTGTTACTCTGATGATTCTGATGTTCTTCTTCTTCTTCTATTCTATTAGTTCTATCTTTTCTTTCTCACCTTCTAAATTCTTTCGCTAACGTCTCGGAATTTCTGACTCTCGAGGAGTCGGAAATTTCCAGCCGTTACAGAATAACTATATTCGATTAACTCATTTTACTTATATTCGAATAACTATATTTGATTAACTCATTTTACTTCTATTCGAATAACTATATTTGATTAACTCATTTTACTTCTATTCGAATAACAATATTCGATTAACTCATTTTACTTAAATCTCTAATCGATTAAACTAACATCAATTAGCTCCCTTTACTTTAGATCTCTAATCGATTAAACTAACATCAATTAGCTCCTTTTAACTTCGTCAATTCCCCTTTAAAATCCTATTTAGTTTCCAACTAAATATTCCTTTATGATATTCTATTTATTTTCTAAATAAACGTTCCCCTTTAAAATATATCCTATGGTTTTATAAATACTTTATTTTCACAATGTTTCCTTTTATAAAATCGGTTGATTTTATAAAATCTCTTTATTTCAATATACATTGAAATACTTCTTTTTACATCCCAGGGTCTTTTATGATATTTAAAATATCGAATAAAAATGATCAACATCATTCCAACACCCATAATCCATAACAGATTATATAACACATCATATATCACCATATATGAAAACAGTAAAATAAATGTTGAGGAATCCAGTTGGATTCCTCCAACCTGTCTCCCTGCATCACAGATGTTAACCAATAAAATCAACATCACTTTCAGTTCTATATGATATATTCTGTTAAACAGAATCAATATAGAAAATTTAACTAACTGACTAGCAGTTCAATCAAACAGTCAACATACAGTCAATCAGCCAATATCTAACAGTTCTAAAAACACAACATGAAATTATAAACTGTTTAGAGTTAGTGAGATTTACTCACATTTGCGCGTTAGCCGTTAAATAACAGTTTGCGTTATTTGATTCTGATCAGACAATTTGTTTCGTCATAAATTGTAACGAGATCGGATTCACTTCCGGTCAGTCTCATTGTGTTGCTCCCATCCATACGATCCCAACGGATCTGACCGTTCAAAATTCTGATCATACATGATAAAGTTATGAATTTTCTAAGTTATGAACATTAATTTAAACTTAAAAACTAAATTTCCTTTTATATTTGAATTTGGGCCTCACCTTTAAAATTCATCCCACTACCGTTTTCTACAGCTCACCTACTTCAAAGGCCCACCATCACTTTCTTCCTCAACACAGTAGTCCAACCTGCATACACTTCAACCATTTCCGAATGCTTTCAACCGAACATCCCTTTCCATACTCAACAAAACACATCATTTACTTATTATGGGCCATTACCATTTTATTCAGCCCACTACCACATTTCAAGATCCATGACCCGCTTTCTCTTCATCCCAATCCAAACTCCAGACGTGTCCTCCTTTCAACAAGCTTCTCTAGCCAAGCTCCTTACTGCCATCACTTGTTTATCAGGTTCGACACCCCCACCTCACTTGACATGTTCTCACGCACTACTTCTTTTTCACCAAACAAATTTCCGAAAAACAGAAATCATCTAACTCCTGAAACAAACCCAAACGTTGACCACCCTTTTGACCTCTCCAATACTTCACCTCGGCCACCAACACAGGGCGTAACCACCACCAAAAACTCTACTCTCCGATCTCTACCCGAATGCCGCCATCAACCCATACTCGGTGGCTCCCCTAGACTTCAACCTGCTGCTGCCCTCGACGTCGCGTTTCGCCTGAGACCGTCAGAGCTCCTCCAACCTGCCTTACCTGGTGCGCCTTGCCACTCCAAGTCCGCCTGTGCCATCGACTTCACCTCCAACCTCCTCAATTTGAATCCGACCCTAGCCCTAGCTCCACGGCAATGTATTCGAGCTCCAGGATCATCGACGCCGTACCAAAGTCTAAGTGTACTAATGTGAAGTAAATCATCATAGGAACTCATAGGATCCGGAACCACTTGATTTCATGAAGTATTGAAGTTGCTAAAATTGTTTGAATGATTTAAGATGGTGGCGGCCTTAAGGAAAACGACCAGAGGAAAAAAAAACAAAGCTAGGTTTAAAATAGTTAAGTATATTTATAGGATTTTTCTTTTAGTTTGTATGGATCTAATTCTTCCACATCTTTCGGTTTGAGGCCGCATAGAACTGGTCGTTGAGAATAAGAAACGTGCCTTGGTTTTGGATCAAAGAAAACCAAAAATGGTTATAAGGGTTCACCTACCTTGCTATACACAATTATTTTCATGTATGTGTTACGGACTGAAATAAAGATGTCATTGCGATTAACACTGTCTCACGATCCCAAAAATATAATAATACCGGTAGATTAACTCATATTTTGAAACCTCAAAAATGTTGATTACAGGGTGCGAAATGCTCCAAATAAAAAGTTGCTTATTTAATTAATTAAAAATAACAGTAAAATTCTAAAAATTAATTTATCACTACTTCCTAAAAGAACCTTGTCTAAATTCAAACCCGATCTCTAGTTATATTGAATAAACCATTATGGTCGATAAACGATTATATAACGACTATTTTAAAATTTGATTTGGACGTATCTCAAAATCTATACGACGAAATCCTGATTTTTCTCTTCCACTAGGAAGATTTACTCCACCAGCTCCGTACGTTTCTTGTTTCACAGAAATCAGGTTTAAAACGAATCCTGTACATTCAGTTGAAGTTCGAATCGCCAATTTACGAACTGCAGCGCCATTTCGAGCTCGTTTATAATTATATTATAAACTATACGTTCAACTGTCGACGATTGAATATATTCATTATTCAAATTCAATTCTAAGCTGAATTAAATATCACAGATGATCCAGTTCAACCATATCGCCATTTCAGCCAATTCTGATTATTCCAGAATTAAATATATTATTTAATTTATTAGTTTAATTAAATATTTATCATAATTAAACTCCACGACCATTAAATTCACTAATCACCATTAATATAATTAAATAAAATTAATTATAATACCTCTGCCAATGCGGGTCATTACATTCTTCCCCACTTAAAATAATTTCGTCCTCGAAATTGCTAAAAGGTAGAGGACGACCCTATCGACTGGTTAGAACATATTTGTTCACTTCTTAACTTCAGTTTCAACGGAACTAATTTAATTACAATTAAAATATTTATTAATTCTTATCAACGAAAATTTCCCAAAATCCTGAAAATTTTCTAATGCCTTAACTCTTCGAAAAATTTCGCCAGCACCTCCTTTGTACTGGTCAATCGGTCAAACTCCAACTCGCCTCTCTGGACCATCTCCATCCCAAAAAGAAAATCAAACAACCAAGCGACTTGCCAATACAGCTCATAAATCTTATATTCAATCGAAATATAAACTTGTACCTTTTTGTCGATATATCATTATATCTTTTCCACCTGTTATCAATTCAGCGGATACAAGGATCATTCCAATCAAATCCCCATCTGCTTTTATCCACGACACAACCATTTGCTTATATCTTAAGTCGAATTTTATTTCAAATTCGAGTTCCATTCTCGATTTCAATTCCTTAACTCTTCAATCCAATACCATTTCGGATTCTAATTTCACAAATCCAATCTTATTCGATTTCAACTCAACTTCAGTTACCACTTAACTGACTTTACTTTAATTCAAATCTGCTTTCACAAATTTCTGTTAAATTGGTTTTTAATTCAAACAGTCTTTCCCTGGGAGTTTTTAAATAGTTTACTATTTTCAAAATCAATTTTTTTTTAAATTCAAATGAGCCCATAATTAATATTCCATTAGTTAAATCACTTCTCTATTTCTTTATCAATATTTGTTAACCAAATATTTTCAATAACCATATTGGCCTTTTATGTTAATTGGAAAACATTTCCGAATATCGCCTTCCTTTATTTTCTAAACTTTAGAAAATATATGCTATTTATAATTGGAAAAATATCCCAACTACTTATCTCTTTTCCGATCTCGTTTATTCTATACTTAGGAAATATTCTTTATTATATTTCCAAGCTTACACTTATTTGGGTTAAAACGGATGTTGTGAAAACATCGTTACGACAACCCAACTACTATATTCAAATAACTCTTATTTGACATTGATCTTCGAGCATGAAATCTTGCTATTTATTTGTTAATAATGAAATCAATCAAGTTGGGGTATAACTACCTCTCAGACCTTGACTGAATAACATTTATAACGTCAAAACAGATATGACTACTTACTCGAATATTCAATACCACACAACTACTTCTTCACTTTTAAACACATATACACCTCCTATTTCTATTCTTACTAGATTTTGTTCTAGACTTCCTTTTTTATTTTACTATTCTATTTTTAAGTTCGTTTTCTTATCGACTTCTATATATATATCGATACGTTGATTTCTAACTATCAGATTATCTTAAAAATGTTCTAACTTCTTAAATTCCCGGAAAAATTCGCCATAACCTCCTTTGTACTAGGAGCATCGGGATATTTCAAATAGTCTCCCACGGCCCTCACCAATCCAAAAGAAAAAGAAAAAGCCAAGCGGCTAGCCGATACGGCGCATAAAATCTCATATGGAATTAAACACATACCTTTTGTCGAGCAATCTATTTATAACTCTTGCATTATCCTTATCCATACCTATCTCATGTATATTTATACATTTCTAATTCATTTCAACTTAATCCAATCATTTTAACTTAGTTCGTTAAGTGATTTTCAAATTACTGGTTTGCCCATTTCACCTTTTTATTTGAATATACATGTTCAAATATAGGTTTAACTTGTTTATCAACTAATTGAATTCCATTTCAATTTTATTTGAATTTCCTATATTCAAATTCCATTTCGATTCTCTTATTCAAATTCTATATTTGAATTTCAATTCAATTCACTTATTCAAATTCCATTCGATTTCTCTTATGTCAAATTTTATTCAATTTCTCATATGTCAAATTCTATTCGATTTCTCATATGTCAAATTCTATTTGATTTCCCATATGTCAAATTCTATTCGATTTCTCATATGTCAAATTCTATTTGATTTCTGTATTCGAATTTCCTCTATTCAAATTCTATATCACTTCCATTGAATTTCATATATACAAACTCCCTTTGAATTTCTATATTCAATTCCTATTTCAATTCCATTGAATTTCACATATTCAAACTCCCTTTGAATTTCTATATTCAATTCCTATTTCAATTCCATTGAATTTCACATATTCAAACTCCCTTTGAATTTCTATATTTAATTCCTATTTCAAACTTTCTTTATTCATTCTTTATTATAAATCCCATTTTAAATTCAACACAACTTGTCTTTCCCAAAACAAATTCAAAACAGTATCTCTGGTAGTAATTCGTCACTTACAACTCGAAAATGAATACTGATGATGCAGCTGTCATCATCAGAATCTATTTTCCAGCGATCGAAGTGAGTTCAATACTATAAAACCATTTCTAAACATTTCCACTTTGAAATTCATTTCAAAATATAATTCACACTGCTTGTAAAACAATTTAAAATCTCCCAGGATCTTAAATTTTCCTTATTTTCAATTCAAATCCATTTACAAACACTTATCCAATTCTCCAGCATTTTAACTCAATTTCTGGTTTAAATTTCAGATTTAACTTATCTGATTTCACGTATTTCACTTATATGAATTCTGAGTGGTTGTTTACATAACCATTTAATTTATAATCTTACTCGATTATAATGACAACCAATATATACACTATATTATAATTCTGAAATATACCTTCTCTATATCAAGATGTACCGTGGGTAAACTTATTTTAATTTACCATCTTTTCAAAACATATTGTGCCGACCCATCGTATTCAAGTGTTTAGTAACTCCTACCGATACAGCGGATCAAACTGATCGACCAGAATTCACAAACGACTCAACCAATGAATCTCCACAATACAAAACAATTTTTTTATATCAATAACAAATACGTCCACTCGTATATATACACTCAATCTCAGTCTAGGGTATTACTAACCCTATCTCTACCGAGTCACGCCACAGAGCCAAGTAATTCTTAACATAAGCTCTGATACCAACTGTAACGACCCGGATTTCGAGCGACTTTGGTTATCGACATAAACACGATGTCGATAACCAAAACACCGAAAAATCCTGGTAATTAGTGAAAGAAATTAGAGGGTGAGAAAAGATAAGATAGAAACTTAGAATAGAAGAAGAAGAACACAACATCAGAGTAACACGAATCTCACAGCGGAATGAATAACATATAATATATGTAACATAACTTTGAAATATACATTTGTATTTGAATATACATCATTATCAAAGTACAACACTTACAACACAGCGGAAATAACTATAGCTATATGATCCTGAAGCCTCCTGCTCCAGCTCTTCAACTATATCTGTAAAATCCCGACTACTTGACTGCCCGTACAAATTTAGGCACCCAAAAGTTTAGGGAAAACAACAAAATAAACTCCGGGTCAGTCATGGGACTGGTATAAGTAAAACAGTTTAAAACAGTTATACAGGTATATGATATCTCATAAGACCACGCCGTATAACGGAACGGGTTTTTCCCTTATGAAAATCCAAATATCTTTATATCAAAAACCTTTTGATATTATAATAATGTCTATCAACACAATATAATAATCATCTAGTAGAAACGCTTTCATCTCACGTTCTACATATATAGTATACAATCAAAACCACAAGCACGTATTGGATAATGGGTTTCCAACTATGACAAGGTATGGAACCACCTTTCGCTAGTGTACCTCTAGAGAGGAATACACTGGGTTCAACAAGAACATCTTGCAACCCGGCCACACATGACCGACCACTCATTTCGCTTGAGCGTATCGAATGTATATCACCAACAGTTGGGATCAGCAACCGTTTCCCAAATGGGACAGCATCAACAATAGATTTTTTAGAAGTAAATGAAACTCTAGATCAGGTGATTATACACCCTACTTCGGTGCGACCGACTTAGCCATGCTGCCTGCCCGATTTCTGTCATTTACCGGGTGATGAGGCTAGAAGCTACACTTTATCATCACATCAGATTCACTATGAATGCCACATCATCAAATCCATCCAATCACCGATTGACGTTCTCAACAATACATATTGTGTTAGCTAAAAGAAGTTTCCTTCTCCACTTCCACTCTTGGTACGGTTGGAGAAATCAATATACGTGATCGTCTAGAAATACTCTGTCAGACATCCGTCCATACAAGTCATCCAGGAACAGGATGAACCGAAGGCACTATTCAGTACATCCATCTTAGGTAGTGTTATCTAAGACTTATACAATAGCCCTTGCACTTTACTCCGTCATCAATTATCTTTGGCATATATGATTCGCAACGCTTATGCCAATACAGAGTGGTTCTTTGGATAATAATCCAACCGGTCTCTCCATATTAACAACGTTAAAATGGTCAAAACTTCGATAGTCTGTGATTTAACTATCGAATAAAAACAGGTGTGCAACCAACGATATTATTTCCAAATGGAAATTTATATCAATCAAACATCATTTAACATTTATATCTTTATTTCATTAATTTACTTATCTCCTGTTTCCCTATATTCAATATTCCTTATTTTCTAAATTGGGAAAATATACGTTATTAACAATGGAAAACATTTCCATTTCTTGTTTTCTTTATTAGAAAACATTTCTGGTTTCTTCTTTGGAAAACATTTCCAAAGCTTCTTCATTGGACCTAGATAGATGTTTAAACAAACCATCACGATGCCAACTCAAACCATTTCCTTTTTCTGCCGAACCTTACTATTCCTTAGTTAAAAACGAAGCCAATCAAGTTGGGGTAGAACTACCTCTCAGACCTTAACTGAACAACATTTCTAACTTTGAAATAGACAAAGTTCACTTTATATCCCTTTACTAACTTCCTTACATAACCCTCCCCGAATAGCTATATTCGATTGGCGCTTTTCACTTAACTCTATTCGATTAACCCTTATCAGTTAACTCTATTGGACTAACACTATTGGATTAACTCTATTTGACTAACGCTATTGATTTACTCATTTCACTTAACTCCTTTCGAATAAACTATATTCGAAAACTCATTTTTCTTTCTTCGAATAAACTATATTCGATTAACTCATTTGCTTCTATTCGAATAAACTATATTCGATTAACTCTTTTTTACTTCATTCGAATAACTATATTCGATTAACTCTTTTTACTTCTATTCGAATAACTATATTCGATTAACTCATTTTACTTCTATTCGAATAACTATATTCGATTAACTCTTTTGCTTCTATTCGAATAACTATATTCGATTAACTCATTTTACTTCTATTCGAATAACAATATTCGATTAACTCTTTTGCTTCTATTCGAATAACTATATTCGATTAACTCATTTTACTTCTATTCGAATAACTATATTTGATTAACTCATTTTACTTCTATTCGAATAACTATATTTGATTAACTCATTTTACTTCTATTCGAATAACAATATTCGATTAACTCATTTTACTTAAATCTCTAATCGATTAAACTAACATCAATTAGCTCCCTTTACTTTAGATCTCTAATCGATTAAACTAACATCAATTAGCTCCTTTTAACTTCGTCAATCCCCCTTTAAAATCCTATTTAGTTTCCAACTAAATATTCCTTTATGATATTCTATTTATTTTCTAAATAAATGTTCCCCTTTAAAATAAATCCTATGGTTTTATAAATACTTTATTTTCACAATGTTTCCTTTTATAAAATCGGTTGATTTTATAAAATCTCTTTATTTCAATATACATTGAAATACTTCTTTTTACATCCCAGGGTCTTTTATGATATTTAAAATATCGAATAAAAATGATCAACATCATTCCAACACCCATAATCCATAACAGATTATATAACACATCATATATCACCATATATGAAAACAGTAAAATAAATGTTGAGGAATCCAGTTGGATTCCTCCAACCTGTCTCCCTGCATCACAGATGTTAAACAATAAAATCAACATCACTTTCAGTTCTATATGATATATTCTGTTAAACAGAATCAATATAGAAAATTTAACTGACTGACTAGCAGTTCAATCAAACAGTCAACATACAGTCAATCAGCCAATATCTAACAGTTCTAAAAACACAACATGAAATTATAAACTGTTCAGAGTTAGTGAGATTTACTCACATTTGCGCGTTAGCCGTTAAATAACAGTTTGCGTTATTTGATTCTGATGAGACAATTTGTTTCGTCATAAATTGTAACGAGATCGGATTCACTTCCGGCCAGTCTCATTGTGTTGCTCCCGTCCATACGATCACAACGGATCTGACCGTTCAAAATTCTGATCATACATGATAAAGTTATGAATTTTCTAAGTTATGAACATTAATTTAAACTTAAAAACTAAATTTCCTTTTATATTTGAATTTGGGCCTCACCTTTAAAATTCATCCCACTACCGTTTTCTACAGCTCACCTACTTCAAAGGCCCACCATCACTTTCTTCCTCAACACAGTAGTCCAACCTGCATACACTTCAACCATTTCCGAATGCTTTCAACCGAACATCCCTTTCCATACTCAACAAAACACATCATTTACTTATTCTGGGCCATTACCATTTTATTCAGCCCACTACCACATTTCAAGATCCATGACCCGCTTTCTCTTCATCCCAATCCAAACTCCAGACGTGTCCTCCTTTCAACAAGCTTCTCTACCCAAGCTCCTTACTGCCATCACTTGTTTATCAGGTTCGACACCCCCACCTCACTTGACATGTTCTCACGCACTACTTCTTTTTCACCAAACAAATTTCCGAAAAACAGAAATCATCTAACTCCTGAAACAAACCCAAACGTTGACCACCCTTTTGACCTCTCCAATACTTCACCTCGGCCACCAACACAGGGCGTAACCACCACCAAAAACTCTACTCTCCGATCTCTACCCGAATGCCGCCATCAACCCATACTCGGTGGCTCCCCCAGACTTCAACCTGCTGTTGCCCTCGACGTCGCGTTTCGCCTGAGACCGTCAGAGCTCCTCCAACCTGCCTTACCTGGTGCGCCTTGCCACTCCAAGTCCGCCTGTGCCATCGACTTCACCTCCAACCTCCTCAATTTGAATCCGACCCTAGCCCTAGCTCCACGGCAATGTATTCGAGCTCCAGGATCATCGACGCCGTACCAAAGTCTGAGTGTACTAATGTGAAGTAAATCATCATAGGAACTCATAGGATCCGGAACCACTTGATTTCATGAAGTATTGAAGTTGCTAAAATTGTTTGAATGATTTAAGATGGTGGCGGCCTTAAGGAATACGACCAGAGGAAAAAAAACAAAGCTAGGTTTAAAATAGTTAAGTATATTTATAGGATTTTTCTTTTAGTTTGTATGGATATAATTCTTCCACATCTTTGGATTTGAGGCCGCATAGAACTGGTCGTTGAGAATAAGAAACGTGCCTTGGTTTTGGATCAAAGAAAACCAAAAATGGTTATAAGGGTTCACCTACCTTGCTATACACAATTATTTTCATGTATGTGTTACGGACTGAAATAAAGATGTCATTGCGATTAACACTGTCTCACGATCCCAAAAATATAATAATACCGGTAGATTAACTCATATTTTGAAACCTCAAAAATGTTGATTACAGGGTGCGAAATGCTCCAAATAAAAAGTTGCTTATTTAATTAATTAAAAATTACAGTAAAATTCTAAAAATTAATTTATCACTACTTCCCAAAAGAACCTTGTCTAAATTCAAACCCGATCTCTAGTTATATTGAATAAACCATTATGGTCGATAAACGATTATATAACGACTATTTTAAAATTTGATTTGGACGTATCTCAAAATCTATACGACGAAATCCTGATTTTTCTCTTCCACTAGGAAGATTTACTCCACCAGCTCCGTACGTTTCTTGTTTCACAGAAATCAGGTTTAAAACGAATCCTGTACATTCTGTTGAAGTTCGAATCGCCAATTTACGAACTGCAGCGCCATTTCGAGCTCGTTTATAATTATATTATAAACTATACGTTCAACTGTCGACGATTGAATATATTCGTTATTCAAATTCAATTCTAAGCTGAATTAAATATCACAGATGATCCAGTTCGCACCATATCGCCATTTCAGCCAATTCTGATTATTCCAGAATTAAATATATTATTTAATTTATTAGTTTAATTAAATATTTATCATAATTAAACTCCACGACCATTAAATTCACTAATCACCATTAATATAATTAAATAAAATTAATTATAATACCTCTGCCAATGCGGGTCATTACAGATAGTAAAGTTGAAAACGTTAGTTTATTATGAAGTTTTATATCACTATTGACTTTAACTTAATTTATGTGTTTGGTATGATTTTGCATTATGTTCAATTCATATATTTTGTATGGAATAATTGGTACATTGCTACATAGATATCAACTTCATTTTTGTAGTGTTTATCATTTTATAACTTTAGGCAGTATATTTATGTCATTAATAATTAGAGATTGATGTTTTTGAACGTGGATAGTGTCATATATGTGTCAGCATTTGAAATGATTTTAGAATATCGAATATCCATGGCCTTGCATATGGACAAATGTCGAGTAATTATCTTAACTGCTCAGAACTAGTAAACTGAAAAACGTAAATGAACTATTAATTTAATGCAAACATTTTTCAATTCAACTGATTATTAAAGTGTTAAAGATAAACAAATATAACGATAATAAATAATTTTGAGCGGTTAATATGCATTTATTGCATATAATATGAACATTAAACTTAATAAAACAACTAAAAAGTACCTTTCAACATACTAAAATTCACAAAATTTAAGCTATAATCTTGACAAAAACTACAGAGATAAATTTTGAATGCAGATGTCTTTATATCCGCACTTGAATCCATTTCTCGAATATTGGATATTTATCTGCTTTTTTGATATAAATGCAAATGGATTTCAGATTTATTGGATGTCCATTGGTAACCCTATTATTATTAATGGTTGTAATATCTTTGATGCCAATTATTTTATTATGGACATGAATTTGCCAAGACCATTTTACACTATCACTTTAGCTTAGTATAAATCCATATCCAATTATTTTCAAATTATATGTTCATGAAAATTAACAGCGTGAATAATCCAATCAACACACATTAATTGCAACAAGTTATCACAAATGACTCATCCATTAGTCTCTCATTTATGGCATACATGAATTTGTCTTACCCTTTAAAATTTATCAAGCAGCTCCAGAATTGAATATTGCCATACAAATTAGCTAAGTAAATAATTCAACCTATACACTTTTTCTAATAAATAATCATGTATGATTCATCCTTTAAAATAAATCATGCATCTATTGCATGCATGAATCGATCTTACGTTCAAAACTTATTATGCAACTCTAAGATTGAACACATTCGTGTATGTATACACTAACTGAATAAATAATCCAAGCATCGTTTGTATAAATAATCACACATGGTTCACATTTAGAAATAATCTGTCATTTGTTGCATGCATGAATTGGTCTTACCATTTAAAGCTTATCTTGTAGTTCTCAAATTGACTAACCAAATCAATATGCATTAATTGTAGTGCATAAGCACGCATTATTCACCCTTTAAAACTAAGCTTGCATTTATTACATACATGAATTGGTCCTAACTTGTCGTGAACCTCAAAGATTAAACATATCCATGCAAATAAACAAAGTAAATAATTCAATTATTATACACAAATTGTAGTAAATAATCAAATATATTTCAACATTTAAAATCCTTTAACATCGCATTTCATACACACACACAAGTATATGTATTCTGCATTATTACCCTAAAATTTTCCTTCACACCACAATAATATTTTTGTTTTCATTTTTGTTGTTTTTACCTCTTCCCAAACCCTAGCTATTGTAACAACCCGGGATTTCAGAACCAATTTAAAATTTTTATTTTAGCTATTTTTATAGATTTTGAATATTTAAAATGATTTATTTTAAATAATAATGATTTAAAATTTATTTAAATCAAAGTTAGAATGTATAAATTTATTTCAATTATAAATAGAGTTTGAAAAGGCGTGGTAGTTTGAAAATTCGATTTTAAATTTCAAATGAATGTATAGAATTCAAAATTAATCGGATTTCAGTAAAACCAGAAATATTTGAATCTATTTAATAATATCTTTCTAATGAATGTGAAAAATTCAGATTTCATAATATAAATTGAAAGTTATGGCCAGTTTAAAATTCATAATAATCGCTATAGAATTTTTATATATTTTAGATAATATATAACCCTTAAAAATAGCCATTTCACAAACGTCCTTCGTTTTGGACGAAACCACCCTTGTTGGATCCAAAATGTTAAATTATTGTTATATTTCAAATTTCATAATTTTTGGAATTAATGTGTGAGCGTGGTGAATTTAAATGTGTTTGGTAATTTCAGTTCGAATTTAATCGACTGGAAAATGACCATTTTTCAAACGATCTCCAAATTCAACGAAATTAGTTTTGTTAGGACCATATCGTCAAAACATAGCTAGATTTATTTTTCTGTAATTTTTGGAGTCAGTATGTGCCCTCGGTAAATTAAAATGTACGTTGAATTTAAATTTAAACGTTATATTAATTTATATTTTAATTTAAAGAAAAACTGATCGAAACGATTGAATTGGCTTACGAAATATATCTCATTGTGCCCGGAATGGGGGTATTTAGTTAGGGGCTACAGTCGGTGGGTTCAATTTGGAGTTCGAATGGAAAAGTTGCTTTCCATGGTAAATAAATAAATATATTATCTAAACCCTAACTTTTCATTAGAAAAAAAAACAGTCGTTTCCCCCAAACCCGCTGCCCCCCTTCGTTCCCGCCACCGCTGCTCCCTCCACTATCGTCGGTCGCCTCCGGCCAACCGCCGCCACCTCCGCGCCCCGCCTTGCACCACTACCGCCTCTCTGCCCCCTTCCCCAATCGGAAATCCCCAAAACCCATTCCTAAGCCCGTTGTGGACCACACTGCCTAGCCGTCGCCTCCCCCAGCCTGCAGACCTCCGGCGCCCCCACCCCCGCCACCCACCTCCGACCGTGGGTCCCACTTAGGCCAAAAATCTAATTTTCATAAATTTCAGTATTTTCAAATAAGACCCTGACCTTCTTTGACCAATAACTACCAAACTATGTGCTTCTGGCTAAAACTCCACAGTGCCAAAGTTGAAGAGCACGATTTTCTCTTTGATTTAAGTATATGGAAACCATATTTTGGAATGTGGAGCCATCTGGAAAATGCGTCCGAAGTCTGCTGTCCCGTTACTGTCTTTTCGCGATTTCCGGCGAATTGGAGCATTATCGGGAAAAATTACACTAGTTGAAAGTTGTTCGGAATGGCGCGTTTATGCTAGAAAAAAAGGTCGGCTGAAGATTGGAGCTTATTTGCAAATTATGGAATCAGAACTGTAACGTCCCGTATTTTCTATCAATTTATTTTGAATATTTAAATTTATTTTGAATATTTAAATTAATTTTAAATGTTGAATTGAATTAATAAATAAATTTTATATTGGATTTTATCGATTTAAACATTGATATACAAATTAATATCGAATATATTTAATTATCATAATATGAAACAGTAATAATTGAATTTGGAGTTAAAACTGAATTTGAACAATTATTAAAAATTCTATATTTAATTATAATGATAATAATTATTTATTTTCGATGAATTTAATTGTTTAAAATTGATTTATATTTTAAATTGAATTGAATTTAATTTAAATCGTTATTTTAAATTGCTATCTCTTCTATACAGTCGAATTAAATTCAGAATGGTTTCATTGGGTTCAGAATAATGCTATAATCTAGTAACATCGGTTGTCATGGTTGAATGATGGTTCGGGATTACGAGTTAGGGGTCACGAAATATTAAAAACACTATAGAGTCCTAACTAATCGAAGTAAGCCAACCTATATTTATTTCCTTCCCAATGCAAACCTATGTTGTCTTCTCTTCTGTCATTTTCTTCTTTAAATTGCGTATGTTCTGTCTTCCCACTTTGAAATCAAGCAAACATGAAATTTATGGCCTTCGTACCCCTTGTCCGCTCTCGTTTATATATATTGAGCTATGTTGAGTCTCTATCCATTCATAATTTCACGAACCCATTCCCTTCTCTGTCCCTCTTCATTCCTTGTTTCATAGGATCGGAAAATAATAATTGGAAACAAGAATCAAATCGCAATTAGATATGGGAATTCCTGAAGCTCGACTCTAAGACTGTAACGACCCAGGGTTTTCGGCCTCGAAAGTCGACACAAATACCTTTACTGTACCTCATGCCGACCTTTCCAACACCGAGAACACCGGATTGTAAATGAAAGAATTTAGAGGGTGAGATAAGAAAGAAAGAAGTATAAGAATAGAAGAAGAAGAAGAACACAACACAGAGTCTCACATCGCAGCGGAACAAAATATAATATAAAATATATCTTGATTGAGAGCTTAAAACTTACAATCATCAGAGTATATCAACACATCTGGACAGTTATAATAATCTGCCCTTTATACAACACAGAGGAATAACACCAAATGTGTCTGGACTTCTCTAGCACGCCTTTCGTCGTGTTCGATAACCTGAACCTGCAAACCCGGGCTAACCCGAGCATTTACAAAACACCGGGTCAGTCTGGTGAACCAGAGTGAGATAAACTCGCACAATATTAAGGGTAATCATCCAATCATGATTTTAAAGTTAAAAATCTTTTCAAAAGAAAAGGATAATCGTAAGACCGAATCCACACATAAACACGGACGGTTTTTACCTTACGATGATCCAAAACAGTTTTGAAAACAATATCTTTTCTGATATTATAATAATGTCTAAATATAAATATAATAACAATCTAGAGGAACGCTTGCATCTCACGCTCCCTGTATATAGTATACCAACCAAAACCGCGGCGCTTATTGGATATTGGATTTCCAACTTGACAAGGTATGGGACCACCTTCCGCACGTGTATCTCTAGAGGCGAATACACAGGGTTCAACAAGAACGTCTTGCAACCCGGCCCATACATGACTGACCACTCATTTCTCTTGAGTGTATCGAATGTATGTCACCAACGGTTGGACTCAAACCACCGTTCCCGAATGGGCAGAATCGATAGAGTAAGAAACAAAAGGAATTTCTCTAGATAGGTGATTATACACCCTAATGGGAGCGACCCACATAGCCATGCTGCCTGCCCGATTTCTGTCATCTCCCGGTTGATGAGGCTTGAGGTCAGAACACATCTGATCATCATACACTTTGAATGCCACATCGTCAGATCCTCCGGATATCACTAATTGATATCCACAAAAATACTCTGCGGTCAGCTAAGAGAAGGTGTACGGCCTCCTCCGCCATCAACAGAAATACGTTTGAAGAAATCAACGTACGTGACCCCTTTGGAAATACTCTGTCAGACACTCGTCCATACAAGTCATCCAGGAACAGGATGAACCGAAGGTACCCTCCTACTGCATCCCAGGAATCACCCTACCGATCAGTAGCGAGAAGTCCTTGCAATCCATAGATTCCAATCACGACAGAATCACTATTGAAATATCTCCGGCCGCTAAACTAGAGAAATCCAATCAGTAGTTCTTCCGCTCAAGAAGATCAACGGTCTTCCATTGCTCCATCTTCAATAATCTTCTTTCACGTATTCGCTGGTCGGAATGGTTTTCGAATATATATTCGATCCCGGTCTTTCCGTACCCACGATCGTATGGTCAAGTTTGATAGTCGGTGTTTTAACTATCAAATAAATAATTGTGTGAATGACATGAGCTTACCAGTTCAGTGCAACACCACATGGCCTCATTAATTAAACCGATTAACGATAGTAAATCTTTGACTGTTAAACATTTCAAATATAACTTATTTGACGTCAGGTTCTTGTTTCAACCATTTCATTTTCATATTTAAGAAAATATGATATTCAATTCCTTACTCAACCATTACCACTCATTTTCCCTTATTGGAAAATCAACTCAATTTATATTACAAACCCACTTTTCATTTCATTACTTGCATACGTTGATCCACTTTCATTTCTGTTAATGAATTCATTTCAAAACTTAAATTTTTCCATTCCCTTCCATTTCGAAAGTACCACTTTTAATTTCCCACCATTTCCCTTTTTATTTATTTCACCTTGGGCATTTATAAACACCAAATTCTTTCACTCCCATTACTCGGAAAAAACTCATTTATATATATCCTCGACCCTTTCACTTTCATCTCGTTATTATTTCCGTCCTTTCACATTACAACTAACATCATTCTTAGATAATCCCGAGGTCGTTCAAGTTGGGGTATTTATTTACCTCTCAGACCTTGATCAACAACAGTCTTACCTTCAGATAACATCAGTTATAACTCCAACCGGATATTTATTTTAATCTCCTTAGCTCTTTTATTGATAAATACTTATTATCTTTTGAATCCTCCTTTTTGAATATAACCATAAGTTCTTAATCCATCGATTAAGAAATTTAATTTATCAACCATCACATTTCTCTATTACCTTTCTAAACGCTACTTCTCATCACTTGGATTTTGTTAAAATCCTATTTCTTACCACATCACTTTTAAGCCTTTCTCTTAATGGTCTTATTTCATAAATTCCCTTAATTCCCTTATTTAAGTAACATTTGTAAATCCTTTATACCTCAATTCTTTTTCTAAATTTTGTTTATAAAACCATAGTTCCATATAACCCTTCTATTATCACTTGTCCTTTATAAAATCATTTAAACCCCAATTATAGACCCAATTAATAAATATTTACTTTGACAACTTTAAATTCAAATAAATAGCTTTAAAATTCATTTTTTTCCAGTTATAGAATAAATCTTATAACTTTATCTCGTCGATTACCTGACGGTAGATCGACGGTTAATTCATAGGCCATGTACTGTCGATCACTCAACCAATAATACCCATTGGTTTAAACCAAACAAATATTGAATTTCAGGTCAATATTCAACCATCCAATCAAAATAATTCAATAATGGTCTCATACAGTCTATAACGACCATTTAATATCAACCACAACCATCAATCAAAACAATTCATTTATTAAAACACGTTTATTCTATAAACGTGACCAATAAGGGAACTTACCTAAATTGGAATCAATCGTTAAAAATAACGATTTAGATTTCACTGAAATTAAACGACGTTTAATCTCATCAGTTCAAACAATAACTGAATATATATCAGCAATCAGTCAATCACCAGCAACCATAACACACAAAAATAAACACCCAACTTATAAAATATAAGCGGGAAATTACTGAGTGAGTTTAACTCACCTTTGTTTTGATTTCGTCGATAAATCAGCTTGTTTTCAATTGAATTACACGACGATTCATTTATCTGAAAAATCTAGCTGCTGCCAGCCTTGCTCAGTCCTTATCCATCGCGTAGTACTCGTTTTCACGGTCCCGACGTTTTTCGTTTCGTCGAATTCTGACCATGAGAATGTTCGAAATCAATTTTTGAATTTTTATAAAGAATTTAGACTAATTAAACTCTAAATAAAAAAGAACGGGCCTTACTTAACCTCTCCGTCCAGCCCAACTTGATAAAACCCGCACCCACCCATTTAAACATCGGATCCCTTAAACTTCAAACCCTAAAATCATTTTTTTCTCTTTAATTCCTCCGCCGCCACAAAGATCGGAAGGGAGAAAAAATGGAAGACCTTCCCTGCCGCCGTCCAGATTCCTTCCCTTCTTTCTTCAGTTAAAACTCGAGACTGGTTTCAATGCCAACCCCTTCGCAACCATGTGCCAGTCATGCCCTTCGCCTTCCACCCTTTTGTCGCTCCGTCCACCCTTCAATTCGATTTAGCCAGACCGAGAACTCCCTCCCCAAAAGCTAAGTATATTTTTTTCCCAAATTTTAATTTCTGTTTTTAATTTTCGGTGGATTTTCTTTTGCTGTTTTGAATTGAGTGTGCACTGAAAAATGAAATTTGTGGTGTATGGCCGTATTTATAGTTGTATAGGAGTCTGGATATGATCAATGTCGAGATCAAATGGTGAAATCATAGGTTAGGTTTTAGCTGATACTAGTTTCTTGTTCTTTCACTTCAACCATGTGATTTTTGGTACGTGATCTATTTTAGCAGTACAGTTAAAATATGAGTTGGTTATCCATGTACTATATCCCTGCTCAGAACTACACAACATGTCGAACTGTTCCTATGTAATCTAGGAGCTACGAGTTGTTCACACTGTTTTGTCTATTCGTATTTATTGTTTTCGTACAGCTATCAATTTTAAATTGTCCATTTCATTTCAGGATTAAATTGTGATGTATATATATATAGGTAGGATTTTCTTTCATAAGATTTTGGCTATGACTTGTTAAGTCAATACAGATTTTTGAAACCGTACTATGGATTTTGTATTCGTTTTTCTTTTAAATGTAAAGCAACTCTCCTCGTCTGAATTTGCATATGGATTTGAAATATACTTAGCTGTACATTGTACTGTTTCAACTGTTCTTTACACTGTTTTATTAAATTTCTTCTTTTGCTGTTCATTTGATGTATGACTATACATACATATATATCTGTGTCTATCAGTTTTACAGTCCCTTAGCTGTTCATCCCATCTGTTAGGCTATCCCTTTCTTGCTATTACCTATTGCTACTCAAATTTGATATATATATATGTAAATGTGGAAACCCATCTAGCTGTGTAGCTAGCTGTTTCGAAAAGATGTACATATTAGTTGTTATTTCTGTTGTCCCTACGGCCCTATGTTACATATCATCTCTTTATTTTTATTTATTTTTTTACTGTTTCATGAGTTGTTGAATCAATGTTTCCGTATCTGTAATTTCACTGTCTCTCTTTTTCTCTCCTTTACAGCTTGACATATATTTTCCTATTAGCTACTAATAGCTGTTTATCTCCCTTCTTTTCAGATCAGGTCTCTGGCGATGAGGACATGATGTTGTGAAGAGATTTTTGTCTTAGATTTGGTTGTAATAGTTGTTCGTCTTTGCGGTTTTTCTACTGTATTGTCTACTCGTATAGAATTTCCTATTCTTTCTTGTAAAAATAAATAAATGTCGAATTGTTTATTTTAGTTGAGGATTGTGAAATGTACTCTGTATAAACATGGCAGACAAAATTTGTACCAAAGATTAGATATGAAATATAATCTGTTTCGATTTATGGCGTGTATATGTCATTTTCCTTTTCATTAGGTGTTGATGTACAAAAGTTGTATTTGTTGGTAGTGTTTGTTAACAAAATCCTGCACTTTCACATTTAGATGGTGTTCACGGTAAACGATAGCATGGCATTATAACCGAATAGTAAAACTCAATATTTAACAATACTAATCATCTAAAACAGGATTTATGATAATATGAATGCGGACAATATTGATCCATTTGTTGTCACATTATTAGTCTAAACTTTATAAGTTAACTTTATATGGTTTCTTACATATCTTACAAATGCAGACTAACAATATTAATCAAATAATTAAAAGTTAACTTTGTAACTTTGTATTTACATATACGTAAGTAGAACCGTTGCATGAATTTATAAACCTATCTTATCATTTACAACCAACACGGCCTGGTTATAAATATTTTTGTTACCTTGAATTTGATTTGCTTTGGTACAAGTAAGAATATAAATATGTTTGCAGCTATGACCAATCGAAACTAGTAATATATGAAATCCATTATATGAAATCCTAGTCTTTAAACCCTACACCTTACATATATGGGATTTACCGATGATATATACTTGCTCCATGCACGGTATTCAAAATATTAGAAATCATTTTGTTTTAAATTAAATGAATCGTTATAATGTATAAATGATCCCAAAAAAAAATTTAAATATTTTAATTGCAATGGTCAAATCTCATTATTTTAACTCAAATAAATAAATAAAATATTTCAAGTAAATGGTCAGAAAAATACGGGACATTACATTCTTCCCCCCTTAAAATAATGTCGTCCTCGAAATTGCTAAGGTAAGAAAGAACGTTACAAACCCATTGATTTTCAAATCCAATTTATTTTAAAACGAAAATCGATTCAATACCATATATAAATATTTTTCAAAAATATCGAAAATTTTCTAACACTCTAAATTCCCGGAAAAATTCGGCAGAGTCTCCCCTGCACGGAGTAACATCTGCGATATCGCAGGAACAAATAATATATATATATACATCGACCAACGGTCGGAAAACAAAAAAAATCAAAACCCCAAAATTTTATATTTTCGCATAGGCATACCTTTTACGAGCGCTATTGAGCATATTTGCTCAACGTATATGCGATTTTCTCAACCAACATCAGTCAGACTATTCCTCTGGCACCTGTGCTTAACTCAATTCACATATCAGTAATAAATATGTGCAATTCTGAAATAATATTTCAGTAATCAACTGGCATAACTATACCAATTCTATAATCAACCACACAACATAAATTCATTATCAACCATAGGGTTAAGTCATAAATTTCAATCCATGTGCAGTTTCATTCTGGTTTAATTATACCGGAAATTATTCTTTAGTTCAAAATTCATTTAACTCTATTAATTAATTTTTTTTTAATTTACTATTCCAATCAAACAAACTATCATCCAATAACAAACAAATCACAATAACAACCAATACACAACCAAATCAATCAAATCCATCGAATTTACATTCAATATCAATATTTCATTTTGGTTTCTCATATTTGAATATCAATCGATTTATGTCCGATTGATTTTCTTTTGATTATTATCTATTCAAAATTCCAATTTCCATATATGTTTTATTTGATTTCAATATCATTCTTAGTTTAATTGCACTTAACAAAGTTAATTTTCAATTCAAGTTTCAATCCAATTTGAATCACATTCAAATCGATCAAATACACTACTATCTCAATAATTTGATAAAATTATTTCCTTTATATACAAAAATATAATTTGGGTAAAATTATTTCATTTACCCTATTTTCAAAACAATACTGTATCGATTTCCAGTTCAGTGCTTCTCAACACTTGAACCGATTAACCAACACAATATAAAACATTTATGTATAGAATTTACAAATACGCTCTCGTATATATACACTCAACCTCGATCTAGGGTATTACTAACCCAATCTCTATCGAGTTACACCACAGAGCCAAGGTTATTACTAAACCAATAGCTCTGATACCACTGTAACGACCCAGGGTTTTCGGCCTCGAAAATCGACACAAATACCTTTACTGTACCTCATGCCGACCTTTCCAACACCGAGAACACTGGATTGTAAATGAAAGAATTTAGAGGGTGAGATAAGAAAGAAAGAAGTATAAGAATAGAAGAAGAAGAAGAACACAACACAGAGTCTCACATCGCAGCGGAACAAAATATAATATAAAATATATCTTGATTGAGAGCTTAAAACTTACAATCATCAGAGTATATCAACACATCTGGACAGTTATAATAATCTGCCCTTTATACAACACAGCGGAATAACACCAAATGTGTCTGGACTTCTCTAGCACGCCTTTCGTCGTGTTCGATAACCTGAACCTGCAAACCCGGGCTAACCCGAGCATTTACAAAACACCGGGTCAGTCTGGTGAACCAGAGTGAGATAAACTCGCACAATATTAAGGGTAATCATCCAATCATGATTTTAAAGTTAAAAATCTTTTCAAAAGAAAAGGATAATCGTAAGACCGAATCCACACATAAACAAGGACGGTTTTTACCTTACGATGATCCATAACAGTTTTGAAAACAATATCTTTCCTGATATTATAATAATGTCTAAATATAAATATAATAACAATCTAGAGGAACGCTTGCATCTCACGCTCCCCGTATATAGTATACCAACCAAAACCGCGGCGCTTATTGGATATTGGATTTCCAACTTGACAAGGTATGGGACCACCTTCCGCACGTGTATCTCTAGAGGCAAATACACAGGGTTCAACAAGAACATCTTGCAACCCGGCCCATACATGACTGACCACTCATTTCTCTTGAGTGTATCGAATGTATATCACCAACGGTTGGACTCAAACCACCGTTCCCGAATGGGCAGAATCGATAGAGTAAGAAACAAAAGGAATTTCTCTAGATAGGTGATTATACACCCTAATGGGAGCAACCCACATAGCCATGCTGCCTGCCCGATTTCTGTCATCTCCCGGTTGATGAGGCTTGAGGTCAGAACACATCTGATCATCATACACTTTGAATGCCACATCGTCAGATCCTCCGGATATCACTAATTGATATCCACAAAAATACTCTGCGGTCAGCTAAGAGAAGGTGTACGGCCTCCTCCGCCATCAACAGAAATACGTTTGAAGAAATCAACGTACGTGACCCCTTTGGAAATACTCTGTCAGACACTCGTCCATACAAGTCATCCAGGAACAGGATGAACCGAAGGTACCCTCCTACTGCATCCCAGGAATCACCCTACCGATCAGTAGCGAGAAGTCCTTGCAATCCGTAGATTCCAATCATGACAGAATCACTATTGAAATATCTCCGGCCGCTAAACTAGAGAAATCCAATCAGTAGTTCTTCCGCTCAAGAAGATCAACGGTCTTCCATTGCTCCATCTTCAATAATCTTCTTTCACGTATTCGCTGGTCGGAATGGTTTTCGAATATATATTCGATCCCGGTCTTTCCGTACCCACGATCGTATGGTCAAGTTTGATAGTCGGTGTTTTAACTATCAAATAAATAATTGTGTGAATGACATGAGCTTACCAGTTCAGTACAACACCACATGGCCTCTTTAATTAAACCGATTAACGATAGTAAATCTTTGACTGTTAAACATTTCAAATATAACTTATTTGATGTCAGGTTCTTGTTTCAACCATTTCATTTTCATATTTAAGAAAATATGATATTCAATTCCTTACTCAACCATTACCACTCATTTTCCCTTATTGGAAAATCAACTCAATTTATATTACAAACCCACTTTTCATTTCATTACTTGCATACGTTGATCCACTTTCATTTCTGTAAATGAATTCATTTCAAAACTTAAATTTTTCCATTCCCTTCCATTTCGAAAGTACCACTTTTAATTTCCCACCATTTCCCTTTTTATTTATTTCACCTTGGGCATTTATAAACACCAAATTCTTTCACTCCCGTTACTCGGAAAAAACTCATTTATATATATCCTCGACCCTTTCACTTTCATCTCGTTATTATTTCCGTCCTTTCACATTACAACTAACATCATTCTTAGATAATCCCGAGGTCGTTCAAGTTGGGGTATTTATTTACCTCTCAGACCTTGATCAACAACAGTCTTACCTTCAGATAACATCAGTTATAACTCCAACCGGATATTTATTTTAATTTCCTTAGCTCTTTTGTTGATAAAAACTTATTATCTTTTGAATCCTCCTTTTTGAATATAACCATAAGTTCTTAATCCATCGATTAAGAAATTTAATTTATTAACCATCACATTTCTCTATTACCTTTCTAAACGCTACTTCTCATCACTTGGATTTTGTTAAAATCCTATTTCTTACCACATCACTTTTAAGCCTTTCTCTTAATGTTCTTATTTCATAAATTCCCTTAATTCCCTTATTTAAGTAACATTTGTAAATCCTTTATACCTCAATTCTTTTTCTAAATTTTGTTTATAAAACCATAGTTCCATATAACCCTTCTATTATCACTTGTCCTTTATAAAATCATTTTAACCCCAATTATAGACCCAATTAATAAATATTTACTTTGACAACTTTAAATTCAAATAAATAGCTTTAAAATTCATTTTTTTTCCAGTTATAGAATAAATCTTATAACTTTATCTCGTCGATTACCTGACGGTAGATCGACGGTTAATTCATAGGCCATGTACTGTCAATCACTCAACCAATAATACCCATTGGTTTAAACCAAACAAATATTGAATTTCAGGTCAATATTCAACCATCCAATCAAAATAATTCAATAATGGTCTCATACAGTCTATAACGACCATTTAATATCAACCACAACCATCAATCAAAACAATTCATTTATTAAAACACGTTTATTCTATAAACGTGACCAATAAGGGAACTTACCTAAATTGGAATCAATCGTTAAAAATAACGATTTGGATTTCACTGAAATTAAACGACGTTTAATCTCATCAGTTCAAACAATAACTGAATATATATCAGCAATCAGTCAATCACCAGCAACCATAACACACAAAAATAAACACCCAACTTATAAAATATAAGCGGGAAATTACTGAGTGAGTTTAACTCACCTTTGTTTTGATTTCGTCGATAAATCAGCTTGTTTTCAATTGAATTACACGACGATTCATTTATCTGAAAAATCTAGCTGCTGCCTGCCTTGCTCAGTCCTTATCCATCGTGTAGTACTCGTTTTCACGGTCCCGACGTTTTTCGTTTCGTCGAATTCTGACCATGAGAATGTTCGAAATCAATTTTTGAATTTTTATAAAGAATTTAGACTAATTAAACTCTAAATAAAAAAGAACGGGCCTTACTTAATCTCTCCGTCCAGCCCAACTTGATAAAACCCGCACCCACCCATTTAAACATCGGATCCCTTAAACTTCAAACCCTAAAATCATTTTTTTTCTCTTTAATTCCTCCGCCGCCACAAAGATCGGAAGGGAGAAAAAATGGAAGACCTTCCCTGCCGCCGTCCAGATTCCTTCCCTTCTTTCTTCAGTTAAAACTCGAGACTGGTTTCAACGCCAACCCCTTCGCAACCATGTGCCAGTTATGCCCTTCGCCTTCCACCCTTTTGTCGCTCCGTCCACCCTTCAATTCGATTTAGCCAGACCGAGAACTCCCTCCCCAAAAGCTAAGTATATTTTTTTCCCAAATTTTAATTTCTGTTTTTAATTTTCGGTGGATTTTCTTTTGCTGTTTTGAATTGATTGTGCACTGAAAAATGAAATTTGTGGTGTATGGCCGTATTTATAGTTGTATAGGAGTCCGGATATGATCAATGTCGAGATCAAATAGTGAAATCATAGGTTAGGTTTTAGCTGATACTAGTTTCTTGTTCTTTCACTTCAACCATGTGATTTTTGGTACGTGATCTATTTTAGCAGTATAGTGAAAATATGAGTTGGTTGTCCATGTACTATATCCCTGCTCAGAACTACACAACATGTCGAACTGTTCCTATGTAATCTAGGAGCTACGAGTTGTTTGTTCACACTGTTTTGTCTGTTCGTATTTATTGTTTTTGGTACAGCTATCAATTTTAAATTGTCCATTTCATTTCAGGATTGAATTGTGATGTATATATATATAGGTAGGATTTTCTTTCATAAGATTTTGGCTATGACTTGTTAAGTCAATACAGATTTTTGAAACCGTACTATGGATTTTGTATTCGTTTTTCTTTTAAATGTAAAGCAACTCTCCTCGTCTGAATTTGCATATGGATTTGAAATATACTTAGCTGTACATTGTACTGTTTCAACTGTTCTTTACACTATTTTATTAAATTTCTTCTTTTGCTGTTCATTTGATGTATGACTATACATACATATATATCTGTGTCTATCAGTTTTACAGTCCCTTAGCTGTTCATCCCATCTGTTAGGCTATCCCTTTCTTGCTATTACCTATTGCTACTCAAATTTGATATATATATATATGTAAATGTGGAAACCCATCTAGCTGTGTAGCTAGCTGTTTCGAAAAGATGTACGTATTAGTTGTTATTTCTGTTGTCCCTACGGCCCTATGTTACATATCATCTCTTTATTTTTATTTATTTTTTTACTGTTTCATGAGTTGTTGAATCAATGTTTCCGTATCTGTAATTTCACTGTCTCTCTTTTTCTCTCCTTTATAGCTTGACATATATTTTCCTATTAGCTACTAATAGCTGTTTATCTCCCTTCTTTTCAGATCAGGTCTCTGGCGATGAGGACATGATGTTGTGAAGAGATTTTTGTCTTAGATTTGGTTGTAATAGTTGTTCGTCTTTGCGGTTTTTCTACTGTATTGTCTACTCGTATAGAATTTCCTATTCTTTCTTGTAAAAATAAATAAATGTCGAATTGTTTATTTTAGTTGAGGATTGTGAAATGTACTCTGTATAAACATGGAAGACAAAATTTGTACCAAAGATTAGATATGAAATATAATCTGTTTCGATTTGTGGCGTGTATATGTCATTTTCCTTTTCATTAGGTGTTGATGTACAAAAGTTGTATTTGTTGGTAGTGTTTGTTAACAAAATCCTGCACTTTCACATTTAGATGGTGTTCGCGGTAAACGATAGCATGACATTATAACCGAATAGTAAAACTCAATATTTAACAATACTAATCATCTAAAACAGGATTTATGATAATATGAATGCGGACAATATTGATCCATTTGTTGTCACATTATTAGTCTAAACTTTATAAGTTAACTTTATATGGTTTCTTACATATCTTACAAATGCAGACTAACAATATTAATCAAATAATTAAAAGTTAACTTTGTAACTTTGTAACTTTGTATTTACATATACGTAAGTAGAACCGTTGCATGAATTTATAAACCTATCTTATCATTTACAACCAACACGGCCTGGTTATAAATATTTTTGTTACCTTGAATTTGATTTGCTTTGGTACAAGTAAGAATATAAATATGTTTGCAGCTATGACTAATCGAAACTAGTAATATATGAAATCCTTTATATGAAATCCTAGTCTTTAAACCCTACACCTTACATATACGGGATTTACCGATGATATATACTTGCTCCATGCACGGTATTCAAAATATTAGAAATCATTTTGTTTTAAATTAAATGAATCGTTATAATGTATAAATGATCCCAAAAAAAAATTTAAATATTTTAATTGCATTGGTCAAATCTCATTATTTTAACTCAAATAAATAAATAAAATATTTCAAGTAAATGGTCAGAAAAATACGGGACATTACAAAGACACTCATTTGCCTCCAGGAATTGGTGCGGTGCGAATTTCAGTGACCAAAAGGAGAAACCGTACACACTTCCTTTGTTCCGCCTTCAAATAAAAAGTCACGAGACTTGAAATCAGGTGTGTGGTTCACTCTGTCTGATGCATTTGGGGATTCCGATCCTCTGGGTTACGCGATGGGGTGTATTGAGAGTTCGCGATCTCTAGGAATCTATACAGGGGTAGTTGCGAACTAGAGGGGTTTGTGGGAACTCAGGCCGATGCTGGATTGAGGGTCAATGGTTTCGATTGATTTGTACAGACTATGCGATGTCGAGCTACAGAGCTCGAGGATTCTTCAGGTCGCGATGATCTTTAGAAGGAGCGATTGAGGAGTTTGATAATGATACAACTGGGGTGGTTCGATGTTTTTAGCTTGATACCTATTCGCGAGGAAATAGGAGATGCAGTCTGAATGGAGACACCAAACTAAGGTTTGGGTGGTGCGATAATGGGATGCTTGGGATGGTGCGAGGTATTGATGTGGATTTAGGGTGTTGTGTTTTTGATCTGTAGGCTTCGATGGAGTTAAGGGTAATGGGATATTGAGGTCATTTCGATTTCTGGATGGCCGATGCTGGTGTGAATGTACTGGAATTGTTATTGAGGGATGAACCATGCGTCAATGGCTTGTTTGTACACATTGGAGAAGAGGGGTTCAATCTGTGTTCTTTTTGCGGTGGATGAAGTGAACATGTTGTTGCCTGGAGGAGTTGGGGCTAATGTACTGGAGTCAGCGGACAGTGATTTACAACAGTAGTGGGTGGTGGCATTATAGTGGCTTGCAGCGACAATGGTGTATTGGAATGAAACTGATGAGTTGTGATAGAACTTCTGCAATCGTCGCTGCCAGTGTCAAGCGGTGATGATCAAGGGGTTGGTGCCGAGTCAGTTTAGGGCTGTTAAAGATTTTCTCGTCGATTAGTCAAATATATGCAAGGAAGAAAGGTATATTTTTAAACAAAATACATAAAATAAATTGATTATTTATTTTAGTGGTTAATTTAAATTAAAATCGCTTAATCATTAAATAAAAGTAAACAATCATAGGTATGGATTTCATTCGAGTAAATTCGAAGTCAGGGCGTTTTGGAATTTAAACAGGATATTCGGGAAATAAATCAAGGTGAGTAAATCTCATTGTTAGTTTTATTTTAAAAATAAATTATTGGTTGCTTGGATGCATGCATGAATTATTGAATTATTGTGGTTGCATATATATTAGTTATTTAGGCTTGGTGATTGTGGCTATGTATGTGTGTGTGTGTGTGTGTGTATATATATATATATATATATATATATATATATATATATATTGGATTTCCCGTAGTACCATTAGCGGATACCCACAGTATCATTAGCGGATGACACTATCGCCCCACGATATATGAGTGAATGACCTTTTATACTGCGATATCCTGCCTTGAAGCAGGATTAGTATTATTTATGTTGTTTGACATCTGTGTATGCAGGAAACATGTTGGAGGAATCAACCTGGATTCCTCAAATTTATCTATTGTTGTTTACATATTTATATATGTGTGTGATGTGTGAATTGAATGGATGATTTGTTTATTTGGATATTAGAATATCATTGGCCCTAGATATTTATATTTAAAAATATCATAAAAGGGATTTTTAGATTTGAAAAGCAAATCTTATTTTTTGAAATAAAATTTGAATTTCGAATAGGCTAAGAAAATTATAACTTGTTTTAATAATAAAACAAGAAATTGAAAGAATAAACTATATTTAAAAATGAAAAGGAAAATGATCATTTGATAATATTGATTTTTAAATTCAAGTCTGAATTTAAAAGGGAAAATTTATTTTCTGAAATGGGAATTGGATTTCAAATGGAAGCTAAAATAGAAAACTTGTTTTGGAATTTAAATTGAGAAATGAAATCTATAAACGATATTTATAAATAAAGAAATAACTATTATTGGATAATTTGAAAGTTTAATCCAAGTATGAATTTAAAAAGAGGAATTAAAAATCGTTTCAAAACGGGAATGCTAGATTTTATTCTGAAACCCTATATATATATATATATATATATATATATATATACTGAATTAGTATAAATCAAAGAGACTTAAAATTAGAATTAGAATTTGTCGGCTTTTATAAAATAATTTAGTTCCAAATAAATTGGATATTTATATAGAAGATCGAGCTAAAAATGAATTTATAACTAAGTAATAAATTCTAAACGAAGAAATAAACGATGTTGGATAATCTTAAATTTTAAAGCTAGATTTTTAAAATAGTTAAATTTATATTAGTATAGGATAAAAGCTGGGATTCAAATCGAATTTTTGTATTATAAGCTTTTATCTGCCTGAAGATAAGAACGTTGTCGATCAAGATCTGAGAGGTAAATAAAATACCCCAACTTGAACGACTTCACTATTATCAAGAGCGGATATTCGTTTGTAATTGCAAAGTATGCTAGATTAATTAATTATTTCCATAAAGGAAATCTAAAAATTTGGAATTCGATTATATCTAATTTTTATAAATAATTTATTTATATAGGAAATAGGAATATAATATTGTAAGAACCCGTAACTTTCCCGGTAAGGAAAGAGCGGATACTTTGAGGACAAAACACATCGAAACGCAAACAGAAGAACATTTCATTGTATATTACAACAATTCCATCAGAATACAATAATATATAGAGTATGAATAAATATTACACATTATAAAATATCAAAGATTACAATACACTACGTAGCAGCGGAAAATAATACAATACACGGATACAAAGCTATCCGGGTATCGTTCCAGCCATAAATCAGGATCCTGTGAATATAAATCTGCAAAACCAAAACTACTAGCTGCCCATGTCAAAATAAGGGCACCCAGAGTTTAGGTTAAAACAATAAACTCTAGGTCAGTCATGTGACTGGTGTGAGAACTAAAGCAGTTATTAATCTTTATTTTAAAGTTAGGTAAATCAAGGGACCACGCCGTATAACACGGAACGGGTTTCCTTCCAAGAATACCAGTGCATAAACAACAGCGCAATGCTAAATAAAGAAAAATGAAGATATTATAAGACCCAGGTCCCATCACACAATGCAACGCAAGCCGGAGGATAGAGTTTTTACCTTATAATAGCCAAGAATGCTTGATACGTTTAAAACAAATCATTTGATACTATTATAAGTGCATAGTGTATAAAACAACTTCAAATCATAAGTATCAATCATAGGCGGCATAAGCGCCCCATCCCATTATGTCGCCATACTAGGCTCTACAAATAAAACCGCAAAGTCACGTTTTGGAAGTTGGATTTCCATCTGTGAACCGAGGAAAATTATAGTCCTCTACTGATTCGAGACGCTCTAGGCCGTGTCTCAAGACCAGAGCTTGAGTGACCCTAGGATCGTCAGGGCCGGTCCACCGATGTGGATTAAAATGCCTGAACATTGCGTTTACCCACCCTTTCAGGGGTCAATGAGTCAACGAATGACTCCGTCGGCTTCACATAGTCACCGATATATCTGAGGCGCCTCGCAACAGCAACAACCACATAAGTCAAACTCGTCAGGGCGTGTCAAACACTGACGCCACTTCTAACTAGAAGGAAACGCTTGCCCTCCCTGATGTCCTCTCCCGTTTCTGGTTCACAACTGGGGTGTGAGGTCGCGAATCAACGCTACACAAAGCTATGCCACACAGGCTGTGCTTTGATCATCAACCACAAGACTCTGCTTTTCAACAGAAGCCTTGATCATTTGCATCTTAGCATGCCACACAGGAAAACTACTCTATGCAACCAATATCCATCAATCACACAAAATGATATCCAATGTCAGACACACAGTCCATTTACAAGTCCGTCTTGGGTCTGAACGAAACCGGAGGCACCTTGTACCTCGCATATCCATCGATCTCCAAGTACGTCTGGACGATCACCAACTAATTCCCTCCTCTTGGGTGTACGGCCCAATCAAGATCATCAGTAATTATCCAAACGACATGAAGACCTCTAGTCTTCAACCACCATCTTCATCTTCGACTCATCGTCGAATCAGTTATTCAGAATGGGATAAACCCGGTGTTTCTGAATAACTCGCGTATATAATAAATAATTGTTACACAAACACAACATACGCCTCATTCCAATTCATCAGTCACTAACCGTAAATTAGCAAGAGAATAATTCCCCAAACATTAACCCCGAAGGCCGAAACCAACATCACATCAATACCCAGAAAACCATTCATCCTAACTAATCTTTAGTTAGTTGCTAAATTTCACATTCTTAGGGATATGTTCCCATTAATTTATCAAAGATAAATTCTTTTAAATTTATTCTTTAATCTTCCTTTGAATATCAATTCAAACTAGTCAGGATTAGCTAGCCACACCGAAGTAATCATTTATTAAATTTCCCAATCCCAACCTATTCATCCCATGAAGTAAAACTGGTAATACTTCATATCTAACACCATGGTGTTATCAGTAAATTCAATTACCATTTCACGTTGAAATCTAATTAAAGATTTAACTATCGCCTGGAGCAAAACTGGTGATACTCCATTGTCGATCTTTTCAATCTAATTAAAGATTCATTAAAACTCCACTTGGTTTTAATCTTCCTGTCTTTAGCTGGGTTAAAGAATCAATGTCATTTAAAACAAGGTTCACTATAAACCCAAAATCACATTTCATTCTATCAGCCTTTAAACGTAAAATAGCAAGTGAGCAATTCCCTAAGTATTAACCCCGAAGGCCGAAACCAACATCAGATCAATACCCAGGAAACCATTCAACTTAACTAATCTCCAGCTAGTTTCTGATTTTCTTAACTCAGTTGGGTCTAAGAACAGTATTATTGAAGATACCGTTCACGACTACCCGAAATCACATTTGATATTAAATACAAGGCTCTGAATAGAAAATATATCGGCTTATATTCAATATCAAATTCTACGACCAACAAATATCGTATTGGAAATAACGATACAAATATATCTTTCAAATTCCCATAATAATATCTGTTTCATAACGAAATCCAATATCGAAATATTTCAAAGTCAATTTCGATTCAAATCCATTCCAATTCAGTTATTGGAAATTCTGGTTATTTTCAAAACCATTTAAAATCCAATTTATTTATTTTAAAAATATATAAATTATTATTCTAGTTCAAAACTAGTTCATTTCGATAAAAATCTACTTTTATCTTTTAAAATATGGAGTTTTTCATCCCAATTCTTCCCAAATCATTTCTTATGATTTTACACAAATTATTACTATTTTTAATAATTTTATCAAGGCCCGTACAGTCGATTTCCATCAACGGCCAACGAACTGCACTTACAACTACCTTTTCCAAATTTGATTTGGACATAATTCCAAATACAACCGTTAGATTTTGAATCTCTAATATTCATTGGAAATCTCTTTTCCATATGAACCCAACGGTTCCGGTTTTAGGAGAATCCGACGGTCGGATCTCCCGCAATATCCATTCGAAGTCAATGGTCAAAATTCGCGAACTACCGCGGTGCATTCTATTCAGGCCATTATATATATATATAATATATATATATTTCATCGATTTCCTTTCAAAACGTATTTTATAAATCGTTTTAAATTCATTTTCGAAACGATTTCAACTTCATATTCAATTTCTAATCAAAATTGAATATTCCACTTCATCGATACACAAATGATAATATTTTCAAAACGTTATATTTTGAAATCACCTTCTTTTCTGTATTCATTATAAAAACGAACAAAATCGATATAAATATCGTTCACGTCAAAATGACGTCCATCTAATCAACATGGCTTTTATTCAATACATGAATATTTTTCAATTCAACACATGAATTTATTTTCAATTCAACACATGAATATTTTTCAATTCAACACATGAATTTATTTTCAATTGAACACATGAATATTTTTCAATTCAACACATGAATTTATTTTCAATATTGGAATAAGGCCCAATCAATTACCATATAATGTTAATTATATGGATTTTCTACAACAAATGTATATAATAGCAACGATAAATGATCAACCATCATCCAGAGTGCACCACACAACTGCATAAGCATTGAATATAAATAATTAACGCTTACATAGTCTGTCAACCCATCAATTGACATACAACTAAACAATCGGGATTAGTGTACGTCAAATATCATCCCAATACCCGTGTGGGGTTTCGAATCAACAAACACAGATTTTATTTGTGCAGTTGGGCGATGTGTAAAATTTATCATCCCAATAAATATCAGTCAAATCAGTGTATACAAACAAATCGTCCGATTTATTTATTACTATTTATTTTACTTTAACACACGAATATATATTTTATTCAACACATGAATATATATTTTATTTCATATACACATTAAAAATCATATTTTTAACTATAAAATATTTTCCACTATAAAATATTTTATTTCATTCCACATCACACAATCAAATTTCACAACACAGCAATCAAACAAACAAGTCATCCATGGTATGTGGATGATGAGTGTCGGTTGCTGCTAAGCATCGTCTGCATCCTCGTATATAATTTTAACTAGAAAACAAGATTAAAAGTGAGGAGTTCTCACCATGGGGATCCACTCCGCCATTATTTATTTCTGAACGATTTGAATTTGTTTCCCACACGTCGTGCCATCCACCGTGTTTTCAACCAAATCTGCTTCACACAGTTTATATTAAAAATCATATTTTTAATTCGCTACCCACATAAAAATCGAATTTTTATTTCGCTACACCATATATAAAAATCGTATTTTTATATTCTCCATCTTATAAAAATCATATTTTTATAATCTCTACTATATCAAAATCATATTTTTATTATCGCTACTGTAAAAAAAATCATATTTTTATTTTCACTACATATACTGTAAAGATTATATTTTTAAAACGCTTTATTCTATATAAAAATTCGATATTTCTACTGTTTATATTCACATAAAAATACGATCCCTCTTTATATATATATATATATATATATAATCCGTCCTTTGTTTATATAAAAATCCGACCTTTTTCCTTTAAAAATCTAATTTTTCCGCTACATGAATATATAAAAAATCTAATTTTTATTTAACTAAGAATCCTTGCCTTCATGTATAAAAAAAATCCGACTTCTTCTTTTATAAAAATCAAACTTCTTCTTTGTTATAAAAATATATTCTTTTTATATTTCAACAATAAAAATCTCGTCTTTTCTTATTTTAAAAATCAATTCTTTTCTATGATAAAAATTGCCACTTTTTACAGAAAAATCATATCTTTTACTAAATAAAAATCATGTCTTTACCCTTCATAAAAATCAAATTTTTATTCTTCATAAAAAATAATTTTTTATTACTTTAAATCTGATTATAAATTTCATACTTTATATATAAGTAAGAAGAAAATAAAAATAAATAAATAACAATAAAAATAAATAAATCTTACTGTGTCAACGTTTAACGGGGAGGAGGGGGTACTAAGTTGCGAGGTTCGTCAGAGGTGGCTCCAATCAGTGGTGGCGCGAATGCAAGGGTGGTTTCTTCGATCGGCAGCGGAGTTTGTGGAGGGCTGGAGGAGCACCGGGTTCGAAGGTGGAGAAGTAGAAGGCGTCGGCGTTCTGCGTGGTCGGAGGCAAGGCAACAGTGGCCAGGGGCGAGTTGAACGACGAGGCTAGGGTTTTGGGGTCCGATGGGGTAACGGTGGAGGCTAGAGGAGGAGAGAGGGCGTTGGAAGGGGAGGTGGGTCTCGCCAGAGGCGCGGTGGCCGGTGGGGTGTGGGTCGACGACGACGAGCGCCAGACAGAGCAGCGACTAGGTTGCGGTTTCCTTCCAGAAAGGGACAAATGAATTTGATCGTGAAAAAAAATGAATGGGGGGGGGGGGGGGGGGGGTTTATGAAAAAGGTTTATATATATATTATTAAATTTAATTTATTTTAAATCCCCTAGAGTTGACTTTTAATTCGAATCCCAAATCGGGCCCAACGACTGTCGTCCCTATCTAATTACCGCCATTCCGAACACAATGGGATATGTATCGTAGGCTGATTCGACTATTTCGATCAGTTTTCGTCAAAATCAAAATATAACTCTATAAATTAAATTTGAACGCACATTTCAATTTACTGGGGCCACATACTAACTCTACAAATTCCCAAAAAATATTTTCTAGCTTCGTATTGACGATACGGTCCTAACAAAACTAATTTCGTTGAATTCTGAGATCGTTTGAAAAATGACCATTTTCCAGTCGATTAAAATCAACTGAAACTGGTCAAACGCGTTTTCCTTCACCACGCTCACATATTGATTCGAAAAATTACGAATTTTGAAACCTAGCAATAATTTGACATCACAGATCCAACAAAAGTGGTTTCGTCGAAAATCGAGGTCATTTGCAAAATTTCCATTTTTAAGGGCCAGAATTCTATAGCGACTATTCTGGATTTTCAACTGGACGTAACTTTTGATTCCCGCTATGAAATTTCAATTTTTCGGATTCGTTCGAAAGATATTCTCAATTAGATTCAAATATTTTTGGTTTCGCTAAAATCCAGTTTATTTTGAATCTTGTACATTCATTTGAAATTTGAAATCGAATTATCGAACTACCGCGCCATTTTCAATTCCTTTTATAATTAAAAATAATTATTTATATTCTAACGACGATTCAAATATATATATATATACATTCTATTTATATTAAAAATAAATTTCTCGTCGCTATTATTTAAAATAATCTATTTTAAATATTCAGAATTCATCAAAATTGCCAAAATAAAATTTTTAAATTGGCTCGCATTTCCGGGTTATTACAATCTCCCCCACTTAAAACTTTTCGTCCCCGAAACGGAACGAAGCTGAAAGTTGTTTAACTAATCAACTCAACTTTCATTATTTTCTTTACGGCTTAAGTTCTTCAACTTTTCAGTTTCTAAGAACTTTTCAAATTTTTCAAAAATTTGGCTAACACCCTAAATTTTCGAAAAATTTGGCCATAACCTCCCCTGCACCGGGGACTTCAGGATATTTAATATAGCCTCCCACGGCCATCTTCAATCCAAAAGAAAAAGAAAAAGCCAAGCGGCTAGCCAATCGGCTCATAAAATCATCCAAACCCAAAGAAATACAATAAACATGTAACTATTTGTCGGGCAAACAATTTTACTCCTCTTCTCTAGCCTCCTTGCTATGACCTGTTCAATGTAAGTATAAGTATATGCATGCAAATGCGACAAATTTTCAATACAATTCACTATTTGATTCAATTTTGCTAAAGGTTCAACATTTTAATTAATCAAACAATAATCAAACCACACAACCATCAATAAATTAGTGAATTAGCTTTTCAAATTCATAACTTTGATACATAGTCCAAAAATCAGATTTTTGATGCCAAACCACAACGATAGGCCCTATCTAATTTTGGTTCTAAAACCAGTCAATTGGAATCATATAGAAATCCCACTTTCGAAACCCTAACATAAATATTGATGATGTCATGGTCATTATCAACATCATCTCCGGGCAACTAGAGTGTGATTCTATATCTATCCAGTATATTAAAACTTCGAATACACGTTTGCAAGGCGTATATGCAAAATCTTTATATATTGGATGGTCCAAATTAATTTAAAATAAATCTTCAAATACATATAAAACGATTTAAATTTCAAAACAAAATCTGTTTTCATTTAAAAATATACTCTTCACACTCGTTCTAGGATACTACTGATCCCATCTCTAACGAGTCATTCCCATTGGATATTACTCATCCAATTTCTGATGAATTCTTTCGGTTCTAACGTGTCCTGTTCTCTGAGTTTTGTAAACGAAGGCTCTGATACCAAAAGTAAGAACCCGTAACTTTCCCGGTAAGGAAAGAGCAGATACTTTGAGGACAAAACACATCGGAACACTAACAGAAGAACATTTCATTGTATATTACAACAATTCCATCAAAATACAATAATATACAGAGTATGAATAAATAGTACACATTATAAAATATCAGAGATTACAATACACTACGTAGCAGTGGAAAATAATACAATACACGGATACAGAGCTTTCCGGGTATCATTCCAGCTGTAAATCAGGATCCTGTGAATATAAATCTGCAAAACCAAAACTACTAGCTGCCCGTGTCAAAATAAGGCACCCAGAGTTTAGGTTAAAACAATAAACTCCAGGTCAGTCATGTGACTGGTGTGAGAACTAAAGCAGTTATTAATCTTTATTTTAAAGTTAGGTAAATCAAGGGACCACGCCGTATAACACGGTACAGGTTTCCTTCCAAGAATACCAGTGCATAAACAACAACGCAATGCTAAATAAAGAAAAATGAAGATATTATAAGACCCAGGTCCCATCACACAATGCAACGCAAGCCGGAGGATAGAGTTTTTACCTTATAATAGCCAAGAATGCTTGATACGTTTAAAACAAATCATTTGATACTATTATAAGTGCATAGTGTATAAAACAACTTCAAATCATAAGTATCAATCATAGACTGCATAAGCGCCCCATCCCACTATGTCGCCATACTAGGATCTACAAATAAAACCGCAAAGTCACGTATTGGAAGTTGGATTTCTATCTGTGAACCGAGGCAAAAGATAGTCCTCTACCGATTCGAGAAGCTCTAGCCCGTGTCTCAGGATCAGAGCTCGAGTGACCCTAGGATCGTCAGGGCTGGTCCACCGATGTGGATTAAAATGCATGAACACTACGTTTCCCCGCCCTTTGGGTGCGTCAATGAGTCAACGAATGACTCCATCGGCTTCACATAGTCACCGATATATCTGAGGCGCCTCGCAACAGCAACAACCACATAAGTCAAACTCGTCAGGGCGTGTCAAACCACTGACGCCACTTCTAACTAGAAGGAAACTCATGCCCTCCCTGATGTCCTTTCCCGTTTCTGGTTCACACCCGGGGTGTGAGGCTCGCGAATCAATGCTACACAAAGCTATGCCACACAGGCTGTGCTTTGATCATCAACCACAAGACTCTGCTTTTCAACAGAAGCCTTGATCATTTGCATCTTAGCATGCCACACAGGCAAACCACTCTATGCAACCAATATCCATCAATCACACAGAATGATATCCAATGTCAGACACACAGTCCATTTACAAGTCCGTCCTGGGTCTGAACGAAACCGGAGGCACCTTGTACCTCGCATATCCATCGATCTCCAAGTACGTCTGGACGATCACCAACTGATTCCCTCCTCTTGGGTGTACGGCCCAATCAAGATCATCAGTAATTATCCAAACGACGTGAAGACCTCCGGTCTTCAACCACCGTCTTCATTTTCGACTCATCATCGATTCAGTTATTCAGAATGGGATAAACCCGGTCTTTCTGAATAACTCGCGTATATAATAAACAAGTGTTACACAAACACAACATACGCCTCATTCCAATTCATCGGTCACTAACCGTAAATTAGTAAGAGAATAATTCCCCAAACATTAACCCCGAAGGCCGAAACCAACATCAGATCAATACCCAGAAAACCATTCATCTTAACTAATCATCAGTTAGTTGCTAAATTTCACATTCTTAGGGATAGGTTCCCATTAATTTTATCAAAGATAAATTCTTTTAAATTTATTCTTTAATCTTCCTTTGAATATCAAATCAAACTAGTCGGGATTAGCGAACCACACCGAAGTAATCATTTATTAATTTTCCCAATCCCAACCTATTCAACCCATGATGTAAAACTGGTAATACTTTATATCTAACACCATGTGTTATCAGTAAATTCAATTACCATTTCACGTTCAAATCTAATTAAAGATTTAACTATCGCCTGGAGCAAAACTGGAGATACTCCATTCTCGATCTTTTCAATCTAATTAAAGATTCATTAAAACTCCACTTGGTTTTAATCTTCCTGTCTTTAGCTGGGTTAAAGAATCAATGTCATTTAAAACACGGTTCACAATAAACCCAAAATCACATTTCATTCTATCAGCCTTTAACTGTAAAATAGCAAGTGAGCAATTCCCTAAGTATTAACCCCGAAGGCCGAAACCAACATCAGATTAATACCCAAGAAACCATTCAACTTAACTAATCTCCAGTTAGTTTCTGATTTTCTTAACTCAGTTGGGTCTAAGAACAGTATTATTGAAGATACCGTTCACGACAACCCAAAATTACATTTGATATTAAATACAAGGCTTTGAATAGAAAATATATCGTCTTATATTCAATACCAAATTCTACGACCAACAAATATCGTATTGGAAATAACGATATAAATATATCTTTCAAATTCCCATAACAATATCTGTTTCATCACGAAATCCAATATCAAAATATTCCAAAGAAAATTTCGATTCAAATCCATTCCAATTCAATTATTGGAAATTCTGGTTATTTTCAACACCATTTCAAGTCCAATTTATTTTTTTTAAAAATAAATAAATTATTATTCTAGTTCAAAACTAGTTCATTTCGATAAAAATCTACTTTTATCTTTTCAAATATGTAGTTTTTCATCCCAATTTTTCCCAAATCATTTCTTATGATTTTACACAAATTATTACTATTTTTAATAATTTTATCAAGGCCCGTACAGTCGATTTCCATCAACGGCCATCGAACTGCACTTACAGCGACCTTTTCCAAATTTTATTTGGACATAATTCCAAATCCAACTGTTAGATTTCAAATCTCTAATATTCATTGGAAAGCTCTTTTCGAAACGAACCCAACGGTTCCAGTTTTAGGAGAATCTGACGGTCGGATCTCCCGCAATATCCATTCGAAGTCAATGGTCGAAATTCGCGAACTGCCGCGACGCGACGTGTTCTATTCAGGCCATTATATATAATATATATTATACATATTTCATCGATTATCTTACAAAACGTATTTTATAAATCGTTTTAAATTCGTTTTCGGAACGATTTCAACTTCATATTCAATTTCTAATCAAAATTGAATATTCCACTTCATCGATATACAAATGATAATATTTTCAAAACGTTATATTTTGAAATCAATTTCTTTTCTATATTCATTATAAAAATGAGTAAAATCGATATAAATATCATTCACGTCAAAATGGCGTCCATCTAATCAACACGGCTTTTATTCAACACATGAATATTTTTCAATTCAACACATGAATTTATTTTCAATTCATAACATGAATATTTTTCAATTCAACACATGAATTTATTTTCAATTCAACACATGAATATTTTTCAATTCAACACATGAATTTATTTTCAATATTGGAATGAGGCCCAATCAATTACCATATAATGTTAATTATATGGATTTTCTACAACGAATGTATATAAGCAACGATAAATAATCAACCATTATCCAGAGTGCACCACACAACTGCATAAGCATTGAATATAAATAATTAACGCTTACACAGTCTGTCAACCCATCGATTGACATACAACTAAACAATCGGGATTAGTGTACGTCAAATATCATCCCAATACCTGTGTGGGGTTTCAAATCAACAAACACATATTTTATTTGTGCAGTTGGGCGATGTGTAAAATTTATCATCCCAATCAATATCAGTCAAATCAGTGTATATAAACAAATCGTCCGATTTGTTTATTACTATTTATTTTACTTCAACACACGAATATATATTTTATTCAACACATGAATATATATTTTATTTCATATACACATTAAAAATCATTATTAACTATAAAATATTTTCCACTATAAAATATTTTATTTCATTCCACACCACACAATCAAATTTCACAACACAGCAATCAAACAAACAAGTCATCCATGGTTTGTGGACGACAGGTGTTGGGTGCTGCTAAGCACCGTCTGCATCCTAGTATATAATTTAAACTAGAAAACAAGATTTAAAGTGAGGAGTTCTCACCTTGGGGTTCCACTCCGCCATTATTTATTTTTGAACGATTTGAATTTGTTTCCCATACGTCGTGCCCTCCACCGTGTTTTCAACCAAACGTGCTTCACACAGTTTATATTAAAAATCATATTTTTAATTCACTACCCACATAAAAATCGAATTTTTATTTCGCTACACCATATATAAAAATCGTATTTTTATATTCTCCATCATATAAAAATCATATTTTTACAATCTCTACTATATAAAAATCACATTTTTATTATCTCTACTGTACAAAAAATTCATATTTTTATTTTCACTACATATACTGTAAAGATTATATTTTTAAAACGCTTTCTTCTATATAAAAATTCGATCTTTCTACTGTTTATATTCACATAAAAATACGATCCCTCTTTATATATATATATATATATATATATATATATATATATAAATCCGTCCTTTGTTTATATAAAAATCCGACCTTTTGCCTTTAAAAATCTAATTTTTCCGCTACATGAAAATATAAAAAATCTAATTTTTTAAAATCCTTGCCTTCATGTATAAAAAAAATCCAACTTCTTCTTTTATAAAAATCAAACCTCTTCTTTATTATAAAAATATATTCTTTTTATATTTCAATAATAAAAATCTCAACTTTTCTTATTTTAAAAATCACTTCTTTTCTATGATAAAAATTGCCACTTTTTACAGAAAAATCATATCTTTTACTAAATAAAAATCAAGTCTTTACCCTTCATAAAAATCAAATTTTTATTCATCATAAAAATTAAATTTTTATTACTTTAAAACTGAATATAAATTTCATACTTCATATATAAGTAAGAAGAAAAAAAATAACAATTGGTAATGACCCGCATTGGCAGAGGTATTATAATTAATTTATTTAATTATATAAATAGTGATATAGTGAATTAAATGGCCGTGGAATAAAATAATGATGAAATTTTAATTAAAATAATAAATTAAATAATATATTTAATTCTGAAATAATCATAATTGGCTGAAATGACGATATGGTGTGAACCGGATCATCTGTGATATTTAATTCAGCTTGGAATTGAATTTGAATAACGAATATATTATATAAACGACAGTTTGAACTAGAGTTATAATATAATTAAAATCGAGCTCGAAATGGCGCTGCAATTCATAAATTGGCGATTCGAACTTCAACTGAATGTACAGGATTCGTTTTAAGCCGGATTTCTGTGAAACAAGAAACGTGTGGAGCTGGTGGAGTATATCTTTCTAGTGGAAGAGAAAAATCGGGATTTCGTCGTATAGATTTTGATTTATGTCCAAATCAAATTTTAGAAAAGTCGCTGTGGAATTCCTTTATAATTTATAAAGGAATTATTTATATTTTTTAAAAGGGAATTTCAATATAAATCGAATATCGATATAACTATGATGATGAAATATCAAGCTAGAAATTCATATAGAAATATTCTAGAGCTGTATGGTATTCCACTATGAATATAGACGATTATATTTATTTTTAAATATTAAATTTAATTATATGTAAATATATTTATATATTTAAATGGGTCATCCAGAGCTTTAAAAATACACTGTGTGAGCATACGGAGTCGGAATTCGATGAAACCAGTTTCGTTGGGTTTGTAATGTCAGACTGTAGCTACTTGACCATTTTCATGATTTTTAAATACTGTGTGTGATCACATGGATTTTTAGAAGGGCAAAACAAATATAAAATGGTATTTAATAAAATATCTTAAATATGTAAGTGGACCAAACCAAGCCACAACTCCACCATTTCGGCCACACGCTATTTTCATTCCTATATAAAATCAAAAGCAAGCAACCACCAAATCCTTTTTCCGAACATGAAGAAATACTCAATCAAAAATCAAAAAGAAAAGAAATACAATCCTATAAATCACTATATATGTGTATTTGAGATCGTCAGGACCTAAGCCTCCATCCTATATCAGTCTTGCTTAGTGCACACCCTTTTACTAGAGTTCGGATATTTCCAGCGGCCTTCTTCAGACTTAGGGTTTGGATTTTGGGTGGATTTTAGTTATCGAGTGGTGAATCGAAGGACGTATGTTTGTTTATGGGATCGAGTGGTACGAGTCCGCAAAATTTAGTGCGATTTGAGGTGCAAAAGTTTCGCACCTGCGCTAGGGCTCAGGGAGAAAGAACGGAAGTCGCGACTGAACAGTGGTGTGCGAATGGGCTTCCTTTGTGATGATGAGGATGAGCTCGATAAGGAGATGAACATGGTTCTTTCCGTTTGAATTTTGGTGGAGAAACGGAGTTGTGAGGATGATGGAAAAGTTTGTGAATGTCCACCGAAGTGTTCTGGAGCGACTGATGCTTTTGGGGAAGATAAGGCAAAGCGGGTTTGGATTTAGAAGATAGTTGGGCCAAGGTATTGGTGTTGAGGCCCAAAGCAAATCAAATTTCAAGTTTTATTTATTTTAAATAATGTATGAACTTGTAAACTGAATAACTTACACATACGTTATCAGAATTTGAAGCCGTCAGTTGCGTTAGGGTCGTGTGGACGACGACTACAACATGGAACTGACGGGAAGCGAATCAAAGCTCGTTTGAATTTATAGAGAAATAAACTGTTTGATTCAAATCAAACAAACAGTTTATCGTTCTTTAACGATGAACTGCCAATGTGAGTAAATCTCACTAACTCTGAACAGTTTATAATTTAATACTGTATTTTTAGAACTGTTAAATATTGGCTGATTGATTGTGTGTTGACTGTTTGATTGAACTGCTAGTCAGTTAGTTGGATTTCTATATTGATTCTGTTTAACAGAATATATCATATGGAACTGAAAGTGATGTTATCTATATCGTTTAACATCTGTGATGCAGGGAAACAGGTTGGAGGAATCCGACTGGATTCCTCAACATTTATTTTACCGTTTTTCATATATTGTGATATATGATGTGATATATAATCTGTTGTCAATTATATGTGTTTGGACGATATTGATCATCGTGATTTGATACGTTGAATACCATAACATACCGGAATGTTGATAGGGAATATTTTCAAAGTGATATTTGAAAATAAAAATATTTATAAATGGAATATTTATAAATAAGAAATATTTATAAATTGGAATATTTATAAATAGGAGATATTTAGAAAAGGGAAATTATAAAATCAAAGAATAGATTTGAAAAGGAAATATTTGCAAACCATTTGCAAATAGAATAATAGAAAAGGAGGTATTTGTAAAACCATTTACAAATAGAATTAAAAAGGAAATATTTAGAAAATAAATAGAGTTATAAAAAGGAATTTTTTTTATAACCGAATAGGATGTTATAGAAAGGAAAACGTTATGAAAAGGAAAACGTTACTAAAAAGGAAATCATTTGTAAAGTGGAGAACCGTTACTAAAAGTAAAATCTTTATAAATAAATAGTTTATTCGAAAAGAAGTTAATCAAATATTAATTATTCGAATATTAGTTTATTCGAATAGAGTTAAAGGAAAGGAATTATCGATTATTAGTAAATCGAAAGGAGTTATCGATTATTAGTTAATCGAAGGAGTTATCGATTATAGTTTAATCGAAAAGAGTTATCGATTTGTTTAATCGAAGTGAGTTATAAAATATTGGTTATTCGAAGGAGTTATCGAATTTAGTTATTCGGTGGAGTTAATCGATTAGAGATAAAATAAAGTAGTTAATCGAATATGGTTTATTCGAATAGAATCATTTGAGTTAATCAAATATTAGTGATTCGAATAAAGTAAAAGGAGTTATCGAATATTAGTTATTCGAATAGAGTTATCGAATATTAGTTATTCGAATAGAGTTAAATGTAGTTAAAGGAATAAATCGAATGTAGTTTATTCGAATGGAGTTAAAGGAGTTAATCGAATTTAGTTTATTTGAATAGAGTTAAAGGAGTTATCGACTAGAGTTAAACCAAATAGAGTTAATCCAATAGCGTTAGTCCAATAGAGTAAATTGATAAGGGTTAATCGAATAGAGTAAATTGAATAGAGTTATCGAATATACCTTATTCGAAGGAAAGAATTATCGAATAGAGATGATTTGAAAGAGAGTTACGTAAGGAAGTTTGTTAAAGAATTAAAAGGTGAACTTTGTCTAATTCATGTTTAGAACCGTTGTTCAGTTAAGGTCTGAGAGGTAGTATTACCCCAACTTGATTGACTTCATTTTTAACTAAGGAATGGTTAAGGTTCGAGAGTGAAAGCGGTTAAGGAATTTAGTAAATAAGCGTAAAGGTTTGAGTTGGCATCGCGATGGTTTGTTTAAACATCTGTCTAAGTCCAATGAAGGAGTTTTGGAAATGTTTTCCAAATAAGAACCAGAAATGTTTTTCTGATATAGAAAACAAGAAATGGAAATGTTCCCAATGTAAATAACTTATATTTTCTAAATTTAGAAAATAGCAAATGTTGAATATAGGGAAACAGGAGATGAAAAATGAACTAAGGAGATAAATGTTAAATGATGTCTGACTGATAGAATTTCCATCTGGAAATAATATCGTTGTTTGCACATGTGTTTTTCTTCGATAGTTAAATCACAAACTATCGAAGTTTTTAACCATTTTAACGTTGTTAATATGGAGAGACCGGTTGGATTATTATCCAAAGAACCACTCTGTATTGGCATAAGCGTTGCGAATCATATATGCCAAAGATAGTTGAGGCTATTGTATAAGTCTTAGATAACAGTGTCTAAGATGGATGTATTGAATAGTGCCTTCGGTTCATCCTGTTCTTGGATGACTTGTATGGACGGATGTCTAACAGAGTATTTCCAGACGATCACGTATATTGATTTCTCCAACCGTACCAAGAGTGGAAGCGGAGAAGGAAACTTCTTTCAGCTAACACATAATGTATGGTTGAGGATGTCAAATCGGTGATTTGATGGATTTGACGATGTGACATTCGAAGTGAATCTGGTATGATGATAAAGCGTAGCTTATAGCCTCATCAACCAGTAAATGACAGAAATCGGGCAGGCAGCATGGCTTAGTCGGTCACTCCGAAGTAGGGTGTATAATCACCTGACCTAGAGTTTCATTTACTTCTAAAAATCTATTGTTGATGCTGTCCCATTCGGGAAACGGTTGCTGATCCCAACTGTTGGTGATATACATTCGATACACTCAAGCAAAATGAGTGGTCGGTCATGTGTGGTCGGGTTGCAAGATGTTCTTGTTGAACCCAGTGTATTCCTTTCTAGAGGTACACTAGTGAAAGGTGGTTCCATACCTTGTCATAGTTGGAAATCCATTACCCAATACGTGCTTGCGGTTTTGATTGTATACTATATACGTAGAACGTGAGATGAAAGCATTTCTGCTAGATAATTACCATATTGTGGTTGATAAACATTATTAAAATATCAAAAGGTTTTTGATATAAAGATAATTTGGATTCTCATAAGGGAAAAACCCGTTCCATTATACGGTGTGGTCTTATGAGATATCGTTTACTTGTTCAGACTGTTTTAAACTGTTTTACTCATACCAGTCCCATGACTGACCCGGAGTTTATTTTGTTGTTTTCCCTAAACTCTTGGGTGCCCAATTTTGAACGGGCAGTCAAGTAGTCGGGATTTACAGATACTTGATGAGCTGGAGCAGGAGGCTTCAAGATTATATAGCTGTAGTTATTTCCGCTGTGTTGTAAGTGTTGTACTTTGATAAAGATGTATATTCAAGTACAGATGTATCTTTCAACTTATGTTATATATATTATATGTTATTCGTTCCGCTGTGAGGTTCGTATACTCTGATGTTGTGTTCTTCTTCTTCTTCTTCTATTCTAAGTTTCTATCTTATCTTTCCTCACCCTCTAATTTCTTTCATTAATTAACGGGATTTTTCGATGTTTGGTTAGTCATCATTGAGTTTATGGCGATAACCAAAGTCGACAAAATCCAGGTCATTACAATAGGTATCAGAGCTTAAGTTAAGTGAATTACCTTGGCTCTGTGGCGTGACTTAGTAGAGATAGGGTTAGTAATACCCTAGATTGAGTTGAGTGTATATATACGAGTGAACGTATTTGTTATTTGATATACAAATTTGTTTTATATTGTGGAGATTTATTGGTTGAGTCGTTTATGAGTTCTGGTCGATCAGTTTGATCCACTGTATCGGTAGGAGTTTATAAACACTCGAATACGATGGGCCGACACGATATGTTTTGAAAAGAGGGTAAATTAAAATAAGATTACCCAAGTTACATCTTGATATAGAGAAGATATGTATATAAATTTTTTAATATAGTGGATATATTGGTTGTTATTATAATCGAGTAAGATTATAAATTAAGTGGTTATGTAAATAACCAATCAGAATTCATATAAGTGAAATACGTGAAATCAGATGAGCTAAATCTGAAATTTAAACCAGAAATTGAGTTAAAATTCTGGAAAATTGGATAAGTGTTTGTAAATGGATTTGGATTAAAAATAAGGAAAATTTAAGATCCTGGGAGATTTTAAATTTGTTTTACAAGCAGTGTGAAATATATTTTGAAATTAATTTCAAAGTGGAAATGTTAGAAATGGTTTTATAGTATTGAACTCACTTCGATCGCTGGAAAATAGATTCCGATGATGATAGCTGCATCATCAGTATTCATTTTCGAGTTGTAAGTGACGAATTACTACCAGAGATACTGTTTTGAATTTTTTTGGGAAAGACAAGTTGTGTTGAATTTCAAAATGGGATTTATAATTTAGAATTTGAATATAGAAATTCAAATGGGATTTATAATATAGAATTTGATATATAGAATTTGAATATATAGAATTTGAATATAGAAATTCAAATGGGATTTATAATATAGAATTTGAATATATAGAATTTGAATATAAAAATTCAAATGGGATTTATAATATAGAATTTGAATAATAGAAGTGATATAAAATTTGAATAGAAATTGAATAGAATTAGTTAATCGAGTTTTGAATTTGAAGTTGAACTTTGAAAGGTGAATTGGATTTGTCAATGGATATTCGAAATCGAATATAGAACTTAAATTTGAAATTTGGATTCAAAATAGTTAATAAGCAAGTTAAAATATATTTGAACATGTCACGTTCAAATATAAAAGTGAAATAGACTAAAGAGTTAATTAACAAATTAATTAACGAATTGAGTTAAAACGATCAGGTACAGTTAAAATAGATTGGGCAGGTATAAATATACATGAGATAGGTATGGATAAGGTATGAAGGTATATAAATAGAATGCTCGATGAAAAGGTATGTATTTAATTCATGTATGAGATTTTATGCGCCGAATCGGCTAGCCGCTTGGCTTTTTCTTTTTCTTTTGGATTGGTGAGGGCCATGGGAGGCTATTTGAAATATCTCGATGCTCCTGGTACAAAGGAGGTTATGGTGAATTTTTCCGGAAATTTAAGGAGTTAGAATATTTTTAAGATAATTTGATAATTAGAAATCAACGTATCGATATATATATATAGAAGTCGATAAGGAAACGAACTTAGAAATAGAACAGTAAAATAAAAAAGGAAGTCTAAGAATAAAATCTAGTAAGAATAGAAAGAGGAAGCGTATACGTGTTTAAAAGTGAATAAGTAGTTGTATGGTATTGATTATTCGAGTAAGTAGTCATATCTGTTTTGACGTTATAAATGTTATTCAGTCAAGGTCTGAGAGGTAGTTATACCCCAACTTGATTGATTTCATTATTAACAAATAAATAGTAAGATTTCAGGCTCGAAAATCAATGTTGGATAAGAGTTATTTGAATATAGTATTTGGGTTGTCGTAACGATGTTTTACATAACATCCGTTTTAATTCAAATAAGTGTAAGCTTGGAAATATAATAAAGAATATTTCCTAAGTACAGAAATAAACAAGATCGGAAAAGAGATAAGTAATTGGAATATTTACCAATTATAATTAGCATATTTTTCTAAAGTTTAGAAAATAAAGGAAGGCGATATTCAGAAATGTTTTCCAAATAACATAAAAGGCCAATATGGTTATTGAAAATATTGGGTTAACAAATATTGATAAAGAAACAGAGAAGTGATTTAACTAATGGAATATTAATTAAGGGCTCAGTTACATGTTCAAAAGGAAAACTTGATTTTTGAAATGAGTAAACTGTTTAAAAACTCCCCGGGAAAGACTGTTTGAATTAAAAACAAATTTAATAGAAATTTGTGAAAGCAAATTTGAATTAAATAAAGCCAATAAAGTGGTAACTGAGATTGAATCAGAATGATATCAAGACAAATTGGATTGTGAGATTCAAATTTGAAGTGTAATGTGATAATCAAGTTAAGAGTTGGGGATCAAGAACGAAACTTGAGTTTGAAATGAAAATTTGGCTTGGTAAAAAGCGGATGGTCGTGTTGGAGATAAAAGTGATTTCAGAATTTGATTGGGATAACACTGGTATATGCTGAGTTGATAGCATATGGAAGTGATAGAGTTGATATGCTCGACAAAAAGTACAAGTTTATACTTCATATAAGTTTGGTGATTTATGAGCCGAATTGGCAAGCCACTTGGCTGTTTGATTTTCTTTTGGGTTGGAGATGGCCCAGAGAGGCAAGTTGGAGTTTGAGCTATTAACCAGTAAAAAGGAGGTGCTGGCGAAATTTTCGAAAAGTTAAAGTGTTAGAAAATTTTCAGAATTTTTGAAAATTTTCGTTAGTCATAATCAATTAACAATTTAATTGAAATTAAATTGGTTCTGTTGAAACTGAACTTAAGAAGTGAACAAATATGTTCTAACCAATCGATAGGGTCGTTCTCTACCTTAGCAATTTCGAGGACGAAATTATTTTAAGTGGGGAAGATTGTAATGACCCGCATTGGCAGAGGTATTATAATTAATTTATTTAATTATATAAATAGTGATATAGTGAATTAAATGGTCGTGGAATAAAATAATGATGAATATTTAATTAAAATAATAAATTAAATAATATATTTAATTCTGAAATAATCAGAATTGGCTGAAATGACGATATGGTGTGAACCGGATCATCTGTGATATTTAATTCAGCTTGGAATTGAATTTGAATAACGAATATATTATATAAACGACAGTTTGAACGTAGAGTTATAATATAAATAAAATCGAGCTCGAAATGGCGCTGCAGTTCGTAAATTGGTGATTCGAACTTCAACTGAATGTACAGGATTCGTTTTAACCCAGATTTCTGTGAAACAAGAAACGTGTGGAGCTGGTGGAGTATATCTTTCTAGTGGAAGAGAAAAATTGGGATTTCGTCATGTAGATTTTGATTTATGTCCAAATCAAATTTTAGAAAAGTCGTTGTGGAATTCCTTTATAATTTATAAAGGAATTATTTATATTTTTTAAAAGGGAATTTCAATAAAATCGAATATCGGTATAACTCTGATGATGAAATATCAAGCTAGAAATTCATACAGAAATATTCTAGAGCTGTATGGTATTCCACTATGAATATAGACGATAATATTTATTTTTAAATATTAAATTTAATTATATTTAAATATATTTATATATTTAAATGGCTCATCCAGAGCTTTAAAAATACACCGTGTGAGCATACGGAGTCGGAATTCGACGATACCAGTTTCGTTGGGTTCGTAATGTCAGACTGTAGCTACATGACCATTTTCATGATTTTTGAATACTGTGTGTGATCACACGGATTTTTAGAAGGGAAAAACAAATATAAAATGGTATTTAATAAAATATGTTAAATATGTAAGTGGACCAAACCAAGCCACAACTCCACCATTTCAGCCACACGCTATTTTCATTCCTGTATAAAATCAAAAGCAAGCAGCCACCAAATACTTTTTCCCAACGTGAAGAAATACTCAAACAAAAATCAAAAAGAAAAGAAATACAATCCTATAAATCACTATATATGTGTATTTGAGATCGTCAGACCTAAGCCTCCATCCTATATCAGTCTTGCTCAGTGCGCACCCTTTTACTGGAGTTCAGATATTTCCAGCGGCCTTCTTCGGACTTAGGGTTTGGATTTTGGGTGGATTTTTGTTATCTAGTGGTGAATCGAAGGACGTATGTTTGTTTATGGGATCGAGTGGTACGAGTCCGCAAAATTTGGTGGGATTTGAGGTGCAAAAGTTTCGCACCTGCGCTACGGGTCAGGGAGAAAGAACAGAAGTCGCGACTTAACAGTGGTGTGCGAGTGGGTTGCCTTGGTGATGAGGAGGATGAGCTCGATAAGGGGATGAACATGGTTCTTTCCGTTTGAATTTTGGTGGAGAAACGGAGTTGTGAGGATGATTGAAAAGTTCGTGAATGTCCACCGAAGTGTTCTGGAGCAACTGATGATTTTGGGAAAGATAAGGCAAAGCGGGTTTGGGTTTAGAGCATAGTTGGGCCAAGGTATTGGTGTTGAGGCCCAAAGAAAAACAAATTTCAAGTTTTATTTATTTTAAATAATGTATGAACTTGTAAACTGAATAACTTACACATATATCATCAGAATTTGACGCCGTCAGTTACGTTAGGGTCGTGTGGACGACAGCTACAACATGGAACTGACCGGAAGCGAATCAAAGATCGTTTGAATTTATGGAGAAATAAACTATTTGATTCAAATCAAACAAACAGTTTATCGTTCTTTAACGATGAACTGCAAATGTGAGTAAATCTCACTAACTCTGAACAGTTTATAATTTCATGTTGTATTTTTATAACTGTTAAATATTGGCTGATTGATTGTGTGTTGACTGTTTGATTGAACTGCTAGTCAGTTGGTTGAATATCTATATTGATTATGTTTAACAGAATATATCATATGGAACTGAAAGTGATGTTATCTATATCGTTTAACATCTGTGATGCAGGGAAACAGGTTGGAGGAATCCGACTGGATTCCTCAACATTTATTTTACTGTTTTTCATATATTGTGGTATATGATGTGATATATAATCTGTTGTCAATTATATGTGTTTGGACGATATTGATCATCGTGATTTGATATGTTGAATACCATAACATACCGGAATGTTGATAGGGAATATTTTCAAAGTGATATTTGAAAATAAAAGTATTTATAAATAAGAAATATTAATAAATTGGAATATTTATAAATAGGAGATATTTAGAAAAGGGAAATTATAAAATCAAAGAATAGATTTGAAAAGGAAATATTTGCAAACCATTTGCAAATAGAATAATAGAAAAGGAGGTATTTGTAAAACCATTTACTAATTGAATTAAAAAGGAAATATTTAGAAAATAAATAGAGTTATAAAAAGAAAATTTGTTTATAACCGAATAGGATGTTATAGAAAGGAAAACGTTATGAAAAGGAAAACGTTACTAAAAAGGAAATCATTTGTAAAGTGGAGAACCATTACTAAAAGTAAAATCTTTATAAATAAATAGTTTATTTGAAAAGAAGTTAATCGAATATTAGTTATTCGAATATTAGTTTATTCAAATAGAGTTAAAGGAAAGGAATTATCGATTATTAGTAAATCGAAAGGAGTTATCGATTATTAGTTAATCAAAGAAGTTATCGATTATAGTTTAGTCGAAAAGAGTTATCGATTTGTTTAATTGAAGTGAGTTATAGAATATTGGTTATTCGAAGGAGTTATCGAATTTAGTTATTCGATGGAGTTAATCTATTAGAGTTAAAATAAAGGAGTTAATCGAATATAGTTTATTCGAACAGAATCATTTGAGTTAATCGAATATTAGTGATTCAAATAAAGTAAAAGGAGTTATCGAATATTAGTTATTCGAATAGAGTTATCGAATATTAGTTATTCGAATAGAGTTAAAGGAATAAATCGAATATAGTTTATTCGAATGGAGTTAAAGGAGTTAATCGAATTTAGTTTATTCGAATAGAGTTAAAGGAGTTATCGATTAGAGTTAAATCAAATAGAGTTAATCCAATAGCATTAGTCCAATAGAGTAAATTGATAAGGGTTAATCGAATAGAGTAAATTGAATAGAGTTATCGAATATACCTTATTCGAAGGAAAGAATTATCGAATAGAGATGATTTGAAAGAGAGTTACATAAGGAAGTTTGTTAAAGAATTAAAAGGTGAACTTTGTCTAATTCAAGGTTAGAAACGTTGTTCAGTTAAGGTCTGAGAGGTAGTATTACCCCAACTTGATTGACTTCATTTTTAACTAAGGAATGGTTAAGGTTCGAGAGTGAAAGTGGTTAAGGAATTTAGTAATTAAGCGTGATGGTTTGAGTTGGCATCGCGATGGTTTGTTTAAACATCTGTCTAAGTCCAATGGAAGTGTTTTGGAAATGTTTTCCAAATAAGAACCATAAATGTTATTCTGATATAGAAAACAAGAAATAGAAATGTTCCCAATGTAAATAACGTATATTTTCTAAATTTAGAAAATAGCAAATGTTGAATATAGGGAAACAGGAGATGAAAAATGAACTAAGGAGATAAATGTTAATTGATGTCTGGTTGATAGAATTTCCATCTGGAAATAATATCGTTGTTTGCACACGTGTTTTTCTTCGATAGTTAAATCACAGACTATCGAAGTTTTTAACCATTTTAACGTTGTTAATATGGAGAGACCGGTTGGATTATTATCCAAAGAACCACTCTGTATTGGCATAAGCATTGCGAATCATATATGCCAAAGATAATTGAAGACGGAGTAAAGTGCAAGGGCTATTGTATAAGTCTTAGATAACAGTGTCTAAGATGGATGTATTGAATAGTGCCTTCGGTTCATCCTATTCTTGGTTGACTTGTATGGACGGATGTCTGACAGAGTATTTCTAGACGATCACGTATATTGATTTCTCCAACCGTACCAAGAGTGGAAGCGGAGAAGGAAACTTCTTTTAGGTAACACATAATGTATGGTTGAGGACGTCAAATCGGTGATTTGATGGATTTGACGATGTGACATTCGAAGTGAATCTGGTGTGATGATAAAGCGTAGCTTCTAGCCTCATCAACCGGTAAATGACATAAATTGGGCAGGCAGCATGGCTAAGTTGGTCGCTCTGAAGTAGGGTGTATAATCACCTGATCTAGAGTTTCATTTGCTTCTAAAAATCTATTGTTGATGATGTCCCATTCGGGAAACAGTTGTTGATCCCAACCGTTGGTGATATACAATCGATACACTCAAGCGAAATGAGTGGTCGGTCATGTGTGGCCGGGTTGCAAGATGTTCTTGTTGAACCCAGTGTAATCCTTTCTAGAGGTACACTAGCGAAAGATTGTTCCATACCTTGTCATAGTTGGAAATCCATTACCCAATATGTGCTTGCGGTTTTGATTGTATACTATATATGTAGAACGTGAGATGAAAACGTTTCTGCTAGATGATTATTATATTGTGGTTGATAGACATTATTAAAATATCAAAAGGTTTTTGATATAAAGATAATTTGGATTCTCATAAGGGAAAAACCCGTTCTGTTATACGGCGTGGACTTATGAGATATCGTTTACTTGTTCAAACTGTTTTAAACTGTTTTACTCATACCAGTCCCATGACTGACCCGGAGTTTATCTTGTTTTGTTTTCCCTAAACTCTTGGGTGCCCAATTTTGAACGGGCAGTCAAGTAGTCGGGATTTACAGATACTTGAAGAGCTGGAGCAGGAGGCTTCAGGATTATATAGCTATAGTTATTTCCGCTGTGTTGTAAGTGTTGTACTTTGATAATGATGTATATTCAAGTACAGATGTATATTTCAAGTTATGTTATATATATTATATGTTATTCGTTCCGCTGTGAGGTTCGTGTTACTCTGATGTTGTGTTCTTCTTCTTCTTCTTCTATTCTAAGTTTCTATCTTATCTTTCCTCACCCTCTAATTTCTTTCATTAATTACCGGGATTTTTCGATGTTTGGTTAGTCATCATTGAGTTTATGGCGATAACCAAAGTTGACAAAATCCGGGTCATTACACAATGAAAATAAATAAATCTTACTGTGTCAAATTTGAACGGGGAGGTGGGGATACTGAGTTGCGAGGTTCGTCGGAGGTGGCTCCGATCAGTGGTGGCGCGACTGCAAGGGGTGGTTTCTTCGATCGGCAGCGGAGTTTGTGGAGGGCTGAAGGTGCGCCGGGTTCGAAGGTGGAAAAGAAGAAGAAGGCATCGGCGTTCTGCGTGGTCGGAGGCAAGGCAACAGTGGCCAGGGGCGAGGTGAACGACGAGGCTAGGGTTTTGGGGTGACGGTGGAGGCTAGAGGAGGAGAGAGGGCGTCGGAAGGGGAGGTGGGTCTCGCCAGAGGCGCGGCTGCCGGTGGGGTGTGGGTCGACGGCGACGAGCGCCAGGCAGAGCAGCGACTAGGTCGCGGTTTCCTTCCAGAAAGGGACAAATGAATTTGATCGTGAAAAAAAATGAATGGGGGGGTTATGAAAAAGGTTTATATATATATTATTAAATTTAATTTATTTTAAATCCCCTAGAGTTGACTTTTAATTCGAATCCCAAATCGGGCCCAACGACTGTCGTCCCTAGCTAATTACCCCCATTCTGAACATAATGGGATATGTATCGCAGGCTGATTCGACTATTTCGATCAGTTTTCGTCAAAATCAAAATATAACTCAATATATTGAATTTGAATGCACATTTCAATTTACCGGGGCCACATACTTACTCTACAAATTCCCGAAAAATATTTTCTAGCTTCGTATTGACGATACGGTCCAAATAAAAATAATTTTGTTGAATTCTGAGACCGTTTGAAAAATGGCCATTTTCTAGTCGATTAAAATCAACTGAAACTGGTCAAACGCGTTTTCCTTCGCCACGCTCACATATTGATTCAAAAAATTACGAATTCTGAAACCTAGCAATAATTTGACATCACGGATCCAACAAAAGTGGTTTCGTCGAAAACCGAGGTCATTTGCAAAATTTCCATTTTTAAGGGCCAGAATTCTATAGCGACTATTCTGGATTTTCAACTGGACGTAACTTTTGATTCCCGCTATGAAATTTCAATTTTTTGGATTCGTTGGAAAGATATTCTCAATTAGATTCAAATATTTTTGGTTTCGCTAAAATCCGGTTCATTTTGATACCTGTACATTCATTTGAAATTTGAATTCGAATTATCGAACTACCGCGCCATTTTCAATTCCTTTTATAAATATAAATAATTATTTATATTCTAACGACGATTCAAATATATATATACGTTCTATTTCTATTCAAAATAAATTTCTCGTCGCTATTATTTAAAGTAATCTATTTTAAATATTCAAAATTCATCAAAATTGCCAAAATAAAAATTTTAAATTGGCTCGCATTTCCGGGTTATTACAAATATTGTAATTGAGTTGTAAATATAAGTTAAACTGATTTGTGAATTTAATAATCGACAATTCTGAATAATCGAGATTTTTAAGTTATATTTGGGAAACTGATTAATTTATAATTAAATATTGAGAATGGAGTTGGTATTTATTATAAAGGAAGTTTTAAATATTTATAATTTATTAAAATGAACTCATCGCAGCGCAGTAGTTCGTAATTTGGCATTCTGAATTTCAATTGAGTATATAGAACTCGATATAAGTCGGAATTTGTTGAAATAAGAAAGGCGTGGACCTACTGAATAATAATTTTCTAATGGAAGAGAAAAATCTGGATTTCGACATAAAGATTTTGAGTTATGTCAAAATCAAATTTTAGAAAAGTCATTGTAAAATCGTTTAAAAACCATAACGATTTAATTAATTAGTCAAAGGGATTTTTACTGAATAAAAATCCAAAAATTAGAAAAATTGAGATTTGAGTTTAAAATAAATATGAACTCAAATAAGTCGAATAAAGTGATTTTTGATAATAAAAATCCGATTTTGAATTATGGAATGGTATTAACTAAATAATACCAGAAGTTAGATAAATATGGTTTCCATGGAACTTGATGTGGGTTAAGCAAATTGGATTTGTAAACTAGAATTAGAATTCAAATATGAGGCACGCTTATAAATGGAATTCGAATTGTCATAAGTGAATTGAAATATGTTTAAACACTATTGATTCAAACTATAAGTAAATGGTGCGGTTGAATTATTTAAAGAATTAATTAGTGGAATTGAATGCAATTTAATCAAACTAGTCGTATGGATTGAGATAAAATGAAAATTCAGGTGCATGTATATTAGACATATATGGGATAAAGTGAATGAAGAGTATGAAGATTTTTATTTGAGTGCCCGACAAAAAGGTATATGTTTAAAATTTCCATATGAGGTTTTATGCGCCGAATCGGCAAACCACTTGGCTTTTTGATTTTCTTTTTTAATGGAAAGGGCCTAGAGAGGCGAGTTGGGGTTTGAACTATTGATCGATACAAACGAGTGCTGGCGAAATTTTCCGAAAATTTAAGGAGTTAGAATAATTTTAAGAGATTTTGATAAAAGAAATCAATATATCAATATATATAGAATTCTATAAGGAAATGGGAAAATAGTTAACAAACGAATATTAATAACAGGGGCCAGTGATTGTTTGATTATTTGATGGATGTTTATTTTCCTTTGATAGTTAAATCACTGGCTATCAAAGATTTTTTACCATCGTTGTCAGTACGGAGAGACCAGTTGGATTTAATATCTGAAAACCACTCCGTATAGGCATAGGCGTTGCGAATTAAATATGCTAAAGATAATTGGAGACGGAGTGAAATGCAAGGGCTGTTCTGTTTGTCCAGATCCAGGACAACTTGTATGGACGAATGTCTGACAGAGTATCTCCAATGATCACGCCTATTGGTTTTTACGAATATACCAAGCTGGTGGGGAGAACGCAACTTCTCTTTATTATAACACCCGGAGTGTATTAGTATAAATCAAATTAGTGATTAACGGATTAAACGATGTGACATTCAAAGTTAATGATGGCAAGATGTCCTAAAAGTAAACGTGACCTCAAGCCTCACAACCAAGAAATGAAAAAAATCGGCCAGGCAGCATGGCTAGGTGGGTCATTCCCAAGTAGGGTATATTGTCACCGATCTAGAGAAAATTCATAATTCATCGTCTTTATCTCAACGGATGTATGGTGGGCCCTTAAAACCGTAATGGGGTGACAATATATTCGATACACTCAAGCTAAATGAGTGGTCGGTCATGTGTGTCTGGGTTGCAAGATGTTCTTGTTGAACCCCAGTGTATCCCCTGTAGAGCGCACTGATCGAAAGGTGGTCCCATACCTTGTCATAGTTGGAATCCAATCTCCAATAAGCACCCTGCGGTTTTTTTGATTTTACTATATATGTAGAGCGTGAGATGCAAGCGCTCTACTATTTGGTTATTTATTTGATTAGACATTATTATAATGTCATTGGATTTTGATATCAGAAATGTTTTGGTTATAGTAACGTAAAAACCGTCCATATTTATGTGTGGACTGGTCTTACTATTACCCTTTCTTTCAAAAGGATTTTCAAAGTTAAACAATACGGTTGGAGTTTACTCACACCAGTCCCATGACTGACCCAAAGTTTATTTTGTTTGTTTTTCCTAAACTCTTGGGTGCCCAAACTTTTACGGGCAATCAAGTGTTTCAGGCTTTTGCATATATCTTGGAGGAGTTTGAAGCAGGTGGCTTCACCGTTAGATAATTAAGAGTTATTTTCCACTGTATCAAATGTTGTATTATAATCTGATGATGGTATCTATATATGATACCAAAATTTGTATTTCAAAGGTTATATTATATAATATATTTTATTCGTTCCGCTGTGAGATTATGTGTTATTATTTCTGTTCTCCATCTATCTGTTTTATTTCTTTAACCCTAGTGACTCATATTTCTGTATTATTAGGTTGGACATGTGTTGTTTTAGTCAACTCAGATAGTATGGATTTGCGGGTCATTACAAGAACGACGAATTTGAGCGACAAAATGAATGGAGGAGGGGATCCAAATGTGAGGACTCCTTCTAACTCAAACAATTTTATAATTAAATATATCCTAGGTTGTTGATGGGGCTTAGTAGCTCTAGACACTACTTTTTGTACAAACCATCGATGATTTGTGTGATTTGATTGTACTGGGGGGGAGGGGGAAATTGATTGTGGTTGTGAAATTGATTGGGATAGTGATTGATTGATTGTTATTTACGGCGCGAGCCAGTATCAGGAGAGGGATAATGTTAGACATTATTCCGGTTCTAATATCGCGCCATTATAATGCCAAAATTTTCTAAAATAAATATTTATTCATTAAAAATATCATTTTTAATGTGCATATGAACCATATAAAATAGTCAAGTGTTGAAATAAATATTTAATCGTTAAAAAATTAATATTTAACGTATTGATGAACGACATAAAATTCTCCTCAAATACAAATAAATATTCATTTACAAATCAGACAATTTCTTTGTGTACACCCATTTAACTGACATTGATTGAGACGATAAATTTTACACATCGCCCAACTACACAAATAATACTCAGTATTAGTTAGTTGAATCCCCACACGGATATTGGGATGATACATGACATACACTAATCCCAATTGTTTAGTTGTATGTCAATCGATTTATTGACAGACTGTTGTAAGCATTATTTATTTATTTTAATGCTTATACAGTGTAGAATACACTCTGGATGATGGTTGATTATTTAATGACTATTTGTAATTATTATGGAATACATGCGATGTATGAAATCCATATAAATAAAATTTTATGGTAATTGATTAGGTCTCATTCCAATTTGGAAATGAATATTTTAAAATAGTATTTAGTAAAGAATTAAAATGTAAATTTGATGTCCGATTTTGGATGGACCCAAAAATATTGAAATATGTGAAGCTGTATTGATTAGATATGCGCCATTTTAACACAGACGATTTTCATATCGATTTTACTCATTTTTATAATGAATATCGAAAAGGGATTGATTTCAAAATCTAATATTTTGAAAATATTATCATTTTAATGTAATAATGATATGGAATATTTAATTTTGATTTAAAATTGAAAACGAAGCTAAGATCATTTTAAAACAAATTTATAAATATATTATAAAAATACGTTTTAAATGGAAATCAATGATATATATTATATATATTTAATGACCTGAATAGAACGTGCCGCGCTGCGACCATTCACAAATTTCAACCATTAACTTCAAATTGATGTAACGGGAGATCCGACCATCAGATTCTCCTAAAACCAGAACCATTGGGTTCGTAACGAAAAGATCTTTCCAATGAATATAAGAGATTTAAATTTGAACGGTTTGATTTCAAATTATGTCCAAATCAATTTCAGAAAAAGTCGCTATGGATGTAGTTAGGTGGCCGTTATTGGAAACCGACTGTAATGGCAATAATAAAATTGTTAAAAATATGGAAAAATTGTGTAAAATCATAATAAATGATTTGGAAAGATTTTGGATGAAAAATTCAAAGTTTGGAAGAAAATAAATATATATTTATATTGAATGAGCACGTTATTAACTAGAAATATAATCCAATGCTTTTAAATAAATAAATTGGATTTGAAATGATTTTATTATAACCAGAATTTTCCAATGAATAAATTGGAATGGATTGGAATGGAAATAATCTTCGGAATATTTCGATATTGTATTCCGTGATTATATGGATATTGTTGAGGAATTTGGAAGATATAAATATCGTTATTCCCAATACGATATTTGTTTTTTCTCATAATTTGATATTGAATATAAGCCAATGAGATTTCAATTCTTAGATTTTGGGTTTGTCATGAACGATGTCTTTATTAACACTGTTCGTAAACCCAGTAGGGAATAGAATAAATCTTTTAATTAAGATTTAAAGAAGTTTGCCATTTAATTAATATTTAATTGCAATTGAATTGAAATTGGATTTTTGGGTTTATCATGAATAATGTTTTAAATAACATTCGTTCTATAACCCAACTAATAGTGAAGATATGATTTGGAATGTATATATCTTTTTATAAAGATTTAATGGAAATTTTCCAAAGTAAAGTTTTCTAATTTAATATATTAAATTGGAATCGAATGGAATTCGATTTAGTAATAATCGAGATGAGCTTTTGTGATGGAAGACCGTTATTATATATGGAATTTAAAAGGCTTTGCCGCTATTCCATTTATATTATTAGTCTGATACGGGAATTTATATGGAATATACGCTATTATGTTTTTCGTGTAGATTCCATTTTGATGGAAGATGATTTTGGGTTTATCGTGAACGATGTCTTAAAGGACATTTGTTTTTTAACCCAGTTAAAGACGGTATTTATTTACTAAGTTTGAATAATCATTAAATAATGATTTTTTGGAGATTAAAACCGAACTAGAGTATTAATGAATCTTTAATTAGATTGAAATGGGAATGGGGTAGTTAAATTTACCAGATTCAAGAAATGTTTCGAGATGGACTACCAACAGTTTTTCTCCAGGCGATAGTTAAATCTTTAATTAGATTTGAGCGTGAAATGGTAATTAAATTTACCGATAACATCAGGGGTGTTAGATATGGAGTACTACCAGTTTTGCTCCATGGGATTGTTAAGTTGGGTTTAGGTCAATATAAATAAATGATTACTTAAGTAAGGCTTGCTTATCCCGACTAGTTGATAAACCTTAATTTGGTTTATAATTGATAAAGGATAAAATCAAATCTTTTGAATTGATATTAAAAGGAAAATTAAAGAATAAATTTAAAGGACATTATCTTTGATAAAATTAATGGAAAACTTTCCCTAAAAATGTGAATATTTGAATAAAAGAATATTCTAGATTGGAATGAGGCATATGATGTGTTTTTATAGCACTTGATTATTGATTATAAAATACACGAGTTATTTGGAAAGACTGGGTTTAACCCACTCTAAATAATGAATACGACGACAAAAAGTCGACGATGAAGACGGTGGTTGAAGACCGGAGTTCTTCACGTCATTTGGATGATTACTGATGTCTTAATTGGGCTATACACCCTTCTCTTTCTTAACACCCTTCTCTGAGATGAACGAGTTTAGAGGTTATATATTGATAGACATCAGTTGCACGGCGTGAATTGTCAGTGTGGCATGCTGAGATGCAAATGATCAAGGCTTTTGTTTAAAAGCAAAGTCTTGTGGTTGATGATCAAAGCACGGCTTCAAATAGCATAGCTTTGTGTATGGCGTTAATTCGCAAGCCTCACACCCAGCATGAGTTGAAAACGGGATCGTGACTACAGGGAGTGCATGACATTTCTTTCTCGCTAAGAGTGGTGTCATGGTATGATCCCAGACGTTTTAACTTATATGGATGATGGAATGAGGCGCCTCGGATATTGTGTCCCTAATGGCTCAGAGATAGTTCCAATAGGACCGAGAAATGTGTGTTCAGGAATAAATAATCCACTAAAGTAAGTGTGGACCAGCTCTTAAGATCCAAGGGTTGCCCCGCAGTGTGTAATCCTAAGGCATTTGCTATAGTGTCTCGAATCGGGAGGAGCCATCCCTTGCCACGACTCATAGATGGAATCCAAATTCCAATACGTGTCTTTTCGATTTTACTTGTAAAACTAGTATGGCGACATAGTAGGATGGGGTACTATGTCGTCTATGATTGATACATTTATATTTGAAGTTGTTTTGACACTATGCACTTATAGTAATACCAAAATGATTTGATTTAAAACGTACCGAGCATGTTTGGCTATTATAAGGTAAAACTCTATCCTCCGGCTTGCGTTGCATTGTGTGATGGGACATGAGTCTTATAATAGCTTCCTTTTTCGAAAAGCATAGCGTTGTTTTATTTCTAAACCAAGATTTATGTGGAGTAAACCCGTTCCGTGACATACGACGTGGTCCCGTGATATGCCATATTTTGAAGTAAAGTTTTAATAACTGTTTTGAGTTCTCACACTAGTCCCACGACTGACTTGGAGTTTATTGTTTTAACCTAAATTCTAGGTGCCTATATTTTCCACATTGGCAGCTAGTAGTTTTGGTTTTCGTAGTTATTTCTTTTCCCAAGATCCTGGAGCTATATTCGGAAAGCTTTGCGTCCGTGTATTTCTTTCAGTTGTGTTGTTGATGTATTTTCTGCTATATATTGTATTTATACATTTAAATTTCCGCTGCTTTGTATTTTAATCTCTGATATTATTTTATTTCCGCTGTGTAATATTTATTCATAATCTGGAATATTCTTGTACTATGATGTAAATTATTGTAATAGCAATGAAATGTTCTACTGTTTGTATTCTGATGCGTCGTTTTCTCAACTCAATCCGGGCTTTCCCGTACCGGGGAAGTTTGGGTCGTTTCAGATATACATGCATTTATTATTGCATATATATCTTCATTAATAATTGTAATGTTTTTGGTGTCAAGCTTTTTTTAATCTGCATGAACTACTAAAAATACCTTTTTAAGGACAAGATCATTACAACAATCATGATTATGGAATATGCTTTGTGCGTGAATCATGCTTCAAAAATTGTACGTGTGATGAATGAAGATGAGTAAAGGCTAATTGCAAAAAGGAAAAGGCAACGAATTACTAAAGAAGAGTTGAATTGGAATGATAATCGTGTTTGAATATAAAATTTGGCATTAAGTAGTGTCAGTTTGTTAAAGAAGACGTTTACAACTATTTCCATTCAGCTAACTATTTGGAAAACTTTACACGAAAATAATAGAAATTAGCAAGGACATGGATAAATAATATTGGGGCTTTAAGTTTTCATTTCATGGAAGACAATAAAGTTTATTTATGAATAACCAATAGAATCCACATATTTTGCTTCATAGTAAAAATAAATAAATTTTAGGCACTTCTTGCATTTTGTAAATCATTATTTTTGTGTACAAAGTTCATACATTAGTTTTTTTTGTTGAGCATATATAAGTATCTATTTTATAAATCTGAATTATAATCTGTTCTTATTATGTTGCTTTATTAACTATGTTTCTTTGTTTAATTTTATCCAGATTTTATTTTCAATACAGTGTTATGTAATTATTTTTTGCATTCCGACAAGTACTTTTTTTTTTTTGAATTTGTTCAAGAGGGAAGTCGACTGGAGTCGTAAAACCCTCCTTAGTGCACCTAGCCTGGTCAACGAGCACCACGTAAGTGGCTGATCTTTGCATATGGACATGGTAAGCTCTCAGCATGTCATTCCAGGTTTTGAACCTACGCCATTATTACCGTGATGCAAGTCCTTAACCATAAGCTCTTAGCATGCATTCCGACAAGTACTTTGTTTAACAGTGGTTTTAATTTACACTGAACTATGTAGTATCTTAGTTATTATTTTTGAGTGAATATTTAATGTGAAAGAGAATATTAACTGGCTATACCAAGTATTTCAATGCACAAAGTACATATCACATATCAATGTCATGTTGTGTTATATTATCTTTCCTAGAAATATAATGTTTTCATCTACATATTATACTCTCTCAAATTTGATTATCACGCTTAATATCAAAACAATTAATAGTGATAATGATAAATGTGGTTTCTTTAAACATAATTTTAACGCTATATATTTGTATTACATGTATATGCCTAATATAGGATAAAATTATGTTGATTCATACCGCTTACAGTTGAAAATTGACAAGTGTAAGCTTACGTAATATAATATATATCAAATTAGAAATAACTATTTTTTGATATTATCGACTATCTTATATAACCTTTAATCTCTAAAATATTAGTTTTTTATTTATATTACTTCAAATTATTCAATAAAATTTATCAAAAAACTATATTGATTGTGCTTATGAAAAAACTAATCAAAAGTATTACAATTAAATGTGTATTTCCAAATTCATATTCTCTATTAATACTCAGTCTTCGGGGGATTCAAATGGTTTTAATTTTTACGTTTTCATCTCTGATGGTAACTTCTTTAGAATGAATACGTTGCTTTCTGCCATTAACACTATTATGATTTGTCTCTTTCTCAAGGTTAGGGATCCTTCTGTGTTGTCCAACTACAAGCTTATTAGTTGTTGCACCACAATACAAGTGTACTTCCAGGCTTGTTGCTTCTAGGATACAAGCTATGCTACGTTCTCTCTCCTCTCACTGAATCAATCCGTGTTTGTTAGTGAGCTTACTGTTATTCATAGTGTTCATATATCATATGAGAAAACTATTAGGTCCAATAAGAAACACATCAATCTGAGGTATTCCATTGAATACATTATAAAATAGGCTTTTGATACAACAAGATAGAAAGTGTGAACCACACTTTGAAGCTCACAGACTTCCCTAGTGATTCCATTTAGCGCATCCACACATGCATTTCCATCACATCTTCTCTGTAAACGTGAATGGGATCCCTATGGATTCTTTAGAGGAAGGTATGGGTTAAGATGCAGAGATCCTATTAGCTTATATCTTTTCATTATATTTGTGGAAGCTCTCATTCTAACCATGTTTGGGAAATGCAACAACTACCCCACTACAAGGAAAGGAAACACTTTGGGAAATTCACAATAGCCCTTAGTACTATTAGCATAGGCAAAAATTATTATTTATATGCCTCCAAAATAATAAGAGGAAAAATTAGAATAGCCCCAAAAAGAGTAGGCTTCAATAACATATAGGGGACTTTAAGATTTTAAATTTTCCTCTAGCATACAAATCCTTATGGATATTGATTGGTAACAAATCTTGGTGCGGATATAAAAAAAATTCCTCAGAGAGTTACAATCAAGGCTCACAAAATGTTGAGTTTCAACATTCCCCTGCGTACCCTTGGTAGCATGCATACACTTTACCGTATATGGTTGACATCAATGGTCAAAGCCTCCTATGTCGGCATCCCGATTGAACATTCCACATCGCCAGCCATCGAGCATGTAATCTGGTATTGGAAAATACATCTTGTAACAAAAAGGAATACACAATATTATGTGGAAACTGTACCACATATATATACCATGATCTATTTAATATCATGCGATATGGGACTATGTTTCATTCAATGCAGGTACCCACTCTATTTCAATGCGATCAACACCTACCAATCCCCACTTTTGGTGAGCATCCCATGCTCAAGCCCCTATAGAGTCATACTTCGGTCATGCTGCACATAATAGTCTCCTCGAACCAAGGGGCATTGATACCATGCCGAGTTTCAGCATTCCTTGCATACCCTGGTAGTATGTGCATGCTTCACGATATTAAAACTATCGAAGTCTCCTACATCGCCCTCCCAAATGAACATCCCTCATCACCACATATCAAGCATATAATATGGTCTTGGCAAACACTTCTTGTAACGAAAGGAATCCCCAATGTTACGTGCTACCAATACCATATATATAACAAAATCTCTTCAAATATTATATGAAGTAGGACTTTGTTCCATTTAATCCATCCACCCACCTCATTCCAACGAAAGTCACACGTAACACAAAAATGGCTCTTGTTAACGTTATTTTTCATCAACACTAGAACAAGGAGATTTGGTTAGGGTCCTAGAGGAACCTAGGGATTGTTTAGTTCCTACAAACTTGAGTTAGTTCACAGTTTCCTAGATATCAAGGTCTTAAACACGAAGATTAGTTTTCCTTCAAGAAGTGAGTATAACGCTTACGAGACTCAAGGGCCAATAGTTACCTTGGGATAAGGGTTTCGTAAACTCGACACAAGTGGAAAGCTAAATGGCATAGGAAGCTTTATTTCGGTGATTTATGCCAAAGTAGAAGACTTCGTTGTGAAATAATAAAAGTGAATAAGGGAAAATAGATAACAAGTGTTAATCTCTCTTTATTGATCATTTGATTAAGTACATAGATGATTATAAGTAAAACCCCCAAATCGATTTACAAATTGGGGTTTAATCGCAAAGAAATGGTTACAAGCTTTGAGAACAAGAAAAGTCCACCAAAATGAGACCTTGGGGTCTTATTTATAGAGGGTTTGGACCTATCTTGTAGCAATCATGTGGGAAGCCTACTTCCTCTCTGGCCATCCAGTATTGGCCCGCTTCAGGGCATTAGTAGCGGCTTTTCGATATCAGCTCATTATAAGAGACTTTGGTTTCGACCATATTTCTCTTTGGTAACAATCTTTTGGTCCCTGAAGTTGGCTTGATTCAAGGTTTCCTGGTGCCGGCTTCAACACTACCTGTGACGGCCCACCCCGCACCAGCCTGCATTTCCTACGGAAGTGCGCTGTATACATGCCCGACTAGCACGGAACGGTCGCCAAAGAAAGGAAAGAAGGGAATGAACTAATTAAGGAACCTGTAGAATGTCTCACAGCGCATGGAATAAAATATAATTATAATATACTTGACATAAAACAGGTGAGACAGTGCATTAGCTGATAACTAAAATCAACATCAATCATCAGAGCAGCGGAAATCCAAATACAGCTTATTACATTTTTCCAAATTTACTGTCTCTAAAGAAAAGAAAGCTAAAGTAGAAGATGCACCACCAATTCCCAAGTAGTGATCTTCAACAACACAGGGAGAATACTATATATATATTACGTGGAAGCCTCCTGCTCGTCTCCGGATCATCTACCCGTGCATCACCAGCTAACCTGTCTCTAGCCTGCTCGTGTGAGCACCCAGAGTAATAAGAGGAGACATAAAACTCTGGGTCAGACATAAAGCCTGGTATGAGCGATAAGCATCTAAACAGAATGATAACAGGTATACTAGACCATACCTGAACCTGGACCTGCAACCAAAGAGTTAGTACCACATATCGTACAATACTCTAAGGTGCCATAATAAAAGTGCAAGAATACGGCGGTGGGGTGTGCATGTCATAATGATAGCAAACAAATCAACCATAGCAACCATCCTCACATCTCTCACTCAGTGCGTAAAGCATACAACATCTACCACCTTGGAACACTAGACAAATTGAGGTAACGACGAATCCCGACTTGTAGGAACCCTGCTGTGACCAAGCTAAACATATGGAGTCATGACCCAACATTTCAACGACCCATTTCATTGGTCGTATCCCTTGGTTCTACCAATGCCATAATGGCCCTGAATCCGCCTCCGTACCTCCTACCATAGTGGTCCAAAGCTATAGACATCGATAACCCCTTAGCACGCGTCCCACGGCAAAGCCCAACCATGAAGCTAACTCGTTGATTCCCGTCTGAATCTTGAGCTCTAACTTCTTATTTGGACTTCCTTTGCATCTCGGGTTATTGGTCAATACTGGGTCGGGTCGGGTTCTCCTTCTAGCCATCGGTTCGGGTCGGGTCCTCTACTTCAGGTCGGTTCGTAGTCTTCTCCTGTAGCAGTTCGGTTCGGGTCCACAACGTCGCATCGGTTCGGGTCGGTTATTCCACTTCGGGTCGGGTCGGGTGTCCTCCTCCGGGTCGGGTCGGGTGTCCTCCCTTCCAGTTCGTGCTTCCATTCCGATCCGCTCCCTCGTTTCTTCACGTATTCCGATCCGATCCCTCCTTGCCATCTGATCCGCGTGGCCTTCCCTCTTGCTTGTTCTCCCAAGTGTTTACTTCCGATCCGAGCCCTTCATCTTTAAGTTAGTCCGATCCCCAGCTTAACCAACATGGCCTTCCTTTTTGCCAAGTTTCCTTTGCGCCAGGTTCCAGATCGGGTCGGGTTCCTTACCCAGATCTCTGATCCGATCCGAGCCCATATCCGATCCGATCCGAAACCCTGCACAACTTTCAGCAACTTTTTCCAGCAACTTGTTTACGCCATTCGACGACGTTTTTAACAAATCTAACACTTCTAATAAATCATAAAACACACCATAGAGTCATAGCAACATGTAATAGCAACCACAAACAGCAAAACAACAATTCAAATGAATCAAAATGGATCAAAAGTGGCTAAAACCTCACATTTCCCCATAATCCCTCTTAATCATGTTTAAGCACATACTTAGTAAAACTTAATCAAATCATCTAAATTTTCTAACAGAGGCATAAAATATTATTTAAGAATTTCTAAACATTTTTCCAAAATTTATTAGTGTATAAATCCGCTAATCCTCACTAATTACCCTTAATTACCGTAATTAGTGTCAAAACTATGCAAATCACTCACCTTGGCCACAAAATAAAACACCAAATCTGAAATACTCTCTGTCTGGGTCGAATTCCTATGTATAGCAGCAGATCCAACCTTGCTCTGTTGCTATTTGGCCTTGTTTTGATGTAGTTTAGGCTTAATCTTCACTAAAAATGTGTTTTGGAGTGGTTTTAGAGGATTGAAGCCATTACTAAGGTCTCAAGAAGGTTTGTGGCGGCTCAAAACTGAAATGAAAGTGATTTCCTAACCCTAATCAGTCCTCCTATACCTCTAAACCCGAAATTTCCCTCTGGGCCTAGCTGCTAATCACCCGGTTAAGCCCAATTAAGCTGTTTTTCACCATATGAAACTTGTTTCAGCCATTTCTCCCAAACGGTGAGTCCGTTTGGCTAATGTGACCACTATACGGAATTTTAAACCATCATCCGGAGCCAATGGAAGTGGTTTTAGGTCAGAATTCCTTTTCAGTCAAAAGTTATGTCCAAAACAGTGCCAACTAGGGGTAAAATGGTCATTTAAAAATCGACAAAAATCATGAACATGGGAAATGACCCCAATAGTCGTCTCCCAAGGTTACATGACCATACGACTTCATATGTGAAAGAAAGAAATATTCTACGATCCTATGATGCGTAGAATGCGGGTCGTTACACTCTCCCCTCCTTAAGAAATTTCGTCCCCGAAATTCCTTAACCCAAAACATACAAAAGATCCCGCATGCCTAACAGCCATATACAACAATCAAACATGCAAAACAAGCAAACAAGCCTATCCTAGCATGCGGAAAACTAAATCGAAGTCAAAATCTTACCAGGCAAAGAGTTCTGGTATGTCTTCCTAATACTCTCCTCTGTCTCCCAAGTACAATCATTCTCGTCCTCGCTCCACTGAACCTTGACTAGATTCACCACCTTCCTTCGAAGTTGCTTCATGTCGTGCTCGACAATACGGGCCGGCTTGCGGTTCCCAACCGCCTCGGGTTCTACTTCGAAGTCCTCTAACTGATCAGGTGAAATAGTCATATCTGAGTCGTGAACGAACTTCCTTAGTTGGGAAACATGAAATACGTCGTGAACTCCCGCCATCTTCTCCGGTAAGTCAATTCTGTATGCCAAATTCCCGACTAGTTCAAGAACAGGGAATGGGCCAACAAATCTTGGTGCCAACTTGCCTCTCCTGCCAAATCGTATTACGCTCTTCAATGGAGAAATCTTGACAAACACCAAGTCAGCAACGGAGAATTTTAGGTCTCTTCTCCACTTATCAGCATAACTCTTCTGCCTATCTTGGGCAGCCTTCATTCGTTGTTGAAAGATCTTGATCTTATCTGAAGTTTCCCTCACCACATCTGGTCCAAGCATAAACTTCTCGCCAGTCTCTATCCAACATGATGGTGAGTTGCACGGTCTTCCGTACAAAGCTTCAAACGGAGCCATACCAATACTGGATTGGTAGCTATTATTATATGCAAACTCTACTAGATGCAAATGGTCATCCCATGATCCACCAAATTCCAATATAAATGCTCTCAAGAGATCTTCCAAAATACGGTTCACCCTCTCCGTCTGACCGTCGGTCTAAGGATGATATGCGGTACTGAGATGTAACTCTGACCCTAGAGTCTCTTGTAAGCTCTTCCAAAACCCACTAGTGAACAACGGGTCTCGGTCACTCACAATGCTTTTAGGTACTCCATGAAATCTCACTACCCACTTCATAAACAATTCTGCTAACTTAGCTGCCGTTCTGGTCGATTTGACTGGTATAAATCTTGCACTTTTAGTCAGTCGATCCACAACTACCCAAATGCTATCATGTCCCGATCTAGTCCTTGGTAAACCATCAACGAAATCCATCGAGACTTGCTCCCATTTCCATTCGGGAATTTCTAAGGGCTGTAACAACACACTAGGCTTCTTTTGCTCGGCTTTAACTAGCTGGCAATTCATGCATTTGGATATAAACTTCCCAACGTCTCTTTTCATCCCTTCCCAGTAGTAAGTTTGCTTCATATCTCGATACATCTTGTTACCACCGGGGTGTATAGTCAGCTTTGAGTGATGACATTCTCTAAGCACTTCATCTCTCAATCCATTGACATTGGGTACAACAAGCTTTCCATTCTTTCTAAGCCATCCATCTCGATCAAGCCCATACTTGTTCATCTCCTCATCGATATCCATCTTTAACTTGGAGATGATTTCCAATAGGTTAGGATCGTCCCTCTGACTAGAGCCGATCCGCTCAATTAAAGTGGGTCTGATCGTCAAACTTGCTAACATTTCTGGATCCAATTCGCACTTTGGTCTGAAATCATACCTAGCGATGTACTCTAGTTGCTTCCATTCTAGAAACATAGCCCCTAAGCTGGCATGTCTCCTACTCAATGCATCAGCCACCGCATTGCCCTTTCCCGGTGTATATGCGATGTCAAAATCATAGGAAGCTAAGAACTCTAACCATCTCTGCTGACGGAGATTCAGATCTTTCTGGGAGAAGAGATACTTCAACGACTTATGATCTGTAAACAGCTCAAATCTTTCTCCCAAGAGATAGTGTCTCCACATCTTTAACGCGAACACGATCACTGCCAATTCTAAATCATGGGTAGGGTATCTTCTCTCATGCGGTTTCAATTGCCGACTTGCATAAGTTACAACCCTACCACCTTGCATCAATACAGCACCCAGTCCGGTACCACAGGCATCCGTGTATACCATCATCTCTTCATCCCCTTTAGGAATGACTAACACTGGTGCGCTCGTCAACTTGTCCTTTAGACTCTTGAATGCATTCTCGCACCTTTCATCCCAGACAAAAGCTTGATTCTTCTTGGTCAACTGGGTCAATGGTGCTGCTAACTTGGAGAAACCTTGGATAAACTTACGATAATATCCAGCTAACCCCAAGAAACTTCTTACATCTGTTGCATTCTTGGGCGTAGGCCAATCTTGTACTGTAGCCACCTTTGCCGGGTCCACGACAATACCATTCTATGATACAACATGGCCCAAGAACCTCACTTCCCTCTTCCAGAAGTAACACATAGAAAACTTTGCTTTCAATTGGTGTTTTCTCAACACCTCCATCACTACTCTTAAATGCTCCTTGTGTTCTTCCTCTGTCCTCGAATAGACCAAAATATCATCAACGAACACAAGGACAAACTTATTCAACTGATCTCTGAATACTCTATTCATAAGATCCACAAAATATGCTGGGGCATTGGTCTGCCCGAATGGCATGACCAACCATTCATAAAATCCAGGCGTTCGAAATGTCGTTTTAGCTATACTCTCAGCTTCCACTCTAAGCTGATGAAAACCTGTCGCAAGATCCAACTGAGAAAATACTCTCGCGCCACTCAACTGATCGAACAAATCTTCTATCCGCGGTAGAGGATACTTGTTCTTCCTTGTCACTTTATTCAACTCGCGGTAGTCTACACACAAACGAAGGGAACCATCCGCCTTGGTAGCAAACACAACTGGTGCTCCCCATTCAGAAACACTCCTTCTGATAAATCCCTTCTTCAAAAGATCGCTGACTTGCACCTCGAGCTCTCGCTGCTCTCTTGGTGCCATACGACGAAGTGGCATCACTATAGGTCTGGCATCTTTTACCAAATCAATACGGAACTCAATCTATCGGTGTGGTGGAAGTCCGGTAACTTCTTCGAAAACATCCGGATACTGGCCAACCACGGGAAAACCTGACAACTCACTATGCGGAATGTCGAGGGAGTTTAGAAAACTAGCCAATACCTCCTCACTGGGTAGACCACCAAACACTATCCTCCGCCCATCATCTGCTCTAGCTGTCACCAAAAAGTCCTCACAGTCTACCACCACCCCGTATCTTTGGAGCCAATCTACTCCCAAAATAATGCCAAACCCAGTAAAGCCCAAAACAAAGCAATCACAAACAAACATGCATCCATGACTCGATAGGACCACATTACGACAAATCATGCTAAGGCTAGTCGAACCACCAGTCGGGTTCGTCACTACTAAAGGTCTATCGAAAATCTCGGGCTCCAATCCCAACCTATCTACCAGGTCACTAGATATGAAAGAACTGGAAGCTCCGGTATCAAATAAAACTCTAACAGGAACATCATAAACAGAAAGCATACCTTGAATGATGACATTCTTTCCCTTCTCCGCCGCTGTTGGGGCATTCGACGAAGAAGGAATAGCATTAAGGGCGTAGGCTTTCACTATTTGCTTTTCTTTAGGGGGTTGCGGACACTTGTCCTTGTGATGTCCCATTTGGCCACAGTTGAAGCACTTTCTATCCGTTGGCTTGGCCCGACAATTACTAGCATAATGGCCCTTCTTACCACAGCTGAAGCACTCAACATCTTGCTTATTCGTTTTCTTCTGGCCATCCTTAGTCTGACTCTGCTTTCTCTTATTCTGCGAACCACCCTTGCCTCCACCACTTGCTTGTGGCTTTGGCTCATCTACGGATGCAACCTCAGTCTTCGGCTTAGGGTAGAGACTTTCTGATCTTAATGCTTTCCCCACAATCGATTCAAACGTCTCATCGATGTGGTTAATAAATCTTTCCCCCAAGTACTGATCCAAACCAGTTATGAATCTCTCATTATTTTTCTCGGCAGTATCAATAAGAGATAACCCATAATTTGACAAAGTGTCAAATTCAGCAATATACTCCGAGATAGCCCTGCCATTCTGCTTGAGCTCTAATAATTTCTTAAACAGCACTGACTTCTGAGCAGCTGGAATGAACTTCTCGCTAAAGCGAGCCTTAAACTGCTCCAAAGTAATCTGATCTTCGGGAGTAGCTGCCTTTATAGCATTCCACCAATTCATTGCCCGCCCTTGCAGCTGACGGGACGCTAGCTTTCTCTTCATCGCATCCTCGATACCCAAATCCTCGAAGATACGTTCGCAGCTATCCAACCAATCCTGAACATCCGTGGCCGACTCCGTTCCGTGGAACGGCTTCCCACCAAGGCTAGTATAATCCTTATTCAGCTTGGCGAAGTCGACTCTTGGTGCCTGCACTATTGGACCACCACCATTTCCACCATTGGGAGCTGCCCTCTGTACATCTCTAAGCATCTCTCTCATGAGGTCAGTAAACATCGTCCTCATGTCAGTAGCATTCCCATTATTGGCCCCTCTACCGGTACCTCTAACATATCGGCTCATCGTCAATCTGTAAAGTGAAACGATTAATGACTCCATAGTGGTGCTAGTGCAGTACGACTTCATCCTTATACTAGTAATAGTATATATATATATAGCTTTTAAAAACCAAAGTAATCACAAATACGCTCTCTCGTATACGTATATTATCTCTCCCTGATAACTTCCCTAGGTTAACTACGCAACCTAGAGCTCTAATACCAAGTGTGACGGCCCGCCCCGCACCAGCCTGCATTTCCTCCGGAAGTGCGCTTTACACATGCCCGACTAGCACGGAACGGTCGCCAAAGAAAGGAAAGAAGGGAATGAACTAATCAAGGAACCTGTAGAATGTCTCACAGCGCATGGAATAAAATATAATAATAATATACTTGACATAAAACAGGTGAGACAGTGCATAAGCTGATAACTAAAATCAACATCAATCATCAGAGCAGCGGAAATCCAAATACAGCTTATTACAATTTTCCAAATTTACTGTCTCCAAACAAAAGAAAGCTAAAGTAGAAGATGCACCACCAATGCCCAAGCAGTGATCTTCAACAACACAGGGAGAATACTATATATATATTACGTGGAAGCCTCCTGCTCGTCTCCGGATCATCTACCCGTGCATCACCAGCTAACCTGTCTCTAGCCTGCTCATGTGAGCACCCAGAGTAATAAGAGGAGACATAAAACTCTGGGTCAGACATAAAGCCTGGTATGAGCGATAAGCATCTAAACAGAATGATAACAGGTATACTAGACCATACCTGAACCTGGACCTGCAACCAAAGAGTTAGTACCACATACCATACAATACTCTAAGGTGCCATAATAAACAGTGTAAGAATACGGGGGTGGGGTGTGCATGTCATAATGATAGCAAACAAATCAACCATAGCAACCATCCTCACATCTCTCACTTAGTGCGTAAAGCATACGACATCTACCACCTTGGAACACTAGACAAATTGAGGTAACGACGAATCCCGACTTGTAGGAACCCTGTTGTGACCAAGCTAAACATATGGAGTCATGACCAAACATTTCAACGACCCATTTCATTGGTCGTAGCCCTTGGTTCTACCAATGCCATAATGGCCCTGAATCCGCCTCCGTACCTCCTACCATAGTGGTCCAAAGCTATAGACATCGATAACCCCTTAGCACGCGTCCCGCGGCAAAGCCCAACCATGAAGCGAACTCGTTGATTCCCGTCTGAATCTTGAGCTCTAACTTCTCATTTGTACTTCCTTTACATCTCGGGTTATTGGTCAATACTGGGTCGGGTTCTCCTTCTAGCCATCGGTTCGGGTCGGGTCCTCTACTTCAGGTCGGTTCGTAGTCTTCTCCTGTAGCGGTTCGGTTCGGGTCCACAGCGTCGCATCGGTTCGGGTCGGTTATTCCACTTCGGGTCGGGTCGGGTGTCCTCCTCCGGGTCGGGCCGGGTGTCCTCCCTTCCAGTTCGTGCTTCCGTTCCGATCCGCTCCCTCGTTTCTTCACGTATTCCGATCCGATCCCTCCTTGCCATCTGATCCGCATGGCCTTCCCTCTTGCTTGTTCTCCCAAGTGTTGACTTCCGATCTGAGCCCTTCATCTTTAAGTTAGTCTGATCCCCAGCTTAACCAACATGGCATTCCTTTTTGCCAAGTTTCCTTTGCTCCAGGTTCCAGTTCGGGTCGGGTTCCTTACCCAGATCTCCGATCCGATCCGAGCCCATATCCGATCCGATCCGAAACCCTGCACAACTTTCAGCAACTTTTTCCAGCAACTTGTTTACGCCATTCGACGATGTTTTTGACAAATCTAACACTTCTAATAAATCATAAAACACACCATAGAGTCATAGCAACATGTAATAGCAACCACAAATAGCAAAACAACAATTCAAATGAATCAAAATGGATCAAAAGTGGCTAAAACCTCACATTTTCCCATAATCCCTCTTAATCAAGTTTAAGCACATACTTAGTAAAACTTAATCAAATCGTCTAAATTTTCTAACGAAGGCATAAAATATTATTTAAGAATTTTTAAACATTTTTCCAGAATTTATTAGTGTATAAATCCGCTAATCCTCACTAATTACCCTTAATTACCGTAATTAGTGTCAAAACTATGCAAATCACTCACCTTGGCCACAAAATAAAACACCAAATATGAAATACTCTCTGTTTGGGTCGAATTCCTATGTATAACAACAGCTCGAACCTTGCTCTGTTGCTATTTGGCCTTGTTTTGATGTAGTTTAGGCTTAATCTTCACTAGGGGTAAAATGGTCATTTAAAAATCGACAAAAATCATGAACATGGGAAATGACCCCAATAGTCGTCTCCCAAGGTTACATGACCATACGACTTCATATGTGAAAGAAATAAATATTCTTCGATCCTATGATGCGTAGAATGCGGGTTGTTACACTGCCTCTTCCACTTCAGGGTATTATGTTCATGTTCCTTCCTTTACAATTTTTGTGACGATCTCAAAACCCCTTATGACGGTGTTAAGGAAAATCATTGTAATATAACACGTTAATCATCATTAGCAGAGAACAGGTAATAGCACAAACAGAAAACAGAATAATTTACATCAATATGACAGTGGAATCATAACATGTAATAAACATTAGAGTAGCACAAATAGGATTAAGCTTAGTGCATAAAAGGAAGTGATCAGTCTACATCGCCATAAGCGGAATCATATACATAGATAATAATGGCGGAATATCAATAGCCAAAATACTGAGAAGCCAGGTCCTCGCCATACAAGCCAAAAGATGCACTCCAAGCTGTAGTGCAAAAGCCAAAATATATCCTGCTACCTGTCACTAGGCTGCCCGTGTGAAAATAAGGGCACCCGAGTTTGCAAGGTGAAACAAACTACGAGTCAGTCATGGGACTGGTATGAGAAATTTACTTAACTGATTAAACAACAATAATAAGGCAAATCATAGGACCACGCCACTTTCGCGGAACGGGTTTGCTCCAATGATTACCAGTGCATGAAATAAAGTAAACTATTTAATCATCGCAATGCTTTTTATAAAAATGAAGCCATTATAAGATTCATGTCCTATCACACAATGCAACGCAAGCCAAAGGATAGAGTTTTACCTTATAATGGCCAAGAAATGCTTGATACGTATAAAACAAAAGTGTTTGCTATTATTACTTGAGCATATACGTTTTAAAAGCAAATTCAATCATAAATATCAATCCTAGACGGCATAGCTACCATCTACTATATCGCCATATATAAGTTATAATCAAATCTGTAATTTTGTATTGGAAATTGGATTCCATCATCAGTCGAGGCAAGGGTAAAGCTCCTCTCCGATTCGAGACACTCCAGCAAATGTCTCAGGACCACACACAGCGATCCTTGGAAGCTTCAGGGTTGGTCCTCTCCTACTTTTGAGGATTAATTATTCCTGAACACACGTTTCCCGGTCCTATCAGACCTATATCTGAGGCGCCTCGCATTCCAACAACCACATAGGTAAAATAATATAAATGTCAGGGCTGGTACGTCACTGAGATCACCCATAGCTAGAAAGAAACGTCGTGCTCTCCCTGCAGTCACTATCCCGTTTTTGACTCATACCGAGGTGTGAGGCTCGCGAATCAACGTTATACACAAATCTATGCCACGTAGGCCGTGCTTTGATCATCAACCACAAGACTTTGCTTTTCAACAGAAGCCTGGATCATCTGCCACTTAGGCCTGCCACACAGGCAATTCACTCCATGCGACTGATTTTTATCGATATATAACCTCTGAGCTCGTACGTCTCATAGAAGGGCGTTAAGCAAGAGAATAAATTCTCCGCCGCCAAACAGATATATATTTAATAGAGATCAATCAACACAAAACAAAATCCAATGTCAGACACGCATCCATTTACAAGTTCACTCTGGGTCTGAACGAAACCGGAGGCACCTTATTCCTCGCATATCCGTACAATCAACAAGTACGTCCGGACGGCTACCACTTTAGCCCCTTCAAGGTAGCTACTCCAATCATGAGCCTCAGTAGCACCCATCTATCCGATGTGAAGATTGTCGATCTTGAACTGTCTTCATATCTTCGACTTCAAATCGTCGATTAATTATTTGAAATGAGAATTAACTCGGCCATTTCAAATAATTCACGTATATTTAGAATTCAAATCAATTCTGTCCATGGTCAAATTATTCGACATCCACAATTCAGTTCATTAGTATAATTTTCAGGTCAAACAAATTCAACCATCAAATGACAAGCAAACCAAGTATAATCATTTTATTTCCATTCCACATCGTCTATAAAAATTTATAACGATATATCGCCATTTTTATTTATTTAAAAATGGCCCTATTTAATTAAACGACATTTTAGGTCGTGCCGAGGCACTGGCGCTGTTTTTCTTCAAATTTGTTTTACACATATCTGAAAATCTAACCGTTGGATCTTAACAAAGTTTATGTCGTTGGAAAGACCTCTAAGAAGCGAACCTAACGGTTCTAGTTTCGTCAAAATCCAATGGGCAGATCTTTCGGTATAATCGTTTAAAGTTACGATTTTTAAACGTGAACTACAGGGGCTCGATTCGTTTTATTTAATTTTATATATATATATATATATGTATATATATATATGTATATATATATATAATTTATTCGAATGATTTCAATATCGTTTTCACTTCAAACATTTCACTAACGCCTTTAAATTTCAGAAAATTTCGCCATAACCTCATTTGTACGGGAAGGGGTTTGGAAATTTATTGGGCCGTATTAGGTACCCAATAAATCCTAGTAAGCATGCACATATTTATAGTGATATATTCCGGTGTCCATAGGGGATTGTGTATAGATCATAACTCCAGAGAATAAATTCTCGCCACCCTATAAATGGTTTTTGTGCCTTAATGACCAGAGAGACGTGTTTATTGTCATCTCCAGACCCGTATGGGGTTTTTATTAATCTTGCAATTTACTGTTACATTTTATATAGTTCATATCAGTCTTCGGTTCAACCTGAAATATAGTCATCGCCATACAAGCCTCTCGCTTGTATGGTAATCTTCAACCTCGTCACATTAGCTCCAAATGCTAATTTGGTATATGATAGAGTATGCTATCTTCTTGCAGTATGCCATGTAGTGTAGTTCAAAATTAATTGTTACTATCATATGGCGACGTTTATTATTACACATAGAACAACCAGCACTCCGCATCCCATGGCATTCACAGGAGTTGATGTAATAATAAAATTGCGCAGCCAACTCATTCAGGTTTACCTATTTGTCGGGCACACAAATAAATTCTTTACTCAACAACTAATCCATTTTCCTGTTCATCACATGTATAAATATATATGTGCAAAACTAAGCTTAAATAATATTTCTAGTGAACAAACGTTTATTTTCCATACATGGTTATTTTTAACACTTCGTACACATGCTAAAAATAATATTTTCAACTTACAAATATTTATTTCAACAAGTGGTTATTTTAAAAATTAATAATTCGTATAAAAATGATATTCTTAGCGAACAAAAATATATTTCAACGCATAACTATTTTATTTAGTTCATATACATGTTAAAAATAAGATTCATAGCAAACCAATATTTATTTCAACACTGGTGTATTTTTAGCGAGTCGTATACATGATAAAAATGATATTTTTATCATCAGAAATATTTATTCAACACATGAATGTTTTTAGCACTTCGTATTCACAATAAAAATGTAAATTTTATTGTTCAATTCATATATTCAACACATGAATGTTTTCGACTTCACACATACGATAAAAATATAAATTTTATGGTTCTAGTCCTTTATTCAACACATGAATGTTTTCTATAGTTTATATATATAATAAAATTGTGATTTTTGTTGTTAAAACAATTTATTTAAAACACGAATAATTTATATAGTCTATATATCTGATAAAATGTTATTTTTATCATTCAAAGAATTTATTCAACACATGAATTTCTATTCAACACATGAATTTCTATTCAACACATGAATATAGTTTCAACACATGAAAATAATTCTAACACATGAATATTATTGAAAATTTTAGCAGCATAACGACAGGGTATTTAAAACCGGCACTGTCCCGAGTACGACTCCTCACTCTACCTTAAAACCTCGCAGTTTTTGACAATGGGGATTTCATACATCTAGTTCGTACGCAGACGAGTATGTTTTTCTTTTCCACAACCTATTCTAATTTTGTTTCAACCACAATGGTCTTTTTCAACCACAATCCAACAATATCAACCACAAACAATCCTATCAACCATTCGCATTATTCACCAAATTTTTCATGCCAATTCACAATCAATAAATATTGTCCATGGTTTGTGGACGAGGGGAGTGTTTGTATATATATATATATAAGTATATTTTATTTCCATTCCACACACATATGATTTATATAATGCATGTATAATTTATACATCGCTCATATAACTTATACAATACATGTACATGTGGTATACAACGCATATATAATTTATACTTCACTTATATAATTTATACATCACATTTCCATTCACATTTCAGTTTAGAAATCTCACATTGGTTTTTGAGATGTTAAAAATCGTAGCAAGCTCAGAAAAATCCCCGGACTCTTCTAGAATGTAGAGAGCGTCCTTACGGTTCCGATGTCTTCTGTTTCATCGAATTTCGTTAACATATGTTAAAGATACGATTTTTAAAAGTTTGCAACACTTAAAAATGTAAAAATCAGTATAAAATTTCAAAGTCGTTACCTTCCTTAACCTTTCAAAACTAGGTTTTCGATTTCTGTCTAAACCGCGAAGTATGAAGCCGATCCAATTGCTCCATGTCGTCAAGCTCCGAGAGGCACTCCAGCACGTGGTGACCACCCTCAGATTGACGCAGGGAGGAAGAAGAATTGGCAGTTGAAAGGTTTGAACTTCCTGGGCGCAGATCTCGAAGAACACCACACGATCGAGGGTGAAACGAGCATGGATTTGAAGAGCTCGACTTTCTCTACAAAAACCCCCAACAGGACCCTTGAATTTTATTGAGTATTTTGCGCGAGATCGAGGAGAGAAGGTCAGAGGTTGCTTCCGCCGTTCGACAGACATAGGAGAGGGATTTTTGGTCAACGCGGTTATGAGTGGTGAATTCTGATTGGGCAAGGGTTTTAATAATTATTTTTAATTCATTTAAATCTGAAAATAACCCTCGCGCCATACGAACTCCAATTCAAACCCAACGACTGTCGCCCCTAGCTAAATACCCCATTTTGAACACAATGGAATATGTTTCGTAAGCCAATTCGACTATTACAGTCGGTTATTCTTCAAATTAAAGTATAAAACATTCAATATTTGATTTGAACGTACATTTTAATTTGCCGGGGCCACATACTGATTCTAAAAATTCCTGAAAAATTTATCTAGCTATGTTGGGATGATACGGTCCCAAAAAAACTGATTTCGTCGAACTCTGAGACCGTTTGAAAAATGGTCATATTCTGGTCGATCCACTTTAACTAAAATCAACCAAACACATTTTCCTTTGCCACGCTCACATATTAACTTCAAAAATTATGGAATTTGAAACCTAGCAATAACTTGACATCCCGAATCCAACAAAAGTGGTTTCATCGAAAACTGAGGTCGTTTGCAAAATTGTTATTTTCAAGGGCTATATATTCTCTATAGCGACCTTTCTGAAAATTCATTTGGCCATAACTTTTGATTCCCGCTATGGAATTTTGATTTTTCAGATTCGTTAGAAAGATATTCATAAACAAATTTAAATATTTTTGGTTCACTAAAATCCGTTTTATTTTGCACCCGGTAAAGTCAATCAAAGTTTAAATTCAAATTTTGAAACTGCCGCGCCATCTCAGGCCTTGTTTATAATTAAAAATAATTATATTTATTTTCAAACATCGATTCAAACATACTTTTCATCGTTTATTATTTAAAATATTTTATTTTAAATATTAAAATCCACTAAAATAGCCAAATTTTAAATTGGCTCAGATTTTCCGGGTTGTTACAATCTCCCCCACTTTAAACTTTTCGTCCCCGAATAGGAAACAACAGTACAGTAGGAAACAACACGGAAACGTAAAGTATTGTAAACGTACCTTGCACCAGATTTAGTCAGAGATGTCCACTCTGCATTTGAGGTAAGCTTGCTTAATGCTTTCTTCTGTCTCCCAAGTACAGTCTCTAGGATCTCCACTCCACTGCACTTTAACTAAATGAACCTTCTTGTTTCTTAGCTCCTTAGTTTCTTTGCCAATAATTTTTAACGGCTCTCTTCAGACTGCTAATTCTGGAGTAATTTCCAAGTCCTGTTGCGCTGCTTCTTCTACAACAAGGTCTAGATCATGCACATGTTTTCTTAGTTGAGATACGTGAAACACATTATGTACTCTAGGCAACTAATCAGGTAATTGAACCCTATAAGCGAGAGTTCCAATTCGTTCATGTATAGGAAAGGGACCGATAAATCTAGGTGCCAACTTTCCAGTTTTACCGAATCGGATTACTCCTCTCATTGGAGAAACTTTCAAATAAACATAATCACTAACATCAAATGCTAAATCTCTTCTTCTAGAATCTGGATAACTTTTCTATCGGCTTTGAGCCATTTGCAATCTTTTCTTGATGAAATCGACTTTGTCTGAAGCTTCGCGAATCATATCAGATCCCAACACAAGTCTGTTGCCAGGTTCTACCCAACATGCGGGAGATCTGCACGGTCTACCGTATAATGCTTCGAATGGCGACATTTTCAAACTTGCTTGATGATTGTTGTTGTATGAGAACTCTTCCAAAAGCAGGTGGTCTTCCCATGATCCGCCAAAGTCAATAATGCAAGCCCGAAGTAAATCTTCTAGAGTACGGTTCACCCTCTAAGTTTGGCCATTTGTCTGAGGGTGATATGTTGTGCTTAGTTTCAGCTTTGTCCCCAGTTCTACTTGAAATGCCTCCCAGAATTTGCTAGTAAATAATGGATCTCTATCACTGACTATGCTGGTCGGCACTCCATGTAGCTTAACAATTTCCTTGAGATAAATCTGTGCTAGACTTTGAGCAGTTCGATTGGATCTGACAGTTATGAAATGGGCGGTCTTCGTGGAGCGATCTACGATCACCCAAATACTATCATTTCCTTTCCTGGTTCGGGGCAAACCATATATGAAATCCATGGAAATCTATTCCCACTTCCAACCTGGGATTTCCAACGGTTGCAACAATCCGGTCAGTTTCTGTTGGTCGCTTTTGACTAGTTGATAGGTAGGACAACGGCTAACATATATTGAAATGTCCCTTTTCATTGCCGTCAACCAGAATGTGCGCTTGATATCATTATACATTTTTCTCACCCCAGGATGGATACTAAGTTTGGACTTATGGCATTCATCCATGACTTCTTTTCGAAGCTTTGAAATATTCAGGATGCAAATTCTGCCTTTTAACCTAAGAACTCCCTTGTCATCAATCCGGAAACTTGTGGGTTTACCTTCCTTGATTCTCTGACTGATCGTCTGAATAAATTCATCGTATTTCTAAAGGAAGGAAATTTTGTCAATCAGTGAAGACGTAACGATAAGACTGATGATGATTTCATTCTTTCTGCTGAGCGCATCAGCTACCACATTAGCTTTTCCCGGCGTATATAGGATATCTAGATCATACGCTGCAAGAAATTCTAGCCAATGTTGTTGTCTCATGTTCATGTCTTTCCGGATGTGCAGATATTTCGATGATTGATGGTCTGTATATAATTCGAATTTCTCACCCAACAAGTAATGTCTCTAGATTTTCAAAGCAAACACGATGGCCAATAATTCTAGATCATGAGTTACATAGTTCTTCTCATGCGGCCTCAACTGACGGCTAGCATAAGCGACCGCTTGGCGTCTTTGCATTAATACTGCACCAAGACCTCTAATCGAAGCATCTGTCCAAATCGTCAAATCCTGATTGCCATCGATAATTGTTAATACTGGAGCGGTTGTCAATTTTAATTTCAATTCCTGGAATGCTTCCTCACATTCGGGAGTCCACTTAAATCTCTTGTGCTTCTTTGTAAGATTTGTTAATGAACCGGATATCTTTGAAAAATCCTTAACGAATTTTCGATAATAACTAGCCAATCCAATAAAACTTCGAACTTCTGTGGGTTTAGTAGGCTGTTTCCAGTCTTGAGTTGCTGTAATTTTGCTTGGATCTACAGAAATCCCGTTCTTTGATACGACGTGACCAAGGAACTTCACTTCATCTTTCCAGAAGATGCATTTAGAAAATTTAGCTTTGAAGATGTTCTTTCTCAGAATCCCCAATACTTGTTCAAAATGTTTTTCATGCTCGGTTTCTGATTTGGAGTATATTAAAATATCATCGATGAACCCCAGAACAAATTTATTCAGAACTTCTCTGAACACTCTATTCATTAAATCGACTAAGTATGCTGGAGTGTTGCATAAGCCGAACGCCATTACTAACCACTCATAAAATATGTCTGGACCTCTGAAAGTTATCCAAGGAACACACTTTACAGCAATTCTCAGTTGATGGAAACCTGTAGCTAGGTCCATTCTGGAAAATACTCTCGCTCCATTTAATTGGTCTAACAGATCATCGATGCGGGGTAATGGATATTTGTTTTTGAGCGTCTGCTTGTTGAGGTCTCGGTAATCAACACACAATCGGAGAGTAACGTCTGACTTAGGTACAAACACTACAGTTGCACCCCAATTAGAAAAGCTAGGTCTGATCAGACCCTTCCATAGCAATTGTCTAGTTTGATCGCCCAATTCTTCTTTTCCTTTTAGAGTCATTCTTCGAATTGGATGCACTACTGGCCTGGAATTCGGAATTAGATCGATTCTGAATTCAATTTCTCTTTGCGGAGGTAAGTTTTCGACTTCTTCAAACACATCCGCATAGTTTTAATGATAGCAATCTTTTCTAATGAAGTGAGAATAACTTCTAAAGCAGACAAAAATGCTTTTCTCTTAGTTTCTGAGCCGTGGCATGGTATATATATTCCCGAGCTTCGTTTCAACTTTAACCATTCTTTCGGCACATCTAACTTCGGCCTTATATTTTGTTAACCTCTCCAACCCGAGAATAACACTAAATTCGGAGAAATTCATGACATGACGATTAAATTAATAGGAAACTTGTAACAAGATTAAGAGATAGGTACTCTACAATATGAACTAAGAACAAGAGATCCTCCTATCGGATTATGAACTCTAATCGGTTCTTTAAGGTCTCTTGTCTTTAACTTTAACTTGTGTACAGTGATACTTGCTATAAAACTACATGATGCACCAGTGTCAAATAGTATAGTAATAGGAATATTTTTAATAGTAAGGGTACATCCCAAAACAACGGGTTTACCTGGCCCATCTGAAGTAGCTGGCGGGTTCGCCCCATCATAAACATGGGCAACTTCTGCCTTCTTTACCAATGGACAATCTTTGACGAGATGTCTTATTCGGCGGTAGTTGAAGCATGATCTAGAACTCTGAGGGTTTTGACTTGAGCTCTGTGGGTTTGTCTTCTGCCACTTTGGAGCGGTGTACACATTGGAGTAATGTCCCATCTTACCGCAAATAAAACAGCTTTCCTTGGGTGGCTTACTAGCTTGCTGATTTGCGGCTGCTGCGTTGCTGGGCTCAGGTTGGTTCCCAAAAGCCTTGCGTTTGTTTCCCACTTGATTCTTGGCGCGGTCTAGATCGAGGTTCCTCTGGTCCAAGTCTTCATAGTTGCAGGCAATTTCCACCATTTCTGCAAATGGAAGTTTGATGTGGCTCATAGCTCTATCCTGATACTTACGCTTAAGTCCATGTATGAACCTTTTATTCTTTGCCTTTGCAGTCATGACAAGCTCTGGTGCGTAACGAGATAGCTGCGTGAACTTGTTAAGGTAGTCCAGGATGGAGCGGTCTCCCTGTTGGAGATTGGGAAATTCATCGTGCGTACACTTTGCCGCTTGCTTGGGGATGAACTTCTCCTCAAACAATGCCTTGAACTCATCCCAAGTCCTCACTACATCTTGTTTCTCAGCGGTGATGGCATCCCACCATAGTTCTGCCTCTTCTTGTAAAAGCCATGCGCCCATAAATGCCTTATCGTGGTCTCTGAGTCTTAAGCCACCTAAGATATTTTCACAAGTTTTCAACCATGCCAAGGCTTCTATCACTGTGCCAGTGCCTGAAAAGGTTTTGCCCCCGAGATTATTGTATTTCTTCGCCACTCGGTCTAGGTCGAATGGCTGAGGGGCTGGTGGTTGTATCAAAGGCTCTTCCACAACAGGGATATTCCCCCGTCCTCTACCTCGGACTCCTTGGCCTCCTCGGCCTTCTCTAGCTGTAGCTGCTCGGGTAGCCATCTATCAAGTTCTATATAAGCAAGAAAAGAGTCAAGCCCTCAGAAACGATAATTTTAATATATGGTAAAGCAGAAGAACCTAAGTAATGACAATGATGTACTGATCAAATTATTTTTGCTATTCTGCTTAGCTCATTCTAGGACATTACTAATCCTATCTCTAATGAGCTTCTCGCCTTAGAACACTACTGATTCTATTCTGACGAGGTGTTTAATGTGTTAATACCACCCGTACGACGGTGTTAAGGATAATCATTGGAATATAACACATTAATCATCATTAGCAGAGAACAGGTAATAGCATAAACAGAAAACAAAATAATTTACATCAATATGACAGCGGAATCATAACATGCAATAAACATCAGAGTAGCACAGTGTAGGATACAACTTAGTGCATAAAAGGAAGTGATCAGTCTACATCGCCATAAGCAGAATCATATACAAAGATAATAATGGAGGAATATCAATAGCCAAAATACTGAGAAGCCAGGTCCTCGCCATACAAGCCAAAAGATGCACTCCATGCTGTAGTGCAATAGCCAAAATATATTCTGCTATCTGTCACTAGGTTGCCCATGTGAAAATAAGGGCACTCGAGTTTGCAAGGTGAAACAAACTACGAGTCAGTCATGGGACTGGTATGAGAAATCTACTTAACTGATTAAACAACAATAATAAGGTAAATCACAGGACCACGCCACTTTTGCGGAACGGGTTTACTCTAGTGATTGCCAGTGCATGAAATAAAGTAAATTATTTAATCATCACAATGCTTTTTATAAAATGAAGCCATTATAAGACTCAGGTGCCGTCACACAATGATACGCAAGCCGGAGGATAGAGTTTTACCTTATAATAGCCAAGAAATGCTTGATACGTATAAAACAAAAGTTTTTGATATTATTACTAGTTCATATATGTTTCAAAAGAAAATTCAATAATAAATATCAATCCTAGACGGCATAGCTACCACCTACTATGTTGCCATATATAAGTTACAATCAAATCTGTAATTTCGTATTAGAAATTGGATTCCATCATGAGTCGAGGCAAGGGGCAAGCTCCTCTCCGATTCGAGACACTCTAGCAAATGTCTCAGGACCACACACAGCGATCCTTGGAAGCTTCAGGGTCGGTCCTCTCCTACTTTTGAGGATTAATTATTCCTGAACACACGTTTCCCGATCCTATCAGACCTATATCCGAGGCGTCTCGCATTCCAACAACCACACAGGTAAAATAATATAAATGTCACTGCTGGTTGGTCATTGACATCACCCATAGCTAGAAATAAATGTCGTGCTCTCCCTGCAGTCACAATCCCGTTTTTGACTCATATCGAGGTGTGAGGCTCGCGAATCAACATTATACACAAAGATATGCCACGTAGTCCGTGCTTTGATCATCAACCACAAGACTTTTCTTTTCAACAGAATCCTTGATCATCTTCCACTTAGGCATGCCACACAGGCAATTCACTCCATGCGACCGATTTCTATCAATATATAACCTCTAAGCTCGCACGTCTCAGAGAAGGGCGTTAAGTAAGAGAATAAATTCTCCGCCGCCAAATAGATATATATTTAATAGAGATCAATCAACACAGAACAAAATCTAATGTCAGACACGCATCCATTTACAAGTTCGTTCTGGGTCGGAACGAATCCGGAGGCACCTTATTCCTCGCATATCCGTACAATCAACAAGTACGTCCGGACGGCTACCACTTTAGCCCCTTTAAGGTAGCTACTCCAATTATGAGCCTCAGTAGCACCCATCAATCTGATGTGAAGATTGTCGGTCTTGAACTGTCTTCATATCTTCGACTTCAAATCGTCAATCAACTATTTGAAATGAGAATTAACTCGGCCTTTTCAAATAATTCACGTATATTTAGAATTCATATCAAATCTGTCCATGGTCAAATTATTCGACATCCACAATTCAGTTCATTAGTATAATTTTCATGTCAAACACATTCAAACATCAAATGACAAGCAAACCAAGTATAATCGGTTTATTTCCATTCCACATCGTCTATAATATTTTTTAACGATATATCGCCATTTTTATTTATTTAAAAATGGCCCTATTTAATTAAACGACGTTTTAGGTCGTGCCGAGGCACTAGCGCTGTTTTTCTTCAAATTTGTTTTACACATATCTGAAAATCTAACCGTTGGATCTTAACAAAGTTTATGTCATTGGAAAGATCTCTCAAAAGCGAACCTAACGGTTCCAGTTTCGTCAAAATCCAATGGTCAGATCTTTCGGTATAATCGTTTAAAGTTACGATTTCAAAACGTGAACTACAGGGGCTTGATTCGTTTTATTTAATTTATATATATATATAATTTATTCGACGATTTCAATATCGCTTTCACTTCAAATATTTCACGAACGCCTTTAAATTTCAGAAAATTTCGCCATAACCTCCTTTGTACGGGAAGGGGTTTGGAAATTTATTGGGCCGTATTAGGTACCCAATAAATAAATCCTAGTAAGCATGCACATATTTATAGTGATATATTCCGGTGTCCACAGGGGAGTGTGTATAGATCATAACTCCAGAGAATAAATTCTCGCCACCCTATAAATGGTTTTTGTGCCTTAATGACCAGAGAGACGTGTTTATTGTCATCTCCAGACCCGTGTGGGGTTTTTATTAATCTTGCAATTTACCGTTACATTTTATATAGTTCATATCAGTCTTCGGTTCAACCTGAAATATAGTCATCGCCATACAAGCCTCTCGCTTGTATGGTAATCTTCCACCTCGTCACATTAGCTCCAAATGCTAATGTGGTATATGATAGAGTATGCTATCTTCTTGCAGTATGCCATGTAGTGTAGTTCAAAATTAATTGTTACTATCATATGGCGACGTTTATTATTACACACAGAACAACCAGCACTCCGCATCCCATGGCATTCACAGGAGTTGATGTAATAATAAAATTGCGTAGCCAACTCATTCAGGTTTACCTATTTGTCGGGCACGTAAATAAATTCTTTACTCAACAACTAATCCATTTTCCTGTTCATCACATGTATAAATATATATGTGCAAAACTAAGCTAAAATAATATTTCTAGTGAACAAACGTTTATTTTCCATACATGGTTATTTTTAACACTTCCTACACATGTTAAAAATAATATTTTCAACTTACAAATATTTATTTCAACAAGTGGTTATTTTAACACTTAATAATTCGTTTAAAAATGATATTCTTAGCGAACAAAAATATATTTCAACGCATAATTATTTTGTTTAGTTCATATACATGTTAAAAATAAGATTCATAGCAAACCAATATTTATTTCAATACTGGTGTATTTTTAGCGATTCGTATACATGATAAAAATGATATTTTTATCATCAGAAATATTTATTCAACACATGAATGTTTTTAGCACTTCATATTCACAATAAAAATGTAAATTTTATTGTTCAATTCATATATTCAACACATGAATGTTTTCAACTTCACACATACGATAAAAATATAATTTTTATCGTTCTAGTCCTTTATTCAACACATGAATGTTTTCTATAGTTTATATATATAATAAAAATGTGATTTTTATTGTTAAAACAATTTATTTAAAACACGAATAATTTATATAGTCTATATATCTGATAAAATGTTATTTTTATCTTTCAAAGAATTTATTCAACACATGAATTCCTATTCAACACATGAATTTCTATTCAACACATGAATTTCTATTCAACACATGAATTTCTATTCAACACATGAATATAGTTTCAACACATGAATATAGTTTCAACACATGAAAATAATTCTAACACGTGAATATTACTGAAAATTTCAACAGCATAACGACAGGGTATTTAAAACCGGCACTGTCCCGAGTACGGCTCCTCGCTCTACCTTAAAACCTCGCGATTTTTGACAATGGGGATTTCATACATCTAGTTCGTACGCAGACGAGTATGTTTTTCTTTTCCACAACCTATTCTAATTTTGTTTCAACCACAATGGTATTTTTCAATCACAATCCAACAATATCAACCACAAACAATCCTATCAACCATTCGCATTATTCACCAAATTTTTCATACCAATTCACAATCAATAAATATTGTCCATGGTTTGTGGACGAGGGGAGTGTGTGTATATATATAAGTATATTTTATTTCCATTCCAACGCACATATGATTTATACAATGCATTTATAATTTATACATCGCTCATATAACTTATAAAACACATGTACATGAGGTATACAATGCATATATAATTTATACTTCACTTATATAATTTATAAATCACATTTCCATTCACATTTCAGTTTAGAAATCTCACATTGGTTTTCGAGATGTTAAAAATCGTAGCAAGCTCAGAAAAATCCCCGGACTCTTCTAGAATGTAAAGAGCGTCCTTACGGTTCCGATGTCTCCTGTTTCATCGAATTTCGTTAACATATGTTAAAGATACGATTTTTAGAAGTTTGCAACACTTAAAAGTGTAAAAATCAGTTTAAAATTTCAAAGCCGTTACCTTCCTTAACCTTTCAAATTAGGTTTTCGATTTCTGTCTAAACCGTGAAGTATGAAGCCGATCCAATTGCTCCATGTCGTCAAGCTCCAGGAGGCGCTCCAGCACGTGGTGACCACCCTCAGATCGACACAGGGAGGAAGAAGAATCGGCGGTTGAAAGGTCTGAACTTCCTGGGCGCAGATCTCGAAGAACACCACACGATCGAGGGTGAAACTAGCATGGATTTGAAGAGCTCGACTTTCTCTACAAAAACCCCCACAAGACCCTTGAATTTTATTGAGTATTTTGCACGAGATCGAGGAGATAAGGTCAGAGGTTGCTTCCGCCGTTCGACAGAGAGAGGAGAGGGATTTTTGGCAACGCGGTTATCAGTGGTGAATTCTGATTGGGCAAGGGTTTTAATAATTATTTTTAATTTATTTAAATCCGAAAATACCCCTTGCTCCATACGAACTCCAATTCAAACCCAACGACTGTCGCCCCTAGCTAAATACCCCTATTTCGAACACAATGGAGTATGTTTCGTAAGCCAATTCGACTATTACAGTCAGTTATTCTTCAAATTAAAGTATAAAACATTCAATATTTGATTTGAAGGTACATTTTAATTTGCCGGGGCCACATACTGATTCTAAAAATTCCCGAAAAATTTATCTAGCTATGTTGGGACGATACGGTCCCAAAAAAACTGATTTCGTCGAACTCTGAGACCGTTTGAAAAATGGCCATATTCTGGTCGATCCACTTTAACTAAAATCAACTAAACACATTTTCCTTTGCCAAGCTCACATATTAACTTCAAAAATTATGGAATTTGAAATCTAGCAATAATTTGACATACTGAATCTAACAAAAGTGGTTTCATCAAAAACTGAGGTCGTTTGCAAAATTGCTATTTTCAAGGGCTATATATTCTCTATAGCGACCTTTCTGAAAATTCACTTGGGCATAACTTTTGATTCCCGATATGGAATTTCGATTTTTCGGATTCGTTAGAAAGATATTCATAACCAAATTTAAATATTTTTTGTTTCACTAAAATCTGTTTTATTTTGCACCCGGTACAGTCAATCAAAGTTTGAATTCAAATTTTGAAACTGCCGCGCCATCTCATGCCTTGTTTATAATTAAAAATAATTATATTTATTTTCAAACATCGATTCAAACATACTTTTCATCGTTTATTATTTAAAATAATTTATTTTAAATATTAAAATCCACTAAAATAGCCAAATTAAATTTTTTAAATTGGCTCAGATTTTCCGGGTTGTTACAATTTTAATGCTGCTTTTTGGTAACCGTATCGATGCCAAGCATATTGGTATCGATATCACTCTGGTTGTACACAAATTGGTGTTGTGCTTTGTCTTGGGTATCGAATTACATGCTTCTGACTTTGAGCGCATAGTTCCTCCCTTGCTTTCTTTGAGCTTATGTCCTCCTTGTCCGATACCGATACCAAACTAATTTCCTGTTGTAAGTTGGTATCATCACCGTGCATTGGTTGATATCACTTCATTGTATTGTACTAAGTTCTTGCTTCTGGTGTTGGTACCCACAGCATGTAAGACAAGCTTTAGCCTTCTTGCTTTCATTTGATGTTGGTTTGCTCATTCTTGATCTCTTCTAGCTTTTATGTTTTCTTTGTCATCAATATCGATATCAAAAATTTTGGTCACTTGATTGTATTAATACCAAGCTTACTTTCCCTTTTGTGTTGGTGTCGATAACATACATCCCAAATCCCTGTTTTGGTGCCATGCTTCTGCTCCTTTTAATTCTCCTACTTACGATGTCTATCCTTCCTAGTGTTCTAGTATCAATTGAAGGTTCCCTTTGTTTTCATTCTTGTGCTAGCTTACTCTGATACCCCTTCTCCTCTGTTTTGTTTTAGTATCAAAACATGGTAGTAACATATTCCCTTTAGTGAAGGGGTATTTTGACCTTTCATGTCAATGGCCTAAATACCTACTTCATCCCGCCAATAAATGATTGCGTCATTCTCTCTTACGGGGTTCTTTCGCTCTTCCTCATCAGCCATCCTACAAAAAATTTCTTGGCACAATTATCAATAATTCTCGTGCACAACCTTACATTGATCTAGGTAATACTTACTTCATTAATTTCAAAATAGTTTGAAGTAATCATTAATTTAGTTATATAAACATCATGAAACCTTTAGTTTCCCATCTGTATAATTCAAACTTATATATAATAAACTCCTTTTCAGTTTCGACTTGGCGGTTTCGGATATCAATATGCATTAAATTGATTATATAGCTAAATTATTCATCTCATTATCAAGCAACTATTAATTGACCAAGTTGATGCTATTGCCAGGTTGATTGGTGTTAATCGGCTTCGGATTTATTGCTGAAACCAAGCTTCACTAATCGATTGTGATCTGATTGACAGTAAAATGAATTATTTCTGCAGTGTTATGTTCTTCCGAAAGCACTTTAAATATAACAAAGCTTGCTTTGATCCATGCAGCATGTGCCTTCGAGAGAACAGGAAACTACTTTTTTCCCTTTATGTAAAATTACATTAATTTGTGCAATAAGCAAGTAATACTTGACATTATGGGAAAGAAATTTCTATGACTAAACCCATTAAAAGTTCTTCCTATTGTTAGAGAATATGAAATGGATCGTTAAGGCAAAAACTAAAACTAAAGGGGGTGAATAGTGTTTTCAACGAATTTGAGAAAATATAAAACTAATATGATCTGCTATACGAATCACACACCACAGAGATAATCACAGACACAAAATCAAACACAAACACATAAATAAAATGCAAAAAAAGAAAGAACGCACCGGATTTTATACTGGTTCAGATTACTCCTACGTCCAGTCCCATGCAACACTGGATTACGTAGAGTTTTATTCCTATCAATATCCAATTACAGTCCCCTTGATTTCACGGTTACAAGGTTAACACCGTTTCCACCTCCCTTGATTTTCCGACTGCAAGGTTAACACTATTTCCTTCCTTGATTTCACGGACACAAGGAACACACCGTTTTTGAAATATGCCAAAACAATCCTGAATTATTATAACTGTCCTATATCTCTTCAATAGTACTTCAATTCAAAGAATAATGAGTAGAGAGTGAGAAGAGAAAAGTTTCATGTATTTAGAATAGAAATCAGTATAGTAGAAGTGTATAGATCACAAAAATATGAAATAATAATGGAGGAGTGAAAAAGATGAAGATAGAGAAGAAGAACGAATAAAAAATTCGAAAATAACCCTTATTAATAAGATTTGAAAGGTTGCAACGCTTCTGGAATGTTACAAATGGTGAAGAGACACTTCCCTTCAAAACTAAAAATATGACAGTTGTATGTTGACATCCCTAAATATGTATGTCAACATATGTGTTTGTAAATTTGAAATTTGACTATTTTTCAAGAGTTTCGATATATATATATATATATATATATATATATATATATATATATATATAATTCTGGAAATTCTTGAATTAAAACATAGTGATGTAAATAAGTATTATAAGGTAGAAAAACATATGAAATCATAAGTATACTTTATATAAATATATTTATGAAATTATAAAGTTTAAAACTATATAAAAATAAAAGTATATAACTATATAAATATATATAAACTTTAAAACTCAAGTTTAAAATCAAAGGTAAGGTAGAGAAACTTAATTAAAATTAGAAATTGAATTTTGAAAATAGAGTTTGAAAATTAAAAATCAGAATTTGAATTTGAACCTGAAGTGCTGTTCAGAGTCTTACATATAAACTAGACTCTATTACTATATTTATCTTGAACTCTTGATTTCTTGATTAGTCATGAGTCTTGAATCTTCTCTGAATTTGGAATCTCTTGAATCTCTAAAAACTCTAAAACAGTACAGTCTTCAGTATTAGTTCCTGTATACAAATCCTGCATATATGTGTGTATGTATATATTCTAGATAACGATGTTAGCATAAATTTTGTAATCAATTAATATTGAAATAAGGTTGTTGTCATCAAAACTCCATTCTCCAACAATCTCCCCCTTTTTCATGATGAAAACCTTAGTTTATAAAATATTCATACCTGTTGATGTTGATCCTTCTAATTGTTCTTAACGATAGGAGACATATAGGTTGGACAATTTGGGTAATGAAGACAAAATTCCCCATTTCGTAATTATATTTCCATGTTGATCGAACAAGACTTCACCATCGCATACAACTTGATTATCCTCGTCCATGACTTCTTGTTGTACCTCTTCTAATTCCTCTTCTTCTGTTATTTCTTCCTCCTCCTCCTCTTCTTCTTCTTCTACTTCTTCTTCCATTGCTTGATGATCATCTTCGATGATGATTGGATTCGCTTGGTTATCCATCACAAACTAATGGAGATTTCGCATCATGTTTCCTTGTCTAATTTACTCTTAATTCATGCGCATTCGAAGTACTTGAATCTCAGCAAGCATTTGGAGTGCATACTCCATTTTCTCTTCCAATTTGACTGCACGAGAAAGGGTAGAACGTTGGAAAGGACCTTCAGATGGTCCAACGGACGATTCACGGTTAATTTGGTTGTTATAATTGGCGGAGACCATGATTTAATCTTGTTTTGAGTTTTTACAGAAGTGAAATAAGAGAATGAAGAAGAAAATTCGAAATGGAGAGTTTAAATGGTTATTGTAACAAACTTTTGCTGAGAATTATTTTTAAAAATCTGGCAGTTATATATCTACATAGGCTTCTTTGTATGTCGACATACTTGTATTTTTTTATTTTATTTTTCTGATTTTTAATGTTATTCTTATTAATATATTTAATTATTCTAATTCACTTAATGAACACATACCTTATTATCTTCTAAATTTTGTAAAGGTTGCTTCGTTTAATGGTTTTGTTAATATATCTGCTATTTGTTTATCTGTTTCTATGAATTCGAGTGAAATTTTCTCTTTTCTTACATTATCTCTCGAAAAAAATGATGTCGTATATCGATATGTTTAGTTCTTGAATGATGAGTTGGGTTCTTGGATATATTTATAGCGCTCTTATTATTGCAGTACATTAGTGATTTATTTGTTGTTAAACCAAAATCATTTAGAGTTTGTTGCATATATATTACTTGTGAACAACCCAAAGCAGCAGAGATATATTCTACTTCAGTTGTTGATAGATACATGGTATTTTGCTTTTTACTAAACCACGAGACTAGTTAATGTCCTAAGAAGTGACATGTTCCACTAGTACTCTTACGATCGGATTTACATCCCGCATAATCTGTGTCACAATATGAAATTAAATCGAATGAATCATCCTGAGGATAAAATAATCCAAAGTCTGATGTAACACCTCGTATTTTCTGTGAACGTCAAAGTAAAAAATTAAAGTATAATTAATTTTTAAGAGAAGAATTATGGGAAACGGGTTACGCCATTGCGTTCATCTCGGAATTCTTCTTGATATAGAGTCCAAGTTTGCATAAATCGGACTCCATATGAAGAAGTTATGACCTTCAGAAGTTTCAGAGATTGGAATAAACCAACTCAGGTTTGAAATTTGAAATTCAAATCACATACCCGGGCTGGGCGGGAAATTTCCCGCCTATGACCCAAGTCGACCGGGAGGTCAACCTGGGGGTCGACCTCCCCTCTATTTCCAGATCCGAAGACAGATTCATTTTTCTGCATTTGGACGCCCGTTCTGACCAGATTCATTGATCCTATGCTATATAAACACCCCTAAGACTACAGTTTTCTCTACACAACTTCATTACGCCTATACTATACCCTAATTCATATCAAAATAAATCAAAGACGGGGTTATGCTGCTCAAATCCTTCGTAGAATCAAGTTAGAATTCAAGTAGAGATTCAAAGGCTAATTCAACGACTTCAAAAACTATTTCTAAGAATCAAATCAAATCTAAATTAGAAGAACTAATAGTCTACTTCAAGGGAGAGCTATTCAGTTTTAGAATACAGACCCTAGAATTCAAGACTGTTCTATAATTTGTAAGTTCATGTTACTTTCATAAATAAAAGTTAATTGTGATTCTGACATTGTAATAAATCTAGATCTGGGATTATGCCTATTTCTATCTGTCTTTATATATCCTTTGGATCTATCTCGTTGATAATATTATGTCCATTCTTTGTCTCTTTTTTCCTTCTTCCCTTTTTGTTTTATAGCCAGGCTACTGCGAGCCTGAGCCAGATCTCATAAGAGATGAACATACTTTGGAAATAAAATTGGGCATAAAATATGATTTGGACATGACCAGCGCTAAAATTTGGGAAAAGTATTAAATTGTGTATAATTGGGCATAATTGAGTTGTAACTGATTTGAGGACATAACACATGTTGTATTCGAAACATAAAGTGTATCGAACATATGACTTGAGATTTGAGGCATAAATTATTGGACATATAACTTAAGATTTGAGGCATAAAGTATTGGACATATGACTTGAGATTTGAGGCATAAAGTATTGGACATATGACTTGAGATTTGAGGCATAAAATATTGGACATATGACTTGAGATTTGAGGCATAAAGTATATTGGACATATAACTTGGGATTTGGGGCATAAATTGAACTGATATATAATCCTTTTAGGTTATGATGTTATTTATATCAGATCTATATGTCTATAAGGTTATTTTTGTTAGTTTGTTTCAGATCTATCTTTGTTATACCCCACCTCTAACATATCTGTAATCCTCTTAGGTCCAAAATATTTGACAGATCTACCATTTTAATGCCTATTTTATGCCTACTCTCATTTATGTTCCTTTTTCGTCCCCTTTATTTTATGAATCTAGATTAACCTCGAATCAAGACCGAAACTTATTATACGTTCGATTGGAAAGCGGGAGTAATGGGGAATAGTCTATTTGGTAATGGTGGAACATAATTTTGTAACTTATGATTTGGGGCATAATTTGTCTTTGTTGCGAACTTGGGGTAAATTGAAATATTACATATAGATTTGGCGCAAACTGTAAATTGGAATGTTGATCTAGATTGGGCGCAAAACTGTAAATTAGGATATTAATCAAGATTGGGCATAAGCGTTGGTTGAGACGCTAAAGAATAATGTATATTGGGGTATTGGGGCATGACTATTAGTAAAAACTTGGGAAGATTAGGTGTAGCCTATTTTCAGTAATAACTCGAAATTGAATTTGGGGGCAATAACTTGCAATTAGCATTGTTGGGCATAACTTAAGAATTGGAATATGACTGGTTGGGACAATTAGCATATAAATCTAGACTTGGATATTTATGGAAAATGTGGCATAATCTGAAATTGACAACAATTGTGAATAAATTACATACAATCTGGAAATATGTAAATTAGTGAAAAGATGAATATGCCCAACCTGGGATTAGATTGAGTTGTGGTGTAAAACTGCCCGGAACCGCCAGGCTCATCCGCTAACCACAACAACACCTATCTAATGTGAGAGGTTAGTGCATCATGCCCAAGAAAACCCTGAGGTTAGATTGAGTTGTGGTGTAAAACTACCCGAAACCGCCCGTCACATCTAGTAACCACGACAACACATATCTAATGTGAGAGGTCGGTGCATTAATAAATCGATCAATGCTAATGAACAAGATGAATGACTAGGGTTAAGTTAATAGGAAACATTAACCAGTATAACATGATGAATGGTAGGGTTAAGTAATAAGAAACACTTAACCAATATAACTTGACTTGTGGTAAGGTTAGTTAAAACAAGAGGGCAACACTTAACCAAAATAACTTTATTTGTGGTAGGGTTAAGTTGACACAAGAAGGTAACATTTAACTAAAGTAACATGACAAGTAGGTGGGTTAAGTTAACTTGAATTGATTGATGACACTTAACCAATACAACATGATGAACACGTGGGGTAAAGTTAACAAGGAAACACTTAACCAATATAACTTGATGAACGTATGGGGTTAAGTTAATAAGAAACACTTAACCAACATAACACGATGAATGGGTGGGTTAAGTTAACACGAATGGACAACACTTAACCAATATGACATAATGTGCGGGAGGGTTAATTACATATTGGGTTGGTGGGTAATATTAGTAAATATAGGCCCACAAACTTAACCGTTAAATAAACATGCTTGAATCGATGGAAGGGATAAGTACATCTCGTGTAGGTGGGTAATATTAGTACATATAGGCCCACAAACTTAACCGTTAAGAAAACATGCTAGAATCGGTGGGAGGGTTAAGTACATCTCATGTATGTGGGTAATATTTGTATATATGGGCCCACAAACTTAACCAGCAGGAAACCCTAGTAACAGGGACCCATTTCAGCATTAACCCACCTAGATGTATCATGGTACCCTGAAACTAGGCAGGGTAGGGCACGATTACTGGGCTGATTATAAGCGATCAAAACAGCGGTAGGGGTACGTCAGTGTAGGTTCCGACGGTTTACGGGCATGCAGGTACTCCGGAGTGGGAAAAAGCAGGCATTGGGTACCAGTAGTTATACACTGTGCATCTTGAATCGTGTCAGGTCGCTATCATAAGGATTGATACACCTTATGGTGGGGCCAGCACAGGGTATCTACACGCAAGGGAAGGTCGATTGACACAGAAACATGGAACATTAATGCAAGTAGGGAGCCAATTGATAGGGTAGTAAGGGAACATCTAACATGTTCATGGCAATTAGGCAGATTGAGGTGGAATCCTCACGATAGATGTACACCTGAAGGCTACCACAATTACGGGGATTGGGACCACGTTATCATTTTATACAGATTACTAGTTGGGACACTAGTTAGGTGGTGCAGAGATAGATATAGAAATCAAAATAAAAAGAAGTAGCGAAGCAGAGAAAGAGTAGAAGCGCATTCAATTAATCTTGCCTTATCATACCTTATGCTTATCCTATGTTATCTTGTTAACCCTGTTATCTCGGTATTGTCTTATATTCAGTTTATTCATGTCATGATGCTTTTTCATGTTTATACGCTGAAAGTCACTGGACTTACCAGACTTATGTTTGACCTAGTTTTGTTTTGCCTCTTTTCTTCCGTTCCTCCCCTCAGGTTTACAGGGAGGAAATGTTACCCCTTAGCACAGTTTTCCTTCCAAGCTCGAAGATAGAAGATGTATCGTTTTGGACTCTCTCTTCCACTGATATGGCTGGTTCATGCTTTATTGGGGAATATCATTGTTATTTTATGCTTCTTTTTACTTAGTAGTTTTTGAATCAAGACAGAATTTTTATGTAATACTTTTAAGTATTATTGAGTCAATTGTTATAAAAGCCTGACTGAATTAAGTTGTTCACAAAATGACTTTATTTTCCGCTGCTTTATTTGTCTGTCTTGTAATTTATCTACATCTTTTACCTAAAATGCTCCACCAAAGTTAAGGCATTCCCTTTGTGAGTGACCTTAACGGAGGTGGGGTGTTTCATCTGATGTATGTTTTACATATCTGAGAATGCGTTTTATGGCTTTTAAATGTGTTTCCTTAGGTTTCGATTGATATCTTGCACATAGACATACACTATGCATTATATTTGGTCTATTAGCGGTTGTATATAATAACGATCCTATCATTCCTCTATATAATTTTTGATCAACGTCTTTTGACGTATCATCTTTACTTAAGGCTATATTAGTTGTCATTGGTGTTGGTCTCCCATTAGTTGTTGTTAAATTATATTTATTAATTAAATCTCTTGCGTATTTTTCTTGATTAATAAATATTCCATTCTTTAATCGACGAATTTGTAAGCTTAAGAAGAATGTTTGTTTTCCCATATGATTCATCTCAAATTCTTCGGTCATAATATCTGAATTTTTTTATTCATCTTGTTATTCGTCGACCCGAAAATTATACCGTCAACATATATTTGTACTAACTGTATATCCTTATTATTTCTTTTAATAAACAAGGTGTTATCTAGTTTTCCTATTTCAAAATTGGATTGTAATAAGTAATTTCTTAATCTATCATACCAAGCCCTGGGAGCCTGTTTTATCCATATAACGCTTTCTTTAACTTATATACGTGATTTGGCAATTTTTCATCTTCAAAAAGAGGTGGTTGCTCTACATATACGTCTTGTTTAACAAATCCATTTAGAAAAGCACATTTAACATCCATTTGATATAATTTAAAATTTTTATTGTTTGCGAAGGGTAGTAATATCCTAATTGCTTCTGATCTAGTTACGGGGGCAAATGTTTCATCGTATTCTATTCCTTCTTCTTGAGTGCAACCTTGTTCTACTAATCGTGCCTTATTTCTTACAACCTCACTGTGTTAATTCATTTTATTATTATACACCCATTTAGTTCCTATTATAGTTTGATCCTCTGGTCTAGGAACAAGTTCCCATGAATCATTTTGATTTAACGGATTCAATTCCTCTTGCATGGCAAGAATCCATGAATCGTCACATGATGCTTCCTTTGGATTCTTAGGCTCAATAGTTGAAATAAATGTAGAATTACTCATATTATTTAATTGATTATGAGTCCTAATGATAGATTCAATATCTCCTAAGACATTTTTTACAGGATGGTCTCTTAGTAGTCTAAGTCTTTTATTTGGTTGACTATCTTCATTATTTGTTTCATTAATTTCGTTTTCACATACATATTCGTTGTGTTGTGTTGTATTTTTATAATTTTTGTCAAAGGATACGTTTAAGGTTTCTATTATAATATTGGTTCTTCAATTAAAAACTCTATATGCCTTACTCCTCTGTGAATATCCAATAAATATTCCTTTGTCAGATTTCGAGTCAAATTTATTTAAATTTTCTTCATTATTAATTATAAAACATTTACTCCAAATATTTTAAAATATGATACTTTTGGCTTCTTATTATGCAAAAGTTCATATGGTGTTTTATGAGTTTGTGGTTTGATTGAAATTCTATTTAAAATATAACAAGCTGTTGCAACTACCTCAGCCCAAAATTTTCTTGTTAAATTACTATCAGATAACATAGTTCTCGCACACTCTCGTATCATCCTATTTTTACGTTCAAGTAGTCCATTTTGTTGAGGAGTTCTGTGGACAGAAAAATTATGGATCATTCCCTTTTTATTACAAATTTTTTCAAAGTTTTTGTTTTCGAATTCTCAGCCATGGTCACTACGTATTGTTTTGATTTTTAGAGATAATTAGTTTTGAATTCTTTTAGCAAAAGTTTTAAATTGATCAAAAGCATCACTTTTATTTTTAAGAAACAAAGTCCAAGTAATCGTCGACTATTACGTAAACTTATCTATTGTGATTTATTGATTGGTTCGAGATGGACCAAATAAATCCATGTGAATTAACTCTAATGGTTTTGAAGTTGTAATTTCCTCTTTTGATTTAAATGAACTTCTTTTTAATTTCCCGAACTGACTAGCATCGCATAAATTATTAACTTTAAACTTTATTTTAGGTAATCCCCTGATTAAATCTAATCTAGAAATCCTGGAGAAGTGTTTGAGGTTTATATGGCCGAATCTCTTATGCCAGATCCAAGGATCACTTGTGTTGGCCATAAGACATATATTATCGTTGGAGATTTTCATATTTGATATATAGAAAATTTTCTTTCTATCTCCTTTGAATATTACTTATGAATTCCTATCTTCTATAAAGCATTTACCCTTTTCAAAATTCATTTTATAACCCTTATCGCAAAGTTGACTTATACTTAGTAGATTGTGTTTTAGATACCTAACTAATGAAACATCGGAAATAGTTGGAGTTTCAGAATTACTGACATTGTCGATGCTAATAATATATCCTTTAGAGTTGTCACCAAGTTCACCATTCCACCATCTTTATATACTAGATTATTGAGTATTTCTGGATTTCCCATCATATGTCCCAAACAGCCATTATCCAGTATCCATTTGTCCTTTTTTATTTCCACCATTTTTTCACCAGAATTTGAATTCTCAACAGCCTATAACACACCATTTCGAAATTTGAATTTTCAGCAGCCACTTCACCCATCTTTTTAAATTTTGAATTTCCAATAGCTATATAACACATATTTTCCTGTATTGGACAACAACTCAGTAGATCACTTGAATTTTCAACATAATTGAATGTAGACTCTTTCAACATTGATACAATGCATGAATTGATAATAGTGTTAATAATCATTTCAAAATTTGCCATTTTAATATTTTCAAAAATTAGATTATGAACTTTTTGAAAGACCTTTCTTTAATACCAATTGTTAGAGAATGCAAAATGGATCGTTAAGGCAAAAACTAATACTAGAGGGAGGGTGAATAGCGTTTTCAAGGAGTTTAAGAAAATATAAAACTAATATGATCTGCTATATATCACACACCATAGAGAGAATCATAAACACAGAATCAAACACGAATACAGAAATAAACAAAAAATGCAAAAAAAGGAAAGAACACACTAGATTTTATACTGTTTTGGATTGCTCCTAGGTCCAGTCCCCTGCAATGCTGGATTACGTAGAGTTTTATTCCTATCAATATCCAATTACAGTCCCATTGATTTCACGGCTACAAGGTTAACACCGTTTCCACCTTCTTTGATTTTCCGACTACAAGGTTAACACTATTTCCTTCCTTGATTTCACGGACACAAGGAACACACCGTTTTCGAAATATACCCAAACAATCCCAAATGATTATAACTGCCCTATAACTCTTCAATAGTACTTCAATTCAGAGAGTAATGAGTAGAGAGTGAGAAGAGAAAAGTTTCATGTATTTAGAATAGAAATCAGTATAGTAGAAGTGTAGATATCATAAAAATATGAAATAATAATGGAGGAGTGAAAAGGATGGAGATAGAGAAGAAGAACGAATAAAAAATTCGAAACTAACCCCTATTTATAAGATTTGAAAGGTTGCAACGCTTCTGGAATGTTACAAATGGTGAAGAGACACTTCCCTTCAAAACTGGAAATATGACAGTTGTATGTTGACATCCCTAAATATGTATGTCGACATATGTGTTTGTAAATTTGAAATTTGAGTGTTTTTCATGTGATTATATATATATATATATATATGTGTAATCCTGAAAATTCTTGAATTAAAAATAGTGATATAAATAAGTATTATAAAGTAGAAAAACATATGAAATCATAAGTATACTTTACATAAAAAAATTATGAAATTATAAATTTTAAAAATATATAAATATAAAAGTATGAAAGTATATAACTATATAAATATATATAAACTTATAAACTTTAAAACTCAAGTATAAAATCAAAGGTAAGATTGAGAAACTTAATTAAATTTAGAACTTGAATTTTAAAAATAGAATTTGAAACTTAAAAATCAGAATTTGAATTTGAACCTGGAGTGTTATTCAGAGTCTTACATATAAACTAGACTCTATTACTATATTTATATTGAACTCTTGAATTCTTGATTACTCATGAGTCTTGAATATTCTCTGAATTCTGAATCTCTTGAATCTCTAAAAACTATAAAACTGTACAGTCTTCAGTATTAATTCCTGTATACAAATCCTACATATATGTATTTATACATATATTCTAGACAGAGATGTTAGTATATATTTTATAATCAATTAATATTGAAATAAGGTTGCTATCATCAAAACTCCATTCTCCAACACCTTACAGCTTGAATCTTCATCTTCAAAGAAGATTAAAGCTGTTGAAAAACATTCTTTAATTACTTCGCAAGAAGAAGTCAATGCCATCCTTCAGGACTTTATATTTCCGGAGTGGAGGTTACTCCACCTCACAAGTCCAACATTATCACATCCCCTCCTGAAGGATATTTTGCTTACTCTGCTATTCATGTTTGGCATGGGGGTGTTGCTCCTTTCCCGGACTTTATCGCTCGATTCATGCGATACTTAAAGATTGCCCCTATACAACTCTCTCTCCAAACACTGTACGTAACCCTTAAGTCTAGAACTTTGTAACAACCCGTAAAATGCGAGCCAGTTTGAAATTTTTATTTTGGCAATTTTAGCGAATTCTGATTATTTAATATGAATTATTTTAAATAATATCGACGAGAAATTTATTTTGAATATAATTCGAACGTATATATTATACGCGTCGTCGTTAGAATATAAATATTTATATATAATTATAAATAGAATTGAAAATGGCGCGGTAGTTCGATAATTTGATTTCAAACTTCAATTGAATGTACCGGGTGCAAAACGATCCGGATTTTAGTGAAACCAAAAATAATGGAATCTAATAGTGAATATCTTTCTAACGAAGTTAACAAACCGAGATTTCACTTTAGAAATGATAAGATATGTCCAGTTGAAAATTCTGAATAGTCGCTATGGAATTCAGGCCCTTAAAAATGGACATTTTGCAAATGACCTCGGATTTCGACGAAACCACTTTTGTTAGATCCGCAGTGTTAAGTTATTGTTAGGTTTCAAATTTCATAATTTTTCGAATCAATATGTGAGCGTGGCAAAGGAAAACGCGTTTGACCAGTTTCTGTTGATTTTAATCGACTGGAAATTGACTATTTTTCAAACGGTCTCAGAATTTGACGAAACTAGTTTTGTTAGGACCGTATCGTCAATACGAAGCTAGAAAGTATTTTTCTGGAATTTTTCTAGTTAGTATGTGACCCCGGTAATTTGAAATGTACGTTTAAAATTCAATATAAGGATTTAAATTGTAAATTCAACGGAAACTGATTGTAACGATCAAACCAGCTTGCGATACATATCCCATTGTGTTCGGAATGGGGGTAAAACGCTATGGACGACAGGCGGTGGACCTCATTTCGAGATCGTATGTAAAAGTCAACCCTTGTGCATAATTTAATAATTAAATAATAAAATAATAAAAAAAATATACTTCTTCCCCTTTTCTCTTCGTTGGCCCCCCCCGATCCCTCTTTCATATTAACAAAATGAAAAAAAAAAAAAAGACCTAACCCTAAAAGTATCGCGCCGCCGCCCCTTAGCTCGAGCCGCCGACGAAGCCCACGCCAGATCGCCCCCCACCACCCTCGCAACCTCCTCCCTCAAGGCGACGAAACCGTCATCAAATCGCCGCAACCCCCGAAGACGCCGCGACAACCCCGTCACCTCCGAACGCCACGAGCCACCGCCGACCAACCTCCTCCTCCCATTCGAAGCTCGGTGAGTTTTTTTTTGAGTTAGTTAATTTATTTTTATTTTTATTTCTGGGTTATAAAACTGTATTTTTAATAAATTTAAAAACTGATTTCTTTTAGTTTTAAAAACAGAATTTTTTTTAAGGATTTTAAAACAGAGTTTTAAAAGAAGTTAAAACAGAAATTTTTAAAAGGATTTTAAAACAGAGTTTTAAAAGAAGTTAAAGCAGAATTTTTTTAAAAAAAAAGAATTTTAAAACAGAAAGTTTTAAAAGAAGCATAAACAGAAATTTTTAAAAGGGTTTTTAAACAGAGTTTTAAAAGAAGTTAAAACAGAATTTTTAAAAAGAGATTCAAAAAAAAACTGTTTTTAAAAGAAAGCAAAAACTGCATTTTTAATAAAAGAAAAACTGCATTTATTTTAAAGATAAAAACTGCATTAATTTAAAAGAAAAAAAAGGATTATAAAAGCAGTTTTGAAAGAATAATAAAAATATAATCTTTATATTTAATAGCGAAGTCAAAATGCAATCTTTATATATTGAATAACATAGTGAAATTCGATTTTTACCTATGTAGAGGATACAGTCAACGAAAGCAACAACAAGGCGAAGTAGGCGAAGTTTCTATTAAGGAAGAGTCGTGAAGTTGGATAGCTATTGGTGAGATTTCTGATTTAAAATTTATATATATATGTGTGAAGTAAAAGTGAATTGCTATATATAAATATAAATATATATATATATATATACGCCCCTCGTCCACAAACCATGGACGATATTTATTGGTTGAAATTGTGGTGAAAATTGAATGATTGTTTGGGATTGTTTGTGATTGATATTGGTTGAAATTGTTGTGAAAATTGATTGATAGCGAAGTGAAATAACATATATATGAAGAGTGAAATTTATATATATAGCAAAGTGAAAATATCGAATATATGAAAAGTGAAATTTATATATATAGCGAAGTGAAAATATCGAATATATTGAAAGTGAAAATATCGGATATATTGAAAGTGAAAATATTCGAATTGAAAACAATGTATATGAAATATTCGAATTGAAAATGATATATATATATATATATATGAAATGAAAACGATGTATATGAAATAGTTCGAATTGAACTGAATAGAAAACGAATTCGAATTGAATTGAATAGAAAACGAATTCGAATTGAATTGAATAGAAAACGAATTCGAAATGAATTGAATAGAAAACGAATTCGAAATGAATTGAATAGAAATCGAATTCGAAATGAATTGAATAGAAAACGAATTCGAAATGAATTGAATAGAAAACGAATTCGAAATGAATTGAATAGAAAACGAATTCGAAATGAATTGAATAGAAAACGAATTCGAATTGAATTGAATAGAAAACGAATTCGAAATGAATTGAATAGAAAACGAATTCGAAATGAATTGAATAGAAAACGAATTCGAAATGAATTGAATAGAAAACGAATTCGAAATGAACTGAATAGAAAACGAATTCGAATTGAAATAAAATTGAAATCGATTTGAATTGAAATCAAATCGAAGTGAATGTTAAAAGAATTTATAAAGGAAGATTCAATTTTGATTTGAAATTGAAATAAAGGTTGAAATTGTTTTTGAAACAAATTTGAAATGATTAATAAAATTCGTTTTAAAAGGAAATCGACGAAATATATATTATATATATTATATATATAATATAATGGCCTGAATAGAACGCGCCGCGCCGCGGCAGTTCGCGAATTTCGACCATTGACTTCGAACGGACATTACGGGAGATCCGACCGTCGGATTCTCCTGAAATCAGAACCGTTGGGTTCGTATCGAAAAGAGCTTTCTAAGGAATATTAGAAATTTGAAATCTAACGGTTGGATTTGGAATTACGTCCAAATCAAATTCGAAAAAGGTCGCTGTAAGTGCAGTTCGATGGCCGTTGATGGAAATCGACTGTACGGGCCTTGATAAAATTATTAAAAATAGTAATAATTTGTGAAAATCATAAGAAATGATTTGTGAAGAATTGGGATGAAAAACTCCATATTTGAAAAGATAAAAATAGATTTTTATCGAAATGAACTAGTTATTAACTAGAAAAATAATCCAATGGTTATAAATAAATAAATTGGATTAGCTTTGAATTGAAATTATCTATGGATATTTTCGATATTGGATTCCGTGATTACAGATATTGTGATGGGAATTTGGAAGATATCGATATCGTTATTCCCGATATGATATCTGTTGGTTTCAGGATTTGATGTTAAATATAAGTCAATACTCTCTCTATTTAAAACCTTATATTTAATGTCAAATTTGATTGATTGATGGTTTGGATTGTGCTCGACCAGTTTATGAGCAAAATATGCTTTTACATTTAGCATTGGGTTGGGTTGAAAATATCTGTGTGCTAACGCCTTGTGAAACACTTCACGATTTGACGATAAGGTGTTTAGCGATATTGTGTTCATTTCAAATTTAATGAATGATTGTGAAATGATATTTTTCTTAAAGCGAAAAGAAACGTGTTCCCGATTTTGGACAGGGAATGTTTTATAAAAATGTTTTATAAAACAGAAAGGATTTCGAGGCCCAAAACCCGATGATTTCTAAAGTGATTTAGAAAATGTATTATATGTTACATTGTGGTTCATCGCATATTCGATTAGTTGCTATTGATGATGTATCTGTTTGGTGGCGGAGAATTTATTCTCTTGCTTAACACCCTTCTTTGAGACGTACGAGCTTAAAGGTTATGTGATTAATAGTGACTGATCATATGCGTGAATTACTGATGTGAAGTACTATATTTTGAAAGTACTTGTGATTATTACGTTGTGAAATGATTTTCCCTACTTCGGGATATGAAATGATTTAGTATGTGACTAAAGATTCGGGTAACCCTGAGACTAAAAGTATGGGTGAGAGGGTGGTGTATGCTCTCCTGAGTGGGAGGTGCATCGTCGGTGTAGCCTACTCCTATGTGGGGTAGGTGCACATATATATATCGAGTTGCGAGGTGCGTACCCTTTGCCTTGTCGATGGGGAGCACGATATTTGGTTGCATACTTGTTTGTATGCATTGTTATGTTTTGGAATTCACATTTCCAAATGATTTGATTTGAGATCCCGAAGTGAAATCTACTTTGATATAGAAAGTTAGATATGTATTTCAAATGATTTGAAATAAGAAATCGGGAATAAAATCCAAAGGAATAATTTCTGTAAATTGAATTGGATTTGGAAAATCTAAGTGTTGTGATTAATCTAAGTGGGTAGATTGGGATATTGCATGTTGTGTGATGCATAGTAGATCCATATATCTATATTGATTGTTGCTTATACACTGACTTTCATGGGGGTAAACCCGTTCCGCGAAAGTGGCGTGGTCCCGTGATTTGCCTTATTTTTAAACAAGTTTAACAACTGTTTTTGAGTTCTCACACCAGTCCCATGACTGACCTGTAGTTTGCTTTTCCCTTGCGAACTCGGGTGCCCCTATTTTCCACACGGGCAGTCGAGTAGTTTTATTTTGCAGATTGTATTGAGCAGGATTCTGGATTGAAGCTTTAAGCTGTGTCCAGGCATTTACAGTCTTCCGCTGTGTAGTTTATATTTCCGCTGTGCACTGTTTTACATTTATGTAAATTTATCTTCCGCTGTGTATTATCTTCGATATACTCTGATATTCTGTATTCTGATGTAACATTATTATGATGTTTATTGAAGTCTTCTGTTATTTGTTCTGATGTGTTGTATACCCAAAGTTAGCGTATACGGGATTCGAACGGTCTTGGTCGGTTTAGCGATCGATTAGGTCCGGGCGAAATCCGTGTCGTTACAACGTGGTATCAGAGCTTTGGTTAAACTCAAATCTTTGGGGTACAACTCGTTAGAACTGAACAAAAGACTCATCAGAGGTAGGATTAGTAATGTCCTGTAAAAGAATCCTCATTAGAGATAGAATCAGTAGCATTCTAGAATGAGTGACTCGTTAGAGATGGGGTTAGAAATGCCCCAGAATGAGTCGAGAGTTATTTGTTTATAAATAACGTATTTGTGATTATATATATAATCTGATTTTCGTATATATATCAAATTACGAATTTGAGACTCTAATTCACTAATTGATTGATGTTTGTGTTGTTTGTTTAATTGTTTGATAATTTTGAACCATAATGCCTAATGGTATCAAATATTGACTTGTATTGAAATTTGGTCGCATTTGCTTGCATATACATGTATATCATTGAACAGGTCATAGCAAGGAGGCTAGAGCCGAGAATAAAATTTGTTTGCCCGACAAATAGGTACATGTTTACTACATAATTTCCTGTTTTGTTTGGGTGATGATGATTTTGTGAGCCTATTGGCTAGCCGCTTGGCTTTTTCTTTTTCTTTTTGAGATCTGAAGGACCGGGGAAGCTATTTGAAATTCCCCGATGCTCCCGGTGCAGGGGAGGTTATGGCGAAATTTTTCAAAAATTTAGGGTGTTAGCCAAATTTTTGAAATTTTGAAAATTCTCAGAAACTAAAGAGTTGGAGAATGGAAGCCAGATCGAACGTAGAGTTGAATAATAAAACCACTTTCGACTTTGTTCCTTTTCGGGGACGAAAAGTTTTAAGTGGGGGAGATTGTAACAACCCGTAAAATGCGAGCCAGTTTGAAATTTTTATTTTGGCAATTTTAGCGAATTCTGATTATTTAATATGAATTATTTTAAATAATATCGACGAGAAATTTATTTTGAATATAATTCGAACGTATATATTATACGCGTCGTCGTTAGAATATAAATATTTATATATAATTATAAATAGAATTGAAAATGGCGCGGTAGTTCGATAATTTGATTTCAAACTTCAATTGAATGTACCGGGTGCAAAACGATCCGGATTTTAGTGAAACCAAAAATAATGGAATCTAATAGTGAATATCTTTCTAACGAAGTTAACAAACCGAGATTTCACTTTAGAAATGATAAGATATGTCCAGTTGAAAATTCTGAATAGTCGCTATGGAATTCAGGCCCTTAAAAATGGACATTTTGCAAATGACCTCGGATTTCGACGAAACCACTTTTGTTAGATCCGCAGTGTCAAGTTATTGTTAGGTTTCAAATTTCATAATTTTTCGAATCAATATGTGAGCGTGGCAAAGGAAAACGCGTTTGACCAGTTTCTGTTGATTTTAATCGACTGGAAATTGACTATTTTTCAAACGGTCTCAGAATTTGACGAAACTAGTTTTGTTAGGACCGTATCGTCAATACGAAGCTAGAAAGTATTTTTCTGGAATTTTTCTAGTTAGTATGTGACCCCGGTAATTTGAAATGTACGTTTAAAATTCAATATAAGGATTTAAATTGTAAATTCAACGGAAACTGATTGTAACGATCAAACCAGCTTGCGATACATATCCCATTGTGTTCGGAATGGGGGTAAAACGCTATGGACGACAGGCGGTGGACCTCATTTCGAGATCGTATGTAAAAGTCAACCCTTGTGCATAATTTAATAATTAAATAATAAAATAATAAAAAAAAATATACTTCTTCCCCTTTTCTCTTCGTTGGCCCCCCCCCCCCCGATCCCTCTTTCATATTAACAAAACGAAAAAAAAAAAAAAAAGACCTAACCCTAAAAGTATCGCGCCGCCGCCCCTTAGCTCGAGCCGCCGACGAAGCCCACGCCAGATCGCCCCCCACCACCCTCGCAACCTCCTCCCTCAAGGCGACGAAACCGTCATCAAATCGCCGCAACCCCCGAAGACGCCGCGACAACCCCGTCACCTCCGAACGCCACGAGCCACCGCCGACCAACCTCCTCCTCCCATTCGAAGCTCGGTGAGTTTTTTTTTGAGTTAGTTAATTTATTTTTATTTTTATTTCTGGGTTATAAAACTGTATTTTTAATAAATTTAAAAACTGATTTCTTTTAGTTTTAAAAACAGAATTTTTTTTAAGGATTTTAAAACAGAGTTTTAAAAGAAGTTAAAACAGAAATTTTTAAAAGGATTTTAAAACAGAGTTTTAAAAGAAGTTAAAGCAGAATTTTTAAAAAAAAAAAGAATTTTAAAACAGAAAGTTTTAAAAGAAGCATAAACAGAAATTTTTAAAAGGGTTTTTAAACAGAGTTTTAAAAGAAGTTAAAACAGAATTTTTAAAAAGAGATTCAAAAAAAAACTGTTTTTAAAAGAAAGCAAAAACTGCATTTTTAATAAAAGAAAAACTGCATTTATATTAAAGATAAAAACTGCATTAATTTAAAAGAAAAAAAAGGATTATAAAAGCAGTTTTGAAAGAATAATAAAAATATAATCTTTATATTTAATAGCGAAGTCAAAATGCAAACTTTATATATTGAATAACATAGTGAAATTCGATTTTTACCTATGTAGAGGATACAGTCAACGAAAGCAACAACAAGGCGAAGTAGGCGAAGTTTCTATTAAGGAAGAGTCGTGAAGTTGGATAGCTATTGGTGAGATTTCTGATTTAAAATTTATATATATATGTGTGAAGTAAAAGTGAATTGCTATATATAAATATATATATATATATATATATATATATATATATATATATATATATATATATATATATATATATATATACGCCCCTCGTCCACAAACCATGGACGATATTTATTGGTTGAAATTGTGGTGAAAATTGAATGATTGTTTGGGATTGTTTGTGATTGATATTGGTTGAAATTGTTGTGAAAATTGATTGATAGCGAAGTGAAATAACATATATATGAAGAGTGAAATTTATATATATAGCAAAGTGAAAATATCGAATATATGAAAAGTGAAATTTATATATATAGCGAAGTGAAAATATCGAATATATTGAAAGTGAAAATATCGGATATATTGAAAGTGAAAATATTCGAATTGAAAACAATGTATATGAAATATTCGAATTGAAAATGATATATATATATATATATATATATATGAAATGAAAACGATGTATATGAAATAATTCGAATTGAACTGAATAGAAAACGAATTCGAATTGAATTGAATAGAAAACGAATTCGAATTGAATTGAATAGAAAACGAATTCGAAATGAATTGAATAGAAAACGAATTCGAAATGAATTGAATAGAAAACGAATTCGAAATGAATTGAATAGAAAACGAATTCGAAATGAATTGAATAGAAAACGAATTCGAAATGAATTGAATAGAAAACGAATTCGAAATGAATTGAATAGAAAACGAATTCGAATTGAATTGAATAGAAAACGAATTCGAAATGAATTGAATAGAAAACGAATTCGAAATGAATTGAATAGAAAACGAATTCGAAATGAACTGAATAGAAAACGAATTCGAATTGAAATAAAATTGAAATCGATTTGAATTGAAATCAAATCGAAGTGAATGTTAAAAGAATTTATAAAGGAAGATTCAATTTTGATTTGAAATTGAAATAAAGGTTGAAATTGTTTTTGAAACAAATTTGAAATGATTAATAAAATTCGTTTTAAAAGGAAATCGACGAAATATATATTATATATATTATATATATAATATAATGGCCTGAATAAAACGCGCCGCGCCGCGGCAGTTCGCGAATTTCGACCATTGACTTCGAACGGACATTACGGGAGATCCGACCGTCGGATTCTCCTGAAATCAGAACCGTTGGGTTCGTATCGAAAAGAGCTTTCTAAGGAATATTAGAAATTTGAAATCTAACGGTTGGATTTGGAATTACGTCCAAATCAAATTCGAAAAAGGTCGCTGTAAGTGCAGTTCGATGGCCGTTGATGGAAATCGACTGTACGGGCCTTGATAAAATTATTAAAAATAGTAATAATTTGTGTAAAATCATAAGAAATGATTTGTGAAGAATTGGGATGAAAAACTCCATATTTGAAAAGATAAAAATAGATTTTTATCGAAATGAACTAGTTATTAACTAGAAAAATAATCCAATGGTTATAAATAAATAAATTGGATTAGCTTTGAATTGAAATTATCTATGGATATTTTCGATATTGGATTCCGTGATTACAGATATTGTGATGGGAATTTGGAAGATATCGATATCGTTATTCCCGATATGATATCTGTTGGTTTCAGGATTTGATGTTAAATATAAGTCAATACTCTCTCTATTTAAAACCTTATATTTAATGTCAAATTTGATTGATTGATGGTTTGGATTGTGCTCGACCAGTTTATGAGCAAAATATGCTTTTACATTTAGCATTGGGTTGGGTTGAAAATATCTGTGTGCTAACGCCTTGTGAAACACTTCACGATTTGACGATAAGGTGTTTAGCGATATTGTGTTCATTTCAAATTTAATGAATGATTGTGAAATGATATTTTTCTTAAAGCGAAAAGAAACGTGTTCCCGATTTTGGACAGGGAATGTTTTATAAAAATGTTTTATAAAACAGAAAGGATTTCGAGGCCCAAAACCCGATGATTTCTAAAGTGATTTAGAAAATGTATTATATGTTACATTGTGGTTCATCGCATATTCGATTAGTTGCTATTGATGATGTATCTGTTTGGTGGCGGAGAATTTATTCTCTTGCTTAACACCCTTCTTTGAGACGTACGAGCTCAAAGGTTATGTGATTAATAGTGACTGATCATATGCGTGAATTACTGATGTGAAGTACTATATTTTGAAAGTACTTGTGATTATTACGTTGTGAAATGATTTTCCCTACTTCGGGATATGAAATGATTTAGTATGTGACTAAAGATTCGGGTAACCCTGAGACTAAAAGTATGGGTGAGAGGGCGGTGTATGCTCTCCTGAGTGGGAGGTGCATCGTCGGTGTAGCCTACTCCTATGTGGGGTAGGTGCACATATATATATCGAGTTGCGAGGTGCGTACCCTTTGCCTTGTCGATGGGGAGCACGATATTTGGTTGCATACTTGTTTGTATGCATTGTTATGTTTTGGAATTCACATTTCCAAATGATTTGATTTGAGATCCCGAAGTGAAATCTACTTTGATATAGAAAGTTAGATATGTATTTCAAATGATTTGAAATAAGAAATCGGGAATAAAATCCAAAGGAATAATTTCTGTAAATTGAATTGGATTTGGAAAATCTAAGTGTTGTGATTAATCTAAGTGGGTAGATTGGGATATTGCATGTTGTGTGATGCATAGTAGATCCATATATCTATATTGATTGTTGCTTATACACTGGCTTTCATGGGGGTAAACCCGTTCCGCGAAAGTGGCGTGGTCCCGTGATTTGCCTTATTTTTAAACAAGTTTAACAACTGTTTTTGAGTTCTCACACCAGTCCCATGACTGACCTGTAGTTTGCTTTTCCCTTGCGAACTCGGGTGCCCCTATTTTCCACACGGGCAGTCGAGTAGTTTTATTTTGCAGATTGTATTGAGCAGGATTCTGGATTGAAGCTTTAAGCTGTGTCCAGGCATTTACAGTCTTCCGCTGTGTAGTTTATATTTCCGCTGTGCACTGTTTTACATTTATGTAAATTTATCTTCCGCTGTGTATTATCTTCGATATACTCTGATATTCTGTATTCTGATGTAACATTATTATGATGTTTATTGAAGTCTTCTGTTATTTGTTCTGATGTGTTGTATACCCAAAGTTAGCGTATACGGGATTCGAACTGTCTTGGTCGGTTTAGCGATCGATTAGGTCCGGGCGAAATCCGTGTCGTTACAAACTTTTACCTTTGGAATCTGGCAACTCCTCTTTAAGTCCTTCACTTCTTGATTATTTATATCGCCCTTTCAAGCTTAATGATGTGAACCATCAAATCTTTCATGTGAATCCTACAAAGAAATTGCTATCTGAAGGAGAAGTGAGATTCATAGAATGGGAGACTCAGTTTTTCTTTATATTATGCCATTCTGGTACTTCTTGCAGTTTCAACACTCCAAGTATGGGATTTGATTATACCTCTTACTTTCCTTTCTCTGTTCCTTTTATCAGACATGTTCATTTATATTCTGTTTTTACTACAGATGTAGCCCCTGAACTCCCTAGCTTTGAGGATAAAGGGATAGTACAACTTCTTAATACCGCCTCTGAAAAGTTGGGTAAAAGATCCTAGTTGTTGACTCCTAGTGTCCTCTGAAGAAATCTCTTTTGCCGATTGTTCAGAACATTATTGGGCAACCTCCTATAATTTCTCTTAACAAACGGATTCTTTCTTTATCGATGGGAAGGGATGCTCCTATTTCCTCCAGCTCTCCAATATTTCGAGATATCTCCGGTAATTGTCTTACATGAAAACTCACAATTTTTCGATAGCTTGTCCATTTTTATCCATTTGCTTAACATGTTATGTTTGTGATACATTATGTGTTATTTACCCTGAATTAAGCAAGACCGACTCATCTTCTTTAGCTCCAAAAGCTAGAACTTCCTCCTTAAGGAATGCTTTACTCAAGCCAAGAGAGACTGCCAAAAGAAAACTCATGAACTTGACTTCTGAGGGTTCCCCATCCAAGAGACCTAAGGGTATTGTGGATCAACCTCCTTGTGTTGATGCGACGTTGATTTGCCTATAAACCCTTCTCCGAAGGTAGCATCCCAAACAGATGCTCATTTATCTAAGACTCCTAGATCTTTTGTTGTGATTCATCAGGCGATGGGATTTTCTTCCTCTTCTTAAGATCTTGATGCTCGAGGAACTCTTGTACCTCCCATTATCGAGGTTTTTGATAAGTTGTTCAAACAGATCATGTCTTCTTCCTTATTTTCCTGTATTAGCCTTCCATCCTCTCTTTCAGATTTTTAAAGCTATCGTCGTTCTTTAGTTGAGCACCCACTATCGGTATTTACCTTGTTTCCTACTTTTCTTGGATTTATGAATATATTCTTCATTTGTACCATGCTTTTATTTCTTTCAGGTCATCAAACAATGGTTTTTTTACACTAAGACATTTCTAGAGTTTCTCCTGATTTATCGAAGCTTAGGGAAGAAAATCTTTCTTTGAAAGAACATATTGTTGCTCTTGTTAATGTCAAAGAGGATATGATAAAGAAACAGGGATTATTAGACACCACTCTTGTTTAATCTGAATCTTCGGCCACTAAGGAGAAGGGGATCAATCTTTCTATAACCGAGAAATTTAGAACTCTAAAAGAGACTTTGGGAAGATCTAAAGAGGAAATCATTGCGCTTAATTCTAGCCATTCGTTTTTATAGGAGCAAAATTCTCTTTTCTTGGAGAAGAATGCCTTTCTTAGAATAAGCTTGATAAGAATGGGGTCTTCCTGACTAAAACCATCATTGTGATTAATGATGTTAAACAAAGGCTCTCTTGCTTTCTTCAGACTTCCCTAGATGATAGTATGGTTGACTCGTTTGAGGATGCAATTCTTCTCATTATGTACACAATATAGAAAATGTCCTAACTTAAGTTTTTCTTCTCTTGATCCAATTTTGATAGAAATGTTTATGTCAAAGATTACTCATGTGAAGGATGGAAATGTCATTCCTGGGAGAGAAGAAATTGATGTGGAAAAGCTTTTGTATATAGATGACTTTCCCTTAGAAGAGTCAGATGCTGATGATGAAGGCGACACTACCATAGCAACAAAAGCCATCTATACTGATGATAACAACCCCGACCTTAGAGATATTTCAGGAGATAAAGGTGACAGTAGCGATAACTTTAATGATGTTGGCGATGTCTTCCTAGTTCTTGATAAACAGTGTGAAGGACCAAATAACAACCTTGAAATCCTTGATTATGACACTATTCCGGCTAGAACTCTTGACTCCTTCAACATACCATAAGCGGAGGAAGGTTTGGGTTTAAAGGGTGCTAAAAATGCTGGGACTCATCAAGCCCCTGCTTCTATTCCCAAGGTACAGTAATTTACATAGCATCCTTTTTTGCCCATATTTTCAATAATCATACTATTTCTTTTTCAATTAGAAAAAAGTTAGCTTTTAGACATGTCCGGCTTAAAATAGCATGATCAAAAGTAGCTCGTTATACTAGAGAGTTAAACAAGTGAACGAGCGAATATAACACCTTATTCGAAAGATATCATCATCTCAACAAGAGCACTGCAATACTATTATCTTTTAAAGGAAAAGAAGAGGCCCCAGGTCGAAAACTGCCCGGTCATGTTATGAGAGACCCTTGAGAGAGAATGCTAAGCTCACGAGCCTGTCCTGGATGTTAATTGAAAATAGAGATATTCTAGTAGACTTTTTATACAAAGTTCATAATAGATATGAAATAGTATACTTTTCATTTTTTGGTGATCTCAGCGGAGGCTTACTTAGGCATTTCCACAGAAGGTGCGTAGACGATCGTGGCGTCAATCTCCACCCCGGAGCTTGCTGGAATCTTTCGCGGGTTCATTCATTTCCTAGAGAACAACCTTTGGATAAACTTAAGTTTAACAAGAATAGATTTGTATCTGAAACCTTTTAGATATCCATTCTGTATGAATAAGAGGAATATTTTAATATGTGTATTCTTTCAGCTTTTGACATTACTTTAATCAATTTAATTCTCTTTGATCTCTTGATACTTTTCTAGAATTCATCTCTTGTGACAGGTTCTCTTTCAAGGGAATTCCTAGGAAGCTATGTTAGATTGAGGAGAGAATACCATGAGAAGTTTTTTCTTATTAAATCTTCAAAACTGGCATGGTGCTACTTCATCAGAGACCTTGAGAGGGTTCATACTTAATGTCCTCAGCTTCATCTTGATTTCTGGGCGAAGAGAAGGATAAACACCTCAAAGAGATCTGGACATACCATTCGAAGTTGATTCGAGGCTATGACAGTCCAGCGACTGGGGAATGGGATTATTACAAATCACCAATGCTTATACACCTGAAGGAATTGAAACTCCGTTCGACTTTACACTTTTCTTAGTGCTAACTATTTGAACAAGGTTAAGAGAGTTGTTTATTGCACTGGGGATTACACAAATAACTTGTAATCGTGCTTCTGAGGACTCGATCACGGAAGCCCTCGAGTTTTGATACAAATATTATGTTGTTGTCCATCCTTGGGATGTCGTTATTCGGCAAAATGTTTTCGTGAATAAACCCTTGGTTTGGGTTTACTTGATGCTGTGTATAGCCTTTACCTTTGTCATGAGTATCTGCATTCAGGATTTCTTTTACATTTTCTATGATAAATACAATAGCTAAAGCCTTTTGTGTTAGCCACTTATAGAATGTTTAATTTCCTGCTTATACTTCGGCAAGCATTGATTTGATTAAAATTGCATAATGAAGGGAACTTGCAATAAAAATAACATTAAACTCTAACTTTCGTATTTAACTATCTGTGGGATGATCTTGTAAAAAACCTTACAAAAATGATTTTATAAGTTGTACGGATATCACCTGATGTATAATCTTTGTTTTCATTTTGAACATCTTCATATGGAATTTCTTTTGCATTATTCTGCATAAAGTTTAGCACTGTGTGTTAGTATTTACTTAGAATAGGATGCATATAATAATATGTTCAGTTTCTACGAGGCACCCTCCGAGTCATAACTAGGCAGTAAATAAACCTTTGTGATAGGCTAACATGACCTTTTGCATTTTACGTTTTATCTAAATAATGAATAGAAGTTTTTTTCATAATAAAGGCTTAAAGAATCTCCCTGTGTAAGATATGAGAAACCATAATCTTTCATCCAAAGATTTTAGTGTAGAAGACCCGTCATACCAAATCGAGTATCGTTTTTGCAAATCCTTTTTCGAAAATGAAAGTTATAATCTTGGGACCCAGATTAGGGTATTAGAATAGAGATGTAGAAACCCTCTTCTGGAAGTTTTAAATAGAAGTTCTGCAATCCATACTCTAGCATTCACAACGAAGGACCAGAAATCCTTCTTTGGTACTGATAAGAAACCTGAACTGAAACCCAGATTCAGGTATTTAATAGAGACCAGAAATCCACTTCTGGTAATCAGCAGAAGTCCCGAACCAAATCAAGATTCATATATTTGATAGGCCAAGTATCCACATTTGGAAATAATAGACGTCCTGAACCATAACCCATATTCAGGTATTTAATAGAAGACCAGAAATCATCTTATGGTAATTAATAGAAGTCCCGAACCAAACCCAGAATCGGGCTTTTGATAGAAGCCAAAAATCCACATTTGGTAATTAATAGAAGTTCCGAACCATAACCCAAATTCGTGTATTTATAGTTTTGTTACCCCTTTCGGGTTTGTTTTTCAAAGAAGAGGATGTACTGCTCTGTGAGCCACTCTCTGGCTCTTGATTATCAAAGCAGAGGATGTACGTGCTTTGTGATCCACTCTCTAGGCTTGTGTGTCTGAGGCACTTGGCTAGCTTATTCTCAAGCAAGGACCAAGGACTTAGCCGACCTCCTTCCAAGAGGTACCTTACCCTGGCCATCGTAGGCGGTGATGAGGGTTCAGATGCTTTAACATGGGAATCATAGGCGTGGATAAAGGCTTACTCTTTTGTTGCTCTACCCTGGCTATCATAGGCGGTGATAGAGGCTTGTACATCACCCTCTCCAAAGGGTGCCTTAACCTGGCCACAATAGGCGTAGATAAGGGTTTTTGATGCTTTACCCTGGCCATGTCTGATTTGTACACGGATGAAGGCTTACACTCACACCTCCCTCCTAGGGGTGCCTTACCCAGGCCATCGTAGGCGGGGGTAAGGGTTTTAGCTGCTCCATCCCGGGGATGGAGGCTTACACTTGTGATGTTTAACTTGACCCTTTCTGATTTAGGCGCGGATAAAAGCTTACACATCACCCCCTCTGAAGGGTGCCTTGCCCTGGCCATCTTGGAGCGAACAGGGGTTTTCTACCATCTTAGGTAGCTTCACCCATTTCAGGTGGTTCCAAATTTTAAGGAGTTTTCATGCTCATGTAGACACTCTTTCTTCAAGGAATCTTTTTGTTAGAACTGATTAAGTCTTCTTTACATGTCTGTACAATTGGCCTTGATTGAAGAACTTGATAATCTTTCCTTCTAGAACTCTACAATGATTCGTTTCATGTCCATTCATCATATGGTAGTAACAATAGGGCCCTCCCAATTTTACTTCATTCTTGGATTTCTTCTTTAATGATGTCCAAATTTAATCTCATGTTTGGTTAGGAAGTAGAAATTCTCAATTGATGTGGTTATTTTGCACTTTGCAGGTAACCTTGACTCAAAGAATCCCTTTCGATGTCAGAACTTAACCCTTTTGTTACTCAGTTATATCGGTTCATCTTTATCCTCAAGTTTTCTTTTCACTGTATCTTGGGATTGTGGTGCAACCTTCCTAGTCCATCTTGAGTTAAAATGGTTGAAATCCTTCATTGCTCTTTGCTCAAATATAGTTCCTTTGGCCTGTTCATAAATGACCTCTTTTATGTGAGAAAACAAGTCACATTCCTTTGATGTGGAACCACTTAAGGCAAAGATTGGGGTTAGTCCTATTTGGAAAGGGTTAATGCTCCAACGGTCAGGGTTATAAGGTTCTATCTCCTTTTCCTTGTTCATGATTCATGAGGCTTTCATTCTTAACCTTTTTTCTTCAACAACTCTAGGATCATTGATGCTTGACACAGTCATTCGAGATTCAAAAGATCCATGTCGAGACCCTTTATCCATGGTCTATTTCTTCAAGATTTAGTCCAATGGGACGAAGCAACTAGGGATGTGATATGGTTACCCAAAGGACCGGAGGTTCAATCCCTTCTTCCAATGCCAAAATGTTAGCGTTATTTTCCTTCAAAACTAGAATATGGTGATTTGGTTAGGGTTTAAGGGGAACCTAGAGATTGTTTAGTTCCTACAAGCTTGAGTTAGTTCACCATTTCTTAGATATCAAGATCTTCAGCCCAAAGATTAGTTACTCTTCCTTTAATAGGTGAGTATCACGTTACGAGACTTAAGGACCAACAGTTACCTTGGGACACGGGTTTCGTAAACTAGACATAAGTGGAAAGCTAAATGGCGTAGGAAGGGTTATTTCCACAATTTATGACAAAGTAGAAGACTTTGTTGTAAAATAATAAAAATGAATAAGGGAAAATAGATGACAAGTGTTAATCTCTCTTTATTGGTCATTTGATTGAGTACATATATGATTATAAGTAAAAAAAAAACAAATCAATTTACAAATTAGGGTTTAATCTCAAAGAAATGGTTACAGGATTTGAGAATGACAAAAGTCCCCTAAAATGAGACCCATAGGGTCTTATTTATAGAGAATTTAGACCTCCTCTTGTAGCAATCACGTAGGAAGCCTTCTTCTTCTCTGGGCTTCTAATAACAGCCTGCTTCAGAGCTTTCGTAGTGGCTTTTCGGTATCATCTCATTATAAGAGACTTTGGTTTCGGCCCTATTTTGCTTTGGTGAAAATCTTTTGGTTTTAGTGTCATCCCGTTTGGGGAAATACCGATTCCGGTAGTAAATCCCTAAAGTTGGTTTGATTGGAGGGTTCTTGGTGTCGACTTCGACACTGCCTCTTCCACTTCTGGGTATTATGTCCATATCCTTCCTTTATGATTTTAATGTTGCTTTTTGGTAATGGTATCGAAGCCAACCATATGTGTATCGATAACACTCTGCTTGTACACAAATTGGTCTCGTGTATGATCTTGGGTATCGAATGACATGCTTCTGACTTTGAGCGCATAACTCCTCCTTTGCTTTATTTGAGCTTATGTCCTTGTCCGGTATCGATACCAAACAATTGCCTGTTGTAAGTTGGTATCGGCACCGTGCAAAGGTTGATATCACTTCTTTCTATCGGTACCAAGCTTTTTCTCACGATGTTGTTACCGATAGCATGTAAGTCGAGCTTTAGCCTTCTTGCTTTCATTTGTTGTTGGTTTGCTCATGCTTCCTCTCTTCTAGATTTGATTCTTCCTTTGGCATAGATATCGATACCAAATTTGTTGGTCTCAATGGCTCTTTGCTTGCTCTTGTACTGGTCTTGTGTTATAAGCTCGTGTGTTCGGCGTTGGACAGATGTCAATGATATGCCTTTTATTGCCACTTTTAGGTATCGATACCAAGCTTACTTACCCTTCTGTGTTGGTACCGATGGCATACGTCCCAAATCCCTATTTTTGTGCCATGCTTCTGCTCCTTTTATTTCTCCTGTTTCTAATGTCTATCCTTCCTGGTGTTTTGGTATCGACTGAAGGCTCCTCTTTTTTCCATTCTTATGCTGGATTACTCCGATGCCCCTTCAACTCTGTTTTGTTTCAGTATCTAAATCTTTTAGCAACACCTCTAATTTCATTGACAAGTGTTACCTAGCCTTTTAGCTCGACTATCGAAAGTTATACGGATTATCGCACCTCGGCTATTATTAAGGCTAAACGACTTAGAAATTTCACACAAAGACCTAGAGATCAAGTTCGTATAACACCATTTGACAACGATCACATTAAATCACCAAAACAACATCAAAGAACTATTCCACTGAGGGATCGACAAAAGGAATACCACGGGATTAGTACAACTCCAAGACAAATCAACAGAATCACACTTCTTTTGCAGTCAAAGAAGCGTAACTCAAAAAATACAAGACCAAAGTAGATCAAACTTCATGTAACAACTCAAGACAATCAGAGGGTCCTAAAAAAGAGAAATTGCGAGCCCCCTTGAGAAATATTCAAGGACCGGGCCCAATCCCTCAATTAGTAAATTTTTGGCTTAGGCTCCGTTGACTCAATTTCCAAGATCTTCTGAATTTTGAGCTCAGCATGCATCTATAAATATATGTCTCTTATATGAAAAATGGATCTTTTTCCAAATTAATTACTTTGAACTATATTATTAAGAGTATTACCAATCTGAAAAATGGATCATTGTATTTATTTCAATTGCATTTATATTATTCTGTTCCTTATTTTCCATTTTTTTAGTTTAATTATGTTGAACTCGTCGGGTGTTGTACCAATTTTCGATGTCAACAATCTGATGCTTTCATTATGAGTAAAAATTTCAAGTGTTTCCTATCTTTCTACCATTTAAGTCACTGAATCTCATCAGATCTATGTGTGATCTAACTACAAAGCTTGAAATGATGATGAAGAAACAAAACTCAACCAGTTAAACCTTCTCATGCTGATTGTCAAGAGGCATCAATCCAACCATAACTTCCTATAATGTTGATCCTAATTCCCTTGCCACAAACAACATGGCCACTTCTCCTAATCCCGATTCTCTGTTTACTGAATCATTCGTAAATTCTTTTACGAAGAAAATGGAGGATGCTCAAAGTCATCACAATCAGCAGATCAAGCAAAATCTTGAATAGATGCAAAGGCTGGAACAATTTACTCAAAAGGACACCAGTTACCTTAGAAGAAATAAGGGCGATTAAGCCTATAATAACCATGTCTTCAAAAGCTCTTCGTCCGAAACCCTCCATAGAAACCAAAGCCAAAGGAAAAGAAAATTTTAAGATGGCACGGGATCCACCATTATCGATATATGAATCAACTTGATTGCTCTCGATTCGGAGCTGATCCTAATCGCAGAGCTTGCGCCGTCATTATCCAAAACTTGGTTGTTGCACTTTCAGTTTCTAACTAGAATCATTTGGCTTGACTCAGCCTCCCGGAAACCAGCCAACTAATGTTGTTCAACTGGATGATGATGATCATCAACCGAGTAGGCGTCATGGACATAATATCCGAGAATTAGATCACAACCGCTGTAATCTGTTGGAGATACCAACTCCTGAACTCACCGCCATGTTCTGTAGGATCATGAGAGAGTCAAATGGTAACTTCAACAATGACTAGAAAGCCAATATGAGGAATAATCCTTTCATAAATGTTTTCTTGAACGTTGAATGGCCTCAACGACTCAACATGCCACAACTTGCTGCTTACTAAAAAAAACGATCCTCAGCAATTCCTTAATAGGTACAACTGGCATACGAAATCAACCTGCACTAATGATGCGGTGAAGCGCAAGTGTGTCCCTGTGTTCCATTAAGGCATATACCTTTTAGTTTTCTCAATTTCCACCGAGAACCATATCCTCTTTTGATCAATTGTCTAGAAAACTATTAGAGCAATTCATAATGCACACCATCTCAGATCTTGATGATTTGGTCACAAATCAGTCCTTCTATGAGGAAGAAATAGTCTTATTTCCTATGGTCCAACCTTGATGTCTTTACTTGGACCCATTCTAAAATATGGGGCACTACGTTAGGAAATGCAAGCCACACCTTGAACGTTGATCAAAAATTCCTTTCAATGAAAAAGAAATGCCTAATCTTGGGGCCATATAGATTTGTAGCACTCGGAGAGAAGGTGGATAAATTACTTTTCAATGGCTTTTTCCTCGATGCCCTCTATCTTGAATGGATCTCCAACCCTTTTCTCTTAAAGAAATCAAACGACAAATAGCGAACATGAATCGATTATTCTGACTTCAATACAGCATGCTCGAAGGACAACTTCCCACTTTCAACGGTTGACCAGCTTGTTGACTCAACTACTGGCCATCAGCTCCTCTCGTTCAAGGAAGCACATTCATGCTATAACCAATAATTGATGCACATTTCTTACTAAAAGCATATATATTTATGATACAGGGCTGCAATGTTAGGTATTGATGCCTTTTGGATTGAAAAATGTTGGGGCTACCTATCTTTGACTCGTCAATCGTATCTTCAAAGGCCAAATCAGAAGATCCATAGAGCCTTATGTGGATGACAAGCTCATGAAGTCGTGGTAGTCGAATGATTACATCGATGACCTTGTAGAGATGTTCAATGTGCTCCGCAATTATGGCATTAAACTCAATCCTTTGAATTGCTCTTTTATCATTACATCGGGAAAATTCTTGGGATTCATTGTTAACTCACAAGAGGATAAAGGCAATCCCAAGAAGACTGAAGCTATCCGAGGGTTTAGAATTCCAAAAAGCATTAAAGATGTTCATAACCTAAATGGAAAAGTCACCTTCTTATGTAGAGATCTCTTGTTCTGTTAGAGCCTGTGGATCACGGGGATCCATTTGTCTATTTGGCTATTTCTGTGGATGCTATCGATTTTGTGCTTTGCGCGAGAAGAATCGTATCTGAAGGCCTGTATACTATATCTACATGAGACTAATAGGAGTTGAAAGAAATTAACCAAAGTTTGAAAAGCTAGCATATTTCCTGCTGATATACTTCTGAAAGCTACGCCCTTACTTCCAGTCTCATCCAATCAAAGTCTACGCTGGATAACTGCTACAACAAGTCCTTCAACGACCCAAGGCATCTGGGAGACTCTTAAAATGGAACTTCAAACTCAACCATTTTGACATTACATTTTTCCTTTAAGAGCAATCAAAGGAAAAGCATTGTAGAACTTCATCTCCGAATTCTCTATTCTTAACAATTCCCTAAAAAGTACTGAATCACCTAGCATCCAATGGAAACAATATATATATGGATCTTCTAATAATAAATGTTCTAGCACTGGAGGTATACTTGTTACTCCCGAGGAACACACGATTAGTTATGCCATGAAACTTTCCTACTCCACAACTAATAATTATGCAGAATATGAAGCTTCAATCACTAATCTTAAAATTGCAAAAAGTTTTATATCAAAACTATTCAAATCCTTTTAAACTCTCAATTTATTGTATGATAAGTGCAAGGAGAGTTCTAAGATAAAGAATTGCGGCTCGCTCCTTATCTTGCTTGGGATAGAGAACTATTTATTGGTTTCGAGCATTATACTATCACTCATATTCTTTGGGATCAAAATGAAAAGCTAATTCATCAGAAAAGATTGCTAGTTCCAAGGATCCATAACTTATGGGAATTGCCTCGGTTGAAGTACTCAAATATCTAAGTATCAATCTAATGGAAACTAATTTGATGTTAATGTCGGAGCCTATACCCGAGCTGGAGTCATGTATGACTCCAACCATGAGTTTCCTACAATAGGGAATCCTTCTTGAATACTACAATGAGAAGCATTCATGTAACAGCACGCCCGGAATGGGCCTAAATTTTGACCCAAAAAGGCCTATCGAAACTTAGAGCCATTCTAAATGGGTCGTTGGTTCCTATAAGGAATTACATTTGTACAAAATAATACATAGACATTGCATAATGGAAATCTCACACAGTGGAACAAGAAAGTATAATACCAAAATATGATGTACCATTTTATTAAAAAGCCATAGTATTCAAACACAAATTGTCAAGATACAATTATCCCATAGGTACATCAGTAAACTCATCATTAAAAGTTTCCATAAGAATTACAACAATGATAACTACTAATAGCATAATATCTCCATTTTCATCTTCAGTCTCCATCATTACTCGTCCATTGAATCTACCCAACCTACTGACATGTTAAATATGTTAAGGAGAGGGGTCAGAACATAAAGTCCTGTGTGATTGAAAATAGTATTTACTTAAAGACCATACCATAGATTTAGCAGGTTATATATATCAAGCACCCAAGGTATGTCTACGCGACACACAAACATTCACATGAACAAAAAATATCTATCTAATGAGGTGGATATCTGAGTTAGTCACTTAAGATCTTCATTAGTGCATTTAGGGTATAGACCCAACGAGGTGGGAATCCTCGGTCACTTATGGCCCTATTAAAGGTGGATTCCTATGATCTCTTTATAACCTGAGGCGGACCCTAGCCCATTAAGACCCCGTCCTAATACGTCAACGTTCTTAAGTCTATACTCTCAAAAGTAATATGAGAAGTAGTATTGCAAACATTACTAGTTAAGTGATACTACAGTAGAACACCTATGTTGCTTAAGACTTCCTTTTGAGTGTACAACCGATGTGAACTGCCCTACTCTGTTACTGCTATGCCTAACCACTTTTAGAGATGAAGGACCCATAGACTTACTTTGAATCTAATAAGGGTTAGTCCCTTGACTTTGGAATCTATCCAAGGAATAAATCGTCGGATAGGATCCTAGTCCTAACCACTTAAGACTCAAACTAGATAATAAGAGAGTCAACCAATTAATACCTTTCCCAAAGCATAGTAAACCTGCCAATTCTCCCACACAATAGGTTTATATGTATACACACACTAGACCTCTCACATCAAACCTGGGAATATTTCTATTACAAGTGGTTTAAGCTCGTGTCATAGTGTAATAGATTTGAATGGTGCATAACACCCAGACCTCTCACATTAGTTTGACAAATTTCTGGTTGCTGGATTTGCCGGTTGATTCCGGGCAGGCTTCTACCACCAATGGCAACTAATCTCGTGTCTGTGTGTCAATATTTTATATACATATACAAGCAATTCTAATACAAACAAAGCAATAAATATAAGGGGACATTTCAAATTCAAATCTTATCCTAATCACATTAATACGTCATTATTACGTAATTTTATTAATTATGCTGTATAAGTAAAATATTTAGTATGTATAAATAACATTAGTTTTCGTATGAACGAGAGAACGTTTTAACGAGGTAAAATTGTCAACTTGTTCTAAGTTTAAGACATACAAGTTAATTTCCACATTTGGCTGCTACATTCAGGGCATAATGGCATAATTGCATAATAACAGATAACAATAATGGAAAATACAACATACATACAATTACAACTTGCATCCTAGGCTTATTAGAGTAATTTGTGTAACTTCACATATACACACACACGCATATATATATATATATATATATATATATATATATATACACACACACACACACAAACACACACACATAGGCCTTTGTTTATCTAATTTACCCCTTTTTCTCATATTGCACATAAAGACGTTCATATTTGATTGGCTTCAAATCTAAATACGTTCGGATTGTCTAATTAGAATAGAACCCAAAACGATTCAAATAATGAATCAAGTCAAATCTAAACCTTTTTAGGTTACAACTAAAAATTTAGACAAAAAGGATAAATCACATAAAATACATCACCTAATTTTTCTCGATCATCTAGTAAAACCAAATCCGTAAACCCAATATAAATTGATAATTCTAGCAAAATACATGAAAACAGAGGATTTGGGGGTTTTACAATTTAATATTGTCGTTATACCAAATCTTCTTTGGCATACAAATCCATATGATAATCTAAAAATGTAGAATATGCCTAAGAAAATATTAATTTCACTCACAGTGATTGGAAAGGTCATAGATCTGACGTTGTTGTGCGTGTTTGATGTAAACTCCAACTCTAGATATGTATATACATAAGAATCAATTGATTAAAATTCTTAAATATATTTCATGTGATTCCAAGGATATATTCTAATCTAAATTCTATAAGAAAAGATCAATTGATTAAAATTCTTAAATATATTTCATGTGATTCCAAGGATATATTCTAATCTAAATTCTATTAGAAAAGATTAAAGAAAGAAGAATATGTTTGTAGAAGAAGAAAACCTACTTAGGAATCAATAGTGGCAGAGTGGAGGAACAAATAGAGAGAATAGCTAGGGTTTAAGTGTGAGTTTGGTGGTCTATTTATATTTGCTTGTGTAAGCAGGAACTGTAGAATTATTTAGATCTAATCCTAGTCATCCGTTTATATAAATTAGCTGCAAAACCTAACCAAACTCATCCTTATTAGATGTTTCATCCGCAAAGCGGTCGACCTCCCCTCTAGGATGGCAGTCGACCGATGTTCGACACCCCTCCTAGAGGGGAGGTCGACCTCTTGGTCAGAAAATTGCCCAATGAACGTATATGGGGCTGGAAATATTAATTATATATATCCTTAGTTGATTTGGCTTATTTCTTACCTTGTATATATTATTTTTGTCCCCTCATTCTTATCTTCATTTGAAATTTAAATTCATCCAATTTCTTGGATATATATATGTATGTATATTATTTATTAAACAATATATATATATGAGTTTACCATCTAATTTCATTTGATTGTAACTTCTTCAAACGATTACCGTATTCAACATATTATATATGAAAACGATTCAGAATTTTGCCATGGATCCAAATAAAAGATTTTCATAGCCAAATTCTTAATGCTGCAACATATCAATTTTCATACTATTTATATTTTATTATCTGATGGCTCATTTCCGTTAATTATTAATATTTGTATCTTTAGTTATATTTTACGGGTTGTTACATTCTTCTTCCATAAAATAGATTTCGTCCCGAAATTTGTTTGAAGCGACGAAAAACACAACTTGCTCTAAACATCCATGTTGTACACCAATGTTATATTGTAGTTCATCCATAAACATCCATGACTCGCAGTGGTTATGAAAGGCAGGCTTACTGTAACACCCCGCATTTTTAAGTATAATTAAAAATGAAATAAAATATGTTTATGATAGGTAAATAATGGTGATGCATAAGAAGAATTAATTAATACATGAAAGAGAAGAAAAATTAGTTCGATAACGGTGTGTGTAACGGAAAAGATAGTAAAGTGAGGATAATTAATTTAAGAATCAGGAATTAGGTAAAATGGACATCACCATTGCATTCCTCTCGAAATTTTATATGAAATAGAGTCCGAGTTTTCGAAAATCGGAGTCCGGATGAAGAAGTTATGGCCTGTAGAAGATTCAGAAGGTTTCGGTCAGCACAAAACTGGGCAGGTCGACCTGGGGGTCGACCTGGGGCCAGGTCGACCAGGGGGTTGACCTGGGAGTCGACCTCCCCCATGAGAGTTGACTATAGTGTCGACCCCCCTACAGGTCGACCTGGTCGGCCTGTTTCGGTACAGAACACGTTTTTGAAGCCCAGGGACGATTTTTGATGGTCCGGATTGGTTTTAGGGTTAATCTGATGGCTGAAATGAATTGCTACACCTATAAAAACAACCTAAGACCTAGCCTTCTCTATACACAATTCTATTCTGCTTCTTCTCTGCCTCTGTTCTAAATAAAAATAAAAATGGCGTCGCTACTCTGCTGGAATCAAAACTAGAAGCTAATCAACATCAACCTAAGCAACTCAATTCAAATTAGAGATTAAAGCTTCTGCAACAATTCTACAACAATTAAAGTTCTTTCTTTAATCCAACCAAGGAAAGTACAGTTATTTTCCGATATAAACGTTAATTCTGATTGTGACATGAATTGTAAATCTGAATCTGAGGTTATATCTATTCTGTTCTGTTTAGATCTATCTTATTTTGTCTCTCTTTCCTCTTTCTGTTCTATAGCCAGGCTACCACGAGCCTGAGCCAATCTCATAAGAGATTAACCTATGCTAAATTGTTTAGGACAGTAAAATGAATGATGCATAAATTGGGCATGACCAATAGGTGACTGATTGGAGGAAAGAACATGGACTGTAGTTAGAACAGAAATTTGAGACATATGACTGGACATGTTATATTTATAACATAAATGGGTATTGAACATATGATTTGTGATAAAAAGAATATGGCTTAGGTATAAAGATTTACATGAGATTAGGGTATCTATTAATGTAAATAAACACCTAAGTAAAGGATCTTTGGGATATATGACATGCATAGTAATAGATGGCTATATTTGGTATATAATCTTATTGTGAACCATGACAACTATATATGCATGCAAACTTAGGCCAAATGTATAATTAGGCAAGATGGGTCAATGAAACCTTAAGGAATAATAAAATCAGCTATATTTGCCTAATTTAGTTCTGCTATATTTGCCTAGTCTGCTAGTCTGTTACATTGCTTAATCTGCAGGTTCTGCTCTACTGCCTAGTCTACTAGATTTGTTCATCTGCCAAATCTGTCATTTGTTAAGTCTGTTGAAAATGCCAAATCTGCTAAACTAAATCTATTGGGATGCCTAATCTGTTATCTGCTAAATCTGCTAGTTTGGTTAATCTGCTAAATCCGTTAAGATGCGTAATCTGCGAAAACTGTTATCTACTATATCTGTTAAGCTGAGATATTCAGTCTGTTATTGACATAATCTGAATTAGCAATGAATAATTGACATGTATATTAGGCGTGGGTATAAATGGTAAATCATTAATTAATTGGCCGTAAAGATAAACATGGCTAACTCGAGGTTAGAATGAGTTTGCGGCGTAATTCTGCCCGGAACCGCCCGACATATTCCAGTGGTCACAAACAATAGGTTCTAATGTGAGAAGTTAGTCATAACGTGCTTGAAACCCGAGGTTAGACTCAGTTTGCGACAAAAACCTGCCCGGAACCAACCGGCCTAACCAGTAGCCGCAAACTGTCAGTCTAATGTGAGAGGTTTGGGCATTAATATTTAATTAATGAAAATCTGAGATAATTATGATGCCTAAAACATGTTGGGTAAGGTTAAACCAATTGGACCAATGAATCTGATAAACCCGTTTCGTGAAATCGTAGGCCCAATACAAAGTTAGATAATCTGTAACCAGTTAATCTGTAAGTCTGTTAATCTGTAACCAGTTAATCTGTAAGCCTGTTAATCCGAACATCTGATCCGTTAGTCTGAAAACTTGTTAACTTGATTGTCTGATCTGTGAACTAATTAATCTAAACTTTGTATGTCTGAAACTTGTAGACAAGTTAAGCTGAAATCTGTTAGTTTGGGGACACAAGGTTAGGAGGGGAATTACTTGTGTCATCTGTTGTTTGGGACCCTTATTAGTCAGTAACCCTTTCTAGTATCAAAACTTTGACCCAACAGTAAGTAGGGTCCGGGCACGCTTACTGAACTAACTATAAGCGGTTCATTTTGATAATGACGAGGGGTGTTGATGGTGCGTTCCAACCGGGTCATGTGCGTGCATGGATCCCGGTCTGCCTCTGAGGATGTAAGACGCCGTGACATCTGTAAATAGGTCTGTGCCAATTGGTTGTCACTTTAGGGAGTGATACACCCTACTGTGGGGCCGACATAGGACATTTATGTATTAGGGAGCCGATCGCTTAGGGTAGGGTTTTAGGGTACACTTAGTTCTGTCTGTTTCTGTTGGTACCGTCTGTTTCTGTTGGGTGGTAACACCTGTCTGTTTCTGCGTGGTACCGTCTGTTCGGGTGGTTAAGGCCCATTACTAGTGTACACTTAATTCTACATTCTATTTCCGTAGGGATTATTCTGTTTCTGCTTCTGTCTGTTTCTGATCGGGTAGTAAAGGCCCATTATTAGCATTTTGTTTCTGTTAAATTATTCTGTACCCGTTTCTGTTTCAGTTTAGACATTAGGGTGACACCTAATTCTATTATACTAGTATTAGTGCAGAGAAGTGTAAAGAAATAGTTTATGTCATTCTGTTCTTCTGTTATATCTGCTACACCTGTTACAGCTATCTCTCATCCAGTTTTGTGTTCATGTCATGTTATTATTATCTGTTCATAACTGAAAATCACTGGACTTGCCAAACTTTTTGTCTGACCCTTGTTGTTTTGCCTCCTTTCTTCTGTTTGCCCCCCTGGTTTTGTAGAAGGGAATACTCTAGCTTGATCCAGATTTCTTCCGCTTGCAGTGCTTAAAGTATGGCTTATCTTCTTCTGTGGGGATTATGATTTTAAACTATGCATTCTGAAGGCTTTTGTACTAGACTGATATTTTGTACTTGAATTCTGATATTGTGATTTGAAAGGATGTAACCAAGTTTATTTCGGTTCTGTTGAAATAAAGTTATAAATTTCTCAAGTACTGTTTTATCTGTCTTGTAAGTTTCCGTTCTGTTTACTAAAATGCTCCACCAAAGTTAAGGCATTCCCTTTGTGAGTGACCTTAACGGAGGTGGGGTGTTACACTTGGTATCAGAGCTGAAGGTTACCAGATTTGGTAAAGTTTTTGGAAAACTATTTTCAAAAAGGTTTTGAAAGGAAGTATTTTCAAAAATAAAGCTTATTTTGAAAAACATGATCCCCAAGAGACATATATCTTTCCTTCAGTCCTTTTTGTATTGAATCTTTCCTTTTTTTCGTTTCAGCATGTCTGAAGCATCTGAGATACCAGAGGGTGTTCATGTACCCGGTTGGTTTCGTCAATATCTTGAGGCTAGGACCGCCGCTGCAGGTCCAGCAAATGATCCCCCTACTCCTCCGCCCCCTCCTCGTGCAATTACTTTCTCAAAGATCTGTAGAGATTTTATGGCCATGGGTGGACAGGATTTCAAGGGAACTGAATCATTCGTCGAAGCGAGGAACTGGCTCAAAGAAACTGAGGATCTATTTGTTATCTTCGAGGTGGACGATAGGCAGAAGGTACAGTTGGCGGTATGGCTGCTCAAAGACGAAGCTTCCTACTGGTGGGAAGTCACTAACGCCGAGAGGTCGGTTGAGACATGGATGGATTTCAGAGCAAGGTTTGAGACAAAATTTCTCTCGCAAGCTGAACGGAGTTTACAATTGGAAAAGTTCTTATCTCTTAAGCAAGGAAGTATGACGGTCAAGGAATACGTCAACCAGTTCAACCAACTTGCTAGGTTCGGATTGGATTTAGTCAACACTCAGCATAAAAGGGCTCTCCGCTTTGTTAAAGGATTGAACGAGCCGCTGCACAGCCTAGCCATGACCCACGTACCCATGGGAGTGACTTAAGAGAAATTGGTGGACATGGCACTACTGCACGAGAAAGATAAGGGCCCGAAATAGACAAAGAAGGAAGAACCACAGAATAAGAAACCAGGGCCCAAAAAGGAATCACAAAAGAAGGATGAGAAGTCTGAAGATAAGAAGGAGAAAAAGTGCTTTACTTGTGGGAGCTCGACTTATCTGAACAAGGATTGCAGAAAAAGGAAGGGCACTTGCTTCAACTGTGGAGAGATGGGGCACTTCACTAGGGACTGCCTGAAGAAACGTGGGCAAGGAGGGCAGGCGAACACTCTTGAGGCTAGTGTCTAGGGTAGAAATAGGAAAATTCCTATAGTATGTTTAATTTCTTTATCTAATTATGGAGTTAAGACTCTTTCTGATTCTGGTATTTTGATTTTGTAATCGATACTCTGCACTTTAATACTAGTATTATTTCTGATTCCGCTGTAGACTCAGACCCGTAAGGGTTATGACTCATTTGTTGTGATAGATTGGGGTTTGAGGGATATTTGTGTTAGGCGTCAAGTATGACGCATACATTCTGAGTTTTTGTGGGGTATAATTTTATCATGCTTAACTTCCTAAGAATCATTAGGGAACCCGATCTGTACCAATAGTCTGTAAACATTTGAATACTTCTGATAAGATTTCCAGTTTTGACATTGTCTAAAGAGGGTAATCCTCTGGGTGTCAATTTGATGTTGGTTTCGGTCTTCGGGGCCGATACTTAGGACCCATGCCTAATGGGAACCAAGTTTTTGTTCTATCTGTACTCGCTTCCATCATTCAACTGTATCATATCGATCGAAATCTTCGAACTTTAGGTAGAAACTAATGGGTGTAAACATGTGTTTGAGACATGTTATGTTTGAAGGTTGCAAGTGAATGCAAGTGGTTGCTAGTGGTTGCCCGTGGATGCATATACACACACTAGGCACTAGATTGGCTCGAAAACACTCTCATACTGCATATGGATGTGTGAGCATTTTTAATTTTTGTGGATGAAAAATGATTGACTCAGCACATGGATGTTGCATATGACTGAATGGTTGTGCATTCATATAGAAATGATATGTATTGAGTAGGAAAATTGCAAACATGTTGGACTCATGGCACTGGCATAATTCGCATTAAGCAGGTCAACTGAATCAGTGGACCGCCTGATCTTTGCATTAGACAAGGAACATATACACACACTTCTTGCATATGTTCATACAGCATTAGAAATCTCTTAAGGACAATGAATGCCTGTGATTGGTGATTGAGTAGATGGATGATTGGATGGTAGGACACATTCTTCTTAACTTGAAGATTTCGGGGACGAAATCCTTTAAGGAGGGGAGAATGTAACACCCCGCATTTTTAAGTATAATTAAAAATGAAATAAAATATGCTTATGATAGGTAAATAATGGTGATGCATAAGAAGAATTAATTAATACATGAAAGAGAAGAAAAATTAGTTCGATAACGGTGTGTGTAAAGGAAAAGATAGTAAAGTGAGGATAATTAATTTAAGAATCAGGAATTAGGTAAAATGGACATCTCCATTGCGTTCCTCTCGAAATTTTACATGAAATAGAGTCTGAGTTTTCGAAAATCGGAGTCCGGATGAAGAAGTTATGGCCTGTAGAAGATTCAGAAGGTTTCGGTCAACACAGAACTGGGCAGGTCAACCTGGGGGTCGACCTGGGGCCAGGTCGACCAGGGAGTCGACCTGGGAGTCAACCTTCTCCATGGGGGTCGACTATAGTGTCGACCCCCCTACAGGTCGGCCTGTTTCGGTCCAGAACACGTTTTTGAAGCCCAGGGACGATTTTTGATGGTCCGGATTGGTTTTAGGGTTAATCTGATGGCTGAAATGAATTGCTACACCTATAAAAACAACCTAAGACCTAGCCTTCTCTACACACAATTCTATTCTGCTTCTTCTCTGCCTCTGTTCTAAATAAAAATAAAAATGGCGCCGCTACTCTGCTGGAATCAAAACTAGAAGCTAATCAACATCAACCTAAGCAACTCAATTCAAATTAGAGATTAAAGCTTCTGCAACGATTCTACAACAATTAAAGTTCTTTCTTTAATCCAACGAAGGCAAGTACAGTTATTTTCCGATATAAACGTTAATTCTAATTGTGACATGAATTGTAAATCTAAATCTGAGGTTATATATGTTCTGTTTAGATTTATCTTATTTTGTATCTCTTTCCTCTTTCTGTTCTATAGCCAGGCTACCACGAGCCAGAGCCAATCTCATAAGAGATTAACCTACGCTAAATTTTTTGGGACAGTAAAATGAATGATGCATAAATTGGGCATGACCAATAGGTGACTGATTGGAGGAAAGAACATGGACTGTAGTTAGAACATAAATTTGAGACATATGACTGGACATGTTGTATTTATAACATAAATGGGTATTGAACATATGATTTGTGATAAAAAGAATATGGCTTAGGTATAAAGATTTACATGAGAGTAGGGTATCTATTAATGTAAATAAACACCTAAGTAAGGGATCTTTGGGATATATGACATGCATAGTAATAGGTGGCTATATTTGGTATATAATCATATTGTGAACCATGACAACTATTTAGGCATGTAAACTTAGGCCAAATGTATAATTAGGCAAGATGGGTCAATGAAATCTTAAGGAATAATAAAATCAGCTATATTTGCCTAATTTAGTTCTGCTATATTTGCCTAGTCTGCTAGTCTGTTACATTGCTTAATCTGCTAGTTCTGCTCTACTGCCTAGTCTGCTAGATTAGTTCATATGCCAAATTTGTCATTTGTTAAGTCTGTTGAAAATGCCAAATCTGCTAAACTAAATCTGTTGAGATGCCTAATCTGTTATCTGCTAAATCTGCTATTTTGCTTAATCTGCTGAATCCGTTAAGACGCCTAATCTGCGAAAATCTGTTATCTACTATATCTGTTAAGCTAAGATATTCAGTCTGTTATTGACATAATCTGAATTAGCTATGAAAAATTGACATGTATATTAGGCGTGGGTATAAATGGTAAATCATTAATTAATTGGCCGCAAAGATAAACATGGCTAACTGGAGGTTAGAATGAGTTTACGGCGTAATTCTGCCTGGAACCGCCCGGCATATTCCAGTGGTCGCAAACAATAGGTTCTAATGTGAGAAGTTAGTCATAACGTGCTTGAAACCCGAGGTTAGACTCAGTTTGCGACAGAAACCTGCCCGGAACCAACCGGCCTAACAAGTAGCCGCAAACTGTCAGTCTAATGTGAGAGGTTTGGGCACTAATATTTAATTAATGAAAATCTGAGATAATTATGATGTCTAAAACGTGTTGGGTAAGGTTAAACCAATTGGACCAATGAATCTGATAAACCCGTTTCGTGAATTCGTAGGCCCAATACAAAGTTAGATAATCTGTAACCAGTTAATCTGCAAGTCTGTTAATCTGTAACCAGTTAATCTGTAAGCCTGTTAATCCGAACATCTGATCTGTTAGTCTGAAAACCTGTTAACTTGATTGTCTGATCTGTGAACTAATTAATCTAAACTTTGTATGTCTGAAACTTGTAGACAAGTTAAGCTGAAATCTGTTAGTCTGGGGACATAAGGTTAGGAGGGGAATTACTTGTGTCATCTGTTGTTTGGGACCCATATTAGTCAGTAACCCTTTCTGGTATCAAAACTTTGACCCAACAGTAAGTAGGGTCCGGGCACGCTTACTGAACTAATTATAAGCAGTTCATTCTGATAATGGCGAGGGGTGTTGATGGTGCGTTCCAACCGGGTCATGTGCGTGCATGGATCCCGGTCTGCCTCTGAGGATGTAAGATGTCGTGACATCTGTAAATAGGTCTGTGCCAATTGGTTGTCACTTTAGGGAGTGATACACCCTACTGTGGGGCCGACACAGGACATTTATGTATTAGGGAGCCGATCGCTTGGGGTAGGGTTTTAGGGTACACTTAGTTCTGTCTATTTCTGTTGGTACCGTCTGTTTCTGTTGGGTGGTAACACCAGTCTGTTTCTGCGTGGTACCGTCTGTTCGGATGGTAAAGGCCCATTACTAGTGTACACCTAATTTTACATTCTGTTTCCGAAGGGATTAATCTGTTTCTGCTTCTGTCTGTTTCTAATCGGGTAGTAAAGGCCCATTATTAGCATTCTGTTTCTGTTAAATTATTCTGTACCCGTTTCTGTTTCAGTTTAGACATTAGGGTGACACCTAATTCTATTATACTAGTATTAGTGCAGAGAAGTGTAAAGAAATAGCTTATGTCATTCTGTTCTTCTATTATATCTGCTACACCTGTTACAGCTATCTCTCATCCAGTTTTATGTTCATGTCATGTTATTATTATCTATTCAAAACTGAAAATCACTTGACTTGCCAGACTTTTTGTCTGACCCTTGTTGTTTCGCCTCCTTTCTTCTGTTTCCCCCCCCCCCCCAGGTTTGTATAAGGGAATACTCTAGCTTGATCTAGATTTCTTCCGCTCGCAGTGCTTAAAGTATGGCTTATCTTCTTTTGTGGGGATTATGATTTTAAACTATACATTCTGAAGGCTTTTGTACAAGACTGATATTTTGTACTTGAATTATGATATTTGGATTTGAAAGGATGTAACCAAGTTTATTTCGGTTCTGTTGAAATAAAGTTATAGATTTTTCAAGTACTATTTTATCTGTCTTGTAAGTTTCTGTTCTGTTTACTAAAATGCTCCACCAAAGTTAAGGCATTCCCTTTGTGAGTGACCTTAACGGAGGTGGGGTGTTACACTTACTAAGGTGAGCTCAATCCTAGCGTGTGTGTGTAATAAGTGATGTAGTATGTATGCAAAAAACCTAATATGCATATATTCTATATGAGTGCGCTGTGCAATTGTGTTGCGTCCATTTCGTAACATGCAATCTAGCAACCACAATGCATCCATAAACATACTTTAGAGGAAAAGTTACCAGAGAAAAGCTCTGGGTGAGTCTGTCACATCTTATCCTCAGTCTCCTATGTGCTTTCTACAGGATCATTTCCCCATTGTACTTGGACAAGGCAAAAGATTTTATTGCGGAGTCTCTTGATTTCGTGGTCTACAATCTTTGCAATGGCACGGGGCACCCTGGACTTTAACTCGAGTCTTCCTATGTCCCCAATTTCATCAAGCTCGAGTCTGATAGCAAAATCATGAAGGCACTTCCTCAAATGAGATACATGAAAAACATTATGGATTCCGAATAGACGTTCTAGGTGATCCACTCGATAGGCCAAAGATCAAATGTCTCGATGATGCGAAAAGGCCCATTAAATCTAGGAAACAACTTCCCAGTCTTTCCAAATCAAACAGGCTTCTTGAGAGGGGATACCTTTACAAATACCAAGTCTCCAATATTAAACTCAAGTTCCCTCCTTCGCTTATCGACATATGATTTTTGACGGTCTTGGGTTGCCTTCATCCTCTACCTAATCAAGGAAATCTTCTCCGCGGAATCACGGACGAAGTCTGGTCTGAGTAGAACCTTTTTGGGAGTTTCCCACTAATAAGTCGGCAATTTACATGGCCTCCCGTAAAGCGCTTCAAAAGGATGTACAAATCGTCGCTTGAAAAATATTGTTGTATGTAAACTCTACGTGCGGTATGTACTACTCCCAAATTCTCCAAAGTTGATGATGCAAGCTCTAAGCAAGTCTTCTAAGATTCGATTCACTCTTTTTGTCTGGCCATCGATTTGCGGATGATAGGCGGTGCTTAAGTTAAGGGTCGTTACCCATGCTACTTGTAAGCTTTTCCAAAATTCACTTGTGAACAAAGGGTCTCTATTGCTCATGATACTAGATGGGATACCATGTAATCTAACTATTTATTTTACATATAATTAGGCCAATAAGGCAACATTCCTTGCCTTTTTGATTGGTATAAGATGGGCACTCTTGGTCAAACGATCTACCACAACACAAATAACCTTATTTCCCTTTTGGCTCCTAAGAAGTCTATCAACAAAATACATGGAAATATGTTTCCACTTCTACATGGGGATCTCTAGACGTAATAGAAATCCTTCGGGCTTTCCTTGCTTCCCTTTTAGTTGATGGAACATTAAACAATTAACTACGAACTCAGCTATATCTTCTTTCATCCCTCCCAATGGAGATTCCTCTTCATTTCTTTATACATTTTATCTCCACCGGGGTGTATGGTCATCTTTGACCTATTTAATTCCTCTAGAATTTCTTACCTTAATCTTTCATCTTTAGGGACGTAAAGTCGTCCATCCCTAAGTAAGCTTCCATCATATCCTAACGAATACCTAACCGAATAAGGAAAGGTATCCTAATTTCCCACTTTCTTTTTCAACTCCCTTATTTCTTAGTCAAGGTCTTATGTACTTCTAATCCTCTTTCTTAGAGTTGGTTTAATAATTATAGCTACGAGAAAGCCATTAGAAGTTACTAGTGAGGGTTGCAAATAAAAATTAGAGAGAAACTCTAACTGTCTCCATTCCGAGCTTACATTCAAGGATGCATGTTTCCTACTTAACGCATCCGCCGCAACTTCGTTTTTCCTAAGGTATACTGGATCATGAAACCAAATGAGGCAATATATTCCAACCATCGTTGCTGCTTCAAGTTTAGGTCACGTTTAGAGAATAAATATTTTAGTGATCTATGGTTGGTAAAAGTTCAAACCTCTCCCCTAAAAGAAAATTCTTCCACATTTTTAGGGCAAACACTACTGCAACTAACTCAAGGCCATGAACTGGGTACCTCTTCTCGGGATCCTGGAGTTTTCTACTAGCGTACGTAACAACCCTACCTTTTTGCATAAGAACCGATCCTAAACCGGTTTCACATGCATCAGTGTAAACTCTAAACAATTTTGAACCATTGGGTATAATAAGGACCGGTGCACTAGTTAACACTTCCTTTAATTTCTTGAAGGCCACGTCACATTTACTACTTCAAGAAAATACCAAATTCTTCTTTGTCAGTCGATTTAAAGGAGTAGCAATCTTTGCAAAGTCTTTAATGAATTTCCGATAATAACTAGCCAATCTGAGGAAGCTCCTCACTTCTGTAGCATTTCGAAGTATTCTCCAGTCCTTAATTGCCTCGATCTTCGCGGGGTCTACTGCCAAGCCATTGCTTAACACAATATGTCCCAAAAATATAACTTCTTCCCTCCAGAAATGGCACGTCAAAATTTTTTCTTTCAACTGGTTCTCTCTTAATATCCCTAGAACCTATCTTAAGTGACTTTCGAGCTCTTTATGGTCCTTTTAAAATATAAGGATATCATCTACGAAGATTACCACAATCTTATTTAAAATGCCCCTAAACACTCTACTCATGAAGTCAACAAAAAGGCGGGTGCTTTCGTCAATCCGAAGGGCATAACTTCCCATTAGAACAATCCGTCCAGTGTCCTAAATGTGGTTTTATCCTTACTTTCCAATTCTCAACTGGTGAATTCCAGTGGCGGGGTCTAATTGGGAAAATACTTAGGCTCCTCCCAAGTGGTCAAAAAGATCATCAATTCTAGGTAACGGGTACCTATTCTTCTTGGTCAACTTCTTATGCACCCTATAATCCCCACAAAGTTTTAGAGATCCATCTGCTTTGGTGGCAAACACAACAGGTGCACCCCATTTAGAGGTACTCCTTTGAATGAAGCCATTCTATAGTTACTCTAAACTCTTCTTATCTAATTTCCTTCTTTTTTAGCCTCCATATGCCTCAATGGTAAAGATATTGGTCTAGCTTTCTTCTCTAGGTCAATACGAAAAGAGATTTCTCTATGGGTGGAAATCCCGTGACTTCCTCAAAGACATCTAAGAACTCACATACTATAGGGACCGAAGATGTTCCTTCTGAAAAAGGAGATAAGGAATATAATAAGTCTTTATCATTGTTCCTAACATTATAAGGAATACATTGGCTACGTCCTCCTCGACTCCTAAGATGAAAGATTCTCTTGTCGCAATCTAGGATGGCCCCATAAAATGATAACCCAACCATACATTGGATAAGATCATACACCATAAAATCCAATGCATACGCTTCGCATAGGAATTCGACATCGTTGATCTCCAACACTATGTCTTTGCAAAACAACTTAAGATACTTAGCTCCTATGATAGGTTAGCCACCTCTATCGGATTACTAGAGATAGATAATGGAAGGTTCAACAGATTAACTAGCCTATTAGTGTTAAAAGAATGGGTCACTCCGGAATTGAACAGGGTGTATACAGAAATTCCTAAAACAGAAGTTATACCTTCAAGTGCGGGTTGACCTTAGTCTCTTGGGGGTCGCCTTTGAATTGGTGGTGCCTCTATTGCATAGTTCTGGCCACTTCGAATAATTTTAGGCTTTGGGAAGTCCTTAGACATGTGCTCTTCCTCATGACAGTTGAAACACTTTCCTTTAAAATCTTTCTTTGTTAATGAAATCCTACAATTCTTGGCCTCATGGCCAGGGGCGTAGCCAGGAATTATATGTTGGAGGCACCAAATTTTTTGAAATAAGTAAACAAATAAATATATGTAATGAATGAATTGCCAGTAGCACAAGGAGTTATACGTTAAAACATGAAGTAATTATATGGTAACTAGCAATTCGTTATCATATTATACGTCAGTAAAAGTGGACCAATAGGCGTAGCCAAGGAATTATATGTTGTCGTGCTGACCTTCAGCTAACATTATGGTATTTCACATTATCGTATCTCTTTCACTGATAGGTGTTGTGTTGAAAATTAGCCTACCACCTTCTAAACTCCCACATTTGGAATACACGTAAACTAGAGAGCTAAAACTTATAGCGTTCAATCTGTTTTCCATGCTTCAATGAAGATATTTCAGCACAAGCACATAACACGCTACTAAAAGTAAATTGATCAACACTAACACTTTTCTTTATCGTACTTCTAAACAATTCTAAAGCATGCAAATAAAATCCATGTTTAAAATACCCACCAAATAATGCAGTCCAGGATACAGAATTCCTCTCAGGCATTATGTCAAAAAGCTCACGTGTGAACATTAAATTGCCGCTTTTTGCATACCAATGCAGCAGTGTAGTCCAACATTGCATGTCTTTTATTTTCATCTCATCAAAAACTCTTTCTACATACGGTAACTGGAAATTCATTCATTACATAATATTACATGGTAAAAAAATGAAACCTTGAGGGGACCATGGACCCGCTGGTCCACCTTTAGTTCCGCCCCTACTCATGGCCCTTGCGGTTGCACCTCGTACAATTTTTAGCTTTCTTTTTGAATTTCCCCCTTCTTCTTGTTCTTCCACCATTCCTTTTTCTTATGCTTGTTTGAACTTCCTTCTCCCTTCTCCTCATCCTTATTCTCCTTGGAGCATTTAGCCGTGCATAAAATAGCCGTCTCAACTAAGGTTTTGAAATTTGCACCAAATGTTACTTGCGCTCATAAAGTGTCCTTCAGTGGGGAGTTCAATCCCTTAACTAATCTCAAGGCTTTATTCATCGGGGTATCCACCAAACCTCTACCAAACTTACTCAATTTGATGAACTTGGCAACATACTCTTGTAGACATAAATTTCCTTGCTTAAGATGGATAAAATTTTCTAATTGGATTGTCATCTCTTCTTTTGGCAAAAACTTTGCTTTGAAACGGACTTTGAATTCGGCCCATTAAATATCCGGCCATCGTTCTCTCTAGATATTAAGTTCCACCATTTAAGGCTCTCTTCCTTCAAGTGCCAGGCTGCAATTCTCCTTTTTACTTCTTCTAGCCATCAGGTGGCTTTGAAAATTCTTTCCCGTTCATTATCCAAATTTGGGCATTAGTAAAACCCTCCTTTCTTGAGAATGATTTCCCACCAAGGTTTGCAAAGCTCTTACAGAATCGAGAAAAGTCAAAGGCTATCTCAGCGGTAGGAGCTGCAGGAACCACTGGGGAGGGATTAGCAATAGGGACATGTTCCACAGTACAAAGATATTGTTGGAACGGTTCTGGAAAATACCCAGGCCTAGTTTCCCTGGTCGAAAGGATTATCATCTATTCTAAAATCTGAAAAGAAAAGGAAGAATCCTCCAGTGGATACTCCTGAGATAATATTAACCTAAAAAAGGAAGAAAACAATAAAGCTTCCTAGTATAGATGCATATTGCGGTAGGTATAAATCTTTTACATATAGTTTGAAAATTCCTTTTCAAAATAAAAATATCTCTCTCATACGTATAATTTCCCCTATAATCGGGTAACCTATGCTCTGATATAAAGTGTAACAACCCGCTTGGAATGGGCATAAATTTCAACTGAGAAAAGGCCCATCGAAACTTAGAGCCATTCTAAAGGGGTTGTTGGTTCCTGTAAGGAATTACAATTGCACTGAATAATACATAGACATTGCATAATGGAAATATCACACAACGGAATGAGAAAGTATAATACCAAATTATAATGTACCATTTTATTAAAAAGCTATAGAATTCAAGCACAAATTGTTAAGATAGAATTATCCCATTGGTACATTAACAAACTCGTCATTAAAAGTTTCCATAAGCAGTACAACAATGATAATTATTAATAGCATAATATCTCCATTTTCTTCTTTAGTCTCCATCATTACTTCGTCCATTGAATCTACCCCACCTACTGACCTTTTGGATATGTTAAGGAGAGGGGTCAGAACATAAAGTCCTGTGTGATTGAAAAAAGTATTTACTTAAAGACCATACCATAGATTTAGCATGTTATATATATATATATCATGGTATGTCTACGCAACACACAAACATTCACATGATAACAAAATATCTAACCAATGAGGTGGATATCTGAGTCATCGCTTAAGACCTTCATTAGTGCATTGAGGGTATACACCCAACGACATGGGCATCTTTGGTCAGTTATGGCCCTATTAAAGGTGGATTTTTATGATCTCTTTATAACTATGAGGCGGATCCTAACCCTCTCACAAGGGGTGGGTCCTATGACTTTGGTACCTATCCAAGGAATAAACCTTCGGATAGGATCCTAGTCATAACCACTTAAAACCCAAACTAGATAAAAAGAGAGCCAACTACTTAAGACCTTCCCAAGGCGTAATAAACCTGCCTATTCTCACACATAAAAGGTTTATATATATACACACATATATACACACACATACACTAGCCCTCTCACATTTAACCGTATACCTGTAGATGCTAGATATGTCGGACGGTTCCGGGTAGACTTCTACTACAAATGTTTTTACCCCGTGTCATAGTGTAATAGATTTGAATGGACCATGGCACCCAGACCTCTCACATTAGTTGGACCAATTTGTGACTTCTAGATTTTTCGGTCGATTCTGGGCAGGCTTCTACCACAAATGGCAACTAACCTCATGTTTGTGTGTCACTATGTTTTATATATATACACACAAAACATTATAATACGCACACACAAGCAATCAATATATTGGGACATTTCAAATTCAAGTCTTTTCCTAATCACATTAATAGGTCATTATTACGCTGATTGAAATGACCTAAACTCTCCCTTACGGGAAAGCCCAAATTGAGTTGAGAACCCAACAAATCGGAACACAAATAGAAGAACATTCCATTGCTGTTACAACAATTTAAATCAGAGTACAAGACTATGACAGAGTATGAATAAATAATATACATTTGATAAATATCAGAGATTTAAAATTACAATGCAGTGGAAAAATAATACATAACACAACTGAAAGAGATACACAGATACACAGCGTTCCGAGTATGGTTCCACCTGTAAATCCAGGATTCTGCGAATATAATATCTTCAAACCCAAATAACTAGCTATCCGTGTGGAAAATAGGGGCACCCAGAGTTTAGGTTAAAACAATAAACTCCAGGTCAGTCATGTGACTGGTGTGAGAAATAAAACAGTTATTTAAAACTTTACTTTAAAAATAAAGTAAATCAAGGGACTACACCATATAACACGGAACGGGTTTCCTCCCAAGAATACCAATGCACAAAACAAACAACGCAAAGCTTTTTGAAAAAAATGTAGCTATTATAAGTCTTAGGTCCCATCACACAATGCAATGCAAGCCGAAGGATAGAGTTTTACCTTATTATAACCAAACATGCTTGGTATGTTTAAAACAAATCATTTTGATATTACTATAAGTGTATAGTGTCAAAACAACTTCAAATATAAATGTATCAAGCATAGACGGCATAGTATCTAATGCTACTATGTCGCCATAAAGGTTTACAATTAAAACCGAAATATCACGTATTGGAAATTGGATTCCATCTATGCGTCAAGGCCGGGTATGGCTCCTCACCGCTTCGAGACACTCTATCAAATGTCTAAGGACCACACACTCTAGGCAACCCTTGGATCGGTTGGGCCGATCGTCTCTTACATTTGAGGATTGGCAATTCCTGAACACGAATCTCTCGGTCCTATCGAACCTATCCATCGGCTCTGTAGTAACCAATATATCAGAGGCGTCTCGCTATCCATCATCCACATAGGTAAAAATATAAATGTTTGGGCTCCATACCATGACACCACCCATAGTTAGAAAGAAACGTCATGTTCTCCCAATGGTCCGATCACGTTTTTGACTCATACCGAGGTGTGAGTGTAACGAACTAGTAGATTCGTCATTTTTAAATATACGAATTAATCAAAATATAATGTTGAATAAATATTTATAACGTTGTTTTTTCGTTCTGTGAAATTCAAATTTTTATTTCTTCGAATAACTATTTTCAGGTGAAAACGTGTGAATAGTCGAAGATGTTATTCCTTATCCGTGTGTGTGTATTAACAAGTATATCATTTGTTATCTTTACATAAGATAAGAATAAATAAAAAAATAAAAAGATTTTTTTTATAAATTTTACACTTGGTAAACAATATAGAAGAACACGTGTTTAAACGATCATAGGAATAAGGGTGCGTGTACTTTATTTCATTTCCTTCCTTATGGTCGTGTCTTCCTCTCCCCAATCCTTCTCACCGCCTAGTTCAGAAATCAACAGAGAAAAAAATTCGAAATAGCTTCCTCAATGGATCCACCACTCCGCCGCCGCTTGCGCCATCATCAACGGGCTCCGGCCATCTTGAAAAGGTTCTGCCACCGTTCTTATCATCGTGTCATCTCCTACATCTGGCCACCACACTTTTTCCTCGTCCGTTCACAAGCGCGCCCCATCTGAAGTCGATCTCCACTATCGCTGCTTCTTCAAATCATGATTTTGTCTCCTCACTAAATCGTCGTGTCCTCATTCAAACCTGAAGCGCTTGTTTCCCTCTTTTTCGAAATCAACCAACCAATTCTCGGCCTTTGAGGTATACTGTAGTCTTTGATTTTGATTTCTTATTTAGTAGTATTCAATATTTAAAATATTATCAATCTCAGAACTAGAGTACCAGAAAAGGAAAGAAAGGAAACGGTTAATGGAAACTTTGATGTATATTTTTAGTTTAGATTTTTGATTTAAGCGCCGTGTTTGAATGACATGTTTATTGAATACAACCGAAGTTGATAGAAACCTTTCATAACCTTAATACTTCGACTGCAAACGCTAAAGATACTAGTAGATTTTATTTGAGTTCCTTGAAAACTTTAAGTATAACTTAACTTATTACATTGGTGACAGGTTCAAAAATCTAGTGCAGTTTTTTTGTATTGAATCCTCAAGTTTTACCAAATGCGGTTCAAATGGAGATTTGTTTTGCCATTCATGCCAAGGCCAGTCACCTCATCTTAAAATAAAAATAAAATAAAATAAATAAATAAATTGTTGAAATTTATTTTTACATTTTATTTCTAGGAATAATTAAATAGAGATGAACACATAAATTTCCTTATTTTTGCTTAGTTGGGTTGCGTCATCCTTTGGGAAAATAAGAGGGAATGTTGAACATGTTGGTTGTTGATTCTGTAGGTCATTGGGCTCGTTATGTTTCGTAGTAGTGTTGATTTGAGATCGCTATGGGGTTTGCAGTGTGGTTGGGTTGTTTGCGCTTATCGAGCTTGTATGCGGTTTAATGTCAATTCGTCTTGTGTCACCTCTATCTTGCCTCAGAAGGTGAGTTTTCTCACTCATAGACTAACTAATTATTGAGTGGATTAAATGTTTGAGATGTTGAATGAAATGTTAGGTTGTTCTAGAATTTTTTTTGCTTCGTGATTGTGCACATGCGACACACACCGTACTCATATGACACAATATGGATGTGATGTGATATTCTATGCTTATTGTTCTCACTATGTAAGTTCCTTATAGATTAGAAACCATTACGGGTTGAAATGGTATATACCCGAACACCTGTTTATTCAAATCGAATTGGGATGTGGGTTGAAATGATACATACCCGGGATTCGAATATTTTTAGAGAACGGATTGAAATGATAAATATCTGTATCACTTGACCATAGGATAGAAAATTATATACGGACGCCGTGGTCAATAAAAATAGAAATATTTTAAAATATTATATCGATTTTGTAAAGAGAAATTTTAATTAAATGTTCATATCTCATAAAGAAATATTTAAAGGAAATTTTGTTCAAATTTAACTTGGATTTTTCCAATTTGTATGAAAAAAAGGGTTTAAAAGTGATTATACGGGATAATAGTTAAAGTTAAGTTTGTTCTAAATAAATTCTACGGATACTAGGTGTTATATATAATAAGTTGAATAACATGAAAATCTAAAATTTGGTTTAAAGGATTTATCACTATTTCCGAATGCAAATTTAATAGTGTGTAAAGAATTGTTTGAAAGGATTCCCTTGAGCTAATTAAGTTTGGGAAGTTAAGTAAGATTCATTTTTAATAAAAGAAAAAGGTGTTTTGAAGTGTTTTGTAAAGGGATATTTATATAGTTATGGTTTGAGGTAAACAACTTCATGAAAATCGAAAAAAAAATTGTATCGATTTGCATAATGAATAATTATGTGTTGATTTCTTAGAAGTAGTTTTTCTTTAAAAGTCCAACAGAATCTTATTTTGATATATTAAGATTTAAATTTGAGCTTGATGAACTTTATATAAAGGAAATGAAATGAATGATAAATTGAATTTCTAGATTTAAATTTCAGTGAATGGAAATAATATGCTTACTCCAAAAAGTTCGACATGAGAGTTGAGAAAAAGATAGCAAACTAGAATTTATAAATGGTGATTCAAGTAATAACTTGATAATTAACCGTCGAAGTTTTTGGAATTCAGTATACTGACTAAACTCTGAATCGAAGTTAAATCTAACTTGAAATTTATGAATTGAAAGTATCTCCGTTTGAGATGAATATGAAGCCAAACAATAAATAAGGAAACGGATTGAATGTTGAAATACGGATTTGGGATCGAATTGGTTTATGCTATTAGAATTAAAATATATTAAGAAAAGCGTTTCTAAATTGCTGGGTTTTACAAACTATATTCTTTAACAAGTAAACTTAAACCACTATGGTTACATATACTTTATAAATGTTTTATAACTATTTTAGAACTATATTAGAGAATTTACTTTCCAAAGCATATTTTATAATTTCAATGTTTTGGCAATTTAAGATCTTATACTACTTTACAACTATTTACATAAGTATTTTCAAGCTTAATCTATTATACTGTTTTCCAATTTACTATTCTGATTATTTTATAAATTTAAATGATCCATGACCAATTCGAGCTAATGAATCCGAAAGGATAAAAATGAAGGTTTCAAGTGATAATGATATTTTGAGTAAAAGTGAAATCCAAACTTTAATGGTTTGATAAGTGATTTAAAAATGAAGATTTCAAGAAACTAAGATTTCGTGGAAATTGAATTCAAAAATCAAATGGTTGACAAGGAATATTTGCAATGTTAGATTTGAAATCTCAACCAAATTAATAATGAATTATTTGATAAATCGGTCTTGGGGAATACTTGAAATAACCATTTTGTGGTACTTGAAATATGATTTCAAAATCTAATGGCTATGGTATGGGAAAATGTAAGCGTTCAGTTGTTAAAGAGACCGGAGTCGGTAAGTGGCATACTTTTTATCAATGCCGATACCACTTTAACAACTGTGTACGTGATGACGTATCCGGAATGAAGCATGGTGACTTGGAGGTGATTACTGGATTGAAGAAGGCGAACAATAACGAAATGGCCTTGACCTTCGGGTCATAATTGAAATGACTAAAACAGGAGCTATACCGTGACTAATTGAGGTAGCACCTTTGATCGGACGCACTTCTTCGATACCATTTCTATGACTATGTTGATGATTTGGGCGTCCTTTTGATTATGGGAGTGTGTTCCGAGGTGGGCGGTAGTGGCTGCTATGCGTTACCACCGGTCCGGGAGTGCAACTGGTAGAATCCTACCCTGAGTATTGCCTCGAGTGCCTTGTCGTATTTATCCTTATCGAGCCCCATATGATTTTTGATTTAGTGTTGCTTTCTATGGAGTGCCCTCTGATAACACCAGTACGATGAATTTACGGTACTGTATAGACTGTTGATGCTTATAAATGGCGTAAGGGTAATATGGTAATCCCGCTACGCTATTTTCAGTATGTTTACTTTACTGAATAGACATTACAGTAATATCGTACTATTTTATATGTATTAGTTTCGTGGATCCTTACAGGATGGGAATCCCAAACATCCTTTAAGTTATTGTACATTTTAGTTAACACTTCATTTGATTTAATTCACTTATATGAGACTGTTAGTCCTGACTCGTGTATTTTGTTTGTTTCATTTCTTGCAAAATGCCCAGGTCAGACCGAGTATTTCAGCTTGTAGATATATCTGTTAGAGCTTGTGATTCGTTGGAGATCCAGCCATTCGTCTACCATGTCATATTCGATTGTGCCATCTCTGCTCATTACTGAATACTAGTATGATTCTATATTTATTCTTCTGCTGTATCTATATTTACCCTGTACTATGATATTATGTAAATTTAAAAGATTTGGTTATATTGTATAAATTTGAACTTACGCTGTGAGATATTCTGTGTTCTGTATCTGTGATTCTGTGATGGTTTGTATTTTAACTTCATAAGAAATAACGATCTGTCATTTGAACGGTTTGAGTTGGTTTAATTACCGACTTGAGGCGGTCAAAAAGCTAGTTCGTTACAGTGAGGCTCGCGAATTAATGCTATATACAAAGCTATGCCCTTTATGGTCGTGCTTTAATCATCAACCACAAGACTCTGCTTTTCAACAGAAGCCTTAATCATTTGCATTTCAACATGCCACACTGACAGTTCACGCCATGCAACTGATGTCTATCGATATATAACCTCTGAGCTCGTACGTCTCAGAGAAGGGTGTTAAGCAAGAGAACAAATTCTCTTCCACCAAATAGATATATATTTAATAGAGATCAAGAAACATAGGATAAAATCCAATGTCAGACACACATCCATTTAATAGTTCGTTCTGGGTCTGAATGAAACTGGAGGCACCTTATTCCTTGTCCCGTGTCAAATACAGGAGAGGGGTCCTCGCATATCTGGTCGATCTCCAAGTACGTCTGGACGAACACCACTTATTACCTTGTCTTGGGTGTACAACCCAATCAAGACATCAGTAATAATCAAAATGATGTGAAGACCTCCGGTCTTCAACCACCGTCTTCATCATCGACTTATCGTCGAATTAGTTATTCAAAATTGGTATAAACCGGACCTTTCTAAATAACTCGCGTATTTTAAAATCAAGTGCTATAAAATGCAACGTACACCTCATTCCAATTCTGAATATTCTTTTATTTAAATATTCATATTGTTTGGGAAAGGTTCCCATTAATTTTATCAAAGATAAATCCTTCAAATTTATTCTTTAATCTTCCTTTCGATATCTATTCAAACCAAATTAAGGTTTATCCAAACTAGTCGGGATTATCGAACCATACCAAAGTAATCATTTCTTTTATTATCCCAATCCTAACCTATTCATCCAATGGAGCAAAACTGGTAATACTCCATATCTAACACCACGGTGTTACCGGTAAAATTAATTACAGTTTCATGTTCAAATCTAATTAAAGATTTAACTATCGCCTGGAGTAAAACTGGTGATACTACATTCTCGATCATTTCCCGAATTTGATAATTTAAATTATCATATTCTCCTTTCAATCTAATTAAAGATTCATTAAAATCCCATTTAGTTTTAATCTTCCCGAAAATCAATATTAGTGATTTTTTAACTTTGGGAAATCAAACATGCCACATTGACAATTTACACCGTACTGGTTGAATTCTACCTATATATAACCTTAAGCTCGTACGTCTTAGAGAAGGGCGTTAAGCAAGGAATAAATTATCCTCCACCAAACAGATATATATTTAGCAGAGATCAACCATACAGTTCGAAATACAATATTATACATGTAATCATGTCTTTAACCGGGTTAAAGAACTAATGTCATTTACAACACAGTTCACGATAAACCTAAATCACATTCCATTAATTATGGAATATTCACGAAAAACAGATCAATACATATAATCGAAATCAATTTCAGTATCCGACTAATAATATAAATGGAATAATGAACAAGCCTTTTAAATTCCATATATATTAACAGTCTTCCTCCACAGAAGCTTACTTCGATTATTATCAAATCGAATTCCATTCTGTTCCAATTTAATATATTAAATTGGAAAACTTTACTTTGGAAAATTCCCGTTAAATCTTAATAAAAAGATTTGTAATTTCCAAATCTTAACTTTACTGTTAATCAGGTTAAAGAACAAGTGCTATTTAAAACACCTTTCACGATAAACCCAAAAATCCAATTCTTTCAATCAATTCCAATTAAATATTAATTAATCGGAAAACTCCTCTAAATCTTAATTAAAAGATTTATTCTTTTCTCAACTGGGTTTAAGAACAGTGTTAATAAAGACACCAATCACGACAAACCCAAAATCCCATTCTTTTATTCAATTCCAATTATATATTAATTAATTGGAAAACTTCACTAAATCTTAATTAAAAGATTTATTCTTTTACTCAACTGGGTTTAAGAACAGTGTTAATGAAGACACCAATCACGAAAAACCCAAAATCCAATTTGATATTAAATACAAGGCTCTGAATAGAAATTATATCGGCTTGTATTCAATATCAAATTCTGAAACCAACAAATATCGTATTTGAAATAATGATATTAAATATATCTTCCAAATTTCCATAACAATATCCGTATAATCATGGTATCCAATACCGAAATATTATGAAGATCAATTCCATTCAAATCCACTCCAATTCATATATTGGAAATTATGGTTATATTATTAAAACAATTTCAAATCCAATTTATTTATTTGAAAATATTGGATTATAATTCTAGTTCATAACTAGTTCATTCTGATAAAAATATATTTTTATCTTTACAAACGTGGAATTTTTCATCCCAATTCTTTCCAAATCATTTATTATGATTTTACACAAATTACCGATATTTTTAATAATTTTATTAAGGTCCTTTCAATCGATTTCCATAAACGGTCAACGAACTGCACTTACATCGACCTTTTCCAAATTTGATTTGGACATAATTCCAAATCCAACAGTTAGATTCCAAATCTCTCATATTCGTTGGAAAGCTCTTTTTGATACGAACCCAACGGTTTGGTTTTAGGAGAATCCGATGGTCGGATCTCCCGTAATATCAATTCGAAGTCAATGGTCGAAATTCGCGAACGGCCGCGGCGCGGTGCGTTCTATTCAGGCCATTAAATATATGTAATATATATATATATATATATATATATTTCGTCGATTTCCATTTAAATTGTATTTTATAAGTCGTTTTAAAATGATTTTAACTTCATTTTCAATTCCAAATCAAAATTGAATACTCCTTATCACTATAATATATAAATGATAATATTTTCAAAATACAAGATTTTGAAATAATTTCCTTTTCGATATTCATTATAAAAATGAATAAAATCGATATAAATATCGTTCGCGTCAAAATGGCACATATCTAATCAATACGGCTTTATATATATTTCAATATTTTCGTGTCCATCCCAAATCGGATATTAAAATCATATTTTGATCCACTATTGAATGTTATTTTAAAATATTCGTTATTTTAAAATATTCATTATTCGTCATTTTGAAATATTCGTTCTTTCCGAATTGGAATCAAACACAGTCAATTACCGTATAATTTTATTTATATGGATCTCAGACAACATATGTGTACAACAACAATGATAAACAACCAACCATCATCCAGTGTGCACTACACAACTGCATAAGAATTAACTATAAATAATTAATGCTTACAACAGTCTGTCAAGCAATCGATTGACATACAACTAAACAATTGGGATTAGTGTATGTCAAATATCATCCTAATACCCGTGTGGGGTTTCAACCAACAAATACTGAATATTATTTGTGCAGTTGGGCGATGTGTAAAATATATCGTCCCAATCAGTGTCAGTCAAGTGGGTGTACATAAATGAATGGTCCGATTCGTAAATAAATATTTATTTCATTTATATACACGTTAAAAATTATATTTTTAACTATAAAATATTTATTTCAACACATGAATATTTTATACAGTTCATTTATATAATAAAAATGATATTTTTTATTGTTCTAACATATTTTAGAAAATTTTGGCCGCATAACTGCACAATACTAGAACCGGAATAAGGTTTAGCCTTACCTCTCGCCTAATACTGGCTCGCGCCATACACCTACCAATTCTAATCAATTCCATTCACATCCCAAACCAAATTCAAACAAATAAATCCATTAAAACAAACAACTAAACATCCATGGTTTAAATCAAAGGTGTCGGGTGCTACTATGCACCGTCTGCATCCTAGTATATATTTAACTAGGAAACAAAGTTAGAGTGAGAAGTTCTCACCTTTGTGTTCCACTCCATCATTCTTAGTTAGACGGTTTGGATTTTGTTCGCTTCCAGTCGGTTCCATCGCAATCTGTTTTCATGTAGTTTATATTAAAGATCACATTTTTAATACAGTGCTATTTATTTAAAAATCACATTTTTATTCTGCTACTATATAAATAAAAATCACATTTTTATATATTATAACGTTATATATAAAAATCACATTTTTATATTCTTTACATATATAAAAATCATATTTTTAATTCACTACATATATAAAAATCATATTTTTACTTTGTTATGCATATAATAGAAATCATATTTTATATGCTATTCATATAAGTAAAAATCACATTTTTATTACCAATCTATATATATATATACATATAAATTAGATTTTAAAACAATAAAAATCAAATTTTTATATGACCATTCAAACAATAAAAATCAAATTTTTAAATGACCATTCAAACAATAAAAATCGAATTTTTATATAGCCATTCAAACAATAAAAATCAAATTTTTATATGACCATTCAAACAATAAAATCGAATTTTTATACGACCTTTCATACAATAAAAGTTGAATTTTTGTATAGCCATTCAAAAAATAAAAATCGAATTTTTACATGACCATTTGAACAATAAAAATCGAATTTTTATATGACCATTCGAACAATAAAAATCGAATTTTTATATGACCATTCAAACAATAAAAATCAAATTTTTATATAGCCATTCAAACAATAAAAATCTAATTTTTATATGACCATTCAAACAATAAAAATCGAATTTTTATATAGTTATTCATATAATAAAAATCATATTTTTATCCTAGCTAAAAATTATATTTTTAAACCAATGTTATTTATATTCAAATTTGCATTTTTATAACTTACATTTTTCTTTCAATGCTATAAAAATTACATTTTTCTTTCAACGCTATAAAAATTACATTTTTATAAATTCCATTTCATCATAAAAGATTATATTTTTATAAATTATATATATATAAGATTAGATTTTTATAAATTCTATATATATTTATAAAAGATTAGATTTTTGCTTAAAAGAAAAATTTAATTACATAAAAGAAACCAAACCAAAAAAAAACTCACTGTGTTCTTTTGGTCGGAGGGGGGGGGGGGGCGTCGCACGTGGTGGTGGCGTGCTTAGGGGAGACGGCGCCGGGGTCTGCAATAGTTGCAGGGGGTGTCGGCAGTGGTGGTGGGGATAGGGTTGGCTGGAGCATTAATTTGGGGGGGGGGGGGGTTGGATTAGGCTTCGCGGTTCAGGGAGGGAGAGGAGAGAGTGCGACGGTGGGGAGGAGGAGGAGGGCGACGCAGCACCGGAGGGGTGAACGATCGCCATTAGCAGGGCTAGAGGGGCGCGGTGAACGAGATCGCGATTTTTTTATTTAATTTTATTTTCGTTTGAGGTCCACGATGGAAGAAAAGGGGGAGTAGGGGAATATATATATATAATTATTTTATTTTATTCTCCAAAATGTTGACTATCTTTTTGAACTCCAAACGAGACCCAATGACTGTCGCCCTAGCTAAATACCCTCATTATGAACACAATGGGACATGCCTGGTAAGCTAATTCGACTATTTCGATCAGTTTTCATATAATTAAAATATAAATAATATAACGTTCAAAATTGACTTCAACTCACATTTTAATTTACCGGGCTACATACTGACTCCAAAAATTCCAGTAAAATAAATCTAGCTATGTTTTGATGATACAGTGCTAACAAAAAAAACTTCGTTGAATTTGGTGACCGTTTGAAAAACGGTTATTTTTCAGTCGATTAAATTCAAACTCCAATTACCAAACACGTTTTCTTTTGCCACGCTCACATATTAATTCCAAAAATTATGAGAATTGGAATCTAGCAATAATTTGACATTCCGGATCAAACAAAAGTGGTTTCATCAAAAACGTAGGTCGTTTGCAAAATGGCTATTTTAAGGGCTATATATTATATTAAATTCTGTAACGACCCGGAAAATCTGAACCAATTTAAAAATTTTAAATTGGCTATTTTAGTGGATTTAAATATTTAAAATAAATATTTTAAATAATAACGATGAAAAGTAAGTTTGAATCGACATTTGAAAATGAATATAATTAATTCTAATTATAAACAAGGCCTGAAATGTGCGGTAGTTTCAAAATTTGAATTCAAACTTTGACTGACCGTACCGGGTGCAAAACAAAACGGATTTGAGTGAAACCAAAAATATTTAAATCTGTTAGTGAATATCTTTCTAACAAATCTGAAAAATCGAAGTTTCATAGCGGGAAGCAAAAGTTATGGCCAAATGAATTTTCAGAAAGGTCGCTATAGAATTTATATAGCCCGTGAAAATGACCATTTTGCAAACGACCTCAGAATTCGACAAAACCACTTTTTTTGGATCCGGGATGTCAAATTATTGCTACGTTTCAAATTTCTTAATTTTTGAAGTTAATATGTGAGCGTGGCAAAGGAAAACGTGTTTTGGTCAATTAAAGTTAAATTGGATCGACCAGAATTGGGCCATTTTTCAAACGGTCTCAGAATTCGACGAAACTAATTTTGTTAGGACCGTATCGTCAAAACATAGCTAGACTTATTTTTCTAGAATTTTTCAAATCAGTTTGTGGCCCTGGCAAATTGAAATGTATGTTCAAATCAAATATTGAATGTTTTATATTTAATTTGAATGAAAACTGACTAAAATATTCGAATGGGCCTACGAAACATATCCCATTGTGTTCGGAATGGGGGTAAAACGCTAGGGACGACAGTCGTTGTGTAACACCCCACCTCCACCAGGGTGGCTCTTGCAAGCACTCTGACTTTGGAGGGGCGTTTGAATCAGGTAAACATGCATAATGATATATCAAGGCAGAACAAGAACATATGTATATATGTAAACAGAGTAAATAACATAGATAAAACAGCGGAAGATTTCAAAACATTTCAAAACAAGTCTGGTACAACATAGCTTTCCAAATAAACAAGTCTAGATAAAACAACATCAACTGAAAAACTGAAATAAATAAGTGCTATCCCCAATTAAGTGGTAACCATAGCTAGCTTCATGTCGAAACCGTACATGAGCTGAAATCCCACAAGCAAGCAATCCGAAATCCAAGCTAAGCTCCAGTATTCCCTCCCTGAGAACCTGGGTGGGGGGGGGGAACGGAAGAAAAGAGGCGAAAGAAAACAGGTCAGTCAAAAAGACTGAGTAAGCCCTACTACAATCAGTGTAAACTGATAAAGTTAACTGGCATGAGCAGCAGGGATGAACATAAGGATAACAATATACTAGCATGATGATTAACTAACAAGGTAGATAAAGGTGTCATCGCATAATCAGGATTAAGGTTTTGCACCACAGGTGTACTAGCAAACTAACATGACTTGAATAAACAAGTATTGATCCCTTGGCCCAAGCTTTGGCCCAATAACATGAAATGACCCTAATACAAGGTCCAACCAAACGGTCTAGTCGATCGGCTCCCTAAGCCTAACTCGTCACGTGTTGGTGTCAATACGGCCTAATCATAATTGTAGTCGAACTGTGCCGGGTCCACCCTTCGGGTGTATCAAGCCCTAGGGTGTCAACCCCTGGACACCATGAACATGAGTGCACAGTCCCGATCTACTGGTACCCGTGCATGTTTTCTCCGGCTACGGACTATGTGCACGACCAAAGTCCGCCCGGAACTACACCGGCGTACCCTCTGCCGTCGCTTTTGGTCACTTACCTCCAGTCCAGTAATCGTGCCCCCACCCTAGCCTAGTCCATAGGGTCATGATGATACTAACTTGGGATTACTGCTGGAGTGGGCCCCCATTGCTAGGATTTTTCTAGTGGGTTAAGTACGGTTTAACCCTCTTGCTAATCCTGGATTAACTTGGTTAAGTGTAACGATGAGTTCACGACTTAACCCCGATTAATCTACCAAGCCCAAATTGGTTAAGTATTAAGTGGACCATGACTTAACCCTAATCACGAGGCATTAATTAATTTAATGCGCCTTAACCTCTCACATTAGACCTTGTTGTGGTTACTAGTTAAGCCGGGCGGGTCCGGGTAGCTTTACACCACAACTTGGTCTAACCTCGGGTTCAAGGTACAACATGACCAACTTCTCACATTGGGTCCTATTGTTTGTAGCAACTAGTTAAGCCGGTCGGTTCCGGGTAGGTTTACGCTACAAACTCAACCCAACCTCGAGTTGGCCACACTTATCTTTTCTAAGTGTCATGTCCATCATGTTTCCAAAACATGTTACAAGTTTTCAAGCAATTGGGTAGACCTAACTTAATAGGTAAATTCCCAATGGGTAGACCTAACTTAATAGGTAAATTCCCAAGCTTATGTTTTATGTCTTTTAAGTTTACCCAACCCCAAACGCAATCCCATCGCTTACATATCGCAATAGCGCATAAAGGATAGAAAGAGGGAACTTGGCATAATCATGACATAAAGGTATTGAAGCCACAAGCTTAACATGGTGGCATATGAAATGTTCATATTTTCATACACTTGCATATTACATTTTTAGACCTCAAAAGCATGCATAAAACCAAACTTAGCATATTGGTGATACATGGTGCTAAATGACATGTAGAGATGGCCATAAGTTCGCATTTAGCCTCACATGCAAGTTATCATAAGAGATATGATAACTTACATGTTGCTAAAATGCAACCTTTGGCATAAAGCTTAAAGCTTTATGTTCATAAACCCAAAATAAGCTTGCATAACATGATAGCATGAAAAAAATGTTCAACCCAAACTTGCATAACATAACTTGGCATACTTGCATATCACAACATGATAAACTTGCATATAAACTTGCATATCACAACATGATAAACTTGCATATCATACATTTAACTTTAGAGTTTAAGTATGAAAGTAGAATAGGGCTTACAATGCTTAAGAAGTCAAAAAAATATGACAAAGCCCTTATGAAATCAATTAAACCCAAAATGCAAGCAAAACCCTTGAGCCAAAATGATCAAGACTCTTTCTTTATAATGCAAATATATAAACTTGACTTGAATGCAAGCTAATGATGCTCATACAAGTTTGAAAACACTTGTATGCATGGAAAATCACTTAGGAATTTATTTAGGAATTTTATGAAGAGAGTGGAGGCCATGAGAGGATTGATTTTGCCATAGTTTAGTTGTATGAATGAATAATGATGATTTAGGGTAGGTTAGGGTCTTATTTATAGATTAGGCAAGTGTTTTAGGCCATAGGATTAAACCTAGATTCAATCCAAGCCATCAAAGCATGTCTTGGGGAAGAAGTCAAGTGTAGGAACCATCTAGGGCCTTTAGATTAAAGATGAACCATGAGAACCATTCAAATGCAAAATCTGCATTTGAGCGAATCGGCCCACGGGTTGACAACCAAACACCCTGGATTAACCCCTAGTCGACCCAGCGAGCTCGGGTCGACCTCAAAAATCGGACGGTTCAGTTATTCCCCTCTCCCAATTCGCTGTTTTGAACATTTTTGCATATTTATTTATTTAATTTTCAATTTTATATATATATATATATATATATATATCAATATATATATATTTCTCTGCGCAACCCATTTCACTTAATTAAGTATACTTTAATTTGGGAATTTTTCGTGAAACTTCGCGAGGCCATATCTTGGTCATACGGACTCAGATTTTCGAAAACTCGGACTCTATTTCGCGTATTTTTCCGAGACGAACGCAATGGCATAGCCCTTTTCCCTTGATTCAGATTTTACAGTTTAATTCTGCCTCCATTTATGTTATAACATGTTATTCAAAAATACGGGTTGTTACATTCTTCCCTCCTTAAAGGATTTCGTCCCCGAAATCTCCAAGTTAGGAAGAACGTATCCTACCATCCATCATCCATCTACTCAAAACATCATCCACGAGCAATCATTGTCCTTAAAAGGTTCTAAATGCTGTATGATCATATGCAAAGGTGTGTGTATATGTACTTATCTAATGCGAAAATCAGGAGGTTTCTGATTCAGTAAACCCCCTTAATGCAAAATATGTTAGTGAAATGAGTCCATATGTATGCAAATTCCTAACATAATTTATAATCTCTACATGATTGCACATAACATTCATCCATATGCAACATCCACGTGATAGCATAACAAGTTTTCATCCATGAATAAGCATAAACACTCATGCATATGCGGTATGAAAGTGTGTGAGCCGATCTTAGTGCCTAACGTGTATTATGCATCCACGAGTATCCACTTGCAAACACTTGCAACCACTTGCAACCATCAAGCATAACATGTTTCAAACACATGTTTCATCCAAAGGGTTTCTACCTAAGGTTCTCATGACAAGATTAACACGATAAACTAGATAAACATGGATAGCAAAGAGAAAGATATGCTAACAAAGAAAAGAGATTGAGAGTGTACCCTCAAAAAGGAATGGATAAAGCCCATGCATCTTCTCCTCGGTTTCCCAAGTTGCGTCTTCTTCGGCTTCACCCCATTGAACCTTCACCAATTTGACCTCTCGATTCCTTAGCTTCTTGGTCTCCGTCCCCAAGATACGAATCGGAGCTCTCCTCAAGGTAGCCTCTTTCTCCATTTCTACATCTTTTAGAACACTTGGCTCAACAACCTCTGCTGATTCATGTAAACACTTCCGGAGATGCGAGACATGAAAAACATCGTGTACTTCAGCAAGCTTCTCGGGCAACTTCACTCTATAAGCCATCTGCCCGATCCTCTCTATAATAGGGAATGGTCCAACAAACCTCGGTGCCAACTTCCCAACAGCTCTAAATCGGACCACATTCCGCAAAGGAGAAACCTTCACGAAAACCATATCCCCAACATCAAACTCCAAATCCGTTCTTCGCTTATCAGCATAGGATTTCTGTCGGTCTTGGGCCGCTTTCATCCGTCTCCGAATCAACTCGATCTTCTCGGATGTATCTCTGATCAAATCAGGCCCAAGTATAAGCTCATCTGTAGTCTCCCACCAACATGTAGGCGACTTGCACGGCCTCCCATATAAAGCTTCAAATGGTGCCATCCCTATGCTTGCCTGATAACTGTTATTATATGCAAACTCAACAAGAGGAAGATGGTCTTCCCAAGTACCACCAAAATCCAGAATACAAAGCCTCAACAGATCCTCGAGTACCCTATTCACCCTTTCGGTTTGACCGTCCGTCTGTGGGTGATAAGCCGTACTTAGATTCAACCTTGTGCCCACAGCTTCTTGCAAGCTATTCCAGAATTGACTTGTAAAGATTGGGTCACAGTCACTGACTATACTAGAAGGGACTCCATGTAGTCTCACAATCTCACGAAGATATACAGACTCTAGCCAAGATGCGGTCCTCTTGCTCTTCACCGGAATGAAATGAGCACTCTTCGTAAGTCTATCCACAATAACCCAAATGCTCGTATTCCCTTTCCTTGACCTTGGTAGCCCATCGATAAAATCCATGGAAATACTCTCCCACTTCCATAATGGAATGTCTAGAGGATGCAATAGCCCACCGGGCTTCTTCGACTCGGCCTTAACTTGCTGGCAAATGATACATCTAGAGACAAATTCTGCCACATCCTTCTTCATCCCAGGCCAAAAGAAAATGCGCTTCATATCTTTATACATCTTATCTCCGCCCGGATGTATAGTCAACTTAGAGCGATGCGCTTCCTCAAGAACTCTTCTTACTAGATCTTCTACCATTGGAACACATAACCTTCCGTCTCTCCTCAGCCAACCCTTGTCATCAATAGAATATCGAGCGAGATGACTAGACGTCTCTCCTCGAATTAGCTTATCCATAATCTCAACTATCTGAGGGTCTTCTCTCTGCGAAGCCCCAACTTGATCAAGAAGGGTAGGTCTGAGTTCCAGAGATGCTAAAGAACCGGTCATCGACTCAATCGCCAAAGAGAAATCAAAGGTTGCCACATACTCTAAATTCTTCATCTCAACGAATAGAGGACTTAGGGTCAACCTTCTTCTACTCAATGCATCTGCTACCACATTCCCCTTGCCAGGGATATAAGCTATCCCAAAATCGTAGGACGCCAAGAATTCCATCCATCTTTGTTGCCTCAGATTTAGATCCTTCTGAGAAAAGAGATACTTCAATGACTTGTGATCGGTATAAAGCTCAAATCTTTCTCCCAGAAGATAATGGCGCCAAGCCTTGAGTGCATATACTATTGCTGCCAACTCTAAGTCATGAGTGGGATAATTCTTCTCATGCACTTTGAGATGTCTACCGCCAAAGCATATCACTCTTCCTTCTTGCATAAGAACAGCTCCTAACCCCGTGCCACATGCATCGGTGTATACGGTAAATAACTTCCCTCCATCGGGCAAATCTAGAACAGGTGCTGATGTGAGGGCTCTCTTGAGCTTCTGAAAAGCAAGCTCGCATTCTATGCTCCAAGCAAAAACTAAATTCTTCTTCATCAATTTAGTGAGAGGAGCGGATATCTTTGCGAAGTCCTTGATGAACTTCCGGTAGAAACCCGCAAGACCTAGAAAACTTCTCACTTCGGTTGCATTCCTTGGAGTCTTCCAATCCTGAACTGCCACTACCTTAGCGGGATCCACCGCTAAGCCTTGCTTAGATACTATATTCCCAAGGAATCTAACTTCCCTTCTCCAAAAGTGACACTTGGAGAACTTGGCCTTCAACTGATGCGCTCTAAGCGTATCCATCACCTCCATGAGATGCCTTGCGTGCTCTTCCTCATCCTTAGAGAAGATCATAATATCATCTACGAAGACCACGACAAACTTGTTCAAGAACTCCCTGAACACCCTACTCATCAAGTCCACGAAATATGCGGGTGCATTAGTCAAGCCGAACGGCATGACAAGCCATTCGAAGAATCCATCTGGAGTTCTGAACGCAGTCTTGTCTATACTATCTTCAGCTACCCTGAGCTGATGGAACCCCGTAGCAAGATCAAGCTGAGAGAAAACAGAAGCACCGACAAGCTAGTCAAAGAGATCATCAATCCTCGGTAACGGGTGTCTGTTCTTCTTAGTCAGCTTATTCAACTCTTGATAGTCAACGCAAAGTCGGAGAGAACCATCCGCCTTGGCAGCAAATACCACAGGTGCTCCCCATTCAGATATACTTCGTCTAATGAAGTTCTTCTCAAGCAACTCTTTCACTTGCTTACTTAGCTCCCGCCTTTCACGTGGAGCCATGTGCCGAACGGGCAAAGAAACAGGCTTTGCATTATCCACCAGATAAATGCGGAAATCAATCTCTCGCTTAGGGGGCAACCCTCTAACTTCATCGAAAACATCCGGATACTCTCGAACCACTCTCACAGACTGAAGAGTTTCCATTGACGAGTCGAGTGATTCCAGATAGCACAACATGATGGGACCTCTCGGATCACAAGAAATCTCTAGGGTGTTTCCGAGGCGAGTCACGAGCCTCACAACCCTATGCTCGCAATCAAGAATAGCTCCATATCTGGATAGCCAATCCATGCCCAATATCAATCTGTATCCCCTAAAACCAAGAACATAAGCACTGCACAAGAACTCTACACTCAGTATAGAGATCATCAAATCCCCACATATCATAGACAAATGGGCGGAACCCCCAATAGGATTTGAGACACAGACGGGATCATCTACCAAGCTAGTACTAAGGTGCAAACTATTAACAAGATCAGATGAGATAAAGCTATGCGATGCACCAGAATCAAACAAGGTACGAACTGGAAAATCAGAAATTTATACAAGGCTCTCAACAGAAATACTACCTCGATCGGGAACTGGAGCGACATTGAGAGCATGAACTTGCCCTCCTGAAGGTCCAGCACGCTGAGTCTGACCCTGGCCTTGCCCTTGCTTCCTCGGGCAATCCTTACTGAAATGTCCAGTCTCACCACAGAAAAAGCATTCACCATTCTTCCTTTTCCTCTTCTTACAATCCTTAATAAGATGCCCAACTGAACCGCAATAATGGCACTTCCCCTTGTTGTTCTTGCCCTTGTTGTTATTGCCCTTGTTGTTGTTCCCCTTGTTGCCTTGACTCTTGTTCTTGTTCTGATTGCCTTGACTGCTCTGACCACTTGGATTACCCTGATTTCCTTTTCCCTAGGAATCAGTCTTCTTGGCTTGAGTATCATTCATCTTGGTTTCTTTCTTGACATCTCCCTGAAGTAACGCCATATCAACCAAACTCTCAAACGTGGCCCCATGGGGAATATGTGACATAGCCAATCCCTGCAACGGCTCATTCAATCCTCTAGCAAAACGAAGAGCCTTCTTCTGAGGAGTATTCACCATATCCAAGCCAAAACGAGCTAACTGATTGAACTTGTTCACATATTCTTTGACAGACATATCTCCTTGTTTCAAAGTTATGAACCTCTCCATTTGCAGATTCTCCTCAGCAGAAGATAGAAACTTAAGCATGAACCTTGCCCTGAAATCGGCCCAAGTCTCAACAGGCCTAGTACCATTGGTGACTTCCCACCAATAAGCGGCTTCATCTTTCATAAGCCAAACCGCCAACAAGAGCTTCCTCTGATCGTCTAACCCAAAGATAGCAAACAAATCCTCGGTCTCTTTCAACCAATTTCTGGCCTCTACAAAAGTCTCAGTGCCTTGAAAGTTCTTGCCACCCATTGCTTTGAAATCTTTGCAAGGCTTTGCGAAGTCCACTTGAGGATACTGAGGGGGAGGAGGAAGAGGAACCTCAGCGACAGAAGGAGGAGGAATATTAACCACCGGAGGAGGAGGAGGAGGAACATTAACTACCGGAGGAGGAGGAGGAGGAACATCTGCGGGGCCGGCTTCGGTCGCCCTAGCCTCCAAAAGTCTCCTATACCAAACAGGTACGTGTACTCCCTCCGGAATAGCAAAGTTATCGGCCATACTGAAAACGAAGAAAAAGACAGATTCAGAATGGAGAAAAACGAAGGAATTTTGCTAATGGCTTTTTGGGGAATAGCCTTTAAAATAAACTAGACTTTTCTTTGGAAAATACTTTATACTTGGTTTTGAAAATAGTTTTCCAAAAGTTTTCTAAAAGCCCTTTTGTTCCTTCTCGTACCATATGCTCTGATACCAAATGTAACACCCCACCTCCACCAGGGTGGCTCTTGCAAGCACTCTGACTTTGGAGGGGCGTTTGAATCAGGTAAACATGCATAATGATATATCAAGACAGAACAAGAACATATGTATATATGTAAACAGAGTAAATAACATAGATAAAACACCGGAAGATTTCAAAACATTTCAAAACAAGTCTGGTACAACATAGCTTTCCAAATAAACAAGTCTAGATAAAACAACATCAACTGAAAAACTGAAATAAATAAGTGCTATCCCCAATTAAGTGGTAACCATAGCTAGCTTCATGTCGAAACCGTACATGAGCTGAAATCCCACAAGCAAGCAATCCGAAATCCAAGCTAAGCTCCAGTATTCCCTCCCTGAGAACCGGAGGGGGGGGGGGAACGGAAGAAAAGAGCCGAAAGAAAACAGGTCAGTCAAAAAGACTGAGTAAGCCCTACTACAATCAATGTAAACTGATAAAGTTAACTGGCATGAGCAGCAGGGATGAACATAAGGATAACAATATACTAGCATGATGATTAACTAACAAGGTAGATAAAGGTGTCATCGCATAATCAGGATTAAGGTTTTGCACCACAGGTGTACTAGCAAACTAACATGACTTGAATAAACAAGTATTGATCCCTTGGCCCAAGCTTTGGCCCAATAACATGAAATGACCCAAATACAAGGTCCAACCAAACGGTCTAGTCGATCGGCTCCCTAAGCCTAACTCGTCACGTGTTGGTGTCAATACAGCCCAATCATAATTGTAGTCGAACTGTGCCGGGTCCACCCTTCGGGTGTATGAAGCCCTAGGGTGTCAACCCCTGGACACCATGAACATGAGTGCACAGTCCCGATCTACTGGTACCCGTGCATGTTTTCTCCGGCTACGGACTATGTGCACGACCAGAGTCCGCCCGGAACTACACCGGCGTACCCTCTGCCGTCGCTTTTGGTCACTTACCTCCAGTCCAGTAATCGTGCCCCCACCCTAGCCTAGTCCCTAGGGTCATGATGATACTAACTTGGGATTACTGCTGGAGTGGGCCCCCATTGCTAGGATTTTTCTAGTGGGTTAAGTACGGTTTAACCCTCTTGCTAATCCTAGATTAACTTGGTTAAGTGTAACGATGAGTTCACGACTTAACCCCGATTAATCTACCAAGCCCAAATTGGTTAAGTATTAAGTGGATCATGACTTAACCCTAATCACGAGGCATTAATTAATTTAATGCGCCTTAACCTCTCACATTAGACCTTGTTGTGGTTACTAGTTAAGCCGGGCGGGTCCGGGTAGCTTTACACCACAGCTTGGTCTAACCTCGGGTTCAAGGTACAACATGACCAACTTCTCACATTGGGTCCTATTGTTTGTAGAAACTAGTTAAGCCGGTCGGTTCCGGGTAGGTTTACGCTACAAACTCAACCCAACCTCGAGTTGGCCACACTTATCTTTTCTAAGTGTCATGTCCATCATGTTTCCAAAACATGTTACAAGTTTTCAAGCAATTGGGTAGACCTAACTTAATAGGTAAATTCCCAATGGGTAGACCTAACTTAATAGGTAAATTCCCAAGCTTATGTTTTATGTCTTTTAAGTTTACCCAACCCCAAACGCAATCCCATCGCTTACATATCGCAATAGCGCATAAAGGATAGAAAGAGGGAACTTGGCATAATCATGACATAAAGGTATTGAAGCCACAAGCTTAACATGGTGGCATACGAAATGTTCATATGTTCATACACTTGCATATTACATTTTTAGGCCTCAAAAGCATGCATAAAACCAAACTTAGTATATTGGTGATACATGGTGCTAAATGACATGTAGAGATGGCCATAAGTTCGCATTTAGCCTCACATGCAAGTTATCATAAGAGATATGATAACTTACATGTTGCTAAAATGCAACCTTTGGCATAAAGCTTAAAGCTTTATGTTCATAAACCCAAAATAAGCTTGCATAACATGATAGCATGAACAAAATGTTCAACCCAAACTTGCATAACATAACTTGGCATACTTGCATATAAACTTGCATATCACAACATGATAAACTTGCATATCACAACATGATAAACTTGCATATAAACTTGCATATCACAACATGATAAACTTGCATATCATACATTTAACTTTAGAGTTTAAGTATGAAAGTAGAATAGGGCTTACAATGCTTAAGAAGTCACAAAAATATGACAAGCCCTTATGAAATCAATTAAACCCAAAATGCAAGCAAAACCCTTGAGCCAAAATGATCAAGACTCTTTCTTTATGATGCAAATATATAAACTTGACTTGAATGCAAGCCAATGATGCTCATACAAGTTTGAAAACACTTGTATGCATGGAAAATCACATAGGAATTTATTTAGGAATTTTATGAAGAGAGTGGAGGCCATGAGAGGATTGATTTTGCCATAGTTTAGTTGTATGAATGAATAATGATGATTTAGGGTAGGTTAGGGTCTTATTTATAGATTAGGCAAGTGTTTTAGGCCATAGGATTAAACCTAGATTCAATCCAAGCCATCAAAGCATGTCTTGGGGAAGAAGTCAAGTGTAGGAACCATCTAGGGCCTTTAGATTAAAGATGAACCATGAGAACCATTCAAATGCAAAATCTGCATTTGAGCGAATCGGCCCACGGGTTGACAGCCAAACACCCTGGATTAACCCCTAGTCGACCCAGCAGGCTTGGGTCGACCTCAAAAATCGGCCGGTTCGGTTATTCCCCTCTCCCAATTCGCTGTTTTGAACATTTTTGCATATTTATTTATTTAATTTTCAATTATATATATATATATCAATATATATATATATTTCTCTGCGCAACCCATTTCACTTAATTAAGTATACTTTAATTTGGGAATTTTTCGTGAAACTTCGCGAGGCCATATCTTGGTCATACGGACTCCGATTTTCGAAAACTCGGACTCTATTTCGCGTATTTTTCCGAGACGAACGCAATGGCATAGCCCGTTTCCCTTAATTCAGAATTTACAGTTTAATTCTACCTCCATTTATGTTATGACATGTTATTCAAAAATACGGGTTGTTACACGTTGGGTTTGGATTGGAGCTAGTATGTGAAGAGGGGTATTTTTGAATTAATATATATATCGGTGAATCAGAAAATTTCGTCATTAAATAAAAAAAATTACGCGTTTTTCTCTCCCCGATACCAGGTCGCAAACGACGGAAAGGAGTTCGAAACTTCTCTCTTTGATTTCTCCACAACCACTCAATGAAAAATCGTGATTCTTGATTCATTTTAAAGCTCTAGAGCTCCTCTTCACATCCATATAAGGTTTGGATTTTTTCGTTCTGTGGTTGGAGAGTTACGAGCCCGAGAAGTTGCGCCAATCGTCGCCGCCTTGCTCCTCCGATCCGCCGTCGCAGCGGGCCCACCTGGCATCAATCCGTGCGCCTCTCCAAGGCCTTGAAGTTGGGGCTAGCTGATCGTTGCAACGTTCAACGGATTAAAAGAAATCTTGAAACCTAGTTTTGAACCATGGTTGAAAAGGTACGGCTTGGCTATTTTGAACTGGAAATAACACTTTTAAATGTTGCAAACTTTGTAAAAATCATATCTTTTTGCTATGTGGTCGAAATTCAGTGAAACAAGAGACAGTGGACTCGTGTCGACGTCTTCTACATTCTAGAAGAGACCGCATATTTTTCTGAGCCTTCTGCTATTTTTGGTGGAGTGGAACCCAAAGTGAGATTTCTAAATTATAAACGATATGGAAAACGACGATGTATAAATTATATAGTCGATGTATGAGTTGTATAAGCGTTGTACACCTCTTGTATAAGCATTGTATAAGTTGTACGTTCGATATATAAGTTATATACACGTTGTAAAAATTATATATTTTTTGAAATAGAAGTGAAATGCTTATACAAATATATATATATATATATATATATATATATATATACGCCCCTTTTCCACACACCATGGATGATATTTTTTGGTTGTGATTGGTTGATTACGAATTGTTGATTAGAATTGTTTGTGGTTGAAATTGATTGATTGTGGTTGAAAAATACCCGGTTGTGGTTGAGAAATATTTGGTTGAAACCACATAGGATTAGTTTGTGGAAATGAAAAAAATATACATGCCGCCTACGTGCGAACTAGATGCATGGAACCCCCATTGTCAAAAGCAGCGAGGCTTTAAGGTAGAGCGAGGAGCCGTACTAGGGACGGCCCTGGTTTTAAGTACCCAGCCATTATGCTGCCGAAATTTTCTGAAATATTCATGTGTTAAAATTATTTTCATTTGTTGAAATTATTTTCATATGTTGAAACCGTTCATGTGTTGAATAGAAATTCATTCGTTGAATAGAAATTCATTTGTTGAATGGTATTCATGTTTGGAATAAATTGCCTTATAATAAAAATCCTATTTTTATCATCTATATGAACTATATAAAATAGTCGTGTTTTGAAATAAATTGTTTTGCAATAAAAATCACATTTTTACTATATATATATACAAACTATAGAAAACCGTTCATGTATTGAATAGAAATTCATTCGTTGAATAGAAATTCATGTGTTGAATGGTACTCGTGTTTTAAAATAAATTGTTTTGCAATAAAAATCACATTTTTACTATATATATACAAGCTATAGAAAACCGTTCATGTGTTGAATAGAAATTCATGTGTTAAATGGTATTCGTGTTTTAAAATAAATTGTTTTATAATAAAAATCCTATTTTTATCATCTATATGAACTATATAAAATAGTCGTGTTTTGAAATAAATTGTTTTACATTAAAAATCACATTTATATTATATACATGAATTGTTAAAAATAGTGAAGTGTTGAAATAGAAGTCAATTAGATAAAAATATCATTTTTATCATAGATATGAAAAGAATATGGTTTTGAAATCGAAGAATCGATTGTATTTATATATATAAATATAATTAAAATATATCGAATAACGAAGCTGTAGTTCGTGTTTTGAAACCGTGATTTCAAACGATTAGTGCGGGAGATCCGACCATCGGATTTTCCCGAAACCGAAACCGTCGGGTTCGCTTTGGAAATATCTTTCCAACGACACCAACTTTGTAAAGATCCAACGGTTGGATTGGTTGGAATGTTTAATTCAAATCTGAAGAAAAACAACACCAAAATCGATTTTATATATATATATATATAAATATATAACTAAATTAAATCGAATAACGACGCTGTAGTTCGTATTTTGAAATTGAAACTTCAAACGATTGTACCGGGAGATCCGACCGTCGGATTTTCCCAAAACTGGAACCGTTGGATTCGTTTTGAAAAGATCTTTCTAATGATTTAAATTTTGTGAAAATCCAAAGGTTAGATTTTCAGATATGTGTAAATCAAATCTGAAGAAAAACAGCGCCACAGCCGCGTTATGGCCCGAGGCGTCGTTTGAATAAGTCGGCTATTTTAAAATTAATAAAAATAGCGATAAATCGTTATAAGATATTATAAACGATATGGAATGTGAAATTTAGAAATTAACTGAAGGTTGGCTAAGTCGAGTGGTTTCCTGGGTTTTGATCTGATGTTGGTTTCGGCCTTCGGGGTTAATATTTGGGAAATCATTCTCTTACTGATTGACGGTTAGTGACTAATGAATTGAAATGAAGCGTATGTTGAGTTTGTGTAGCACTTTTTAATTACATATGAGAGTTGCTCAGAAAGACTAGGTTTATCCCATTCTGAATAACTGAATCGACGATAAGAAGTCGAAGATGAAGACGGTGGTCGAAGACCGGAGATCTTCACCTCATTTGGATGGTAACTGATGTCCTGATTGGGAGGCATCCCGAAATATGGATAATGAGTGGTGATCGTACAGATGTACGTGGAGATCGATGGGTATGCGAGGTATATAGTGCCTCTGGTTTTGTTCAGACCCGGAACGAACTAGTAAATGGACTGTGTGTTTGACATTGGATTTTATTCTGTGTTGATTGATCTCTATTAAATATAAATCTGTTTGGCGACAGAGAATTTATTCTTTTTCTTAACTCCCTTCTCTGAGACGCACGAGCTCAGAGGTTGTATATCGATGGACATCAGTCGCATGGCATGAATTGCTAGTGTGACATGCCTAAGTGGCAAATGATCAAGGCTTCTGTTGAAAAGCAAAGTCTTGTGGTGATGATCAAAGCACCGCCTGTGTGGCGTAGCTTTGTGTATAACGTGAATTCGTGAACCTCACACGCCGGTATGAACCAGAAACGGGAGAGGACCTCAGGGAAGGCATGCGTTTCTTTCTAGTTAGAGGAGGTGTCGGTGCTTAAACTGGCTGACATTTATATTATTTTCACCTATGTGGTTGTTTCTGTTGCGAGGCGCCTCGGTTATATCGGTCGATCTGGGACCGATAGAGTCATTCGTTGGCTCACTTACGCCCCAAAGGGCGGGGAAACACAGTGTTCAGGAATTTTAATCCACATCGGTGGACCGGCCCTGAAGATCCAAGGGTTTGACTGAGTACTTACCCTATGGCTAGGGCTAGAGAGTCGCGAAGTTGGTAAGGACTATCTTTTGCCTTGGTTCATGACGGAAATCCAATTTCCAAATACGTGACTGTGCGGTTTTGATTGTATACCTATTTATGGCGACATAGTGGTATGGGGCATTAATGCCATCTATGAATGATAGTTTTGATTTGAAATTGTTTTTGAAACATATAAACACTAGTAATAATATCAAATGCTTTTGTTTTATTCGTATCAAGCATATTTTGGCCGTTATAAGGTAAAAACTCTATCCTCCGGTTTGCGTTGCATTTTGTGATGGGAACTGAGTCTTATAATGGCTTCATTTTTATAAAAAGCATTGCGATGTTTAAAAGAATTATTTGTTTTAAAGCACTGGCAATCCGATGGAGTAAACCCGTTCCACGAAAGTGGCGTGGTCCTGTGATTAGCCATATTATAAATGTGTTAAGTAGATTTCTCATACCTGTCCCATGACTGACTCATAGTTTGTTTCACTTTCAAACTCGGGTGCCCCTTTTTCTACACGGGCAGCCTTATATTCAGGTTTTAGCTTGCTCTTTCTGGATAGCTGGAGCTGAAGATGGATTCTTCATTTATTTCTTTTTATGCTGCTCAGCTCCTATTGTACATATCATGTTTGTTTTGTGCTGTAGACATTTATGTATAGCTGAACTATATTTGTACTAAGTATGATCCTGTATACTGTGTAACTATGATGATTACGTTTATCCAGTATATTCTTTTGTTCATTTTCTGGTGTATTTATTTATTTCTGTTCTGGTATTATCTGTTTCTGTGTTATATTCCAAAGATTACCCTTAACACCGTGGTACAGGTTTTGGGGTCGTTATAACACCCCGTAATTCTACAACACTAAGATTCACAAATCAAGGCAGAATTAAATTTTAAAATCAAAATCAAGGGAAACGGGATACGCCATTGCGTTTGTCTCGGAATTCTACATGAAAATGAGTCCGAGTTTGCGTAAATCGGAGTCCGTATGAGGAAGATATGGCCTCTGGAAGATTCAGCGAAGTTCAAATTTCGAAACAGTTCAGAAAAACGAGTTCAAATTTCAAAAATCAGACCCAGATTGGGCTGGGCGGGAATTTTCCCGCCCAAGGCACCCAGGTCGACTGGGCAGTCGACCTGGGGGTCGAACCCCCCCCCCCCCCCCCCCCCCCCGTGCGCTTTTTCCAGTTTTCTGAACCTGGTTCGTTCCTCTGTATCTGGATGCCATTCTGACCAGATTCGTTGACTTCTACACTATATAAACAGCCCTGGTCTCCTTCTCTATTCACAATTCTTTTCTATCCTTATGCTGCCTCTGTGAAAATAAATAAATAAGAGAATAAAATAATATATAAAATAAATCAAGACGAGGAGATGCTGTTCAAGACTTTCAAGAAGAGGTTCAAGTCAAGCTATATGATTTCAAGTGAAGATTTAAACGACTTCAACGACTGTTTTTCTACGAATCTAATATAAACGTTTTTCTCTGTTCGTGACATGAAATTAAAGGAATAAAATAATATGCCAAATCATTCTCTCTATTCGAATTAGTGCCTATACTCTTGGACCTAATTAAGAATTGTTATGATTCGAGGACAAATGAGACTGTGACTATGAAACTATGGACCTTAAAACCATATGCCTCTTTGACTATGAACATTGCATATGACTATGAACATTGCCTATGACTATGAACATTGCCTATGACAATGAACCTTGCCTATGACTATGAACACTGCCTATGACTATGACTGTGACTATGAGAATTATTTCCTTGACTGTGAACACCAGCCTATGCCTTTGATTAGGAAAACATAAACTATTGCCTATGACATAACAAGGACAACTGTGATTAAACACCTATGATTCAGGACTAGGAAAGTGTTGCTTAAATTTTGTGACTATGAAATTGGGTCTAAACCTGATTCTCTATTCTGTCTATTCTTGGTTTTCTTTGGTTTTAGACATTGGGAATTTACCTATTAAGTTAGGTCTACCCATGTTCTTGAACCTACGTCTTTATTCTGTCTATTCTTGGTTTTCTTTGGTTTTAGACCATGAGAATTTACCTATTAAGTTAGGTCTACCCATGTTCTTGAACCTACGTCTCTATTCTGTCTATTCTTGGTTTTCTTTGGTTTTAGACCTTGGGAATTTACCTATTAAGTTAGGTCTATCCATGTTCTTGAAACTATACTATTCAACCCTTTTCATGTCGTAATCTATATGCCTGTGAATTGTCACCTTATGCCATTTGTTATGTCCATTCTTTCATAGCATTTTTGGTTCATTCCCTTTTTAATCGTGAACCTAGCTTTATCTATAATCTAGATTGAATCACGATTATACGAACGGTGGGAACACGATTTGGGCATAATATGAAATTTACTAAAAACGTAGTTATAAACTTGGAAATTGGCATAAATTGGGAACGTGTATTATGGCATGCAAATTGGATAAATTTGACATGAATTATAGGATGTGTAAATTGGAATCTACTATTGACGTGTTTACATGAACTGTGAACTAGAATAATAAGTCTAGTTTGACATGAACTGTAATTAGAATGTTAAATTAGGATTGGATTAGCTAATTTGGCATAATAAGTATATTGGTATAAATTTGAAATTGGCCATAATTTGGAATAACTGTCAGGTTTAGCAAAATCATGGTTAGTGATACTTGATTTGGTATAGTTTACATACCAAAAAGCATAAATATGATATAGAGGGGAAAATGCGCCATAAGAATAAATGTTGACAATTTACATTAAAAGAGTAATTAGGAAATAAGTAAATTAGGAATAATTTACTTATAGAATCTGGCCTAAATGAGGAAATGTAAATTTAAACAAATTAAAGGTTTATTAACGACATCTCTTTTAATAATAAACCAGAAAGTTCTAGGGTGACAAAGAGGATAGTGTCTAGGCTTGGGTTTGGAAAATACAAGTTTCCTGCTCTCCCTGGCTATCCCTAACTGATCCGACGGACGGGATGGTTACTTTCAAAACCTGATTTGAAAACTAATCAAAACCCTTTGAACTTAGAAAACACGAATATGCCTAACCCGAGGTTAGACTGAGTTGCGATGTAAACATGCCCGGAACCAACCGGCACATCCAGTATTCGCAACAATATCTGTCTAATGTGAGTGGTCGCGGCTTTAATTTATTTAGTTAAAGCTAGAACAAGAATGGTAGGGTTAAGTTAACTAAGACACTTAACCAGTTCAACATGATAACTAAACTAATGGGTGGGGTTAGGTTCAGACTGACACTTAACACAGTTAAGCTAGAATGGGAGGGTTAAGTCCATAGGAACACTTAACCAACTTAACACAGTTAAGCTAGAATGGGAGGGCTAAGTCCATAGAGACACTTAACCAAACTCAAGGTAGCAAGAAAAGATTTGTAGGGGTTAAGTAAAGTTAATACACTTAGCCAAATTAACATGTTAACTAGACTAGAGGTTGGGGTTAAGTAAAATCTAATACACTTAGCCAATTTGATATGTTAGCTGGGCTAGACCGTAGGGTTAAGTAAACTTGAACACTTAACCATCAGGTTGTGATAAAGGAATGGGGTTAAGTCTAAAACATGAAGGGATAATACTTAACCATTAATAATAACATGTTAGTTAAAATAGACGGGCAAGGTTAAGTTAAAAAGGAACACTTAACCAATACAGGGTGAATGGGTAGGGTTAAGTAATAAATACTTAACCAATATAACTTGGTTTGTGGTAGGGTTAAGTCAACACGAGTTACTGATAACACTTAACCAGTTTAACAGGATAAATGAAGAGGGTTAAGTTATCTTGAATTGACTAATGACACTTAACCAATCCAAATTGACGGGAAAGAGAACTAAGTAGTAATTTTTAGTATAACACGGGAAGGAGCGAATGCCCGTCTGAGTAAAAAGAAGGCTCCAACGAATTGGGTTACGAAGCCCGAGGCTTCGAGGGGACGTGAGGGTTTGGTATCCGTCTATGAGGCTGCAGATGATCCTCCTGGGCTCACAGAGGTTAAGGTCAGCATTAGAAGAACCAGGGGTATGCCTTGGTTGCAATATATGGCAACCTAAAGACTAGGATGGACCGGCGTGAGTCGGCGAGAAAACGGTTGCCCTGTGATAGCAACTCGTCGTCTACCATCCATCTTCAGCCAATCGAGATACGTGAAGCGGAAAGGTGGAGAACTCCAAAAGACCATATACTTGCTATCTAGTTATGGGTGAGGATGGCCATAGGATAGTGGGGCATCGGGGGCCTGCGTATAGTTCTCATTTTTCAAGGTGTGCCTTTCATTAGTTGAGGGAGGGGTCAAGTGGGACCATAGCCACTGGAATAAAAACATACCTTAGCATCTGCATCGGCAGATATCTGAAAGCTCCCGACCGAGTTCTGTGTTTCTTGATTTGCCCTGCCACAGGACTTGGGCCACACATTACAGGACATGTGCATCTAGACAAGCTATAACGATTCGCGATACATGCGTGGGGAAGTATAGGAACATATACCACTCTAGGTAGTATGTCCTAGACTTGGAGGCATCGTTCGACAGGTAGCATAATCCGTAGTTGGACTAGCTGGCATAAACCCTGAATCCAAGAAGCGTTCAGCAGATGGCGTAAACTCTAGTTGAATCTAGAAAGCACTTGATAAGAAGACCCTAGATTAGATCTAGGTAATAAATAATAAATGGGTGCCCGAAGGCAATGGAAAATGCAGGGATTGGGATCACGTTATCGTTACTAGTTGGAACACTAGTTAGGTGGTGCAGAGATATAGAAACCAGTATAACAAGGAAATAGCGAAGCGGCGAAAGTATTAGAGCATATCCAGTTTATCTTATCCTAGCATATCTTGTGATTATCTTGTCTAAACTTGCTGACCCTATCGTCATGGTGTTATCTTGTATTCAGTTAATTCATGTCGTTTTGTTTTCCCCATGTTCACATGCTAGAAGTTACTGAACTTACTCAGGCTTTATGTCTGACTCTGTTTTTCTTTCGTCTTCTTTTCTTCCGTCCCCCCCCCCCAGGTAGTAAAGGAGGGAATAGTATAGCTCAGGTTAAGTTGGACTGTAACTCTTTCCCAGCTTGAAGATTTGTCGAAGTTTTGCTTGGATTCTCTTTTCAGATGCTATGGCTGGCTCTTGCTACAATTGGGGAATATAAATGTTGTTTTATGCTTCTTTATTTTGTAAGACAGATGATACTCTGATATTGTAAAGAAATCATTGTACAAACTATTTTATCAATAAAGCAAAGTTTTATTTTTCGCTGTTTAATTTCTGTCTTTCTTGTAATTTATCTGCTCTTTTACCCTAAATGCTCCACAGAACTTAGTGCATTCCCTTTGTGAGTGACACTAACGGACGTGGGGTGTTACAGTCGTCACATCGTGGTATCAGAGCTTTGGTTAAGCTTAGCTCTTGTATATAAAACATTAACAAACTCGTCAGAGATAGAACCAGTAGTGTTCTAGGACGAATAACTCATTGCAGATAGGATCATCAATATCCTAGTATGAGTAAAGCAGAATCAGAATAACTCGTTAGAGATGGGGTCAGAAGTGCCCCAGAACGAGTCGAGAGTTATATGTTTATAAATAACGTATTTGTGATGATATATATACTCTGGTTTTAGAAATATAATTTTTGAATATGTAAAAAGGTATATATTTGAAAAGTTAAAAACAAATTGCTTGTTGTTTGCATTGTGTGATAGTAGATTTGATTAATTAAATTATTAGAACGATAGTTAATTTTATCAATAAGAGAATAATGGTAGAATTTATTCGATTAAATCACACATTGAACTGATTTAAAAATAGATAGAAATATATACATGTGCATCATATATGTTTGAACAGGTAAATGGATAGCTGTTGAGTAAAGAAATTATTTGTGTGCCCGACAAATAGGTAAACCTTAATGAGTTGGATGCGAAATATTATTATATCAACTCCTGTGAATGCCATTGTATGCGGAGTGCTGGTTGTTATGTGTGTAATAATGAACGTCGCCATAGGATAGTAACAATTAATTTTGAACTACACTACATGGCATACTTCTTGAAGATAGGCATACTTCATCATATACCACATAAGCATTTGGAGCTTGTGTGATGAGGTGGAAGATTTACCATATGAGCGAGAGGCTTGTATGGCGATGACTATATATTACAGGTTGAACTGATGACTGATATGGACCATATAAAATGTAACGATAAATGGCCAGATTAATAAAAACCCCACAAGGGTCTGAAATTTACAATAATCATGTCTCTCTAGTTATTAGATATGTCACATGGATTATTTATTTCGCACATGGGACGAGGTGATGAGAATTTATTCTCTAGAGCAATTAAAATACACACTCCCTCAGGCTTTGACAGGGTGACGAGAATTTATTCTCTGGAGTTATTATCTATACACTCTCCCTTGTAAACACCAGAATATATCACTATAAATATGTGTATGCTTTATAGGATTTATTGGGTACCTAATACGACCCAATAAATTTCCAAACCCCTCCCCGTACAAAGGAGGTTATGGCGAAATTTTTCGAAAATTCCGGGTGTTAGCCAAATTTTTGAAGAATTTGAAAATTCTCAAAAACTGAAAAGTTGGAGAATGGAAGCCAGATTGAACGTAGAGTTGATAAATCAAACCACTTTCGACTTTGTTCCTTTTCGGGGACGAAAAGTTTTAAGTGGGGGAGATTGTAATGACCCGGAAAATCTGAACCAATTTAAATTTTTTAAATTGGCTATTTTAGTGGATTTTAAATATTTAAAATAAATATTTTAAATAATAACGATGAAAAGTAACTTTGAATCGACATTTGAAAATGAATATAATTAATTCTAATTATAAACAAGGCCTGAAATGGCGCGGTAGTTTCAAAATTTGAACTCAAACTTTGACTGAGTGTACCGGGTGCAAATCAAAACGGATTTGAGTGAAACCAAAAATATTTAAATCTGTTAGTGAATATCTTTCTAACGAATCTGAAAAATCGAAGTTTCATAGAGGGAAGCAAAAGTTATAGCCAAATGAATTTTCAGAAAGGTCGCTATAGAATTTATATAGCCCGTGAAAATGGCCATTTTGCGAACGACCTCAGAATCCGACAAAACCACTTTTGTTGGATCCATGATGTCAAATTATTGCTAGGTTTCAAATTTCATAATTTCTGAAGTTAATATATGAGTGTGGCAAAGGAAAACGTGTTTTGGTCAATTAAAGTTAAAGTGGATCGAATAGAATTGGGCCATTTTTCAAACGGTCTCAGAATTCGACGAAACTAGTTTTGTTGGGACCGTATCGTCAAAACATAGCTAGACATATTTTTCTAGAAATTTTCAAATCAGTTTATGGCCCTGGAAAATTGAAATGTACGTTCAAATCAAATATTGAATGTTTTATATTTAATTTGAATGAAAACTGACTGAAACATTCAAATGGGCCTATGAAACATATCCCATTGTGTTCGGAATGGGGGTAAAACGTTAGGGACGACAGTCGTTGGGTTTGGATTGGAGCTAGTATGTGAAGAGGGGTATTTTTGAATAAATATATATATATCGGCGAATCAGAAAATTTCTTCAATAAAAAAAAACGTGTTTCTCTCTCCCTGATACCAGGTCGCGAACGACGGAAAGGAGTTCGAAACTTCTCTCTTTGATTTCTCCACAACCACTCAATGAAAAATCGTGATTCTTGATTCATTTTAAAGCTCTAGAGCTCCTCTTCACATCCATATAAGGTTTGGATTTTTCCGTTCTGTGATTGGAGAGTTACGAGCCGGAGAAGTTGCGCCAATCGTCGCCGCCTTGCTCCTCCGATCCGCCGTCGCAGGGAGCCCACCTGGCATCGATCCGTGCGCCTCTCCAAGGCCTTGAAGGTGGCGCTGGCCGATCGTTGCAACGTTCAACGGATTAAAAGAAATCTTGAAACCTAGTTTTGAACCATGGTTAAAAAGGTACGGCTTGGCTATTTTGAACTGGAAATAACACTTTTAAATGTTGCAAACTTTGTAAAAATCATATCTTTTTGCTATGTGGTCGAAATTCAGTGACACAAGAGACAGTGGACTCGTGTGGACGTCTTCTACATTCTAGAAGAGACCGCATATTTTTCTGAGCCTTCTGCTACTTTTGGTGGAGTGGAACCCAAAGTGAGATTTCTAAATTATAAACGATATGGAAAACGACAATGTATAAATTATATAGTCGATGTATGAGTTGTATAAGCGCTGTACACCTCTTGTATAAGCATTGTATAAGTTGTACGTTCGATATATAAGTTATATACGCGTTGTAAAAATTATATATGTGTTGAAATAGAAGTGAAATGCTTATACAAATATATATATATATATATATATATATATATATATATATATATATATATATATACGCCCCTCGTCCACAAACCATGGACGATAATTATTGGTTGTGATTGGTTGATTACGAATGGTTGATTAGAATTGTTTGTGTTTGAAATTGATTGATTGTGGTTGAAAAATACCCGGTTGTGGTTGAGAAATATTTGGTTGAAACCACATAGGATTAGTTTGTGGAAATGAAAAAAATATACATGCCGCCTGCGTGCGAACTAGATGCATGGAACCCCCATTGTCAAAAGCTGCGAGGCTTTAAGGTAGAGAGAGGAGTCGTACTAGGGACGACCCCGGTTTTAACTACCCTACCATTATGCTGTTGAAATTTTCTTAAATATTCATGTGTTAGAATTATTTTCATTTGTTGAAATTATTTTCATATGTTGAAACCATTCATGTGTGGAATAGAAATTCATTCGTTGAATAGAAATTCATGTGTTGAATGGTATTCGTGTTCGAAATAAATTGCCTTATAATAAAAATCCTATTTTTATCATCTATATGAACTATATAAAATAGTTGTATTTTGAAATAAATTGTTTTGCAATAAAAATCACATTTTTACTATATATATACAAACTATAGAAAACCGTTCATGTGTTGAATAGAAATTCATTCGTTGAATAGAAATTCATGTGTTGAATGGTATTCGTGTTTTAAAATAAATTGTTTTGCAATAAAAATCACATTTTTACTATATATATAAAAACAATAAAAAACCGTTCATGTGTTGAATAGAAATTCATTCGTTGAATAGAAATTCATGTGTTGAATGGTATTCGTGTTTTAAAATAAATTGTTTTATAATAAAAATCCTATTTTTATCATCTATATGAACTATATAAAATAGTTGTGTTTAGAAATAAATTGTTTTACATTAAAAATCACATTTATATTACATACATGAATTGTTAAAAATAGTGAAGTCTTGAAATAGAAGTCAGTTAGATAAAAATATCATTTTTATCATAGATATGAAAAGAATATGGTTTTGAAATCGAAGAATCGGTTATATATATATATATATATAATTAAAATATATCGAATAACGAAGCTACAGTTCGTGTTTTGAAACCGTGATTTCAAACGATTAATGCGGGAGATCCGACCATCGGATTTTCCCGAAACCGAAACCGTCGGGTTCGCTTTGGAAATATCTTTCCAACGACACCAACTTTGTAAAGATCCAACGGTTGGATTGTCTGGAATGTTTAATTCAAATCTGAAGAAAAACAGCGCCAGAATCGATTATATATATATATATATATAATTAAATTAAATCGAATAACGACGCTGCAGTTCGTATTTTGAAATTGAAACTTCAAACGATTGTACCGGGAGATCCGACCGTCGGATTTTCCCAAAACTGGAACCTTGGATTCGTTTTGAAAAGATCTTTCTAATGATGTAAATTTTGTGAAGATCCAACGGTTAGATTCTCAAATATGTGTAAATCAAATCTAAAGAAAAACAGTGCCACGGCAGCGTTATGGCCCGAAGCGTCGTTTGAATAAGTTGGCTATTTTAAAATAAATAAAAATAGAGATAAATCATTATAAGATATTATAAACGATATGGAATGTGAAATTTAGAAATTAACTGAAGGTGGGCTAAGTCGAATGGTTTCCTGGGTTTTGATCTGATGTTGGTTTCGGCCTTCGGGGTTAATATTTGGGAAATCGTTCTCTTACTGATTGACGGTTAGTGACTGATGAATTGAAATGAAGCGTGTGTTGTGTTTGTGTAGCACTTTTTAATTACATACGAGAGTTGCTCAGAAAGACTGGGTTTATCCCATTCTGAATAACTGAATCGATGATAAGAAGTCGAAGATGAAGACGGTGGTCGAAGACCGGAGATCTTCACCTCGTTTGGATGGTAACTGATGTCCTGATTGGGAGGCATCCCGAAATATGGATAATGAGTGGTGATCATCCAGATGTACGTGGAGATCGATGGGTATGCGAGGTATATAGTGCCTCCGGTTTCGTTCAGACCCGGAACGAACTAGTAAATGGACTGTGTGTCTGACATTGGATTTTATTCTATGTTGATTGATCTCTATTAAATATACATCTATTTGGCGGCGGAGAATTTATTCTTTTGCTTAACGCCCTTCTCTGAGACACACGAGCTCAGAGGTTGTATATCAATGGACATCAGTCGCATGGCATGAATTGCTAGTGTGGCATACCTAAGTGGCAAATGATCAAGGCTTGTGTTGAAAAGCAAAGTCTTGTGGTGATGATCAAAGCACCGCCTGTGTGGCGTAGCTTTGTGTATAACGTGAATTCGCGAACCTCACACCACGGTATGAACCAGAAACTGGAGAGGACCTCCGGGAGGGCATGCGTTTCTTTCTAGTTAGAGGTGGTGTCGGTGCTTAAACTGGCTGACATTTATATTATTTTCACTTATGTGGATGTTGCTGTTGCGAGGCGCCTCGGTTATATCGGTCGATTCGGGACCGATAGAGTCATTCGTTGGCTCACTTACGCCCAAAGGGCGAGGAAACGTAGTGTTCAGGAATTTTAGTCCACATCGGTGGACCGGCCCTGACGATCCAAGGGTTTGACTGTGTACTCAACCTGTGGCTCGGGCTAGAGAGTCGCAAAGTCAGTAAGGACTATCTTTTGCCTTGGTTCATGACGGAAATCCAATTTCCAAATACGTGACTGTGCGGTTTTGATTATATACCTATTTATGGCGACATAGTGGTATGGGGCATTAATGCCGTCTATGATTGATAGTTATGATTTGAAATTGTTTTTGAAACATATAAAGACTAGTAATAATATCAAATGCTTTGTTTTATTCGTATCAAGCATATTTTGGCCGTTATAAGGTAAAAACTCTACCCTCCGGTTTGCGTTGCATTGTGTGATGGGAACTGAGTCTTATAATGGCTTCATTTTTATAAAAAGCATTGCGATGTTTAAAAGAATTATTTTTTTTAAAGCACTGGCAATCCGATGGAGTAATGTAACACCCCGTAATTCTGTAACACTAAGATTCACAATTCAATGCAGAATTAAATTTTAAATTCAAAATCAAGAGAAACGGGCTACACCATCGCGTTCGTCTCGGAATTCTGCATGAAAATGAGTCTGAGTTTGCGTAAATCGGAGTCTGTATGAGGAAGATATGGCCTCCGGAAGATTCAGCGAAGTTCGAATTTCAAAACAGGTCAGAAAAGCGAATTCAAATTCGAAATCAGACCCAGGTTGTGCTGGGCGGGAGTTTTCCCACCCAAGGCACCCAGGTCGACTGGGTAGTCGACCTGGGGCACCAAGGTCGACTAGGTAGTCGACCTGGGGGTCGACCACCCCTCCCCCGCTTTTTCCAGCTTTATGAACCTGGTTCATTCTGATGTATTTGGTCACGTTTTCTGCCTAGGTTCGTCCGCCTAACACTATATAAACAGCCCTAGCCTCGTTCTCTATTCTCAATTCTTTTCTATCCTTATGTTGCCTTTGAGAAAATGTATAAATAAATAATATATAAAATAAATCAAGACGAGGAGATGCTGCTCAAGACTTTCTAAAGAGGTTCAAGTCAAGCTAGTATTTCAAGTGAAGATTCAAACGACTGCAACGACTGTTTTTCTACGAATCTAATCTAATCTCTGTAAGTCAGTTACTTCTTAGATTTGAAATTTCTCTTTTCGTGACATGAAATTAAAGGAACAAAAGAGTATGCCAATTCTTTTTATTCGAATCAGTGCCTATTTCTTTGGACCTAATCAAGAATTGTTATGATTCGAGGACAAATAAGACTGTGACTATGAAACTATGGACCTTAGAACCATATGCCTCTTTGACTATGAACATTGCCTATGACTATGAACATTGCCTATGACTATGGATATTGCCTATGACTATGAACATTGCGTATGACTGTGACTGTGACTATGAGAATTAATTCCTTGACCATGAACACAAGCCTATGCCTTTGATTAGGAAACATAAACTATTGCCTATGACATAACAAGAACAACTGTGATTCATGACTAGGAAAGTGCTGCTTAAGTTTTGTGACTGTGAAATTGGGTCTAAACCCGATTATCTATTCTATATATTCTTGGTTTTCTTTGGTTTTAGACCTTGGGAATTTACCTATTAAGTTAGGTCTACCCATGTTCTTGAACCTACGTCTCTATTCTGTCTATTCTTGGTTTTAGACCTTGGGAATTTACCTATTAAGTTAGGTCTACCCATGTTCTTGAACCTACGTCGTTATTCAAAACCATTTTATGCCAGTTGTTATGTCTATCCTTTTCATAGCAATCTTTGGTTCATTCCCTATTTGCTACGAATCTAGATTTATCTATAATCTAGATTGAATTACGATTATACGAACGGTGGGAATGCGATTTGGGCAAAATATGAAATTTACTAAAAACGTAGTTTTTAACTTGGAAATTGGCATAAATTGGGAACATGTATTATGGCATGTTCATAAGAATGTAAATTGGATAAATTTGACATGAATTATAGGATGTGTAATTTGAATCTAGTATTGACGTGTAAATCCAGCATTTACATGAACTGTGAACTAGAATAATAAGTCTAGTTTGACATGAACTGTAATTAGAATGTTAAGTTAGAATTGGATTAGCTAATTTGGCATGATAAGTATATTGGCATAAATTTGAAGTTGGCCATAATTGGGAGTAATTGTCAGGTTTAGCAAAATCATGGTTAGTGACACTTAATTTGGTATAGTTTACATACCAAAAAGGGCATAAATATGATATAGAGGGGAGAATGGGCCATAACGATAAATGTTGACAATTTATTAAAAGAATAATTGTGAAATAAGCAAATTAGGAATAATTTACTTATAGAAATTGTCCTAAATGAGAAAATGTGAATTTAGACAAACTAAAGGTTTATTAACGACATCTCTTTAAATAATACACCAGAAAGTTCTAGGGTGACAGAGAGGATAGTGTCTAGGCTTGGGTTTGGAAAATACAAGTTTCCTGCTCTCCCTGGCTATCCCTAACTGATCCGACAGATGGGATGGTTACTTTAGAAACTTGATTTGAAAATTAATCAAAACCCTTTGAACTTAGAAAACACGATTATGCCTAACCCGAGGTTAGACTGAGTTGCGATGTAAACCTGCCCGGAACCAACCGGCACATCCAGTAATCGCAACAATATATGTCTAATGTGAGTGGTAACGGCTTTAATTTAGTTAAAGCTAGAACAAGAATGGTAGGGTTAAGTTAACTAAGACACTTAACCAATTCAACATGATAACCAGACCGGTGGGTGGGGTTAGGTTCATACGGACACTTAACACAGTTAAGCTATAATTGGAGGGTTAAGTCCATAGGAACACTTAACCAACTTAACACAGTTAAGCTAGAATGGGAGGGCTAAGTCCATAGGGACACTTAACCAAACTCATGGTAGCAAGACAAGATTTGTAGGGGAAAAGTAAAGTTAATACTTAGCCAAATTAACATGTTAACTAGACTAGGAGGTGGGGTTAAGTAAAGTTAATACACTTAGCCAAATTAACATGTTAACTAGACTAGAGGTTGGGGTTAAGTAAAATCTAATACACTTAGCCAATTTGATATGTTAGCGGGGCTAGACCATAGGGTTAAGTAAACTTGAACACTTAACCATCAGATTGTGATAAAGGAATAGGGTTAAGTCTAAAACATGAAGGGATAATACTTAACCATTAATAATAACATGTCAGTTAAAACAGACGGGCAAGGAGCACTTAACCAATACAGGATGAATGGATAGGGTTAAGTAATAAGAAATACTTAACCAATATAACTTGGTTTGTGGTAGGGTTAAGTCATCATGAATTACTGATAACACTTAACCAGTTTAACAGGATGAATGAAGAGGGTTAAGTTAGCTTGAATCTACTAATGACACTTAACCAATCCAAATTGACGGGAAAGAGAGCTAAGTAGTAAACCTTAGTCAAGAAAACAACGATTCTGGAAACTAAGTGGTAAATCTTAGTTAGTAAAACTAAGTAGTAATTCTTAGTATAACACGGGAAGGAGCGAATGTCCGGCCGAGTAAAAAGGAGGCTCCAACGAATTGGGTTACGAAGCCCGAGGCTTCGAGGGGACGTGAGGGTACTCTTGGTATCCCTCTGTGAGGCTGCAGATGATCCTCCTGGGCTCACAGAGGTTAAGGTCTGCGTAGAAGAACCAGGGGTATGCCTTGGTTGCAAAATATGGCAACCTAAAGACTAGGATGGACCAGCGTGATTCGGCGAGAAAATGGTAGCCCTGTGATAGCAACTCGTCGTCTACCATCCATCTTGAGTCAATCGAGATACGTGAAGCGGAAAGGCGGAGAACTCCAAAAGACTATACACTTTCTATCTAGTTATGGGTGAGGATGGCCATAGGATAGTGGGGCACCGGGGGCCTGTGTATAGTTCTCATTTTTCAAGGTGTGCCTTTCATTAGTTGAGGGAGGGGTCAAGTGGGACCATAGCCACTGGAATAAAAACAGACCTTAGCATCTGCATCGGCAGATATCTGAAAGCTCCCGGCCGAGTTCTGTATTCCTTGATTAGCCCTGTCACAGGACTCAGACCGCACATTACAGGACATGTGCATCTAGACAAGCGATAACGATTCGCGATATATGTGTGGGGAAGTACAGGAACATATACCACTCTAGGTAGTGTGTCCTAGACTTGGGGCGTCGTTCGACAGGTAGCATAATCCCTAGTTGGACTAGGTGGCATAAATCCTGAATCCGAGAAGCGTTCAGCAGATAGCGTAAACTCTAGTTGAATCTAGAAGGCACTTGATAGAAAACCCTAGATTAGATCTAGGTAATAAATAATAAGTATATGCCTGAAGGCAATGGAAAATACAGGGATTGGGATCACGTTATCGTTAGTAGTTGGGACACTAGTTAGATGGTGTAGAGATATAGAAACCAGCATAATAAGGAAATAGCGAAGCGGCGAAAGTATTAGAGCATATCCAGCTTATCTTATCTTAGCATATCTTGTGATTATCTTGTCTAATCTTGCCAACCCTATCATCATGGTGTTATCTTGTATTCAGTTAATTCATGTCGTTTTGTTTCTCCATGTTCATATGCTAGAAGTTACTGAACTTACTCAGGCTTTATGTCCGACTCTGTTTTTCTTTCATCTTCTTTTCTTCCATTCCCCCCCCCCCCAGGTAGTAAAGGAAGGAATAGTATAGCTCAGGTTAAGTTGGACTGTCACTCTTTCCCAGCTTGAAGATTGGTCGAAGTTTTGCTTGGATTCTCTTTTCAGATGCTATGGCTGGCTCTTGCTAAAATTGGGTAATATAAATATTGTTTTATGCTTCTTTATTTTGTAAGACAGATGATACTTTGATATTGTAAAGAAATCGTTGTACAAATCATTTTATCAATAAAGCAAGTTTTATTTTCCGCTGTTTAATAATCTGTCTGTCTTGTAATTTATCTGCATCTTTTACCCTAAATGCTCCACAGAACTTAGTGCATTCCCTTTGTGAGTGACACTAATGGATGTGGAGTGTTACAAGTAAACCCGTTCCACAAAAGTGGCGTGGTCCTGTGATTAGCCATATTATAAATGTGTTAAGTAGATTTCTCATACCAGTCCCATGACTGACTCGTAGTTTGTTTCGCTTTCAAACTCGGGTGCCCCTTTTTCTACACGGGCAGCCTTGTATTCAGGTTTTAGCTGGCTCTTTCTGGATAGCTGGAGCTAAAGATGGATTCTTCATTTATCTCTTTTTATGCTATTCAGCTCTTATTGTACATATCATGTTTGTTTTCCGCTGTAGACATTTATGTATAGATGAACTGTATTTGTACTAAGTATGATCCTGTATACTGTGTAACTCTGATGATTACGTTTATCCAGTATATTATTTTGTTCATTTTCTGGTGTATTTATTTATTTATGTTCTGCTATTATCTGTTTCTGTGTTATATTCCAAAGATTACCCTTAACACCGTGGTACGGGTTTTGGGGTCGTCACAAATTCCATAGCGACTATTCTGAATTTTAAACTGGACATAACTTTTTACTGCCGTTATGAAATCTGGATTTTTCACATTCGTTGGAAAGATATTTTTAAATAGATTCAAATATTTCTTATTTCACTGAAATCCGATTTATTTTGAATCATGTACATTCATTTGAAATTTGAAATCGAATTTTCAAACTGCCGCGCCATTTCAGGCTCGTTATATAATTAAAATAAATTTATTTGTTCGTACTTCATTTAAAATAAATTTTTATTCGTAATTATTTAAAATAAATCATTTTAAATATTCAAAATTCATTAAAATAGCTGAAATAAAAATTTTAAATTGGTTCTGATTTTCCTGATTGTTACACTGATTTCGTTAATTACGCTATATAAGAAAAATACTTAGTACGTATAAATAATGTTACTTCTCGTATGAATGAGAGAATGTTTTAACGAGGTAAAATTATCAACTTGTTCTAAGTTTAAGGCATACAAGTTAATTTCCACATTTGACCGCTACATCAAGGCATAATGGCATAATTGCATAATAACAGATAGAAGTAATGGAAAATACAACATACATACAATTACAACTTGCATCCTAGGCTTATTGGAATAATTCTAGCAATGATCCAAGAATAGGGTGTAACTTCACACACACACACACACATGTACACACGCGCACACACACACACACACATATATACACACACACACACACACACACACACACACACACACATATAAATATATATATATATATAGGACTTTATTTATCTAATTTACCCCTTTTCTCATATTTCACATAAAAATGTTCATATTTGAATGGCTTTAAATCTGAATACATTCGGATTATCTAATTAGAATAGAACCCAAACCTATTCAAATAATGAATCAAATCAAATCTAAATCTTTTTAGGTTACAACCAAAGATTTAGACAAAAAGGAAAAATCACAACAAATATAAGTACATCACCCAATTGTTCTCAATCCACTATTGAAACCAAATCCACAAACCCAATATAAATTGACAATTCTTGCAAAATACATGAAAACGTGGGATTTTGGGGTTTACTGTTTAATATTGTCGTTATACCAAATCCTCTTATGCATACAAATCCATATGATAATCTATAAATTGAATATGCCTAAGAAAATACTAATTTCACTCACAGTGATTGGAAAGATCATAGATTTGACATTGTTGTGCCTATTTGATGTAAATTCCAACTCTAGAGATCTATATACATAAGAATCAATTGATAAAAATTCTTATATATTTCTTGTGATTGCAAGAATATATCATAATCTAATTTCTATAAGAAATGAATAGAGAAAGAAGAATAGGTTTGTAGAAGAAGAAAACCTATTTTTGCAATCAATGGTGGCAGTGTAGATGTGCAAACCGAGATAATGGCTAGGGTTTAGGTGTGAGTCTAGGGGTCTATTTATAGTTGCTTGTGTATGTAGGAACCGTAGGATTATTTAGATCTGATCCTAGTTGTCTATTTATATAAAATAGCCCCAAAACCCAACCAAACCCAGCCTCATTGGGCGTTTCAACCGCTAAACGGTCGACATCCCACATTAGGAGGGCGGTTGACACCCCTCCTACAGGGGAGATCGACCTCTTGGTCGCTGAACAGCCCAATGAACTTATGTGGGGTTGGAATATTAATTATATATAATGTAATTGATTTGGCTTATTTCTTACCTTGAATATATTATTTCTGTTCTTTATTTGAAATTAAAAATCATCCAATTTCTTGGATATATATATATATAAATGTGTATGTATATTATTAATCAAACCACACACACACAGATATATATATATATACACACACGTTTACTATCTAATTTCATTTTATTGTAACTTCTTTATACGTTTACTATTTTCAACATATTATATATGAAAACGATTCAAAATTTCGCCACAATCCAAATAAAAGATTTTCATAGCCAAATTCTTAATGCTGAAAAATCTCATTTTTCATTCTGTTTATATTTTATTATTTAATTGCTCATTTTCGTTAATTATTAATATTTATATTTTTAGGTATATTTTATGGGGTGTTACAATTCACTTCTTCGCAAGGCATCTAGCTGTAATATTCAAAAAGGACTATTGTACCAAGAGGATTCTCCATCCCGCTATTTCAGTGTGCAGCCCACTATGATGCCAAACGAGTGTTACAGGATGTACATGAAGGCGAGTGTGATGACCAAATTAGAAGGAAAACTCTAGCAAAGAAAATTCTCCATTACGGCTATTTTTGGTTGATTGTTGATCGAGATGCAGTTAACTACACTCGAAAATGTGATAAGTGCCAAGGATTCTCCAATATTCCAATAGCCCCACATACTTACTTACTTAAATGGTTAGTCCATAGCCATTCACAATATTGGGAATCGATATCATAAGAACCTTGCCTATATCTAAAGGCTCGATATTCTATCATTGTAGTTAATTACTTCAGCAAATGAGCTAAATCTGAGCTTCTCGCCACAATCACTATAAAGATAATAATCAACTTTACTGTTTGCAACATCATATGTCGTTTTGGTATTGCTAAAACTATCATTTATGAGAACGGGATCTAATTCGACAAGTCTTACTTCTAGGGTTCTGTCGACGCCATTGCATCAAGAAATAGTTTTCGATAGTTTCTCATACGCAAGCAAATGGAAAAATCAGAGAAGTCAATAAAGTCACCAATTCGATACTCATGTAGCATTTGGAAAAGGTCAGAGCAAATGGGTATATAAACATCCATTTGCCCTTTAGGCAAACCAAACTACCCATAAGTCAACGACTGACCATACTCCATTCACTCTCTACTATGGCTCTAAAAGTGTAATTCATGTTAAACTTGAATTGCAATCTCGTCATGTTAAATAATATGATCCTTGAACCAATAGGGACCTCCTCGTGAAATCCCTAGACTTGTTTGATGGGAAGCGAGTAGAGGCTAAACTCAGAGAAGCGCACACCAACAACCGGTTGCTCGATACTTCAATACTAAAGTTTGTTGAAGCACTTTGACATTGGCGATCTTGTCTTGAAAATGATTTTTCCCACATCAATGGGCTTGGTCCTTGTTGGGAAGATCCTTACGTCATTCGGTGGAGGCTTGGAGATGGAATCATCAACCTAATGACCGTGGATAGCGCCGGGCAACCAAAAGCATTGAATATCAATCATCTTCATCGCCGCTTTACTTATCCTTTATTTAGCATATTTTATTTTCCGTTTCACTCATAATTTGTTTTCAAGTTATTTAGTAAGGCGGATGTTGCCCATATTTTCTTATTTTTTTAATAAAAGCACCTTGTATCTCACGTTCTAGGTGTTCCTTCACTATACGTAGTATGTTAATTATTATATAACCAACTTGCATGCCAAGAGTAACACTGTGAATGCGATGCTTCAGAAGCATCGGTTCATCACTTCGAGTCCGTCATTGGGCTTCTTTCACATGGGTGTGATCCGACAACCCACAAACCAACTAGAGCCTCTAACAAACGACGAGGTCGAGCACAAATAATTCACAACACTCACGACTTAAGTGTCCGATCACCAACCCTAATTCTTTAGACTTTTGGTTAAATATTATAAGCTAAATGAATGTGATACCAACCGTTCACTTGGTCAAATCCGATCTACGGAGCTTAAATTTGAGTACAAACTGGCAAACAAATGATGTCTACAACTTTAACCCAAACTAAATGATGGGAGAGTATAAAGGATGAACCAACTACGTCCATTACACAAGCTTGAATCAACGAAAGGTGAGTATAAAGAGATTATTATGATGCCTAACTCCTATCTCCTCACAACTTGTAAGTGATGACCTAAAGGAGGTATTAAGAGTGTAATCTACTACTTCAAACTTCACACGACTTAGGATCACGATCGGAAGTAAATATCAAGAGTGAAATCTCGAATGAATGATCCATGTTTAGTGTAACGACGCGTTACAACGTGCAAATGCAACTTAGGAAAAGTGGCACAAAAGATTGAACACTTAGATCGAATTCACATGTAAATAAAAGGAAACAAATTTTTATTTACAAACAATGATATCCATGTAAGTGTTATCGTATTTTCATAAGTGAGGGTCATACTCGCAAAATACTCAACCAAAAAATATGAATATATATTTACAATCCCAAAAGACAACAAGTTGAGCAATCATCCTATTTCTTTCCCTCGGGCATATTCTTTGATAATGGTGACTTACTCCTCTTGTCGCCCAGTTCCTCTTTTTTACGTTGCCACCACCAAAGATTTGATTTTTCTTCCCCTTAGTTGGAGTAGGCCTGGGGTAAAGCTTCATCTCAAAGCCTTATGGAAATCCAGATTAGATGATTCCTCAGGGAGGATCGTTTTCATAATCGTGGGACCAAAAACCCTTTCTGTTAATGCCACACCTTCTCATCTTCTTCTTATGCCTTCTTCTCCGCCTCAGTCTCCCCCTTCTTTATGGCAGCTGAGTATGTTGTTGTTTAGCTAATGCTTGTGTGGTTGGCCTACCGGTCCCACTTCCAGCTCTAGTGATGATTATCTCTTCTTTTTCCAACTCTTGTCCAAACTTCTTCAATGATGGTATGTATACCATCTCCACCTTCATTAAGCTTTCATAGGCGATCTCATCCCAAGTTATGCCCTTCATGAATGGTGGTAGCAAGGGCATGAAAGGTCTAGAAATTGGAATCATTAGGACATAATCGTGAATTTGCATCCTGGTTGTACCTATAGCATAAAAATGAAACAAAGTTTTCTCCTTTTACTATTCGGTGACTCAGTGAGAAGCCAAATACCTTCTTCTCAAACCTTAACCATCCTTTAAAAGAAAAAGTAGACATAATTTTTGGCTTCCTCTCCATAACTATCCATAGAAATTGTACCCTAGGTTATCTACGATCAGGATTTTCTGAAAGCCAAGCTGGGATTTTTGGGGTCAGACCCCAGATCGATAAATGCTTGTTGAAAGGGGCTACTCTTGGTTGCATGCAGAAGGATTGGGGACTAAGAAAAATGACTCAATATTGATCCACTGAGCTAGTGGTATGTGGAATAACAACGCTCTTATTCATGATTTCTTTCTCTTTCCTCACGGAAGTATTAGTTTTCTGAAGATTCTTCATCCACATGCTAGGTATCCAAAGTAGTAGCATGGTCATCTAAAAATCGCTCTCGTGTCAAGGATAAGATCCTTTTATAATTTCTTCTCCGTATGAGGTCACATTGGCGGATAACCTGGAATTGAACCCTAGTATAGCATAATCAAATTTCTCCTTATTCGTGACCTAGTCCACTTGTGCTAGATCTCTAAGTTCCTCCAACAGAGCTTTGGCATTTCTCATCACTTTATTAGTTTGCTCTAGCATAGCTTTAATTAAATCTTTGTCTTCCTTTTCGGCCTTCCACGCCTTCTCTAATTCAGCTCTATCGGCCTCTCTCTCCTTCCCGAGCTCTTCAATTTATTTCTTTAACTGCTTAATTTCCGCAAGCTCTCACATTCTCCTCAATATGATTTTTTTTGTCTTTATCAACACCCACTATCATAAATGAATGGGGGCTAACTCCTTTTTGAATTTTTCTCTAGCCTGGGTTGACACCTCATCCATATCAGCAATTTCTTATTCGATTTCTCCAATCGCTTTCTTAAGTTATTAATTTTGGCTTCCATTGATTTCACTTTGTCTTAATCTATCCTAGCTTCGAGTTTCAAGAAATTCAATCTCTGCATTCTTCTTTACCAGATCAGATAGAATTTCTACGTAATCCATAATGATCCTATATTGGTTATTAGCTTCGAACACCCAATTTTAAGTTTCTTTATCAGGATTAGGTGCATTTGAGGTACAAAATCTTTCTTATCAAAATAGATCCTTGGGAATGACTGCTTAAGGTATTCCTTCTATTGTTAAATAGTCAATTCCAACTCAAAACCCAGTTACTTTTCAATTATCTTCTTCCTTTCCCCCTCATCCTGACTTTTTCACCATCTTTGTGCCTACATTAGATAGCCTTCTACTCGTATCTTTGGGTAGAGGTAGTAGTGGCAATAGTCTAGTAGGAGGAGGAGAAGGTGTGGGCGCTATAGATTTCCCTATAGTTCTAGAGTTGTATTTCTTGTCAAAACCACTTAGTTTGATATTGGCGGGTGGGGATTGAGATCGAGGAGGATAATTGTCACTTTGGCGGTAGTTAACCTCATAGTGTATGCAACCTACGATGCGGCCATTGTCCATGTACTTTGTCGAAGAAAGATCCTCCTATGTTAGGTTGTAAAGGGGGAGAGCATTCTTGGTCTCTATCTTTATCCCCTTCTTTACTCCTATCTTTGCCCCGCTCTTTATCCTTTTATTTATCTCCTTCTTGAACCATTATGCATTCACAAAACAAAACATGAGTTAGAGATAATCAGTCAACACATATGTAGGTGGTGTCATGCAATGCTTATGAAAGTGTATCCTAGTGTCCCCCTCCCTCTCAAATAGACCGGATTCAATTTACTTGAGGGAGTTATCTCCCAAACACATGATGGAGCTGAAGTTATTTTAAATATTGTAAGTAGAATCCCTATACTAGCATTACCAAATTGAAAGGATGTCATTTTTAGCGGTATTTTATCCATTATTTTTAGTTGTCCTTCCACCATCTTCGACATGGACTTCTCAATAATTGCTACGGGGATACCGATTTCGGGACTTTGCCCATCCTACTCTCTATTGTTGGATAGGAAATTGGAGTAGGTGGAAGACCCTCTCCTCTTTCAAGTTACTCTTTAGTGTCAACTTCTTCATTATCAATCCTTTTGAGCTTTGACAACTTTCGCTTTGACTAAGGGTAAGTCCGGATGCCCGACAAGGGGGCATGTCCCTAATATCCCCTTCATTAACTACCACACTTTATCATCTCCATGGTCGATGGAACCACCTTCATAAAATAGATCTAGAGTATGCCAGAGATATTCAGAGATCAGGGTTTCAAATTGTGAAAGTATTCTGTTACATCTCTCAAGTTCAAAACCATATCCATGTTCTCTTATCCCGATGGCCTTGGGTAATTTCCTATACAATTCTGATTTCATGTTAGTCTAAAGCTTATGACTCACATAACTAATTATGCTACAAGTTAGTGCTTAGACACTTAAATCTTTTTATCTATCGCCACACAAGAATGGACGAACAACTCATATAAAACCTCTGTGCATGAAATTGTTCAACTTATTCCAAGCTTTAGGATTATTTAGCTATATGGTAAAGCTTCTAAATACATGAGTGGCAGGGATATATTATAGCTCTTGAAGAAATATTGTTAACCGACATTTTGATCCGATTACCAGAAGTAGTCCAGGCCCACATGACTTGGCCCATCGCGTGGTTCAATGGCCCAAAAGTGTTTCCAACATCCTTAAGAATCAAGCCAAGATGAAGTCGCACGAGAACAGTCGTCACGGCTCGCCAAAATTCTCTCAGATAATACAAGTAATGAATCAAGTGTACACACTCAAAACCATGTGATCGTATCGAGAAAATCATGGTCCTGGCATTAGAAGACTCAAGTCGGGCCACTGGCCGAATTTCGCATCCGTCGGATGCGAAATTCATCAACATCAAAGATTGCTCACCCGGCACGGATTGATCACCTCAAAATACGTGATCGTGCAAGGTGGATCACTTTAGAAAACTTGCCCTGGCTCCACCAAACCTCTTCTCCAAAGCCTCCGCACCACTTCACGTTACTCTCTTGGTTTCTCAGGTTTGCATCACGAAAAATAGGATCACACCGAGCGGATCACCGTCAAATACTTGATCGAACTGATGCGCACAACTCCAAAATCCTACCCTGGCACACTCTAGCCTCGCATCCTTGACCCTGACTTTGCATACCTCAAAATCCTGTGCACCACGTGTGGCGCAGCTCCAAAACACTGCCCCAGCAACACCCTAAGATCTTGCATCCACTCCATGAACTTCACTTCGCCACCCATATTTTGCATCATTGAAACTTCCCATATTTCGTATCCCCAAAGCCGAATCACGCATCCCTGAAGAAGTGGATCAACAGTGCCAATCCAACCAAAACTCTGGATCATGCCGCATCATGCACCATCAAAAACTCATGTCAAGCACGGAAGCATTGTATCCCAACCGGTGATACGAATAACGTATCCCTACCAGAGATACAAAATTCGTATACCTTCATGGGATACGAAATTTTGTATCCCACACGGGATATGAAACTTTGTATCTGAAATCAGGAAACGAAATTCGTATCCCCAAATGGGATACAAAATTTCGTTTCCTACACGAAATACCAATATCGTATCCCCATAGGTATACGAATTTTGTATCCCCCTTTGGGACGCAAAAAAATCAAAGCTTGCCCTGGCAAGCTAATCTCCTGAAAATAGCTAATCGACACATGCCGATCACCTGTTTTTGGCTGATCACTACGAGATGCGACATTTTCCCAAGGGATACGAATTTTGGCTAATAGTCCCAAAATCTCACCTACTCCTACCTACTCCACTTCCTATAAATACCCACTATCTCACACCTGAAAGAGGCTGGCATTTTGCTCTCTTCACACCTCAAGAAGGAACTTCGATACCAATAATGTCTTCTTGAACACCTTGGTAAGAAGAAGATCGACATACTTAAAATTCCTCGTACACCATGGACCTCAGAACTCCTTGACAACTCCAGATCAGCAAGGAAGCTTGACAGCAAGGATTAATATAACATTGTTAATCAATGTAACTACTTGTAATAATGATGTCCATCACTATATTCCCTTGAATGTGAATAAAATCAGCAATACCTTCAAAGGGGACGTAGGTTCAATCCAAACCGAACCACTATAAATTACTATGTTCTTTACCTTCCCGCATACTATTACTACATCTTGCGCACTTTTCTGCTCTGGGAATTTAGTTTCAAAATTTTGGAACTCTCAAGCGTTGGCGATCAGTTTTAGGCTTCAACACTTTGGCATGCCAGGTAGTGGGAGAAGGAGAACGCGAACCTACGATTGAGTTTCTGTCACTTCTATTGAGGAATTAAAACCTTGCCTTTCCTTTTATGCAAAAACTGAGACTTGGGATGCTACTTAAGTTTTCTTAGACTTACCGCCTAAGTGTATCGACAATGGTGAATAAAGGAAAGAGCCTCATGGCTGGACCTTCAATTATCAATCCTGATTTGGAATTTCCTCCTCAGCCTCGACTCACAAAAGCTATGACTAACCTAAATACTTCTAATGCACCTAACATCGATGCACTCATTGATCGAGCCCAACTCGATGAAAATTCAAGAAAGTTGGGCGAGACTCAAAGAAGCCTTGTTGACCATATCCCCTAGAACATCAGATTAATACAACGGCTTCAACAATATGCTCAACGAGACATCCTTTGCCTGCAAGTAGACTTGGGCATTCAGACTCCATCAAACTATGTCTCATCGAGTTCTTCCCTTGATCCTTTCCATGATAATCGTCGCTTCAATCATTCTCCCCTTGGGCCTAACCCCGACCAACGGGTTTGGCGCTCGACCTATCGCCTTGCAAGACCAACTAGCCTCGAGTCAAAAATTTCCGCCTATATTATGCATTGAAAACTAAGCACAAGTTCCCACTCATCGGCCTTAGCAAATTCAGGAAACCAAGGTCGAAGACTCTTTGAATCAAGTAGGCATTTATCCTAGAAGATATCCAAAGCTGCTCACTCTTGAGTCGAATCATGACCGTTATGATCTGGCGGAGGTTCGAAATCCTGTCCTCGCAAACCTCCTTCACAGCATCATAAAAAATCTAAGGGTCACGTCATCGATGATTGGGAAACCAGTGCAAGAAGTAATCCTTTCACCGAAGACGTGCATAACATTGAGTGGCCCCCACTTTTCAATATGCCATAGATAGAAGCTTATCCAAGGGGTTCATACCCTCGAAAATTCATACACCGTAATGAGTTTTGCTTGATTTCCGCTCACACCACAGACACGTTGAAATGCAAATGTTTACTTGTCTTCCAAGAATGTGTGCCTCTTCTATCGTTCACTTGGCTTTCACCGAGAGCTATCTCGACCTTTTTTAGCTAGTCAGGGGTTTAATCGATCAGTTCAGCACACACATCCGCTAGTGCACTAACGAAATTCTAACAAGTTACCTGGAGAGGTTCGATAATGCCTTGGAGGGTGTCAAAGACTTGAGCCCTCAGGCTATCCTGGACCAACTCATCGAGGGTGTATTTCCCAATTGCAAATTCGGAGCTTGGTTCTACCATGCACAAGCTAAGACCATGCAAATTTTTTACGAGAAAGCCAACTATTTCATACGCCAAGAACTAGCGCAAAGCAATCGACCTTCTCACTTTAAATACTTACTTCGAAATGAAGCCCAGAGCTCCAATGACTCTAACCCTAATGCTCCGCGTAATCCCACTCAAACTTGCAATGTTAGAGGTGGTCACAACAACAGGATGAAGCGTCAGAAAATTCCATCTTTCCGCAACTACACTTAATGACATCGTGAGAACATCTACCTTGCAACCTTCAGTGCCCTACCATACAAGAGGCCAAGGCCCGAAGGTCCGACGATCACACTATGGAACTCTACATAATATTGTTGGTTCCACAGCTCCTACGGACAAGAAACAAACCACTACCGCCACTTGTATGACAACACTGAGAAACTTATCCGCAAGGGAAAGCTTGAGCAATACCGGTAGGGTCCGTCACATGGAATTTTCAAGCCACTCAATGCTCATCAAGAATTTCAACCAACCAGGACTCTGTCCGACAAGTAAACTCCTCGAGATCATCACCTCGACTCAGCATGACTGCAGCAATAATAGGCAGCTTGAACATCATCGCCACGCCTCACAACTTATCATGCTTGACTCACTTTTTGTACCAACTTAGTAGTCTCCATTCCAAGTTATTTCAACATAAGTGTTTTAACTCTGCTAGATGGCTTGCGATTGACTTATAATTAACTCAGCCGCCATTTTTATGAAGTTTATGAACATTATCCTCAGCTTTCGAGATTCTTCCATGAATTGCTGAAGCACTGCTATCATGAATACGCCAAGCCCTAAGGATTTAGCATGGCCTACCTAAGTTTAGGCATACTCCAGAGGCGGTCGGTTGGCGTGATGATCCTGAAGACCAATGAGTATAGGAAGCAAACCTACGCTTCTGAGTACTCTGGAGTTGGTCTATTAACACCATTCCACCCAAACTTCGCATGCCTCGAGCTAATCGAGAGAGAAGTTTACCCACCCGAACTCTGCCCAACTCGAGTCTCTCAAGAAAGGATTTCCAACCAACTCAACCCTGAGTGCAATGCCGAGTCATAATACTCGAGCACTTGGGACCACAACTTTCGTAACGTAGTTAAATCCGAGGTCATTATCAGAGATACAGGTTTTCAACTCAATCCTACCTTTGCCTCCTTTGTCGGAGGCAAAACAGGATGGAAACAAGCCCTCTTCTCCAAAGAGCCACTTGTTTGTCGTGCCATGGCCCTTCTTCTCCACCTGATGCTCCGGCCACCCTCTAATTAGCTGGGGGCATGCCGGGAAGTACTATAAGAGCCATGTTCGGAAGTTGGCCCTGTCCTGCAACCTTCTTCTACAATGTAGTGGTCTCTGAGGATGTCATCGGAGATACTGGCTCGCAATCGTTCCAACCTATGTCTCCTTTATCGGAAGCGAAATGGAAATGCAAAGTAAGCCCTCTTCTCCAAAAGATACCTCCTTTTTGCTGTGTCGTAGCCATTTTCCTCCACTTGAAGCTCCGGCCACTCTCCAGTTAGTTGGGGACGCGTCGAAAATACCTACCGGAGGCATGTTCGGAGGATGGCTTGAGGGGACCAGCCCTGCAATCTTCTTCTACGATGTAGTGCTCTTTGAGGTCGTCATTGGAGATACTGGCTCATGACTCATTCCTACTTTTGCCTTCCTCATCGGAAGCGAAACGGAAATGGGAAGCAAGACCTCTTCTCCAGAAAACACCTTCTCTTCGCTGTACCATTGCCATTTCCCTTTGTCTCATGCTCCGACCACCCTCCAGTTAGATGGGCATAGGTCGAGAAGCACTACCCGATGCACTACCACTGAAGGCAGGCCCTAGGGCATCGGTCCTACAACCCTTTTCTACGATGCATTGGTCTCTGAGGTCGTCATCAGGGATATTGGCTCATGACTCGTTCCTACCTTTTCCTCCTTCATCGAAAGAAAAATGAAAACGAAAACCATCCGACTCTGAAAAGGCTAAAGTTTTTATCGCTAATAAACCCCCCTCGAGGAATGATCGTAACAAGGCTAGGGGGCAACCTAACTTCTCGACTTACTCGGAACTTACTCATACCCTCGAAGAGATTTATTTGGAAGTTCGTCTCGCTGCTAGTTTCAAAAAGCATCCCGCAAGGGGTTGACTCAAAGAGATAGACAATGGTCGACATTGCATATTTCACGATCTTGATGGTCACGATACAAATGATTATTGAAATCTCAGAGATATGATAGAAGAACGTGTCAGACATGCAGAGCTGGCACGGTTTGTCCATAACCAAGCCGTGGTGCTGGGACATGCACAACCCTCTAAAGGAAATCAGAATAGGCCTGGGATTAGCACTCGTCCCAATGGCATTGTTATCAATTAAACCTCTTATTAGCTCTGATGTCTTGGATGGAAGTCTCCTCGGCATCAATATCTTATGGCTTGTGGTTTGATCTATCAATTTTGTGGATACTTTGGTTATTTGGTCTTGATTTGCTTGGTCTTATGGATGTGGAATCGACTCTTATGGATGTTTGGTCTTAGCTTTTGGGGTGTCTCAGTTTTGGTTCATATGGACTTTGGGTTTTGGTCTTCTTATGTTTCCTGGATTTGGTTTTGTCGCCTTCGATGCTTAGGCTTTGGATGTGGCTTTATCGGGTTTCTTGGCTTCTATGTTTTGTGGCTCACTTATAACTCTCTCATTTCTGGTTTTTTGGGTTATTTGATTTTGGTCAGATTTTTCTCACTCTTGAAGCTCCCAAGCACCATTAATGGCTTCCATCTTCTTCCCCCTGGCTACTGAACATAGCTCGGACCATTAAAACGTTGCCCAAACATTTTCCATCAACTTTTGGACATTCACAATAATATTTTCACTGCTTTTGGATTACTTTGGACATTTATTGGATTTCTTGGACATTGAGTCTTTATTTTGGACATTGTTGACCAAGTCAACATATTTTTCACTCAACGGAGAAGAAGAATGACATTTTAGTCAAAGTTCAGAATTAACATACATTTTGTTATTCTATTGTAATTCTTTGTACTTAAAGATTGTTCGAACTTGTCCAACATTGTAATCGAATATTATATGATGAATGATTACTATAAAGTGGATGTAGGTGTTGGTGCTGAACCACTATAAAAAGTTGTGTTCTCCCGGCTTACTTTATTTTGGATTTGGATTATTGTGCTCACAATAAATGTACATCAAGGGTTGGCGTGTGCTGATTAAAGCGACAATTCCCCACATCAACAAATTATATTATTATTTATAAGTTTAAATTATTTTATATGCGATTTAATAAATATATTGTTATAATTTAATATTATTTAAATTTAAAATATAAAAATAGATTTTCTTAATATGTCATTTGAGAAAAGGGTTAAAAGAGGAGTTAGAAATTTAATTCTAACTTAATTTGTCTTAATGATTAAATTGAAATGAAATTATCAAATTAAGTTGAACTCATTTTAAGATGTGATTTAGAAGATAATAGAATGGGTTTTATGTGAATATGTTATGATTATAAAACTTAATAAATTGATTTGATAATAATAGATAATGAAAAGATTTGAATCTAAATATAATGGAAATTAAATATTTGGAACCGAGTTAATTCGGAAATTGAGATTTAATTTGTATGAAATTGTTAGAATGTGATTTAAGGTAAACGTGAAAACTAAAGTAATTGATTTAAGTAATAAATCCAAAACCTAGTGTTTTGGAATGCAGAATAGATCGTAAAGGAAAAACAAAAACTAGAGGAGGGTGAATAGTGTTTGTGAGAATTTAAACAAAATTTAAAACTTATGTGAAATGCATGATGAATCAATCACCACAAACATAATCACAAACACAAATTCAAACACAAATACAAAATAAATTGAAATAAAAATGCATAAAAGGAAAGAACATACCGGATTTTATACTGGTTCGGATTGCTCCTACGTCCAGTCTCATGCAATGCTGGATTGCGCATAGTTTTATTACAATATCCAAATTCATTTACAACCTCCTTGATTTCACGGCTACAAGGGATACCACCGATTTCAACCTCCTTGATTTAAAGGCTACAAGGGATGCCACCGATTCTATCCTCCTTGATATAACGGCTACAAGGGATACCACTGATTCTAACCTTTACTCAACCCAAACAATTACAAACAGCCCTAGAACTCTTCAATAGCACTTGATTCATAGAGTAGAGAGCGTAGAGAGAAGAAGTTTGATCAAAACGGAATTGAATTCGACAGAGTATAAGTGTAGAAATCATAAAAATGATTAAGAAAAATGATATATAGAAAGAGGATGAAGTTAGAGAAGAAGAGATGATTAAAAATTCAGTTTTAACCCCTTTTTATAGAGTATGAAAAGTTGCAACGATTCTGAATCGTTTCAAATAGTGAAAAGACATTTCCTTTCAAAATTGAAAAAAGTGACAGTTATATATCGACATGGTGTTTTTGGTATGTCGACATACCCTAGTGTATTTTTGAATTTTAAAGCATTTTTCAAGTGTTTTGATATAAAAATAATTCTGGAAATTCTTTAGTAAAAATCTAGTGTTGTAAATTAATATTATATGGTAGAAAAACATATGAAAACATAAATTTAAACTATATAAATATATTTATAAAATTATAACATTATAAGGTTTAAAATATATAAATGTATAAAGTAAAAGAATATAAATATATAAAATTTATGTTTGAAAAACAAAGAATAATAAGAAAAGATAAAAATAGAAAAGATACAAAATAAAATATAGAGAATTGAGGGTAGAATTGTAAATCAGAATTTGAAAATTTGAATTTGAATTTGAACCTGGAGTGCTATTTAGAGTCTTACAAAATCTAGACTCTATAACTATATTAATTTTGAACTCTTGAAATCTTGATTACTCATGAATCTTGAAATTTCTCTGATCTTTGAATCTCTATCATCTTTATAATTGTACGGTCTTCAGTAATATTTCCTATATATAATTCCTGCATATATATATATATATATTCAATGCAAAAGGTGTTAGTATATATTTTATAATCAATGATAATTGAAATAAGGTTGTTGTCATCAAAACTCCATTCTCTAACAATCTCCCACTTTTCGATGATGACAACCTTAGTTTATAAATTATCATACTTGTATATACCTGTTTGATGATGTTCCTTCTATACTCCCCATGTCTGTAAGAATCCTATAAACTATGCCTATATTTTATAATTTCTCCCCCTTTAGAATTATCAAAAAGAAATCCTAAATGTACTCCCCCTTAACTGTGAATTGGACGGTTTGGATAATGGAGACAGAATTCTCCATTTTTTCAATCACATTCCCATTTTCGTCAAATAGGACTTCTCCTACACACTCAACATTATCATCTTCATATGTCATCGTTGGTTGAGTCTCTTGTTATTCTTCCACCTCCATTATTTCTTCTTCCTCTTTTGGTTCTTCTTCAGGTTCTTCCTCTTCTTCCATGGCTTGATTATCATCATCGATGATAATCGGATTAGTCTCGTTATCCTTTTTAAACTTTAAGAGACTTCTCATTATTTTCCCTTGCCTATTTTGCTCCTGATTCATCCTAATCTGGAGTACTTATATCTCAGCCACCATTTGCAGTAGATACTCCATTTTTTCTTCAATTTTGATCACCTTAGATACCGTAGATCGTTGAAATGTACCCATGGATGGTCCAGCGTATGAATCAGAGTTGATTTGAGTATTTTAACTAGTGGAGGCCATTGTATTTTTTAATTTAGAGTTTTTATAAAGAAGAGGAATGAAAATGTAGAAGAAAAATTGAAAGAAAAGGATTAAATAGTTAAAATAACTAACTTTTGGTGGGAATTAAATTTGAAATTTTTAGCAGTTATATGTCGACATACCAAAAACTCTATGTCGACATAGTCTTGTTTTAAATTTTATTATTTTAATTTCTTATTTTATTTATATATATATTTAATTATTCTAACTCACTTAATGAACATATGCCTAACTCTCTCCTAAATTTAGTGAAGGTTGCTTCATTTAATGGTTTAGTTAATATATCTGCAATTTGTTTATTTGTTTCTATAAATTCAAGTGAAATCTTTCCTTAACTTATGTTATCTCGTAGAAAATGATGCCTCACACCGATATGTTTAGTTCTCAAATGATGAGTTGGATTTTTAGAAATATTTATAGCAATTGTATTATCGCAGTATATAGGTGATTTATTTATACTTATACCAAAATCGATTTAAGTTTGTTGCATATATATTACTTGTGAACAAGCCAAAGTAGAAGATATATATTCTGCTTCAGTTGTTGACAAGGATACGGTATTTTTCTTTTTATTAAACCATGATACAAGGGAATGGCCTAGAAAGTGACATGTTCCATTAGTGCTTTTACGATCGGATTTGCATCCTACATAATCAGCATCACAGTAGGAAACTAAATCGAATGAATCATTCTTAGAATAAAATAATCCAAAATCTGATGTATGCTTTACATACCTCGGAATTCGTTTTACAATTGTTAAATGTGTTTCCTTAGTTTGTGATTGGTATCTTGCACAGAGACATACACTATGCATTATATTTGTTCTACTAGCGGTGATATATAATAAAGATCCTATCATTCCTCTATATAGTTTTTGATCAACGTCTTTTGATATATCATCTTTACTTAAAGCAATATTAGTTGCCATAGGTGTTAGTCTACCATTTGTTGTTATTAAATTATATTATTAATTAAATCTCTTGCGTATTTTTCTTGATTAATAAATATTCCATTCTTTAATTGTCGAATTTGTAAACCTAAAAAGAATGATAATTTTTTCATATGACTCATTTTAAATTCTTTGTTCATAATTTCTAAAAATTCCATGTTCATTTTATCATTTGTTGACCTAAAAACTATATCATAAATATATACTTATACCAGTTGTATATCTTTGTCGTTCTTCTTAATAAACACAGTATTATCTAATTTATCTATTTGAAAATTTGATTGTAATAAATAATTTCGTACTCTATCATACCAAGCCCTAAGGGCCTGTTTTAATCCATATAATGCTTTCTTCAACTTATATACGTGATTTGGTAATTTCTCGTCTTCAAATAGGGGTGGTTTCTCTACATATACGTATTCCTTGACAAATCCATTTAAAAAAGCACTCTTGGCATCCATTTGATATAATTTTGAAATTATTATAGTTTGCAAAAGCTAGTAAAATTCTAATAGCTCTTATCTTGCTACTGGGGCAAAAGTTTCATCGTAATATATTCCTTCTTCTTGAGTATAACCTTGTGCTACTAGTCGTGCCTTATTTCTTACTACCTCACCATATTCATTCATTTTATTTTTATAGACCCATTTGGTTCCTATTATTGTTTTAACTTCTGGTCTAGGAACAAGTTCCCATACTTCATTCCTAGTAAAATGATTTAATTCTTCTTGCGTAGCAAGTATCCATGAATCATCAGAAGAAGAATCCTTTGGATTTTTGAGTTCAATAGTTGATATAAATGTAGTTGTAACACCCCGTGTATTCTATAACAGTGAAATTCACAAATTAAAGTATAATTAATTTCAAATCAAAGAATTAAGGGAAACGGGATACGCCATTGCGTTCGTCTCGGAATTCTGCTTGAGATAGAGTCCGAGTTTGCGTAAAACGGACTCCGTATGAAGAAGATATGGCCTCCGGAAGTTTTAGAATTCTGTTTAAAATTCAAAATCCGGCCCAATTGGCCAGGGCGGGAAAATTCCCGCCCAAGGCACCCAGGTCGACTTGGCAGTCGACCTGGGGCTAGCCAGATCGACTGGAAAGTCGACCTGGATAACCCGTGTCGACAGCCAAGTCGACACGGTGTCGACTGGGGTGTCGACCTGGCCCCTGAGCCAGGTCGAACCCAGCCCACCCTGGCTGGCCTGGTCTGTGTTTGGTCGATTTTCTGAGCCTTGCCTTGTCACTAGGGCTAGGTGTCAGCTCCTGGTTGGTCTCTCCTTTGAACGAACGGCTATTATTAAATCAAGCTCCATCGACGGTCCGAATCAACTCAAAAACACTATAAAAAGAACCTAAGACCTAGCCTAGATCATACTATTTCATTTTAGCCTCAGGCCGTCGCCATTAAACCTAGAGCTCTAAATTAAAAATACAAAGAACAGAATTATAGAAGACGAAGGACGATTCTTGAAGGCTACAACTAGAAGCTACAACAACTACGATGCTTTAGACAACGGATTTGGGGCTATTTGATTTGAAATTTTGATTTTGATTACTTGCTTCATATTGTAAGTTCTATGTCACTTTTTAGGCAAAAACGCTAAAATAACATGGACATGCCATGAATTGAAACTGGATTTAGGAACTATTGTTAATCCATGTTTATATTGTTTAACTTTGAATCATAATTTGGGAATATTGCTATGTCAACGTTGCAAGTTAAACTTATCATGATTTTGATGTTGTTATGAATCACTTGGGCTAAATTGTATGGCAAGTTGGACTAATACATGTCCATGGAATCACTATGTTTATTGAAATCTTTATGTTGATTAAACCATGCCTATGATGCTAATTAAACACTGTCTATGATGTTGATGGAACTATGCCGGTGATGTTAATATACCCATCATGTTAATGAAAAATTGGGAATTGCTAGGTTATGATGAAAAGTTGGAATCATTATGTTTATAATGCTAGATGAGAATCATTATGTTAAAAATACTAAATTGGAATCCACTATGCCTATTAGAATTACCATGCCTTTAATGTTTCATGTTTGTAATAAAATTATTATTATGCTCGCAATGATTATTATGCCTATGATGTAAAGTTGAAATCATCATGTTAAACTTAGTTGGAACCATTACTATGCCAAGTTATCATCATGCTAGTATTGAAGCCATGTGATATGGTATAGCCTGTTTATTTTGCAAGTGATGTTGGAATTGTCACATATGCCTATCACATGTTTGGTGTTATTCCCCTTTATCTCTTGAATTGTTTATGCTTGTGAACGAAGTACGTTTATATACGTTGGGGATACGATTGGGTAGAATAGGCAAAACTTGAATTGATTATAATCATAAATCGTGAAATTTGGCATAAGTAGAACATGAATTATGGCACGAAAACTTGACTTGAACATGCCATAACTTAACTTGAAAAACATGCCTTAGTTGGGCACGAAGTTGACATATGAACATGCTATGGAAATAACACGAATCTGATAAGAACATGGGCATGACTTTAGAAAACAAGAAAGTGGCCAACTCGAGGTTGGGTTGATTTTGTAGTGTAAATCTGCCCGGAACCGCCCGGCAAATCTAGTTGCTACAAACAATAGGATCCAATGTGGGTAGTTGGTCATATCACGCTCGAAACCCGAGGTTGGGTTGAGTTCGTAGCGTAAACCTACCCGGAACCGCCCTGCAAATCCAGTGGCTACGAACAATAGGATCCAATGTGAGTGGTTCGGTGCATTAACGAATCAATTAATGGCAATTAGGGTTAAGTCATGAACATGAAAAGACAACTTAACCAACTTGTACACGATTTGTTGGGCTAAGTCATAAACTTGAAACGACAACACTCAGCCAACTTGACATGACACGTAGGCGGGTCAAGTCGCGAATTTAAATGACATACTTAACCCTCTTGACATGACTAGACTGGAAGAGGATTAAGTCACGAATTACATGACTTAATCGGTTAGGCGGGTTAGGTCATGAATTACATGACCTAATCTGTTAGGCGAAACCCTAGACACGATCCTTTTCAGCAGTAACCCTCTAGATGTATCAAGGTACCCTAGGGCTAGGCCAGGTGGGGCACGATTACTGGGCTGATTGTAAGAGGTGAACGACGGCAGTGGGGTACGCCAGTGTAGGTTCGGTGGACTACGGTCATGCACGTATTTCGGGGCAGACACTGGGTATCTGTAGATTTATCTGTGCATCTTGAATCGTGTCAGGGGTTGACACCCTAGGGCTGATACACCCGAAGGTGGACCCAGCACAGGTGACTACATTCGTGATTAGCCATATGACACGGACACTTGACGAGCTAGAACTTGTAGGGAGCCGATCGACTAGATAAGCGCTCCGTAGGACCCCGTACTTGGGTCAGACCCCATTTCAGGGTCGTTTCACGATATTTGCCGTGGGATTTATTTCGTGATTAACTCGTGACATGGGCTTAGTATACTAGTACAGTCGATGCAACGAATCTTGAACATGTGATGCTTTATTTGACTTGTCTTGACTTATCATGATCACCTTAGTATATCTTGTCCACCTTGACACCCTTCTTGAGTTTAGTTCTAGTTCATACATGACATGTTGTTTTAACCGTTTTTACACTGAAAGTCACTAGGACTTACTCAGTCTTTATGACTGACCCTTTTCCTTTCGCCTCTTTTTCTTTCGTTTCCCGCCCCCCGGACCAGGTTCTCAGGGAGGGAATACCGCAACTTGACCAATTTTCACATCCAGCTTGAAGAGAAAGAATGTATTGCTTGGATCTTTTCCGTTTTGGACTATGGCTTTGGACAACAATTAGGGGACTTTTGCAGTTTATTTATGTTTTCTTTATGCTTCTTAAAATAATGAAATCAAGACAGTTACGATTTTGGAAGTATTGTAAGACAAATTATGACATGGTTTGTGAACACGTATTATGTTGAAATAAAAGTTGTTGTTGTTTTTCCGCTGTTTAAAAATATGTGTTCTTGTATCTGTCTTGTATATCTGTGACTTATACTTATAAACCTCCACCAAAATTAGGGCATTCCCTTTGAGAGTGACCTTAATGGAGGTGGGGTGTTTCACTTGGTATCAAAGCATAGGTTTACCAGATAAGATAAAAAGTTTTGAAAATTTATTTTCAAAAGAAAATTTAAAGAAGCATTTTTAAAGATAAAATGTTATATTTTAAAAAGGCAAAGTCCCCCAAGGCTATAGGTACTATCTCTTTTCCTTCGTTTTGAATCTATCCTTTTTGTTTCAGCATGTCCGAAGAACTTAAATTGCCAGAGGGTATACCAATACCTGGTTGGTTTAGACAATTCTTAGAAGCAAGGGCCACTCAGCCAGGTCCTACCGTTCCTCCTCCCCCAGCTGCAGGTAATCATCCAACTGCAGCAGCACCTCTTCCTCCACCTCCTCCACGGGGAAATACTATTGCTAAGATATATAAAGATTTTAAAGCTATGGGAGGAAAGGACTTCCATGGAACTGAGTCCTTCGTGGCAGCTAGAAATTGGCTGAAGGAAACCGAGGACCTATTTGTCATCTTTGAGGTAGAAGATAGGTAGAAAGTACAACTGGCAGTATGGCTACTTAAAGGCGAGGCTTCCTACTAGTGGGAAGTCACTAATGCAGAAAAACCAGTGGAAACATGGGAGGACTTTAGGGCAAGGTTTGATGCTAAATTTCTCTCAGAAGCTGAAAGGAGTTTGCAGTTGGAATTTTTTTTATTTCTTAAGCAAGGGAATATGACAGTCAAAGAGTATGTTAATCAGTTCGACGAGCTGGCTAGGTTCGGACTGGACCTAGTCAACACCGCGCACAAGAAGGCTCTCCGCTTTGTCAAGGGGTTGAATGAGCCATTACACAGTTTGGCCATGACCCATATACCCATGGGAGCTACGTATGAAAGGTTGGTGCAGATGGCATTGTTGAACGAAGAAGATAAGGGCAAGAAGGAGACAAAGGCAGAAAACTCTCAAGGGAAGAAAGAGGTCAAGCCCAACGACTCTCAGAATAAGAAGGTAGACTCCGAGAAAGGAGGCAAGAACGACAACTCACGTGATAAAAGGAAATGCAATTTCTGTGGTACGGAAGGGCACATAGCCAAGGATTGTAGAAAGAGGAAGAGAAAGCAAGGTGAATGTTTTCATTGTGGGGAGACTGGACACATCAATAAAGTCTGCCCTAAGAAGCAGACCAGACCTTCTGGGGTACATCGTTAACTTCTTCTAGATGCTTTGTTTTATCTTGTTTCTCTCCTCGATCCTATCTTGAGAACCATAGGTAGAATCTTTTTGGATGAAAACATGTAATTGAAACATGTTATGATTGCGAAATGGTTGCAAGTGGTCGCAAGTGGTTGCTCGTGGATGCATGAATACACATTAGGCACTAGATCGGCTCAGACACATTTTCATGTTGCATATGCATAAATGTATTTATTCGTATATGGATGAAGTTTAGTGTGTTGTCATATGGATGTTGCATTTGTATGAATGATTGTGCATTCATGTAGAATCATGAATAGGAAAATTTGCATACATAATAGATTCATGGCACTTACATAATTTTGCATTAAGGAGGTCAACTGAATCAGTAGACCGCCTGATTTTTGCATTAGATAAGTACATGTACACACACACTTCACATATGATCATGAAGCATTAGAAGTCTTTTAAGGACAATGGATGCTCGTGTTTGATGGATGAGTAGATGGATGTTTGGATGTTAGGATATACATTCTTCCTGAACTTGAAGATTTCGGGGACGAAATCCTTTTAAGAGGGGGAGAATGTAACACACCGTGTATTCTATAATAGTGAAATTCACAAATTAAAATACAATTAATTTCAAATCAAAGAATTAAGGGAAACGGGATACGCCATTGCGTTCGTCTCGGAATTCTGCTTGAGATAGAGTCCGAGTTTGCGTAAAACGGACTCCGTATGAAGAAGATATGGCCTCCGGAAGTTTCAGAATTCAGTTTAAAAATCAAAATCGGGCCCAATTGGCCAGGGCGGGAAAATTCCCGCCCAAGGCACCCAGGTCGACTTGGCAGTCGACCTGGGGCTATCCAGGTCGACTGGGCAGTCGACCTGGGTAACCCGTGTCGACTTCCAAGTCGACATGGTGTCGACCTGGCCCCTGAGCCAGGTCGAACCCAGCCCACCCTGGCTGGCCTGGTCTGTGTTTGGTCGATTTTCTGAGCCTTGCCTTTTCACTAGGGCTAGGTGTCAGCTCCTGGTTGGTCTCTCCTTTGAACGAACGGCTATTATTAAATCAAGCTCCATCGACGGTCCGAATCATGTCAAAAACACTATAAAAAGAACCTAAGACCTAGCCTAGATCATACTATTTCATTTTAGCCTCAGGTCGCCGCCATTAAACCTAGAGCTCTAAATTGAAAATACAAAGAACAGAATTATAGAAGACGAAGGACGATTCTTGAAGGCTACAACTAGAAGCTACAACAACTACGACGCTTTAGACAACGGATTTGGGGCTATTTGATTTGAAATTTTGATTTGGATTACTTGCTTCATATTGTTAGTTATATGTCACTTTTTAGGCAAAAACGCTAAAATAACATGGACATGCCATGAATTGAAACCGGATTTAGGAACTATTGTTAATCCATGTTTATATTGTTTAACTTTGAATCATAATTTGGGAATATTGCTATGTCAACGTTGCAAGTTAAACTTATCATGATTTTGATGTTGTTATGAATCACTTGGGCTAAATTGTATGGCAAGTTGGACTAATACATGTCCATGGAATCACTATGTTTATTGAAATCTTTATGTTGATTAAACCATGCCTATGATGCTAATTAAACCATGTCTATGATGTTGATGGAACTATGCCGGTGATGTTAATATACCCATCATGTTAATGACAAATTTGGAATTGCTAGTTTATGATGAAAAGTTGGAATCATTATGTTTATAATGCTAGATGAGAATCATTATGTTAAAATTGCTAAATTTGAATCCACTATGCCTATTAGAATTACCATGCCTTCAATGTTTCATGTTTGTAATAAAATTATTATTATGCCCGCAATGATTATTATGCCTATGATGTAAAGTTGAAATCATCATGTTAAACTAAGTTGGAACCATTACTATGCCAAGTTATCATCATGCTAGTATTGAAACCATGTGATATGGTATAGATTGTTTATTATGCAAGTGATGTTGGAATTGTCACATATGCCTATCACATGTTTGGTGTTATTCCCCTTTATCTCTTGAATTGTTTATGCTTGTGAACGAAGTACGTTTATATATGTTGGGGATACGATTGGGTAGAATAGGCAAAACTTGAATTGATTATTTTCATAAATCGTGAAATTTGACATAAGTAGAACATGAATTATGGCACGAAAACTTGACTTGAACATGCCATAACTTGACTTGAAAAACATGCCTTAGTTGGGCACGAAGTTGACATATGAACATGCTATGGAAATAACACGAATCTGATAAGAATATGGGCATGACTTTAGAAAACAAGAAAGTGGCCAACTCGAGGTTGGGTTGAGTTTGTAATGTAAATCTGCCCGGAACCGCCCGGCAAATCCAGTTGCTACAAACAATAGGATCCAATGTGGGTAGTTGGTCATATCGCGCTTGAAACCCAAGGTTGGGTTGAGTTCGTAGCGTAAACCTGCCCGGAACCGCCCGGCAAATCCAGTGGCTATGAACAATAGGATCCAATGTGAGTGGTTCGGTGCATTAACGAATCAATTAATGCCAATTAGGGTTAAGTCATGAACATGAAAAGACAACTTAACCAACTTGTACACGATTTGTAGGGCTAAGTCATAAACTTGAAACGACAACACTTAGCCAACTTGACATGACACGTAGGCGGGTTAAGTCGCGAATTTAAATGACATACTTAACCCTCTTGACATGACTAGACTGGAAGAGGATTAAGTCACGAATTACATGACTTAATTAGTTAGGCGGGTTAGGTCACGAATTACATGACCTAATCTGTTAGGCGAAACCCTAGACATGATCCTTTTTAGCAGTAACCCTCTAGATGTATCAAGGTACCCTGGGGCTAGGCCGGCTGTGGCACGATTACTGGGCTGATTGTAAGAGGTGAACGACGGCAGTGGGGTACGCCAGTGTAGGTTCGGTGGACTACGGTCGTGCACGTATTCCGGGGCAGACACTGGGTATCTGTAGATTTATCTGTGCATCTTGAATCGTGTCAGGGGTTGACACCCTAGGGCTGATACACCCGAAGATGGACCCAGCACAGGTAACTACATTCGTGATTAGCCGTATGACACGGACACTTGACGAGCTAGAACTTGTAGGGAGCCGATCGACTAGATAAGCGCTCCGTAGGACCCCGTACTTGGGTCAGACCTCGTTTCAGGGTTGTTTCACGATATTGGGCCGTGGGATTTATTTCGTGATTAACTCGTGACATGGGCTTAGTATACTAGTACAGTCGATGCAACGAATCTTGAACATGTGATGCTTTATTTGACTTGTCTTGACTTATCATGATCACCTTAGTCTATATTGTCCACCTTGACACCCTTCTTGAGTTTAGTTCCAGTTCATACATGACATGTTGTTTTAACCGTTTTTACACTGAAAGTCACTAGGACTTACTCAGTCTTTATGACTGACCCTTTTCCTTTCGCCTCTTTTTCTTTCGTCCCCCCCCCCCCCCCCCCCAGGTTCTCAGGGAGGGAATACCGCATCTTGACCAGTTTTCACATCCAGCTTGAAGAGAAAGAATGTATTGCTTGGATCTTTTCCATTTTGGACTATGGCTTTGGACAGCAATTAGGGGACTTTTGCAGTTTATTTATGTTTTCTTTATGCTTCTTTAAATAATGAAATCAAGACAGTTATGATTTTGGAAGTATTGTAAGACAAATTATGATATGGTTTGTGAACACGTATTATGTTGAAATAAAAGTTATTGTTGTTTTTCCGCTGTTCAAAAATATGTGTTCTTATATATGTCTTGTATATCTGTGACTTATACTTATAAACCTCCACCAAAATTAGGGCATTCCCTTTGAGAGTGACCTTAATGGAGGTGGGGTGTTTCAGTAGTATTACTCATATTATTTAATTGATTACGAGTTCTAACAACGGATTCAGTATCTCCTAAGATATTTTCTATAGGGTGGTCTCTAAGTAATCTAATTCTTTTATTTAATTGATTATCTTTATAATTTATTCCATTAATTTAATTTTCATAATTGTTTTTATTATTTTGATTTATACTTTTATAGTTTTCGTCGAAAGATACATTTAATGTTTCTTCTATAGTGTTGGTTCGAGTATTGAACACTCTATAACCCTTGCTTCTCTTCTTTCTGAATAGCCAATAAAAATTCCTTTATCGGATTTTGAATCAAATTTGTCTAAATTATCTTTTGTATTTAGTATAAACATTTACCTCCAAATATTTTAAAATATGATACTTTTGGTTTCTTGTTATACAAAAGTTCATATGGTGTTTTATGAGTTAAAGGTCTAATTGAAATTCTATTAATAATATAGCAAGCTGTTGCAACTGCCTCAGCCCAAAAACTCCTTGGTAAATTACTATCGGATAACATAGCACTTGCACATTCTTGTATCGTTCTATTTTTTACATTCAACTACTTCGTTTTATTTACGAGTTCTTGGAACTGAAAATTTTTGGGTTATCCCCTTTTCATTACATTATTTTTCAAATTTCTTATTTTCAAATTCTCCACCATGATCACTACATATTATTTTAATTTTTAGTGATAATAAATTATAAATCCTTTTAGAAAGAGTTTTAAATTGATCAAAAGCATCACTTTAATTCCTAAGAAACAAAGACCAAGTGAATCTAAAAAAATCGTCAACTATTACATACACATATCTGTTATGATTTATTGATTGAACTTGGGAAGGACCAAATAAATCCATGTTTATTAACTCTAATGGTTTTGAAGTAGTAATTTCTTCTTTTGATCTAAATGAACTCTTTTTTAATTTTCCAAATTGACAAGCATTGCATAAGTTATTAATTTCAAATTTCATTTTGGGTAATCCTCTAACTGAATCTAATTTAGAAATCCTAGATATGTGTTTGAAATTTGTATGACCGAATCTTTTATACCAAATCCAGGATCACTTGTATTGGTCATAAGACATAAATTATCGCTGGATCTTTTCATATTTAATATATAAATGCTTTTCTTTCTACCTCCTTCAAATATAATTTTTGAATTCCTATCTTCTATGAAACATTTATTCGTTTCAAAATTTATTTTATAACCCTTATCGCAAAGTTGACTTATACTTAGCAAGTTGTGTTTTAAATTCCTAACTAATGAAACATCATAAATAGTAGGAGTTTTAGAATTACCTACATTGCGGATTCCAATGATATATCCTTTAGAATTATTTCTGAAGTTTACCATTCCACCATCATCATACTTCAGATTATTGAGTAGTTCTGGATTTCCAGTCATATGCCTCGAACAGCCACTATCCAGTATCCGTTTGTCCTTTTTCATTTCCACCAATTGCTTTCCAGAATTTGAATTTTCAACAGCCATGTAACACACCAGTTCGAGATTTGAATTTCCAACGGTCAGCTTTTCAAAATTTGAATTGCCAATAGCCACTTTAACCATCTTTTCAACTTTTGAATTTTCAACAGTCATAGAACACATCCTTTTTGAATTGAACAATATTTCAGTAGATCACGTGCTTCGTTAACATTATTATATACAGGCTTTTTCAACATTGATGCAATGCATGAATTGACACTAGTATTAATAGAGATCCCAAAATTTGCCAGTTTACCAAAATTTCATAAATCAGATTATGAACTTTTTGAAAGAACTTGATTTAATACCAATTGTTAGGGAATGCGGAATGGATCGTAAAGACAAAACAAACACTAGAGGGAGGGGGGGTGAATAGTGTTTATGAGAATTTAAACAAAATCTAAAACTTATGTGAAATACAGGACGAATCAATCACCACAAACACAATCATAGACGCAGATTCAAACACAAATACAAAATAAATAAAAATAAAAATGCAGAAAAGGAAAGAACACATCGGATTTTATACTGGTTCGAATTGCTCCTACGTACAGTCCCACGCAACGCTTGATTGCGTAGAATTTTATCACTATATCCAAATTCAATTACGACCTCCTTGATTTCATGGCTACAAGGGATACCACCGATTCCAACCTCCTTGATTTAGCGGCTACAAGGGGTACCACCGATTCTATCCTCCTTGGTTTAACAGCTACAAGGGATACCACCGATTCTAACCTTTACTCAACCCAAACAATTACAAACAGCCCTAGAACTCTTCAGTAACACTTGATTCAGAGAGTAGAGAGTGTAGAGAGAACAAGTTTGATCAAAACGGAATTGAACTCGGTAGAGTATAAGTGTAGAAATCACAAAAATGATTAAGAAAATTGATATATAGAAAGAAGATGAAGTTAGAGAAGAAGAGATGATTAAAAATTAGGTTTTAACCCCTTTTTATAGAGTATGAAAGGTTGCAATGGTTCTGAATAATTTCAAATAGTGAAAAGACACATCCTTTCAAAATTGAAAAAGTGGTAGTTATATGTCAACATGGTGTTTTTGTTATGTCGTTTATTTTTGAATTTTAAAGCATTTTTCAAGTGTTTTGATATAAAAATAATTCTGGAAATTCTTGAGTAAAAATCTAGTGTTGTAAATTAATATTATATGGTAGAAAAACATATGAAAACATAAATTTAAACTATATAAATATATTTATAAAATTATAACATTATAAGGTTTAAAATATATAAATGTATAAAGTAAAATAATATAAATATATAAAATTTAAGTTTGAAAAACAAAGAAGTATAAGAAAAGATAAAAATAGAAAAGATAGAAAATAAAATAGAGAGAATTGAGGGTAGAATTGAAAATCAGAATTTGAATTTGAACCTGGAGTGCTATTTAGAGTCTAACAAAATCTAGACTCTATAACTATATTCATCTTAAACTCTTGAAATCTTGATTACTCATGGGTCTTGAAATTTCTCTAATCTTTGAATCTCTATCATCTTTATAACTGTACAGCCTTCAGTAATATTTCCTGTATATAATTCCTGCATATATATATATATATATATATATTCTACACAAAAAGTGTTAGTATATATTTTATAATCAATGATAATTGAAATAAGGTTATTGTCATCAAAACTTCATTCTCCAACACCTAGCTTGAACATTATTTTGAAATGAATTGGAATTGAACATATACTATTAAAGTTTAAATTGATTTGAATTGAAGTTTTGATATCTGGATTGATAATAAGTTGAAACTTAGAAATACAGATTGGTTCGGGAAGGATTATTCTTTAAAACTAGATATTTTTAAACTAGTATTATTATATTAAACTATTTTTGACTATTTATATAACTAATTATTTATCACCATTTATATTAAATTTTAACTACCATACATTTTATAACTATTTTAAATTTTAACTAATTTATTTAAATTTTAGTTATTACATATTTTTTAATTAAGATATTTTATATTAATATCATTATTTTTAAATCTAACTATTTTATGTTTTATTTACTATTTTAAAAGAAAGTCTATTTACAATCCAGACTGTTAAGTCCGAATGTTAGTATAAAAATTATGAATAACAATACTTGAGACATCTAGTTTAACGGAACCTTAGATGATGGGAATTCCAAGCATCCTTTAAGTTACTTGTTCATTTCATCGAATATTTCACTTGACCGGATTTACTTTCATAGGAACGTTTGCCCTAACTCGAGTATTTTGTCTTACTTTATGCTTGGGTTAGGCCGAGTGTTACAGTATTGAGATTTCACCTCCTGGAGCTGCAGACTTGTTGTAGACAACACCTATATCTATTTATGTCAATATTCCTTTTTGTTATTAGAAATACATTGTGTTTAGACCTCCATCGCATTTGATTCTACAACTCTAATATTGTGCATAAAATTTGAGATTTTGTATTTAGAAGCTTCATGAACTGCTGTCGTATTTACTTATTTCGCTACAAGTTATTTGGCTATTATTTATTTGTCATTTGTCTATATTTTGTGATTTGATTTTATTTAACCATAACATTAAGCTATTTTGAATTTTTTGAGTTGGTTTTACTATTAACTTGTAAAACTCAAAAAGACAGTTCATTACATGCTAATAGTCATAGTTAGCACGCTTAACCTATACCCCCTATGTTAGTGTAAACTAATGTGGAATGTGCAATGTCGTATGTGCTCAGGTAGTTCAATCAAACACTTTGGAACATAGTGGCGAGGTTCGGTTCATAACTGGAGTAACCATCATCGGTGACCGTCTTCTCAGCTCATGGATCAGATCGTGGGATCCTATCAAAGACTAGATTGGAAAATGGAGTATAGGATCAATACCTCAGTCATTTGTCCATTGTCTATTTTTATGCACTATTATAAGGGCATGTCTGAGTTTTTAATTCAGTTCAATATTTGAGGCCTTTTAGATGAGTGATCGATTGATGTATTGACTCAATGGTGATGAAATCGTGAAATCATAAACTTAAAATTCATAATTAATTTTTTTGTATCGAGCGAGCTCGCGAAGAAATAAAACAAATCGTTAAGTTAATCGAATAGATTGCCTCACTACTAAAATTGACCCTGCGTTCTAAAAATTTCTGACCTGACCTCTACTTCATCGGATTGTCGATCCAACCTTGGCCTCATCTATTAGAAAGCACGATCCAATCCATGCTTATAGAGAAATTCCGATCAGACCCATCACAAATCAGACCCATAAAACCTTCTTCCTCTTCTCTCCTTTCTCATGACCTTTGTTCTTCGGTCGACCCCTTCTTCTTCCTCTACTGTGACGACCCATTCTCCCGATCCCTAAAAGACTAGATAGTCTTTGGAATATAACACATTAATATAACAGAAGAAGATAAAACATTGCATTACAACATATAATGTATATCAAATTACATCAGAGGTCTCATCAAAGTCCACCATTAATGATCTTAATATTACACATAACAGTTGCAAATAGAAAATAAGTACAAAGCGGAAATAACAATATATTGACATAACAGAGTTTTAGAGAGTCAAAAATAACATCCTAATCCTGCTTCAACTCCAAGTCCAAAACCAGCTTCTATACATAACTCTAAAATAAACTTAGCTAGTAATTGGATACTCGGTTGCCCGTGTGAAAATAAGGACACCCGAGTTTGCAAGGGAAAAAACTTCGAGTCAGCCATGAAACTGGTATGAGAAACACTAAGCAGTTATACATAACTTATTGAAAAGTGAGGCATATCACGAAAGCATGCCGTATAACATAGAACGGGTTTCTCCACATGAATTTCAGTGCACAAAACCATGCAATGCTTTAAGAAAAATGAAGCTATTATAAGACTCAAGTCCCATAAAAAAATGCAACGCAAACAGGAGGATAGAATTTTACCTTATAATATCCAAACATGCTTGATACGAGAAAATAGTTTGATATTATTATTAGTTTCTAAGTGTGGAAATCATTTTTGAAAATAAATCTATCAATCTTAGACAGCATAATGCTCCATCCTATATGTTGCCATATATGTTTACAATTAAAAACACAAAGCTCGTATTGGAAACTGGATTCCATTAATGAACTAAGGCAAAGGATCTTCCTTATCTGTTTAGATCAACAAGATGTCCAAGACACAATCGCATGTGATCCTTCAGAGCGGCAGAGCCGGCCAACACTGATATATATTCTGACCATTGTCTTGGTCATTATTGACCATCATCTGAGGCGCCTCAATTTCATCATCCACATAAGTAAATTGCTTGGGATCCATACGATGGAATCACTTTTCAGCTAGAAGGGTACACATGTCCTTATCTCTAGTGTCCATCACCCTGTTTTCGGCTCATTCCGAGGTGTGAGGCCTAGAGTCAACATCTCACTAAACTCTACTTTTCAACAAAAGCTTAGATCTATCTGCCAGTAGTACATAGCATGCCACATTGTCAATTCAAAATGTATAATCGATGTCTTTTAATATATAACCCTCTGAGTTCATACGTCTCGGAGGAGGGTGTTAAACTAAGGGAATAAATTCTCCACCACTAACTAATATAACATTAATAGAAACCAATTGGTTATGTTGTAAAGTACAACGTCAAAAACACATCTATTTACATGTTTGTTATGGGTCTGAACAAAACTGAAGGCGCCTTATTCCTCGTTCGATTAAGGAGAGAGGCTATTGCATATTCAGACAATCAACAATTACGTCCAGACTATTTTCACTTTAACCTTATATTTGGAGAAACCCAAGGGATCAGCAAGTAGTCCATTAGATGTGAAGATTCTTGCCCTTCCATCGTCTTTAATATCTTTGACTTTTTATTCATTGTATAATTATTCGAAATGGGTTGAACCTGATCTTTTCAAATAATTAGCATCAAAACAAAATCCTTATTGGATTATCAACCCACCAATTAAGTGCAACACCCGTAAAATTCATAAGTATTAATAATGAATAAATAAAAGCAATTAAATAATATGGTTGGAAAATGATATTTTTGCAGCTTAAGGAATTTGGCTATGAAATTCTTTTATTTGGAGTCATGGCGAAATTCTGAATCGTTTTCATATATAATATGCTGAAAACGGTCAATGTATGAAGAGGTTATGAACAAATGAATTTCAACGGTAAACACAGAATATATATATATATATATAATTAAATGGATAATATGTATATATATTTATATGTGTGTGTGTGTGTGCTAAAGATAAATTCAAAATAAAGAGGAAGTATTTGAAATTTTAATTGAAGATATAATCAGGGGGACAAAGTATATTGTATATATGGTATAAGATTAAGAGACTAAGGAACGTATTAAATAAAATAAACAACTCAGCAATGCAACTTTATTGGGCTTTCCAGCCCTGAAGAGGTGGACTGCCCCCATATGGGGTGTGACCGCCGGTCCGCCGCTAGGTTCAACCGCTCGGCAACTGGACAACCCAATAAATTTAGCTGGTTAGGTTTTTTTAGAGGGTTATATATGAATAGAAGGCTTGACTTAATTTTAAGTAACCCAACGGTCTATGCTTACACGTGCAACTATATATAGCCCCTTCTATCAAACTATGAAACCCTGATCATTCTCTATCCCTGCCTCCATGTTGCCTCCCCACCATTGCTAAATTTCAGAGAAAATAAAAGAATAAGTTACGGTTTTCTTATATTTCTCCAACTCTATTCTTAATCTCTCCATTCTAATTCATATGAGTTTAGTATTCTGGAATTTGGCATAAACATATATATGAGATTCTAATACATGTTTCTTATATATATATATATATATATATATATATATATAATTGGAGAATTGTTGGAGCGTGTTTGACCATAAAAGATTAAAGCAGGTCTAAATCTAATATAGATTTCTCTTTGTTCTGCATAGATCTGTGAGTGGAATGTCGTTTATTTAAGGCATATTCATGTTTTTATTTGTAACACCCCATGTCCGTTAATGTCACTCACAAAGGGAATGCATTAACTTCCATGAAGCATTATAAGTAAACAAAATAGAATATTACAAGACAGATACATAAAGTAGTACTTAAAATTTTATAACTTTATTACAGCAGAAACATAAGTAAGTTTGGTTACATCCTTCAAAACCACAATATCGGAATTCAAGTACATAAATATCAGTCTTGTACAAAAGACTTCAGAGTACGTAATTTTAAAGCCATAATTCCCAATAAAAAATTCCATAAATAGATAGAATCAAAGCCAAGCAATACTTCAAGCACTTCTAGTACTTCAAGTAGAGAGAAAACCAAATCATGCTCCTACGTTCCCAACCTGAGTCCCTGGGGGGAAACGGAAGAAAAGAGACGAAATAAACTAGGTCAGACCTACGTCTGGTGAGTCCAGTGACTTTCAGCATATAAACAGATAACAGTATCATGACATGTAAATAAAACTGGATGAGAGATAACCGTAACAGGAGTAGCAGGTTAACAGAAGAAACAGAATGATATAGACCAAGTTATGCTTCTTACTATATCTTACTTCTCTGCACTAATACTAGTATAACAGAATTAGGTGTTGTCCTAATGTCTAAACAGAAAACATGATGATCACTTCAGAAACACGATGCTAGAAATGGGCCTTTACCACCATAATAGAGACAAACGTTCAGAAACAGAATGCTAGTAATGGGCCTTTACCACCCGAACAGAGACAGACGGTACAGAAACAGAATCAAGAACAGAATCAGAGGCAGAAACAGAATAATCCCTATGGAAACAGAATATTAGAATTAGGTGTACAATAGTAATGGGCCTTTACCACCCCAACAGACGGTACCACACAGAAATAGACAGGTGTTACCACCCCAGCAGAAACAGACGGTACCCCAACAGAAACAGACAGAACTAAGTGTACCCTAAATTCTACCCCAAGCGATTGGCTCCCTAATACATAAATACCTTGTGCCGGCCCCAAAAAAGGGTGTATCACTCCCTAAAGTGGCAACCTATAGATACATACCTATTTACAGATGTCACGGTGTCTTATATCCTCAGAGCGGATCGGATCCATGCACGCACATGACCCAGTTGGAATGCGCCATCAACACCCCTCGCCATTATCAGAGTGAACCTCTTACAATTAGTTCAGTAAGCGTGCCCTGACCCCTCTTAGTGTTGGGTCATAGTTTTGATACCAGAAAGGGTTACTGACTAACATGGGTCCCAAACAACAGATGACACAAGTAATTACCGCTCCTAACCTTGTGTCCCCAGACTAACAGATTTCAGATTAACTTGCTTACATATTTCAGATGTACAAAGTTCAGATAAACTAGTCCTCGGATCAGACATACAAGTTAGCAAGTTTTCAGACTAATGGATCAGATATACAGATTGACAAGTTTTCAGACTAACGGATCAGATATACAGATTAATCAAGTTTTCATACTAACGGATCAGATATACAGTTTAATAGACTTACAGATTGTTTCACCTAACCTTGTATTGGGCCTACAGAGTTTCAAACAGGTTTATTAGATTCATCAGTCCAGTTGATTTAACCCTATCCACCCAACACGTTTTAGGCATCACCTTTATCTTAGATTTGCATTAATTAAATATTAATGCACAGACCTCTCACATTAGGTTGGTAGCTTGTGGCTGCTGGATGTGCCAGGCGGTTCCGGGCAGACTTCTGCCACAAGCCAGACCTAACCTCGTGTCTGAGCATCTTTATGCCTAAGGGCTCTCAAATTAGACTGACAGTTTGCGGTTTTGGTTAAGCCGGTTGGGTCCGGGAAGGCTTCTACCGCAAACAGAGTCTAACCTCATGTCTCAGCATTCTTACTTTTAGCTAAAGTATTCATTCACAGATTATGCCAATATTAGACTAATTATGTCAATTCAACAAATTAACTTCTTCACAAGTTACAGCAGATTATCCAAAGTTCTATTAACATGTTTTGCTCAATTTTAGACTGAGCCTACAGATTTCATACCCCAAATTACCGAATTCAGTTTCAACAGATTTAGAGATTGGGCGATTTAATAGATTTAATCATTCCTTAAAAATCCATTGACATACCTCGCCTAATCATAAAATTAAGCCTAATTTTACATGCCCAAATTATGGTCATAATTCACCATATAACATATGTCCCAAATTTTTATTAAATTTGCACCGTACAGAATATTCTCTAAAAATCTCAAATCATGATGCACAATATAAATTATGCCAAATTATAGCCATTGATTACCGCATATGTCAAATATCCAAAAATCCGAATTAGGCGTATTCACATTAATAGTTATCCCTATTTTAATATAGATCTTTTAGGCCTAAATCATATATCCTTTTTTTTCTTCCATGTCATAGATTGTCATATAAAATATGCCCCCAAATCTAGATCTTAAATTACAACATGTATTATGTTCTCAAAATCAGATCCTGAATTATAACATGCATTATGTCCCCCAAATTACAAGTCATATTTTGTCATACAATAATTCTCCTTCTTCCAATTCATGAACCATCATATATAGTACGCCTAGATCTATATCCTAAATTACCACTTATGTTTTGTTCTCAATTTAGTCACAAATCAGTTATGTCCAATTATGCATCATTCAATATTTTCCCTAAATTTAGCGTTCGCGTGTCAATCTCTTATGAGATTTGGCTCAGGCTCGTGGTAGCCTGACTATAGAATAGAAGGAAGGAAGAGATACATAATAGTTACAATAAGATAGATCTGCACAAAAAAACAGATCTGATAAACAAGAATAAGATGGATCTACACAGAAAAACATATCTGATAAACAAGAATAAGATAGATCTCGAATTTAGATTTATACCCATGTCAAGATCATAATTAAATTTCATATCTGAAAATAACTGTACTCACAAATCGTGATTTAAGAAAGAGAAGAACGATTCTAGGATCTGATTTCTGGAGTTGATTAGCTTTCCGTTGATGTAGGCGTTGATTTGGTATCTTTATCTTCTCGCTTGAATTGTTGATTAGGGTGGAGGCTACGTCACTTTAGGTTTTAGGAGCATGGAGGCGCCATTCCTCTTTGTTAATGAATTAGGGTTGGGTCTTGCTATGTATTTATAGGTGTAGAGAGTGTTTTAGAGCCCTTAGATGAACTAGGAGACCATCAGAACCACCCAACTCAAATACATATCATCCGGTAACTCAGAAGAAAATATATCATCACAAAACACTCCAGAATTCTGTGCTGGATTGGTATGGGCTCACTTGGCAGGTGCGCCAGTGCATTTTTGTACTGGCTCACTTGTGAAGTGCGCCAGTGCATTCTGGTCAACTTCCGGTTTTTCTACCTAACTTCGTTCATCCATGTCTTCTTCGTACGGTATGCGCTTTACGCAAACTCGGACCTATCTCAAGAAGAATTCAGAGAGGAACGCAATGGCGTAACCCATTTCACCTAAATCTTCTTTTAATAATTAATTATTCTTTAATTATCTCTTATGTCCAATTTTAAAATTACGGGGTGTTACATTCCCCCCTACTTAAAGGATTTCGTCCCCGAAATCTTCAAGTTAAGAAGAATGTGTCCTACCATCCAATCACCCATCTACCCAACCATCATCCACAAGCATCCGTTGTCCTTAGAAATCTTCTAATGTTGTATGTACATATGAAAAAGTGTGTGTATATGTCTCTTTTCTAATGCAAATATCAGGCAGTCTACTTATTCAGTTGACCTCCTTAATGCGAATTATGTTAGTGCCATGAGTCCAATTATGTATGCAAGAAATCCTATTTGATACGCTTCATTTCTATATGAGTGCATAACCATTCATCCAAACGCAACATCCATATGATGAGTCAATCATTTTGCATCCACAAAAATTGAAAAATGCACACACATCCATATGTAGTATGAAAGTATTATTGAGCCGATCTAGTGCCTAGTGTGTGTATATGCATACACGAGCAACCACTAGCAACCACTTGCATCCACTTGCAACCATCAAACATAACATGTCTCAAACACATGTTTACACCCATTAGTTTCTACCTAAAGGTCGAAGACTTGATCGATAGGATACAGCCGAGTGATAGAAGCAAGCACAATTAAAATAAAAGTTCTGTTCCCATTAGATATCGGTTAAGAAAATAAATCCCTATGTATCAACCCTGAAGACCGAAATCAACATCAGATTGACACTCAGAGAATTACTCCCGTTAAACAATGTCAAAACTGGAAATCTACTTCACTCTTCGAGTAAAAACTCCTATCCTTTTCAGAAATATTCAGATACTTACAGAATACTGGTACATATCAGATTATCAAATGATTCTTTGGAAACTAAGCATGATAAAACCCTACCATATCCCATAAAAACCAGAATGTATGCATCATAGTCAACTTAACGCCTAACACAGATACCCTCAAACCCCAACCTATCACAAACAGATGAGTCGTAACCCTCATGGGGTTTGAGACTATAGCGGGATCAGACTATAGAGGGATCAGAAACAAGACTAGTATTAAAGTGCAGAGTCTCAATTACAAAATCAAAATGCCGGAATCAAAGAGAATTTTAACTCAATAATCAGATAAGGAAATTAAACCTTCTACAGAAATTTTTCCTATCTATATCCTATCCACCAGCCACGAGAGCATTCGTCTGTCCTCCAAAAGTAGGTTCCGCCCTCTGCCCTTGCCTTCTGGGGCAATCCTTGATCAGATGTCATGTCTCACCGCACTGAAAACAACTAGTCTTCTTACATTTTAACAAGTCTTTCTCTAAAGTTGCCCCCATCGCGCGGAAAACCCTACGAAGCTCAAAAGAGGATTAGCCATCGGTGAAATTACTGCGGCTACAGATGGAAGTTAGGCACTTCTTTGCCCTTCGACAGACGTCGTAGTCTCATCATGCCTACGGAACCATGTCGCAATGAGGTTACCTCCCAGAAAGCCAAGAGCCCCGGAGACTCAGAAAAGAAGGAAACAAGGATTAAACAGAAAATCAAAAGATAGATATATGGCTTTGGGGACTATGTTTTTCAAAATAAACTCTACTTCTGAAAATACTTCCTTTTTAAAAATAGTTTTCAAAAACTTTTTATCAAATCTGGTAACCTTCAGCTCTGATACCAAGTGTAACACCCCATGTCCGTTAATGTCACTCACAAAGGGAATGCATTAACTTCCATGAAGCATTATAAGGGAACAGAACAGAATATTACAAGACAAATACATAAAGTAGCACTTGAAAATTTTATAACTTTATTACAGCAGAAACAGAAGTAAGTATGGTTACATCCTTCAAAACCACAATATCGGAATTCAAGTACATAAATATCAGTCTTGTACAAAAGCCTTTAGATTACGTAATTTTAAAGCTATAATCCCCAACAGAAAATGCCATAAATAGGTAGAATCAAAGCCAAGCAATACTTCAAGCGCTTCTAGTACTTCAAGCAGAGAGAAATCTAAATCAAGCTCCTACGTTCCCAACTTGAGTACCTGGGGGGAAACAGAAGAAAAGAGGCGAAACAAACTAGGTCAGACCTACGTCTGGTGAGTCCAGTGACTTTTAGCATATAAAAGATGACAGTATCATGACATGTAAATAAAACTGGATGAGAGATAACCATAACAGGAGTAGCAGGTTAACAGAAGAAGCAGAATGATATAGACCAAGTTATGCTTCTTACTATATCTTACTTCTCTGAACTAATACTAGTATAACAGAATTAGGTGTTGTCCTAATGTCTAAACAAAAAACATGATGATCTCTTCAGAAACACGATGCTAGAAATGGGCCTTTACCACCATAATAGAGACAAACGTTCAAAAACAGAATGCTAGTAATGGGCCTTTACCACCCGAACAGAGACAGACGGTACAGAAACAGAATCAGGAACGAAATCAGAGGCAGAAACAGAATAATCCCTATGTGTGACGACCCGAAATCCCGTTCTGACGGAAACAAGGGTTATCTTTGGAATATAACACAGAAACAGATAATAGCAGAACAAAATTAAATAAATACAACAGATAATGAACAACAAAATATACTGGATAAAAGTAATCATCAGAGTTACACGGTATACAGGATCTTACTTAGTACAAAGACAGTTCAGCTATACATAAATGTCTACAGCGGAAAACAAACAAAATATGTACAACAGGAGCTGAACAGCATAAAAAGAGATAAATGATAGAATCCATCTTCAGCTCCAGCTTTCCAGAGAAAGAACCAGCTAAACCTGAATACAAGGCTGCCCGTGTAGAAAAAGGGGCACCCGAGTTTGAGAGTGAAACAAACTACGAGTCAGTCATGGGACTGGTATGAGAAATCTATTCAACACATATATAATATGGCCAATCACAGGACCACGCCACTTTCGTGGAACGGGTTTACTCCATTGGATTGCCAGTGCTTTAAAACAAATCTTTCTTTTAAACATCGCTATGCTTATTATAAAAATGAAACCGTTATAAGACTCAGTTCCCATCACACAATGCAACGCAAACCGGAGGATAGAGTTTTTACCTTATAACGGCCAAAATATGCTTGATACGAATAAAACAAGGGCATTTGATATTATTGCTAGTGTTTATATGTTTTGAAAACAATTTCAAATCATAACTATCAATCATAGACGGCATTAACGCCCCATACCACTATGTCGCCATATATATAGGTATACAATCAAAACCGCACAGTCACGTATTTGGAAATTGGATTTCCGTCATGAACCAAGGCAAAAGATAGTCCTTACCGAATTCGAGACGCTCTAGCCCGCCCCTCAGGACCCAGACTCAGGTGGGCCCTTGGATCGTCAGGGCCGGTCCACCGATGTGGATTAAAATTCCTGAACCTGCGTTTCCCTACCCTTTGGGGGGTAGAAGAGCCAACGAATGACTCCATCGGACCCGGATCGTCCGATCAAACCGAGGCGCCTCGCAACAGCAACAACCACATAGGTGAAAAATAAATAAATGTCAGGGCTGGTAGGTTACTGACACCACCCTAGCTAGAAAGAAACGCAGGCCCTCCCTGATGTCCTCTCCCGTTTCTGGTTCATACCGGGGTGTGAGGCTCGCGATTTTACGTTATACACAAAGCTACGCCACACGGCCGGTGCTTTGATCATCACCACAAGACTTCGCTTTTCAACAGAAGCCCTGATCACTGCATCTTAGCATGCCACACAGGCAATTCATGCCATGCGACTGATGTCCATCGATATACAACCTCTGAGCTCGTGCGTTTCAGAGAAGGGCGTTAAGTAAAAGAATAAATTCTCCGCCGCCAAACAGATGTATATTTAACAGAGATCAATCGACACAGAATAAAATCCAATGTCAGACACACCGTCCATTTACTAGTCCGTTCTGCGTCTGAACGAAAACGGAGGCACTAAATACCTCGCAAACCCATTGATCACCACGTACGTCTGGACGATCACCACTCATTATCCGTATTTCGGGATGCCTCCCAATCAGGACCTCGGTTACCATCCAAACGAGGTGAAGATCTCCGGTCTTCGACCGTCGTCTTCATCTTCGAATTTCAATCGTCGGTCAATCATTTGAAATGAGAATTAACTCGGCCTTTTCAAATAATTCACGTATATTTAGAATTTCAAATCAATTTATTCCAATGGTTAAATCATTTGACAACACCAAATTTGTTCTTTAATGTAATTTTCACACCAAACACATTCAACCATCAAATACTACATAAATCGAGCAAATTCAGTTTATTTCCATTCCATATCGTTTATGATATTTTATAATGATTTATCGCTATTTTTATTTATTTTAAAATAGCCCATATATTCAAAACGACGCTTCGGGCCATAACGCGGCCGTGGCGCTGTTTTTCTTCAGAATTGATTTACACATATTTGAAAATCTAACCGTTGGATCTTAACAAAATTTACATCATTAGAAAGGTCTTTTCGAAACGAATCCAACGGTTCTAGTTTCGGGAAAATCCCACGGTCGGATCTCCCGGTACAATCGTTTGAAGTTTCGATTTCAAAATACGAACTGCAGCGTCGTTATTCGATTAAATATATAATTATATTTATATATATATAAATATAATCGCTTCTGGCGCTGTTTTTCTTTAGATTTGAATTAAACATTCCAGACAATCCAACCGTTGGATTTTTACAAAGTTGGTGCCGTTGGGAAGATATTTCCAAGGCGAACCCGACTGTTGCGGTTTCGGGAAAATCCAATGGGCGGATTCCCCGTACTAGTTGTTTGAAATCACGGTTTCAAAATGCGAACTGCACGGCCACGTTTCGTTTTAATTTTATTTATATTTATATAATAATATAAATATAGTTCATTCAACAATTTCAATATCGTTTTCACTTCAAATATTTCACTAACGCCTTAAAATTTTGGAAAATTTCGCCATAACCTCCCCTGCACCGGGAGTATCGGGAAATCGCAAATAGCTTTCCCGGTCCTTCTAATCTCAAAAAGAAAAAGAAAAAGCCAAGCGGCTAGCCAACAGGCTCATAAAATCATCACCCAAACAAAACAGTAAATGTGTACCTATTTGTCGGGCACAAAATTTTATTCCTCTTCTCTAGCCCCTTTGCTATAACCTGTTCAATGAATATGCATGTACATATATATAGTTCTTATCATTTATCATTTTCTATTCAACTTCATATTTGATTTCTATTTGGTTTAAAAACACCATTCACTCTAAGGTTACATACATAGGTACAAATCATTTCATTAGCTAATTAATGAATATTTCAACTCATATATGTTTATTTGAACAAGTGGCTATTTTTAACACTTCACATTTCAACGATTCATGCATACAATAAAAATGTGATTTTTATTGTAAAACAACTCATTTCAAAACACTATTATTTTGATATATTTCATATTGGTGATAAAAATAGGATTTTTATCATAAAACAATTTCTTTTAAAACGAGGTTATTTTACACAGTTCATATAGTCGATAAAAGGTGATATTTTTTTTATTATCAAAAAATTTATTTCAAAATATGAATACCATTCAACACATGAATTTCAATTCAACGAATGAATATCGATTCAACACATGAAGGTTTTCTATAGTTTCTATATATAGATAGAAATGTGATTTTTATATTTAAAACGCGAATACCATTCAACACATGAATTTCTAACCAACGAATGAATATCAATTCAACACATGAAGGTTTTCTATAGTTTCTATATATAGATAGAAATGTGATTTTTATATTTAAAACGCGAATACCATTCAACACATGAATTTCTAATCAACGAATGAATATCAATTCAACACATGAAGGTTTTCTATTCAATGAATAAATATAGTTTAAGCAGATGAAAATAATTCAAACACTCGAATATTATTCAAAATTTCGGCAGCATAACGGCAGGGTAGTTAAAACCGGGACCGTCCCTAGTACGGCTCCTCGCTCTACCTTAAAACCTCGCGTTTTTTGACAATGGGGATCATGCATCTAGTTCGCACGCAGGCGGCATGTATATATATTTATTTCATTTCCACAAACTAATCCTATGTGCTTTCAACCAAATATTTCTCAATCACAAATGGGTATTTTTCAACCACAATCAACCAATATCAACCACAAACAATCCCAAACAACCATTCGCTATCAATCAATTTTCACAACAATTTCAATCAATAAATATCGTCCATGGTTTGTGGACGAGGGGGCGTATATATATATATATATATATATATATATATATATATATAGCAATTCACTTTTATTTCAACACATATATAATTGGCTAGAAAAAAAAATTGAAGAGTGAGAAATTCTCACCAATTAGCTAATTCAATCCCACGACTCTTCTTTGCATAAATCTTCACCATTCTCCTTTTGTCGCTTTCGTTGCCCGTATTCACTACATATGTAAAGATCGAATTTTTACTTCGTTATTCAATATATAAAAATCGAATTCTTCTTCGCTATTCAATTTAAAAAAAAATCGAATTTTTCTTCGCTATTCAATATATAAAAATCGAATTTTTCTTCGCTATTCAATATATAAAAATCGAATTTTTCTTCGCTATTCAATATATAAAAATCAAATTTTTCTTCGCTATTCAATATATAAAAATCGAATTTTTCTTCGTTGTTCAATATATAAAAATCGAATTTTTCTTCGCTATTCAATATATAAAAATCCATATTTTTCTTCGCTATTCAATGTATAAAAATCGAATTTTTCTTCGCTATTCAATATATAAAAATCCATATTTTTACTTTCACGCTATATGGATAAAATTCTATTTTTATCCCGCTATTCTTCATATAAAGATTTCGCCTTTTCAAATATAAAGATTTCGCCTTTTATAATATGAAGTTTTCGCCTTTTCTAATATGAAGTTTTCGCCTTTATAAAAATAAATATTTCGCCTTACTATATTATAAAAATTATATTTTTCCTTCCTTCTAAAAACCATATTTTTAATTCACTACCTAAGTAAAAATCACGCCTTTCTCCATTTAAAAATATCGTCTTTCTTTCTTTAAAAATCTAATCTTTACTGATTTAAAAATCAAATCTTTTCTGATTTAAAAATCAAATCTTTTTCTAAACCATCATATTCACATTTTTTTTTAAACCATTAATACGATAAAATGAAAAGGAAGTACCGTATTTTACTGAGCTAAGGGAATTACCCTTATTTTTCTTCCTCCGCTCTGGTGTTCAAACCCTTCCCGAGCCACTAGGGCTTCTCGTTCGCTGCCGGAGAGGTTGAAGGCGGCGCAAGCGGACAGAGACGAGGGTGGAGGCGCGGGGTCAGAGAAGCTCGAGCTCACGGTGCTCGTTGGGTCTGCCTAGTGGTTCCAATGGTCTCGAACTGAGGGGGGCTCGCGAATTGGGGCGTCGCGAGGTGGGTGGAGAGTCGGAGGGGGGTCTCGAGCTCGCGCCGAGCTGCTGGTGGCGCGCAGAGGTGGTGGCGGCTGGAACTTGGTGGAGGCGGCGGCTTCCGCTCCTCCTTTTTTTTTCTGTTTAATGAAATCGGGGGGGGGGGGGGGGGGTCAGGAAAAAAAAAGGAGGGAGGTATTATTTTTTTATTAATTAAGTTAATTGCATAAAGTTGACTTTTACCCACGACCTCGAAACGAGGCCCACCGCCTGTCGTCCCTAGGGTAATACCCCCATTCCGAACACAATGGGATATGTATCATAAGCTGATTCGATCGTTTCGATCAGTTTCCGTTAAATTTACATTTAAATCCTTATATTGAATTTTAAACGTACATTTCAAATTACCGGGGCCACATACGAACTCGAAAAATTCTATAAAATTATTTTCTAGCTTCGTATTGACGAAACGGTCCTAGCAAAACTAGTTTCGTCAAATTCTGAGACCGTTTGAAAAATGGCCAATTTCCAGTCGATTAAAATCAACTAAAACCGGTCAAACGCGTTTTCCTTTGCCACGCTCACATATTGAATCGAAAAATTATGAAATTTGGAATCTAGCAATAATTTGACACTGCGGATCCAACAAAAGTGGTTTCGTCGAAATCCGAGGTCGTTTGCAAAATTCCCATTTTTAAGGGCCAGAATTCCATAGCGACTATTCAGAATTTTCAACTGGACATATCTTTTGATTTCCGCTATCAAATTTCGATTTGTCAGATTCGTTGGAAAGATATCATCAATTAGATTCCATTATTTTTGGTTTCACTAAAATCCGGATTGTTTTGCACCCGATACAGTGCGACAAAGTTTGAATTCAATTTTTTAAACTGCAGCGCCATTTCAGGCCTTGTTTATAATTATAATTAATTATATTCGTTTTCAATTGTCGATTCAAACTCAATTTTCATCGCCATTATTTAAAATATTTATTTTAAATATTTAAAATCCATTATTTTAGCCAATTTAAAAAATTTAAATTGGTTCAGATTTTCTGGGTCGTTACAATCTCCCTTACTTAAAACTTTTCGTCCCCGAAAAGGAACAAAGTCGAAAGTGGTTTGATAAATCTACAATCACACAACACAACAACCAATCCAATTGTTTTTAACCTTCAAAAATATACTAATCAAATCCTATACCCTTTAAAAATCCTTCAGACTATATAATTAAAAGTGCACATCTATGAAAAGAAAATAACAATAGAGTAGAGAATTGAATGGTAGTGCAAAGTAGGGTAAATGTACCTTGCACCGGAGTCAATCAGAGATATCTACTCAGCATCTAGGATAAGCTTTCTGAATGCTCTCCTCCGTTTCCCAAGTACAATCTCGCGGATCTCCACTCCATTGCACTTTGACTAAGCGAACCTTCTTGTTCCTCAGCTCTTTGGTTTCTTTGCCTATTATCTTTAGCGGCTCTCTTTTCACAGCTAATTCTGGGGTTATTTCAATGTCGTGTTGAGCTGCTTCTTCCACGATCAAGTCTGGATCATGAACGTGCTTTCGAAGTTGGGATATGTGAAATACATCATGAATTTCAGGCAACCAATTAGGCAGTTTGACCCTATAAGCGAGAGTACCGATCCGTTCCAGAATAGGAAACGGGCCTATGAATTTGGGCGCTAACTTTCCAGTTTTACCGAACCGGATAACTCCTCTCATCGGCGATACTTTCAAATATACATAGTCGCCAACTTCAAAGGATATATCTCTTCTTCTCCTATCGGCATAGCTCTTTTGTCGGCTTTGAGCGACGAGTAATCGCTTCTTAATAAAATCGACTTTGTCGGCAGCTTCGCGAATCATATCAGGCCCTAACACAAGTCTATTTCCAGGCTCGACCCAACAAGTAGGAGATCGGCATGGTCTACCGTACAATGCTTCGAATGGCGACATTGTCAGACTCGCCTGGTAGCTGTTGTTATAAGAGAATTTAGCCAAATGCAGATGGTCTTCCCATGATCCACCGAAATCTAGAACACAAGCCCGCAATAGATCTTCTAAAATGCGATTCACCCTCTCCGTCTGACCGTCTGTCTGAGGATGATAAGCGGTGCTCAAGTTTAACTTCGTTCCCAGCTCGACTTGAAATGCTTCCCAGAATTTGCTAGTGAATATTGTATCTCTATCACTGACTATGCTGAGCGGCACTCCATGTAGTCTAACTATTTCCCTGAAGTAAATTTGCGTAAGATTCTGAGCGGTTCTATTTGATCTGACAGGTATGAAATGGGCGGTCTTCGTGAAGCGATCTACGATCACCCAAATACTGTCATTCCCTTTTCTGGTTCTGGGCAGACCATCAATGAAATCCATGGAGATATGCTCCCACTTCCAACCAGGAATTTCTAGTGGTTGTAACAATCCAGCCAATTTCTGTTGGTCGCTCTTGACTAGCTGGCAAGTAGGGCATCAGCTAACATATATTGAAACGTCTCTCTTCATAGCCTTCCACCAGAATGTTCTTTTGAGATCATTATACATTTTGGCCACGCCAGGATGGATACTCAGCTTGGACTTGTGACACTCATCTAACACTTCCCTTTTCAACTCTGGGATGTTAGGAACACAAATCCTTCCTTTTAACCTCAAGGTCTCATCGCTATCTATTTGAAAACACGAGGGTTCGCCTTTCTGAATCCTTTTGATCATATCTTTAATAAAGTTATCCTCCTTCTAAAGAATAGATATTTTGTCAATCAAGGAAGTCGTGATAATAAAGCTGGCGATCATTACATTCTTTCGGCTCAGCGCATCGGCCACGACATTGGCTTTCCCTGGAGTATATATAATTTCGAAGTCATATGCTGCAAGAAACTCCAGCCAACGCTGCTGCCTCAAATTCAGGTCTTTCTGAGTGAACAGATACTTCAACGACTGGTGATCTGTAAACAGTTCAAACCTCTCACCCAGAAGGTAGTGTCTCCAGATTTTCAAAGCGAACACAATAGCCAATAACTCAAGATCATGAGTTACGTAGTTTTTCTCGTGCGGCTTCAATTGACGGCTAGCATAAGCAATTACTTGGCCTCTTTGCATTAACACTGCGCCAAGGCCTTCTCTAGAAGCATCAGTCCAGACTTTCAAATCTTGGTTGCCATCGATGATGGTTAGCACTGGAGCAGTTGTTAATCTCAACTTTCGCTCTTCAAAAGCCTCTTCACTTTCTGGAGTCCATTTGAATTTAGAATGCTTCTTTGTAAGATTCGTTAAATGACCAGATATCTTCGAAAAGTTTTTAACGAACTTCCGGTAATAACTAGCCAATCCGAGAAAACTGCGGACTTCAGTGGGAGTACTGGGCTGTTTCCAATTCTGAATAGCTGTGATTTTGCTTGGGTCCACAGCGATTCCTTCTTTCGATACGACGTGGCCCAGAAATTTCACTTCATCTTGCCAGAATATACATTTGGAAAACTTGGCTTTCAATACATTCCTTCTGAGGATTTCTAGAACCTGTTCCAGATGCTTTTCATGTTCGGCCTTTGATTTAGAGAAGATTAGAATATCGTCAATGAAAACCAGAACAAATTTATTCAATACTCCTCTGAATACTCTGTTCATCAGATCGACGAAGTAAGCTGGAGCGTTACATAAGCCGAATGGCATTACTAACCACTCGTAGAATAAGTCGGGGCCTCTGAGCGCTGTCATTGGAACACATTCTTCGGCAATTCGAAGTTGATGGAAACCTGTAGCTAGGTCCATTCGTGAAAATATTTGTGCTCCATTTAATCGATCCAACAAATCATCAATCCGCGGCAATGGATACTTGTTCTTTATTGTCTGCTTGTTCAGATCACGATAGTCCACGCATAGCCGTAGAGTACCGTCAGATTTCGGGACAAATACCACTGCTGCACCCCAATCAGAGAAACTAGGCCTGATCAGACCTTTCCATACGAGCTGTCGTGTTTGATTGTCTAATTCCTCTTTCTCTTTCAAGGACATTCTTCGAATAGCGTGAACTACCAGCCTTGCATTGGGAATCAAAGCAATCTTGAAATCTATTTCTCTTTGCAGAGGTAAGCGAACAACTTCTTCAAACACATCCGCATAATTTTTTACGACAGGGATATCTTTGACTAGATTGGGAATATTCTCTGTGACTTCAGGGACATTTTCTATTTGGTCTGGAGAAACATTTAGAGCTGCCCAGAAGTCTTTTCTATTAGCATTCTGACCTTCACACGGTATGGTTATATAACTCCCTGATTTAATCTTAGCTCTAACAACTCTCTCAGCGCATCTAACCTCTGCTTCATATTTGGTTAACCAATCCAATCCCAGAATAAGATCGAATTCATCAAAATTCATGACGACAGAGATAATAGGGAATTTATAGCAAGAAAAAGAGACGGGTACTTCACAAACCAAACTGAGATTGATGGAACCTCCAACTGGATTTCAGACAGTCATTGGCTCTTTGAGCTTCTTCAAATTCAAATCCAACTTCTTGACTGCACTCTTTGCAATAAAGCTTCGTGACGCGCCTGTGTCAAACAGTACTTTAACTGGAATGTTTTTGACATTGAGTGTGCCTTCTAAAACATCAGACCTTTCCTGAGCAGACAGGGAGGCAGGTACTTCTACCACTTCATTCACTTGTACTGCTTCAGATTTCTGAGATAGCGGGCAGTTTTTCGCAATATGCCCAGCCTGATGGTACTTATGGCATCCTCTGCCCTTAGGAACCTTCTTACTGGGTTCAAATCCTCTCTTTCTTCGTTTGTTCCAAGATTTGCAACTTATCGCCAAATGTCCTTTTCTATTACAGCTAGAGCACGTGGCGGTCGTTGTTGGTTCTCTCCCGGATTCAGCCCTTTTTCTCTTGGCACTGGGCTTCTTACTGACTTCAGACATTGTACTGGCCTCAGGACGATCAGTTTCGGACTCAATTTTATTACTAGAGCTGACTTCCTATTCTTCGCGCAACATGCCTTTCTTATGGAGATCTTCGTACTGATAAGCCATGTATATCATTTCAGAAAAAAGAAGCTTCACATTCCTCATTACACTATTCTGATATCTCCTTTGCAGGCCATGAATAAATCTCAGATTTTTCCTCTTTGGGTCTTGAATTAGATGAGGAGCAAAGTGAGCAAGTTCATTGAATTTCTTATGATATTCTGGGATGGTCATATCACCTTGTATTAGATATGAAAATTCATCACATAATCTCTCGGTTGCTTCGGGAGGAGTAAATCTTTCCAGGAAAATCTCTTTGAATCTGTCCCAGGTGATATCACCTTCTGGATTATCTTTGATGATTGTTTCCGACCAGATTAAAGCTTCTTCTTTGAGCGCCCAAGATGCTACTAACCGTTTCTGGTCATCCCTCAGCTGGATACGCTCAAAAATTCTTTCGACAGAACTCATCCAAGCTTGGGTTTGAATTATAGATTCATTGCCAGAGAATTGTGCTCCGTTCAGATTTCGATATTTCTTTAATAGAGCCTCTAGATCGGGTTTTGTATTCCTTCTGTTTCTGGCACTCATTTTTCTAGTACTTCTGCAATTAGCAGATCAAGTGTTAGGTCACAGAAAAGAAAATTTTCAAACATAGAAACATATACTTCAAGTGTAAATGTGTCTATCAAGGTGTAATTTCATTCTGCTTCACTCATACTAGGATATTGTTGATCCTATCTGTATAGAGTTACCCGTCCTAGAACACTACTGGTTCTATTTCTGATGAGTTCATTCAAATGTTATATTCTAGAACTAAGCTTAACCAAAGCTCTGATACCACGTTGTGACGACCCGAAATCTCGTTCTGACGGAAACAAGGGTTATCTTTGGAATATAACACAGAAACAGATAATAGCAGAACAAAATTAAATAAATACACCAGATAATGAACAACAAAATATACTGGATAAAAGTAATCATCAGAGTTACACAGTATACAGGATCTTACTTAGTACAAAGACAGTTCAGCTATACATAAATGTCTACAGCGGAAAACAAACAAAATATGTACAAATGGAGCTGAACAGCATAAAAAGAGATAAATGATAGAATCCATCTTCAGCTCCAGCTTTCCAGAGAAAGAACCAGCTAAACCTGAATACAAGGCTGCCCGTGTAGAAAAAGGGGCACCCGAGTTTGAGAGTGAAACAAACTACGAGTCAGTCATGGGACTGGTATGAGAAATCTATTCAACACATATATAATATGGCCAATAACAGGACCACACCACTTTCGTGGAACGGGTTTACTCCATTGGATTGCCAGTGCTTTAAAACAAATCTTTCTTTTAAACAACGCTATGCTTTTTATAAAAATGAAACCGTTATAAGACTTAGTTCCCATCACACAATGCAATGCAAACCGGAGGATAGAGTTTTTACCTTATAACGGCCAAAATATGCTTGATACGAATAAAACAAGGGCATTTGATATTATTGCTAGTGTTTATATGTTTTGAAAACAATTTTGAATCATAACTATCAATCATAGACGGCATTAACGCCCCATACCACTATGTCGCCATATATATAGGTATACAATCAAAACCGCACAATCACGTATTTGGAAATTGGATTTCCGTCATGAACCAAGGCAAAAGATAGCCCTTACCGAATTCGAGACGCTCTAGCCCGCCCATCAGGACCCAGACTCAGGTGGGCCCTTGGATCGTCAGGGCCGGTCCACCGATGTGGATTAAAATTCCTGAACCTGCGTTTCCCCACCCTTTGGGGTGTAGACGAGCCAACGAATGACTCCATCGGACCAGGATCGTCCGATCAAACCAAGGCGCCTCGCAACAGCAACAACCACATAGGTGAAAAATAAATAAATGTCAGGGTTGGTAGGTCACTGACACCACCCTAGGTAGAAAGAAACGCAGGCCCTCCCTGATGTCCTCTCCCATTTCTGGTTCATACCGGGGTGTGAGGCTCGCGATTTTACGTTATGCACAAAGCTACGCCACACGTGCGGTGCTTTGATCATCACCACAAGACTTCGCTTTTCAACAGAAGCCCTGATCACTGCATCTTAGCATGCCACACAGGCAATTCATGCCATGCGACTGATGTCCATCGATATACAACCTCTGAGCTCGTGCGTTTCAGATAAGGGCGTTAAGCAAAAGAATAAATTCTCCGCCGCCAAACAGATGTATATTTAACAGAGATCAATCGACACAGAATAAAATCCAATGTCAGACACACCGTCCATTTACTAGTCCGTTCTGGGTCTGAACGAAACCGGAGGCACTAAATACCTCGCAAACCCATCGATCACCACGTACGTCTGGATGATCACCACTCATTATCCGTATTTCGGGATGCCTCCCAATCAGGACCTCGGTTACCATCCAAACGAGGTGAAGATCTCCGGTCTTCGACCGTCGTCTTCATCTTCGAATTTCAATCGTCGGTCAATCATTTGAAATGAGAATTAACTCGGCCTTTTCAAATAATTCACGTATATTTAGAATTTCAAATCAATTTATTCCAATGGTTAAATCATTTGACAACACCAAATTTGTTCTTTAATGTAATTTTCACACCAAACACATTCAACCATCAAATACTACATAAATCGAGCAAATTCAGTTTATTTCCATTCCATATCGTTTATGATATTTTATAATGATTTATCGCTATTTTTATTTATTTTAAAATAGCCCATATATTCAAAATGACGCTTCGGGCCATAACGCGGCCGTGGCGCTGTTTTTCTTCAGAATTGATTTACACATATTTGAAAATCTAACCGTTGGATCTTAACAAAATTTACATCATTAGAAAGATCTTTTCGAAACGAATCCAACGGTTCCAGTTTCGGGAAAATCCGACGGTCGGATCTCCCGGTACAATCGTTTGAAGTTTCGATTTCAAAATACGAACTGCAGCATCGTTATTCGATTAAATATATAATTATATTTATATATATATAAATATAATCGCTTCTGGCACTGTTTTTCTTCAGATTTGAATTAAACATTCCAGACAATCCAACCGTTGGATTTTTACAAAGTTGGTGCCGTTGGGAAGATATTTCCAAGGTGAACCCGACGGTTGCGGTTTCGGGAAAATCCAATGGGCGGATTCCCCGTACTTGTTGTTTGAAATCACGGTTTCAAAATGCGAACTACACGGCCACGTTTCGTTTTAATTTTACTTATATTTATATAATTATATAAATATAGTTCATTCAACAATTTCAATATCGTTTTCACTTCAAATATTTCACTAACGCCTTAAAATTTTGGAAAATTTCGCCATAACCTCCCCTGCACCGGGAGCATCGGGAAATCGCAAATAGCTTTCCCGGTCCTTCTAATCTCAAAAAGAAAAAGAAAAAGCCAAGCGGCTAGCCAACAGGCTCATAAAATCATCACCCAAACAAAACAGTAAATGTGTACCTATTTGTCGGGCACAAAATTTTATTCCTCTTCTCTAGCCCCTTTGCTATAACCTGTTCAATGAATATGCATGTACATATATATATAGTTCTTATCATTTATCATTTTCTATTCAACTTCATATTTGATTTCTATTTGGTTTAAAAACACCATTCACTCTAAGGTTACATACATAGGTACAAATCATTTCATTAGCTAATTAATGAATATTTCAACTCATATATGTTTATTTGAACAAGTGGCTATTTTTAACACTTCACATTTCAACGATTCATGCATACAATAAAAATGTGATTTTTATTGTAAAACAACTCATTTCAAAACACTATTATTTTGATATATTTCATATTGGTGATAAAAATAGGATTTTTATCATAAAACAATTTCTTTTAAAACGAGGTTATTTTACACAGTTCATATAGTCGATAAAAGGTGATTTTTTTTATTATCAAACAATTTATTTTAAAATATGAATACCATTCAACACATGAATTTCAATTCAACGAATGAATATCGATTCAACACATGAAGGTTTTCTATAGTTTCTATATATAGATAGAAATGTGATTTTTATATTTAAAACGCGAATACCATTCAACACATGAATTTCTAACCAACGAATGAATATCAATTCAACACATGAAGGTTTTCTATAGTTTCTATATATAGATAGAAATGTGATTTTTATATTTAAAACGCGAATACCATTCAATACATGAATTTCTAATCAACGAATGAATATCAATTCAACACATGAAGGTTTTCTATTCAATGAATAAATATAGTTTAAGCAGATGAAAATAATTCAAACACTCGAATATTATTCAAAATTTCGGCAGCATAACGGCAGGGCAGTTAAAACCGGGACCGTCCCTAGTACGGCTCCTCGCTCTACCTTAAAACCTCGCGGTTTTTGACAATGGGGATCATGCATCTAGTTCGCACGCAGGCGGCATGTATATATATTTATTTCATTTCCACAAACTAATCCTATGTGGTTTCAACCAAATATTTCTCAATCACAAATGGGTATTTTTCAACCACAATCAACCAATATCAACCACAAACAATCCCAAACAACCATTCGCTATCAATCAATTTTCACAACAATTTCAATCAATAAATATCGTCCATGGTTTGTGGACGAGGGGGCGTATATATATATATATATATATATATATATATATATATTTATATATAGCAATTCACTTTTATTTCAACACATATATAATTGGCTAGAAAAAAAAAATTGAAGAGTGAGAAATTCTCACCAATTAGCTAATTCAATCCCACGACTCTTCTTTGCATAAATCTTCACCGTTCTCGCCTTTTGTCGCTTTCGTTGCCCATATTCACTACATATGTAAAGATCGAATTTTTACTTCGTTATTCAATATATAAAAATCGAATTCTTCTTCGCTATTCAATATAAAAAAAAATCGAATTTTCCTTCGCTATTCAATATATAAAAATCGAATTTTTCTTCGCTATTCAATATATAAAAATCGAAATTTTCTTCGCTATTCAATATATAAAAATCGAATTTTTCTTCGCTATTCAATATATAAAAATCGAATTTTCTTCGCTATTCAATATATAAAAATCGAATTTTTCTTCGCTATTCAATATATAAAAATCCATATTTTTCTTCGCTATTCAATATATAAAAATCGAATTTTTCTTCGCTATTCAATATATAAAAATCCATATTTTTACTTTCACGCTATATGGATAAAATTCTATTTTTATCCCGCTATTCATCATATAAAGATTTCGCCTTTTCAAATATAAAGATTTCGCCTTTTCTAATATGAAGTTTTCACCTTTTCTAATATGAAGTTTTCGCCTTTATAAAAATAAATATTTCGCCTTACTATATTATAAAAATTATATTTTTCCTTCCTTCTAAAAACAATATTTTTAATTCACTACCTAAGTAAAAATCACGCCTTTCTCCATTTAAAAATATCGTCTTTCTTTCTTTATACATCTAATCTTTACTAATTTAAAAATCAAATCTTTTCTGATTTAAAAATCAAATCTTTTTCTAAACCATCATATTCACATTTTTTTTTAAACCATTAATACGATAAAATGAAAAGGAAGTACCGTATTTTACTGAGCTAAGGGAATTACCCTTATTTTTCTTCCTCCGCTCTGGTGTTCAAACCCTTCCCGAGCCACTAGGGCTTCTCGTTCGCTGCCGGAGAGGTTGAAGGCGGCGCAAGCGGTCAGAGACGAGGGTGGAGGCGCGGGGTCAGAGAAGCTCGAGCTCACGGTGCTCGCTGGGTCTGCCTGGTGGTTCCAATGGTCTTGAACTGAGGGGGGCTCGCGAATTGGGGCGTCGCGAGGTGGGTGGAGAGTCGGAGGGGGGTCTCGAGCTCGCGCCGGAGCTGCTGGTGGCGCGCAGAGGTGGTGGCGGTGGGACTAGCGTCGGTGGCGGCTGGAACTTGGTGGAGGCGGCGGCTGCTGCTCCTCCTTTCTTTTTATTTCTGTTTAATGAAATCGGGGGGGGGGGGGGGGCAGAAAAAAAAGGAGGGAGATATTATTTTTTTATTAATTAAGTTGATTGCATAAAGTTGACTTTTACCCACGACCTCGAAACGAGGCCCACCGCCTGTCGTCCCTAGGGTAATACCCCCATTCTGAACACAATGGGATATGTATCACAAGCTGATTCGATCGTTTCGATCAGTTTCCGTTAAATTTACATTTAAATCCTTATATTGAATTTTAAACGTACATTTCAAATTACCAGGGCCACATACGAACTCGAAAAATTCTAGAAAAATATTTTCTAGCTTCGTATTGACGATACTGTCCTAACAAAACTAGTTTCGTCAAATTCTAAGACCGTTTGAAAAATGGCCAATTTCCAGTCGATTAAAATCAACTAAAACCGGTCAAACGCGTTTTCCTTTGCCACGCTCACATATTGAATCGAAAAATTATGAAATTTGGAATCTAGCAATAATTTGACACTGCGGATCCAACAAAAGTGGTTTCGTCGAAATCCGAGGTCGTTTGCAAAATTCCCATTTTTAAGGGCCTGAATTCCATAGCGACTATTCAGAATTTTCAACTGGACATATCTTTTGATTCCCGCTATCAAATTTCGATTTGTCAAATTCGTTGGAAAGATATCATCAATTAGATTCCATTATTTTTGGTTTCACTAAAATCCGGATTGTTTTGCACCCGATACAGTGCGACAAAGTTTGAATTCAATTTTTGAAACTACAGCGCCATTTCTGGCCTTGTTTATAATTATAATTAATTATATTCATTTTCAATTGTCGATTCAAACTCAGTTTTCATCGCCATTATTTAAAATATTTATTTTAAATATTTAAAATCCATTATTTTAGCCAATTTAAAATTTTTAAATTGGTTCAGATTTTCTGGGTCGTTACAATATGGAAACAGAATATTAGAATTAGGTATACACTAGTAATGGGCCTTTACCACCCCAACAGACGGTATCACACAGAAATAGACAGGTGTTACCACCCCAGCAGAAACAGACGGTACCCCAACAAAAACAGACAGAACTAAGTGTACCCTAAATTCTACCCCAAGCGATTGGCTCCCTAATACATAAATACCTTGTGCCGGCCCCAAAAAAGGGTGTATCACTCCCTAAAGTGGCAACCTATAGATACATACCTATTTACAGATGTCACGGTGTCTTACATCCTTAGAGTAGACCGGATCCATGCACGCACATGACCCGGTTGGAATGCGCCATCAACACCCCTCGCCATTATTTGAGTGAACCTCTACAATTTGTTCAGTAACCGTGCCCTGACCCCTTTTAGTGTTGGGTCATAGTTTTGATACCAGAAAGGGTTACCGACTAATATGGGTCCCAAACAACAGATGACACAAGTAAATACCCCTCTTAACCTTGTGTCCCCGGACTAACAGATTTTAGATTAACTTGCTTACAGATTTCAGTTGTACAAAGTTCAGATTAACTAGTCCTCAGATCAGACATATAAGTTAGCAAGTTTTCAGACTAATGGATCAGATATACAGATTAACAAGTTCTCAGACTAACGGATCAGACATACGGATTAATCAAGTTTTCAGACTAACGGATCAGATATACAGATTAACAGACTTACAGACTGTTTCACCTAACCTTGTATTGGGCCTACATTTTTTCAAACGGGTTTATTAGATTCATCAGTCCAGTTGATTTAACCTTATCCACCCAACACGTTTTAGGCATCACCTTTGTCTTAGATTTGCATTAATTAAATATTAATGCACAGGCGTCTCACATTAGGTCGGTAGCTTGTGGCCGCTGGATGTGTCGGGCGGTTCCGGGCAGACTTCTGCTACAAGCCAGACCTAACCTCGTGTCTAAGCATCTTTATGCCTATGACCTCTCACATTAGACTGACAGTTTGCGGTTGCTAGTTAAGCCGGTTGGGTCCGGGCAAGGTTCTACCGCAAACAGAGTCTAACCTCGTGTCTCAGCATTCTTACTTTTAGCTAAAGTATTCATTCGCAGATTATGCCAATATCAGACTAATTATGCCAATTCAACAACTTAACTTCTTCATAAGTTACAGCAAATTATCCAAAGTTCTATTAACATGTTTTGCTCAATTTTAGATTGAGCCTACAGATTTCATACCCAAATTACCGTATTCAGTTTCAACAGATTTAGAGATTTGGCGATTTAACAGATTTAATCATTCCTTCAAATTCTATTGACATACCTCGCCTAATCATAAAATTAATCCTAATTTTACTTGCCCAAATTGTGGTCGTAATTCACCATATAACATATGTCCCAAATTTTTGTTAAATTTGCACCGTACAGAATATTCTCTAAAAACCCCAAATCATGATGCACAATATAAATTATGCCAAATTCTAGCCGTTGATTACCGCGTATGTCAAATATCCAAAAATCTGAATTAGGCGTATTCACAATAATAGTTATCCTTATTTTAATATAGATCTTTTACGCCTAAATCATATATCCTTTTTTTCTTCCAAGGCATAGATCGTCATATAAAATATGCCCCCAAATCTAGATCTTAAATTACAACATGTATTATGTTCCCAAAATCAGATCTTGAATTATAACATGCATTATGTCCCCTAAATTACAAGTCGTATGTTGTCGTACAATAATTCTCCTTCTTCCAAATCATAAACCGTCATATATAGTATGCCTAGATCTATATCTTAAATTACCACTTATGTTGTGTTCTCAATTTGGTCACAAATCAGTTATGTCCAATTATGCATCATTCAATATTTTCCCCAAATTTACCGTTCGCGTGTCAATCTCTTATGAGGTTTGGCTCAGGCTTGTGGTAGCCTGGCTATAGAATAGAAGGAAGGAAGAGATACAGAATAGTTACAATAAGATAGATCTACACAGAAAAACAGATTTGATAAACAAGAATAAGATGGATCTACACAGAAAAACAGATCTGATAACCAAGAATAAGATAGATCTCCAATTCAGATTTATACCCATGTCAAGATCATAATTAAATTTCATATCTAAAAATAACTGTACTCACAAATCATGATTTAAAAAAGAGAAGAACGATTCTGGGATCTGATTTCTGGAGTTGATTAGCTTTCCGTTGATGTAGGCGTTGATTTGTTATCTTCAGATTCTCGCTTGAATTGATTGATTAGGGTGGAGGCTAGGTCACTTTAGGTTTTATGAGCATGGGGACGCCATTCCTCTTTGTTAATGAATTAGGGTTGGGTCTTGCTATGTATTTATAGGCGTAGAGAGTGTTTTAGAGCCATTAGATGAACTAGGAGACCATCAAAACCACCCAGCTCAAATACACATCATCCGACCACTCAGAAGAAGACACATCATCACAGAACACTCTAGAATTCTGTGCTGGATCAGTATAGGCGCACTTGGTAGGTGCGCCAGTGCATTTTTGTACTGGCGCACTTGTGAAGTGCGCCAGTGCATTCTGGTCAACTTTCGGTTTTTCTGCCTAACTTCGTTCGTCCATATCTTCTTCATACTATATCCGTTTTACGCATCCTCGGACTCTATCTCAAGCAGAATTCCGAGAGGAACGCAATGGCGTAAGCCATTTCACCTAATTCTTCTTTTAACAATTTATTATTATTTAATTATCTCTTATGTCCCGTTTTAAAATTACGGGGTGTTACATTATTAGATTATCATATAGAAAGATATGCCTAGGAGGATTTGGAAATTTGATAATATAAACACTAAACCCAAATTCTTTATCTTGTGATTGCATATGAATTGTCATGACTGTTTGGGTTTTGTGGATTTTTGGTTTTAATATTGGATTTTAGATGAAAAAGTGGTGTTGTTATTATTGTTTCTATTTTATGTAATTCACCTATATCTATCACTTGATTGTAACCTAAAAAGGTTTAGATTTGATCTTTTTCATGATTTGATTTAGGTTTGGATCATATTTTGAATTCATATTTGAAATATGTCAAATGTAAGCGTTTTTTTGTGCATAACACTAAAAAGGGGTGAATTGGATAAAATGGGAATTATAAACATACAAGTATAAGTTTATGTAATACTCTTATTTTTATCTTAGTATTGAAATCATTTCTATAAGCCTAGGATGCAAGTGGAAATTGTATGTATGTATGTATATTTTCCAACCACGGCTATTTGTTATCTTGTCATTATGCTATCATGCCTATGTTGTAGCGGTAAAAGTATAGAAAACCTAACTTGTATACCTTAAATTTGACAAATTGACAATTGCCACCTCGTTAGAACATTTCACCGTTTATACGAATATTTACATTATTTAGGCATTATTTTTTTAATTATATAAATGTAATCAGCGTAATTAACGTTGTATTAGCATCATAAATGCGATTAGGTTAGAATTCGAATTTGAAATGTCCCCATAATAAATGTACATTTGATTACTTGTACGCGCATATATAGAATGGATTTATATATATTCTTAGCGGCACATAGACACGAGGTTAGTTTCATTTGTGGTAGAAGCCTGCCCGAAACTGACCGGCAAATCCAGCAACCATAAGTGGGTCCAACTAATGTGAGATGTCTAGGCGTCATGGGCCACTCAAATACTTAGTACTCTAGGCACAAGGTTAAACCAACTTGTAGTAGAAGTCTACCCGGAACCGACCGACATGTCTAGCATCTACAAGTGTACATTTAATGTGAGAGGTCTAGAGTGTGTGTGTATATATATAACTATATATATAAGTCTATTGTGTGAAAATAGGTAGGTTTACTATGCCTTGAGAAGGTCTTAAGTGGCAGACTCTCTTTTTGTCTACTTTGGGTCTTAAGTGGTTAGAACTAGGATCCCTCTGAAGGTTTATTCCTTGGAGAGGAACCAAAGTCATGGGAGCCACCTTATTAGATTTGAAGTAAGTCTTTTGATCCTCCTTATCTAAAAGTGGTTAGGCATAAAAAGGAAATGGAGTAAGGTAGTTCATGGGGATGTCCGCTTCCTCTGAAAGCTTGTAAGGGCTCAACTAGGGGCAGATTGGTAATTGAAAGATATGTGGCCATTGCATGCTCACCAACTGTCTAAGGGAAGTCTTAAGCAACATAGATGAAACACCCCACCTCCGTTAAGATCTCTCACAAAGGGAATGCCTTAACTTTGGTGGAGCATTATATGTAAAAGATACAGATAATTTACAAGACAGATATGTATATAAGCAATGGAAAAAAATAAACTTTATTTCAAACGTGGTTCATAACAAAACATTACAGCAATCTGTTTCAAACCAACTTCCAAATCACTACATCAAAATCTCTGTCTTGATTATGACATAAAGAAGCATAAAACATAATAAAACTGCAAAAACCCCAAGTAGTAGTGTGTCCAAATCCATATCCAAAGATAAGAAGTTCCAAGCTATACATCACAGAGTCTTTAAGCTTGGAAAGACAAACGATCCAAATTAGGCTGAGCTATTCCCTCCCTGGGTACTTTGGGGGGGGGCGGAAGAAAAGAGAGCGAAAGAAAATGGGTCAGACATAAGTCTGGTAAGTCCAGTGATTATTCAACATGTAAACTGATAAGAGAACCATGACTTGAATAAGATGGACACAGGACAATAATAAGGAAATAAGGTAACATAGGATAAGGTAAGCTAAATAGGGCAAGATAAATAAGGCAAGATAAACTAATCATACTATCGTACTCATGTCCATATTCTCTGCACCTACTAGATATTTTAACCATTATCGTGAGTTCAAAGCCCAGTGATCCCTTTTTCATTGATCGGCTCCTACTCACACGCGTTTGCCACTTGTGTCATATGGACCCGCTCGATTGTAGATACCTGTGCTGGTCCCACCATGGGGTGTATCAAATCCTATGGTGGCAACCTGACACAATTCAAGATGCACAGTGTATAACTTCTGATGCCCAGTGCCTGCTTTTTCCACTCCAGAGTATGTGCATGCCCGTACTCCATCAGAACCTACACTGACACACCAACCGCTGTCGTTTTGACCGCTTATAATCAGCCCAGTAATCGTGCCACACCCTGCCTAGTTTAGGGTACCATGATACATCTATGTGGGTTACTGCTGAAATGGGTCCCCGTAACTAGGGTTTCCTAGTCAACATGTTAAATTGGTTAAGTGTCCAAGTTAACCAAACCCCACCCATCAGTTTAGTTAACATGTTGCATTGGTTAAATGTTGCCTTAATTAACTTAACCCTACCATTCTTGACTTAGCTTTAATTCATTTATTAAAGCACCAACAACTCACATTAGATAGGTATTGTTTTGGTTACTGGATGTGCCGGTTGGGTCCGGGCAGTTTTGCACCGCAACTCAGTTTAACCTCGGGTTCCTTTGGGCTTGATGCACTAACCTCCCATATTAAATATATATTGTTATGGTTGCTGGATGTGCCGGGCGGTTCCGGGCAGTCTTACACCGTAACTCAATCTAACCTCGGGTTAGGCATATTCTTCTTTTCTAAATTTGCATATTTACTTCTTTATATTTATATTAAATTATTGTCATTCAAGTCAAGCCCCACTTTCCTTTTTAAATCAAGTTCATAATTTTTAGGTATAAAAATTTATACCACTTTATGCCATAAAACATTTTCATGTCATGAGCCAAATATGCCAACTATATATAATTTCATATTTTTCCCCCAACGTTACCCCCGTTAAACATTCGCATGAATCACATAAAATGTTAGGCTCGATACATAGCCTAACTTATACACAAAAGGGGAAAAACAGGAACATGTAATAATTCCAACATCATAAAAATATGGATCTAACTACACATGTATCATATGAACTTGGCATAGAATAATATACATTCAATTATGAACTTGCAAATTTAGATCTACTTAACATGGGTCATGAAATAGGAGTTTTACATAGAATTACATAAACTTAACATTAGGCATGTAATTGTGAACTTCGCAAATTAATTGGATCTAATCTAACATGAACCTAATCATATTAGCATGTAGTTTTGGTCATATATGTGAACATGGTTGAACTTGCATAACCATAACGAAATTACCAAATTATCATATAACATATAGGTGTTTTTATCAAATCATGCAACATGAAATGTCATTGCCAAAATTTACACAATGTGATATCCATCGCCAAATTATACAATATGGTTTGTCATTGCCAAACTACACAATATGATATGCCATCGCCAAATTATAATATGTCATCGCCAATTTATGTCATCACCAAGTATACAACATAATATGTCATCTCCAATTTATTCAATGTGATATGTCATTGCCAAAGTATAGTATGTCATCACTAAACTACACAACAAATATGTCATTGGCAAATTATACAACATATGGGTCCAAAGCATTTAACTTTGATCATCAAATTACATATAACAAGATTCACAACTTAGCATAGAAAGAATCATAGTCTCAATCAATTCAGTTTTAACAAAAAAGGATAGGCATAGATTTACATTATGCGATGTTTTATATCCAGTTATTTAGTCACAACTCTAACATCGTTTAGGTCTGAATGATAATTGGACTTACAAAAAGGAGGCTAGTCTTGAGTTTTGGGATCTGTATTCTGAATTTGAATAGCTCTCCTTTGTTGTAGACATTGAATTCTCTTAGTTGAATTAGATTTGATTTGCAATTCCTACTTGCTTTCTAGTTGAATGAGAATGGCGGCTACTCTAGGTTGAGTGTTGACAGCATGACGGTCTTAGCGATATTTTTGTGTAGCTTTAGGGTTTAGATTTAGGTTGCTTATATAGAAGTTTTATTTAATAGGAGCCGTCAAATTAACCTAGAGCAAATCAAAGCCATTCAAACCTAAGAGAACCAACCAGAACGTGCCACACAAGCCCTAATGACACAGAAATTCATCACAGGAGAAAGCACGTCAGATTTTAGATCTGACCCGAGGGAGGTCGACCCCCAGGTCGACCTGTATGGGGGGAGGTTGACCCCCTGGTCGACCTCCTGATCGAACTGGCCTTGGGCGGGAAGTTTCCCGCCCAGCCCGCTTCTACTTCAGATTTTGAATTTTGAATTTCTAAACTATATTCTGAACTGTTTATTTAAATTCTTGAGTCTTCTGAAGGTCATAACTCCTTCATACGGAATCCGATTTATGCAAACTCGAACTCTATTTCAAGCAGAATTCCGAGACTAACGTAATGAAGTAAACCGTTCCCCTTAATTCTTACATTTGAAATTAATTATTCTTTAATTCGTAACTTTAATGTTTACCAAAAATACAGGGTGTTACATTCTCCCCTACTTAAAGGATTTCGTCCCCGAAATCTTCAAGTCAAGAAGAACGTATATCCTACCATCCAATCGTCCATCTACTCAACCATCAAACACAGGCATCCATTGTCCTTAAAAGACTTCTAATACTTCATGATCATATGCATAGTGTGTGTACATGTCCTTATCTAATGCAAAATTAGGCGGTCCACTGATTCAGTTGACCTCCTTAATGCAAATCATGTCAGTGTCATGCGTTCATAATGTATGCAATCTTCCCTAATCATACTTTCTACGTGAGTGCACAATCATTTATATAAATGCAACATCCACATGATAACACATCAAGCTTCAATCATATATAAGTACATATATGCATATGCAATATGAAAGTGACTGAGCCGATCTAATACCTAATATGTGTATATGCATCCACGAGCAACCACGAGCAACCACTAGCAATCACTTGCAACCACTTGCAACCATCAACCATAACATGTTTCAAATACATGCTTACATCCACTGGTTTCTACCTAAGGATCGAGAACAACACTAAGGAAAATACTAAAAAGATAGATACGAGCATGAACAAATTTAAGGAAAAAGATATCAAAGATGTACCCTCAAAAAGAAAAGGATAGGCTACGCGTATCTTGGCCTCAGTCTCCCTAGTCGCGTCTTCCTCAACGTCACTCCATTAAACTTTTACAAGTTTGACTTCGCGGTTGCGTAGCTTTTTGACTTCTGTACCCAAGATACGAGTTAGAACTCTTCTCACAATCGCCTCTCGTTCTACTTTTACGTCCTCTAATATGCTTGGTTCCACCAGTTCCGCAGACTCATGTAGGTACTTTCATAAGTGAGAAACGTGAAAGACATTATGAACTCCAGCCAATCTTTCGGGAAGCTATACTCTGTAAGCCATCTTCCCAATCCCTTTTAATGATAGGAAACGACCGTACAAATCTTGGTGCTAACTTTCCCGTGGATCTGAAGCGAACGACGTTCCTCAAAGGAGATACTTTAAGGAAAACCGTGTCCCCAACTTCAAACTCAAGGTCGGTCCTTCTCTTATCTGCATAGGACTTCTGTCTATCTTGGGCAGTCTTCATTCTTTTTCGTATCAATTCCACTTTCTTTGAAGTTTATCTAATCACATCTGGTCCAAGTATGAGCTTATCTGTAGACTCCCACCAACAAGTTGGTGATCGACACGGTCTTCCATATAAAGCTACGAAGTGTGCCATTCCTATGGTGGCTTGGTAGCTATTGTTGTAGGCAAACTCCACCAAAGGAAGATGATCCTCCCATGTTCCTCCGAAGTCAAGAATGCATAATCTCAAGTGGTCTTCTAATACTCTGTTCACCCTTTCCGTCTGACCATCGGTTTGGGGGTGATAGGCCGTGCTTAAGCATAGTTGTGTGCCTACCGCCTCTTGCAAGCTCTTCCAAAACTCGTTCATAAAGATAGGATCTCAGTCGTTAACAATGTTGGAGGGTATCCCATGGAGTCGAACTATCTCTTTGAGGTAAATGGATGATAAAGATGAGGTAGTCCTCCTACTTTTAACGAGTATAAAGTGAGCGCTTTTTGTGAGCCTGTCCATTATTACCCAAATACTGGTATTGCCCCTTCTTGATCTAGGCAGCCCATCAATAAAGTCCATTGAAATGCTATCCCATTTCCACTGTGGGACCTCTAGAGGATGAAGCAAACCACTAGGCTTCTTTTACTCCACCTTGACTTGCTGGCATACTAAGAACTTCGAGACGAATTCAGCTACATCCCTCTTCATGCCATCCCAAAAGAAAACCCTTTTTACGTCTCTATACATCTTGTCTCCACCGGGGTGTATGGTCAACTTGGAATGGTGCGCCTCTTCGAGAACCTTCTTCACCAAATCCCTTGCTTGTGGGACGCATAGCCCTCCATCCCGCTTCAACAATCGCTTATCATCGATGGAGTATCTATTGAGGGGACTATAAGTTTCACCCCTAATTAGCTTGTCCATCACATCAACTAGCTGAGGGTCTTCACGTTGTGTGGTTCCTATTGAATCCAAAAGAGTAGGCTGCACCTCTAGCGATGCTAACAACCCAGTCACATGATCGCTAGAGGGTCTAAAGTCAAAATTGGCTATGTACTCCAAGCTCTGCCTTTCAACAAAGAGAGGGCTTAAGGTCACTTCTTTCTACTCAAGGTCTCTGCTACTACATTGCCCTTGCCAAGGGTATAGGAAATCTCGAAATCGTAGGATGCCAAGAATTCCATCCACCATTGTTGCCTCAAGTTAAGATCTTTCTGCAAGAAAAGGTACTTCAACGATTTATGGTCAGTATACAATTCAAATTTCTCACCTACGAGATAATGGCGCCAAGACTTAAGCGCAAAGACGATGGCAGCCAACTATAGATCGTGGGTTGGGTAGTTTTTCTCATGTACTTTCAACTGCCTGCCTCCATAAGCTACTACCTTACCCTTTTGCATCAAGATAGCACCTAGTCCCGTACCACATGCATATGTGTATACGGTAAACATCTTGCTCCCATCCGGCAAGGTCAGAACTGGGGCTGTTGTTAGAGCTCTCTTTAATCGTTGTAAGGCAATATCGCAATCCTAATTGAAAGTTAGGTTCTTCTTCGTTAACTTTGTAAGCAGAGCTGAAATTTTCGCAAAGTCTTTGATGAACTTTCGGTAAAAGCCCGCTAGCCATAGGAAGCTCCGGACCTCGGTCGCATTCCGTGGAACCTTCCAATCTTGCACTGCAACTACTTTTGCGGGGTCCATGGCTAACCCTTCCTTGGATACCACGTATCCAATAAATCTTACTTCCTCTCTCCAGAAGTAGCATTTGGAGAATTTGTCTTTCAACTGATGTGCTCGAAGAGTATCCATGACTTCTTTTAAATGCTAAGCATGCTCTTCCTCGCTCTTTGAGAAAATAAAAATGTCATCTATGAAGACCACCACAAATTTATTGAGGAACTCCCTGAACACCCTACTCATCAAATCCACGAAGTAAGCGGGTGCGTTTGTCAGGCCAGAAGGCAAGACAAGTCACTCGAAGAAACCATCCGGAGTTCTAAACGCAGTCTTATCAATGCTGTCTTCTGCCACTCAACTGATGAAACCCGGTAGCTAAATCTATTTGGGAGAAAACCGATGCACCTACATGCTGATCGAACAAGTCATCTATTCTTGGAAGTGGGTTCCTATTCTTCTTGGTCAGCTTGTTTAGCTCCCTATAATCAACGCATAGGCGAAGCGTACTGTCCGCTTTAGTTACGAACACGACTGGAGCACCCCATTCAGAAATACTCCGCCTTATAAACCCCTTCTCAAGCAACTCTTTAACTTGCTTGCTGAGTTCTTTCATCTCCCTTGGAGCCATGTGTCTAACGGGTAAAGCGACGGGTTTTGCATTATCAATGAGGTATATGCGGAAGTCTATCTCTCGCTTTGGAGGTAACCCTTTAACCTCTTCAAAGACGTCCGAGTATTCACGGACTACTCTAACAGACTGCAAATCCTCAATAGACGCATCAAGAGATTCTAGATAGCTAAGCATAATAGAGTTCATGGGATTACAAGAAATTTTGAGAGTGTTACCAAGGCGAGTCATGAGTCTAACTACTTTCCTTTCACAATCTAGGATGGCACCATTACTGGATAGCCAATTCATGCCTAGAATCAACCCATAGTCCGTGAAGCCCAAAACATAGGCATTGCATCTAAATCCCACACTTAGTATAGAAATTTCCAAATCCAAACAAATCATCGACAAATAAGTTGAGCCCCCAATTGTATTTGAAACAACCAAGGGATCCTCTACTAAACTGGTGTCTAGGTGTAGAGATTCAACTAAAGCAATAGATATAAAAGAGTGCGATGCGCCAGAATCAAAGAGTGTACGACCAGGATGATCAAAAAGATAAACTAAACTCTCAACAGAAACATTTCTACCTCGTTCTTGCGGAGATGCCATGAGTGCGTGAACCTGCCCTCCCGAAGTAGATCCAGCTCTCTGCCCTTGCCCTTGCTTTCTTGGGCAGTCCCTATCCATGTGTCCTGCCTCGCCGCAATGGAAACAACCACCCATCTTCCTTTTCTTCTTCCTGCATTCCTTAACCAGATATCCAGGAATGCCACAAAAATTACACTTCCTCTTGTCATGGGTTTTGTTGTTCTTCCCGCCCTTCTTGGAATATGTCTTCTTACTCTGTGATCCTTCCACTTTCTTATCTTGAGATGCTTCCACCTTTGTCTCCTTCTTGCCAACCTTATCTTCTTCTTGTAACAGTGCCATGTCCACCAGTCTCTGATAAGTCGCACCCATAGGTATATGGGACATATCTACACTGTGCAATGTCTCATAAATTCCTTTAACAAAGTGGAGAGCCTTCTTATGTGGACTGTTCACTAACTCCAATCCGAACCTAGCCAGCTGATTGAATTGGTTAACGTATTCCTTGACCGACATACTTCCCTGTTTGAGAGCTAAGAACTTCTCCATCTGTAGGCTTCGTTCAGCTTGTGAGAGGAATTTCATTTCAAACCTCATCCTAAAATCCATCCAAGTTTCAATTGGTCTTTCAGCATTAGTGACTTCCCACCAATAGGAAGCTTCGTCTTTGAGCAACCATACCGCCAACTGTATCTTCTGCCTATCATCCACTTCGAAGAAATCGAACAAATCCTCAGTTTCTTTGAGCCAGTTTCTTGCTTCCACGAAGGACTCATTTCCATTGAAGTTATTTCCACCCATGGCTCAAAAGTCCTTACATATTTTTGAGAAAGCATTTGCACGAGGAGGAGGAGGAACCGCAGTAGCGGGGGGAGGAGGAATGTAACACCCCGTAATTCTGTAACAATAAGTTTCACAATTTAAAGTATAAATAATTTTTAGAAGAAGAATTAAGGGAAATGGGTTACGCCATTGCGTTCGTATCAAAATTATGCTTAAGATAGAGTCCGAGTTTGCGTAAATCGGATTCCGTATGAAGAAGTTATGACCTTCAGAAGTTTAAAGAATTTAAACAAATAAAAATAGGTTCAAAATTCGAATTCAAAACACACACCCGGGCTGGGCGGGAAATTTCCCGCCCAGGACCCAGGTCGACCAGGGGTCGACCTGGTGGTCGACCTTTGTATATAGGTCGACCAAGGGGTCGACCTCCCCTAGAGGTCGACCAGGGGGTCGACCTAGGGGTCGACCTGCCCTGTTTTTTTAGATCTGGACTGCAACAATTTTGACCAATTCTAGACAGACCGAATGGCTTCTAGGGCGATCCAAGGGCTCTAAAACACTCTCTACACCTATAAAAGAATGCCTAGACCTAAGGTTTCTCCACACAAATTCTTTTAGGCGTCTACATGCTGTTTCTCTCTAGCCTCCACCATTAAAATAAATCTTATTAAAACAAGTTATAGTTCTTCTTCAAATTGGAGATACAAATCAAGTTAAAGCTTCAAGTTGGACCATAGGCATTCTGCTTCAGGCAACGTCACTCGAATCATAGCAAATCGCCTTTTCTAAACCGATAACTGTAAGTTCGGTTATTCCTTAGATTTGAACGTGTAATTGGAATTGTGAATGTAATGAACCAAAATATAGAACTATACCAATTTGCAAGTTAATTATCTTTGATTTTTGCTTATGTCAAATCAAAAGTTATCTATGCCTTTGGATCTGATTTACGAATATGACTATGGGACTTTTGCCTAAGACTATGACTATGAGACTTTTGCCTAAGACTATGACTATGAAACTGTTGCCTATGAAGCTATTGCCTATGACTATGACTATGACTATGAGACCTTTGTCTAGGACTATGGCCATGAACTGTCACCTATGAAATTATTGCCTACGACTATGAATCATAACTATGAGACTATTGCCTATGACATTTGTTAAGAAATTATTGTGATTAGTCGCCCATGACTATTGCGGTTAATTGCCTATGACTATTGTAGTTAGTTGCTTATGACTATTCCCATTGTTACAATTAACTGATCATGTTGTACCTTGAACTGGCATTATGTTGGACCAAATAACCTATGCCTATTCCCTTGATTATGTGGATCTCATATTTAGTGTGTAACTTGGCTAGTTTATTCTTATTCACTATTATGTACATCAAACCTGTTGGAGCCATTATTTTTGCATGCCTAATCTTTTATATCAATTCTTGTGCTTATCCCCTATTCCTTTTGATTAGTGCCATTTCATGAGTACATAGAAAAATTGTGAAATCATGTTATACGTACGATTATGATGCAGGGATTGGGCGTAGCTTAATTAAGTTAATTGGGCATAATAAATATGTTGGCATAATCTAAATTTGCTATAATAGTGAATGATTTACATGCATATTAGACTTGGGCATAAATTGATAAATTTAATTAGCCGCAAAGTGTGTAATTGGCGTGCAAACCAAGTTTTGGACATAAACGATAAACTAGAATATCAAATCTAGTTTTGACATGAACCATAAATTGGAATATTAATCTAGATTGGTCATGAATTGTAAAAGGGGAATATTAAATCTAAATTGGTATAAACTGCAAGTTGGGTTAATTGATTGGTAAATTAAGTTTTGGCATAGAATATAAGTATGTTAATTTGCATGACAGTTGAATATGATCTAGGCTAAATTGGTTTACGGAAAATTTACATAAATAGTAAATATGTAAATTTAGTAAAAGACGAATATGCCTAACCCGAGGTTAGACTGAGTTGTGGTGTTAAACTGCCCGGAACCGACCGGCACATCCAGTGACCAAAACAATACCTGTCTATTGTGGGTGGTTTATGCATCAAGCCCAGAAAGATCCGAGGTTAGACTGAGTTGTGGTGTAAACCTGCCCGGAACCGACCGGCACATCCAGTAACCACAACAATATCTGTCTAATGTGAGTGGTTGGTGCTTTAATTAAATAATTAATTAAGGCTCATGAATAAATCGAGCTAAAATGGTGAGGTTAAGTAATTAGGGCAACACTTAACCGTAATAACATGTTAACAAAGACAAGAAGGGTGGGGTTAAGTAATCGAGAAAACACTTAGCCAATTCAACATGTTAGCTAGACAAGATTGATAGGGGTCAAGTTAATTTGGTCACTTAACCAACTTAACATGTTTACAAGGTAAGATTTATGGGGGGTTAAGTAACTAAGGGAACACTTATCCACAATAACATGTTAACTAGACAAGTGGGTAAGGTTAAGTAAGCGTTTAACATGCTAACCATACTAGATGGTGAGGTTAAGTAAATTTAGAACACTTAATCGTCATAACATGTTAACTAGGCAGGTGGGTAAGGTTAAGTAAAATTAGAACACTTAAATGTCATAACATGTTAATTAGACAAGTGGGCGAGGTTAAGTTAATAGGACACACTTCACCAATATATATATATATATATATATATATATATATATATATATATATATAACATGATGAGTGGGCAGGTTAAATTAACTTGGATGAATGGATAACACTTAACCAAGAATATATATCAACTTGAATCGGTGGGAGGGTTAAGTACATATCGGGTTGGTGGGTAATATTAGTAATATAGGCCCACAAACTTAACCATTAAATAAACATGCTTGAACCAGTGGAAGGGTTAAGTACGTATCAGGATCGGTGGGAAATATTTTTACATATAGGCCCACAAACTTAACCATTAAATAGACATGCTTGAATCGGTGGGAGGGTTAAGTACATCACATGTAGGTGGGTAATATTGTATATATATAGGACCACAAACTTAACCAGTAGGAAACCCTAGTAACGGGGACCCATTTCAGCAGTAACCCACATACATGTATCGCGGTACCATGAGCTAGGCAGGGTAGGGCACGATTACTGGGCTGATTATAAGCGGTCATAATCGCGGCAGGGGGTACGTCAGTGTAGGTTCCGATGGTTTACGGGCGTGCACGTACTCCGGAGTGGAAAAAGCAGGCACTGGGTACCAGTCGTTATACACTGTGCATCTTGAATCGTATCGGGTCACTATCATAAGGCTTGATACACCTTATGGTGGGGCCAGCACATAGTATCTACATGCAAGAGAGGGTCGACTGACATAGACACATGGAAAATTAATACAAAGTAGGTAGCATAATCCCTAGTTGGACCTAGATCGCGTAAACCCTGAATCCGAGAAGCACTCAATAGGTAGCATAAACCCAAGTGGCCCTGGGTAGCATAAACCCTGGTTAAATCTAGGAAGCGATCGATAATAAACCCTAGATTAGATCTAGGTAATAAATGGAACACCCATAATAGATGTACACCTAAAGGAAACCGCAAATACGGGGATTGGGATCACGTTATCATATGATCATAGATTACTAGTTTGGACACTAGTAGGTAGTGCAGAGATATAGAAATCAGCACAACAGGGTAGTTGCGAAGCAGAGAAGGAGTAGAAGCGCATTCAGTTTATCAGTACATTCAGTTTACCGATATATTCAGTTTATCTTGCCATATCCCATGCTTACCCCCATGTTATCTTGTTACTATGGTTTAGTCTTATATTTAGTTTATTCATGTCATGACCCTTTTCCTCGTTTAAAAACTAAGAATCACTGGACTTACCGGACTTTATGTCTGACCTAGTTTGCTTTCGCCTCTTTTCTTCCATTCCCCCCCCCCCCAGGTAGTCAGGGAGGGAAAAGCTCAGCTCATTTTGGGGCTGTTACTCTTTCCGATCTTGAAGATTCTTTGGCGCATTGCTTTGAACTCCATTTTCTACTGCTATGGCTGGCTCATGCTTTATTGGGGAATTTCAATGTCAGTTTGTGCTTCTTATATATTAAACAAGACAGATGCTTTCTTGTAATAAGTATTGGTGTTGTAAAACAATCTTTGTACAAGCTGTTTTAATCAATAAAGGTTATTTATTTTTCCCTGGTTTATTTTTCTGTCTTGTAATTTTTCTGGATCTTGTACTAAAAATGCTCCACCGAAGTTAAGGCATTCCCTTTCTGAGTGACCTTAACGGAGGTAGGGTGTTTCACTTGATATCAGAGTTGAAGGTTACCGGGTCAGATAAAAAGATTTGAAAAATTATTTCAAAATGGTTTTAAAAGAAGCATTTTCAAAAGAAAAGTTTTGTTTTAAAGGCGTATTCTCCAAAGCCATATGCACTATCTTTTGATCCTCTATTTGAATCCTTGTTTCCTTCTTTCCTAAGTCTCCGGGGCTCCTATCTTTCTGGGAGGTAATCTCATCGCGACATGGTTTCGTAGGCTCGACAAGACTATGACACTTGTCAAATGGCAAACAAGTGCCCAACTTCCATCTGTAGCCATAGCAGTTTCACCTCTGGCTAATTTTCTTTCGAGCTTTGAAGGATTCTTCGTGCGATGGAAGCAGATTTCGAGAGACATGTCAACAAGTTACACGAGGATGACAAAGTTGAGAATGAGGGGGTCTGGCTACGGAGCACAACACAAGGATGAAGAACTCATGGATATGGACTTGGCTCACAAAGGAGGGGAGGAAAAAAACAGTAAAACCTAAAACAAGAGGAAGTATCTTTATTTTGGTATAACGGGTCGTATAATTAAGGGCAAGGGCAAAGAACAAGGGACAGGATTTTCCGGAAGGCAAGTGCATGCTCTCACCGCCAGCATACCTGAGATAGAGGCAGTAAGATTTCAGTTGAAAGAGTTTTTCCTTTTTGATTATCCTGTTAGTACTCCTTTCGATTTTAGTGCTTCACATCCGTATATATCTGCTTCCGTAGTTGAGTCTCTGCACCCTAGATATTGTGTAGTAAAGGATCCCATTATGGTCTCAAATCCAATTGCCGGTTCGGCCCATTTATCTTTGACTTGTGAGGATTTGAGAATAGCTATATTTATGCTTATGTTTTTGGGCTATGGGTTGATTCTAGGCATTGATTGGTTAGCTGGTAATTATGAAACAAGGGTAGTTAGACTTTCGACTTGCCTCGAAAATACCCTTGAGATTTCGTACGATCCTAAGGGATCAGTTTGTCTTAGCTACCTAGAATCACTTTACTTATCTATCAACGATTTTCGATCCGTTGGGGTAGTCCATGAGTACGTAAGATGTTTTGATTAGGGTAGGAGTTTTCCCCCTAAAATTCGAGGAAGACTTCCGCATGTATCTAGATGACACTGCAAAGCCAGTTATGCGATCAACGATAATTCTAGAGCAAGATTGGCGAGGATAGCCAGAGTCAGTAAAATGCTCAATTATTTGGTTAGTATCATCTCACATAGATCGTCCAAATTCGAAGAAGGTATTCCTTGGGTGCTTGTCTGATATTGGTTTAGGCCTTTGGGGCTTGTACTTGAGGGATGTCGAGTTCGACTAGGATGGTTTGCATGAGAAATAAATGGTTGTGGCAGACGCCCTAAGTAGAAAAAAAAAGACTGATCTTAAGAGAGGTAATAAGCACATAGTATCCATTAGTTTTAGATCCTCAGATTTGCAGCATGATGGATAAGCTAAGTAGAGAAGAGACCTCTAATCATCTTAGGATATACACTTGATATCATGGTTAATATCTGTTTATCTTGGAAAAATAGTTTGAGTACATTGGATATCCCTAGTACGACTCCTTGCGCTACCTTAAACCTCGCGGCGTTTACAAGGGATTTAATTTCCTAATACATTTTTTTCTAGGCAATCTATTGCCACAGTATCAACCAATTTCGTTTCAACCACAATCAATCACCAAAAATCAACCAATTTCACATCACAATACAATCATGTCATCCATGTTTTGTGGACGACGGTGTCGGGAGTTTCTAAACTCCGTCTGCAACCTCATATAATTTTTATTTATTTAATTTGGAGTCAGAAATCTCACAATGCTTTTTATTTCTTCTAAAATTGAAGAAGGCTCCAAAAATTCTTCGGCCAGTTCTGAAATGTAGTGCTCGTTGTTGCAAATCCAACGCTTCAGAAATCGTTTGATTCCGTTACTGTTTAGAAAAGATATGAATGTTTTTACATATTGATTACGTAAATAAATAAATTAACCAATTTACACAAATTACATTTCTACCCTCCTCCTTCCTTCAGGCTTAATCGTGATTCACAGGAACCCAACTCTGCTGAACAGGACAACCTGCACGCCCCTCTAGACCTCGTCGGAAACCCAAACAGAACGTTCCACTTGGAAGACCTCAGCGTGCTCCCCCTCCTCCTTGAATGGCCTTAAGATCGACGCCCCCTGACCTCTCTAATTCCTCTCCAACCGCCAGTGGCTTCTTCACCGAAATGAGAAAAACAGGGCCCCAAATCCGATATCCACCATTGAAGTTAAAAATCTCGAAGTGCTGAAGAACTTTGTAATTGTTTTCACTGAAAGTTTTTGCATGAATTAGAAGATCTAAGGAGAAAGATCATGCGTCATTTCTACTGTTCGAAACATGATGAGGCGACTACTCCAAACTGAATTAGGGTTTTGTGAAAATTTTGAATATATAGATATTATTTAATATAATTTTAATTTACAAATTATTTGTTTATGGGTCCGGACTCCAAATGAGGCCCAATGACTGTTGTCCCTAGCTAATTACCCCTGTTATGGACACAATGGACTAGGTGTCATCAGCCCATTTGATCGTTTAAGTACATTTTTCTTTAAGTTAAATAATAAAACATTTTATTATTTAATTTGATCGTACATTTTAATTTACCAGGGCCACAAACTGCTCCAATAATTCCTGAAAAATAAATCTAGCTACGTTTTGATGATTCGATCCTAAAAAAATTAATTTCGTCGAATTTGGAGACCGTTTGAAAAATGGTCATTTTCTGGTCGATCGAAATTGACTGAAATTGACAAAACACATTTTCTTTTGCCACGCTCACATATTAATTCTAAAAATTATGAAAATTGGAATCTTGTAATAATTTGACATTCCGGATCCAACCAGGGTGGTTTTATCGAAAACGGAGGTCGTTTGCAAAATGGCTATTTATGCGGGCTATATATTATATTAAATTCCATAGCGACTATTTTGAATATTCAACTGGCCATAAATTTTTATTCCCGCTATGAAATTTCAGTTTTTCGGATTCGTTGGAAAGATATTTTCAAGAAGATTTAAATATTTATAATTTTACCAAAATCCGATTTATTTTGAATCTTGTACATTCAGTCAAAGTTAGAATTCAAATTTTCAAACTACCGTGCTTTTTGTGACTTCTTTTAAAATTGAAATAAATATATTCGTTTTAGCTTCCATTTAAATAAATTTTTAATCATTATTATTTAAAATACATTATTTTAACTATTCAAAATTCAATAAAATAGCGAAAATAAAAATTTTAAAATTGTTTTGATTTTCCGGATTGTTACAATCTCCCCCACTTAAGAACTTTTCGTCCCCAAAAAGGAAACAATAGTAAAGTAGGAAACAAAATGGAAAATGTAAAATATTATAAATGTACCTTGCACCAAAGCTAATCTGAGATGTCCACTTTGCACTAGGGATAAGCCTGTTTGATGCTATCCTCGGTCTCCTATGTACAGTCTCTAGGATTTCCGCTCCACTGCGCTTTGACTAGATGGATTCTTTTGTTCCTCAGAACTCGGGTTTCTTTGCCAATGATCCTTACTGGCTCCCTTCTTACTGCTAAGCTCGGGGTAATCTCCAAATCTTGTTGTGCTGTTTCCTCCATAATCAAGTCTGGATCATGTTCATGCTTTCGAAGTTGAGACACATTGAATACATCATGTACCCCTGGAAACCAGTCAGGCAACTGAACCGTGTAAGCGAGAGTTCCAATCCTTTCGAGAATAGGAAATGGACTAATAAATCTAGGCGCTAACTTTCCTGCCTTCCCAAAACGGACTACTCCTCTAAATGGGGAAACCCTCAAGTACACATAATCACCAACAGAAAATTCTAAATCTCTTCTTCTTGAATCTGCATAGCTTTTCAGTCGGCTCTTAGCTGTTAGTAATCGCTTCGTAATAAAATCAACTTTATCCAAAGCTTCACAAATCATGTCGGGACCCAATACTAGTCTATTGTCTAGTTCTATCCAACATGCGGGAGATCTACATGGCCTTCGATAAAATGCTTCGAATGGCGACATTTGCAAGCTTGCTTGGTAACTGTTATTATAAGAGAACTCAACCAAATGCAAGTGATCTTCGCATGACCCGCCAAAATCAAGAATACATGCTCATAACAAGTCTTCTAGTATACGATTCACCCTTTCAGTCTGGTTATCTGTTTGAGGATGATAGGCGGTGCTCAAATTTAACTTTTTCCCCAGCTCCTTTTGGAATGCTTCCAAGAATTTACTAGCAAATCTCGGATCACGATCACTAACAATGCTACTGGGAGCTCCATGTAGTCATACAATTTCTTTGAAATAAGTTTTCGTTAGACTTTGAGCTGTTCTAGTTGATCTGACAGGAATAAAATGGGCAGACTTCGTGAAGCAATCTACGATCACCCAAATACCGTCATTGCCTTTTCTAGTACAGGGCAAGCCATCAATAAAATCCATGGAAATTTGATCCCACTTCCAAATTGGAACCTCTAGTGGTTGTAACAATCCGGCAGGTTTCTGCTGATCACTTTTGACTTGTTGATAAGTAGAACACCTACCGACATAAATGGAAATGTCTCTTTTCATAGATTTTAACCAGAACTTGCGCTTGAGATCATGATACATCTTGCTCTGCCCTGGATGAATACAAAGCTTGGATTTATGACATTCATCCATTACTTCTCTTCTGATCTCAGGGATATTCGGGACACAAATTCGGCCTTTTAACCTCAAAACTACCTTGTTATCAATTTGGAAACTGTAGGGTTCGCCTTCCCGAACTCCTTAACTAATTCTCTGGATAAATTCATCATCCTTCTAAAGAACAAAGATTTTATCAATCAATGTAGGTGTAATGATAAAATTGGCGGTGACCGCATTCTTCCTACTAAGCGCATCGGCTACAACATTGGCTTTCACTAGAGTATACAAGATGTCTAGATCATAGGCCACAAGAAATTCTAACTAACGTTGCTGCCGCAAATTCAAGTCCCTTTGGGTGAACTGATATTTCAAGGATTTATGATCTATATATAATTCAAACTTCTCACCCAAAAGATAGTGCCTCCATTTCTTTAAAGCAAACACGATGGCTAACAACTTAAGGTCGAGTAGGATATCTCTTCTCATGTGGCTTTAACTGACGGCTAGCATAAACAACTACTTTGTCTCTTTGCATTAATACCGCACCAGTACCTTCAATAGAAGCATTTATCTAGACTTTCGAATCTCGATTGCCATCAATAATAGTCAACACTGGAGCAGTAGTCAACCTTAGTTTCAGCTCTTGGAAAGCTGCCTCACATTCAGGTGTCCAATTAAACTTTGTATGCTTTTTGGTAAGCATCGTCAATGGACAAGGTAGCTTCGAAAAATCTTTAACAAATTTCCGATAATAGCCAGACAATCCTAGGAAACTTTTGACTTCTATAGGAGTGCTAGGCTACTTCCAATCTTGAATGGCTATGATCTTACTTGGATCCACTAAAATCCTTCCTTCAATACTACATGACCGAGGAACTTCACTTCTTCTTGCCAGAATATGCATTTGGAAAATTTGGCTTTTAAAACATTCTTTCTTAGAATTTTTGAAACTTGTTCCAAATGTTTCTCATGCTCAGTAGTTGACTTAGAGAAGATTAAGATGTCGTCAATGAAAACCAGCACGAATTTATTTAGGACATCGCGGAATACTCGATTCATTAAATCGAGAAAATAAGCTGGAGCATTGCATAGGCCGAACAACATCACTAACCACTCATAAAATATGTTTGGACCTCTGAACGCTGTCAAAGGAACACATTCTTCAGCAATTCGCTGTTGATGAAAACCCGTAGCTAGGTCCATTTTAGAAAATACTTTAGCTCCATTCAAACGATCCAATAAATCATCTATAAAGGGCAATGGATATTTATTCTTGAGCGTCTGCTTATTTAAATCACGGTAATCCACACACAGTCTGAGAGTACCGTCTAACTTTGGAACAAACACTACTGCTGCTCCCCAATTTGAAAAGCTAGGCCGGATCAGACCTTTCCATAAAAGCTATTTAGTTTGATTGCCCAATTCTTCTTTCTCTTTCCAGGTCATTCTTCGAATAGGATGTACAACTGGCCTTGCATTCGGAACTAAATCAATCCTGAAGTCAATTTCTCTCCGTGGAGGTAAGCTATCAACTTCTTCGAACACTTCCGCATAATTTTTGACGACATGAATATTTTCGAGAGAAGTGGAGGTGACCTCAAGAGCAGCCCAAAATCCTTTTCTTTCTGAATCTGAGCCTACACATGGTATAACAATATTCCCAATCTTTGTTTTGACTTTTACAACTCTTTCAGCGCATTTAACTTCGACCTCATACTTCGTTAACCAATCTAACCCGAGAATGATATCAAATTCGGGAAAATCCATAACAATTAAATCAAAGGAAAACCTGTAGCAAGAATAGGAAATGGGCACTTTATAGTACAAACCAAGAATAAGAGAACCTCCTGCCGGATTATGAACTCTGATCGATTCTTTAACATATTGCTTAAGATAAAGCTTTGTGATGCACCCGTATCAAACAATACTATAACAGGGATATTGTTGACAGTGACAGTGCCTTCCAAAACATCCGGCCTTTGCTAACCAGCTGAGTGCATTGCAGCATATGTCGTGTTATTGATTTGAGCTACCTTGGACGCTTTCAAAAGCCGGCAATCTCGCTTTATATGATCTGACTTATGGCACAGATTGCATTCCCTGGACTCTTGAGACTTCTTATTGGATTTAGATCCATCCTCCCTTTATTTCTTCGATAATTTGCAATTCCTAATCGAGTGCCCTTGCTTATTACACTTGAGACATACGACTATCTTTAACTTTTTCTGACTGACTTTAGGCTTCTAACTGACCTCAGGCTTTGTACTCGCCTCAGGGCTATCAGTTTCAAACTTCCTTTTGCTTCTAGAACTGCTTTCCTCCTCTTCTGAACCATGTTGCTCATCAATATACTCATAGCGATAAGCCATTCGTATCATCTCAGAAAATGGAAGATTTACATGAGCAAGTACTCTACCTTCGTATTTCCTTTGAAGTCTGTGGATAAATCTCAGATTTTTCCTTATAGGATCTCGAATTAGTTCTAGGGCAAAGAGAGAAAGTTCATTGAATTTATTCTGATACTCCCGAATGGTCATATCTCCTTGTTTCAGATTATAAAACTCATCATATAGTCGCTCACTTGCTTCTGGAGGAATAAATTTTACTGTGAACATTTCTTTAAATGTATCCTAGGTAATACTACCTTCTGGATTTTCTTCAGTAACAATTTCCCACCAGATTAAGCTTCACCTTTGAGTGCCCAAGATGCTATTAATCTCTTCTTATCATCTCTCAGCTTTAAGCCTTCAAAAATTCTCTTAGAAGAACACATCCATGCTTGTGTTCAATAACGGACTGTTTGCCCGAGAATGGTACTCCACCCAGATTTTGATACCTCTTTACTAGAGCTTCTAGATCTGGTTCTGGTTGTGGGAGCATGACTGGCTCATTAGATTGTTGAACCAAAGAATTACTTCTTTTGTTTCTTCCACTCACTTCTACCATGTCTGCAAATAGTAGACAAAGAGTCAGGCTAACAAAATAGATATCGTAAAGCATAGAGACATATATTTTAAGTGTAAATGAATCTATGGGGGTGTGCTTTATTCTGCTATACTCATTCTAGGACATTACTAGTCCTATCTATGATGAGTTATTCTTTTAGAATTCCGCTGATTCTATTTCTGGTGAGTTTGTTGATATGTTATATTCTGAGCTAAGCTTAACCAAAGCTCTGATACCAACTGTGATGACCCCAAACTCCTGTAGTACGAAAGTAAGGATAATCATTGGAATATAACACATAAACAATAACAGCAGAACATAAATGTAGAATTACAACAGATAAAGTACATCAAATTACACTGGGAATAATATATCATTAGAGTTACATAGCATAATAGGATCATGCTTAGTACATAATACAGTTTTCAACTTAATATAAAATGTCTACAACAGAATCAAACATAATATACTAAATGAAGCCTGAACAACATAATAGAAATGATAGGATCCATTTTCAGCTCCATAGCCATCCAAAATGAGTCTGCTAAAACCTGAATACAAGGCTACCCGTGTGGAAAGAAGGCACCCGAGTTTGCAAAGTGAAAAAAACTACGAGTCAGTCATGGGACTGGTATGAGAAATCTTATTTAACCTATTTAATAGTAAGGCTAATCATTGGACCACGCCGCTAACGCGCAACGGGTTTACTCCATATGATTGCCAGTGCATAAATAAAGTAAATAGTTAAACAACACAATGTTTTTTGGAAAAATGAAATGATTATAAGACTCAAGTCCCATCACACAATGCAATGCAAACAGGAGGATAGAGTTTTACCTTATAATAGTCAAAAATGCTTGATATGATAAAACAGATTTGATATTGTTATTAGTGTATATATGTTTCAAAAACATTTCAATCATAATATATCAATAATAGACGTCATAGCTACCATATACTATGTCGCCATATTAGTTATATAATCAAAACCGCATGGTGTCTTATTGGAGGTTGGATTTCCATCATGAACCAAGGCAAGGGATCGTCCTTACCAAATTTGAGACAATCTAGCCTACCATGTCTCAGGATCAGTCGCAATTGCACCTTGAATCTTCAGTGCCGGTCCACAAATACTTTAGTGGATTGGTAATTCCTGAACAATATGTTTCCCCGCCCTTTGGGATGTAAATATAGAGCCACTAGGGACTCAAAACCGAGGCGCCTCATTCCATCATCCACATAAGTAAAAATGTCTGGGCTCCATACCATGACACCACTTCTAGCTAGAAAGAAACGTATGTCCTCCCTGCATTCCTTTCTCGTTTTTGGTTCATACCGGGGTGTAAGGCTCGCGTAGTAACACTATACACAAAGCTATGCTAATATAAAGCTGTGCTTTGATCATCAACCACAAGGCTCTACTTTTCAACAATAAGACTTGATCATTTGCATCTTGGCATGCCACATTGACAATTCACGCCATGCGACTGATGTCTACCAATATATAACCTTTGAGCTCGTACGTCTCAGAGAAGGGTTTTAAGCAAGTGAATAAATTCTCCACCACCAAACTGATATATATTGAATAGAAATCAATCAGCATAGAATAAAATCCAATGTCAGACATACATCCATTTTCAAGTCCGTTTTGGGTCTGAACGAAACCAGTGACACCTTATTCCTCGTTCTATATGTCCAACACGGAAGGGAGGCTCTCGCATATCCGGACAATCAACAAGTACATCTGGAAAACTACCACTGTAACCCCTTCCTGGAAGCTAACCAAACCAGCGCATCAGTAGTGATCCATTCGATGTGAACATCGCCGGTCTTCAATCCACCGTCTTTAAATCTTCGACTTCTAATCGTCGATCAGTTATTTGAAATGAGAGTTAACTCAAAATTTTCAAATAAATATTTAATATATATAATTTAAATCAATTCTTTTCATTTAATATCATTTATAATATTTTATAACGATTTATCTCTATTTTCATTTATTTAAAAATAGCCATTTTTAATTAAACGAAGCTTCAGTTCATTACATGGCCCTGGCGTTGTTTTCATCGAAATTTGATTTACATATTTATCAAAATCTAAACATTGGACCTTAGAAAATTTTATAATGTTGGAAATATCTTTCCAAAACGAACCCAATGGTTCAAATTTTGTGAAAATCCGACGGTCGGATCTCTCGTTATAATTGTTTAAAGTTACAATTTCAAATCATGAACTACAGCAGCGCGATTCATTTTATTTTAATATATATATATATATAAATTAATTCGTTCGACGATTTTAAGCCAATTTCATTTCAACATTGATTTCTTTATATGAAATCCTATATTACATTAAAAATGTAATTTTTAATGTCATAAACAATTTCATTTCAGCATTGATTTCTTTTATATGAAATCATACTAGCATTAGAAACATAATTTTTAATGCCAATACATTTTATTCAAAACTTGAATAATTTAATGATTATATCTTACATTTAAAAAGAAAATGTAATTTTTTTAATCATTCATCTATTACATTAAAAATGTAATCTCCTTATTCTTTTATTAATGTAATCTTTTTATGTAAACACATTTAATAAACAATGCATCTTTTCCTATGATTCATTTAACTGAAAATGTAAATCTTAATGTTTTCTCATATACAATAAAATGTGAATTTTTATTATTACTATATTTTCATTTCAAACCAATGAGTATTTTTAGTGATTCATTAAAAATATAAATTTCAATGTAACACATTTTTATTTAACTAATGATCATCTTTAAAGTTCCATTTATATCAAATTTGTATATTTCAAATAAAAGATATTTGATTAACTAATGATCATTTTCAAAGTTCCATTTATATTCAAATTGTATATTTCAAAGAAAACATATTTCTTATAACAATGGACATTTTTAATGTTTCATTTACAATAAAAAATGTAAATTTCAAAGAAAAGATATTTTATATAACATTGGACATTTTTAATGTTTTATTTACATTTAAAATGTAAATTTCAAAGAAAAGATATTTTATATAACATTGGACATTTTTAATGCATTATTTACATTAAAAATGTAAATTTCAAAGAAAAGATATTTTATATAACATTGGACATTTTTAATGTTTTATTTACATTAAAAATGTAAATTTCAAAGAAAAGTTATTTTATATAACATTGAACATTTTAATGTTTTATTTTCATTAAAAATGTAAATTTCAAAGAAAAGATAACTTTTATAACATTGGACATTTTTATTGTTTTATTAACATTAAAAATGTAAATTTCAAAGGAAACATATTTTATATAGCAATGGACATTTTTATTGTTTTATTTACACTAAATATGTAAATTCCAATAGTAATACATTTTATTTTTAAAAATATTTATTTTTAATGTTGCATTTACATTTTAAAAATGTAAAATCCAATATCAATACATTTTTATTTCAAGACGTTTATTTTTAATGTTGCATTTACATTAAAAATGTAAAATCAAATGTCAAAGCATTTTCATTTCAATTTTTTTTACTTTTAGTGTTTCATATATATTAAAAATGTAAATTCCAAACATAAATACATTTTATATCACAATGTTTATTTTTAATGTTTTATTTACATTAAAAATGTAAATTTCAAATGTAAATACATTTTTATTAAACAAATGACAATTTTTGATTTACAACAAAAATATAAATTTTTTGTTGACATATAATAATCATTTTCATATTCATATATATATTATAAATATAATTTTGATAGTATTCAAACAATTAATATATAATAACATGAATATTTTATAACATAAGAATATTTCAGTAAATTTCGGTAGCATAACGGAAGGCTAATTAAAACCGGCACCATCCCTAGTACGGCCCTTGCGCTACCTTAGACCTCGCGGCATTTACAAGGGATTTAATTTCCTAATACATTTTTTTCTAGGCAATCTATTGCCACAGTATCAACCAATTTCGTTTCAACCACAATCAATCACCAAAAATCAACAATTTCACATCACAATACAGTTATGTCGTCCATGGTTTGTGGACGACGGTGCCGGGAGTTTCTAAACTCTGTCCGCAACCTAATATAATTTTTATTTATTTAATTTGGAGTCAGAAATCTCACATTGCTTTTTATGTCTTCTAAAATTGTAGAAGGCTCCAAAATTTCTCCGGTCAGTTCTGAAATGAAGTGCTCATTGTTGCAAATCCAACGCTTCAGAAATCGTTCGATTCCGTTACTGTTTGGGAAAGATATGAGGGTTTTTACATATTGATTATGTAAATAAATTAATTAATTAACCAATTTACACTAATCACATTTCTACCCTCCTCCTTCCTTCAGGCATAATCGTGATTCATAAGAACCAAACTCCGCTGACCAGAACCACCTACGCGCCCCTCTGGACCTCGTTGGAAACCCAATCAGAACGTTCCATTTCGAAGACCCCTGGCCTCTCCAATTCCTCTCCAACCGCCTGTGACTTCTTCGCCGAAATCGAGAAAAATAGGGCCCCAAATCCGATCTCCACCGTTGAAGTTAAGGATCTCGAAGTGTTGAAGAACTTTGTAATTGTTTTCACTGAAAGTTATTGCGTGAATTAGAAGATCTATGGAGAAAGATCACGCGTCATTTCTGAGTTGGAGACATGATGAGGCGGCTACTCCAAACTGATTTAGGGTTTTGTGAAAATTTTGAATATATATATATATATATATATTACAACAAAAAAATAGCGGATGAATTAGGGATTTTTCTTCCTCAAATCGACTGTCTATACTTTTCTTAAATCTTCATTATCGTTTACAAATCTAATTCAAATCGTTTAAAGAGTAATGATATTCTGGATTCGAATCAAGGTGATCCAGATCTGGAACTCTGTTTCATCAAACCCTCAATGGAATATGTTTATCTTTCTGAAGATACTTTCAAGCTCTCATCGGATTCATGGCAAAGTACAGTGGTTCTTCATCCTATTGATTTCAGATTGTCGGTGGTAAAATTGTAAGATTATATTTCGAAGGTATGGAGACCAAAAGGAAAATTTATCATTCCTTTAGCTCCTGGTTTTTATTATATAGTTAAATTTGAATCTGAATTGGATTGTCTCTCTGTTCTGAAATCGTCTACTTATTCCTATTTTGGTAAACTTTTGATAGTTTATAGACGGTTTCCTGGTTACGAATTTGAAAAAGTGAAAGCTATGAGGGTTGAGATCTGGATTAAAATGTTTAATCTAGATATGGAAATGTTGTCTAATGATGCTTTTTCGACGATAGCAAGTTTTATTGGAGAACCTAAAAGATTAGATCTAAAGACAGCTAATAAAACAATTACCAGATTTGCTAGAATTCTCATAGCTATTGATATGGATTCCAATTTAGTTCCTCAGATCCCAATACTATTACATGATGGAGTGAAAAAAGACATTCGAATAGAATATGAGTTTCTTACTCCTAGATGTGAGAAGTGTAAAAGATTTGGTCATAAAAGTGTAGTTCATGGTATATCTAATGAACCTATATGGGTGGCAAAAGAGAAAGGGGATATACCAGGCTCTTCGAATGATGATGGAACTAGTTTGCACAATGAAAATGAAATGAAGGAAGATGGGGCTGTTATAGAAAGTAGTAATGCTGCAAATGAAGATCTAGAATTTTTGGATAAGGAATTGCCAAATAATATTATTGTAATAACCCGGAAATCTGGGCCAATTTTAAATTTTTATTTTGGCAATTTTAGTGAATTTTGATTATTTAAAATGAATTATCTTAAATAAAAACGACGAGAATTTTATTTTGAATAGATTAGAACGTATATATTTATATTCGTCGTCGTTAGAATATAAGTATTTATTTATAATTATAAAAGGAATTGTAAATGGCGCGGTAGTTCGATAATTCGATTTCAAACTTCAAATGAATGTACAAGATTCAAAATAAACCGGAATTTAGCGAAACCAAAAATATTAGAATCTATTTGACAATATCTTTCCAACGAATCAGAAAAATCAAAATTTCATAGCGGGGATAAAAAGATATGTCTAGTTGAAAATTCAGAATAGTCGCTATGGAATTCTGGGCCTTAAAAATGGCCATTTTGCAAACGACCTCGGTTTTCGACGAAACCACTTTTGTTGAATCCGTGATGTCAAATTATTGCTAGATTTCAAATTTCTTAATTTTTCGAATCAATATGTGAGCGTGCAAAGGAAAACGCGTTTGGCCAGTTTCAGTTGATTTTAATCGACTGGAAAATGGCCATTTTTCAAACCATCATAGAATCTGACGAAACTAGTTTTTTTAGGACCGTATCGTCAATACGAAGCTAGAAAATATTTTTCTGAAATTTTTCGAGTTAGTATGTGACCCCAGTAAATTGAAATACGCGTTCAAATTCAATATATAGAGTTATATGTTGATTTTGACGAAAACTGATCGAAACGATCGAATCAGCCTATGATACATATCCCATTGTGTTCGTAATCGGGGTAATTAGCTATGGACGACAGGCGGTGGGTCTCGTTTCGAGTTCGAAATAAAAAGTTGCTTTTTGAAAATTAAATTTATTAATTATAATTAAACCATATATCCTTTCCTCCTCCCCCCACGTTTTTCATTCAGAAAGAAAAAAAATAAAATAAAAAGAGAGGGCTCGATCTCGATCTACACCCCCCTAGCCTACGCGACCGCCGCCCTAGCCTCCCTCCGCCTCAACCGCTTCCTCCCCCCTCTGGATTGAAGACCGAACCCCCCTTTTTTCGATCGAACCGCAGCCCCCCCCCCCCCCCACCTCGAGCGCGCCACCGCATGGACCCCCAATCGACGCTCCAGCGAACCCTAGCCCTCCTCCGGCGATCCGCAACTCTAAGCGCCTCCCCAACGGTTTGCAGCCCCAGCGCCACCCCCCTGGTCGCCCCATTCCGACGGTGGACCCTCTTCCATCAAGGATTGCGTTTTTACAAGAAGAAAAGTGAGTTTTTATTTATGCAATTTAAAATATAATCTTTTTTATATGTAACCTAGGTTAGATTTGATTTCAAATTAAATAAAAATATAGTTTTCATGTATATAGCGAAATAAAAATGTAATTTTTAGCAAAGTTATGATTTTTGTTTATGTAAAGATTAGATTTTGTTATACGAAATAATAAAAAAAATGCGATCTTTATGTAGTGAATAGCGCTATAAAAATATAATCCTTTATATTCATGTAGCGAATAAAAGATTTGACTTTAATAAAGGGAAGAGATGATTTTTATATAAGGAAAGATATGATTTTTATATTATATAGATGATAAAAATTGGATTTTTATATATGTAGCGATATGATAAATATATGATTTATATATATATAGCGAACTAAAAATTGGGTTTTTATTTATGCAAAATAGATATAGAGATTAGATTTGATTTTTATAAAATTAAAAAAATAAAAGAGGAGTTTATATTTTTATTTAGAAAAGATTTTATTTTTAAACAATGAAAAGACCTTACTTTTAAACATAGGAAAGATAATATTTTTAACTAAGAAAAGGCGAGATTTTTATCTTCAATATATAAAGGTATGATTTTTTAACGAAGTAAAAATACGATTTTTATATCATAGGAAGAATAAAAATATGATTTTTATTTATTGGGATGAAGCAATAAAAATATAATTTTTATAAGATGTAGTGAATAAAAATATGATTTTTATATTATAGAAAGAATAAAAATAAGATTTTTATATTGGCAGAGTATTAAAAATATGATTTTTAATGTACAGAACATCATATTAAAAATGTGATTTTAATACGAACAGTGTGGAGAAGACTGCGTTGGAAGTACGGACAAACCCAGACGGTTCAGTAGTTCAAAAGCAAAGCATGGCGGAGTGGAATCCTCTGTGAGAACTTCTCACCTTTAATTTAATTTTTTTCTAGTTAAAATATATACTAGGATGCAGACGGTGCTTAGCAGCACCCGACACCCGTCGTCCACAGACCATGGACGGCTTGTATGCTTGTTTGTTTGATTTTGATGTGTAGTTGATTGTGTGATGTGATGTGAAATGAAATAAAATATTTATATAGTTAAAAATATTATATAGTTGAAAATAGAATTTTTAACATGTATATAAAATAAATATTTATAAACAAATCGGAGATTTGTTATATACACTGATTTGATTGATATTGATTGGGACGATAAATTTTACACATCGCCCAACTGCACAAATAAAATCTGTGTTTGATTGTTTGAAACCCCACATGGGTATTGGGATGACATTTGGCGTACACTAATCCCAATTATTTAGCTGTATGTCGATCGATTGGTCGACAGACTATGTAAGTGTTAATTATTTATATTTAATGCTTATGCAGTTGTGTGGTGCATCTGGATGATGGTTGGTTATTTATCGTTGTTATTTTATACATGTGTTGTAGAAAATCCATATAATTAACATTATATGGTAATTGATTGGGCCTCATTCCAGTTCTGAAATAGAATATCTGAATAGAAATATTTGAAAAGAGATATTTGAAATAGAATATTGGAAAATAGAAATATATGAAGCCATGTTGATTAGATTGACGCCATTTTGACGTGAACGATATTTATATCGCTTTTATTCATTTTTAAATGAATATTGAAAAGTGATTTCAATAATCGAATTAAAATTGAATTGAATAGAATTCAAATCGAATTGAAATTGAATAGAATTCAAATCGAATTGAAATTTAATCGAATAGAATTCAAATCGAATTGAATAGAAAATGAATTCGAATTAAATTGAATAGATTTGAAATTCGAATTAAATTGAAATGAATTGAAATTCGAATTAAATTGAAATGAATTGAAATTCGAATTAAATTGAAATCGTTTCGAAAACGAATTTAAAACGGTTTTTAAAATACGTTTTGAAAGGAAATCGATGAAGTATATATTATATAATATATATATATAATATAATGGCCTGAATAGAACGCGCCGCGCCGCGGCAGTTCGTGAATTTCGACCATTGACTTCGAATGGATATTAAGGGAGATCCGACCATCGGATTCTCCTAAAACCAGAACCGTTGGGTTCGTATCGAAAAGAACTTTCTAACGAATATTAGAAATTTGAAATATAATGGTTGGATTTGGAATTATGTCCAAATCAAATTGGGAAAAGGTCGCTGTAAGTGCAGTTCGATGGCCGTTGATGGAAATCGACTATACGAGCCTTGATAAAATTATTAAAAATAGTAATAATTTGTGTAAAATCATGAGAAATGATTTGTGAAGAATTGAGATGAAAAACTCCATATTTGAAAAGATAATAATAGATTTTTATCAAAATGAACTAGTTTTGAACTAGAATTAAAATCAATTTATTTTTGAAATAAATAAATTGGATTTGAAATGGTTTTAAAAGTAACCAGAAGTTCCAATAATTGAATTGGAATGGATTTGAATCGAAATTGTCTTTGGAATATTTCTATGTTGGATTTCGTGATGATACAGATATTGTTGTGGGAATTTGAAAGATATATTAATATCGTTATTTCCAATACGATATTTGTTGGTCGTAGAATTTGATATTGAATATAAACCGGTATATTTTCTATTCAGAGCCTTGTATTTAATATCAAATGTGATTTGGGTTTGTCGTGAATGGTGTCTTCATTAACACTGTTCTTAAACCCAGTTGAGAAAAAGATTAAATCTTTTTATTTAGATTTAATGAAGTGTAACAATTAAATAATATTTAATTGGAATTGAATTGGTATTGATTTTTGGGTGTATCGTGAACAGTGTTTTAAATAACACTTGTTCTTTAACCCGATAATTAATGGAATGAGATTTTGGGTTTATCGTGAACCGTGTTTTAAATGACACTGATTCTTTAACCCAGTTAAAGATTAAAACTAAGTGGAGTTTTAATGAATCTTTAATTAGATTTAAAAGATCGAGAATGGAGTATAACCAGTTTTACTCTAGGCAATAGTTAAATCTTTAATTAGATTTGAACGTGAAATGGTAATTGAATTTACCGATAACACTGTGGTGTTAGATATGAATTATTAATAGTTTTACTTCATGGGATGAATAGGTTGGGATTGGGAAATTAAAATAAATGATTACTTCGGTATGGTTTGCTAATCCCGACTAGTTTGAATTGATATTCAAAGGAAGATTAAAGAATTTATCTTTGATAAAATTAATGGGAACCTTTCCCAAAATATAAGAATATTTGAATAAAAAAGAATATTTTGAAGTGGAATGAGGCGTATGTTGTGTTTGTGTAACAATTTTATAATATATACGCGAGTTATTCAGAAAGACCGGGTTTATCCCATTCTGAATAACTGATTCGACGTGGTGTCGAAGATGAAGACGGTGGTTGAAGACCGGAGGTCTTCACGTCGTTTGGGTGATTACTGATGATCTTGATTGGGACGTACACCCAAGAGGAGGGAATTAGTTAGTGATCGTCCAGACGTACTTGGAGATCGATGGATATGCGGGGCACTAGGTGCCTCCGGTTTCGTTCAGACCCAGAACGAACTTGTAAATGGACTGTGTGTCTGACATAGGATTTTATTCTGTGTGATTGATTTCTATTAAATATATATCTGTTTGGCGGTGGAGAATTTATTCTCTTGCTTAACGCCCTTCTCTGAGACGTACGAGCTCCGGGGTTATATATTGATGGATATCAAACGCATGGAGTGAATTGCCTGTGTGGCATGCCTAAGTGGCAAATGATCAAGGCTTCTGTTGAAAAGCAAAGTCTTGTGGTTGATGATCAAAGCACAGCCTGTGTGGCATAGCATTGTGTAGCGTTGATTCGCGAGCCTCATACCCCGGTTGTGAACCAAAAACGGGAGAAGGACTTCAGGGAGGACATGCGTTTCCTTCAAGCTAGAAGTGGCGTCAGTGGTTTTACACGCCCTGACGAGTTTGACTTATGTGGTGGTTGTTGTTGCGAGGCGCATCGGATATATCGGTCGATCCGGGACCGATGGAGTCATTGGACTCATTGACACCCCATAGGGTCGGGAAACGCAGTGTTCAGGCATTTTAATCCACATGGGTGGACCGACCCTGACGATCCAAGGGCCCACCTGAGTCTGGGTCCTGAGGGGCGGGCTAGAGCGTCTCGAATCGGTAGAGGACTATCTTTTGCCTCGGTTCACAGACGGAAATCCAATTTCCAAATACGTGACTTTGCGGTTTTGATTGTAGAGCCTAGTATGGCGACATGATATATGGTACCTATGCTGCCTATGATTAATATTTATGATTGAAATTGTTTTGACACTATACACTTATAGTAATAATAAAAGATAAAATTTAGCGTATCAAGCATTCCTTGATTATTATAAGGTAAAACCCTATCCTCCGGTTTGTGTTGCATTGTGTGATGGAACCTGGGTCTTATAATAGCTTCATTGTTCTTTATTTAGCATTGCGCTATTGTTTTATGCACTGGTATTCTTGGGAGAAACCCGTTCCGCGTTAGCGGCGTGGTCCCTTGATTTACCGAACTTTAAAATAAAGAATTATAACTGTTTTAGTTCTCACACCAGTCCCATGACTGACCAGGAGTTTATTGTTTTAACCTAAACTCTGGGTGCCCTTATTTTGACACGGGCAGCTAGTAGTTTTTTTTTTGCAGATTTATATTCACAGGATCCTGATTTACAGCTGGAACGATACTCGGAAAGCTTTGTATCCGCGTATTACTTCAAGTTGTGTATTGTATTATTTTCCGCTGCTATGTAATGTATTGTAATCTCTGATATTTTATTATGTATATTATTTGTTAATACTCTATATATTCTTGTAATCTGATGAATTGTTGTAATACACAATGAAATGTTCTTCCGTCTGCGTTCTTTTGTGGCTTGTTCTCGAACTATCCGCGCTTTCCTTACTGGGGAAGTTACGGGCCTTTACATTTGGTGTCAGAGCTTTGGTTTACAAAGCTCAGAGAACAAGGCACGTTAGAACCATACGAAAGAATTCATCAGAAATTGGATTAGTAATATCCAACGAGAATGACTCGTTAGAGATGGGATCAGTAGTATCCTAGAACGGGTGTGAAGAGTATATTTTTAAAGTGAAAACAAATTTTGTTTTGAAAATTTAAATCAATTATTCATATTTGATTATTTATTTATATTGAATTTGGATAATCCAGTATATAAAGATTTTGTATATACGTCTGATCCACGTGTATTCGAAGTTTTAATATATAGGGTAGATATAGAATCGCACTCTAGTCGCTCGGGGATAATTCTGGTGATGTCCGGACATCATCAGTATTTATATTTGTGTTTCGAAGGTGTGATATCTATATATTTCCTATTGACTGGTGTGGGAACCAAAATTAGATAGGGCCTATTGTTGTGATTTGGCATCAAAATGTGATTTTTGACTATATATCAAACTTATGAATTTGAAATGATAATTAACTAATTGATTGCTGATTGTGTTATTGGATTACTGTTTTGATTAATTGAATGTTGGACCGTTAGCCAAATTGAACCAAATAGTGAATTGTATTGAAAATTTGTCGCATTTGCATACATATACATGTACTTACACTGAACAGGTCATAGCAAGGAGGCTAGAGCAGAAGAATAAAATTGTTTCCCCGACAAATAGGTACATGTTTATTCTATTTCTTGAGTTTTGGGTGATTTTATGAGCCGATTGGTTTTTTCTTTTTCTTTTGGATTGAAAAAGGCCATGGGAGGCTATATGTAACAACCTGGAAAAATACGAGCCAATTTAAAAATTTTAAATTGGTTATTTCAATGCAATTTGAACAATTGAAATAGAATATTTCAATAAAATAAAGAATTAGAAATAGTGAGGCAGTTTGAAAATTTGAATTCAAACTTTGACTGATTGTGCCGGGTGGAAAATATAACAAATTTTAGTGGAACCAAAAATATTTAAATCTGTTTATGAATATCTTTCTAACGAATCTGAAAAATCGAAGTTTCATAGCGGAAATCAAAAGTTATGGCCAAATGAATTTTCAGAAAGGTCGCTATATAGAATATATAGCCCTTGAGAATAGACATTTTGCAAACGACCTCGGAATTCGACGAAACCACTTTTGTTGGGTCCGGGATATCAAACTATTGCTAGGTTTCAAATTTCATAATTTTTGAAGCTAGTATGTGAGCGTGGAAAAAGAAAATGTGTTTGGTCAATTTCTGTTAAATTGGATCGACCAGAAAAGGACCATTTTTCAAACGATCTCAGAATTCGACAAAACTAGTTTTGTTGGGACCGTAGAGTCAAAACATAGCTAGAATTATTTTTCGGGAATTTTACGAAGCAGTTTGTGGCCCTAGCAAAATAAAATGTACGTTCAAAGTTAAAATTAAATGTTTTATACATTAATTTGAAGAATAACTGACTGTAATAGTTGAATTGGCCTACAAAACATATCCCATTGTGTCTTGGATGGGGGTATTTAGCAAGGGGCGACAGTCGTTGTGTTTGAATTGGGGTACGTAAGTGAAAACCCTAATTTTCTGAATAATATATATATATATCGACGAATCAGAAAATTCCTTTCATAAATTAAAATTAAAAAAAACCCGCTTCTCTCTCGTTTAACGGCGGAAAACCATTCGAACCTTCCTAGGCGATTTCTAACCGCCTCAGCCGCCTACCGACGCTGCCACCACCCTGACTCGACGCCGCCGACCTTCCTCTTCAAATCCGACCAAACCCCCACCTCTCTCCCTTCGCCAGCATCGAGAAGGACGCCCAGGAAGTCGCCGACTTCACGCCGTTGCCACGATCGCCAGAGGCCACCAGATCTGACCGCACCACAACCGACAGGATCGCCTCGCTCCACTCTTTCACGTCGCACCCTCCGATCTTCACCACGGTGCATGAATTTCACGAAATCTCCAAACCCTAGTTCGAACCATCGAGAAAGGTGAGTCCTTTTTGATGTTTGAACTTTGAAAAATCATATCTTTTTAGTGTGTTGATTAAATTCGATGAAATAGGAAACATCGTGACCGCAAGGAGGCTCTCTACAACATAGAAGAGACCGCGGATTTTTCTGAGTCATCTACGATTTTTAGCACTCCGAAAACCAAGGTGACAAATCTAAATTAAATGAAATTGAATAGAAAATGTCATGTGTAAATTATATAAGCGAAATATAATTTATATACGTGTTGTATACCACATATACATGCGTAGTATAAGTTGTATGAGCGAAGTATGAATTATACATGCATTGTTTAAATGATATGTGTGTTGAAATGCAAGTGAAATATAGAAAATAATATATATATATATATATATATATATATACACACTCCCCTCGTCCACAAACCATGGACAATATTTATTGTTGTGAATTGGTGTGAAAAATTGGGTGAAAAATTCAAATGGTTGAATAATTGTTTGTGGTTGATATTGTTGGGTTGTGGTTGAAAAATACCCATTGGTGATTGAAACAAATTGGAAATTATTGTAGAAATGAAAATAAAACATGCCGCCTGCGTGCGAATTAGATGCATGAATCACCATTGTCAAAAACCGCGATGTTTTAAGGTAGAGCGAGGAGCCATACTAGGGACGGTGCCGGTTTTAACTACCCTGCCGTTATGCTGCCGAAATTTTGAATAATATCTATGTGTTAGAGTTATCTTCATGTGTTGAAACTATATCCATGTGTGGAAATGCTCATGTGTTGAGAAGTGATGTGTGAAAATTAAATTCATGTGTGAATGAATAAAGTGCTTAAACAATAAAAATCACATTTTTACAATATATATGAAGTATGTAAAATATTCGCCTTATATATAAATAGTTTCAACAATAAAAATTTCAACTTTCTTATATGAACAAACTATATAAAATATCCATGTGTGGAAATGCTCATGTGTTGAGAAGTGATGTGTGAAAATGAAATTCATGTGTTGAATAAAAGGTTGGACAATAAAAATTACATTTTTATTGAAACTACGAAGTGTTAAAAACATTCATGTGTTGAATAAATATTTTAGATGATGAAAATACCATTTTTATCATATATGTGATTTGCTAAAGATACACTAGTGTTGAAATAAATATTTGTGAAGTGAATATTATTTTTAACATGTAAAGGAACTAAATAAAATAGTCATGTGTTGAAATATATTTTAGTTCGCCAAAAATATCATTTTTATTGAAATGTGAAGTGTTAAAAATAACCACTTGTTCAAATAAATATGCATGAGTTGAAATTTTCATTAATTAGCTAATGATGTGATTTTTGCTTATGTATGCAACATTAGAATGAATGGTGACTTTAAACCAAAGTGAATCGAAAATGAAATTGAATAGAAAATGATAAGTGATGAAAATTGCATATATGTACATGCATATTTATTGAACAGGTTATAACAAAGAGGCTAGAGAAGAGGAATAAAATTGTGTGCCCGACAAATAGGTACATGTTTACTGTTTTGTTTGGGTGATGATTTTATGAGCCTATTGGATAGCTGCTTGGCTTTTTCTTTTTCTTTCTGAGATGAGACGCCCGTGTGGCTATTTGGGAATTTTGCAAGCCCCTCCCGTACAAAGGAGGTTATGGCGAAATTTTCCAAAATTTAAATGCGTTAGTGAAATATTTGAAGTGAAAACGATATAGGAATTTTCGAATGAACTATATTTATATAAATATAAATAAAATTAAAATGAATCATGGCCGTGTAGTTCGTGTTTTGAAACCGTGATTTCAAGCGACTAGTGCGGGAAATCCGTCCATTGGATTTTCCCGAAACCGCAACCGTTGTGTTCGCCTTGGGAATATCTTTCCAACGACACCAACTTTCTAAAGATCCGACGGTTGGATTGTCTGGAATGTTTAATTCAAATCTGAAGAAAAACAGCGCCAGAATCGATTATATTTATATATAAATATAATTAAATTAAATCGAATAACGACGCTGCAGTTCGTAATTTGAAACCGTGATTTCAAACAACTAGTGTGGGAGATCCGACCGTCGGATTTTCCCTAAAATTGAAACCGTTGGATTCGTTTTGAAATGATCTTTCTAATGATATAAAATTTGTGAAGATCCAACGGTTAGATTTTCAGATATGTGTAAAACAAATTTAGTGAAAAACAACGCCAGTGCTTCGGCACGACCTGAAATGTCGTTTAATTGAATATGGGCGTTTTTAAATAAATAAAAATGGCGATATATCATTGAAAGATATTATTGGCGATATAGAATGGAAATAAACCGATTTTGCTTGGTTTGCTTGATATGTGATGGTTGAATGTATTTAACATGAAAACTATACTAATGAACTGAAATGTGAATGTTGAGTGATTTAACCATGTGATGAATTGATTTGAAAATCTAAATATACGTGGATTATTTGAAAATGCCGAGTTTAATCTCATTTCAAATAATCGATCGATGATGAGAAGTCGAAGAGTTGAAGACGGTTGAAGACCGACGATCTTCACATTTGATGGATGGGCGCTACTGAGGCTCATGATTGGAGTAGCTACCTTGAAGGAGCTGAAGTAGTAGCCGTCCGGACGTATTGTTGATTGTACGGATAAGCGAGGAATTTGGTGCCTCCGGCTTCGTTCAAACCCAGAACGAACTTGTAAATTGACTGTGTGTCTGACATTGGATTTTTTTTCTGTGCTGATTGATCTCTATTGAATATATATATGTTTGGCGGCGAAGAATTTATTCTCTTGCTTAACGCCCTTCTCTGAGACGTACGATCTCAGAGGTTATATATAGATAGAAATCAGTTGCATAGAGTGGATTTCCTGTGTGGCACGCCTCAGTGGCATGTGATCAAGGCTTCTGTTGCAAAGCAAAGTCTTGTGGTTGATGATCAAAGCATGGTCTGTGTGACGTAGCTTTGTGTATAGCGTGGATCGGTATGAGTCAAAAACGGGATAGTGACTACAGGGAGAGCACGACGTTTCTTTCTAGCTAGGGTGGTGTCAGTGACCTACCAGCCCTGACATTATATATACTTTTCACCTGTGTGGTTGTTGGAATGCGAGGCGCCTCGATTATAGATCTGCAAGGACCGGGAAACGTGTGTTCAGGAATAACTAATCCTCAAAAGTAAGAGAGGACCGGCCCTGAAGATCCAAGGATTGCTGTGTGCGGTCCTAGGACATTTGCTAGAGTGTCTCGAACGGAGAGGAGCTTGCCCCTTTCCTCGACCCATAATGGAATCCAATTTCCAATACGAAATGTGCGGATGTGATTGTATTACTAGTATGGCGACATGATATATGGTACCCATGCCGTCTATAATTGATATTTATGATTGAATTTGCTTTTGAAACGTATATGCAGTAGTAATAATATCAAACACTTTTGTTTTATACGTATGAAGCATTTTTGGCCATTATAAGGTAAAACTCTATCCTCCGGCTTGCGTTGCATTATGTTATGGGACCTGAGTTTTATAATGGCTTCATTTTGATAAAAAGCATTGCGATGATTTAAACGTTTACTTTATTTCATGCACTAGCACTCACTGGAGTAAACCCGTTCCGCGAAAGTGGCGTGGTCCTTTGATTTGCCTTATTATTGTTGTTTAGTAAGTTAAGTAGATTTATCATACTAGTCCCATGACTGACTCGTAGTTTGTTTCACCTTGCAAACTCGGGTGCCCTTATTTTCACACGGGCAGCCTAGTTACAGGTAGCTGACATATTTTGGGCATGGCACCACAGTAGAGGTGCGCGTTTGGCATATGGCGAGGCTTGACTACATTGAGATGATTGTGACTTTTCCGCCATTATTGTATATGTATTATGATTCCGCCACAGGCGATGTAGACTGATATTTGGTTTATGTACTCTTTATGTATTATGATTCCGCCATTGGCGATGTTGACTGATTATGTATTATTATACACTAAGTAGTATCCTGCACTGTGCTATCTGATGTGGTGATATATATATGATTCTGTTGTCATATTATGTAAATTATTCTATTTCTTGTTTATGCTATTATCGGTACTCTGCTAATGATGGTTAATGTGTTATATTCCAATGATTATCCTTAACACCGTGGTACGGGTTTTGGGATCGTCACAGTTGGTATTGGAGTTTTGGTTAACCTTAGTTCTGGAATTTAACACATTAAACACTTCATCAGAATAGAATCAGTAGTATTCTAAGGCGAGTAGCTCATTAGAGATAGGAGTAGTAATGTCCTAGAATGAGCTAAGCATAATAGCAAAAACAATTTGATCAGTCCATCATTATCTTTACTTAAGTTCTTCTGCTTTACCATACAATAAAATTATCGTTTTTGTAAGCTGACTCTTTTCATACTTATACAGAACTTGAACAATGGCTACCCGAGCAGCCGCTGGTAGAGGAGGCCGAGCTGGCCGTGGCAGAGGACGTGGTGAAGTCCCAGCTGAAGATGGACCTTTAATACAACCCCCGGCCGCTCAACAATTCGAGCTTGACCGCGTGGCAAAAAGATACAAGAACCTAGGAGGCAAAACCTTCTCGAGTACGGGCACGGTAATAGAGGCCTTGGCATGGCTCAAAACATGCGAGAAGATACTTGGAGGTCTAAGGCTGGGCTATCAAGATAAAGCTATTATGGGTGCCTGGCTTATGCAGGAAGAAGCCGAGCTATGGTGGGAAGCTCTCACCGCCAGGAACAGAAATGCTGGCAGAACCTGGGACGAATTCAAAGAATTATTCAAAGAGAAGTATGTCCCAGAACAAGCCCTGGAGCGCATGCACGACGAATTCGCCAACCTCCAGCAGGGGGATCTCTCAATGCAAGATTATCTGCACAAATTTACACAATTGGCCCGCTTTGCTCCCGAACTCGTCGCCACCGCAAAGTCCAAGAACAAGAGGTTCATCTCAGGCTGAAGCGAAAGTACCAGGATAGGGCAATAGCCCACATCAAGCTGGGGTTTAATGAATTGGTGGAGATGGCGTGTAACTATGAAGACCTAGATCAAAGGCACCTAGATCAGGATCGTGCTAAAAGCCAAGCCGGGAATAAGCGCAAGCCTACTGCAAATCAAGGCAAGTCAAGCCAAGCGGCATCCTCGAATCCACAAACCAGTAGGCCACCAAAAGGAAGCTGCTATAACTGTGGCAAGGTGGGGCACTACTCAAATGTCTGCACAGCCCAGAAACGGCAGAGGACCAATTCTCAAGGTTCAAGCCAAGTCTCCCAGAACCCTCGCTCATGCTTTAACTATCGCAAGACAGATCATCTTGTCAGGGACTGTCCTTTGCTTAAGAAGGCCGCAGTAGCTCACGTATATGACGGGTCGAACCCGCCAGCTGCTTCCGATGGAGCAGGTAAACCCGATGTTTTGGGAGGTACCCTTACAATTAAAAATATTCATGTTTCTGTATTGTTTGACACAGGTGCATCACGTAGTTTTATTGCTAGTAACACAGTGCACAAATTAAAGCTAAAACAGAGAAAGCTCAAAGAATCGGTTAAAGTTCATAATCCGATAGGGGGTTCTATTATTCTCAGTTCATGTTGTAAGGTGCCAATTTCTTATTCTTCCTACAAATTTTCTTTTAATTTGATCACCATGGATTTTCCCGAGTTCGACATTATTCTCGGGCTAGATTGATTAACGAAATACGAAGCTGAAGTAAATTGTGCAGAAAGAATCGTTAAAATTCGAACGAAGCTTGGATATATTACTGTACCATGCCATGGTTCGGATCCGGATAGAAAAGAATTTTGGTCTGCGTTAGAAGTTATCCCCACTTCCTTAGAAAAGATTCCTGTTGTTAGTAACTATGCGGATGTGTTTGAAGAAGTTGAAAACTTACCTCCGCAAAGAGAAATAGAATTCAGAATCGATCTAATTCCTAATGCCAGACCAGTGGTTCATCCAATTAGAAGAATGACTCCAAAGGAAAAAGAAGAATTAGGCGATCAAACTCGTCAACTGCTATGGAAGGGTCTGATCAGACCTAGCTTTTCTAGTTGGGGTGCAGCTGTAGTGTTTGTCCCAAAGTCAGATGGTACTCTTCGATTGTGTGTTGATTACTGAGATCTAAACAAACAGACGCTCAAAAACAAATACCCATTACCCCGCATTGATGACCTGCTTGACCAATTAAATGGGGCGAGAGTATTTTCTAGAATGGACCTAGCTACAGGGTTCCATCAATTGAGGATTGTAGAAGAGTGTGTTCCTTTGACAACTTTCAGAGGTCCAGACATATTTTATGAATGGTTAGTAATGTCGTTCGGCCTATGCAATGCTCCAGCATACTTCGTCGATCTAATGAATAGAGTGTTCAGGGGAGAGTTTTGAATAAATTTGTCCTCGTATTCATCCATGATATTTTAATCTACTCCAAATCAAAACCTGAGCATGAAAGACATTTAGAACAAGTATTGGAGATTCTGAGGAAGAACGTCTTCAAAGCCAAATTCTCAAAGTGTGTCTTCTGGCAAGAAGAAGTGAAGTTCCTTAGCCATGTCGTGTGAAAGGAAGGGATTTCTGTAGATCCGAGTAAAATTATAGCAATTCAAGACTGGAAACAGCCAACCACACCCACAGAGGTTAGAAGTTTTATGGGGTTGGCTAGTTATTATCGGAAATTCGTTAAGGATTCCTCGAAGATATCCGGCCCACTGACAAAGCTTACAAAGAAGCATGCGAAGTTTAAGTGGACTTCCGACTATGAGGAAGCTTTCCAGGAATTGAAATCGAAACTGACAAATGCTCCAGTGTTAACCATTATCGATGGCAATCAGAATTTGACGGTTTAGACAGACGCTTCTATTAGAGGTCTTGGTGCAGTGTTAATGCAAAGAGGCCAAGTAGTCGCTTATGCAAGCCGCCAGCTAAAACCGCATGAGAAGAATTATGTAACTCATGATCTTGAGTTGCTAGTTATCGTTTTTGCTTTGAAAATCTGGAGGCATTACTTGCTGGGTGAGAAATTCGAACTATTTACTGACCATCAATCATTAAAATATTTGTACACCTAGAAAGATTTGAACTTGAGACAGCAGCGTTGGCTAGAATTTCTTGCAGCGTATGACCTAGATATCATGTATACGCCGGGAAAGGCTAACGTTGTAGCAGATGCGCTTAGTAGAAAAACCGCAATCATTGCCAATCTTATAATTACGCCTAGCTTGATTGATAAGATATCTGCTCTCCAGAAGAATGATCACTTCATTCAAAGAATGAAAGGGAGAATACAGAAGGGCGAACCCTCAAGTTTTCAAATAGATAAAGAAGAAGTTCTGAGACTGAAAGGGAGAATCTGTGTTCCCAACATCCCTGAGCTCAAAAGAGAGGTGCTAGATGAATGCCATAAATCCAAGCTTTGCATCCATCCCGGTGTGAGCAAAATGTACAATGATATTAAGCGCACCTTCTGGTGGAGGGCAATGAAGAGGGACATTTCTTTATATGTTAGCAGATGCCCTACTTGTCAATTAGTCAAGAGCGACCAACAAAAGCTAGCAGGATTGTTGCAACCGTTGGAAGTCCCAGGCTGGAAATGGGAACAGATTTCAATGGATTTCATAGATGGTTTGCCCCGAACCAAGAAAGGTAATGACAGTATTTGGGTAATCGTAGATCGCTTCACGAAGACTGCCCATTTCATAGAAATAAATAAAAATACATTTTCATTTTCAATGTAATTGGAAAGAATAAAAAGATATTTACATTTTTTTATGTAAACAACAGAATAAGGGACTTTTACATTTTTATTTGTTATACATTTTAAATTATCATTTTTGGTCGCATTAGAATTGGCGAACAAAAATGTCATTTTGTTGAATATAGAAATTATACATTTTAAAACATCATTTTTGGTCGCATCAGAATTGGTGAACAAAAATGTCTTTTTTGTTGAATATAGAAATATACAACGTTGAATTATCATTTTTGGTCGCATTAGAATTGGCGAACAAAAATGTCATTTTGTTGAAATATAGAAATTATACATTTTAAAATATCATTTTTGGTCGCATTAGAATTGGCGAACAAAAATGTCATTTTGTTGAAATATAAAAATTATACATTTTAAAATATCATTTTTGGTCGCATTAGAATTAGCGAACAAAAATGTCATTTTTGTTGAATATAAAAATTATACATTTTAAAATATCATTTTTGGTCGCATTAGAATTGGCGAACAAAAATGTCATTTTGTTGAATATAGAAATTATACATTTTAAAACATCATTTTTGGTCGCATTAGAATTGGCGAACAAAAATGTCATTTTGTTGAATATAAAAATATACATCGTTAAAACATCATTTTTGGTCGCATTAGAATTGGCGAACAAAAAGGACATTTTGTTGAATATAAAAATATATATCGTTGAATTATCATTTTTGGCCGCATTAGAGTTGGCGAGCAAAAATGTCATGTTTATTTGATATAAAATGATACATTGTTGAAACCATCATTTTTGCCGCACTAGAATTGGCGGACGAAAATATTTCTTTCATAGAATAAAAGGAATGGATTTTAAGAAAAGAAATCGCTCAAATGGTTTATATATTATATATAAATATAAAATATAAAATTAAACGAAACGAGCGCTGCAGTTCACGTATCGACAATCGTAACTTCAAACGAATATATAGAAAGATCCTACCGTTGGACTTTCCCAAAACTGGAACCGTTAGGACCGCTTTGGGAAGAGCTTTACAATGATATAAATATCATCAAAATCCGACGGTTATATTTTAAGATATGTGTAAATCAAATTTTGGTAAAAGCAGCGCCAGCGCCGCCCATTGACCCGAGACGTCATTTATTTATTTCGACCTATTTTTAATAAATAAAAATAGCGATAAATAGTTATAAATATATATGAAAGGTTTTAGACTATAATTATGCGACAATTATTTGAAAAGGCCGAGTTTAACTCATTCCAAATAATTGAACGGCGATTGAATCAAAGATGTAAGAAGACGATGGTTGAAGACCGGCGATCTTCACATCGAATGGGCGATGACTTCTGATACCTTGGACTGACTTGCTCCTAGGACTGGGTTGAAGCAGTAATTTTCCGGACGTGTGTGTTGATCGTGCGGATTAGCGAGAACCTCTTTGGTGTCTCCGGTTTCGTTCAGACCCAGAACAGACTTGTAAATGGATGCGTGTCCGACGTTGAAATCCACTTCATGTAATTAAATCGATTTCTGTTAATATATGTCTGTTTGGTGGTAGAGAATTTATTCTCTACTTAACACCCGGATACGTAGTAGTAGTTATCGATAGCATGGCGTTGAATTGTCAATGTGGCACGCCAAGATGTAATGATCAAGGCTTTGTTGAAAAGCAGGCCTTGTGGCTGATGATCAAAGCATAGTCTGGTTAGGCATAGCTTTTTGTATATCGTGACTTCGCGAGCCTCACACCTCGGTATGAGTCAAAAACGGGATATCGACCGTAGGTAGTGCACACGTTTCTTTCTAGCTAGGAGTGGTGCTAGGGTTTTGACACGGCCCGGCATTTTACTTATGTGGATTTTAGATTGAGGTACCTCGGGATTTTATAGGCCGGAAGTGGTCATATTATAGGTCCAAAGGGACCGGGAAACGTGTGTTCAGGCATAACTAATACATTACCGTTAGGTAGGGACCGGCCTTACCGCATCCAAGGGTTGCCCATAGGTGTGATCCTGAGGCATTTGCTAGAGTCTCGAATCGGAAGAGGACGATCCCTAGCCTCGATTTCATGACAGAAAACCAATTCCCAAAATGACGACATTTCGGTTTTGATTGTAAACTTATATACGTCGACATAGTAGGATGGGGTACTATGCCGTCTAGGATTGATATATTTATATTGATGTATTTTAACACTGCTTAAACACTAATGATAATATATAAATATTCCTTTTCACGTATTAAGCATGTTTGATCATCATAAGGGAAAACTCTATCCTCCTGTGTGCGTTGCATTGTGTGATAGGACTTGAGTCTTATGATGATTTCATTTTTCAAAATTCATTTCGTTCTTTTATATAAACTTTATAAAATATTGCACTGGCAGTCCAATGGAGTAAACCTGTTCCGCGTTAGCGGCGTGGTCCTGAGATTCGCCATCTTGATAGTCAATTTAGATAAGAATTCTCACACCAGTCCCATGACTGACTCGTAGTTTGTTTCACTTTTGCAAATTCGGGTGCCCTCTTTCCACATGGGCAGCCAATTGACAGGTTTCTAGGTGATACATTTTGCTGGGAGCTTGCTTTGGGAGGAAGAAGAAGAAGACCTGTTCTCCATCTTTTATTCTGCTTTTGAGACATTTTTTCTATCTTTTGCTTTTGATGTATGTAATGGGATTTGAAACTTATTTCCTTTCATTTGAAACTTGTTTCTATTTTGTTAAGACTTCTATTATGCTAAGTGGATCCTGTAAAACTGCATACTCTGATGTTTTGCTGTGATGCTGATGACATTTATTTCCGCTGCAATGGTTTATGTGTTATGATAATTATCTGAGATCTGTTTTTGTTGTACATATGTTGTATTCCAAAATGATTATCCTTACTTTCGGTCTACGGAAGTTTTGGGGTATCACAGTTGGTATCAGAGCCTAAGGTTAACCTTAGCTACGGAATATAACATATTTAGAACAATTCGTCTAGATAGAATCCACATTATTCTAAGACGAGTAGCTCATTAGAGATGGGATTAGTAATGTCCTAGAGTGAGCACAGCAGAATAGCACATATTTACCAGTCATTACATCATTATCTTTTCATCTCGTCCTTATCTTATCTTTCCTTGAAAATTCTCATTTTGTTGGTCTGACTCTTTCCTTGATGGTACAGACTGATTTAAATGGATACTAGAGCAAGAACAGCCCGAGGCGGAGCCCGAGGTGGGGCTCGAGGCGGGGCTAGAGGAGGAGCCCGAGTAGGAGCTGGAGGGCAAGCTAGAGAGGAGACACCCATCGCTCAGGAGCAGCATAATTCAGAGGTCGTAGTTGAACCACCTCCACCTCCACAGCCTTTCGATTTGGAAAGAATGTCAAAGAAATTCAAGAACCTTGGAGGTGTACCTTTTACGGGGCGGGAGTCTGCGATTCAGGCAGAAGCATGGCTTAAAGATTGCGAAAAGATCCTAGAAGGCTTGGAACTGGAAGATCAGCGAAAGCGTTACCTGGAAATTTGGCAACTAAAGGAGGAAGTAGGCCATTGGTGGGATACAATTAAAATCTGCAATGACATGGCCAATATGTCTTGGGCCAGATTCAAGGAGCTTTTCAATGAGAAGTATATACCCCCACAAGCTAGAGAGCGCCAGCGCGAGCAGTTCGTTAACCTGCAGCAAGGGAATATGACTGTTTCTGAGTATGTGAGGAAGTTCGATGAGATTTCACGATATGCCCCTAGTTTGATTCAAGATCCAGTAGAGAAGAATAAGAAATTTATCAAGGGGCTGTCCAAAAAATATTTGAATCGAGTCACTTCCCATATTAAGCTTCCTTTCAATGAAGTAGTGGAGATGGCGTGCCGCTATGAGGAAAATGACGAGTCTGGACCATATGATAGAGGGAAAGGTCAAAGCAACAACCAGAAGGAACAGGCTAACAAGAAATAGGAGGCTAGTAATTCTTCTACAACTAAGCCCCAAGGGAAGAAGAGGGATAGGAGCAAGGTGACCTGCTATAACTGCGGCAAGATTGGGTATTTTGATTACGAGTGTAGAGCACCAAAAAGGGTCAAGTGTAACACCCACCTCCGCTAGGGTCACTCTCAAAGGGAATGCACTAGTTTTGGAGGGGTATTATCGAGATAACATCACAGAATTATCACAAGACATAACATTAATAAAAAAAAATTAAGTAAACAGCGGAAGAATTTATGAGCAAAACAGAACTTCATTTTATTCCAAAATAAACCATGTCTCTTACAAACATTTCAAATAACTTCATTACAACTGTCTTGTAATAATAGCCAAAGAAGCAATAACTTAAAAACAGAAAAACAGCTTATTCCCCAAGTGCAGTAAAAAGAAGCAGCCATAGCAAACCGTACATGCTGAGCCAAAGCAAGTGATATCCAAGCTAAGAGCTAGTGTTTCCTCCCTGAGAACCTGGGGGGGAAGCGAAAGAAAAAGAGGCGAAAGGAAAAGGGTCAGTCATAAAGACTGAGTAAGTCCTAGTGACTTTCAGTGTAAAAACGGTTAAAACAACCTGTCATCTATGAACTGGAACTAAACTAAAGAATGGTGTCAAGGTGAACAAGATAGACTAAGGTGATCGGGATAAGTAAAGACAAGTCAAGTAAACATCACATGTTCGAGATTCGTTGCATCGACTGTACTAGTATACTAAGCCCATATCACAAGTTAATTACGAAATAAATCCCACGGCCCAATATCATGAAATGACCCTGAAACGGGTCTGACCCAAGTACGGGGTCCTACGGAGCGATTATCTAGTCGATCGGCTCCCTACAAGTTCTAGCTCGTCAAGTGTCTATGTCATATGGCTAATCACGAATGTAGTCACCTGTGCTGGGTCCACCTTCGGGTGTATCAGCCCTAGGGTGTCAACCCTTGACACGATTCAAGATGCACAGATAAATCTACGGATACCCAGTGCCTGCCCCGGAATACGTGCACGACCGTAGTCCACCGAACCTACACTGGCATACCCCACTGCCGTCGTTCACCTCTTACAATCAGCCCAGTAATCGTGCCCCACCCGGCCTAGCCCCAGGGTACCTTGATACATCTAGAGGGTTACTGCTGAAAAGGGTCGTGTCTAGGGTTTCGCCTAACAGATTAGGTCATGTAATTCGTGACCTAACCCGCCTAACCGATTAAGTCATGTAATTCATGACTTAATCCTTTTCCAGTCTAGTCGTGTCAAGATGGTTAAGTACGTCATTTAAATTCGTGGCTTAACCCGCCTACGTGTCATGTCAAGTTGGCTAAGTGTTGTCGTTTCAAGTTCATGACTTAGCCCTACAAATCGTGTTCAAGTTGGTTAAGTTGTCTTTTCATGACTTAACTCTAATTGGCATTAATAGATTCGTTAATGCACCGAACCACTCACATTGGATCCTATTGTTCGTAGCCACTGGACTTGCCGGGCGGTTCCGGGCAGGTTTACGCTATGAACTCAACCCAACCTCGGGTTTCAAGCGCGATGTGACCAACTACCCACATTGGATCCTATTGTTTGTAGCAACTGGATTTGCCGGGTGGTTCCGGGCAGGTTTACACTACAAACTCAACCCAACCTCGAGTTGGCCACTTTCTTGTTTTCTAAAGTCATGCCCATGTTCATATCAGATTCGTGCTATTTTCATAGCATGTTCATATGTCAATTTCGTGCCCAACTAAGGCATGTTTCAAGTCAAGTTATGGCATGTTCAAGTCGAGTTTTCGTGCCATATTTCATGTTCTACTTATGCCAAATTTCACGGTTTATGATTATAATCATTTCAAGTTTTGCCTATTCTACCCAATCGTATCCCCAACGTATATAAACGTACTTTGTTCACAAGCATAAACAATTCAAGAGATAAAGGGGAATAACACCAAACATGTGACAGGCATACGTGACAATTCCAACAACACTTGAATAATAAACAGACTATAACATATCACATGGTTTCAATACTAGCATGATGATAACTTGGCATAGTAATGGTGCCAACTTAGTTCAACATGATGAATTCAACTTTACATCATAGGCATAATAATCATTGCGGGCATAATAATAATTTTATTACAAACATGAAACATTAAAGGCTTGGTAATTCTAATAGGCATAGTGGATTCCAATTTAGTATTTTTAACATAATGATTCTCATCTAGCATTATAAACATAATGATTCCAACTTTTCATCATGACCTAGCAATTCCCAATTTGTCATTAGCGTGATAGGTATATTAACATCACAGGCATAGTTTCATTAATATCATAGACATGGTTTAATTAGCATCATAGACATGGTTTAATCAACATGAGAATTTCAATGAACATAATGATTCCATGGACATGTATTTGTTCAACTTGCAATAAAATTAAGCCCAAGTGATTCATAACAACATCAACATCATGATAAGTTTAACTTGCAACATTAACATAGCAATATTCCCAAATTTTGATTCAAATTAAACAATATAAACATGGATTAATAATATTTCCTAAATCCGGTTTCAATTCATAGCATGTCCATGTTATTTCAGTGTTTTTGCCTAAAAAGTGACATAGAACTTACAATATGAAGCAAGCAATCCAAATCAAAACTTTAAATCAAATAGCCCCAAATCCGTTGTCTAAAGCGTCGTAGTTGTTGTAGCTTCTAGTTGTAGCCTTCAAGAATCATCCTTCGTCTTCTTTAATTTTGTTCTTTGTATTTTTAATTTAGAGTTCTAGGTTTAATGGTGGCTGCATGAGTGCTAAAATGAAATAGTATGATTTAGGCTAGGTCTTAGGGTCTTTTTATAGTTGTAGGAAACTCATTTAGGCCATTAGATCAACCCCAGAGTCAATCCGGACCATCAAAACACATACCGGGCTTCAAAAATGGGTTCTGGGCCAAACCAGGCCGACCAGGTTGACCTGTACAGGGGGAGTCGACTCTAGGGTCGACCTGGCCTGGGGAGGTCGACCCTAGGGTCGACTCTAGGGTCGACTCGGTTCTGTCTGCCAGAAAGTCTCCTGAAACTTGTTTTGGCCATATCTTGGACATACGGACTCCGATTTTCGAAAACTCGGACTCTATTTCGCGTATTTTTTCGAAAGGAACGCAATGGTGAAGTCCATTTTACCTAATTCCTGATTCTTAAATTAATTATCCTTATTTTACTATCTTTTCCGTTACACACACCGTTACCGAACTAATTTTTCTTCTCTTCCAAATATTAATTAATTCTTCTTATGCATCACCATTATTTACCTATCTAAACATATTTTTATATATTTTATTTCATTTTTAATTATACCTTGATTTCGTGTTTTCACATGTTGTTAAAATTCGGGTTGTTACATCAAGAGAGATGATTCAGTCCCTAGTCAGAACCGTGGTCAGAGTTCCCAGAACCATGGTCAGAATTCTCAGAATCGTGGTCAGAACCCCAGGAACACACAGGATTTCTATAACTGCCATAAGCCGGGGCACTTTTCCAGAAACTGTCCTCTGTTGAAGAAAACCGAAGTGGCACATGTTTATGAGGGAGCAGTTGCACCAGCTTCGACTGAGGGGCCTAATAAACCCGATATCTTAGGAGGTACGCTTAGTATTAAGAACATCCCTATTACTGTCTTATTTGATACTGGTGCTGCAAGAAGCTTTATTTCTAAAGATGCAAGTAAAAAGTTGAAACTGAAACTAGAAAACTCAAAAATTTGATTAGAGCTAATAGTCCGATAGGAGGTTCCCTCATTCTAGATCAGTATTGTAAAGTGCTTATCTCCTATTCTCGCTACCAGTTTCCTTTTAATTTGATCATCATGGAGTTTTCTGGATATGACATCATACTTGGTATAGATTGGTTAGCAAAATATGAAGCTGAGTTAGTATGCGCTGAAAGAATTGTCAAAGTTAAAACTAAACTCGGTAATGTATGTATCCCGTGCCATGGCTCAGCCACCGACATGAAAACATTCTGGTCTTCTCTAGAAGTGACCCCTACTTCTATTGAGGATATCCCTGTCGTCAAAGATTATGCTGATATATTCAAAGAAGTTGAGGGCCTACCTCCGCATAGAGAAATCAGCTTCCGAATTGATTTAGCTCCGAATGCAAGGCCTGTTGTACATCCCATTCGGAGAATGTGGCCGAAAGAAAGAGAGGAGCTGAAAAATCAAACCAAGCAGCTTTTGTGGAAGGGTCTGATCAGGCCCAGCTTCTCGGAATAGGGAGCAGCAGTGGTGTTTGTCCCAAAATCAGACGGTACTCTCAGGCTATGTGTAGACTACCGTGATCTCAACAAGCAAACTCTGAAGAACAAATACCCACTGCCTCGTATTGATGACTTGCTTGACCACTTGCATGGGGCACGAGTATTCTCTAGGATGGACCTAGCTACAGGCTTCCATCAACTTCGCATTGCAGAAGAGTGTGTGCCTTTAACTGCTTTCAGAGGCCTTGACATATTTTATGAATGGCTAGTAATGCCTTTCGGTCTATGTAATGCTCTAGCATATTTTGTTGATTTGATGAATAGAGTATTCAGAGATGTTTTAAATAAATTTGTGCTCGTGTTCATCGATGACATTCTCATCTTTTCTAAATCCGCTGCTGAGCACGAACAACATCTGAGAGAAGTCTTAGAGATTTTGCAAAGAAATGTGCTGAAAGCAAAATTTCTAAATGCATATTCTGGCAAGAGGAGGTGAAATTCCTCGGCCATGTTGTATAAAAGGAAGGCATCTCAGTAGATCCAGGAAAGATCTCAGCCATCTGAGAATGGAAGCAGCCTAGAACTCCCACGGAGGTCAGAAGTTTCTTGGGACTGGCCGGCTATTATCAGAAATTTGTTAAAGATTTTTCGAAGGTAGCTTGTCCATTGACAAACCTGACCAAGAAGCATACGAAATTTAAGTGGACACTGGAATGCGAGGCAGCTTTCCAAGAGCTAAAGAAGAGGTTGACCAATGCTCCTGTGTTGACCATCATTGATGGCAATCAGGATTTGAAGGTCTGGACCGACGCCTCTAAGCAAGGTTGTTTCTTTTATAAATTAACATGTCTGAGATAACATTTTTCCTTTAAATGACAAATCTCATTTTAACATGTTATCCCTTATTTATTTAAGGTATTGGTGCGGTGCTGATGCAAAGAGGCAGGGTAGTCGCATATGCTAGCCGCCAACTGAAACCGCATGAGAAGAATTATGTCACGCATGACCTTGAACTAATGACCATTGTGTTTGCTCTTAAAATATGGAGGCATTATCTTATGGATGAAAAGATTGAAATTTACACCGATCACAAATCTTTGAAGCACCTTTTTACCCAAAAAGATTTGAATATGAGGCAGCAGCGCTGGGTCGAATTTCTTACATCATATGACCTGGATATCCTATATACTCCGAGAAAAGCCAACGTTGTAGCTGATGCACTTAGTAGAAAGAATGCAGAATGCAACAATCTCATTATCGCCAATCTCATTATCGCTCCTTCTTTGATCGATAAAGTCTCTGCTCTTCAGGAAAATGATGAATTTATTCAGAAGCTCTGTGAGCGAGTCCGTAAAGGCGAAGCCTCAAGTTTCCAGATTGATGATAACGGGACCCTTAGATTACAAGGGCGAATTTGTGTGCCATACATTGCTGAGCTAAAAAGAGAAGAGATGGATGAGTGCCACAAATCGAAAATCAGCGTACATCCAGGTGTAAACAAAATGTACTATAATCTCAAGCGCACCTTTTGGTGGAAATCAATGAAGAGAGATATCTCTATTTATGTTGCTAGATGCCCCACTTGTCAGCAAGTTAAAAGAGATCAACAGAAACTGGCAGGTTTGTTACAACCGCTAGGAGTTCCTGGTTGGAAGTGGGAGGAAATTTCTTTGGACTTTATAGATGGCTTGCCTCGAAGCCGAAAGGGCAACGATAGCATATGGGTGATTGTCGACCGCTTAACAAAATCTGCCTATTTCATCCCTGTTCGGTCCAATAGAACAGCTTGAAGTTTAGCACAGCTTTATCTTAAAGAGATAGTCAGACTGCATGGGGTTCCCAAAAGCATTGTCAGTGATCGGGATCCATTATTTACCAGCAAATTCTGGGAAGCTTTTCAAGAAGAGCTTGGGACCAAGTTGAATCTGAGCTCTGCCTATCACCCTCAGACAGATGGCCAGACTGAGAGGGTGAATCATGTTTTGGAAGACTTATTGCGTGCTTGCATTCTCGACTATGGCGGTTCGTGGGAGGACCACTTGCACTTAGTGGAATTCTCCTATAATAATAGCTACCAAGCAAGCTTGGGGATGTCACCATTTGAATTACTTTATGGCAGGCCGTGCAGATCTCCAGCATGTTGGGTGGAGTCGGGAAATCGATTAGTCTTGGGCCCCGACATGGTTCGCGAAGCTTCGGATAAGGTTGACTTGATTAAGAAGCGCTTGTTGACTGCTCAGAGTCGACAAAAGAGCTATGTAGACCAGCGAAGAAGAAATCTTGAATTCTCTGTGGGTGATCGAGTATACTTGAAGGTTTCTCCTTTGAGAGGCGTGATTCGTTTTGGGAAGACGGGAAAGTTGGCACCGAGATTCATTGGTCCATTCCCTATTCTCGAAAGGATTGGTACTCTCGCTTATAGAGTGCAACTGCCCGACTGGTTGCCAGGGGTGCATGATGTATTTCATGTGTCTCAACTCCGCAAGCATGTGCACGATCCAGATCTGATTGAGGACGAATTAAACCAACAGGTCCTAGATATTGCTCCAGATCTGACAGTGAGAAAGGACCCGATTAAGATCATTGGCAAAGAAACCAAAATCATGAGGAACAAGAAGATCAACCTAGTCAAGGTTCAATGGAGTGGGGATCCTAGAGACTGTACTTAGGAGACAGAGGATAGCATCAAAAAGGCTTACCCCAAGTGCAGAGTGGATATCTCCGAGTAACTCTTGTACTAAGGTACGTTTATATCAATTTACATTTTCCATTTTGGTTCCTAATTTACTTTGTTTCCTTTTCAAGGACGAAAATTCTTAAGTGAGGGAGATTGTAACGACCCGGAAAATCTGAACCAATTTAAAATTTTTTGGTGGAAAAATGTGGCATAAATTAAAGATTTCCATTTTTAAATAATATTAAAGCCAGTGAAAATAGTCAATTTTCAAATGATCTCTGTTTTTGACGAAACCACTTTCATTGGAACTGGAATGTCATATTATTGCTAGGTTTCAATTTTTAGAATTTTTCGAATTAATATGTGAGCGTGGTGAAGGAAAATGTGTTTGGTCGATTACAGTCAAATTTAATCGACTGAAAAATAGCCATTTTTCAAACAGTGTCAGAATTCGACGAAATTAATTTTGTTAGGACCTTATCGTCATAACATAGACAAATATATTTTTTCTGGATTTTTCTGAGTCCGTTTGTGGCCTCGGTGAATTTATTTATGCAGACGAAATTAATAAAGGAATTAAATATTAAATTAAATAATACAGGCCACAGATAGCCGTTTGGGCTGACGGGACCTATCCCATTGGGTCCGGAATATGGGCTATTGGCTGGGGGCACTTTCTTCTGGGCTAGAATCGAAACAATTTAAGAGACATGGATTTTTATGTAAGATTACATTAATATAGTATAAAAATAGGAAAATAAACCCTAGAAAAACACTATTCACTGTCATTGTTAGCCGCCACCCACTCAAATCCATGGCCACCGATTTTTGAACTTCCTCCACTTCGTTCTCCCTCTCCTCCAAGAATTAAACCCCATACTTCACATGGAACACCCCGTGTATTCTATAACAGTGAGATTCACAAATTAAAGTATAACTAATTTCAAATCAAAGAATTAAGGGAAACGAGATAAGCCATTGCATTCGTCTCGAAATTCTGCTTGAAATAGAGTCTGAGTTTGCGTAAAACGGATATCGTATGAAGAAGATATGGACAAACGAAGTTGGGCGAAAAACCAGAAAACGGGTCAGAATGCACTAGCGCACTTGGGAAGTGCGCCAGTACATTTTTGACCTGACGCACCTTCCAAGTGCGCCCAGGTCAAAAATGACTTGCTGGTCAGGTCTGGTCAAGTCCTGGCTGGCCAGGTCTGTGTTTGGTCGATTTTCTGAGCCTTGCCTTGTCACTAGGGCTAGGTGTCAGCTCCTGGTTGGTCTCTCCTTCAAACGAACGGCTATTATTGAACCAAGCTTCATCGACGGTCTAAATCAACTCACAAACTCTATAAAAAGGACCTAAGACTAACCTTAATTCACACAAACTAAAATGGAGCTGAGACCGTCATGTTGCTGAGGAGAGACTAAAGATAGCCGTCGGAAATAGAGAGACAACTAGGAGATAATTCAAAGCTTAAAGCAACGTTAATCAAATCAAAGCAACGCCTACAACAAAGGATAGTATCTCCAAATTCAGAATTCAGATTCCTGAATTGAAGATTCGTCATACGCTGTAAGTAGGGTGCTATTCCGATGTGAATTAAATAATTGTGTTGATTTGTGTAATGTAAGAAATGGAATTGTGGCGATAATAATCTATATTTGTATGTTGCTTTGATGCAAAACGATTTGGGAATATTATGGTATACGATTGGATATTTGCAAGTACGCGATTTGCGTTGGAAACGAAATGGAATTGTGGCGATAATGACTTATATTTGTATGTTATTTTGATTCTAAACGATTGGGCAATGCTATGGTTTGATTCATACAAGTATTATGGTTTATGTTGACAACCACATGTTGTGGAATTTTAATTGGGATTCATGCAAGCATATGATTCATATTGAAAACTACATGTTTGTGGTAGTTATTTACAACACCCATTTGATAATTGCAAGTATATGATTCATGTTGAAAGTAACAACTATATGTGTAATAGTTTATTTGAGATTCATGCAAGTATATGATCTACTGTTATGCCAAAATGAGGTATAATTCTATGGTCATCTTTAGTGTAATTTGATCCATTTGAGTATTATGATTCATATGAAGTTATGTTGGAATTGGCATCATAGTTCAAGTATAAAAATCATATTTTTGTGATAGTGACAAAAGCATGCATCTTTGTAAATTTGTATTAATTTTATGAACATGACTAAACTATGTTCGTTATTATGCCCAATTGAAAAACATGTTTTTAGGCTCATGTTGTTATCATAAGTTACATTAGAATTACATTAGAATTACATTCCTCTTGCAAGTTTACATAGATAAAATAAAAACCATGATGTAAGTTTAGATATTTTTATGCTATAATTCTATGAATAGAATGAAAACCATGATTCATATAAGAATTAGGTTGGGATAATTCTAGTTGAACCATACTTTTGTATTAGTGACAAAAGTAAGTACCCTTTTGTTAACATGTAGTGATTTTATGATCACAATTAGTTTATGCCTAAATAAAAATATAGGCTTATATTTCTAGTCAAGACCCTGCGCCAATAATAATGATATCTAATTTAGTTAGATTCTTAATTTCAAGTTTACATGGTTAGTTGAACCTATGATTCATGTTTAAGTTTATTCCATTATCATATGACAAGAATAATTCATGTTTAAGTACTGCTTATGCCATAATCATATGAATAAAATAATTCATGATTAAGTATTGTCTATGCATTAACCATATGAATAGAATGATTTATGTTTAAGTATTGTTTATGCTATGATTATATGATAAAATGATTCATGTTATGCCATGATTATATGATGTTACAATTGCATGTTCACATGTGCCTATTTTATGTTAATTGAATCGTTCGTTGCAAGTTCATGCGTTCACACTCCCCTTTTTCATGTTACCTTATAAACACCATGTTATAAGCCTCCCCTTTTCATTTGGCTAAATCGGGTTTAAGTATTAAACCCAACACACCTTACGTTGGAACGAACGTGTAAAACGGGGGTAATGACGTTTGGGCTAAAATATAGAACATATGTGTTGGCATGTTCGACGCATGCCAACAATCTTGAAAAGCAATTAAGTGGCACAAATAAATCTTAATCAATAAAGATGAATTTGAATAATGGGCCGCAAATATTTACATATAAAAAGAAAAGAGACAAAATATGTAAATGTAGAAAAATACGATGTGTTTAACACGAGGTTGGATTGAGTTGTGATGTAAACCTGCCCGGAACCGCCCGGCTGTCCAGTAGTCACAACAATACCTATCCAATGTGGGTGGTTAAACACGGAGCCCAATAAGGACCCGAGGTTAGACTGAGTTGTGGCTTAAGACTGCCCGGACCCAACCGGCAACAGGCAGCCACAACAATACCTGTCTAATGTGAGAGGTCAAGGCTTTAATAAGATAATTAAGACTGAGTCAGGATTGATAGGATTAGGTAAATTATATTAATACTTAATCAAAATGGAACATGCTAAACTAAACAGACTGATTGGGGGTTAGGTTTATAAAACACTTAACCAACTTAGCATGTTGGCTAGAAATTGAAAACCTAGTAGCGGGGGACCCTTTTCGCAGTAACCCTACAAGGTATCATGATACCCTGAAACTAGGCAGGGTGGAGCACGATTACTGGGCTGATTGTAAGAGGTCAAATCGACGGCGGTGGTGCAGCAGTGTAGGTTCTAACGGGGTGCGGGCGTGCACACACTCCGGCGCAGAAAAATAAGGCACTGGGCACCAGTAGCATACCTATGCATTCTAGGATTGTGTCGGGCCGCCACCATGGGACTTGATACACCCCATGGTGGGACCAGCATAGGTAACTACAACATCGGGGGCTGTAAGACACATGTAACTATGCGAGTAGGAGCCGATCATCATAAAATGGATCACTTCACCCTGATTATGGGGTTCCCGTTGGGAACTAGTTTATATGGGTACAGAGATTAATATGGGGTACGATAGTGTATTCGACCCTAGACAACTTAACTAAGTTTATGGTGCTTTCCCATTTCTAGTTTATACTTATCATACCCAGTTCTTTATTCATAGACTGAATAGTCCTAGACTTACTCAGGCTTTACGTCTGACTCTACTTTTCTTTCGTCTTCTTTTCTTCCGTCCCCCCCCCCTCAGGTCCACAGGGAGGGAATACCGCAGCTTGACCAGCCTTCATATCCAGGTTAAAGAGAAAGAATGTATTGCTTGGATCTTTTCGTTTTGGACTATGGCTTTGGACAGCAACTATGGGACTTTTGCAGTTTATTTATGTTTTCTTTATGCTTCTTTGAATAATGTAATCAAGACAGTTATGATTTTGGAAGTATTGTAAGACAATTATGGCATGGTTTGTGTAACACGTATTTTAATGAAATAAAAGTTGTTGTTTTCCGCTGTTCAAAAATATGTGTTATTATATCTGTCTTGTATATCTGTGACTTATACTTATAAACCTCCACCAAAATTAGGGCATTCCCTTTGAGAGTGACCCTAACGGAGGTGGGGTGTTTCACTTGGTATTAGAGCATAGGTTTACCAGATAAGATAAAAAGTTTTGAAAATTTATTTTCAAAAAAGAAATTTAAAGAAGCATTTTTAAAAGAAAAATATTATTTTATTTTAAAAAAGGCAAAGTCCCCCCCAAAGACATAGGTACTATCTCTTATCCTTTGTTTTGAATCTATCCTTTTTGTTTCAGCATGTCCGAAGAACTTAACTTGCCAGAGGGTGTACCAATACCTGGTTGGTTTAGACGGTTCTTAGAAGCTAGGGCCACTCAGCCAGGTCCTACCGTTCCTCCTCCCCCAGCTGCAGGAAATCATCCAGCTGCAGCAGCACCTCTTCCTCCACCTCCTCCACGGGGAAACACGTTTGCAAAGATATGTAAAGATTTTAAAGCTATGGGAGGAAAGGATTTTCATGGAACTGAGTCCTTCGTGGCAGCTAGAAATTGGCTGAAAGAAACCGAGGACTTATTCATCATCTTTGAGGTAGAAGATAGACAGAAAGTACAACTGGCAGTATGGCTACTAAAGGGTGAGGCTTCCTACTGGTGGGAAGTCACTAATGCAGAAAGACCAGTGGAGACATGGGAGGACTTTAGGGCAAGGTTTGAGGCTAAATTTCTCTCAGATGCGGAAAGGAGTTTGAAGTTAGAAAAATTCTTATTTCTTAAGCAAGGGAACAAGACAGTCAAAGAGTATGTTAATCAGTTCGATGAGCTGGCTAGGTTTGGGCTGGACCTAGTCAACACCCCGCACAAGAAGGCTCTCCGTTTTGTCAAAGGGTTGAATGAGCCATTACACAGTTTGGCCATGACCCATATACCCATGGGAGCTACGTATGAAAGATTGGTACAGATGGCGTTGCTGAGCGAAGAGGATAAGGGCAAGAAGGAGACAAAGGCAGAAAGCTCTCAAGGGAAGAAAGAGGGTTTGCAGCCTAAGAAGACAGACTTTAAGAAGGGCGGGAAAGGAAACAAAGAGAAGTGGAAGTGTAATTTCTGTGGCAAAGTGGGGCACTTAGTGAAAGATTGCCGGAAAAAGAAGGCCAAGATGAATGGTGGGTGCTTTTCTTGCAGTGAGACAGGCCACATGGCTAAGGACTGCCCAAAGAAACTACGTATAAATACTTCTGTAGAAAGTGTAGTTTATCTTTATGATCACCCCGTTCGCACTTTATTTGATTCCGACGCATCACACTCCTTTATCTCGTCTGCTTTAGTAGAATCTCTGCACCTAAGAACTAGTATGGTAGAGGACCCCTTAATTGTTTCAAACCCAATTGGGGGCCCGGCTCATTTGTCTATGATCTGTGTGGGATTGAAAATTTCTATTCTAAGCATAGAGTTTAAATGTAGTGCCTTTGTTTTGGGCCATTGGTTGATTCTAGCGATGGAGTGGTTATCCAGTAAGGGTGGCCATCTCGGTTTCGAAAAGAGGGTAGTTAGACTCTTGACTTGCCTCGGTAATACCCTCGAAGCCGCAGGTAACCTTTAGGGTTCTATCATGATTTGTTTCCTAGAATCTCTTGACACATTTGTTGGTAATTTGTAATCCGATCGAGTAGTGTTCGCCACTAAGGCAGAAGGTTCATTTCGCTTATGCATGAGTTGTAGAGAATCACCTTAGTAAGTACATTTGGCAACATGGTTGGCATTTATTTCCAAGAGATAGTTCTTCTACGTGGAATACCTGATAGTAAGTGGACGAGACCTAAGATTCACTAGTGAATTTTGGAGAGCCTGCATGAAACCATGAGTACGTCGTTATGTTTGAGCCGAGTATACTAGAAGTAGAGTAAGTGAAAGAGGAACGAGAGGCAACAGTGAAATAGGTTCCAACTCATATTTTGGAAACAAGAATTAAGAAGCTACGAAATTGTGAAGTTAAAGACGGACAAAACATAATGGAGTTAAGCTCAAGGAAATGCGACTTAGAAGATTGAAGACTAGATTCGTGCATCATATCTCTTCTTAAGAGTATATCCTTGATCCCTCTCTTCCTGTAGAGCTTACTTGCATGCTATCTTGTGTGTATATCCTCTCGGTCCCATTCTCAATCCAATTTCTGTTGCAAATCCCATAGGGAGTATGACTCATCTGTTAGTAACACATGTTGGGGCTCGAGTGTGTTCGTTGGTTTGACTAAACTTTTTGGGTTTTATAGGATACGGGTTGGTCTTAGGAAGGGACTCCCTTGTGACCTAAAAGGAGTCCATCATGCTTAGTTTCCTAGAATCATATATAGTGGTTAGGTTGAGTAATTCTTTGGGTGTCAGTCTGATGTTGATTTCGGTCTTCGGGGAGTTCTTCTCCTAATCAATATATATGTGGCATAGATTTCCAGTTTTGACATTGCCTAATGGGCACAAAGTTTTTACTTGCTTCATTCGACTATACCTTTAGATAGGAACAATTGGGTGTAAACATGTGTTTGAGACATGTTATGATTGATGGTTGCAAGTGGTTGCAAGTGATTGCTAGTGGTTGCTCGTGGTTGCATATACACACACAATTTAGGTTTTAGATCGGCTCAGTCACTTCATATTGCATATGCATATATATTTGCATTCGTATATGGTTGAAGTTTAATGTGTTGTCATATGGATGTTGCATTTATATGAATGATTGTGCACTCATGTAGAATCATGAATAGGAGAATTTGCATACATAATGGATTCATGGCACTTACATAATTTGCATTAAGGAGGTCAACTGAATCAGTAGACCGCCTGATTTTGCATTAGATAAGTACATGTACACACACACTTCGCATATGATCATGAAGCATTAGAAGTCTTTTAAGGACAATGGATGCTCGTGTTTGATGGATGAGTAGATAGATGTTTGGATGTTAGGATGTACATTCTTCCTGAACTTGAAGATTTCGGGGACGAAATCCTTTTAAGTGGGGGAGAATGTAACACCCCGTGTATTCTATAACAGTGAGATTCACAAATTAAAGTATAACTAATTTCAAATCAAAGAATTAAGGGAAATGGGATACGCCATTGCGTTCGTCTCGAAATTCTGCTTGAAATAGAGTCTGAGTTTGCGTAAAACGGATATCGTATGAAGAAGATATGGACGAACGAAGTTGGGCGAAAAACCAGAAAACGGGTCAGAATGCACTGGCGCACTTAGGAAGTGCGCCAGAACAAAAATGCACTGGCGCACTTGGGAAGTGCGCCAGTACATTTTTGACCTGGCGCACCTGCCAAGTGCGCCCAGGTCAAAAATGACCTGCTGGTCAGGTCTGGTCAAGTCCTGGCTGGCAAGGTCTGTGTTTGGTCGATTTTCTGAGCCTTGCCTTGTCACTAGGGCTAGGTGTCAGCTCCTGGTTGGTCTCTCCTTCAAACGAACGGCTATTATTGAACCAAGCTTCATCGTCGGTCTAAATCAACTCACAAACTCTATAAAAAGGACCTAAGACTAACCCTAATTCACACAAACTAAAATGGAGCTGAGACCGTCATGTTGCTGAGGAGAGACTAAAGATAGCCGTCGGAAATAGAGATACAACTAGGAGATAATTCAAAGCTTAAAGCAACGTTAATCAAATCAAAGCAACGCCTACAACAAAGGATAGCATCTCCAAATTCAGAATTCAGATTCCTGAATTGAAGATTCGTCATACGCTGTAAGTAGAGTGCTATTCCGATGTGAATTAAATAATTGTGTTGATTTGTGTAATGTAAGAAATGGAATTGTGGCGATAATAATCCATATTTGTATGTTGCTTTGATGCAAAACGATTTGGGAATATTATGGTATACGATTGGATATTTGCAAGTACGCGATTTGCGTTGGAAACGAAATGGAATTGTGGCGATAATGACTTATATTTGTATGTTATTTTGATTCTAAACGATTGGGCAATGCTATGTGTAATATCCCACAATTTCTGTATATTTAAATTTCAAGTTAAAATGAATAAAATGGGATAATACTAGATAAAAATCAAATTTCGTTAATTATAATGGTGATGATTATTTGAATGAAGTATAAATAGATTTCTAATTTAGTTTATACTTAGAATTAGTGAAATTTGGAAACTCATATTTTATTCATTTAAATGATTTGAGTTATTTAGTTTAAAATGAAAATTCAAATTTAATTTAGTAAACAGAGAATTCTAAGTTGAGAAATAATAACTGAAATTCAAATCAGATATTTAAATAATCAAATTTAGATTTAAAACGTGTAAAATTTATTTAAGTTATAATTTAATTAAATTTGAATTTAACAAATATTTAAATTGAATTAAAACAGTTAACTGAATAATTGAACATTTTATTTATTTATTTAACTGTGAAATTTAACTGTTTTGGCGACTGTCTTGGAATTCGACGAAACTGACGCCATCAGAACCGGAACGGTGACTTATTATAGGATTTCAATTTGTGTTACAATCCGACTTACCGTTTGACCGTACGAGAGAAAATGTGAAAGAGATCAATGTAAATGGATAATTGGGTGTTTCTTATATTTGGGCCTTATATATGCATATAACTTAGGTCCATGACCATCTCATCAGCTCATTTCTATGATACATATATTTCCTCCTCCAAGCTTTCTCTAATGGCAGAAATTTACAAACCCTAGTTTCAAATAAAAATACAAGCTTGAAATTCAAATTTCTTCAAACCCTAGAGTATTATATATCAATTTGAAGCTCTCGACTGTGCGAAGCTGCTGGTGTAATTTGTTTCGACATGCGGTGACTGGATTTGCCAGAAATCTCGGTCAAAGTTTCAGTTTTTCGAAACCTAGGGTTGAAATTTGGGGCTTTGTGATTTACTAGTTAATCGAAGATTCTAAGATATGGGTTGTGTCGGGAAGGGCCATACGAAGTCAATGATGGTGACGGCATGTTCTAGAAGTTAGTGTGGTGGTCGATTTGGACATTTTTGTATCGGAATAGGGTTCCGATCATGGACCCGACAGCGGCGGAAGGAGCCATCGGAGGCCCAGTCCCTGGTGCTGGCGGATGCGCCTCGGAGAGCAGGTGCGAACGGCGGTGGTCGCTGGTTGTCTGGAGGTCCGAGGTGACGGCAATTGGTGGTCAACGGGGGAAGTTTTCACGTGAAAATGGGTTCACGGTTGTACTGTTCACGCACGGAAATGAGGGATGGAGCGGGAGAAAGGGGTGCTGACGTGGCGTGATATTTGTGGGTGAGGTTTTTTATATATATATATATATATTTGAATTCAAATGTTAAAACGTTAATAACTCTCTCGTTTTGACTCGGATCTAGACGCGGTTTGTTGCGTTGGGATCGTGGCGGAGTTGCGGATGTTTTGACACTAACCTGGCTGTGTTTCGAGACTGTGAAATTTTGGCCTTTAAATTGGACGTTCGATCAACCACAGTGCAAAGTTGAGTGATTCTTCGCTCACGAAATACTGAATTCTTCCCATATTTATTGAATTAAATTGAGAAATATATTTGGTTGCATGGTTGTGATTGGTTGCTTATATAAAAATTTACATGCAAGTGTGTTACCGGTAAATAAGTCGATCATTAGTTATTTAAATTAAAGTTAAATTTCTAGTTGACAGCTGTTACTTGTTAACTGATCAAAAGATTTAAATATTCACTGTTGGGATAAATTGGTGTGATGAATGCCTTGGTTGGTTGGTTACTGGATTGGTATTTATATTGCATGTTCTATTACTCAGTATATGGATGTTGTATTTTATTGCAATGATTTATCCCATTTAACCCTTGATGTTGCGGGCATCTAATAACCCGGGATTTATCGATAAAATAAATTAAGAACACGGAGTGAAATGATAAATCTCTGTGACCCTGATTTGGATTGAAATGATAGATCCATCCCAGAAATATCGAGAAATTAAATTTAAAATCACTTGGCCATTGGATAGATAATTATATACAGACATCGGTTGGTTAAATGATTTTAAATATTCAAATTCTATTAATGGAAATTTCATTTAAAGAATATCGATTTTCGATAAATATTTTCTTCTTTGAAGATCTGAATCTTGAATGTTATACCAAATGGTTAAGGAAATTTCCCGAACAAAGTTAAAAGTTAAAATTTGAATTTTATATGATTTGGAATTTATTTCAAATAATCGAGTGGACTCGAGTTTAATAAATTCTTATTGAATTTGAGGTGGAATAAACATAATCGGGGATACCCGAAGTTGTTTAAACTTATCATGAATATGGTTTATATTTCCCTAAATTGGAAGATTTGGGTTGAATGGCATTTGAAACAAGATATTGATCTAGGGACTCCATTGAGGCTGGGGTATAGATTTAAGCATTTGGAATTTGGAAGGAAGATTATGGTTAAAGAAATTTTCACATATATATATATATATATATATATTTATTTATTTATTTACACATTTGATTTCAAATAAATTATTCTTGCCTTAAACTTTTATTATTAACCTTTACCTATAAACTATTTTATTATAAATAACTTTTCCCTTATAAATTATTTTTCAAACTATCTAGTAAACTTTTAATTTATGTGTATACGTAATATTTTAATTCTTTATTTATTGAAAATTTTATATTTTATCTATATATCTATTATATAAGGTTTTCTTATAAACATTTATTTTACAAGTATTTTTTTTGAAATTGTAAATTTCCTTCCGAATGGAGAATGTTGAATTTGAACCGCTGGTTCAAATGGAGTTGAGATAATAATTCATCCTATTTGAATAAATGAACCGATTTAAAATGACTTTATATGGAAGTATGAATTATATTCTTCTCGAATATAAATGGATCTCCTAAGAGATTTAAAAGGGCAAATATGAAATATATATTCTAATTGAATATGAATGGATTCCGAACAAAAATCGATTGAGAAAACTATAATCTCTGATGTGGAATACTCTACTTGAATATGAGTCGATTTTGGAATATTATATGGTTATAATATAAGGATATGGAAAAATATTATAATTTAGAATATAATCGGTTTAGTATGATTTATGATATTTTGATATGAAATTTTATTCTATTGAATATAGATGTGGTTCGAAACAAAATATGATATTTTGAGATGAAAGCGAACCTTTGAAATGTAAAAGAGCCAACCGATGTGAAAGGATGTAAGCGTTGGTTGTTAAAGAGTCCGGAGTCGACATAAGGCATACTCTCTGTCGGTGTCGATACCACTTTGACAACTGTGAACGTTATGACGTATCCAGATTGAGTATGATGACTTGGAGGTGATGATTGAATCGAAGAAGACGATCGATGACGAAATAGCCCTGACCTTCGGGTCAGAATTGAAATGACTAAAACAGGAGCTATACCGTGACTAACTGAGGTAGCACCTTTGATCGGACACACTTCTTCGATAATATTTCTATGACTATGATGATGATGATGATTTGGGCCCATTTATGACTTTGGGAGTGTGTTCCGAAGTGGGCGGTAGTGGCTGCTATGTGTTACCACCGGTCCGGGAGTGCAATTGGTATAATCCTACCCAGGGCATTGCCTCGAGTGCCTTGTCATATATATCTGTATCGAGCCCCATACGATTTTGATTTAGCATTGCCTTCTATGGAGTGCCCTCTGATAACACCAGTACGGTGAATTTACGGTACTGTATAGACTGTTGATGCCTATAAACGGCGTAAGGGTAATATGGTAATCCCGCTTACGCTATTTTCAGTATTTATATTTTACTGGATAGACACTATCATAATAGCGTACTATATTATGTATGTATTAGTTTAACGGATCCTTGAGAGATGGAAAATCCCGTAACATCTCTTGAGTTACTGCACCCATGACACTGATGTTATTTCACATTTTAATTTGACTAATATGAGAATGATTTAGTGCTGATCCGAGTGTTTGTTGTGTTTTCTTTTTATGCAATATGCTCGGGTCAACAGATGTTGCAGTTATCGAAGATTTCCTTGCCTTGGAGAACGAAGACGAAGTTTGGCGTGTATATCTATTATGAGTATGGTTTAACCACTGCATTTATTTCCGCTGCCTATTATGTACAGCTGTATGTATATGTAACTCTGATACTCATTGAATGTTATAACCGATGTATACATTTCAACCGCTTTTAAACTGCTATTTGTTTATTATATGTTGTCCTTCCGCTGTGAGGTTCTGTGATTGGTTTTTCTTTTCTTTCTTTCTTTTCTTCTTTTCCTAATAACTACCTGCATTTGCGATTTGTTTGGGTCGACATGGGTGGTTTATTGTCGATTTGAACGGTCAAAATGTTGGGTCGTTACATTTGGTATCAGAGCAATGGTTAGCGATAACCTTGGCTCTGTTGGGAATAAACTCATTAGAGATGGGGTTAGAAACGCCCTAGAATGAGTTCGAGAGATATATGAGAGAGCGTACTTGTATTTTGATATAAAATGGTTTTATATTGTGTTGTCTTGTTCTGTTGATTATTTATGGATTCTAGTCGATATATGGGACGCCATACAATCGATAGGAGTTTCTAAATAATCGAATAGAACGAATCGACATAATATGGTTTTCGATTATATATATATATATATATATATATATTATATGTATATTGGTTGTTTTAAGTGTATATGTATTGGTCGTGGGAAGGTAATAAAATTAAATTATTACCTATTATGGTTGATTCGATAATAAATTTAATAAGGAAATTTTTTAAGGGATTTAGAAAATATTTGAAATGAAATGATATCTTTAAATCTAAGCGGTTGCAAACGGTTTGCGATAAAATAGAATGGAACTTAAAAACTTGATCCTGGGGTACTTATGAAATAGTTTTGTCGAATTTTGAAAATAATATCGTATTATAAGTATTATAAAAAAGAATGGGACTTTCAAAAGTCTTTATAAACGAGTGTATAATCCCTTGCTCAGATCTTTGAAATAGCCTTGGTAATGAGTGCACGCATTATCGATGGTTATTCTGAAGAGTCTAAGTGGGGGAGAGACCACTCAATGATGATTATAATTGGGTTTGCCGCAAAATTTTTGGATTTAACTCTATATCGTATAAATTTTCTAAAGGTATTAGTTTACTATATTCAAAGTTTAATTTAAATTTAAACCCAGAATTTAAATTTCTTGCTTAACTAAAAGTTCGGGTTTGAAATTTCATATAGTATGGTTTATAAAATAATATAAGTATATATGTTTGTTATTTTGAACTTGTTTTGCAAAACCGGGATCAAGCGTTTAGTTTACTTTAACTAATGATAACTATAAATTTATTAAAACGAAACTTGAATTCGGAATGTGTGAATTTATATAATATGAGCCTGAAGTGGCGCGGTAGTTTGGAAATTCGATCTTTAATTTTGGAAAAATATATAAAAATTCAATATAAGTCAGAATTGGATAAAACAAGAAACATTAAGATCAGATTGATCATATCTCACCAATGAATGTAAGAAATTTAATTTTCACTTTGTAAATGGTAAGTTATGGTTAAATTAAAATTTAGAAATAGCGCTATGGAATTTATATATATTTAAATATATTTTATTAATATATAAGTTTAAATAGAAATCTTTCAAACGGCTTCCGAAGCCGATAAAACTACTTTCTGTGGATCAATGTAACGATTATAAATCTAAGTGTAAATGATGAAAGGAAATGGAATGTAACTTGATGATGTGCAAGGCAATCGAGTTAAATTAGTAACTTAGGAATCGAAGGATAATAATGTTTGAGAACTAAGTATAAGATTTGGTCATGAATAGTTCTTAACCCAATCGATGATTGGTGAGTAAATTAAATGGATTGAGTTAAGAAAATAAAACCTTTTGAACCACATGAATAAAATATAAAATATAAAACCTGAGTTGAGACGATGGATTCAATTAAAGAGATCAATGTTGAGAACTTATAAGTTAATCTAGAATTCATGCCGATGGTTAGATGGAGTAAGTAAAATTGGATTTGTACTAACGATTAATATTAAGTAAGTAAATGGAAGTTTAATAAACTTGAAAATTGGAATAAGAACAAAGGTATAAGAAATTTAAAACCAAAGTTTAGATCATTAGGTAGAGTGTCGAAAGAATTTAGAACCAAACCAATTCAAATAAGTCAAGTAAATTAAACAAATGAAGGTAAACTTGGAAAAAGGTAATTTAGTCAATTTAGAACTAAATATAAGTGGATTCAATTTAATTGAAGGAATAACGATTTAACACTTATAAATGATAAATAAGAAATGGAATACGAACCATTGCTCGGATAATGAAGTAAATGCAAATATATAATGGACTTAGATAAATAAATAAATGTATTGAAAAAAAAAATGAGTATACTTGAGCGATAAAGGTTAAACCACACTCAAGCATAATGGAATGATTCATTTAGATGGTTTAAGTTTGGCTTAAATTTTTGAATTGGAAATTTGAACTTGAAATAAAATCGATCAATGTTTATGCCAAAAATCTGAAATAGTCAATAGGCTGTAGTAATATGGACATAACTTTTGAATGGATGATCGGAATCGGACGATTTTGGACTTTCCGGAAACCTTAGAACCGAAATAAAACTTTCGTCTATAGAGTCATGTTGAAATTCTCATGTTTGCTTAGTCGAAATTCAAGTTTAACTATAATAACATGTGCAGGAAATTTTAAAGCTGAGATGTATATCAGTATTGTTTTGACTATAACTTCCTAACGGAGCGTCGGATTTTAATCCACGAGTACAATTCGGAAAAAATCAGAATGTAAACTAAATTTTCTATTAATATGCTGAGTCAAAATTTGAGGTTTAGAGGGCTAAAAACTGGGTAAAACATTTCAGATCTGCATTTTCAGTGTGCGGGCTGAAGTGTTCGCTTTTATTAAAACAATTATAACGTTTGAACGAATTGTCGGAATTCGACGAATCCGGACAATTTGGAAAGCCTGAAACAAATACCATAACTTTTTCCTAGTATGTTTTAGTCAAATTACAACTTTTAAAGGGTTATAATCAATGATTTTTCGCTGGTCTGTTATGAAAATCCTGGTTTTGTGGTTGAATTGCTTTGTGTATGTTATGTAAGCTATATACATTTGCCATGGATTGTTATATATCTGATTCTTATGCATGTTTGAGTATGTAGTAGGTGCAAGGATTGGTATTATGCTGGAAGCTCGCTTGCACTAAGATTTGATGCAAAGGTAAATAAAAACCGCAAAAATAAATGCTTAAAGAGGTACGTGTTTGGGGACGTATAAGCTTGGTGGTTTTGTTTTTGTTTTTCCCTGGTTTAGGGATGCCTCATCGTTGATGAGATGTATATTTGGGTTAATATATGATCGGGATTTTTTTTCTCGGGGCTCTCCGTACAGGGGAGATGCTGCCGAAATTTTTCGTGATTTCAGGAGTTAGAAAATTTTATGATATTTTACAACTATATACTTATCTTATAAATATTATCTTATAATTATGGATACGAAAGTATGAATATGGTCAATATCATATTTAGTTCTCTTTTCGAGGACGAAAAGATTTTAAGTGGGGGAGAATGTAACATCCCACAATTTCTGTATATTTGAATTTCAAGTTAAAATGAATAAAATGGGATAATACTAGATAAAAATCAAATTTCGTTAATTATAATGGTGATGATTATTTGAATGAAGTATAAATAGATTTCTAATTTAGTTTATACTTAGAATTAGTGAAATTTGGAAACTCATATTTTATTTATTTAAATGATTTGAGTTATTTAGTTTAAAATGAAAATTCAAATTTAATTTAGTAAACAGAGAATTCTAAGTTGAGAAATAATAACTGAAATTCAAATCAGATATTTAAATAATCAAATTTAGATTTAAAATTTGTAAAATTTATTTAAGTTATAATTTAATTAAATTTGAATTTAACAAATATTTAAATTGAATTAAAACAGTTAACTGAATAATTGAACATTTTATTTATTTATTTAACTGTGAAATTTAACTGTTTTGGCGACTGTCTTGGAATTCGACGAAACTGACGCCATCAGAACCGGAACGGTGAATTATTATAGGATTTCAATTTATGTTACAATCCGACTTACCGTTTGACCGTACGAGAGAAAATGTGAAAGAGGTCAATGTAAATGGATAATTGGGTGTTTCTTATATTTGGGCCTTATATATGCATATAACTTAGGTCCATGACCATCTCATCAGCTCATTTCTATGATACGTATATTTCCTCCTCCAAGCTTTCTCTAATGGCAGAAATTTACAAACCCTAGTTTCAAATAAAAATACAAGCTTGAAATTCAAATTTCTTCAAACCCTAGAGTATTATATATCAATTTGAAGCTCTCGACTATGCGAAGCTGCTGGTGCAATTTGTTTCGACATGCGGTGACTGGATTTGCCAGAAATCTCGGTCAAAGTTTCAGTTTTTCGAAACCTAGGGTTGAAATTTGGGGCTTTGTGATTTACTAGTTAATCGAAGATTCTAAGATATGGGTTGTGTCGGGAAGGGCCATACGAAGTCAATGATGGTGACGGCATGTTCTAGAAGTTAGTGTGGTGGTCGATTTGGACATTTTTGTATCGGAATAGGGTTCCGTTCATGGACCCGACAGCGGCGGAAGGAGCCATCGGAGGCCCGGTCCCTGGTGCTGGCGGATGCGCCTCGGAGAGCAGGTGCGAACGGCGGTGGTCGCTGGTTGTCTGGAGGTCCGAGATGACGGCAATTGGTGGTCAACGGGGGAAGTTTTCACATGAAAATGGGTTCACGGTTGTACTGTTCACGCACGGAAATGTGGGATGGAGCGGGAGAAAGGGGTGCTGACGTGGCGTGATATTTGTGGGTGAGGGTTTATTTATATATATATATATATATTTGAATTCAAATGTTAAAACGTTAATAACTCTCTCGTTTTGACTCGGATCTGGACGCGGTTTGTTGCGTTGGGATCGTGGCGGAGTTGCGGACATTTTGACACTAACCTGGCTGCGTTTCGAGACTGTGAAATTTTAGCCTTTAAATTGGACGTTCGATCAACCACAGTGCAAAGGTGAGTGATTCTTCGCTCACGAAATACTGAATTCTTCCCATATTTATTGAATTAAATTGAGAAATATATTTGGTTGCATGGTTGTGATTGGTTACTTGAATAAAAATTTACATGCAAGTGTGTTACCGGCAAATAAGTCGATCGTTAGTTATTTAAATTAAAGTTAAATTTCTAGTTGACAGCTGTTACTTGTTAACTGATCAAAAGATTTAAATATTCACTGTTGGGATAAATTGGTGTGATGAATGCCTTGGTTGGTTGGTTACTGGATTGGTATTTATATTGCATGTTCTATTACTCAGTATATGGATGTTGTATTTTATTGCAATGATTTATCCCATTTAACCCTTGATGTTGCGGGCATCTAATAACCCGGGATTTATCGATAAAATAAATTAAGAACACGAAGTGAAATGATAAATCTCTGTGACCCTGATTTGGATTGAAATGATAGATCCATCCCTGAAATATCGAGAAATTAAATTTAAAATCACTTGGCCATTGGATAGATAATTATATACAGACATCGGTTGGTTAAATGATTTTAAATATTCAAATTTTATTGATGAAAATTTCATTTAAAGAATATCGATTTTCGATAAATATTTTCTTCTTTGAAGATCTGAATCTTGAATGTTATACCAAATGGTTAAGGAAATTTCCCGAACAAAGTTAAAATTTGAATTTTATATGATTTGGAATTTATTTCAAATAATCGGGTGGACTCGAGTTTAATAAATTCTTATTGAATTTGATGTGGAATAAACATAATCGGGGATACCCGAAGTTGTTTAAACTTATCATGAATATGGTTTATATTTCCCTAAATTGGAAGATTTGGGTTGAATGGCATTTGAAACAAGATATTGATCTAGGGACTCCATTGAGGCTGGTGTATAGATTTAAGCATTTGGAATTTGGAAGGAAGATTATGGTTAAAGAAATTTTCACACACACATATATATATATATATATATTTATTTATTTACACATTTGATTTCAAATAAATTATTCTTGCCTTAAACTTTTATTATTAACCTTTACCTATAAACTATTTTATTATAAATAACTTTTCCCTTATAAATTATTTTTCAAACTATCTAGTAAACTTTTAATTTATGTGTATACGTAATATTTTAATTCTTTATTTATTGAAAATTTTATATTTTATCTATATATCTATTATATAAGGTTTTCTTATAAACATTTATTTTATAAATATTTTTTTTGAAATTGTAAATTTTCTTCCGAATGGAGAATGTTGAATTTGAACCGCTGGTTCAAATGGAGTTGAGATAATAATTCATCCTATTTGAATAAATGAACCGATTTAAAATGACTTTATATGGAAGTATGAATTATATTCTTCTCGAATATAAATGGATCTCCTAAGAGATTTAAAAGGGCAATTATGAAATATATATTCTAATTGAATATGAATGGATTCCGAACATAAATCGATTGAGATAACTATAATCTCTGATGTGGAATACTCTACTTGAATATGAGTCGATTTTGGAATATTATATGGTTATAATATAAGGATATGGAAAAATATTATAATTTAGAATATAATCGGTTTAGTATGATTTATGATATTTTGATATGAAATTTTATTCTATTGAGTATAGATGTGGTTCGAAACAAAATATGATATTTTGAGATGAAAGCGAACCTTTGAAATGTAAAAGAACCAACCGATGTGAAAGGATGTAAGCGTTGGTTGTTAAAGAGTCCGGAGTCGACATAAGGCATACTCTCTGTCGGTGTCGATACCACTTTGACAACTGTGAACGTTATGACGTATCCAGATTGAGTATGATGACTTGGAGGTGATGATTGAATCGAGGAAGACGATCGATGACGAAATAGCCCTGACCTTCGGGTCAGAATTGAAATGAATAAAACAGGAGCTATACCGTGACTAACTGAGGTAGCACCTTTGATCGGACACACTTCTTCGATAATATTTCTATGACTATGATGATGATGGTGATTTGGGCCCATTTACGACTTTGGGAGTGTGTTCCGAGGTGGGCGGTAGTGGCTGCTATGCGTTACCACCGGTCCGGGAGTGCAATTGGTAGAATCCTACCCAGGGCATTGCCTCGAGTGCCTTGTCATATATATCCGTATCGAGCCCCATACGATTTTGATTTAGCATTGCCTTCTATGGAGTGCCCTCTGATAACACCAGTACGGTGAATTTACGGTACTGTATAGACTGTTGATGCCTATAAACGGCGTAAGGGTAATATGGTAATCCCGCTTACGCTATTTTCAGTATTTATATTTTACTGGATAGACACTATCATAATAGCGTACTATATTATGTATGTATTAGTTTAACGGATCCTTGAGAGATGGAAAATCCCGTAACATCTCTTGAGTTACTACACCCATGACACTGATGTTATTTCACATTTTAATTTGACTAATATGAGAATGATTTAGTGCTGATCCGAGTGTTTGTTGTGTTTTCTTTTTATGCAATATGCTCGGGTCAGGAGATGTTGCAGTTATCGAAGATTTCCTTGCCTTGGAGAACGAAGACGAAGTTTGGCGTGTATATCTATTATGAGTATGGTTTAACCACTGCATTTATTTCCGCTGCCTATTATGTACAGCTGTATGTATATGTAACTCTGATAATCATTGAATGTTATAACCGATGTATACATTTCAACCGCTTTTAAACTGCTATTTGTTTATTATATGTTGTCCTTCCGCTGTGAGGTTCTGTGATTGGTTTTTCTTTTCTTTCTTTCTTTTCTTCTTTTCCCAATAACTACCTGCATTTGTGATTTGTTTGGGTCGACATGGGTGGTTTATTGTCGATTTGAACGGTCAAAATGTTGGGTCGTTAAACTATGGTTTGATTCATACAAGTATTATGGTTTATGTTGACAACCACATGTTGTGGAATTTTAATTGGGATTCATGCAAGCATATGATTCATATTGAAAACTACATGTTTGTGGTAGTTATTTACAACACCCATTTGATAATTGCAAGTATATGATTCATGTTGAAAGTAACAACTATATGTGTAATAGTTTATTTGAGATTCATGCAAGTATATGATCTACTGTTATGCCAAAATGAGGTATAATTCTATGGTCATCTTTAGTGTAATTTGATCCATTTGAGTATTATGATTCATATGAAGTTATGTTGGAATTGGCATCATAGTTCAAGTATAAAAATCATATTTTTGTGATAGTGACAAAAGCACGCATCTTTGTAAATTTGTATTAATTTTATGAACATGACTAAACTATGTGCGTTATTATGCCCAATTGAAAAACATGTTTTTAGGCTCATGTTGTTATCATAAGTTACATTAGAATTACATTAGAATTACATTCCTCTTGCAAGTTTACATAGATAAAATAAAAACCATGATGTAAGTTTAGATATGTTTATGCTATAATTCTATGAATAGAATGAAAACCATGATTCATATAAGAATTAGGTTGGGATAATTCTAGTTGAACCATACTTTTGTATTAGTGACAAAAGTAAGTACCCTTTTGTTAACATGTAGTGATTTTATGAACACGATTAGTTTATGCCTAAATAAAAATATAGGCTTATATTTCTATTCAAGACCCTGTGCCAATAATAATGATATCTAATTTAGTTAGATTCTTAATTTCAAGTTTACATGGTTAGTTGAACCTATGATTCATGTTTAAGTTTATGCCATTATCATATGACTAGAATAATTCATGTTTAAGTACTGCTTATGCCATAATCATATGAATAAAATAATTCATGATTAAGTATTGTCTATGCATTAACCATATGAATAGAATGATTTATGTTTAAGTATTGTTTATGCTATGATTATATGATAAAATGATTCATGTTATGCCATGATTATATGATGTTACAATTGCAAGTTCACATGTGCCTATTTTATGTTTATTGAATCGTTCGTTGCAAGTTCATGCGTTCACACTCCCCTTTTTCATGTTACCTTATAAACACCATGTTATAAGCCTCCCCTTTTCATTTGGCTAAATTGGGTTTAAGTATTAAACCCAACACACCTTACGTTGGAACGAACGTGTAAAACGGGGGTAATGACGTTTGGGCTAAAATATAGAACATATGTGTTGGCATGTTCGACGCATGCCAACAATCTTGAAAAGCAATTAAGTGGCATAAATAAATCTTAATCAATAAAGATGAATTTGAATAATGGGCCGCAAATATTTACATATAAAAAGAAAAGAGACAAAATATGTAAATGTAGAAAAATACGATGTGTTTAACCCGAGGTTGGATTGAGTTGTGATATAAACCTGCCCGGAACCGCCCGGCTGTCCAATAGTCACAACAATAACTATCCAATGTGGGTGGTTAAACACGGAGCCCAATAAGGACCCGAGATTAGACTGAGTTGTGGCGTAAGACTGCCCGGACCCAACCGGCAACAGGCAGCCACAACAATACCTGTCTAATGTGAGAGGTCAAGGCTTTAATAAGATAATTAAGGCTGAGTCAGGATTGATAGGATTAAGTTAATTGTATTAATACTTAATCAAAATGGAACATGCTAAACTAAACAGACTGATTGGGGGTTAGGTTTATAAAACACTTAACCAACTTAGCATGTTGGCTAGAAATTGAAAACCTAGTAGCGGGGGACCCTTTTCGCAGTAACCCTACAAGGTATCATGATACCCTGAAACTAGGCAGGGTGGAGCACGATTACTGAGCTGATTGTAAGAGGTCAAATCGACGGCGGTGGTGCAGCAGTGTAGGTTCTAACGGGGTGCGGGCGTGCACACACTCCGGCGCAGAAAAATAAGGCACTGGGCACCAGTAGCATACCTATGCATTCTAGGATTGTGTCGGGCCGCCACCATGGGACTTGATACACCCCATGGTGGGACCAGCGTAGGTAACTACAACATCGGGGGCCGTAAGACACATGTAACAATGCGAGTAGGAGCCGATCATCATAAAATGGATCACTTCACCCTGATTATGGGGTGCCCGTTGGGAACTAGTTTATATGGGTACAGAGATTAATATGGGCTACGATAGTATATTCGACCCTAGACAACTTAACTAAGTTTATGGTGCTTTCCCATTTCTAGTTTATACTTATCATACCCAGTTCTTTATTCATAGACTGAATAGTCCTAGACTTACTCAGGCTTTATGTCTGACTCTACTTTTCTTTCGTCTTCTTTTCTTCTGTTCCCCCCCCCCCGGTCCACAGGGAGGGAATACCGCAGCTTGACCAGCCTTCATATCCAGCTTGAAGAGAAAGAATGTATTGCTTGGATCTTTTCGTTTTGGACTATGGCTTTGGACAGCAACTATGGGACTTTTGCAGTTTATTTATGTTTTCTTTATGCTTCTTTAAATAATATAATCAAGACAGTTATGATTTTGGAAGTATTGTAAGACAATTATGGCATGGTTTGTGTAACACGTATTTTAATGAAATAAAAGTTGTTGTTTTCCGCTGTTCAAAAATATGTGTTATTATATCTGTCTTGTATATCTGTGACTTATACTTATAAACCTCTACCAAAATTAGGGCATTCCCTTTGAGAGTGACCCTAACGGAGGTGGGGTGTTTCATCACACCATTTCAAAGCTCTCCTCCTCCTCTATAATTCCATACCACCTAATCATCTCCTAGTGCCGCAACCACCAAGCACCGACGACCCAAATGCCGCGCCTTTGAAGCTCCGCCCAACCCCGTGGTCAGCGTCGAACTGACCGACGCCACAGCCAACGGCGGCGTCATCCGACCCTCTTCGGCATCCAACCACCCGATCGACTTCATACCTTCCAGATTTAGTGAAAGGTCGGATCGAAGTTTTGAACCTAATAGATATTACGGCGGCCAAGTTCTGTTAATTGGAAGAAAGGTCAAATTCCTAAATTGATTTTTAATTAATTAAAATAAATTATTTTATAACTTAATTTGATCGTATCTAATTCATACGAAATCGAAACTTGATGATTTCAGAAGCTGTGCGATCGTAAGACAGAGATCTGCAATTCTGGACTGAAAATGAGTGATTCTGAACAGTTTGAAATTTTGGCCAAAAATCATCAACGACTGTGAGATTCTGAATTTAAATAATTAAATAATTTATTTTAATTCTATTCGATCAGTTGAATCATTGTATATTATTCTGATATGTTATGTGGTGATGGTTGTATTGTTGAATTTTATTCGTTGTGATGTCATGTTAAAATTTGACAGTTTGGATCTATAATATTCTGATGTAATGATAATAAAGTTCTCATCTTTTTATTTTTACTTTTACTTTTATTTTTAATCCTTTTATTTAAGTTGAATTCTTATGTAAGAATAAACAAAATATAATCAAAGTTTTAACCTTTTGTTTGAAAACAAAATATAATCAAAGTTTTAATCTTTTGTTTTGAAAACAAATCAAAGTTTTAATCTTTTGTCTTGAAAACAAATTAAAGTTCTAATCTTTTGTTTTTGAAAACAAAAGAAAGTTGAATCTTTTATTTACAATATAAGAGAAAGTTGAATCTTTTATTTAAAATATTAAAGGAAGTTGAATCTTTTGTTTACTATATAAAAGAAAAGTTGAATCTTTTATTTATAACATATAAGAGAAAAGTTTGAATCCTTTATTTTGTTTTACAAAATAAAAGAAAGTTTAGGTCTTTATTTGATTTATAAATAAAGAAATTTTAGATCTTTTAAACATTAATTAAAAGAAAAAATAAATATTAGACATCTTATTCGATTTACAAATGAAAATAAGATGAGACCTTTATTGTGATTTATCAAAAGTATACACCAAAATTGCATCGTCATGTTTATATAGTTGAAATGACACCAAAATTGCATCGTCATGTTTATATAGTTAAAATGACACCAAAATTTCATCGTCATGTTTATATAGTTGAAATGACACCAAAATTGCATCGTCATGTTTATATGGTTGAAATGAACAAAATTTCATCGTTATGTTAATATAGTTGAAATGAATCAAATTTTGAGAAATTATATTTATTTTAGGAATATTGACGCTAGAAAAGATGTTTACACTGGAGATAAAGCCCACCTTTTTAATTGCATTTTACAATGCAAAAATTACATAGAAAGATGAATTTACTTTTTAATTGAGTTCTCTTAGGTATAGAAATAAATAAAAAGACATTTTCATTTTCAATGTAAATAGAAATAAATAAAAAGACGTTTTCATTTTCAATGTAATTGGAAAGAATAAAAAGAGATTTACATTTTTTTTATGTAAACAAAAGAATAAGGGACTTTTACATTTTTATTTGTTATACATTTTAAATTATCATTTTCTGTCGCATTAAAATTAGCGAACAAAAATGTCATTTTTTTGAATATAGAAATTATACATTTTAAAACATCATTTTTGGTAGCATTAGAATTGGCGAACAAAAATGTCTTTTTTTGTTGAATATAGAAATATACATCGTTGAATTATCATTTTTGGTCGCATTAGAATTGGCGAACAAAAATGTCATTTTGTTGAAATATAGAAATTATACATTTTAAAATATCATTTTTGGTCGCATTAGAATTGGCGAACAAAAATGTCATTTTGTTGAAATATAAAAATTATACATTTTAAAATATCATTTTTGCTCGCATTAAAATTGGCGAACAAAAATGTCATTTTTGTTGAATATAGAAATTATACATTTTAAAATATCATTTTTGGTCGCACTAGAATTGGCGAACAAAAATGTCATTTTGTTGAATATAGAAATTATACGTTTTAAAACATCATTTTTGGTCGCATTAGAATTGGCGAACAAAAATGTCATTTTGTTGAAATATAAAAATTATACATTTTAAAATATCATTTTTGCTCGCATTAGAATTGGCGAACAAAAATGTCATTTTTGTTGAATATAGAAATTATACATTTTAAAATATCATTTTTGGTCGCATTAGAATTAGCGAACAAAAATGTCATTTTGTTGAATATAGAAATTATACGTTTTAAAACATCATTTTTGGTCGCATTAGAATTGGCGAACAAAAATGTCATTTTGTTGAATATAAAAATATACATCGTTAAAACATCATTTTTGGTCACATTAGAATTGGCGAACAAAAAGGACATTTTGTTGAATATAAAAATATATATCGTTGAATTATCATTTTTGGTCGCATTAAAGTTGGCGAGCAAAAATGTCATGTTTATTTGATATAAAATGATACATTGTTGAAACCATCATTTTTGTCGCACTAGAATTGGCGGACGAAAATATATCTTTCATAGAATAAAAGGAATGGATTTTAAGAAAAGAAATCACTCAAATGGTTTATATATTATATATAAATATAAAATATAAAATTAAACGAAACGAGCGCTGCAGTTCGCGTATCGACAATCGTAACTTCAAACGAATATATAGAAAGATCCGACCGTTGGATTTTCCCAAATTTGGAACCGTTAGGACCGCTTTGGGAAGATCTTTACAACGATATAAATTTCATCAAAATCCGACGGATAGATTTTAAGATATGTGTAAATCAAATTTTGGTAAAAGCAGCACCAGCGCCGCCCATTGACCCGAAACGTCGTTTATTTATTTCGAGCTATTTTTAATAAATAAAAATAGCAATAAATAGTTATAAATATATATGAAATGTTTTAGACTATAATTATGCGACAATTATTTGAAAAGGCCGAGTTTAACTCATTCCAAATAATTGAACGGCGATTGAATCAAAGATGTAAGAAGACGATGGTTGAAGACCGGCGATCTTCACATCGAATGGGCGATGACTTCTGATACCTTGGACTGACTTGCTCCCAGGACTGGGTTGAAGCAGTAATTGTCCGGACGTGTGTGTTGATCGTGCGGATTAGCGAGAACCTCTTTGGTGTCTCCGGTTTCGTTCAGACCCAGAACAGACTTGTAAATGGATGCGTGTCCGACGTTGAAATCCACTTCATGTAATTAAATCGATTTCTGTTAATATATGTCTATTTGGTGGTAGAGAATTTATTCTCTCCTTAACACCCGGATACGTAGTAGTAGTTATTGATAGCATGGCGTTGAATTGTCAATGTGGCACGCCAAGATGTAATGATCAAGGCTTTGTTGAAAAGCAGGCCTTGTGGCTGATGATCAAAGCATAGTCTGGTTAGGCATAGCTTTATGTATATCGTGACTTCGCGAGCCTCACACCCCGGTATGAGTCAAAAACGGGATATGGACCGTAGGGAGTGCACACGTTTCTTTCTAGCTAGGAGTGGAGCTTGGGTTTTGACACGGCCCGACATTTTACTTATGTGGATTTTGGATTGAGGTACCTTCGGTTTTTATAGACCGGAAGAGGTCATATTATAGGTCCAAAGGGACCGGGAAACGTGTGTTCAGGCATAACTAATCCACTACCGTTAGGTAGGGACCGGCCCTACCGCATCCAAGGGTTGCCCATAGGTGTGATCCTGAGGCATTTGCTAGAGTGTCTCGAATCGGAAGAGGACGATCCCTAGCCTCGATTTCATGACAGAAAACTAATTCCCAATATGACGACATTTCGGTTTTGATTGTAAACTTATATACGTCGACATAGTAGGATGAGGTACTATGCCGTCTAGGATTGATATATTTATATTGAAGTATTTTAACACTGCTTAAACACTAATGATAATATCAAAATATTCCTTTTCACGTATTAAGCATGTTTGATCATCATAAGGGAAAACTCTATCCTCCTGTGTGCGTTGCATTGTGTGATAGGACTTGAGTCTTATGATGATTTCATTTTTCAAAAGTCATTTCGCTGTTTTATATAAACTTTATAAAATATTGCACTGGCAATCCAATGGACTAAACCCGTTCCGCATTAGCGGCGTGGTCCTGAGATTCGCCATCTTGATAGTTAATTTAGTTAAGAATTCTCACACCAGTCCCATGACTGACTCGTAGTTTGTTTCACTTTTGCAAATTCGGGTGCCCTCTTTCCACACGAGCAGCCAATTGACAGGTTTCTAGGTAATACATTTTGGTGGGAGCTTGCTTTGGGAGGAAGAAGAAGAAGACATGTTCTCCATCTTTTATTCTGCTTTTGAGACATTATTTTTATCTTTTGCTTTTGATGTATGTAATGGGATTTGAAACTTATTTCCTTTCATTTGAGACTTGTTTCTCTTTTGTTAAGACTTTTATTATGCTAAGTGGATCTTGTAAAACTGCATACTCTGATGTTTTGTTGTGATGCTGATGACATTTATTTCCGCTGCAATGGTTTATGTGTTATGATAATTATTTGAGATCTGTTTTTGTTGTAAATATGTTGTATTCCAAAATGATTATCCTTACTTTCAGTCTACGGAAGTTTTGGGTTATCACAACTAAACAATTAGGATTAGTGTACGTCAATATCATCCCAACACCCATGTGGGGTTTCAATCAATCAAACACATATTTTATTTGTGCAGTTGGGCGATGTCTAAAATTTATCGTCCCAATCGATATCAGTCAAATCGGTGTACATAAACAAATCGTTCAATTTGTTTATAAATATTTATTTTACTTCAACACGCGAATATATATTTTATTTCAACACATGAATATATATTTTATTTCAACACATGAGTATATATTTTATTTCAACACATGAATATATATTTTATTTCAACACATGAATATATATGTTATTTCAACACATGAATATATATTTTATTTCAACACGTGAATATATATTTTATTCCAACACATGATTATATATTTTATTTCAACACATGAATATATATTTTATTTCAACACATGAATATATATTTTATTTCAACACAATTCACAACACAAACAATCAAACAGACAAGTCATCCATGGTCTGTGGACGATGGGTGTCGGTGATGCTAAGCACCGTCTGCATCCTAGTATATATTTCAACTAGAAAAATAAATTAAAAGTGAGGAGTTCTCACCTAGAAGTTAAACAAAATGCCGCGACTCTTCGTATGTAGGAAATCTTCGCCGTGCTCGTATTTTGTCACTTTCATTGTCCGTATTCACTACATATATAAAAATCACATATTTTTTTATTACTTTCAAGATGATAAAAATAGCATCTTTAACACGATGTTTTCATTATAAAGATTGTATTTTTATAATGCTACTTCATATATATAAAAATCGAATTTTTATCGTTACTTCATATATGTAAAAATCGAATTTTTACTTCAAATTCATACGCATAAAAATCATACCTTTACTTTGCTATTACATAGATAAAAATCCAATTTTTATATTGCCACTAGATAAATAAAAATCATATTTTTATGTCCTTAAAAATCGAATCTTTTCAGTGTTAAAGATCAAACCTTTACATAAATAAAAATCAATACTTTATGTATTCAAAAATCCGATCTTTAATCTAAATAAAAATCACGTTTTTATACGATTAAAACCCTCATAAAAATCACAACTTTATTATCCTAAAAATAAAAATTTTCTTAACTATGAAAATTAAATTACATTAAATAATAAAGGAACTTACATCAATTGAAGGAACGGGGGGAGTGTTGTTCGTTGGAGGAGGTGCAGGTCGGATCTGGCGGAGGTGGAGTGTGGCCTGCGGTGGTGGGTCAGGGCGGTGGCGATCAGGCGCGGTTGGGGTTTGGGGTCATTGCGTTCGGATTGGGGGAGGAAAGAGAAGGGGAAGGGAGGAGGAGAGAGAAGGAGGTCCGGCGAGGTGGAGGGGGGGAGGGGGCGGAGTAAGCGCGGCGGTTGGGAGGCTGGCGGAGGCGGAAATCGCAGGGGAGGGAGGGTAGCGGGTTTTGAACATCGGGGTTTTATTTTTATTTTTTTATTTTGACCTAGTTTGACTGAGTGGAGAGGGAGGGAGTGTAGTTTAATATAATTAATTTATTTTATTTTTATTACCTCAAAAAGCAACTTTTTATTTCGACCTCTAAACGAAACCCACCGACTGTCGTCCCTAGCTAATTACTCCCATTCTGAACACAATGGGACATGCTGCGTAAGCCAATTCGGCCGTTACGATCAGTTTTCATCAAAATCAAAATACAAATCTATATATTCAATTTTAAACGTACATTTCAATTTATCGGGACCACATACGGACTCTAAAATTTCCCGAAAAATATTTTCTAGCTTCGTATTGATGATACGGTCCTAACAAAACTGATTTCGTCAAATTCCGAGACCGTTTGAAAAATGGCCATTTTCTGGTCGATCAAAATTGACTAAAACACGTTTTACTTCGCCACGCTCACATATTGCTTTCAAAAATTATGAATTTTGGAATCTAGCAATAATTTGACATCCCGGAACCAACAAAAGTAGTTTCGTCGAAAATGAAAGTCGTTTGCAAAATTTCCATTTTTAAGGGCCAAAAATTACATAGCGACTATTCTAAATTTACAACTGGGCATAACTTTTTATCCCCGCTTTGAAATTACAATTTTTCGGATTCGTTGGAAATATATTTTCAAATAGATTCTAATATTTTTGGTTTCGCTAAAATCCGGTTTATTTTGAATCCTGTACATTCATTTGAACTTTGAAATCGAATTTTCAAACTACCGCGCCGTTTCAGGCTCGTTATATAATTAAAATAAATTATTTATATTCTAACGACGATTCGAATAAATATATACGTTCTAATTCTATTTAAAGTAAATTTCTCGTCATTATTATTTAAAATATTTCATTTTAAATAACCAAAATTCATTAAAATTGTCAAAATAAAAAATTTAAATTGGCTCAGAATTTCCGGGTTGTTACAATCTCCCCCACTTAAAACTTTTCGTCCCCGAAAAGGAACAAAACTGAAAGTTGTTTAACTAATCAACTCAACTTTCATTATTTTCATCAAGGCTTAAGCTCTTCAACTTTCCAGATTTTTCAAAAATTTGGCTAACACCCTAAATTTTCGAAAAATTTCACCATAACCTCCCTGCACCGGGAGCTTCGGGATATTTCAAATAGCCTCCCATGGCCCTCACCAATCCAAAAAGAAAAAGAAATAGCCAAGCGGCTAGCCAATCGGCTCATAAAATCATCAAAACCCAAGAAATACAATAAACATGTACCTATTTGTCGGGCAAACAATTTTATTCTTCTGCTCTAGCCTCCTTGCTATGACCTGTTCAATGTAAGTACATGTACATGCATGCAAATGCGACTAATTTTCAATACAACTCACTATTTGGTTCAAGTTGGCTAAATGGTTCAAATTTTAATTACTCAACCAATAATCAAACAACACAATCAGCAATCAATACATTAATTAGCTTTTCACATTCATAATATTAATACATAGTCCAAAAGTCAGATTTTTGATGCCAAATCACAATAATATATTCTAACTATATTTTGGTTCTCACACCAGTCAATTGGAAATATTTAGAAATCCCACTTTCGTCACTCGAAAATAAATACTGGTGATGGTATACTTCATCATCAGGACCATGTCCGGGCGACTAGAGTGTGATTCTATATCTACCCAGTATATTAAAACTTCAAATACACGCGGATCAAACGTATACGCAAAATCTTTATATACTGGATTGTCCAAATTCAATACAAATAAATATTCAAATACGATTAATTGAATTTAATTTTTCAAAACAAATTTTGTTTTCAATTTTATTAAAAACATCACTCTTCACACTCGTTCTAGGATACTACTGATCCCATCTCTAACGAGTCATTCTCATTGGATATTACTAATCCAATTTCTGATGAATTCTTTCGTTTGGTTCTAACATGTCTTGTTCTCCGAGCTCTGTAAACCAAAGCTCTGATACCAAATGTAACAATTAGGAATTTCGCTCGATCCGAATCGATTGCTAAACCGACCAAGACCGTTCGAAACCCGTGATTGTTTTGAGAACATGACAAATCGGAACACAAACCGAAGAACATTTCATTGTATATTACAACAATTCCATCAGAGTACAAGAATATATAGAGTATGAATAAATATTACACAGAAAATATCAGAGATTTAAATTACATTACATAGCAGCGGAAAATAATACAAAACACAATGAAAGAGATATACGGATACAGAGCTTTCCGAATATCGTCCCAGCTGTAAATCAGGATCCTGTGAATATAAATCTGCAAAACCAAAACTACTAGCTGCCCATGTGGAAAATAAAGGCACCCAGAGTTTAGGTTAAAACAATAAACTCCAGGTCAGACATGTGATTGGTGTGAGAACTAAAATAGTTATTCAAAGCTTTACTTTAAATCAGATATATCAAGGGACAACGCCGTATAACACGGAACGGGTTTCCTCCCAAGAATACCAGTGCATATAACAAAACAGCGCAATGCTTTTTGGAAAAATGAAGCTATTATAACACCCAGGTCCCATCACACAATGCAACACAAGCCGGAGGATAGGGTTTTCCCTTATAATAGCCAAACATGCTTGGTACGTTAAAATCAAATCATTTGATACTATTATAAGTGCATAGTGTATAAAACAACTTCAAATATAAATGCATCAGTCCTAGACGGCATGGGTACCATGTATCATGTCGTTATACTAGGCTCTACAATCAAAACCGCAAAGTCATGTATTGGTAGTTGGGTTTCCATCTGTGAACCGAGGCAAGGGATCGTCCTCTACCAAATTCGAGACTGTCTAGCCCGAGCCTCCGGAATAGCCGCAACTTCCCCTTGGATCGTCAGGGCCGGTCCACCGATGTGGATTAAACTTAAATCCTGGACACTGTGTTTCCCCGCCCTTGGAGGCATAAATGAGCCAAATGACTCCATCGGCTCCACATAGTCTCCGATATATCTGAGGCGCCCCGCAACAGCAACAACCACACATGTGAAAATAGTATAAATGTCAGGGCTGGTAGGTCACTGACACCACCTTAGCTAGAAGGAAATGCATGCCCTCCCTGAGGTCCTCTCCCGTTTCTGGTTCACAACCGGGGTGTGAGGCTCACGAATTAATGCTACACAAAGCTATGCCATACAGACCGTGCTTTGATCATCAACAACAAGACTCTTCATTTCAACAAAAGCCTTGATCATTTGCCACTTAGGCATGCCACACAGGCAATTCACTCCATGCGATTGATATCCATCAATATATAACCTCTGAGCTCGTACGTCTCAGAGACGGTCGTTAAGCAAGAGAATAAATTCTCCGCCGCCAAACAGATATATGTTTAATTGAAATCAATCACACAGAATAAAATCCAATGTTAGACACATAGTCCATTTACAAGTTCGTTCTGGGTCTGAACGAAACCGGAGGCACCTTGTACCTCGCATATCCATCGATCTCCAAGTACGTCTGGACGATCACCAACTGATTCCCCCCTCTTGGGTGTACAGCCCAATCAAGATCATCAGTAATTGTCCAAACGATGTGAAGACCTCCGGTCTTCGACAACCGTCTTCGTCCTCGACACATCGTCAAATCAGTTATTCAGAATGGGATAAACCCGGTCTTTCTGAATAACTCGCGTATATAATAAACAAGTGTTACACAAACACAACATACGCCTCATTCCAATTCAGAATATTCTTTTATTCAAATATTCTTATATTGTGGGAAAGGTTCCCATTAATTTTATCAAAGATAAATTCTTTAAATTTATTCTTTAATCTTCCTTTGAATATCAATTCAAACCAAATTATGGTTTATCCAAACTAGTCAGGATTAACGAACCACACCGAAGTAATCATTTGTTTTAATTTCCCAATCCCAACCTATTCATCCCATGAAGTAAAACTGGTAATACTTCATGTCTAACACCACGGTGTTATTGGTAAATTCAATTACCATTTCACGTTCAAATCTAATTAATGATTTAACTATCGCCTGGAGAAAAACTGGTGATACTCCATTCTCGATCATTTCAATCTAATTAAAGCTTCATTAAAACACCACTTGGTTTTAATCTTCCCAATAATCACTATCAATGATTATTTAACTTAGGAAATCATATCCCGTCTTTAACTGGGTTAAAGAACCAATGTCATTTAAAACACTGTTCACGATAAACCCAAAAATCAATTCAAATTCAATTCCAATTAAATACCATTTAATTGGTATGCTTCATTAAATCTAAATAAAAAGATTTAATATTTTTCTCAACTGTGTTTAAGAACAGTGTTAATGAAGACACCATTCACGACAAACCCAAATCCCATTTGATATTAAATACCAGGCTCTGAATAGAAAATATATCGGCTTATATTCAATATCAAATTCTACGACCAACAAATATCATATTGGAAATAACGATATAAATGTATCTTTCAAATTCCCATAACAATATCTGTATCATCACGAAATCCAACATCGAAATATTCCAAAGACGATTTTGATTCAAATCCATTCCAATTCAATTATTGGAAATTCTGGTTACCTTTAAAACCCTTTCAAATCCAATTTATCTATTTTAGAAATAAATGGATTATAACTCTAGTTCAAAACTAGTTCATTTCGATAAAAATCTATTTCTATCTTTTCAAATATGGAGTTTTTCATCCCAATTCTTTCCAAATCATTTCTTATGATTTTACACAAATTATTACTATTTTTAATAATTTTATCAAGGCTCGTACAGTCGATTTCAATCAACGGCCATCGAACTGTACTTACAGCGACCTTTTCCAAATTTGATTTGGACATAATTCCAAATCCAACCGTTAGATTTCAAATCTCTAATATTCGTTAGAAAGCTCTTTTTGATACGAACCCAACGGTTCCGGTTTTAGAAGAATCCGACAATCGGATCTCCCGTAATATCCATTCGAAGTCAATGGTCGAAATTCGCGAACTGCCGCAGCGCGGTGCATTCTATTCAGGCCATTATATTATATATAAAATATATACTTCGTCGATTTCCATTTAAAACATATTTTATAAATCATTTTAAATTCGTTTTCTAAACGATTTCAACTTCATATTCAATTTTGAATCAAAATTGAATATTCCACATCATCGATATGTAAATGATAATATTTTCAAAACGTTATATTTTGAAATCACTTCCTTTTCTATAATCATTATAAAAACGAATATAATCGATATAAATATCATTCGCGTCAAAATGGCGCATATCTAACCAACACGGCTTTATATATTTCAATAACTTCGTTATTCTATTCAACAAATGAATATTTTCTTCAACACATGAATATATATATTTTTATTCAACACATGAATTTATATTCTATTCAACACATGAATTTTTATTTTATTCAACAAATGAATTTTTATTCTATTCGACACATGAATATTTATTTTATTCAACACATGAATTTTTATTCTATTCAACACATGAATATTTATTTTATTCAACACATGAATTTTTATTTTATTCAACACATGAATATTTATTTTATTCAACACATGAATATTTATTTTATTCAATATATGAATTTTCTTTTATAATATTCCTTATTATCCAAATTAGAATGAGGCCCAATCAATTACCATATAACGTTAATTATATGGATTCCCTACAACACATGTATATAATAGAAACGATAAATCATCAACCATCATCCAGAGTGCACCACACAACTGCATAAGCATTAAATATAAATAATTAACGCTTACACAGTCTGTCAACCAATCGATTGACATACAACTAAACAATTGGGATTGGTGTACGTCAATATCATCCCAACACCCATGTGGGGTTTCAATCAAACAAACACATATTTTATTTGTGCAGTTGGGCGATGTGTAAAATTTATCGTCCCAATCAATATCAGTCAAATCAGTGTACATAAACAAATCGTTCGATTTGTTTATAAATATTTATTTTACTTCAACACACGAATATATATTTTATTTCAACACATGAATATATATTTTATTTCAACACATGAATATATATTTTATTTCAACACATGAATATATATTTTATTTCAATACATGAATATATATTTTATTTCAACACATGAATATATATTTTATTTCAACACATGAATATATATTTTATTTCAACACAATCAACAGTCAAATTTCACAACACAAATAATCAAACAGACAAGTCATCCATGGTCTGTGGACGATGGGTGTCGGGTGCTGCTAAGCACCGCCTGCATCCTAGTATATATTTCAACTAGAAAAATAAATTAAAAGTGAGGAGTTCTCACATAGAAGCTAAACCAAACGCCGTGACTCTTCGTATGTAGGAAATCTTCGCCGTGCTCGCATTTTGTCACTTTCGTTGTCCGTATTCACTACATATATAAAAATCACATATTTTTATTTCACTTTCAAGATGATAAAAATAGCATCTTTAACATGATTTTTTCATTATAAAGATTGTATTTTTATAACGCTACTTCATATATATAAAAATCAAATTCTTATCGTTACTTCATATATGTAAAAATCGAATTTTTACTTCAAATTCATACGCATAAAAATCATACCTTTACTTCGCTATTACATAGATAAAAATCCAATTTTTATATTGCCACTAGATAAATAAAAATCATACTTTTATGTCCTTAAAAATCGAATCTTTTCAATGTTAAAGATCAAACCTTTACATAAATAAAAATCAATACTTTATGTATTCAAAAATCCAATCTTTAATCTAAATAAAAATCACATTTTTATACGATTAAAAACCTCATAAAAATCACAACTTTATTATCCTAAAAATCAAAAATTTCTTAACTATGAAAATTAAATTACCTTAAATAATAAAGGAACTTACATCAATTGGAGGAACGGGGGGAGTGCTGTTCGTTGGAGGAGGTGCAGGTCGGATCTGGCGGAGGTGGAGCGCGGCCTGTGGTGGTGGGCCAGGGCGGTGGCGGTCAGGAGCGGTGGGGGTTTGGGGTCATTGCGTTCAGATTGGGGGAAGAAATAGAAGGGGAACGGAGGAGGAGAGAGAAGGGGGTCCAGCGAGGTGGAGGGGGGAGGGCGGAGCAAGCGGCGGCGGTCTGGGAGGCTGGCAGAGGCGGAAATCGCAGGGGAGGAAGGGAGCGGGTTTTGAACATCGGTTTTTTTTTGTTTTGGCCTACTTTGACTGAATGGAGAGGGAGGGAGTGTAGTTTAATATAATTAATTAATTTTATTTTTATTACCTCAAAAAGCAACTTTTTATTTCGAACTCTAAACGAAACCCACCGACTATCGTCCCTAGCTAATTACCCCCATTCTGAACACAATGGGATATGCTGCGTAAGCCAATTCGGCCGTTACGATCAGTTTTCGTCAAAATCAAAACATAAATCTATATATTCAATTTTTAACGTACATTTCAATTTACGGGACCACATACGGACTCTAAAATTTCCCGAAAAATGTTTTCTAGCTTCGTATTGATGATACGGTCCTAACTAATTTCGTCAAATTCCGAGACCGTATGAAAGATGGCCATTTTCTAATCGATCAAAATTGACTGAAACTGTTAAAACACGTTTCACTTCGCCACGCTCACATATTACTTTCAAAAATTATGAATTTTGGAATCTAGCAATAATTCGACATCCCAGATCCAACAAAAGTGGTTTTGTCGAAAATGAAGGTCGTTTGCAAAATTTCCATTTTTAAGGGCTAAAAATTCCATAGCGACTATTCTGAATTTTCAACTGGGCATAACTTTTTATCCCCTCTAGGAAATTTCAATTTTAAGGATTCGTTGGAAAGATATCTTCAATTAGATTCTAATATTTTTGGTTTCGCTAAAATCCGGTTTATTTTGAATCCTGTACATTCATTTGAACTTTGAAATCGAATTTTCAAACTACGGCGCTGTTTCAGGCTCGTTATATAATTAAAATAAATTATTTATATTCTAACGACGATTCGAATGAATATATACGTTCTAATTCTATTTAAAGTAAATTTCTCATCGTTATCATTTAAAATATTTCATTTTAAATACCCAAAATTCATTAAAATTGCCAAAATAAAAATTTTATATTGGCTCAGAATTTCCGGGTTGTTATAATTGTATAAACAGGAAGATTTAGCAAAGGAAGCTGTGGATTATTTTAGTAATCTTTATAATGGAGAAAAATGTGAGGAGCCCCCTTGTAACGACCCAGAAAATCTGAACCAATTTAAAAATTTTAAATTGGCTAAAATAATGGATTTTAAATATTTAAAATAAATATTTTAAATAATGGCAATGAAAAGTGAGTTTGAATCGACAATTGAAAACGAATATAATTAATTTTAATTATAAACAAGGCCTGAAGAGGGGCTGTAGTTTCAAAAATTGAATTCAAACTTTGTCGGACTGTACCGGGTGCAAAACAAAATGGATATTAGTGAAACCAAAAATATTTAAATCTGTTAGTGAATACCTTTCTAACGAATCTGAAAAATCGAATTTTCATAGCGGAAAGCAAAAGTTATGGCCGAATGAATTTTCAGAAAGGTCGCTATGGAATTCCTATAGCCCGGGAAATTGGCCATTTTGCATACGACCTCGGAATTCGACGAAACCACTTTTGTTGGATCCGGGATGTGAAGTTATTGCTAGGTTTCAAATTTCATGATTTTTGAAGCTAGTATGTGAGCGTGGAAAAGTAAAATGTGTTTTGGTCAATTACAGTTAAATTGGATCGACCAAAAATGGGCCTTTTTGCAAACAGTCTCATAATTCGACGAAACTAGTTTTGTTGGGACCGTACCGTCAAAACATAGCCAGATTTATTTTTTTGGAATTTTTCGAATTAATTTGTGGCCCTGGCAAATTGAAATGTACGTTCAAATCAAATATTGAATGTTATATATTTTAAATTGAATGGAAACTGACTGAAACAGTCGAATGGGCCTACGAAACATATCCCATTGTGTTCGGAATGGGGGTAAAACGCTAGGAACAGCAGTCGTTGGGTTTGGATTGGTGTTCGTGTGTGACAAGGGGTATTTTAGAAATTTTAAAAATATATAAATAAAAGAAAAAATATGATTGGCCGATATCTTTTCTCTCTTCCCGACATTTCTAAATCGCGAACGACGGAAGAGGGTTCCGAGATTTCCCCCTCGTTTTCTCCTCCTACACGCATGGATAGCCTTCGACCCAGTTGGGTTTTTTGAAGAGCTCCCCTCAAGCTTCAAATCCATGGTCGTGGCACCCCCTCTCGTCTGGTGAATCGCGAGAACCAGGCCTTCAAAGTTGCGGCCTTTCAACCGCCGCCGCCATCACCTGGGTCCACCGAGCTGGCCCACAACCCCCCGCGCGAAGCCCTCTCCTAGCCCTTCGACGCTGCGAAGGCCGATCGTCCTCTAGCTTCACGGATTTCGCGAGAGATCGAAACCTAGTTTCGAACAAAACAGTGGAGGTACGGCTGTTAATTATTTAACTGATTTCAACAGTTTAAAACCCTTGCAAACTTTGAAAAATCACATCTTTTTGCTGTGTTAACGAAATTCGATGAAACAGGAAACATCGTGACCGTGTGGACGTCTTCTACATTTTAGAAGAGACCGCATATTTTTCTGAGCCTTCTGTTATTTTTGGTGGAGTGGAACCCAATGTGAGATTTCAAATTTATAAACGATATGGAAAACGACAATGTATAAATTATATAGTCGATGTATGAGTTATATAAGCGTTGTACACCTCTTGTATAAGCGTTGTATAAGTCGTACGTTCGATGTATAAGTTATATATGCATTGTAAAAATTATATATGTGTTGAAATAGAAGTGAATTGCTATATATATATATATATATATATATATATATATATATATATATATATATATATATATATGTATGTATACGCCCCTCGTCCACAAACCATGGACGATATTTATTGATTGTGATTAGTGTGAAAATTGATTGATAGTGGATGGTTGTTTGGGATTATTTGTGGTTGATATTGATTGATTGTGGTTGAAAAATACCCATTTGTGGTTGAGAAATATTTGGTTGAAACCACATAGGATTAGTTTGTGGAAATGAAATAAATATATACATGTCGCCTGCGTGCGAACTAGATGCATGATCCCCATTGTCAAAAACCGCGAGGTTTTAAGGTAGAGCGAGGAGCCTTACTAGGGACGGTCTCGGTTTTAACTACCCTGCCGTTATGCTGCCAAAATTTTGAATAATATTCATGTGTTTGAATTATTTTCATTTGCTGAAATTATATTTATTCATTGAATAGAAAACCTCCATGTGTTGAATCGATAATCATTCGTTGATTAGAAATTCATGTGTTGAATGGTATTCGTGTTTTAAATATAAAAATCGCATTTTTATCTATATATAGAAACTATAGAAAACCTTCATGTGTTGAATCGATATTGGTTAGTGGAATTGAAATTCATGTGTTGAATGATATTCATATTTCGAAATAATTTGTTTCATAATAAAAATCACCTTTTATCAACTACATGGACTATGTAAAATAATCTCGTTTTAAAAGAAATTGTTTTATAATAAAAATCCCATTTTTATCACCTACATAAACTATATAAAATAATAGTGTTTTGAAATGAATTGTTTTAAAATAAAAATCACATTTTTATTATACACATGAATTGTTGAAATGGGAAGTGTTAAAAATAGCACCTCGTTCAAATAAATATGCATGAGTTGAAATATTCATTAATTATCTAATGACGTGATTTTTACCTATGCATGTAACATTAGAATGAATGATGCTTTTAAACCAAATGGAATCAAATATGAAGTTGAATGGAAAATGATAAGTGATAAGAACTGTATATATGTACATGCATATTTATTGAACAGGTTATAGCAAAGGGGCTAGAGAAGAGGAATAAAATTTTGTGCCCGACAAATAGGTACACATTTACCGTTTTGTTTAGGTGATGATTTTATGAGCTTGTTGGCTTTTTCTTTTTCTTTTTGACATGAGACGCCCGTGTGGCTATTTGGGAATTTTCCCAGCCCCTCCCGTACAAAGAAGGTTATGGCGAAATTTTCCAAAATTTAAAGGCGTTAGTGAAATATTTGAAGTGAAAACGATATTGCAATTGTTGAATGAACTATATTTATATAAGTATATAAATAAAATTAAAATGAAACGTGGCTGTGCAGTTCATGTTTTGAAACCGTGATTTCAAACGATTATACCGGGAGATCCGACCATCGGATTTTCCTAAAATCGCAACCGTTGGGTCCGCTTTGGAAATATCTTTCCAACGACACCAACTTTGTAAAAATCCAACGGTTGGATTGTCTGGAATGTTTAATTCAAATCTAAAAAAAACAGCGCCGGAAACGATTATATTTATATATATATATATATAAATATAATTATATTTAATCGAATAACGACGCTGCAGTTCGTATTTTGAAAATGAAACTTCAAACGACTGTACCGGGAGATCCGACCGTCGGATTTTCCCGAAACTAGAACCGTTGGATTCGTTTTGAAAAGACCTTTCTAATGATGTAAATTTTGTTAATATCCAATGGTTAGATTTTCAGATGTGTGTAAATCAAATCTAAAGAAAAAACAGCGCCACGACCGCGTTATGGCCCGAAGCGTCGTTTTGAATAAATTAGCTATTTTAAAATAAATAAAAATAGCGATAAATCGTTATAAAATATCATAAACGATATGGATTGGAAATAAACTGAATTTGCTCGATTTATGTGGTATTTGATAGTTGAATGTGTGTGGTGTGAAAATTACATTAAAGAACAAATTGGTGTTGTCGAATGATTTAACCATTGAAATAAATTGATTTGAAATTCTAAATATACGTGAATTATTTGAAAAGGCCGAGTTAATTATCATTTCAAAATAATTGACCGACGATTGAATTTCGAAGATGAAGACGGTGGTCGAAGACCGGAGATCTTCGCCTCGTTTGGATGGTAACCGAGGTCCTGATTGGGAGGCATCCCGAAATATGGATAATGAGTGGTGATCGTCCAGACGTACGTGGTGATCGATGGGTTTGCGAGGTATTTAGTGCCTCCGGTTTCGTTCAGACCCAGAACGGACTTGTAAATGGACTGTGTGTCTGACATTGGATTTTATTCTGTGTTGATTGATCTCTATTAAATATACATCTGTTTGGCGGTGGAGAATTTATTCTTTTGCTTAACGCCCTTCTCTGAAACGCACGAGCTCAGAGGTTGTATATCGATGGACATCAGTCGCATGGCATGAATTGCCTGTGTGGCATGCTAAGATGCTATGATCAGGGCTTCTGTTGAAAAGCAAAGCCTTGTGGTGATGATCAAAGCACCGCCTGTGTGGCATAGGTTTGTGTATAACGTGAATTCGCGAGCCTCACACCCCGGTATGAACCAGAAACGGGAGAGGACATCAGGGAGGGCCTGCGTTTCTTTCTAGCTAGGGTGGTGTCAGTGACCTACCAGCCCTGACATTTATATACTTTTCACCTATGTGGTTGTTGCTGTTGCGAGGCGCATCGGTTTTATCGGACGATCCGGGTCCGATGGAGTCATTCGTTGGCTCGTTTACACCCCAAAGGGTGGGGAAACACAGTGTTCAGGAATTTTAATCCACATCGGTGGACCGGCCCTGACGATCCAAGGACTCACCTGAGTCTGGGTCCTGAGGCTCAGGCTAGACAATCTCGAATTCGATAAGGACTGTCCTTTGCCTTGGTTCATGACGGAAATCCAATTTCCAAATACGACATCGTGCGGTTTTGATTGTATATATATATGGCGACATGATATATGGTACCCATGCCGTCTATGATTGATAGTTATGATTTGAAATTGTTTTCAAAACATATAAACACTAGCAATAATATCAAATGCCTTTGTTTTATTCGTATAAATCATATTTTGGCCGTTATAAGGTAAAAACTCTATCCTCCGGTTTGCGTTGCATTGTGTGATGGGAACTGAGTCTTATAACGGCTTCATTTTTATAAAAAGCATTGCGATGGTTAAAAGAATGATTTGTTTTAAAGCACTGGCAATCCAATGGAGTAAACCCGTTCCACGAAAGTGGCATGGTCCTGTGATTACCCATATTATATATGTGTTGAGTAGATTTCTCATACCAGTCCCATGACTGACTCATAGTTTGTTTCACTTTCAAACTCGGGTGCCCTTTTTCTACACGGGCAGCCTTGTATTCAGGTTTAGCTGGTTCTTTCTGGATAGCTGGAGTTGAAGATGGATTCTATCATTTACCTCTTTTTATGCTGTTCAGCTCCTATTGTACATATTTTGTTTGTTTTCCGCTGTAGACATTTATGTATAGCTGAACTGTATTTGTACTAAGTAGGATCCTGTATACTGTGTACCTCTGATGATTACTTTTATCCAGTATATTCTATTGTTCATTATCTGGTGTATTTATTTAATTCTGTTCTGCTATTATCTGTTTCTGTGTTATATTCCACGGATTACCCTTACCGCCGTCAGTACGGGGTTTGGGGTCGTCTCACCCCTTCATTCCAATCTTTAAACATTATCAACTTGCATGGCCAACAAGAGTTAATGAAGCCAATTTCATTAGAAGAAATAAAGTCTGCTGTGTATTCTGTGCATGAAGATTCCAGTCCTGGTCCGGATGGTATGAATTCTAATTTTTTTAAAATTCATTGGGATGAAATTAAGTTGGAATTATTAGATGCATTTCAAGATATGTTTAGTTCAGCCAAGCTACCTAAAGGCAGTAACCATACTTTCTTGACTTTAATTCCAAAAGTAGAAAGACCAACTGATATCTCTCAGTATAGACCTATAGCATGTTGCAATATGCATTACAAAGTGTTTAGCAAGGTACTTTGTAATAGGATAAAATGGTATTTTCCATATCTCATATCTCCGAATCAGTCAGCTTTTATACCATCTAGATTTATTGGAGATAACATACTCATGGCACATGAACTGTTAAGGTATTTTAAAAAACCAGGTGTGAGTAAATTTTGTGTAAAGGTAGATATTCATAAGGGTTATGATATGATGAATAGGGAATTTATATGTAATATTAGGTTAAAAATGGGGTTTCCTATCCATTTCATTAACATTATATATACATGTATCTCTTCACCTACCTTTTCAATATTGATTCAAGGAGTTCCCACTGGTTTTATTTACTCAAACAGAGGATTAAGGCAGAGTGATCCACTATCACCATATTTGTTTTCGATAGTCATGGAATATTTTACTATTAATATGAATGTTGAGGTTAGTCAGAATAGGTTTATTCCAATTTTCAGATTTGAACCTACTGTATCTCATCTTTTGTATGCTGATGACTTAATGATTTTTGGAAGAAGTCTACCTACATGTGCATCAGCATTAAAAAGAATATTTGATATCCTTAGAAAGTATAGTGGGTTGACTATAAGCCAAATGAAAAGCAAATTATTTTTTAGTTCACATGCTAAAAACATTGATGAAGTTAAATCCATATTGGGAATTCAAACAGGACAGTTACCAGTAAAGTATTTAGGTGTTCCTATATCATCCAACTATATTCATTATAATGACTGTCAAGACTTGCTTAATAAAGTTCAGTCAAAAATTCAAAGTTGGGATGTTAATTTTTTGAGCTTTGTTGGTCGAGCTGAATTGATCAAATCTATTATCACCCCTACTGTTTTGTATTGGCTATTTATTTATCAACTTCCTGAACATTTAATTGACAAGCTACATATGATGTGTGTTGATTTTTTCTGGGGGTCCTCTTCACATAAAATCAGTTGGTAAAAATTGTTTTTACCAAAAGATGAAGGTGGAGTTGGGTTTAAGTCATTTTCTGATTTGAAAAAAGCAGCAGGGATTAAACTGATGTGGAAATATTTAACTTCGTCTTCTTTGTGGAAGGAATGGATGAGGAAAAGATATTGTGATAGTAAACAGTTTTGGAATTTAAAAGTTGATAATAATTCTTCGAGCACTTGGAAAAATCTGTTGAGATTGAGAAATACAAGCAGGCAATTATTTAATATTCTAACACTTATTTGTGGTTTGAACCTTGGATTAACAGCAAATGTTTGGTAGATATCATTGGGATTTCAAGGTTCCAGATTCTTGGAAGGAATGATGAAATGGTTTCATGCATTATTCATAATGGGAGAATAGATGGATCTCTACACAATGCTACAAAGGAGTTTCAAAGTGAGATTAATGATATAAAAATTAGAACAAGTACTAACTCTGATTTTTATGAACGGACAGATGGTGGAGATTTCTCCTTTAATAAAGCTTGGCAATACTCCAGACAAAGGCAGCAGAAGAATTTTGTATACAATGTGATTTGGCATAACACTAATGCTAACAGAATGTCAGTGATTGCTTTTTTAGCTTTTAATGATAGGCTTGGAACTAAATATAGATTGAAAAGATTTGGTATTATTGAGGAAAATTGTTGTATCCTTTGCAATAGTGAAGAGGAAAATGTAAGGCATTTTTTTCTTGTGAATACTCACAATTTGTATGGAGTTATTTTATTCAGAAAATGGGGCTTACATCTGGTACAAGTGGTACTCTCAAGGAGGAAGCAAGGAGAATACTGCAGAGATTCAAAAACAGAGATCAATTGCGAGACATAGCTTGTGCAGCATTTACTAGTGTGATATATCATATCTGGTTAGAGAGGAATTCAAGACAATTCAATAACAAAAGGATTCCAAAGGAAGTTTAAGTGAAGATGATTGAAAGAGAGATTTTCTATTTAGTTAATAACAATGGAAGCAAAACTAAGAGATCAGAGTTTAATGCTACTTTTCTGAGAAGATGGGGAGTTGAATTAAACGATACGGGTTGATGAAGTTTATTTTTCTTTGATATAATTTTGGAGTTGTGGTGAGGTTGTGAGCGGAGATTGTTTTGTATATGTTTTGATGGTTTTTTCTTTGTTATGTTTGGACGTTGGTTGTATTGTTAATATATGGTGTATATATGTAATCTTTTTCCTCAAGTGGTACCCAGTAGGAGGGCATGTGGTTTTGATGAGGCATATATACTAAGTATATGATTGGTTTTGCAAGAAAGTAACCAATTTTCATATATATATATATATATATATATTATTTAATATAATTTTAATTTAAAATTATTTGTTTATGGGTCCGGACTCCAAATGAGGCCCAACGAATTTTGCCCCTAGCTAATTAGCCCCGTTCCGGACACAATGGACTAGGCCTCATCAGCCCATTTGATCGTTTCAGCACATTATTCTTTAAGTTAAATAATAAAACATTTTATTATTTAATTTGATCGTACATTTCAATTTACCGGGGCCACAAAGTGACTCCAAAAATTCCCAAAAAATAAATCTAGCTATGTCTTGACGATACGGTCCTAACAAAATTATTTTCGTCAAATTTGGAGACCGTTTGAAAAATGGCTATTTTCTGGTCGATCGAAATAGGCTGAAATTGACAAAACACATTTTCTTTTGCCACGCTCACATATTAATTCCAAAAATTATGAAAATTGGAATCTTACAATAATTTGACATTCCGGATCTAACCAGGGTGGTTTCGTCGAATACGGAGATCGTTTGCAGAATGGCTATTTATACTGGCCATATATTATATTAAATTTCATAGCGACAATTCTGAATATTTAACTGGCCATAATTTTTTATTGCAGCAATGAAATTTCAATTTTTCAAATTCGTTGGAAATATATTTTCAAACAGATTTAAATATTTCTGGCTTCACCAAAATCCGATTTATTTTGAATCCTGTACATTAAGTCAAAGTTCGAATTCAAATTTTCAAACTACCGTGCTATTTCTAACTCCTTTTAAAATTAAAATAAATATATTCGTTCTAACTTCGATTTTAATAAATTTTTAATCATTATTATTTAAAATAAATTATTTTAACTATTCAAAACTCAATAAAACAACCAAAATAAATTTTTTAATTGGTTTTGATTTTCCGGGTTGTTACAAGTAAAGAGCACAATCTACTCACCCAGTAAGTAGTGCCTCAAAATCTTTAAAGAAAATACTACAGGAAGCAACTCCTAGTCATGAGTGGAGTATTTCTTCTAATGCGGTTTCAACTTCTAACTTGCATAAGTAATCACTTTACCGTTTTGCATCAATATAGCACCAACTCTTTCTCTAGGAGCATCTGTATAGACGGTTAGATCTTGGTTGCCATCTATCATCATTAATACCGGGGTAGTGGTTAGCCTTTCCTTCAATTATCGGAAAGCTTCTTCACACTCAGAAGTCCAAATAAATTTAGCATGCTTCTTAGTAAGCTTCGTCAAAGGACTAGATAACTTTGAAAAATCATTTACGAAATTCCGGCAGTAACTAGCTAACCCAGGAAAACTTCTGACTTTTGTGGTGGTCCCTAGTTGCGTCCAATATTGGATGGATGCAATCTTACCCGGTCCACCGAGATTCCTTCCTTCGACACTACATGCCCAAGAAATTTTACTTTTGCCTCCTTGAGTTGACATTTGGAAAATTTGGACTTCAATACATTCTTCCTTATAATCCCAAGTACCTTTTCCAAATGTTTCGCGTGCTCTTCGTCTATCTTTGAGAAGATAAGAATATCATCAATAAAGACTAGCACGAATTTGCTTATTACCTCTCGAAACACCCGGTTCATCAAGTCCATAAAGTAAGCATGGGCATTGCATAGTCTGAAGAGCATTACTAACCATTCGTAAAACATGTCTAGTCCCCTAAAAGCTGTTAGAGGAACACACTCTTCTACAATCCTTAACTGATGAAAACCTGTAGCTAGGTCCATTTTTGAGAATACTCAAGATCCATTCAAGCGATCCAATATATCGTCAATACGACGAAGGGGGTACTTATTCTTGAGAGTTTGCTTGTTGAGGTCTCGATATTCCACACATAGTCTGAGGGTATCGTAGGACTTCGGAACAAATACCACTGTTGCACCCTAGCTTGAGAAACTAGGCTTGATCAGACCCTCCCACAAAAGCTACTGAGTTTGATTTCCCAACTCTTCCTTCTCATTCATCGACATCTTCCGAATTGGATGCACAACTAGCCTAGAATTCGAAACCAAAACAATTCTAAATTCAATCTCCCTTCATGGAGGAAGATTTTTACTTCCTTAAATACATTCGCATATTCTTTGACAACCGGGATGGTTTCTAGAGGGGTGAGGTAAATATCGAGAGCAAACCAAAATTCATCCCTATGTAACCTTGGGACTTCGCATGGTATTGTTATGAAATTTCTTAATTTAGTTTTCACTTTAACGATTCTTTATATGCATTTAACATAAGCTTCATATTGGGTCAGTCAATCCAACCCAAGTATAATATCAAATTCCATGAAATCCAAGACAATCAAATTAAAGGGAAATTGATAATGAGAATACGAGATAAATACTATACAAAGTGAATAATATTGATAGAGCTTCCTATTGGACTCCTAACGCAAATGGATTCTTCAAGATATTTGAGTTTCAAATTCAGTTCTTTAGTCATCTTAGTTGATATAAAACTACGGGATGCACTAGTATCAAACAACACTTTAACTGGAATATCGTTAATAAGAAGTGTACCTTCCAGAACATTTGGCCCTCCCTTACCAGCTGAGGTTGTTGGAGAACATTCCAGGATATAAACATGAGCAACTTTTGTCTTCTTCAATAGCGAGCAATTTGGTTTTATTTGGCCAATCTTGTGGCGGTTGTAACATTCCCTGTTATCCTGAAACTTCTTGTTGGACTCAGATTCATTCCTCTTCTCTTTCTTTGGAGACTTAAAGTCTATTGACAAGGGTACCTTTTTGTTGGAGTTGAAGCATGTGCCTTTGTTTACCTAATCCTCTATAGATTTATTCCCTTCGTTACTTGCTTTTGGCTTCTTATTTCCAAATTTTCTCTTCTTTCCAGAATTGCCCTTCTCTTTGTCTTCCAAAGCATTATGTTTGTCTATATTTTCGTACCGGCATGCCATTTCCACCATTTCTACAAATGAAAGCTTTACAAGGGTGGTTACCCTGTTATTGTACATTCTTTGCAGACCATCAATAAACCTTATGTTCTTCTTTATCGGAAACTAAATCAACTTTGGGCCGAAGCGGGAGAGTTCATTGAACTTATTTAGATACTCTAGAGTAGTCATATCCCCTTGTTTCATATTAGAAAACTTGTAATATAAGCATGATATTGCTTCGGATGACATGAATTTTGTAATACCCCGTAATTCTAAAACATGACATCAGAGATAATTAAAAGATAATTAATTAGTAAAAGAAGAATTGGAGGAAACAGGTTACGCCATTGCGTTCGTCTCGGAATTCTGCTTGGGATAGAGTCCGAGTTTGCGTAAATCGAACATCGTATGAAGAAGTTATTAAGGTTTGAAGTTTGTATACGCGCAGGAAGAATATATATACATATACGTACATACATATATACATATATATATATATATATATATGTATATATATTGGGTTCAGTACTTCAGAAATAGGTCTAGAAAGTCAAAAATGGGTTCAAAATTCAAAATCAGCCAAAACAGGCAAGGTGGGAAAATTTCCGCCAGAGGGTGTTGACCCCTTTAAGGGGTGTCGACATAGGTGTCGACCCCCCCATAGGGGTGTTGACCCCGGTGTCGACCCTGGTGTCGACCCTGGTGTCGACCCCCACGCCCCCAGATCCGGGAGAAATACTTCGTTTTGTTCCTGGCTGACGTGATAGTGACATATGAGGTATTAGGGCTTATGTGTCGCGCTGTGGTTGGCTGGGTGATGTATCTTTTTGTTTGGATGGCTCTGATGACTCTTAGGTTGATCTAAAGGCCCAAATTAATCCTATACTCCTATATATACATCTCTAAACCTAAACCCTAACCACACAACACTATTCTCTATTGCCACCATGTTGTCCATCTCTAAACTACCCTAGCCGTCGTTCTTCAACCTAAATTCAAGAAGAAAATTTGAGAGCCTCAAATCAAATTAGAAGATTTGTTTTGCTACAACAACAACGATTCAATTATCTTTTCTTAATCCGAGCAAGGTAAGGTCATGTTTTTTTTAGATTTAAATACCTAATAGTAATCTTGACATGTAATAAAATGAATCTAAGTCCATGCTTGATAATGAGACAATCTTTTCAGATTTATTCCTATCTTTCTATTGAATCTATGATTTTACATGCCTAAGAAGTTCTTATATCGATTCAATCATGACTATCTTTGTTGAACATCGAATGTATAATCCTTTTATGTTCATGATGTTATTCATATCAGATTTATATGTCTACGAGGTTATTTCTATTAGTTTATTTCAGATCTATCTTTGTTATACCTCAATTCTAACGGATCTGTAATCCTCTTAGGTCCATAATGTTATATTTGACAGATCTATCATTATAATGCCTGTTTTTATGCCTACTCTTATTTATGTTCCTTCTTTCTTCCCCTTTATTTTATGAACCTAGAATAACCTAGATCTAGACCGAATCTTATTATATGTGCGATTGGAAGGCAGGGATATTGGGGAATAATCTATTTGGCAATGATGGAACAAATTTGTAACTTGTGATTTGGGGCATAATTGTTATTATTGCGAACTTGGGGTAAATTGAAATATTAAATCTAGATTGGGCGTAAACTGTAAATTGGAATATTAAATCTAGATTGGGCATAACTATTGGTTGGGACGCCAGGCATAATGTATATTGTGATTTTGGGGCATGACTATTATTGCAAATTTGGGAAGATTGGGTGTAACCTATTTTGAGCAATAACTTATAATTGAATTTTTGGGGCATAACTTGCAATTGTCTTGGTTGGGCATAACTAGAGAATTGGAACATGACTAGTTTTGTGAATTTGGGATAATTAACATATAAAATCTTGACTTGGGCATGTATGGTGAATAGGTAAATTGGATAAAAGATGAACATGCCTAACCTGAGGTTAGATTGAGTAGCGGTGTAAGTCTGCCCGGAACCGCCCGGCACATGCAGCAACCGCAACACCAGGTCTAATGTGAGAGATTAGCGCATAAAGCCCAAAACCCGAGGTTAGAATGAGTTTGTGGTAGAAGTCTGCACAGAACCACCCGACACATCCAGCAACCACAAACAACAGTTCTAATGTGAGAGGTTAAGGCATTAATGAATGAATTAATGCTAATGAACAGGGTTAAGTTAATAGGAAACACTTAACCAAATTCAACATGATGAATGAGTAGGGTTAAGTTAACCAACATAACATGATGAACGAGTGGGGTTAAGTTAAGGGAAAACACTTAACCAATATAACTTGATGAATGAATAGGATTAAGTTAATTGGAAAAACTTAACCAATACAACATGATGAATGGGAAGGGTTAAGTTAATAAGAAACACTTAGCCAATATGACATGTTAGGTGGGTGGGTTAAGCTAACATGGACAAGAAGACAACTTAACCAATATTACATGAACAAAGTGGATAGGGTAAAAGCAAGCTTAATCAATAATACATATGGACTTGATAAGGGGAAGGATTAAGTAAATCTTCGGTAAGTGGGTAATATTAGTATATATACGCCTACAAACAGGATTAAGTTAATAGGAGACACTTAACCAATACAACATGATGAATGGGAAGGGTTAAGTTAATAAGAAACACTTAACCAATATGACATGTTAGGTGGTTGGGTTAAGCTAACATGGACAAGAAGACAACTTAGCCAATATTACATGAACAAAGTGGAGAGGGTTAAGGCAAGCTTAACCAATAATACATATGGACTTGATAAGGGGAAGGGTTAAGTAAATATTTGATAAGTGGGTAATATTAGTATAGATAGGCCTACAAACTTAACCATTAAATAAACATGTGACGACCGCCCATAACCCCTGCACCAAACAAGAGGAATAATGCGCTGAAAGGCGTGCCAGGCTGCTATGGACGATCATCATAGTAAGTGAACACATCGAAACCTGTCGTAGAACTCACAGCGCAAGGATAAAATATAATAGAACATATACAACAGGTGATAGTAATGAGGTATCATATAGCAAACTTTTGAAACTCTTTCAACATCCAGAAAGATTATCCAACTGATATCCAAGTTTGTACATAAGGCCTCACTACAACTCTCAAGCAACTCAAACAGCGGAAACAGAAATACTAGATAGAATAAAACTGGTACGCCAGCCTCCTGCTCGTCATCGCTCAGCTTCCTCGTATCACTAAACTCCATTACCTGTAACCTGCTACTTAGTCTGCCCATCCACAACCGGATGTACAGCCCAAGGTAATAAGAGGAGACATAAAACCTTGAGTCAGACAATAGTCTTAGTGAGCGATAATACAGCTAACAAACTTCAACAAGAAAGCATATGAGAATGGGTAAATGAACAACTTATCTACCCACATCACCAGAGAAGAACTCAACCTTATCTTCCCCACATCGGACAGTGATAGCCTTTACATCAAGCAATTCAACCATTAATCCATAGAAACCAGAACAACCATTCATCCATGGGAAAACAGAGACATCCAACAATAGCACTCAAAACATCCAGATTATATAAGTCTCACACAGACAACCCTAATCGAGTTTAACAATCCCCAAGTACTCTCGCCAGAGGCCTAGACCAATATCACTTAAGCACTTAGAGAACATCTCCCCCGACTTTGGGATAATCTATGCGAGATAGTACAAACATAATAACCAATCATCCATGACTGACTCTGGCTATCACCGCCAATCCTGCCTTGAAACCATCATTATCGTATGACGGCCAACCTTGCCATATGTCAAGGGCTAATGGTAACCCCAGCTCTAGCATGAACTCCATATGCCCAACCTTGGCAATGTCCAACCTTGACACTAGGCCTTTCCCCAACCGGAATGACCCAGAGTACTCGACCAACAACCGGTCATTGTACCCTTGCTTTGAGCCTGCTAGAACTTACGACAATGATGACCTCTCGGACTTCGCATCTCTAGTCGTCCAACCTTGACGATGTTTCATAGCTCAAGCAACCTTCTCGAGCAGCCATTATCCACCAACTCACGACCTTTGAGTTGTCATTGCATTCGCTGTTCCACGTTGATCAACGAACACATTCATCACTTCGAGCCCTCCTTCTTGAACCACTTCGAAGTCACGCCATCACCGAACCAAAACACACCCCTGCGCTGCGGCTAGGGTTCGGGGGGTTGCCCCCGAAAAATAATTTTTTTCAGACCTTTTTGGTTCGTACCCGAGTCGTACCCGAAAACGTACTTTTCAGAAAGCGACCCTGCCAAAACCGACCATCCTTGCTCCAGAACGACCAGCTAAAACCGACCAGCTTTGCTCCAGAGCGACCAGCTAAAACCAACCAGCTTTGCTCCAGAACAACCAGCTAAAACCAGCCAGCTTTGCTCCAGAACGACCAGCTCCCCTAGAGCGACTAGGATTCCAGAGCGACCAGGATTCCATAGCGAATAGGATTTGCTTCCAGGAAAAACCGACCAGGATGCCTCCATTCAAAACCGACCAGGATGCTCCATTCAAAACCGACCAGGATGCTCCATTCAAAACCGACCAGGATGCTCCATTCAAAACCGACCAGGATGCTCCAAAACACCCCAAAGCCTGTCTTGCTCCCCAGGCCACGTCTTGACCGAACTCTCCAAACCGACCACACCAGGAAAACCGACCAGAAACCTGCACAGCTCCATTTCGACCTCGATTTCTACCAAAACTTCGCCAAACGACGAATCCGATGAAACCAACTCATCCAATTCATCCAAAAGCAACCACAAACATGTTATGCAACCAACAATATCATCAATCTAACAATTTCCATCAAAACACATAAATTTCCCAAAAACATGATAAATGAATCATATGAACACAAATATAGATCTAACTTGCATAAACTTGTGGAGAATCATGAAATTAACCATTTAAACTATCTAAATCAGATCCTAAGGTGATTCATATGTAATATAAACATAGCATAATGTAGATCTAAGGAAAAGAATATGGAAATGATGAAATTAACAACATAAACTCATATACTTGCATGAATCTGAATGAGAGATGTAAATCACTCACCAATTATCCAAATCTAAGCTAAAGCAATGAAAACGCAATCCGGACAGCGAACACTTCGAATCAAACTCTTCAATCCGATGAATTCGCCCTTGAGACGATGTAGATCTAGCCTCTTATGGTGTAGATCTTCGATTTCCCTCCTTGGATTTTGGAATTTTAATGGTGGAAAGATGTTAGAGGAAGAAGGAGATCAAAGCCCCCCCATAAGAGAATGGAAAATGCCAACCTTTCTCCATACCCCTTACCCCCTATTTATAGTCTCCACCCACCCTCTAATGGGCCTTCTCCAAATCTGCCCATTAGCCTTCCAAAACCTGAATAGCCAACTGAAAAACCTTAAAGCATCGATTTCTCCCAAACCGCTGAACCAAATCCTTAATGTAACCACTCTACGGAAAGGGAATCATCAATTCCTTTCCAATGGCACAGGTCTCACCCTCTGATTCGACCTGAGTCAAAAGTTATGCCCAGCACAAGACTGACAGGGGCAAAATGGTCACAAAAAAATCGGTAAAAATTATCGACATGTCACACATCCCCATAAGCAACATATCAAAAGATGAGAATGATCCAACCCTCAGGGAATAAAATAAAAATATTTTACGATCTTCCGATACGTAAAATGCGGGCTGTTACAAAACATGTGTGAATCAGTGAGAAGGTTAACTAACATATGAATAGGCAACACTTAACGAGTACAACATGTTAATTAAGCAAATGGGTGGGGTTAAGTTAAATTGAGAACACTTAACCATTATAACATGTTGATTTGGAAACCCTATTAACGGGGACCCATTTTAGCAGGAAACCACATAGATGTATCATGGTACCCTGAGCTAGGCAGGGTGGGGCACGATTACTGGGATGATTATAAGCGGTCAAAATAGCGGCGGGTGGTGCAGGAGTGTAGGTTCCGACGGAGTATGGGCATGCACGTGCTCCGGAGTGGAAAAAGCAGGCATTGGGCATCAGTAGTATACACTGTGCATCTTGAATCGTGTTGGGTTGTAGTCATGGGAATTGATACACCCCATGATGGGGCCAGCACAGGTATCTGCATACAAGCGGGGCCGAATGACATAAGTAATGAATACATACAAGCGAGGTTGAATGACACAAGTAATGAATACATACAAGCAAGGTCGAATGACACAAGTAATAAATTAATACAAGTAGGGAGCCGATAAGTAGGGTAGTAAGGGTACATCTAACACGTCCTTGGCAATTGGGTAGATAGAGGTGGGATCCTCATAATAGATGTACACCTGAAGGCTACCACACATGCGGGGATTGGGATCACATTATCATTTTATACAGATTGCTAGTTGGGACACTAGTTAGGTGGTGCAGAGATATGCAAATCAGAATAATAGAGTAGTAGCGAAGCAGAGAAAGAGTAAAAGCGTATTCAGTTTATCTTGCCTTATCATATCTTATGCTAGTCTTATCTTGTTATCACAGTTTTGTCTTATATTCAGTTTATTCATGTCATGTTACTTTTACCTGTTTACATACCGAAAATCACTGGACTTACCAGGCTTTATGTCTGACCCGTTTTCTTTCGTCTTCTTTTCTTCCTTTTCTCCCTCCTATGTAGTCAGGGAGGGAATAGCTTATCTTAGTTTGGACCGTTTCTCTTTCCAAGCTTGAAGATTCTTTGATGTATTGCTTGGATCCTCTTATCTTTGGCTATGGCTGTGTTTGCACTTTAATTTGGGGACTTATGCTACTTTGCTATGTTTTATGCTTCTTATATACTTGGAAGTTTTTGAATCAAGACAGAAGTTTTATGTAGTACTTTTAAGTACGATTGAGTCAATTGTTGTAAAAGCTTGACTGAACTACGTTGCTTAAAAAATGACTTTGTTTTCCGCTGCTTTATTTGTCTGTCTTGTAATTTATCTGCATCTTTTACCTATAACGCTTCACTGAAGTTAATGCATTCACTTTGTGAGTGACATTAATGGAGGTGGGATGTTTCACTTGGTATCAAAGCTGAAGGTTACCGGATCAGATAAAAGATATGAAAATTTATTTTCAAAATGGTTTTGAATGAAGCATTTCCAAAAGAAATTTTTTGTTTTAGAGGCATATACCCCAAAGCTATATGCACTAACTTTCGATCCTCTGTTTGAATCCTTGTTTCCTTCTTTTCTGAGTCTCCGAGGCTCCTAGCTTTCTGGGAGGTAACCTCATCGCGGCATGGTTTCGTAGGCTTGATCAGACTACGACACCTATCAAAGGGCGAAGAAGTGCCCAACTTCCATATATAGCTGCAGTAATTTCACCTGCAGCTAATTTTCTTTCAAGATTTGTTGGGTTTTCCATGCGATGGAGGTGGTTTTCGAGAGACTTGTCAACATGTTACACAAGGATGGTAAAGATGAGAATGCGGGAGTTTGGCTAAGGAGCACAACCCAAGGATGAGAAACTTATGGATATGGACTTGGTTCACAAAGGAGGTAAAAAAAGAAAGAGGTGTAAGTGGAAGAATCACAGGACAAGAAGGGAGGAAAGAATAGTAAAACCTAAGACAAGAGGAAGTGTCTTTATTATGGTTTAACGGGTCATATAATTTAGGACAAGGGCAAGAACAAAGGATTGGATTTTTAGGAGGGCAAGTGCATGCTTTCACTGCCAGCCTACCGGAGAGAGAGGTAGTAATGTTTTTGTTGAGAAAGTTTATTTTTTCTTTTTGATCATCCTATTAGTACTCTTTTTTATTTTAGTGCTTCACATTCGGTTATATCTACTTCCATAGTTGAGTCTCTGCACCTTAGTACTTGATCCCATTATTGTCTCAAATCCAATTGGTGGTTCGGCTCATTTATCTTTGGTTTGTAAGGATTTGAGAATAGCTATATTAAGTATGGAGTTTAAGTGCAATGCTTATTTTTTGGTTTCATGGGCTGTGGGTTGATTCTAGGCATGGATTGTTTAGCTAGTAATTGTGAAAGGATGGTAGTTAGACCTTTGACTTGCCTCGGGAATATCCTTGAGATTTCATGCGATCCTAAGGGATTAGTTTGGCTTAGCTACCTAGAATTACTTGATGCATCTATCGACGATTTGCGATCCGTTAGAGTAGTCCATGAGTAAGCAGATGTTTTTGATTAGGTCAGGGGTTTGTCCCCTAAAATGCGAGATAGACTTCCGCATATATCTAGTTGACAATGCAAAGCCAGTTGCATTACCTGTACAACACATGACTCCAAGGGAAAGGAAGGGCTCAGTAAACAAGTAAAAGAGTTACTTGAGAAAGGGTTCATAAGGCGAAGTATTTCTAAATGGGCTACTCCAGTCGTTTCCGCTACAAAGGCGGATGGTTCACTTTGCTTGTGCATAGATGATATTTTGGTTTTCTCTAAGAGTGGGGAAGAACATGTTTTATCTAAGGGAAATCTCGGATACCCTCCAAGCGCATCAGCTTAAGGCTAGATTCTCCAAATGTCATTTTTGGAGAGAAGAAGTTAGGTTTCTAAGACATGTGATATCCAAGGAAGGGATAATAGTAGATCCCGCAAAAGTATGTGCGGTGCAAGATTAGAAGGTCCTAAGGAATGTAACTGGAGTAAGAAGTTTTCTTGGATCAGCGGGCCGGTATAGGAAGTTAATTAAGGACTTTGTGAAGGTATCAGCCCCACTTACTAGATTGACAAAGAAGAATCTAACTTTTTCTTGGGATTTGATTCATGATGTTGCTTCCCAATGAATGAAGAGAACCTTGATGACAACCCCAGTCTTGACATTACCCGAAGGAAACAAGACATTTACAGTTTATACGGATGCATGCGGGATAGTGCTAGGCGCTGTTTTAATGCTAGAAGAGAGGGTAGTTTGTTATGGAGGAAGACAACTCAAAGTACATGAGGAAAAACTATCCTACCCACGACTTGGAATTAGCTGTTATAGTGTTCGCTCTTAAGTCGTGGCATCATTATCTTTTAAGAGAGAAAGTTTGAACTATGTACGAATCATAAGTCCTTAAAATATTTGTTCTCGCAAAAAGATTTGAAATTGAGGCAACAACGATAGATGGAATTTCTTGCCTCATATGACTTTGAGATTGCTTATACCCCTAGCAAGGGTAATGTTGTGGCAGGCGCCCTAGGTAGAAAAAGACTGACCTTAAGAGGGGTAAAGTTTGAAGTACATAGCAACCTTCAGCTTTAGACCCTCAGTCAAGTTTGTACCTGGTTTGTTAACATTGCTAGAAGAGCGGCCTACGCTTTTGTATTGGATATGAGCGGCGTAACATGAGGACCCTCAGATTTGTGACATGATGGATAAGCTAAGTAGAGGAGAGACCTCTAATCATATTAGTATATACACTTGGTATCATGGTTAACATCTGTTTATCCTGGAAAGATAGTCCGACTACATGGGATACCCTCTAGCATTGTAAGTGATCGAGATCCTATCTTTACTAGTGAGTATTGGAAATGGAGGTCAAGAAGCTTCGAAATCATGAGGTCAAGCTAGTTAAAGTACAATGGGGTGATGCTGAAGAAGACGCGACTTGGGAGACTGAAGACAAGATATGCGCATCCTACCCTTTTCTTTTTGAGGGTACATCCTTATTCTCTTTTCCCATAAGTTTATGCATGCTTGTATCTATCTTTTAAGCATATCTCCTCGGTCCTATTATTGATCCTTAAGTAGAAACCCATGAATGTAAACATGTATTTGAAACATATTATGATTTATGATTGCAAGTGGTTACTAGTGGTTGCTCGTGGATGCATATACACACACATTAGATACCAGATCGGCTCAGTCACTTTCATATTGCATATGCATATATTTATTTGTATATGGATTGAAACTTGATGAGTTATCATATGGATGTTGCATTTGTATGAATGACTGTGCACTCATGTAGAAGTTATAAAGTACGATTAGGAGTAATTGCATACATGATGGACTCATGGCACTGACATAATTCGTATTAAGGAGGTCAACTGAATCAGTAGACCGCCTAATTTTGCATTAGATTAGGTGTAACACCCCGTGATTTTAAATACTAAAAATTAACGAATTTAAGAATACTTAATTTAGAATGTGAAAATTAAGGGAAATGGGTTAGCCATTGCGTTTGTCTCGGAATTCTGCATGAGATAGAGTCCGAGTTTGCGTAAATTAGACTCTGTATGAAGTTATGGCCTTCCGATGTTTAAGAATTTAAATAAATTAAAAACAGTTCAAAATTCAAATTCAGACAGGGGAGCAGGCTGGACAGGAATTCTCCCACCCAACGGCCAGGTCGACCCAGGGGCCGACCTACCCATACAAGTCGACCAGGGGGTTGACCTGCCCCCCCTCCCCGGGCAGATCTGAAAGATAACGCTGTTTCGACTCAGTGCTGAGTCATTAGGGCTGAGGTGTTATTCTATCTTGACTGGATGGTCATGATTGCTTCTAGGGTTAATCTGACGACTCTAAATTAATTAAAATTCTATATAAGCAACCTAACTCTCAACCTAAAATCACACTAATTCATAACAAGAGCCGCCATGCCGTCAATGGAGAACCTAGAGTAGCCGTCGTTCTCTTTCAACTCAAAAACAAGATAGTAGCAAGAATCAAAATCTAATCTAATCTAAATTAGGATAAAATTAGTCTACATTAAAGGTGAGTAATTCAGTTTCAGAATACAGATCCCAGATAAACAAGGCTGTTCTTTTGTAGTGAGTATAATTTCTTTCACAAAATAATGAATTAATTAAATTGTGACAAGTTATAATTGGGATTATGAGAATCTGACTTTGAATCATGTGATGTTACCGTTGGCAGTTGTGTTATTGTGGATCTATTTTATATGTTGAATTATATATGTTTAACTTGATTCATCTTATGCAAGTTTGGGATGTTAAATCATATGTATATGAATCTTATGCAAGTTTGGGATGTTAAATCAATGCTAGTTTATGAATCTTATGCAAGTCTGTAGGTGGATTATACACAAGTTCATATGTGAATCATGTAGATACATATGCTAGTTTATATGCAAACATGTGACATTAATTTACATGTTCAGATCCATATGCAAGTTCACATCTTTGTGTTTAGATCTATATTTAGATCCATGCTAGTACATAGTAATGCAAATTTATGTTTTATATGCCCATTGCCTATGCTAGTTTTGTATGTGAATCATATGATAGTTTGAATGAAATTCATATGCAAGTTATAAGAAAACCATATCCATATATGCAAGTTCATGATTATATGTTTAGATCTATATTTAGATCCATGATAGTTTATGCAAATTTATGTATATCCATTGCCTATGCAAGTTATTGGCTATGCAAACTTATGTCCTGATTCTTATATCTATTTTATGTGTTATGCAAGTTGTGATGTTACTTTTCTTTTTATAAGTTAGACTATTTGCTAGTCTAACATATGTCATATTAAAACGTACGAATAGCGTAGGGACAATGGGAAAATATTAAATATACATAATTGTTAATTGGCATAAAATGGCCTTAAATGCATATAATTAATTTGAGACATTAACTGGTATAAATTTATATACCTGAAATTATGGACATAATTTAGGTGACAATTATGGACATAAATTAATTTGGAATTTATTGACAAATTTGAATAGGGATATTAATCCAATTTGGGGTTAAATAATTATGTGTAATAATTAACCGCCTAAGACACGAGGTTAGACTCGTTTGTGGTACAAGACTGCCCAGACCCGCCCGACAAATCCAACAACTACAAACGGTAGTCTAATGTGAGAGGTCAAAGGCACAAATTAAATGCATAACAATTGTAAAGACACGTGGTTAGGCTCATTTGCGGTATAAGACTACTCGGACCCGCCCGATAAATCTAGCAACCGCCAGCGGTAGTCTAATGTGGGAGGTCTTTACAAGGTTACGGTTCTAATGAATTAAGTAACACTTAACCAAATAAACATGTGGTGGGACATGGGGGTTAAGTGGGTGGCTTGGGTGGCATATGAAAATACGATTAGAAACACTTAACCAAGTTGAAAACATGTAAGAAGACATGAATAAGAAGGGGTTAAGTGGGAAGTTCTAGTGGGGACCAAGCATAGGTAGAAAGCTTGTGTCAAACATGGGGACCCTTTTCAAACCAGTAATCCATTAAGTATCTTTGTGAGCTCGAGTTAGATCGAGGACGGGACATGCTTACTGGGTTTGATGTTAAGAGGTCAAAACAGGTTAGCGGTGGCAACGCAAGTCCAACGTGGTCATGTGCGTGCGTGGGTCGGGCTGGTAGGTAAGAAGTTGTTGCATCGTGTAGATATAAGCCGTGCATCTTTAGTGGTATCGGGTTGCCACTTTGGGGAGTGATACACCCCACTGTGGGACCAGCACTGGTATCTCCGAGTTAGGGAGCCGATCGCATGGGACTAGTGGGTACAACTAGTGGAGATAGGGGCAGGTGTCACCTATGAAGGCAACTAGGGGTACACGAAACTACCATTATGATTATTGTATTCAGTAGGCGGGATCAACTTTTAGGGTGGTTAGTAGTGGTGAAGTATAGTAATTATCCTATAGTGATTGGGAACGAGATTAACGCCAGAATATTCCTCTTGTTTGCTTTGTCATGCCCACTTGTTTCACGGTCATACCCTGTTTTACCAGTTTATGCCTTATCCTAATTACTTTAATAATTATATTGTTACAGTTATTATACTCGCCATACATTAAGTCTGACCCCCTTGTTTTCGCCTCTTCTCTTCCTCTCCCCCCCCCCCCAGTTTCTCAGGGTGGGACTAGTACTAGTGGAGCTTGTTCTTGGATCTCTTTCTCTCTATTTAGGAAGTGCTTGGATTGCTGAACTGAAGTTCAGCTCATCTTTTTGATGGCTACTTGTGTTGGGGTTATTCTTTTTATTTTACGTGCTCCGAAAACTATTTGTCAAGTTGGTTACTAAGTGTACTTGGTTTTTCTGTTGGTTTATGAAGTTGTTGTAATCAAACTATTTCTCCACTGCAATAAATGTTGTTTTGAAAATTTTCAAGTACCAATATATGTATCTGTCTTGTTATATTCTGTTCTATTCACCTATAATACTCCATGAAAGTTAATTCATTCCCTTTGAGAGTGACATTAATGGACGTGGGATGTTACACATGGTTTCAGAGCTGAAGGTTAACAGAACAGATAAGAGATTTTGAAAAACTGTTTTTCAAAAGCGTTTTGTAAAGAAATACTTTCAAAAGTATGTTTTAAGAAGAGTATTTTCAAGAGAAAAGTTTGTTTTAAAAACATAACTCCCGAGAGCCATATATCTTTCTTTCGAATTCTCCATTCTGAATCTCTTCCTTTTTCAGCATGTCTAGGGAACCTGAGATACCCGAGGGCATACCGATACCAGGCTGGTTTAGAAGGTATCTGGAGGATAGGGCCACTACCGCAGGCCCAGCAAATGCCCCCCCCCCCCCCCCCCCCGCAGCTACAGTCGCTCCTCCTCCTTCCCCTCCCTGATTTGATACTTTTTTAAAAATATGCAAAGTCTTTCGAGCAATGGGCGGAAAACCTTTTTACGGATTAGAGACGTTTGTTGAAGCTCGAAATTGGCTTAAGGAGGTAGAAGACTTGTTTGGTATCTTCGAGGTGGAAGATGGAAGAAAGGTCCAATTGGCCGCTTGGTTAATGAAGGACAAAGCCTCTTTTTGGTGGGAGGTCACAAATGGAGAGCGTCCAGTAGAGACGTGGATGGATTTCAGACATAGGTTCGAGATGAAATTTCTCTCATGAGCAGAAGAGAATTTATACATGGAAAGATTCTTGGCATTAAAGAAGGAGAATTTATCAGTAAAGGAGTACGTCAACAAGTTCAATCAGTTGGCGAGATTTAGCTTAGACTTGGTGAACACACCGGAGAAGAAGGCTCTGAGGTTCGTTAAAGGCTTGAATGAGCCGCTACACGGGTTGGCTATGACCCACATTCCGATGGGAGCTACCTTTGAGAGATTGGTTGACATGAAGCATATGCATGAAGTGGAGAAAGGTGCTAATGCTAATAAGGCACCGAAGAAGAAAGGGGATCAAAAGAAATCACAACAACAAAACAAGAAAAGGCGGTAAGGGTAACAATGGCAAGGGAAAGAAAAGGTGCTTTAATTATGGAAAACCAGGCCATCTGAGCAAGGACTGTAGGAAGAAGAAGAAGACTGGCTATTTCCACTGTGGAGAGGTAGGACATCTAATTAAAGACTGCCCGAGGAAACAGGGGCAAGGGCAAAGAACAGGGTTCACTTCTAGAGGGCAGATTCAGGCTCTCATGGCACCAGGGCAGGCAAGAGGGCAGATTCAGGCTCTCATGGCACCAGGACAGGAGAGAGATAGAAACATTTATGTTGAATGTTTTGTTTTTCTGTTTGATCATCTTGTTCGTACTTTATTTGATTCTGGCGCTTCACACTCGTTTGTGTCTGCTTCGTTAGTTGAAACACTGCACCTAAATACTAGTCTAGTTACGTATCCCATTGTAGTCTCAAATCCTATTGGTGATTCGGCTCATCTTTCAATGATTTGTCGGGATTTGAGAGTGTCTATTTTGAGCGTTGAGTTTGAATGCAACGCCTTCATTCTTGGCTTCACGGGCTATGGATTGATTCTAGGCATGGATTGGTTATCCAGTAATAGTGCCATCCTAGATTGTGAAAAGAGAGTGGTTAGACTTATAACTCGCCTTGGCAACACTCTCAAAATCTCTTGTAACCCCATACATTCTGTTATGCTTAGTTACCTAGAATCTCTTGACGCATCTGTTGAAAACTTGCAGTCTGTTAGAGTAATCCGTGAATACTCAGATGTATTTGAAGAGATGAAGGGCTTACCTCCAAAGCGAGAGATAGACTTCCGCATATACCTTGTTGATAATGCAAAACCCGTAGCTCTACCCGTTAGACACATGGCTCCTAGGGAGAGAAAAGAGCTCAGTAAGCAAGTCAAAGAGCTGCTCGAAAAGGAGTTTATAAGGCGGAATATTTCTGAATGGGGTGCTCCAGTAGTATTTGCAACCAAAGCGGATGGTTCACTTCGCCTATGCATTGATTATAGGGAGCTAAACAAGCTGACCAAGAAGAATAGGCATCCACTTCCTAGAATAGATGACTTGTTTGATCAGCTTGTAGGTGCGTTCGTTTTCTCCCAACTAGATTTGGCTACCGGGTTCCATCAGCTAAGTGAGGCTGAAGACATCATTGATAAGACCGCATTCAGAACCACGAATGGTTTCTTCGAATGGCTTGCCATGCCTTTCGGCTTTACAAACGTACCTGCTTACTTCGTTGACTTGATGAGTTAGGTGTTTAGAGAATTCCTTAATAAGTTTGTGGTGGTCTTCGTAGATGACATTTTGATCTTCTCGAAGAATGAAGAAGAGCATGCTTTGCATTTAAGGGAAGTCATGGATACTCTTCGTACACATCAGCTGAAGGCCAAATTATCCAAATGCCATTTTTGGAGAGAAGAAATGAGGTGTCTTGGACATGTGGTGTCCAAAGAGGGGTTAGCCATGGACCCCGCAAAAGTAGTTGTGGTGCAAGATTGGAAGGTTCCATGGAATGCAACCGAAGTCCGAAGCTTTCTCGGGCTAGCGGGCTTTTACTGAAAATTCATTAAAGACTTTGCTAAAATCTCAGCCCCACTCACAGGATTAACGAAGAAGAACCTAACTTTTGCTTGGGATTTGGATTGCGATATTTCTTTCCAACGTTTGAAAAGGGCTCTAACAACAGCCCCAGTTCTGACATTGCCGGATGGGAGCAAGATGTTTACTGTATACACGGATGCATGTGGTACGGGACTAGGTGTTGTCTTGATGCAAGAAGGGAAGGTAGTAGCTTATGGAGGCAGACAATTGAAAGTACATTAGAAAAACTACCCAACCCATGATCTAGAGTTGGCTGCCTTCGTCTTTACGCTTAAGTCTTGGCGCCATTATCTCCTAGGTGAGAAGTTTGAATTATATATTGGCCATAAATCGTTGAAGTACCTTTTCTCGCAGAAAGATCTTAACTTAAGACAGCAAAGGTGGATGGGATTTCTGGCCTCTTATGATTTTGAGATTTCCTATACTCCAGGCAAGGGCAATGTGGTAGCGGATGCCTTAAGTAGGAAGAAGATGACCTTGAGTCCTCTCTTTGTAGAAAAGTAAAGCTTGGAATATATAGCAAACTTTAATTTTAGACCCTCCTCTGAAATTGTGCCTTCTCTGTTAGCATCACTAGAGGTGCGGCCTACTCTTTTGGACTCAACAGGAACCGCGCAACGAGAAGACCCTCAGCTAGTTGATGTGATGGAAAAGCTAGATAGGGGTGAGACTTCTAGTCACCGCAATAGATATTCCATCGATGATAGGGGTTGGTTGGGGCGGGATGAAAGTGTTTTCTTTTGGAACGGCATGAAGAGTGATGTAGCCGAGTTCGTTGCTAAGTGTTTGATATGCCAACAAGTCAAAGCGGAGCAGAAGAAGCCCGGTGGTCTACTTCATCCTCTTGAGGTCCCACAGTGGAAGTGGGATAGCATTTCGATGGACTTTGTTGATGGGTTGCCTAGGTCAAGAAGGGGCAATACCAGTATTTGGGTAATAGTGTACATGCTCACTAAAAGCGCTCACTTTATACCCGTTAAACGTAGTAGGACTGCCTCGTCCCTAGCGTCCATTTATCTCAAAGATATAATTCGACTCCATGGGATACCCTCCACTAGAGTGAGCGATCGATATCCTATCTTTACGAGCAAGTTTTGGAAGAGTTTTCAAGAGGCGGTAGGCATACAATTATGCTTAAGCACGGCCAATCACCCCCAAACTGATGGCTAGACATAAAGGATGAACAGGGTATTAGAAGACCTCTTGAGATTGTGCATTCTTGACTTTGGAGGGACATGGGAGGATCATCTTCCTTTAGTGGAATTCGCCTACAATAATAGCTACCAAGCCACCATAGGAATGGCGCCCTTCGAAGCTTTATATGGAAGACCATGCCGATCACCAACTTGTTGGTGGGAGTCTACAAACAAGCTCGTAATTGGGCTAGACATGATTAGAGAGACCTCAGAAAAGGTGGACTTGATAAGAAGACGGATGAAGGCTGCACAAGAAAGACAGAAGTCCTACGCAGACAAAAGAAGGACCGACCTTGAGTTTATGGTCGGAGATAGGGTGTTCCTTAAAGTATCTCCTTTGAGGAATGTCATTCGCTTTGGGTCCGTAGGAAAGCTAGCACCAAGATTTATAGGTCCATTTCCTATCATTGAAAGGATTGAGATGATGGCTTATAGAGTAGAGCTACCCGAGAGACTTGCTGGAGTTCATAATGTTTTTCATGTTTCTCAACTATGAAAGTGCTCACATGAATTTGCGAAAGTGGTGGAGCCGAACATACTCGAGGAAGTAGAAGTGGAACGAGAAGCGACTGTAAGAAGAGTTCCAACTCGTATCTTGAGTACGGAATTCAAAAAGCTACGCAACCGTGAAGTCAAGCTTGTTAAGGTTCAATAGAGTGATGCTGAGGAAGACGCGACTTGGGAAACTGAGAGGAAAATACGCGCAGCCTACCCTTTTCTCTTTGAGGGTACCTCCTTGATCTCTTTTTCCATAAGATTATTCATGCTTATATCTACCTTTTTAAGTATATCTCCTCATTCCTATTCTTTATCCTTAGGTAGAAACCGATGGATGTAAACATGTGTTTGAAACATGTTATGATTGATGGTTGCGAGTGGTTGCAAGTGGTTACTAGTGGTTACTAGTGGTTGCTCGCGGATGCATGTACACACACTTTAGGCACTAGATTGGCTCAATCACTTTCATATTGCATATAAATGTGTGTGCATATTTAAATTAATGGATGTATAATGGTTGTGTTATCATATGGATGCTGCATTCTGATGAATGGTTGTGCACACATGTAGAAGTAATACGTATCGTTAGGATTCTTTTGCATGCATAATGGATGCATGGCACTATCATGATTTTCATTAAGGAGGTCAATTGAATCAGTAGACCGCCTGATTTTGCATTAGATAAGGAACATATACACACACTTTTTGTATATGTTCATATGGCATTAGAAATCTTGTAAGGACAATGGATGCCTGTGTTTGATGGTTGAGTAGATGGATGATTGGATGATAGGATATACATTCTCCTTAATTTGGAGATTTCGGGGGCGAAATCCTTTAAGGAGGGGAGAATGTAACACCCCATGATTTTAAATATTAAAAATTAACGAATTTAAGAATACTTAATTTAAAATGTGAAAATTAAGGGAAATGGGTTACTCCATTGCGTTCGTCTCGGAATTATGCTTGAGATAGAGTCCGAGTTTGCGTAAATTGGACTATGTATAAAGAAGTTATGGCCTTCCAAAGTTTCAGAATTTAAATAAATTAAAAACCTTGCGAAATTCAAAATCAGACAAGGGAGCAGGCTGGGCGAGAATTCTCCCGCCCAAGGGCCAGATTGACCTGGGGGTCAACCTACCCATACCGATCGACCAGGGGGTCGACCTGCCCCCCTCCCCACATCCCTCCCCCCACCTCCCACCCCCCGGGCAGATCTGAAAGATGATGCTGTTTCAACTCAGTGCTAAGTCAGTAGGGTGGAGGTGTTATTCTATCTTGACTGGATGGTCTTGATTGCTTCTAGGGTTAATCTGACCGCTCTAAATTAATTAAAATTCTATATAAGCAACCTAACTCTCAACCTAAAATCACACTAATTCATACCAAGAGCCGCCATGCCGTCAATGGAGAACCTAGGGTAGACGCCATTCTCTTTCAACTAAAAAACAAGATAGAAGCAAGAATCTAAATCTAATCTAAATTAGGATAACAATTAGTCTACATCAAAGGCAAGCAATTCAGTTTCAGAAAACAGATCCTAGAAAAACAAGACTGTTCTTTTGTAGTGAGTATAATTTCTTTCACAAAATAATTAATTAATTTAACTATGATAAGTTATAATTGGGATTATGAGAATATGACTTTGAATCAAGTGATGTTACCGTTGGCAGTTGTGTCATTGTGGATCTATTTCATATGTTGAATTGTATATGTTTAACTTGATTCATATTATGCAAGTTTGGGATGTTAAATCATATGTATATGAATCTTATGCAAATTTGGGATGTTAAATCATATGCTAGTTTATGAATCTTATGCAAGTCTATAGGTGGATTATACACAAGTTCATATGTGAATCATGTAGATATATATATGCTAGTTTATATGCAAACATGTGACATTAATTTACATATTTAGAAACATATGCAAGTTCACATATTTGTGTTTAGATCTATATTTAGATCCATGGCAGTACATAGTTATGCAAATTTATGTTCTATATGCCCATTGCCTATGCTAGTTGTAATGACCCGCATTTGCAGAGGTATTATAATTAATTTATTTAATTATATAAATAGTGATATAGTGAATTAAATGGTGGTTGAATTAAATAATGGTGAATATTTAATTAAAATAATATATTTAATTCTGAAATAATCAGAATTGGCTGAAATGGCGATATGGTGTGAACTGGATCATCTATGATATTTAATTCAGTTTAGAATTGAATTAGAATAACGAATATATTTAAATAACGACAGTTTGAACATATAATTGTATTATAATTAAAATCGAGCTCGAAATGGCGCTGCAGTTCGTAAATTGGCGATTCGAACTTCAACTGAATACACAGAAGTTGTTTTAAATCGGATTTCTGTGAAACAAGAAACGTTAGGAGCTGGTGGAGTATATCTTTCTAGTGGAAGAGAAAAATTGGGATTTCGTCGTGTAGATTTTGATTTATGTCCAAATCAAATTTTAGAAAAGTCGCTGTGGAATTCCTTTATAAATTATAAAGGAATTATTTATATTTTTAAAAGGGATTTCAATATAAATCGAATATCGGATTGACCCAGATTGGAAATATCGAGTTAGAAATCCATATAAGATTTTTCTGAAGTTGTATGGTATTCCACTGTGAATATATATACGATAATATTTATTTATAAATATTTAATTTAATTATATTTAAATATATTTATATATTTAAATGGGTTATTTAGGACTTTAAAAAACGCCACTTTTGCAAACGAAGTCGGAATTCGACGAAACTAATTTTGTTGGATCCGCAATGTCAAATAGTTGTTAGATTTCCAGTTTCGTGATTTTTAGAGTCACTGTGTGGTCGTACAGATTTTTAGATTGAGAAACAGTCAGTATTTTGACAGTTAAAAATACGCTGTGTGAGCAAACGGAGTCGGAATTCGATGAAACCAATTTCGTTGGGACCGTAATGTCGAACTGTAACTGTATGCCAATTTTCATGATTTTTGGGTATCGTATGTGGTCACAGGAATTTTAGAGGATGAGTACGAATAGAAAATTGATTTAAAAATGAATAAAATAATAAAATAAAAATATCTAGATATTTTGATTTGCCTATAAATACTCTTTAACTCCCTCCTTACAACCTAATTTCCACCATCTTCAGCAAACACAAAAAAAGAGGCCGCCACCCTCTTAAATAATTCAAGGAATTTAATCGGATAAAATACTCTACGAAATCGAAGGATGTTGGGCTCGTTGAACTCGGATACTTGTGAGCTTCAAGCTGGTACCACTTGATTGTGGTTCGATGTCTTTTTACTGGAGCTCGAAGTAAGGCAGATGAGCTAGGGCGTGGGTTTGTGGAAGCTACGGTGGTTGATTGGCGAAGGGAAGGTGGCGGTGAGGTTCAGGGTTGCGAGGCGCATCGGTTGACGTTGATGAGAGGGAGTCTGGCGGTCAGATGTGAGAAGCGACATTTGTTGAGTCACTGGTGTAGCTACAGGCGGTTTCTTTTTGGGCATTGCGAGCTTGTGATTGGGGTGTCTGACGGAAGCGGTTGGAGGTGAGGAATCCGATGGTGGCGTCGGAGCTGACGTGCGGTGACCAAGGTGGAGGACATGGAAGGTCAAAGTGTGGTCAACGTGGGTTTTTGTTATACACAGTGGAGCAGATTTCTTTGATTTGGGGATGGAGGAGAGTAACCGAGTATGGGTTTAAAGCAAGGGAACGGGCCGACATTTTGAGGTAAAGCCCAAGTCAAAGATAAAGGAAAGTTTAGTAATAAATATTTAAAATGGTATAAAATCTTGTAAATTCAATATCTCGTTCGTATATGTTCAGAATTTCGAATGGTCAGATCCGTTGGGATCGTATTGACGAGGGCTACACCACGGAACTTACTGGAGGTGGATTGGAGCCCGTTACAATTTATAGCAAAATAAATTATTCGTCTGAATCAAATCAAGCGATGGTTATCATTATCAACGATGATCGTCCAATGTGAGTAAATCTCACTAACTCTGAACAGTTTATAATGTCATGTTGTATTTTTAGAACTGTTAAATATTGGCTGATTGACTGTGCGTTGACTGTTTGATTGAACTGCTAGTCAGTTAGTTGAATTTCTATATTGATTATGTTTAACAGAATATATCATATGGAACTGAAAGTGAAGTTGATTTTATTGTGTAACATTTGGGGATGCAGGGAAACAGGTTGGAGGAATCCGACTGGATTCCTCAACAATTATTTTATTGTTTTTCATATATTGTGATATATGATGTGATATATAATCTGTTGTCAATTATATGTGTTTGGACGATATTGATCATCGTGATTTGATATGTTGAATACCATAACATACCAGAATGTTGATAAGGGAATTTTCAAAGTGATATAGAAAATAAAATATTTATAAATAGGGGATTTTTAGAAAGGGACTAATTATAAAATCAAAGAATTTTATAAAATGATTTTTACTTAGCAAGTAAATAGAAGTGTATAACGATATTTATTTAAGAAGTAAATAGAAGTATAAAGAAAGATATTTACGTAGAAAGTAAATAAATAGAATAAAGTAATATTTAGTTGATAAATAAATAGAATAAAGGAATATTTATTGGGAAAATAAATAGGATTATAAAAGGATATTAATGAGATATAAAAGAGTTAGTCGATTAGAGTTATCAAACAGAGTCATCAAATAGGAGTCAATTGAATATAGTTATTAGAAAGGAGTCAACTGAACATTGTTATTCAAAAGGAGTTAATCGAACATAGTTAAAAGAAATAGAGTTAAACAAGATTAGAAACTGATTAGAGATTAGTTAAGTTGAATAGTTTTCTGAGTATCGATCTGATGTTGGTTTCGGCGTTCGGGGTTTATACTTAGAGAATAGTTCTCTTACTAGTTTACGGTTAGGGACTAATAGTTGTGGAATGATAGCGATACGTAAATAATAATGGAAATGTTTTCCAATGTTAATAACGTATATTTTCTAAACATAGAAAATAAGGAAAAATGAATATATATATATATATATATGATTGATGATTGATTGATGGAATTTCCATTTGGAAATAATATCGTTGTTTGCACACCTGTTTTTCTTTGATGGTTAAATCACAGACTATCGAAGTTTTGACCATTTTAACGTTGTTAATATGGAGAGACCGGTTGGTTTATTATCCAAAGAACCACTCTGTATTGGCATAAGCGTTGCGAATCATATATGCCAAAGAAAATTGAAGACGGGGTAAAGTGCAAGGCTGTTGTATAAATCTTAGATAACAGTGCCTAAGATGGATATATTGAATAGTGCCTTCGGTTCATCCTGTTCCTGGATGACTTGTATGGATGAATGTCTGACATAGTATTTCCAGAAAGGTCACGTACATTGATTTCTTCAACCGTACCAAGATTGGAAGCGGAGAAGGAAACTTCTTTAGCTAACACGTAATGTACTGTTGTAGAAGTTAATTAGTGATTTTCGATGGATCTGACAATGTGGCATTCGAAGTGAAATCTGATGTGATGATGAAGCGTAACCTCAAGCCTCATCAACTGGTAAATGAAAGAAATCGGGTAGGCAGCATGGTTAAGTCGGTCGCTCCGAAGTAGGGTGTATAATCACCTGATCTAGAGTTTCATTTACTTCTAAAAATCTATTGTTGATGCTATCCCATTTGGGAAACGGTTGTCGATCCCAACCTTTGGTGATATACATTCAATACACTCAAGCGAAATGAGTTGTCGGTCATGTGTGGCCGGGTTGCAAGATGTTCTTGTTGAACCCAGTGTATTCCTTTCTAGAGGTACACTAGAGAAAGGTGGTTCCATACCTTGTCATAGTTGGAAATCCATTACCCAATACTTGCTTGCGGTTTTGATTGTATACTATATATGTAGAACGTGAGATGAAAGCGTTTCTGCTAGATGATTATTATATTGTGGTTGATAGACATTATTATAATATCAAAAGGTTTTTGATATAAAGAATATTTTGGATTCTCATAAGGGAAAACCTGTCCCGTTATACAGCGTGGTCTTATAAGATATCGTTTCATCGCTTGAACGATTTTAAACTATTTTACTCACACCAGTCCCATGACTGACCCGAAATTTATTTTGTTTTGTTTTCCCTAAACTCTTGGGTGTCCAATTTTGTACGGGCAGTCAAGTAGTCAGGATTTGCAGATACTTGAAGAGCTGGAGCAGGAGCCTTCAGGATCACATAGCTATAGTTTATTTCCGCTGTGTTGTAAGTGTTGTACTCTGAAAATGTTATTGTATACATATACTGATTCTATTTCCAGGATATATTATCTATTATATGTTATTTGTTCCGCTGTGAGGTTCGTGTTACTCTGATGTTGTGTTCTTCTTCTTCTATTATAAGTTTCTATCTTATCTTTCCTCACCCTCTACCTTCTTTCATTAATCATCCGGTATTTTTTGATGTTTGGTTAGTCATCATTGAGTTTATGGCGATAACCAAGGTCGACAAAAACCCGAGTCATTACACTAGTTTTGTATGTGAATCATATGTATGATTGAATGAAATTCATATGCAAGTTATAGGAAAACAATATCCATATATGCAAGTTTTTGATTACATGTATAGATCTATATTTAGATCCATGATAGTTTATGCAAATTTATGTATATCCATTACCTATGCAAGTTATTGGCTATGCAAACTTATGTCATGATTCTTAGATCTATTTTATGTGTTATGCAAGTTGTGATGTTGCTTTTCTTTTTATAAGTTAGACTATTTGCGAGTCTAACATATGTCATATTAAAACGTATGAATAGCATGGGGACAATGGGAAAATTTTGAATGTACATAATTGTGAATTGGCATAAAATGGCCTTAAAGGCATATAATTAATTTGAGACATTAATTGGTATAAATTTATATACCTGAAATTATGGACATAATTTAGGTGACAATTATGGACATAAATTAATTTGGAATTTATTGACAAATTTGAGTAGGGATATTAATCCAATTTGGGGTTAAATAATTATATGTAATAATTAACCGCCTAAGACACGAGGTTAGACTCGTTTGTGGTATAAGACTGCCCGGACCCGCCCGACAAATCCAGCAACTACAAACGGTAGTCCAATGTGAGAGGTCAAAGGCACAAAGTAAATGCGTAATAATTGTAAAGACACGAGGTTAGGCTTATTCGCATTATAAGACTGCCCAGACCCACCTGGCAAATCCAGCAACCGCAAACGGTAGTCTAATGTGGGAGGTCTTTACAAGGTTACGATTCTAATGAATTAAGAAACACTTAACCAGATAAACATGTGGTGGGACATGGGGGTTAAGTGTGTGGCCTGGGTGGCATGTTGAAAATGCGATTAGAAACACTTAACCAAGTTAAAAACATGTAAGAAGACATGAATAAGAAGGGGTTAAGTGCAAAGTTCTAGTGGGGACTAAGCAAAGGTGGAAAGCTTTTGTCAAACATGGGGACCCTTTACAAACCAGTAACCCATTAAGTATCTTTGTGAGCTCGAGTTAGATCGAGAACGGGACACGCTTGCTGGGTTTGATTGTAAGAGGTCAAAATGGGTTAGCGGTGGCAACGCAAGTCCAACGGGGTCATGTGCGTGCGTGGGCCCGGGATGGTAGGTCAGATGTTGTTGCATCGTGTAGATATAAGCCATGCATCTTTAGTGGTATCGGTTTGCCACTTTGGGGAGTGATACACCCCACTATGGGACCAACACGGGTATCTACGAGTTAGGGAGCCGATCACATAGGGGTAGTGGGTACAACTAGTGGAGATAGGGGCAGGCGGCACCTATGAAGGCAACTAGGGGTACACAAAACTACCATTATGATTATTGTATTCAGTAGGCGGGATCAACTTTTAGGGTGGCTAGTAGTGGTGCAGTATAGTAATTATTCAATAGTGATTAGGAACGAGATTAACGCCAGAATATTCCTCTTGTTTGCTTTGTCATGCCCACTTGTTTCACGGTCATACCTAGTTTTACCAGTTTATGCCTTATCCTAATTACTTTAATAATTATATTGTTAAAGTTATTATACTCGCCAGACTTTAAGTCTGACCCCCTTGTTTTCGCCTCTTTTCTTCCTCCCCCCAGGTTCTCAGGGTGGGACTAGTACTAGTGAAGCTAGATCTTGGATCTCTTTCTCTCTCTTTTGGAAGTGCTTGGATTGCTGAAAGTAAAGTCTAGCTCATCTTTTTGATGGCTACTTGTGTTGGGGTTATGCTTTTTATTTTATGTACTCCGAAAATAATTTGTCAAGATGGTTACTAAGTGTACTTGGTTTTTCTGTTAGTTTATGAAGTTGTCGTAATCAAACTATTTCTCCGCTGCAATAAATGTTGTTTTGAAAATTTTCAAGTAACAGTATATGTATCTGTCTTGTTATATTCTGTTCTATTCACCAATAATACTCCATGAAAGTTAATGCATTCCCTTTGAGAGTGACAGTAATGGACGTGGGGTGTTACATAAGGACATATACACACACTATGCCTATGTTCATGAAAAGCATAAGAAACCTTTTTTTTATGGACAATAGATGCTTGTGATTGAATGTTTGAGTAGATGGATGTTGGATGGTAGGATATACATTCTTCTTGACTTGGAGATTTCGGGGACGAAATCCTTTAAGTAGGGGGGAATGTAACACCCCGTAATTCTAAAACATGACATCAAAGATAACTAAAAAATAATTAATTATTAAAGGAAGAATTAGAGGAAATGGGTTAGGCCATTGCGTTCGTCTCGGAATTCTGCTTGGGATAGAGTCTGAGTTTGCGTAAATCGGACACCGTATGAAGAAGTTACTAAGGTTTGAAGTTTGTATTCGCGCAGGAAGAATATATACATATATATATATATATATATATATATATATATATATATATATATATATATATATATATATATATATATTGGGTTCAGTACTTCAAAAATAGGTCCAGAAAGTCAAAAATGGGTTCAAAATTAAAAATCAGCCAAAATAGGCTGGGCGGGAAAATTCCCGCCAGAGGGTGTTGACCCCCTTAAGGGGTGTCAACATAGGTGTCGACCCCCCTATAGGGGTGTCGACCCCGGTGTTGACCCCCCTCCCCCCCAGATCTGGGAGAAATACTTCATTTTGTACCTGGTTGACGTGGCAGTGACGAATTCTGAGGTATTAGGGCTTATGTGTCGCGCTGTGGTTGGTTGGGTGATGTAGCTCTTTGGTTTGGATGGCTCTGATGACTCCTAGGTTGATCTAAAGGCTCAAATTGATCTTATACTCCTATATATACATCTCTAACCTAAACCCTAACCACACAACCCTATTCTCTATTGCCACCATGTTATCCTTCTCTAAACTAGCCTAACCATCATTCTTAGACCTAAATTCAAGAAGAAAATTTGAGAGCCTCAAATCAAATTAGAAGATTTGTTTTGCTACAACAACAACGATTCAAATATCTTTTCATAATCCTAGCAAGGTAAGTTCATGTTATTTTCAGATTTAATTACCTAATAGTAATCTTGACATGTAATGAAATGAATCTAAGTCCATGCTTGATAATGAGACAATCTTTGCAGATTTATCCCTATCTTTCTATTGAGTCTATGATTTTACATGCCTAAGAAATTATTATATCGATTCAATCATGACTATCTTTGTTGAACATCGGATATATAATCCTTTTTAGGTTCATGATGTTATTCATATTAGATTTTTATGTATACGAGGATATTTCTATCAGTTTATTTCAGATCTATCTTTGTTATACCTCAATTCTAATGGATCTATAATCCTCTTAGGTCCATAATGTTATATTTGACAGATCTGTCATTATAATGCCTGTTTTTGTGCCTACTCTCATTTATGTTCCTTCTTTCTTCCCCTTTATTTTATGAACCTAGATTAACCTAGATTCCAGACTGAATCTTGTTATACGTGCGATTGGAAGGCGAGGATATTAGGGAATAATCTATTTGGTAATGGTGGAACAAATTTGTAACTTGTGATTTGGGGCATAATTGTTATTATTGCGAACTTGGGGTAAATTGAAATTTTAATTCTAGATTGGGCATAAAATGTAAATTGGAATATTAAATCTAGAATGGGCATAACTATTGGTTGGGACGCCAAGCATAATGTATATTGTGATTTTTTGGCATGACTATTATTGCAAATTTGGGAAGATTGGGTGTAACCTATTTTGAGCAATAACTTCTAATTGAATTTTTGGGGCATAACTTTCAATTGGCTTGGTTGGGCATAACTTGAGAATTGCAACATGACTAGTTTTGAGAATTTTGGATAATTAGCATATAAAATCTAGACTTGGACATGTATGGTAAATAGGTAAATTGGATAAAAAATGAACACGCCTAACCCGAGGTTAGATTGAGTTGCAGTGTAAGTCTGCTCGGAACCGCCCGGCACATCCAGCAACCGCAACAACAGGTCTAATGTGAGAGATTAGCGCATAAAGCCCAAAACTCGAGGTTAGAATGAGTTTGCGGTAGAAGTCTGCCTGGAACCACCCGGCACATCCAGAAACTGCAAACAACAGTTCTAATGTGAGAGGTTAAGGCATTAATGAATGAATTAATGCTAACGAACATGGTTAAGTTAATAGGAAACACTTAACCAAATTCAACATGATGAATGAGTAAGGTTAAGTTAACCAACATAACATGATGAACAAGTGGGGTTAAGTTAAGGGGAAACACTTAACCAATATAACATGATGAATGAACAGGGTTAAGTTAATAGGAAACACTTAACCAATACAACATGATGAATGGGAAGGGTTAAGTTAATAAGAAACACTTAACCAATATGACATGTTAGTTGGGTGGGTTAAGTTAACGTGGACAAGAAGACAACTTAACCAATATTACATGAACAAAGTGGATAGGGTTAAGGAAAGCTTAACCAATAATACATATGGAATTGATAAGGGAAAGGGTTAAGTAAATCTTGGGTAAGTGGGTAATATTAGTATATATAGTCCCACAAACTTAACCGTTAAATAAACATGTGTGAGTCAATGAGAAGGTTAAGTAACATATGAATAGGCAACACTTAACTAGTACAACATGTTAATTAAGCAAATGGGTGCGGTTATGTTAAATTGAGAACACTTAACCATTATAACATGTTGATTAGGAAACCCTAGTAACGGGACCCATTTCAGCAGGAACCCACATAGATGTATCATGGTACCCTGAGCTAGGCAGTGTGGGGCACGATTACCGGGCGGATTATAAGCGGTCAAGATAGCGGCGGGTGGTGCAGCAGTGTAGGTTCCAACGGAGTATGGGCGTGCACGTGCTCCGGAGTGGAAAAAGCAGGCACTGGGCATCAGTAGTATACATTGTGCATCTTGAATCATCTCGAGTTGCCATCATGGGAATTGATACACCCCATGATGGGGCCAGCACATGTATCTACACACAAGCAGGGCCGAATAACACAAGTAATGAATACATACAAGTGAGGTCGAATGACACAAGTAATGAATACATACAAGCGAGGTCGAATGACACAAGTAATACATTAATACAAATAGGGAGCCGATCAGTAGGGTAGTAAGGGTACATCTAACATATCCATGGCAATTGGGCAGATAGAGGTGGGATCCTCATAATAGATTGTACACCTGAAGACTACCATAATTGAAGGGATTGGGATCACATTATCATTTTATACAGATTACTTGTTGGGATAGTAGTTAGGTGGTGCAGAGATATGCAAATCAGAATAACAGAGTAGTAGCGAAGCAGAGAAAGAGTAGAAGTGCATTCAGTTTATCTTGCCTTATCATATCTTATGCTAATCTTATCTTGTTATCCCTGTTATCACGGTTTTGTCTTATATTCAGTTTATTCGTGTCATGTTACTTTTACCTTTTTACATACTGAAAATCACTGGACTTACCAGGCTTTATGTCTGACCTGTTTTCTTTCATCTTCTTTTCTTCCGTTTCTCCCCCCCCCCCCCCCCCAGGTAGTCAAGGAGGGAATAGCTCAGCTTAGTTTGACCATTTCTCTTTCCAAGCTTGAAGATTCTTTGTTGTATTACTTGGATCCTCTTATCTTTGGCTATGGCTGTGTTTGCACTTTAATTTGGGGACTTATGCTACTTTGCTATGTTTTATGCTTCTTATATACTTGGAAGTTTTTGAATCAAGACAGAAGTTTTATGTAGTACTTTTAAGTATGATTGAGTCAATTGTTGTAAAAGCTTGACTGAACTACGTTGCTTAAAAAATGACTTTTTTTCCGCTGCTTTATTTGTCTATCTTGTAATTTATCTGCATCTTTTACCTATAACGCTTCACTAAAGTTAATGCATTCCCTTTGTGAGTGACATTAATGGAGTTGGGGTGTTTCAAATCTTTCTTCAAAGACCTCTTCAAAAAACCCTAAGAAAAATTTCCTTTTGGATTTATCATCATAATCGTCTCCCACTAGATCAAAGCTTTGTCTTTGAGTAACCAAGAAGCCAAATACCTTTTTTTTTCTCCATTTAATCTTAAGCTAGTGAAAATTATTTCAGAAGAACGTAGCCAAGCTTGTGATTCTACCACTGATCCCTTTCCCGAGAATGGTACCCCTCCCAGATTTTTGTATTTCTTTGCTAGAACTTCCAAAACTGGTTTTGCCCACGAGGGTACAACTACCTCGTTTCCTACGCCTATGGGGTTTGGTTATTGAACTTCAGCTTCAGCGTTACCCCTTCCTCTTCCTCTTCCGCCACTCATTTTCTACTATATCTACATGGAAAGAAAAGAGTTAGGCAAACAGAAAAGATATCTTAAGGAAGTTGTAAGAGCATGGAGACATATATGAATAGTAATGCATCTACCAAGTGTGTGTTATTCTGTTGTACTCATTCTAAGGTACTCCTAACCCTATCTCTAATGAGTCAATCATCCTAGAATACTACAGATTCCATCTCTGATGAGTCATTTAATGTGTTATACTCCAGAACAAAGGTTAACCCTCATCTCTGATACCAACCGTGACGACCCATTCCCCTGATCTCTGGAAGAATAGATAGTCTTTAGAATGTAACATATTAATATAGCAACATAAGTTACAACATATAATGTACATCATAGGTTTCATCAAAGTTTAACATACCACTTAGGATCTTAATATTATACATAGCAATTGCAAATAGCAAATAGGTACACAGCGAAAATAAAAGTATATTGACATAACGGAGTTTTAGAGAGTCCAAAATAACATCCTAATCCTGCTCCAACACCAAGTCCTAAACCATCTTCCATATAGAACTCCAAAATAATCTTAGCTAATAACCTAAATACTAGGCTGCTTGTGTGAAGATAAGGGAACCCGAGTTTGCAAGGGAAAAATAAACTTTGAGTCATTCATGTGATTAGTATGAAAAACTCTAAGCAGTTATACTTTACTTATTCAAAAGTGAGGCATATCATGGGGCCATGCCGTATAACACGGAACATGTTTACTCCACACAAATGCCAGTGCACAAAACAATGCAATGATTTTAGAAAAATGAAGCTATTATAAGACTCAAGTACCATCACACAATGCAATGCAAATAGGAGATTAGATTTTTACTTTATAATAGCTAAACATGCTTGATACGAGAAAAATCAATTAATATTAGTGTCTAAGTGTGGAAATCGTTTTTGAAATAAATGTATCAATCTTAGACAACATAATGCCACATCCCATTATATTTCCATGTAGGTTTACAACTAAAAATGCAAAGCTCGTATTGGAAATTGGATTCCATCGATGAACCAAGACAAAGGGTCTTCCTTACCTATTCAGATCATCCCTAGCAAGATTTCCTGGACTCACACGCATGTGATCCTTCGGAGCGGCAGAGCCGACCAGCACTGAACATGGTTGGTTAGAATATTTCCTGAACATAACGTTCCCCGGTCTCACCTGACCATCGTCTTGGTTGTTGTTGACCATCATCCTAGGCGCCTTGATTCCATCATCCACATAAGTAAATTTTCGAGGCTCCATCCCATGGCATCACTTTTTATCTAGAAGAGAACACATGTCCTTATCTCTGATGTCCATCATCCTGTTTTCGGCTCTTTTCGGGGTGTGAGGCCCAAGATTCAATATCCTGCAAAGCTCTTCCTTTCAACAAAAGCTTTTATTTATCTGCCAGCAACGCTACGCATGCCACATTGTCAATTCACAATATATAATTAGTGTTTATTAATATATAACCCTCTGAGTTCATAAGTATAAGAGAAGGGTGTTAAGCTAAGAGAAAAAATTCTCTACCACCAACTGATATAACATCAGTAGAAACCAATCAGTTATGTTGTAGAATATAACATCAGACACAAATCCATTTACAAGTTCATTCCTAGTCTGAAAGAAATCGAAGGAATCTTGTTCCTCATCCAATTAAGGAGAGAGGCCCTTGCATATCCAGACAATCAACAAGTACATCCGGACTACTACCACTTTAATCTTATGATGGGAGCAACTGAAGGCATTAGCAAGCAGTCCATTCGATGTGAAGATTCCCAGTCTTCTATCGTCTTCAATATCTTCAACTTTTATTCATCGTATAATTACTCAAAATGGATTGAACCCAACCTTTTCGAATAATTAGCATATAGACAAAATCCTTATTGGATTATCAGCCCATCAATTAAGTCTACTTTAATTGGAATCATTTAATAAGATTTAAATCTTATTATTAAACTTGATTAAGCTGTTCGGCTTTCAAAAATCATCTATACAATTCTTTTTAACCATATAAAAAGGTTTACTAAGGATCAGATTCGATTTACGAATTAAAAATCCTTAACTCTAAACAATTCTCAAAACCTGTTATAAAAGGCCTTACCAAAAATAGCCGAATTCCACTTAACCAGTTTTTGTCTTTCAAAACCATATATTTGGTTCAAACCTATTTCAAATAACTTATCATAAATTTTAAAAAATTTCCCTATTTTTATTTTTATAAAAATGGCCCATTTTAACAAATCTAGATTTCGAGTGACTAATGGTATTGGCACTGTTTTTATTCAATTTTGATTTGAACTATTCTCAAGATCTAACCATTGGTTTTCAAAACTCTACTTATCATTTAAAAGTTCTTTTCAATAAAAATCCAATTGTTCCTGTTTTAGGAAAATCCGATGGTCGGATCAGCAATATGTCAGTTTGAAGTTAATGGTCAAAATTCATGAACTATCGCAACGCGACGAGTTTTATTCTGACCATATTTCGACGTATATTATAGACTATGCCGAATAGCTTCAAAAATAATTTATTTATTATATAAAATATTTAATTTTCAGAAGCTATATTTTAATTATTCAACTTCAAATTCTATTATTCAAATATTATAATATTATTTAAATCATTGAAATGATATTATTGTTCAAACTTCATTATTTTGAATCCATATTTTCCTGACATTTGTTATAAAAATAAATAAGACAGTTTTGTATTGGAAATCTTTCTAAAACTTTTCCTAGATACCCTAACCGAACTTCACTTTTACCAATTACTATCATTTTAAAACAAAAACTTGAAGAGACCTTAACTATATGAAAATTATTTCAAATCAATTTCTTTCTTTTATGAATATTCATCGTAATAACATAAACTTTGTGTCCATCCAAAATTGGAAGTCAAATCTGAACTTTTATTTTTCACCTATTATTGTATTAATTAGATATTCATTAAATTGCTTTATTTAATGGAGACTTAACCAATGAACCAATAATCACATTTATTGATTATTTTTAACCAGTGTAACACATAAAACTATATCATCAATCATAATAACATCCATCAGTACACGCATCATGGTGTATACCATATAAGCATTAAACCATTATCACTTATATGGGTTTGTCAATCAGCAGATTAACCGCAATATCAATCAATGAGGTATATTTCAACCGTCAATGTCGAACCAATCATCATTCAATTACCCAAGTAGGGTTCACATTAATATTAACTAACTAACACTTAGTTAATTTACTTTTTAATGACCGTTAAAGGTTCAACTCAATCCCAATTTCCATATCATTTGTTTTAAGTGTCATATACCTAAGTAACTATAAGTATATCAGTTAAAAATCATATTTTTTATCATACTAAATATCATTAGACACTATAATGAAATTATATCGTCAACCACAAGTCATTATATAACTCATACTAATTCACAAGCAATAATTAATATCTAACTAGCCCTTTCCAGTTAATTACTTATCACCTTAGGTTCCACTTCGTCAATCTTTAATCGGAAGATATCCTAACATTCCTAGAAGATTTTGGAAGCCTCTCGGGATCACTGGTAATTCTAGAAATGAATTAGGAATAGCTTAGATGCTGTAGATTTTCAAAACCAACAAACAACAAATGGAGCTTGATCTGGGTTTTAGGAGCAAATGGGGTAGGGTTTCAGGGCTAGGGAAGTCCGGTCTTAAGGTCTGGGTCTCGGGGTGGTTGACTTGGGAAGAGCTGGGGCTATGGGGGGCCACACGTAGGTTGTGTTGGTCCCAGGGGCGTGAATTTAGGTGAAATTAGAGCTAATGTAGTGATTTAGGGGTTTTAAGGTGTTATATAGGGTTTTGGGAGGGTGGCGGGTCCACGACTTAGTGGAGGAGGGAGTTGGAGTGGTGTGCTGGTCAAAGGGTAGGAGGGGCAGGTGGCCGAAGTTGCTGGTAGTTGTAGGCTGTGGTGATGGAGGCTTATAGCAAGGGAATTGGGAGGAACTAAAAAAGTAAGGAGGAGAATAATGTGGAAAAAGGAGAACGGAAGCTTGATTTTTATAGAAAGGGGAAGGAAGTGAATTAATGAGGTGTTGGCTCTGGACTAGAGTAAAGAAAGCACAAGGTAGGGGTTTATATGGATGACACTGAGCACTTGAGCTTTTGAACTTGTTTAAAGGTAAAGGCTTATTTCAATATTTACACGCATTTAATGATCGTATGATCAAAAGATAAGTCCGTTTGAAATGGAATTTTTAACCCTACTATATTTCGTAATTACGTTTCCATTGAAATAGGTCTCGTCTAATTCGGAGTCTGTTTGAACATTGTCTTATTATTTTATTGAATTATTATTTAATTTCGACTGATTTTCCCGATATGCGTTTATTTTTTGTATGCTCGCATACTAACTCCGAAAATTATGAAATTTGAATTCTTACCATATTTTAACATTCTGGATCTGATGAAATTGGTTTCATCGAATTCCAAGATCATTTGCAAAATGTCTTCTTTTTAAGCTATTAAAACAATATTAAATTATCAAATTTTCAAATCGACTATAAATCCTTATAAAATTAACTTAAATTTAAAATATAAAAAATTTAAATTGTTTCAAAATTTTAGGTCATTACATCCTCCCTTGCTTCGTGGCATTTCCAGACGACCTTTTCCATGTCGACTAATCCACTACTACCTGGGGCCTCCACCTACAGGACCCTTTCATCAATCACCACCATCATCGTGGAATAAATTCAAGTTCAAGTTATGGCATTGTGGGTAACCCACCATATTGCATGAGGGTTGAGCGGGTACGACCAGATGGAGGCGATGCCTTATCATCATCAGTAAAAAGGATGGGGCATGATGTATCGGATAGATCCAAGGAGACAGTAGAAGTTATTGTATCAAATGACTTGAATCAATATGGATACGAAAAGTAGGAAGAGAAGAAAGTAGTAGGCTATTTATATGGAGGGGTAGCCGACTCCAATACTCAACGTTTGTAAAAATGCTAAGTGTGGGATCGATATTGATCCCTTTCTTACACTAAACGAAAAAGGGAAGGGCGAGTGAGGTTGTTACACTTTCTGAAAATGAACTCATGTATGTTTATTCATGTCAACTTTTGAATATACAATCAAAAATGTGACCTCAAATTGAGTACTGAGCGAGCACTCACCAATGAAAGTTTGTCACACGAATCCTGAGTGTAGTTCGACACTTGAGCACATTCAAATCTTGAATATTCACATGTATAAATGTATACATAAATTTTTATTCATGTATCATTATTTACTAATAACTCTAAGCATATTGTGCAAAAACACGTATGAGCATGTAAGTGATACGCATCTTCAAATCAACAGCGACTTGCTTACACTCAAGTGTAAGCAGGAGCCGACAACTAACAACTAGTTTTTCTAATTGTTAGAAATTAGATGTTCAACTGAAAATCCAAAAAAACTCTAGTCCAAATGATTAAATTCAGATAGATCAAAACCATTAACAAAGTCGGAGTTGAATACTTATATCGTTGGCACTTGTCACATCTTTTCAGAAATGACATACTCCTTGGTTTACACTACTCAATGAAAGGATCATGACCATTCGTTGAGCGCACCATGAAGTTAATTCCTACTAATAAGACTTATTTTGATTCAAAACACGTCGTGTTTTCATACTTAGGGGGAAAGCGCTACTCAAACTTTCGACTGGACTATCAAAATCTATTCGGATTTCCACAACTCGACCATTATCAAGGCTAAATGGCTTAGAAACATCACCCAAATTCCTAGAGATCAAGTTATGATAACATCATATAAAAAAGATCACGTTAACTCTCGGAACTGTGTTCAAGAACTCTTATGTTGAGGGATCAAGAAAACCAACACCAAGGGATTGATACAATCTAAGACGAATTAGCATAACTACACTACTTCAGTAATCAAAGCAGCATAACTCACAAAGTCCAAGACCAAAACAGACATAACTTCATCCAATATCTCAAGACGACCAGAGCGATCCACCAGAGAAATGGCGAGCCCTACAATGAAGTACACAGGGATCGATACCGATCCCTACAGGGGGTCGGGCCCAATTCCTCACAAGGACAATTTTGAGCCTGGGCTCTGTTGGCTCCCTCCCCAACGGTCTTTCGACTTTTCCACTCAACCTACATCTATAAATACTATTGTCTAGATGAAAAATGGAGCTTTTGGTAATTGATTACTTTGAACTATCTTATTTGAATTCATACTGATCTGAGTATTGTACTTTGATAATTCAGCAATAAGGGATCTAACTTTCAAAGTGGACATAGGTCAATAAATGCCGAACCACTACAAATCATAGTCTCTCCTTTCTATTGCATTTATATTATTCTATTCCTTAATTTTCATTTGTATAAGTTTAACTTACATTGAACTCGTTGGGTGTTGTACTATTTTTGGTATCAACAACAACTGATTATATTAAAGGAAAAAAGGCTTGTACTGTGTACAATATCACATAATAAAATAAATGCTTATATTCTATATGATTTATATTATACAAAATCAACAACACTGGGCATTTGCAGTCTAAGTTTATGTACCATATGCAATGTGTATAACAAATACAACGATAACAGTGCATTATTTGGAGGCTGTGGTCTATATAATTCTAATGGATAACCATTATAAAGCCAATCTCAAAACTAACACAAACTAAAAAGGAGACAGTTCGTACATGGAATTGAAAAAAATACTATCATATCAAAGTACAATAATTCATACTCTAGATAAAACAGAAAAAATATGTTCGTACCACCTAAACCGCATAAGTTGTACACAGATACAATTCACAAACCAGAAACATTGAGTCTAAGGCACAATAGAAAACAAAATTTGAAAAGTAAACATACAACAAATAACAAACCATATAGACTAATTACTTATCTGAAGCGGTGCCATGAACCATGAACTATAAGAAGTCTACACCATTAAGCGTTGATGTAAAGTCTCTTGTACGCTAAGGCACTTGAGCATGCAATGAGACATGATATGGATACAGATAACAGGGAAGCCCAAACCTTTGATAAGATAATTTTTTTTGAAAGAACGACACTTGTTGGAAGGGTGACTATTGTTGATTGTGTAGTTAATTTTGGGTTATTTGTCAGTGACTTTTACTTAAGAGACTCTTCTTATGTTAATGGTTTAGTGAGTAACTGATGACAAATTTTGAGAAGACTGAATCATATGTCGCCGCTCTTTCGTCTCCTTTCCTTGTTTCATTTTGATGTTTTATTGTTTTTCATACAATTCTTTTAGACTCAAGCATTCTGATTCTAATAAAGAATATGCTCGACCTCTGCATGATATATGAACCATTGGTGCCTCCTAAGCTTTTTGAATCTTAGGAACTAGTCTGGTATTACAATTTCTTAGTAACCATGAACTTCGCCAATAGTTTTCAGTCCCCTTACCGCTATGCTTGTAGTCTTACTTCTGATGTTGCATTGCTATCACTATCAACTAATTCATCTAGTATTTGTATTATAAACGCCTACAGAATTTTGCATTAATATAAAGGTTAAATTTTAACTTTGTATTCATGAATAATAATAATATCATAAAAATAGTCTATAGTTTCATGATATATGAATATACTCATTATTAATGATTGGTAATGTCATCGTCACTCTCTTCTATTCCTTTCTCTTCATATATATTTTAACTAAACTAAATGTGAAACTAAAAAAAAAAAGATTACATTGAAAAAAATATAGTTTAGGAATCATGATACCAAATATATTTATACTAATATTTCAAATATTGGAAGCTTTTATTGTAAATACCGAAATAAAAATTGTAGATATCTAAAGCTTTTATTAAAATATCTACAATAAATATTGAAAATATTAGAAATAAAATTGAGTTTTCATTGATTTTTATGTGGGCGTATGTTTTTTTTCAATCAACGCATTAGACATACAAGTGTAAATGCTTTGAGCTCAATAGATGAGCAATGTGTAAGAACAGAATTAGAAACAAATGAATCTGCTTTCTTGATAAAATAAAATAAAATAAAGGATTGGATAAACATACTAAAGAATGTTAGAAGTTCGTTCTACTTTTTAATAATTTTTATTACTTTTCATTTCATGCTACTTAGGTTTTATTTATTTATTGGGTAGCATCTTCTTGGATTTAGGTAAGCAATTAGAACTTCTATAGATATCAGATTAACATTAATCAATCGGTTCTTTCATTAGTATCATTTGAATCTTTGTTCTAGTGCTACTGCAATTTGAGTTTACTTCTTTAACATCACCAACCTTGAGGTTTGTGATAGATCTTCATAGGAAATGCTGATTTGGTTGAACCTTCAAAGCGATGTAAAGCAATAATACGAGTGTCTTTACTGACACGTAATTAAACTAAAGAAATTAGCAAATTTTAAAGATGATTAAAATGAAAAAAATTAGGTACTTAAATCGACTATATAGTGAATATTCTTTATTATCAATGTATGATAATCTCAAACCCATGTGTCGAGCATTCTTGTATATATTTCTTTCGCGCGTACATGTTTACTAGAAGCTCAAATTTAACAGTTGCTTGAAGTTATAGCTTACGATGACAACCATGTGTACTATTAACTGAAGCAATGAGCATTTGGTTCAAGCTATGATGCATGGAATTTTAGTATGATAAACATAAGGACATTACTTTGAAGTGTAGAATGCATCCAATGAATGCAAACATGATACTATTGCTTTTTCTCGAAAAGAAAAACTAATAAATGTCAGAATACAGACAGTTAGATTTGTTACAAGAAATGGTTTCAGAAAATATGAAAACCTAGATAGATAAGAAAAATAAAGAAATCATGTAAAGAGAAGAAAATTAAAGAAAACATTCCAATAGAGTTTGGGCATAAATCAGCATACCAACAAGTTGACTATTTACAGGTCTTCACCTTTAGAGAGCTTGAACTGGTGATAGATGGATTTAATGAAATGTGATCAAAAATAAAGGATTCGGTGTGGTTTTTCACGCTAAATTAAGCGATGGAATGGAAGTAATGATCAAAGTTGTATATGGAGAGCGACGATAGATAATTTTAAATGGAGCTAAATTATACTCTATTATAGTTTGAAACCCAAATGCACAATAATAGTAGCAAGTTTATTATAGACAAGGAAAAAATAAGTAGTCATCTTTAGTTTATAAGGATAGTTAGTTGTTTATAGTAGTTGATCTTTTGGTCAAATCGGTATATGAAAATGATGCCACATACCTAAATCTAAAGAAAAAAATACTATAAAAAAAGGCTTAAAGACAACAAACTTATTCCTACTTTCTCTAGAGCATCATCAGCCCAACTTTTTTGCATGCACCTTTCTTTTATGAACTAATTCATATGCCTTAACTGGATCGAGTTTGTGGCCATGCTCTTTTCCTATTTCAACAAAAGGCTCATAATATTCAAAAAAAGCTGCATGATGAAATAAAATGTTATTTCAGCTAGAATAATATTTTAATGATGATAACGCAAGATATTTAACTTGTACATAATCAAATAAAGGGTAAAACTAAGGACTTGGTCTATGCAAAGTTATTGAAGCTATTAGGAAAATTGAACAACACTCCAAATAAGTGTTTTTTTAATAATAAAAGAGCACGAACTATTGTTAATATTATGTTTATAAACAATGTAAAAATATTCATATTAAGAGAAATCTACGGTAGACTAAAACAAATAACTAACTCCATGTGCATAGAAAAATAATATATGATCTTGTCATTGGAATGTAGACAACATGATTACTTACATATTAACCATAGTGTCTCTCAAATCTATTTGTAAAATCATCGTAACTCATTCTCTGCTTCTCACGGTTGTCAAAATTTCTTTCAATCCTTACCAGAAATTTATTTGCACCATGATAATATTATATCTCTTTGCAGGCATATGAAATAACAAAGTGTGTGTATGTTTCTAACTTTAATTTTAAAATTTTCATCACAGTAATTAACATTTCCCTCCACTATTATTATATATACAATTATCTTCATATGTAAAACGTGAAGATAAACCAATATATGGTGTGTAATAATTATTTTTTATATCGACTCAATTGTTTTGTGCTCTTTTGGATAGTTCCTTTGGTAATGAAAATCAAAATTTTGGAATGTAAGGAATATTTCATTACGCAAATCAATAGTATCCTTGAAACAAACAAAGTTACATTTGCTGATTATAGTTTCATATTAAAACTTCAAATATACTCTTGTAGTAACAAAATGAAAATAACTTTTGAATTCATGTTAAAATGGTATGCTTGTCCAAGTTAGATAAATTATAAAATGATATGCAAGTTATTCTTCGTGGCAGACTGTAACGACCCGCCTTTTTGCCCAGTTCTTACAAGTAATTAAACTGACTCAAACCGTTCAAAAAGATGAATTGTTATGGGTGCATACATATATTGAACAAAATAACAGATTTTTTCATTGCGAAATACAATGTTACATCAGAGTTACATCAAATATCAGAGTTACAACACATACATCGGAAGAAAAGAAAATATACTCTCAGCGGAAGAAAATCGTATGATATAGCAGAAGCTCCCATCTCTTGCATGAACTCCAACTTTAAAAGCACTCTGAATCCTGCTCCAACGATTTATAACTGTAAACTAAACTACTAGCTGCCCGTGCAAAATTATGGGCACCTAGAGTTTAGGTAAGGGAACAATAAACTCCAGGTCAGTCGTGGGACTGGTGTGAGAACTCAAAACAGTTATTATTAGGTTCATTTTAAAGTTGGGAATTTCACCGGACCACGCCGCTAACGCGGAACGGGTTTACTCCATGTGAATACCCGTGCATATAAATACGCAATGACCTTTCTAAAATGAAGTTATCATAAGCTCGTCCCACATCACACAATGCAAGCGCACACCAGATGGGCGAGGTTTATCTTATGATAACCAAACATGCTTTCATACGTAAAATCCTCTTTCAAAGCCATAATATATATATGTATAGTGTGGAAAACATTTCTCAAATAAATGTATTAATCCTAGACGGCATAATACCCCATCCTATTATGGCGCCATATATATATATATATACAAACCAAAATCGTGTGGTACGTATTGGAGATTTGGTTTCCAACTTGATGATTCCTAACACGAAAGATCAATTGGAATACAAACGAAATGTAATCAAGGGTTTTTCATCCAGACGCGGAAACCAATACAAATCGCGAGGTAGATCAACGGTTTTCGACCAGACGCGGCCCCCCGAACATACCCTATTCCATAAGTCATAAGTGGTTTCCCACTGCTGCAGCGGTCATCATCAATTCATATATATACACAACCTAACCGCCAGTTTCTCATCATCTGGGTTGTGAGGTTTGTCGATGTCACGTCATACACAAAGCTTATGCTTCGATAAGCCATTCTTTGATCATCACTAGCTCGTTTCCTAACTTGGGTATGTCACATTGACAATTCACGACATATCACTGATTTCAATCAATGCATACCCTCTAAGTTCATATGACTTAGAGACGAGGATAATATATTGTCACAAATCCGATATTCATTAACGGAAATCAGTGCTATGCAGTTAATTTCAATGTCAGACACACCATCCATACAAGACCGTTCTGGGTCTGAACGGAACGACCCGAAAATACTTAATTTTGCTCAGGTCTCATGCAACTCACATCTCATATCGGGTGGCCTACCCAACCGAGACATTAATCAACAATCAATCTAAACAATTCAAATATTCCCGGTCTTCATTCGTCGTTTACCAAGTCCTGAATTGCTTCATAACGTCGTATTATTACTTGGAATGGTTTTCGAACATATGCTCGATCCCGGTCTTTCCAAGTAATAAGCATACTTTAAACAGTAGCTATGGTTCACACAGGCTTTTCAATTCAAATCTCCTTCCACATAGTTATCAATTCATTTACAACTAAAGATTTGAATTTCTATAATTTCGTACATCTCGTTATCATCTTAAATTCTTCTTTGAAATCAAAGAGTATACCTTCGCTTCAATTTCTTACTTTAAATTCCCTCGGATCGAAGATTTTGACTAAATTCCAATTACGATACGAATTTCCACAACTCAATCTTATTAGGTTTCAAGAATGGTATTATTGAAGATACGATTCACGACAGAACCCAAATCAATCGTCATTGAATCATAAATTACACAGAAATTTTATCCACTTATACTCGATATAAATTCTCATAATCAACGAGTACTATAAGTAGAATATCTTTCGAATTCCCCAGATAGTATACATCTACATCATGAGGTTCATACCAAATATCGAAGATTATTTCTATCTAGCTTATTTAAATCATGGTGAGAACCCGTATCTTAATTGAAAGGTTTATTCAACTCTTTGACATTAGATCTGGATAGAAATACCATCAACTTATCTTCAATATTAATTTCCGTATCCAAGTCATATTATAAGCGGAATAACGGTGAAATAACCTTTTAAATTCCTCAAATAATAAGAGTTTTCATTTACCGAACTAATATCAAACATTCAAAGATTTATCTCCAAACATATCCATGTAACGACCCGGAAAAATGCGATCTTGGTTATCCGATATACAACACATATCGAACATCCAAGGATCGAAAATAACCGAATAATTAATGAAAGAAATTAGAAGGTGAGAATAGATAAGATAGAAACTTAGAATAGAAGAAGAAGAAGAACACAACATCAGAGTAACACGAACCTCATAGCAGAACGAATAACATATAATAGGTAACATAACTTTGAAATATAACAGTTATGTATACAATAGCACTTATCAGAGTACAGCACTTACAACACAGCGGAAATAAACTATAGCTATATGATCCAGAAGCTTCCTTCTCCAGCTCTCCAAGTATATCTGTAAATCCCGACTACTTGACTGCCCGTACAAATTTAGGCACCCAAAAGTTTAGGGAAAACAACAAAGTAAACTCCGGGTCAGTCATGGGACTGGTGTGAGTAAAATAGTTTAACAGGTATATGAACAAGTAAACGATATCTCCCAAGACCACGCCGCAGAACGGAACGGGTTTTTCCCTTATGAGAATCCAAAATATCTTTATATCAAAAACCTTTTGATATTATAATAATGTCTATGTACAAATAGATATCAACTAGCAGAAACGCTTTCATCTCACGTTCTACATATATAGTATACAATCAAAATCGCAAACACGTATTGGGTAATGGATTTCCAACTATGACAAGGTATGGAACCACCTTCCGATCAGTGTACTCTAGGAACGATACACTGGAGTTCAACAAGAACATCTTGTACTCAGCCACACATGACCGACCACTCATTTCGCTTGAGTGTATCGAATGTACATCACCAACGGTTGGGATCAGCAACCGTTCCCATATATATATATATATATATATATATATATATATATATATATATATATATATATGGGACAGCATTGATAGATTTAAGAAACAAATGAATATTCACTAGATAGGTGATTATACACCCTACTTCGGTGCGACCGACTTAGCCATGCTGCCTGCCCGATTTCTGTCATTTACCGGATGATGAGGCTAGAAGCTACGCTTTATCATTACATCAGATTCACTTCGAATGCTACATTGTCAAATCCATCGAAATCACTAATTGACGTCTACAACCATTCATTACGTGTCAGCTAAAAGAAGTTTCCTTCTCTGCTTCCACTCTTGGTATAGTTGAAGAAATCAATGTGTGTGACCGTCTGGAAATACTATGTCAGACATCCATCTTCATTCACTTAGAAATGTCACATCGTCATACCCGCCAAATCACAAATTGACTTATCCAAAAATAACACGGGTATACAGCTAACAGAAACGAATTCCTCCTCCACCAAACGTGAATACGTTTGAACAGATCAACTTACGCGATCCATTGGATATACTCTGTCAGACCTTCATCCATACAAGTTGTCCTGGGACTGGACAAACCGAAGGCACTATTCCGTATATCCATCTTAGTCACTGTTATCTAAGACTTATACAATAGCCCTTGCATTTTACTCCGTCTTCAATTATCTTTGGCATATATGATTCGCGACGCTTATGCCAATACAGAGTGGTTCTATAGATAATAATCCAACCGGTCTCTCCATATTAACAACGCTAAAATGGTCAAAACTTCGATAGTCTGTGAGTTAACTATCAAAGAAAAACAAGTGTGCAAACAACGATATTTTTTTTCTAGATGGAAATTATATCGAACAAACATCATTTAACATTAATCTCTTTAGTTCATTTATTTACTTATCTCCTGTTTCCCTATATTCTAAATTCTTATTTTTCTTTTATCAGAAAACATTTCTGATCTTCGTTTGGAAAACATTTCCAAAACTCCTTTACGATCAAACCTTACCATTTCTTAGTTAAGAAGGAAGTCACTCAAGTTGGGGTATAATTACCTCTTAGACCTTAACTGAACAACGTTATAACTTCGAAATGGTCAAAGTTTATCTTTTAATCTTTTAACAACTTCTTTACGCCTTTCTCGGATTCAATTTTACTAATCCACTTCTATACTTAAAACATTGGTTATAACGATAACGTTATAATCCCTACTTTCGAATTATCTAACTTTAATTATAACTTCTATTCTTATTAGTGAAAAATGAACCTAACACTTATTTATTTATAAATAAATAAATCTCTATTTAAACACTGGAAAGTATAAGTACTTTCCCGAATTCGATATAATCGAATTTGCCGATTAACTCTCTTCGAGAAATCTCTATTTGATTAACTCTTCTTCGAATAACCTATACTCGATTAACTCCTTCTCGAATAAACGATATTCGATAATCTCTCTTCGAATAACTAATATTCGATAACTCTTCCTTTCAAATATCTCATATTTGAAAATCTCACTTCGATTAAACTATAATCGATAACTCCTTCCGATGAAACTAACATCGATAACTCCTTTCGATGAAACGAACATCGATAACTCCTTTCGATGAAACTAACATCGATAACTCCTTTCGATGAAACTAACATCGATTTATTTAACTCGACGAACTTAACTCGACTAACTTAACTTGACTCGACTAACTCGACTTACTTGGTTCGACCAATTCGATTCGATTAACTAGGCTCGACTAACTTGACTAACTTAACTCGACTTACTTGGTTCGACCAATTCGATTCGATTAACTAGGCTCGACTAACTTGGTCGAACCAACCGATCAACTTAACTTATTTAACTTAACTTATTTCTCAACTCGATCAACTCGGTTAACTCCTATCGAATAACTAATATTCGATTAAACTCCATTCGCTTGACTCTAGATCGCAGCGATCACAATGGTTACGCCTGATTCCCTCAGGAAACATCCGACCGCCTTAGGCTATGTACAGCCCTGCGAATTACGCTAGCAGTCGTACGAGATGGCAACTTACCCTGAATAACTATGTTTGATTAACTCTATCTCAAATAACTACACTTGATTTACTCTAGTTCGTTTTAACTCTAATCGATTAACTCTAACTAATTAACTCCAACTGGTTAACTCTAACTGATTAACTCTAACTGGTTAACTCTATTTGACTAACTCGACTTGACTAACCCCTTTCGAATAACATATTCGATTAACTAACTTTCGAATACCATATTCGATTAACTAACTTTCGAATACCATATTCGATTAACTAACTTCGAATACCATATTCGATTAACTCCTTCGAATACCATATTCGATTAACTAACTTCGAATACCATATTCGATTACTAACTCTCGAATACCATATTCAATTAACTAACATCGAATACCATATTCGATTAACTCCTTCGAATACCATATTCGATTAACTAACTTCGAATACCATATTCGATTACTAACTTCGAACACCATATTCGATTACTAACTTTCGAATACCATATTCGATTAACTCCTTTCGAATGTCTATATTCGATTAACTAACTTCGAATACCATATTCGATTATCTAACTTCGAATCCCATATTCGATTAACTCCTTCGAATACCATATTCGATTAACTAACTTCGAATACCATATTCGATTACTAACTTCGAACACCATATACGATTACTAACTTTCGAATACCAGATTCGATTAACTCCTTTCGAATGTCTATATTCGATTAACTAACTTTGAATACCATATTCGATTATCTCCTTTCGATGACGTTTATCCATTTTAAAAAGATCCCCTTTTTAACATGTTTATTCATTTATAAAGATTTACTATTAGTGACGGTTCTTTACTTTATAAATGTCCTTTTAATAACGTTTTCCTTTTTATAACGGTTTCCTTTGTATCCCAATTTCCTTTTTATTAACTCTATTTATTTTCTAAATATTCCCCTTTCAATTCTATTTGTAAATGGTTTACAAATATTTCTTTTCTCTATTTTATTCGATTTGCAAATGGTTTGCAAAATTCCCTTTTTCAAATTTATTCTTAACATATTCTAACTCCTTAAATTTCCGGGAAAATTCGCCATAACCTCCTTTGTATCGGGAGCATCGGGAAAATCCCCAAACCCCCCACACAGGCCTTTCCACTCAAAGAAAATGTTTTGAGATTATTTTCTTTTTCTATGTATCTCCTATTTATGAATATTCCAATTTATAAATATTCCTTATTTATAAATATTCCACTTTATAAATATCTCTTATTTATAAATATCCCATTTATAAATATTTCATTTTCAAATATCACTTATGAAAATATTCCCTTTTTCAACATTTCGGTATGTTATGGTATTCAATCATATCAAATCACGATGTTCAATATCGTCCATACACACACAATCAACAACAGGTTATAATTCACATCATATATTAAAATATATGAAAAACAATAAAATAACTGTTGAGGAATCCAGTCGGATTCCTCCAACCTGTTCTCCTGCATCCACAGATGTTACACAATAAAATTTACATCACTTGCAGTTCCATATGATATATTCTGATAAACAGAATCAATATAGAAATTCAACTAACTAACTAGCAGTTCAATCAAACGGTCAACACACAGTCAATCAGTCAATATCTAACAGTTCTAAAAATACAACATGAAAATATAAACTGTTCAGAGTTGGTGAGTTTTACTCACATTGACGCGTTAACCGTTGAATAACGGTTTGCGTTATTCGACTCAGTCAGACAATTTATTTTGCTATAAATTGCAACGGGCACCAATCCACTTCCAGTCAGCTTCATTGTGAAGCTCTCGTCCATACGATCCCAACGCAACTTACGGTTCGTCAATCTGATACTGTACGATGAGGATATTCAGTTTACAAGTTAACGCGTTATTTAAATTTTAAATAAACTAAACTTATTTTCCATCGGGCTTTAACCCTTTACCGTTGGCCCATCAAAAAAACCCAGACCCCCCTTCGTTAGCCTTCTTCCCCAAATGATAATTCCGTAACCTGCTTCCTCAATACACCATAACCGAACTTCCCCAATTTCAATCAATCTTGCTCTTCCACGGATTCAAGAATCGAGACCATCGTTAAACTCCTGGTCGAAATCCGCATCATCTCATCATAGACTGGAAATACTCGATCATTACTTTACTGTTTCCGTCCATCCTCCTGATTCACCGCTTATGACCAACTTGACCTCAACGGAACCCCATCATGACGACCACCATCATCTTCACTTCAAACTCAGACCGGATCTGTGCTTTCTGACGCCCTATAGACCCTGACAGAATACAAAACCCAACCCTTCTTCTTAACCTGATTTTCCCATCGCAGCGACAACCACCGGCCACCTGAGGCCTTGACCCCATCACAAACTCCAGAAAACCCCTCCCTCACCATCTTCGAACTCGCACTACTTCCCGAACTCGCGACTTCCTCAGCGTCGAACAGAACTGTCGAACACAGCTACAGGTATCGAACTGTCTGAACTTCGAAACCACCATAGAAATCTCCTACCAAACTTTACAAATTCACCTAATCTTTGCTCAACTCGTCGGTCCCCTTGAAAGTGCCAACCTCCACAGTCAGTGCTTCGATCGATGCTCCGAAGTCCTCAAATCCGATAACCCTAGAATCGTTGTAAATTCCTTGAACCCCAGAAGTGTTGTCGCACGGCATCAGATGGGTATTATCTTGGAGCCCCGCTCCTTGCGATTTCAAAGAACTCATCCTTGTGATTTATAGAATTTATTTGAATTTGATTGGAGTTTTTGAAATGAACGTTTTTGGTTTGGGAGGAATTACTTACGGCGCAAATTACTTGAGCAGAGGAAAGGATTAGGTTTAGAGAATTGTTGAGTGTTATTTATAGTAATTAATTTGCTTTGTGAAGGAAGGGCCACGTCTGTTGCTTTTGGGACCAGAGAAAACGAGTGGTTTGAGAAGAATGAAACGTGGACAGTTAAGTATCAAGGAATATGTTTATTTATTTAGGGATACCTCATTTCGTGAAATTTCGTTTGTTTACGACTGCTATAGACAGAAATGACCATACCGTTGTGATCAGCTCGGTGTCACGATCCCAAAAATGTAATAATACCGGTAAGTGGACTCATATTTTGAAACTTCAAAATGTTGATTTCAGGGTGCGAAATACTCCAAATAAAAAGTTGCTTATTTAATTAATTAAAAATTATAGTAAAATTCTAAAAATTAAATTATCACTATTTCCCAAAAGAACCTTATCTAAATTCAAGCTCGATCTCTAGTTATAACGAATAAACCATTACGGTCGATAAACGATTTTATAGCGACTATTTTAAAATTTTATTTGGACATATCTCAAAATCTACACGACGAAATCCCGATTTTTCTCTTCCACTAGAAAGATATACTCCACTAGCTCCACACATTTCTTGTTTCACAGAAATCCGGCTTAAAACGAATCCTGTACATTCTGTTGAAGTTCAAATCGTCAAATAGCGAACTGTCGTGCCATTTCGAGCTCGGTTTTAATTATATTATAATTATACGTTCAAAATGACGTCGATTGAATATATTCGTCAATTTAATTCAACTCTAAGTTGAATTAAATCCTAGGGACGACCCCGTTCACAGAATATTGTGATTCCCAATATTTTTGATTATTTCTGAATTAAATATATTATTTAATTATTTAATTTAATTAAATATTCCCTATTATTAAATTAACGACCATTTGAATTCTCTAAACCACCATTTATATAATTAAATTAATTAATTATATACCGCAGAAAATTCGGGTCATTACATTCTTCCCCACTTAAAATAATTTCGTCCTTGAAATTGCTAAGTTAGAGGACGACCCTATCTATTGGAATTCCTAAGATTTGTTTACCCCTTGTTTCTGATTTCAACTGAACCAATTAATATCGAACAAAATATTAATTCCTTCCGACTAACTAAAATTTTCAAAAATTCTGAAAATTTTCTATCACTTTAAATTTTCGGAAAATTTCGCCAGCGTCTCCTTTGTACCGGCATATACGTCAAATCACAACTCGCCTCTCTAGGCCTCCTTCAACCAAAAAGAAAATCAAACAGCCAAGCGGCTTGCCAATTCGGCTCATAAATCCCAAACTCATATAAAATATAAACTTGTACCTTTTTGTTGGGCATATCATTATATCCCTACCATCCATTACCACTTCTTCATATAACAATGCACTACCAACCTGATCTCCAATCAGTTCATTCTCAAAACCAAATCATTCGCTTATACCTAAGTCGATTTAATTCAAACTCCAATTTCAAATTCAAACTGTTAACTCCTCAGCTCAATTCCATTCCAGATTATCCTATCATCAAATCCGGTTTTATTTAACTTAGTTCAAGATAAATTTTAATTTATTTTTACCATTTCATTCCTTTTAACTTCAAAAGTTAAATTTAAATTTCAGAATTTAAATTCCTGGGCTCATTTCAAATCAATTTGAAATCATACTGCTAATTCAAAACCTTTGAATTTTCTAAACAACTTGTTTTCTCAAAACAATTCTAATCAAAATCTCTGGTAGTAATCCACCACTTAGAACTCGAAAATCACACCGATGATACTGCGCAGTCATCATCGGAATTATTTTCCAGCGACCCAAGTGATTTCAATACTATATCATTTTCAATACCATTACTAAATACTTCCATTTTGAAAACATTTCAAAATCTCCCAGGAACTTAAAATTTCCTTATTTTAATTCCAAATCTGATTTAAATTCATATTTAATTCATCTTATTTCATATACTTTACTTATATGAATTCTGATTTGTTATATATAACCATTTCACTTTATAATCTCATACGATTATAATTACAACCAACATATCTAATATATGATAATATATTACATATCCGTACTGTGTCGGTCCATCGTATTCAAGTATTTATTTACCCCTACCGATACATTGGATCAAACTGATCGACCAGAACTCATAAACAAATCAGCCAATGTATCTCCACAATATAAAACCATTTTTTATATCAAATACAAATACGCACTCGTATATATATATACACTCAAACTCAATCTAGGGTATTACTAACCCTATCTCTACCGAGTCACGCCACAGAGCCAAGTAATTTTTAACTTAAGCTCTGATACCAAATGTAACGACTCGGAAAAATGCGATCTTGGTTATCCGATATACGACACATATCGAACATCCAAGGATCGAAAATAACCGAATAGTTAATGAAAGAAATTAGAAGGTGAGAATAGATAAGATAGAAACTTAGAATAGAAGAAGAAGAAGAACACAACATCAGAGTAACACGAACCTGACAGCGGAACGAATAACATATAATAGGTAACATAACTTTGAAATATAACAGTTATGTATACAATAGCACTTATCAGAGTACAGCACTTACAACACAGCGGAAATAAACTATAGCTATATGATCCAGAAGCCTCCTGCTCCAGCTCTCCAAGTATATCTGTAAATCCCGACTACTTGACTGCCCGTACAAATTTAGGCACCCAAAAGTTTCGGGAAAACAACAAAGTAAACTCTGGGTCAGTCATGGGACTGGTGTGAGTAAAATAGTTTAACAGGTATATGAACAAGTAAACGATATCTCACAAGACCACGCCGCAGAACGGAACGGGTTTTTCGCTTATGAGAATCCAAAATATCTTTATATCAAAAACCTTTTGATATTATAATAATGTCTATGTACAAATAGATATCAACTAGCAGAAACGTTTTCATCTCACGTTCTACATATATAGTATACAATCAAAATCGCAAACACGTATTGGGTAATGGATTTCCAACTATGACAAGGTATGAAACCACCTTCCGATCAGTGTACTCTAGGAACGATACACTGGAGTTCAACAAGAACATCTTGTACTCAGCCACACATGACCGACCACTCATTTCGCTTGAGTGTATCAAATGTACATCACCAACGGTTGGGATCAGCAACTGTTCCCGTATATATATACATATATATATATATATATTTATGTGTGTGTGTGTGTGTGTGTGTGTGTGTGTGTGTGTGTGTGGGACAGCATTGATAGATTTAAGAAACAAATGAATATTCATTAGATAGGTGATTATACACCCTACTTCGGTGCGACCGACTTAGCCATGCTGCCTGCCCGATTTCTGTCATTTACTGGATCATGAGGCTAGAAGCTACGCTTTATCATTACATCAGATTCACTTCGAATGCTACATTGTCAAATCCATCGAAATCACTAATTGACGTCTACAACCATTCATTACGTGTCAGCTAAAAGAAGTTTCCTTCTCCGCTTCCACTCTTGGTATAGTTGAAGAAATCAATGTGCGTGACCGTCTGGAAATACTATGTCAGACATCCATCTTCATTCACTTAGAAATGTCACATCGTCATACCCGCCAAATCACAAATTGACTTATCCAAAAATAACACGGGTATACAGCTAACAGAAACGAATTCCTCCTCCACCAAACGTGAATACGTTTGAACAGATCAACTTACGCGATCCATTGGATATACTCTGTCAGACCTTCGTCCGTACAAGTTGTCCTAGGACTGGACAAACCGAAGGCACTATTCCGTATATCCATCTTAGTCACTGTTATCTAAGACTTATACAATAGCCCTTGCATTTTACTCCGTCTTCAATTATCTTTGGCATATATGATTCGCGACGCTTATGCCAATACAGAGTGGTTCTATAGATAATAATCCAACCGGTCTCTCCATATTAACAACGTTAAAATGGTCAAAACTTCGATAGTCTGTGAGTTAACTATCAAAGAAAAACAAGTGTGCAAACAACGATATTTTTTTTCCAGAGGGAAATTATATCGAAGAAACATCATTTAACATTAATCTCTTTAGTTCATTTATTTACTTATCTCCTGTTTCCCTATATTCAAAATTCATATTTTTCTTTTATCAGAAAACATTTCTGATCTTCGTTTGGAAAACATTTCCAAAACTCCTTTACGATCAAACCTTACCATTTCTTAGTTAAGAAGGAAGTCACTCAAGTTGGGGTATAATTACCTCTCAGACCTTAACTGAACAACGTTATAACTTCGAAATGGTCAAAGTTTATCTTTTAATCTTTTAACAACTTCTTTACGCCTTTCTCGGATTCAATTTTACTAATCCACTTCTATATTTAAAACAATGGTTATAACGATAACGTTATAATCCCTACTTTCGAATTATCTAACTTTAATTATAACTTCTATTCTTATTAGTGAAAAATGAACCTAACACTTATTTATTTATAAATAAATAAATATCTATTTAAATACTGGAAAGTATAAGTACTTTCCCGAATTCGATATAATCGAATTTGCTGATTAACTCTCTTCGAGAAATCTCTATTTGATTAACTCTCTTCGAGAAATCTCTATTTGATTAACTCTTCTTCGAATAACCTATACTGGATTAACTCCTTCTCGAATAAACGATATTCGATAATCTCTCTTCGAATAACTAATATTCGATAACTCTTCCTTTCAAATATCTCATATTTGAAAATCTCACTTTTATTAAACTATAATCGATAACTCCTTCCGATGAAACTAACATCGATAACTCCTTTCGATGAAACTAACATCGATAACTCCTTTCGATGAAACTAACATCGATAACTCCTTTCGATGAAACTAACATCGATTTATTTAACTCGACGAACTTAACTCGACTAACTTAACTTGACTCGACTAACTCGACTTACTTGGTTCGACCAATTCGATTCGATTAACTAGGCTCGACTAACTTGACTAACTTAACTCGACTTACTTGGTTCGACCAATTCGATTCGATTAACTAGGCTCGACTAACTTGGTCGAACCAACCGATCAACTTAACTTATTTAACTTAACTTATTTCTCAACTCGATCAACTCGGTTAACTCCTATCGAATAACTAGTATTCGATTAAACTCCATTCGCTTGACTCTAGATCGCAGCGATCACAATGGTTACGCCTGATTCCCTCAGGAAACATCCGACCGCCTTAGGCTATGTACAGCCCTGCGAATTACGCTAGCAGTCGTACGAGATGGCAACTTACCCTGAATAACTATGTTTGATTAACTCTATCTCAAATAACTACACTTGATTTACTCTAGTTCGTTTTAACTCTAATCGATTAACTCTAACTAATTAACTCCAACTGGTTAACTCTAACTGATTAACTCTAACTGGTTAACTCTATTTTACTAACTCGACTTGAGTAACCCCTTTCGAATAACATAATCGATTAACTAACTTTCGAATACCATATTCGATTAACTAACTTTCGAATACCATATTCGATTAACTAACTTCGAATACCATATTCGATTAACTCCTTCAAATACCATATTCGATTAACTCCTTCGAATACCATATTCGATTAACTAACTTCGAATACCATATTCGATTACTAACTCTCGAATACCATATTCGATTAACTAACTTCAAATACCATATTCGATTAACTCCTTCGAATACCATATTCGATTAACTAACTTCGAATACCATATTCGATTACTAACTTCGAACACCATATTCGATTACTAACTTTCGAATACCATATTCGATTAACTCCTTTCGAATGTCTATATTAGATTAACTAACTTCGAATACCATATTCGATTATCTAACTTCGAATACCATATTCGATTAACTCCTTCGAATACCATATTCGATTAACTAACTTCGAATACCATATTCGATTACTAACTTCGAACACCATATTCGATTACTAACTTTCGAATACCATATTCGATTAACTCCTTTCGAATGTCTATATTCGATTAACTAACTTCGAATACCATATTCGATTATCTCCTTTCGATGACGTTTATCCATTTTAAAAAGATCCCCTTTTTAACACGTTTATTCATTTATAAAGATTTACTATTAGTGACGGTTCTTTACTTTATAAATGTCCTTTTAATAACATTTTCCTTTTTATAACGGTTTCCTTTATAACCCAATTTCCTTTTTATTAACTCTATTTATTTTCTAAATATTCCCCTTTCAATTCTATTTGTAAATGGTTTACAAATATTTCTTTTCTCTATTTTATTCTATTTGCAAATGGTTTGCAAATATTCCCTTTTTCAAATTTATTCTTAAAATATTCTAACTCCTTAAATTTCCGGGAAAATTCGCCATAACCTCCTTTGTATCGGGAGCATCGGGAAAATCCCCAAACCCCCACACAGGCCTTTCCACTCAAAGAAAATGTTTTGAGATTATTTTCTTTTTCTATGTATCTCCTATTTATGAATATTCCAATTTATAAATATTCCTTATTTATAAATATTCCACTTTATAAATATCTCTTATTTATAAATATCCCATTTATAAATATTTCATTTTCAAATATCACTTATGAAAATATTCCCTTTTTTCAACATTTCGGTATGTTATGGTATTCAATCATATCAAATCACGATGTTCAATATCGTCCATACACACACAATCAACAACAGGTTATAATTCACATCATATATTAAAATATATGAAAAACAATAAAATAACTGTTGAGGAATCCAGTCGGATTCCTCCAACCTGTTCTCCTGCATCCACAGATGTTACACAATAAAATTTACATCACTTGCAGTTCCATATGATATATTCTGATAAACAGAATCAATATAGAAATTCAACTAACTGACTAGCAGTTCAATCAAACGGTCAACACACAGTCAATCAGTCAATATCTAACAGTTCTAAAAATACAACATGAAAATATAAACTGTTCAGAGTTGGTGAGTTTTACTCACATTGACACGTTAACCGTTGAATAACGGTTTGCGTTATTCGACTCAGTCGGACAATTTATTTTGCTATAAATTGTAACGGGCACCAATCCACTTCCAGTCAGCTTCATTGTGAAGCTCTCGTCCATACGATCCCAACGCAACTTACGGTTCGTCAATCTGATACTGTACGATGAGGATATTCAGTTTACAAGTTAACGCGTTATTTAAATTTTAAATAAACTAAACTTATTTTCCATTGGGCTTTAACCCTTTACCGTTGGCCCATCAAAAAAACCCAGACCCCCCTTCGTTAGCCTTCTTCCCCAAATGATAATACCGTAACCTGCTTCCTCAATACACCATAACTGAACTTCCCCAATATCAATAAATCTTGCTCTTCCACGGATTCAAGAATCGAGACCATCGTTAAACTCCTGGTCGAAATCCGCATCATCTCATCATAGACTGGAAATACTCGATCATTACTTTACTGTTTCCGTCCATCCTCCTGATTCACCGCTTCTGACCAACTTGACCTCATCGGAACCCCATCATGACGGCCACCATCGTCTTCACTTCAACCTCAGACCGGATCGGTGCTTTCCGACGCCCTATAGACCCTGACAGAATACAAAACCCAACCCTTCTTCTTAACTTTATTTTCCCACCACCGGCCACCTGAGGCCTTGACCCCATCACAAACTCCAGAAAACCCCTCCCTCACCATCTTCGAACTCAGACTACTTCCCGATCTCGCGACTTCCTCAGCGTCGAACAGAACTGTCGAACACGGCTACAGGTATCAAACTGTCTGAACTTCGAAACCACCATAGAAATCTCCTGCCAAACTTTACAAACTCACCTCATCTTTGCTCAACTCGTCGGTCCCCTTGAAAGTGCCAACCTCCACAGTCAGTGCTTCGATCGATGCTCCGAAGTCCTCAAATCCGATAACCCTAGAATCATTGTAAATTCCTTGAACCCCAGAAGTTCTGTCGCGCGGCATCAGATGGGTATTATCTTGGAGCCCTGCTCCTTGCGATTTCAAAGAACTCATCCTTGTGATTTATAGAATTTATTTGAATTTGATTGGAGTTTTTGAAATGAACGTTTTTGGTTTGGGAGGAATTACTGATGTCGCAAATTACTTGAGCAGTGGAAAGGATTAGGTTTAGAGAATTGTTGAGTGTTATTTATAGTAATTAATTTGCTTTGTGAAGGAAGGGCCACGTCTGTTGCTTTTGGGACCAAAGAAAACGAGTGGTTTGAGAAGAATGAAACGTGGACAGTTAAGTATCAAGGAATATGTTTATTTATTTAGGGATACCTCATTTCGTGAAATTTCGTTTGTTTACGACTGCTATAGACAGAAATGACCATACCGTTGTGATCAGCTCGGTGTCACGATCCCAAAAATGTAATAATACCGGTAAGTGGACTCATATTTTGAAACTTCAAAATGTTGATTTCAGGGTGCGAAATACTCCAAATAAAAAGTTGCTTATTTAATTAATTAAAAATTATAGTAAAATTCTAAAAATTAAATTATCACTATTTCCCAAAAGAACCTTATCTAAATTCAAGCCCGGTCTCTAGTTATAATGAATAAACCGGTCGATAAACGATTTTATAGCGACTATTTTAAAATTTGATTTGGGCATATCTCAAAATCTACACGACGAAATCCCGATTTTTATTTTCCACTAGAAAGATATACTCCACCAGCTCCACACGTTTCTTGCTTCACAGAAATCCGACTTAAAACGAATCCTGTACATTCTATTGAAGTTCAAATCGCCAAATAGCGAACTACCACGCCATTTCGAGCTCGGTTTTAATTATATTATAATTATACGTTCAAACTGACGTCGATTGAATATATTCGTCAATATAATTCAACTCTAAGTTGAATTAAATCCTAGGGACGACCCCGTTCACAGAATATTGTGATTCCCAATATTTTTGATTATTTCTGAATTAAATATATTATTTAATTATTTAATTTAATTAAATATTCCCTATTATTAAATTAACGACCATTTGAATTCTCTAAACCACCATTTATATAATTAAATTAATTAATTATATACCGCAGAAAATGCGGGTCATTACAATCCAATTATTTATTATTAAAAACCTGTATTAGTATCAATTTAAATTCCATATAAAATTTTTCTAATACTCTTAAACCTTTGAAAACATTCCACAAATCATTACTTACAGTTCGGAAAATCGTTTACGGGTTAAAACTTCAAATAGATTGTTTTCAAAGAAAGCATTACAATAGCATTCCAAAAGTGTTACAAAAGTGTTACAAAACAGTTATCTTAACTATTTTGATCAAAATATCGTTTATCTTAGCCAAAACTTAAACTTTACAATTGAAAACACCTTTTCATAATTTGTAATGATTTTACAAATTTTTCCATATTTTTAAATAATTTAAAAATATCTGTTTATAGTTATGGGCAACAATTGTTCTTACATCGATCTTTTCCAAAACGGTTTCAAACATAACTTGAAAATTATAACTCGAATTTAGAATCTGCTTTCACTCATTTGAAAGTTCTTGTTTATATAAATCAAATGTTTTTCGTTTCATGGAAATCCGATTCAGATTGCAAAAGTTATAAGCGTTTAAAGTTTGCATCTAAAATACGTAAATTGTCGTTATGCGACAAGCTCTATTTTTACCATAATAACCATTATTCTACGATACTTCAAAATATCTTAGAAAAATCATTATATCCTTATATAACCCCTTTAAAATCATTTAAATTTACTTTCCAAATTACTTTGGATCTAAAATTCAACTTTCATAAATTCCAATTCATTTCTGAATTCGAATAACTTCAAATTAACCTTCCCATTCGTCGGATCATTTAGGGATAGTCAGGGAGAGCAGGAAACTTCGTTTCCAAACCCAAGCCTAGACACTATCCTCTCTGTCATCCTAGAACGTTCTGGTGTATATTCTATTATTAATATAAAGATACATCGTTCATATTCAAATTTCAAAATCTCATTTTGAATTTAAATTGAAAATAATATGTTTTACCAAAACTGGTTTCAGATAGATATAAAGATCGTTGTACAGAATCAATACATAATTCAAATCATTTCCATTCCTAATTCAATATCTAAAAAGTTAATATTTAATTCAAAACTAACAATTTAAATATTATTTAATGATTGAATAAAATCGTATATAGGAAGGAGATTTTAAATCGATCACCCATATATTTCCACAACCACGGGGTGTGTGTGTAATATCATGCAATGAAATCATATTTATCCAAATGAACCATATAACCAGATGGATACGAATTCATTCATCACAAACAAACAATTTAACGGTGCACAAGCGTTACGGTCAATAACGCTTACCTGTGTTCAGTGTATTATCTAACTACATGCACATCCATTCACATAATAACATCCATCACACAATCATCATCAACAAATTTTTAATTATCTCAGCTAATTATAATTAACTAATTTAAACAAATAATTTTAAATTATATGTTCTCACCTAACACCTCTCTAAATCTTCACGGTAGGCGAACCTAGCTAAGAGAACCGTCGGATAGTATGTCAGCGCAACGTTTTCTTGACCAAAATATATATAATATAATATACACTAATCTATCTTTATATTATAAGAGGAGGAGGAGGAGAAATGACGAACTTTGGAAAGGTGGTGTTGGAAAGGAGGAAGACTTATGCCACGGAAACCATGGCCATAAGCTTTAAGAAGAAGAGAGAAAGAAAAGAAGTGAGAATGAATGAAAAAGTGGAAGGAAAGGGTGGTATTTATAGGAAAAGAGGAGTAAGGAGAGAGTGACACATCATAGGACATGTGTATTACATGCATGGAATGTTGCATGCAAAATTACAAGTGTCTTAACACTTGTAAAAAGGAGAAGGAATGTGTTTTTGGTAGCATTTACCTTAAACGTTATGAAAACAAAGAGCAACGCATTATACTAATGCTATTAATTTATGTTATTTTTGACAAATCCGATCGAATGACAAGTAGTATCAATAAATCCAAACTTATTAATAATCACTCTCATTTATAATTCAAGTAAAACTTATCATATAGCTTATCAAAATAAATAAAATAACAATTATTATTCTTGTAAAACCACAAAATAAATTTTCCTTTACCAAATTCATATTTTACAAATCAATATTATCAAAATTTGAAAATATTATTACTTAAACATAAATCTTGTAAATTAAATATTTTTTTTAAAATAAGTTTTTCTTATACAAAGTCATATTTAATAAAACAAAATACTTATTCAATAGTTAAAATTTATATTCAATCCTTATAAATCAATTTATATTTAGAAAATCAAAAATTATATAAATAAAAATCCAAATCAAACTTAGTTAAATTTCTGGAATGTTACAATCACCCCCCCTTAAAAACTTTTCATCCTCGAAAAGAAAGTCAGGTAAATTTAAACTCCTTCACAAATTTTAAATTCCAATTTCTCTCTCAACATACCAGAAATGTAATGGTCAGAACCATGGCTCATATCATTCTCAGGGTACTCTGTCTGATTCTCACTAAAGGTAGAGTCTAAGGTTACTTCTATGATCTCGTGATTACTAGGGTCGTCACGGGTCTTGTTTAAAAATCGCATCCTCTGAGTTAGACTCAGAGCTGCTATCCTACCATTAAGGAGAAACTGGGATAGATACTATCTAGTACTTAGAGGTCTATGACCCTAAGAAAATTATATTTCTACTTACTCTTACGGAACCCATGGTTTTCTTATCAATTATAAGACTAAGCGCTCAAATTAGATATTTAAATCCAAGTTCTCAAATAAAATTTTCCCTAATCGTTCAATTATCTTGCAATATAACATCTTGGCTAAATTCAGTATAAGAAATTCTATTGCTCTCAACACAAATCAAGTTCAATTTTAGAGATAATTCAAAATATTGGTTTCAATCTAAATTAATTCTCTTGTCCATGGCTTTATCAGAGCAGGGAAAAAGGAAGAATTTCGAAATAAAGTTGAGTAATGACAATTCGGAGTGATATTCAAAATATGACAATGGGTTGAGCAAAACCCAGCGACAAGGGAAGAGATAGAATTATATTTCCGAAATACTCATTCTATTTCAAATTTTTATTTCAATCATTTCCAATATAATCTCATATTAACCCATTTATAAGTTAACTTTTATATTCATTTAATATTCAAATTTTTGTTGTCATATTCACCTAATCGAATAACGCTTTTTTCTAAATCCACTTTAAAATTCAAAATATATAAAACCTCTTTTTCATTCTTGTTTAAATATCATGTCTTGTTTAGAAACATTTTCTTACTTAACTAGCCGTAAAATCTCTTAAAACAGTTTTATTTAAAAAAATACCACCACGCTTCCTCTGCGCACTCTGATTATGTGTATATTCAAACTAGTATTGGTAAAAACATCCCAAAACATTGATTTCAAAATTTCCGGAACCAAATCCTCAAAATTAATATTTAAAAATCCAAATTTTCTTGCATAAGTTGGATTCTATATTTCGAAGAAAGCTCATTTATTGAGGTTCTGTTACAAAATATCTTGGGCAAATTAAAGTTATCGACACGGTTTCACACGGCACAAAGAGGCAGACATAGATCAAGTCAAAATTCCATGTGCTCAAGTCAAGTAAAGATGCATAGAAGTTCCATGCTAATTTGTGCATGAAAGGTATACATAGACCAAATCAGGTTTCATGAGCTTGGAATGGAAATTCAACATCTAATGAGCATCAATAGGTGCAAAGGTTCAAATCAAATACTTGTCCAAATGCACATGATACAAAGGTCCGAATGACACTACTCAATAGCAGATGGTTGGAATTTAAATGGACAGTCTAGCCCAAGATGGGAACTCACATGCAAACAAGGATACAAATTCTAACAGTTTAATCATGGGATACTCGATAAATTTTCATAATTTTCCTCTTGAATAAATCTTACTTTAACAAATTCATTTTCTTCCTTTGTGCTTCAAGTGAATATTTGTTGAGAAATTTTCATTTGACCCACTCGTTCATGCCGGTTTCTCTTAACAAGGGAAAATATAAAATTCAATCGATTTGTTCAATACATATCCCATTTTATCATATTAACCTTGTTTCTCAAAATTCGTATAGCTTCAGGTGGAAAAATCGGTCTTCTCCCCCACTAAAGACATTTACCATAATTTTATTAAATTGTATCATCAAAATCGAAATATGGGGTGAACCAAGCTCGCTTACATGCATTTTCAAAATTTCACTTTTCAGTTCTTCAAGTGAGATTAGCTTCTAAAATATATACTTGCGGTTTTGACAAAATAGTCTGATTCACGCTTCTAATTATCAGTTAAGTATGCATTTAACTTAACTACCTTATGTTAAATTCATTTTTTCGCATATCCCATTTCATAACATAATACATTCAATACTTCGAAAGTCATTTGAAAAATCAATTTTACAATTGTGAGGACGTCGTAAAACACTTTCGATTGTTTATCTATACAGCTTTAAGTACTTCTTGACGTCTCGATCAGAAACATATAGTCATCCCACTTTCGAAACCCAAAAATAAGACTGATGATGATCGATCAATTTCCAGAATTATACCCAAGCGACTAGAATGTGATTCTATATCCATCTAGTATATACTGGACTTCATATATACGTTAGCTAGGTGTATATGCAAAATCCTTACATACTTGATCGTCCAACCTTGACGTCAAATAAATACTTGCAACCGTTTTTATTACACGCTGATTATCTTTCAAATCTATAGCTTTGAATTAACGATCTTCTTATATAAATCTTTTATATGTAGGTTGCAAAATATTTTGAAATTCTCATTCCAAGCTCGACGTTTTTTTTTTCAATACGCTTGTTAAAGCCCATTCACTAATCGCTTATTTCTCGATAACTCCGAACAGATCGACGCTGGATTTTCGAAGTTTTATCACAAAGAGCCCCTTTTATTTTGAAAGTATTTCCTTTAAAAATCTTATTTTCAAATCATCTTCAAAATATTTTATTTCAAATAATTATTATTTTCAAAAATGATTTACTTGTACAAAAATACCTTATATAGATTTCAAAAATACGCTCTCTCATCATAATATTCCGAAATCTCATTCTAGGGCATTTCTAACCCTATCTCTAATGAGATACTATAGCTCTGATGAGTCCTATCCTTTGTTCAAAATATGTTGTACCCGATAACTTTGTATAACCAAAGCTCTGATACCAACTTATAACGACCCGCCTTTTTGCCCAGTTCTTGCCGGTAATTAAACCGACTCAAACCGTTCAAAAAGACGAATTGTTATGGGTGCATACATATATTGAACAAAATAACAGAATTTTTCATTGCGAAATACAATGTTACATCAGAGTTACATAAAATATCAGAGTTACAACACATACAACGTAAGAAAAGAAAATATACTCTCAACGAAAGAAAATCGTATGATATAACAGAAGCTCCCATCTCTTACATGAACTCCAACTCTAAAAGCACTCTGAATCCTGCTCCAACGATCTATAACTGCAAACTAAACTACTAGCTGCCCGTGCAAAATTATGGGCACCCAGAATTTAGGTGAGGGAACAATAAACTCCAGGTCAGTCGTGGGACTGGTGTGAGAACTCAAAATAGTTATTATTAGGTTCATTTTAAAGTTGGGAATTTCACCGGACCACGCCGCTAACGCGGAACGGGTTTACTCCATGTGAATACATGTGCATATAATTACACAATGACCTTTTTAAAATGAAGTTATCATAAGCTCATCCCACATCACACAATGCAAGCGCACACCAGATGGGTGAGGTTTATCTTATGATAACCAAACATGCTTTCATACTTAAAATCCTCTTTCAAAGCCATAATATATATATGTATAGTGTGGAAAACATTTCTCCAATAAATGTATTAATCCTAGACGGCATAATACCCCATCCTATTATGTCGCCATATATATATATATATACAAACCAAAATCGTGTGGTACGTATTGGAGATTTGGTTTCCAACTTGATGATTCCTGGCACGAAAGATCAATCGGAACACAAAAGAAATGTAATCAAGGGTTTTTCATCCTGACGCGGACACCAATACAAATCGCGAGGTAGATCAACGGTTTTTGACCAGACGCGGCCCCCCGAACATACCCTATTCCATAAGTCATAAGTGGTTTCCCACTGCTGCAGCGGTCGTCATCAATTCATATATATACACAACCTAACCGCCAGTTTCTCATCATCCAGGGTGTGAGGTTTGTCGATGTCACGTCATACACAAAGCTTATGCTTCGATAAGCCATTCTTTGATCATCACTAGCTCGTTTCCTAACTTGGGTATGTCACATTGACAATTCACGACATATCACTGATTTCAATCAATGCATACCCTCTAAGTTCATATGACATAGAGACGAGGATAATATATTGCCACAAATCCGATATTCATTAACGGAAATCAGTGCTATGCAGTTAATTTCAATGTCAGACACACCATCAATACAAGACCGTTCTGGGTCTGAACGGAACAACCCGAAAATACTTAAATTTGTTTAGGTCTCATGCAACTCACATCTCATATCGGGTGGCCTACCCAACCGAGACATTAATCAACAATCAATCTAAACAATTCAAATATTCCCGGTCTTCATTCGTCGTTTACCAAGTCCTGAATTGCTTCATAACGTCGTATTATTACTTGGAATGGTTTTCGAACATATGCTCGATCTCGGTCTTTCCAAGTAATAAGCGTACTTTAAACAGTAGCTATGGTTCACACAGGCTTTTCAATTCAAATCTCCTTCCACATAGTTATCCATTCATTTACAACTAAAGATTTGAATTTCTATAATTTCGTACATCTCGTTATCATCTTAAATTCTTCTTTGAAATCAAATAGTATACCTTCGCTTCAATTTCTTACTTTTAATTCCCTCGGATCGAAGATTTTGACTAAATTCCAATTATGATACGAATTTCCACAACTCAATCTTATTGGGTTTCAAGAATGGTATTATTGAAGATACGATTCACGACAGAACCCAAATCAATTGTCATTGAATCATAAATTACACAGAAATTTTATCCACTTATATTCGATATAAATTCTCATAATCAACGAATACTATAAGTAGAATATCTTTCAAATTCCCCAGATAGTATACATTTACATCATGAGGTTCATACCAAATATCGAAGATTCTTTCTATCTAGCTTATTTAAATCAAGGTGAGAACCCGTACCTTAATTAAAAGGTTTATTCAACTCTTTGACATTAGATCTGGATAGAAATACCATCAACTTATCTTCAATATTAATTTCCGTATCCATCTCATATTATAAGTGGAATAACGGTGAAATACCCTTTTAAATTCCTCAGATAATAAGAGTTTTCATTTACCGAACTAATATCAAACATTCGAAGATTTATCTCCAACCATATCCAGTTATTTATTATTAAAAACCCGTAATAGTATCAATTTAAATTCCATATAAAATATTTCTAATACTCTTAAACCTTTGAAAACATTCCACGAATCATTACTTACAGTTCGGAAAATCGTTTACGGGTTAAAACTTCAAAATAGATTGTTTTCGAAGAAAGCATTTCAATAGCGTTCCAAAAGTGTTACAAAAGTGTTACAAAACAGTTATCTTAACTATTTTGATCAAAATATCGTTTATCTTAGCCAAAACTTAAACTTTACAATTGAAAACACCTTTTCATAATTTGTAATGATTTTACAAATTTTTCCATATTTTTAAATAATTTAAAAATAGCTGTTTATAGTTATGGGCAACAATTGTTCTTACATCGATCTTTTCCAAAACGGTTTCAAACATAACTTGAAAATTATAACTCGAATTTAGATTCTGCTTTCACTCATTTGAAAGTTCTTGTTTATATAAATCAAATGTTTTTCGTTTCATGGGAATCCGATTTAGATTGCAAAAGTTATAAGCGTTTAAAGTTTGCATCTAAAATACGTAAATTGTCGTTATGCGACAAGCTCTATTTTTACCATAATAACCATTATTCTACGATACTTCAAAATATCTTAGAAAAATCATTATATCCTTATATAACCCCTTTAAAATCATTTAAATTTACTTTCCAAATTACTTTGGATCTAAAATTCAACTTTCATAAATTCCAATTCATTTCTGAATTCGAATAACTTCAAATTAACATTCCCATTCGTCGGATCATTTAGGGATAGTCAGGGAGAGCAGGAAACTTCATTTCCAAACCCAAGCCTAGACACTATCCTCTCTGTCATCCTAAAACATTCTGGTGTATATTCTATTATTAATATAAAGAGACATCGTTCATATTCAAATTTCAAAATCTCATTTCGAATTTAAATTGAAAATAATATGTTTTACCAAAACTGGTTTCAGATAGATATAAAGATCGTTGTACAGAATCAATACATAATTCAAATCATTTCCATTCCTAATTCAATATCTAAAAAGTTAATATTTAATTCAAAACTAACAATTTAAATATTATTTAATGATCGAATAAAATCGTATATAAGAAGGAGATTTTAAATCGATCACCCATATATTTCCACAACCACGGGGTATGTGTGTAATATCATGCAATGCAATCATATTTATCCAAATGAACCATATAACCATATGGATACGAATTCATTCATCACAAACAAACAGTTTAACGGTGCACAAGCGTTACGGTCAATAACGCTTACCTGTGTTTAGTGTATTATCTAACTACATGCACATCCATTCACAAAATAACATCCATCACACAATCATCATCAATAAATTTTTAAGTATCTCAGCTAATTATAATTAACTAATTTAAACAAATAATTTTAAATTATAAGTTCTCACCTAACAGCTCTCCAAATCTTCACGGTAGGCGAACCTAGCTAAGCGAACCGTCGGATAGTATTTCAGCGCAACGTCTTCTTGACCAAAATATATATATAATATAATATACACTAATCTCTCTTTATATTATAAGAGGAGGAGGAGAAATGACGAACTTTGGCAAGGTGGTGTTGGAAAGGAGGAAGACTTATGCCATGGAAACCGTGGTCATAAGCTTTAAGAAGAAGAGAGAAAGAAAAGAAGTTAGAATGAATGAAAAATTGGAAGGAAAGGGTGGTATTTATAAGAAAAGAGGAGTAAGGAGAGAGTGACACGTCATAGGACATGTGTATTACATGCATGGAATGTTGCACGCAAAATTACAAGTGTCTTAACACTTGTAAAAAGGTAAAGGAATGTGTTTTTGGTAGCATTTACCTTAAACGTTATGAAATCAAAGAGCAACGCATTATACTAATGCTATTAATTTATGTTATCTTTTGACAAATCCGATCGAATTACAAATAGTATCAATAAATCCAAACTTATTAATAATAACTCTCATTTATAATTCAAGTAAAACTTGGCTAATTAAAAATTAACTAATTTAAACAAATAATTTTAAATTATAATTTCTCACCTAACAGCTCTCCAAATCTTCACGGTAGGCGAACCTAGCTAAGCGAACCGTCGGATAGTATTTCAGCGCAACGTCTTCTTGACCAAAATATATATAATATAATATACACTAATCTCTCTTTATATTATAAGAGGAGGAGGAGAAATGACGAACTTTGGCAAGGTGGTGTTGGAAAGGAGGAAGACTTATGCCATGGAAACCATGGTCATAAGCTTTAAGAAGAAGAGAGAAAGTAAAGAAGTGAGAATGAATGAAAAAGTGGAAGGAAAGGGTGGTATTTATAGGAAAAGAGGAGTAAGGAGAGAGTGACACATCATAGGACATGTGTATTACATGCATGGAATGTTGCAAGCAAAATTACAAGTGTCTTAACACTTGTAAAAAGGAGAAGGAATGTGTTTTTGGTAGCATTTACCTTAAACGTTATGAAAACAAAGAGCAACGCATTATACTAATGCTATTAATTTATGTTATCTTTTGACAAATCCAATCGAATGACAAATAGTATCAATAAATCCAAACTTATTAATAATCACTCTCATTTATAATTCAAGTAAAACTTATCATATAGCTTATCAAAATAAATAAAATAATAATTATTATTCTTGTAAAACCACAAAATAAATTTTCCTTTACCAAATTCATATTTTACAAATCAATATTATCAAAATTTGAAAATATTATTACTTAAACATAAATCTTGTGAATTAAATATAATTTTTTTTTAAAATAAGTTTTTCTTATACAAAGTCATATTTAATAAAACAAAATACTTATTCAATAGTTAAAATTTATATTCAATCCTTATAAATCAATTTATATTTAGAAAATCAATAATTATATAAATAAAAATCCAAATCAAACTCAGTTAAATTTTTGGAATGTTACACAGACCAACCTATCTACGGAAATAATGAAACCGTATGCAAAAAACAAATAAAAATCAATTTGCTTCATTCCTTAATTATTCTATCTTAACCAATATGTGTATATCATGACAAAAAATATAAATAGATCCAACTATAAAAAGTATACAAACCAACAATATGCACATCATGAGACTTCATAATTCATATGTATTACATGTAACCTTAAGTAAATAAAGAAATAAATCAGAGTAAGTGTAACTAACAACATAATTATCGGTATATACTTGTGGCTTAATAAAGATTGGCCTGTTGTTGTGAAATTCAAATTCAAATACCAAACTTAAATCCAAAAACACAGCAGAAGGTTAGAACGTTGATTGTGATAACCCCAAACTTCCATTGTGCGAAAGCAAGGGTAATCATTGGAATATAACACATAAACAATAACAACAGAACAGAAATATAGAATTACAACAGATAATGTACATCAAATCACACTAGGAATAATATATCATCAGAGTTTCATAGCATAATAGGATCATACTTAGTACATAATACAGTTTTCAACTTAATATAAAATGTCTGCAGCAGAATCGAACTTAATATACTAAATGAAATCTGAACAACATAATAGAAATGATTAGATTCATCTTCAGCTACATAGCTATCCAGAATGAATCTACTAAAACCTGTATATAAGTTTGCCCATGTGGAAAAGAGGGCACCTGAGTTTGCAAAGTGAAACAAACTACGAGTCAGTCATGGAACTGGTATGAGAAATCTTAATTAACCTATTTAATAATAAGGCTAATCACAGGACCACGCCGCTAACACAGAACGGGTTTACTCCATTGGATTGCCAGTGCATAAATAAAGTAAATCGTTAAACAACACAATGCTTTTTAGAAAAATGAAACCATTATAAGACTCAAGTCCCATCACCCAATGCAATGCAAACCGAAGGATAGAGTTTTACCTTATAATGGTCAAAAATGCTTGATATGATAAAACGGATTTGATATTATTATTATTTTATATATATTTCAAAAACATTTCAATCATAATGTATCAATCATAGATGGCATAGCTATCATATACTATGTCGCCATATATAAGTTTATAATCAAAACCGTATGGGTCATATTGGAAGTTAGATTTCCATCATGAACAAGACAAGGGATTGTCCTTACCGAATTCGAGACAATCTATCCCATGTCTTAGGAAAAGTACTCAGTCAAGCCCTTAGGATTGCCTGGGCCGATCCACACATATGTTAGTGGATTAGTTATGCCTGAACAATACGTCTCCCCTCCCCGTGGGACGTAAATAGCGCCACTAGGGACTCAAATCCGAGGTACCTCGCTTTCCATCATCCACATAAGTAAAAATATCTGAGCTTGTAAAACCCAGACACCACTTCTAGCTAGAAAGAAACACATGTTCTCCCTGGGTCCTTCTCTCGTTTCTCGTTCATATTGGGGTTTGAAGCTCGCGAAGTAATGCTATACACAAAGCTATGCTACAATAAAGATGTGCTTTGATCATCAACCACAAAGCTCTGTTTTTCAACAATAGGCCTTAATCATTTGCATCTTGGCATGCCACACTGACAATTCACGCCATGCGACTGATAACCATCAATATATAACCTCTGAGCTCGTGTGTCTCGGAGAAGGATGTTAAGCAAGAGAATGAATTCTCCGCCACCAAACAGATATATATTAAATAGAAATCAATCATCATAGAATAAAATTCAATGTTAGACATACATCCATTTACAAGTCCGTTCTGGGTCTGAACGAAACCGGAGACACCTTATTCCTCATCCCATATGTCCAATATGGAAGAGAGATGCTCGCTAATCTGGACAAACAACAAGTACGTCCGGACAACTACCACTATAACCCTTTCCTAGGAGAAAATCAGTCCAGGGCATCAGTAGTCATCCATTCGATGTGAAGATCGTCAATCTTCAATCACCGTCTTCAAATCTTCGATTTCCAATCGTCGTATAATTATTTGAAATGAGAGTTAACTCGGACTTTTCAAATAGTTCTCGAATATATATAATTTAGATCAATTCTTTTCATTCCATATCGTTTATAATGTTTTATAACGATTTATTGCTATTATTATTTATTCAAGAATAACCATTTTCAATTAAACGACGCTTCGGGTCATTACATGGCCTTGGCGCTGTTTTCATCAAAATTTGATTTACATATTTCTCAAAATCTAACCGTTGGATCTTAGCAAACTTTATATCATTGGAAAGATCTTTCCAAAAAGAACCCAACGGTTCCAGTTTTGGGAAAATCCGACAATCAGATCTTTTGGTATAATCGTTTGAAGTTACGATTTCAAAACGTGAACTACAGCATCGCGATTCGTTTTATTTTAATTTATATTTATATATAAATATATAAATACAAATCGTTCAACGATTTCAACACCATTTTTAATTCAACATTGAATTCTTTTATATATGAAATGATATATTACATTAAAAATGAAATTTTAATGTTAAAACAAATCTTATCACATTTTGAATCTTTCATATGATTTCACACTTATATAAAAATGTGAAATTTTATTTCAACCTATCATTACATTGGAAAATGTACTCTTTTATTTCAATATATTATTACATTGCAAAATGAAACCTTTTATTTCAATGTATTATTACATTTCAAAATGTAATCTTTCATTTCAATGTATTATTACATTGCAAAATGTAATCTTTTATTTCAATGTATTATTACATTTCAAAATGTAATCTTTTATTTCAATGTATTATTACATTGCAAAATGTAATCTTTTATTTTTTTTCTTTGATTACAAATAAAGATGTAATCTTTTATTCTTTTCTTTATCTACAATGAAAATGTAAGTTTTTTTCATCCTTTATTTACATTGAAAAATGTAAATTTTTATTCCATACTTTGTTTACATTGAAAGATGTAAATTTCTATCTCATACTTTATTTACATTGAAAAATGTAATTTTATATTAGATTCTTTATTTACATTGAAAAATGTAATCTTCCTAATGAAATCTTTAATTTCATTAAAAATGTAAACTTCAAGGAAAAAACATATTTTAAATGGCAATGAACATTTTTAGTGTTTAATTCACATTAAAATGTAAATCCCAATGTCAATATATTTTATTTTCAAAATGTTTATTTTTAATATTGCATTAACATTACAAATGTGAAATGCAATGTAAATACATTTTTATTTATAAATGTTTTATTTTTAATGTTGTATGTACCTTAAAAATGTAAATGTCAATATTAATACATTTTTATCTATCAACGTTTATTTTAATGTTTTATATACATTAAAATGTAAATTCCATATCAATAAATTTTTATTTCAAATGTGTTTATTTTTAATGTTGCATTACATTAAAAATACAAAATCCAATATCAAAACATTTTTTATTTCAAAATGTCTATTTTAATGTTGCATTGCATTAAAAAATGTAAAATCCAATATCAAAACATTTTTATTTCAAAATGTCTATTTTAATGTTGCATTACATTAAAAAAATGTAAAATGCAATGTAAATACAGTTTATATTACAATTTTTATTTTAATGTTGAATTACATTAAAAATGTAAGATCACGTGTAAATTCATTTTTTTCCTAAATGTTTATTTTTAATGTCGCATTTACATTAGAAATGTAAAATCAAATGTAGATTCATTTTTTTATGAACAAATGACCATTTTTGACTACATTGAAAATGTAGATTTTATGTTGACATATAATGATCATTTTCATATATATATATATATATATATATATATATATATATATATATGTATATATATAGTAAAAATCTGACTTTCATATTATTCAAACAATTAATATATAATAACATGAATGTTTTATAACACAAAAATATTTCAGAAAATTTCGGCAGCATAATGGTAGGGTAATTAAAACCAGCACTGTCCCGATGTACGGCTCCTCGCACTACCTTAGGCCTCGCGACGTTTACAAGAGGTTTAATTTCCTAATACATTTTTCTAGGAGATCTAACGCCACAATATCAATAATTTTCATTTCAACTACAATCAACTACCTAAAAATCGACCAATTACACACCACAAAACAATCAAGTCGTCCATGGTCTGTGGACGACGGGTGTCGACAGTTTCTAAACTCCGTCTACATCCTAATATAATTTTATTTAATTAATTTGGATTCAGAAATCTCACATCGTTGTTTAATTTCTTCTAAAATTGTAGAAGGCTCCAAAAAAATTTCGGTCAGTTCTGAAATGTAGATCTCGAATTTACGGTCCCAACGAATCCTGTTTCATCGAATTTCGTTGTCGTATGAGCGAGATATGATTTTATGATGTTTGTAAACAATTTAAATATAATAATTAAATTAATTTCAATAATAAAATAACCTTCTTCTCTAATCAATCTCGTGTCCGATAGTTTTCAATACCCAGGTTCGAACCTAGGGTTGAATTTCGCTTCCAACTGGTGAGGCTTCAGGACGATCAGACTTCGCATCGGCGTGGAGCTAGGAGGCACGCTCCTGTCGATGGTGGTAGGCCCCCCTGCGATGGCGAATCGGCTGAGCGGAAGCGGTGGAAAGTCGGCTACTTTGGAGGCTCGGTTCTCCTTTCTCGCTCCACTATCCGATTCGAACCTTGTTTGGATTTGGAGTTGAGAGAATTCTCTACGAAATCTTCCAAAGAAGTGATGGATTTCGATGAGCGGATTTGGAGTAATCGAGGAGAGATGCTGGGAGGTTTTTCCGTCGTTCGACAGTGAGAGGCAGCTGAGAAGAATACGATTTGGGTTTATATGCTATATGCGTATTTATACTGTATTTCTATTTTATTTTTATTTTGTTTAATTCCATTTAATTTCAATTTAATTCCTATATGGCTCTTAACTCCAAATCAAACCCAACGAGTATTGCCCCTAGCTAAATACCCCCATTCCGGACACAATAGAATATGTACCGTAAGCCAATTCAATTGTTTCGATAGGTTTTTCTTTAAATTTAAATATAAACATTCAATTATTTAATTTTGATCATACATTTTAATTTACCAGGGCCACTTACTGACTCCAAAAATTCCCGAAAAATAAATCTAGCTACGTTTTGATGAAACGGTTCTAGTAAAATTAATTTCGTCAAATTTGAAGACCGTTTGAAAAATGACCATTTTTTGGTCGATCGAAATTGACTGAAATTGACAAAACACATTTTCATTTTCCACACTCACATATTAATTCAAAAAATTATGAAAATTGGAATCCTGCAATAATTTGACATTCCGGATCCAATCGGGGTGGTTTCGTCGAAAACGGAGGTCGTCTGAAACATGGCTATTTATACAAGCTATATATTATATTAAATTCCATAGCGATTATTTTGAATATTCAAATGACCATAACTTTTGATTCCTGCTTTGAAATTTCAATTTTTCGAATGCATTGGAAAGATTTTCTTAAACAGATTTAAATATTTTTGATTTCACTAAAATCTGATTTATTTTGCATCCTGTACTGTGAGTCAAAGTTCGAATTCAAATTTTCAAACTACCGCGCTATTTCTAAATCCTTTTAAAATTAAAATAAATATATTCGTTCCAACTTCGATTTAAATAAATTTTATTCGTTATTATTTAAAATAAATTATTAATTTAAAATTCAATAAAATAACCAAAATAAAAATTTTAAATTGGTTCTGATTTTCTGGGTTGTTACTTTCTCCCCCACTTAAAACCTTTTCGTCCCTGAAAAGGAAACAACAATAAAGTAGGAAACAGAACGGAAAATGTAAAATATGTAAATGTACCTTACACTAGAGCTAGTCAGAGATATCCACTCTGTAGCGGGGATAAGCCTGTTTGATGCTATCCTCGGTCTCCCATGTACAGTCTCTGGGATCTCCACTGCACTTTAACTAGATGAATTCTTTTGTTCCTCAAAACTCAGGTTTCTTTGCCAATGATATTTACCGACTCCCTTCTTACTGCTAAGCTCAGGGTAATCTCCAAATCTTGCTGCGCAGCTTCCTCCACAATCAAGTCTGGATCATGTACATGCTTCCGAAGTTGAGACACATGGAATACATCATGTACCCTTGGCAACCAGTCAGGCAACTGAACCCTGTAAGCGAGAGTTCTAATCCTTTCTAGAATAGGGAATGGACCAATGAATCTAGGAGCCAACTTCCCAGTCTTCCCAAAACGAACTACTCCTTTTAGTGGAGAAACTCTCAAGTACACATAATCGCCAACAACAAATTCCAAATCCCTTCTTCTAGAATCTGCATAACTTTTCTGTCGGCTCTGAGCAGTCAATAATCGCTTCTTGATAAAATCAACTTTGTCTTAAGCTTCACGAATCATGTTGGGACCCAATACCAGCCTATTGCCTGGTTCTACCCAACATGCAGGAGATCTACAAGGCCTGCCGGACAATGCTTCAAATGGCGACATTTGCAAGCTTGCTTGGTAACTGATATTATAAGAAAAATCAACCAAGTGCAAGTGATCTCCCATGATCCGCCAAAGTCAAGAATACATGCCCGCAACATGTCTTCTAGTATACGGTTCACCCTCTCAGTCTGGCCATCTGTTTGAGGATGATAAGTGGTGTTCAGATTTAATGTTGTCTCCAACTCCTTTTGGAATGCTTCCCAGAATTTACTTGAAAATATCGGATCACGGTCACTAACAATGCTACTGGGAACTCCATGTAGTCGGACAATTTCTTTGAAATAAAATTTCACCAAACTTTGTGTTGTTCTAGTTGATCTGACAGGAATAAAATGGGCAGACTTTGTGAAACGATCAACGATAACCCAAATACTATCATTACCTTTCCTGGTTCTGGGCAAGCCATTAATAAAATCCATGGAAATTTGATTCCATTTCCAACTTGGAACTTCTAGTGGTTGTACCAATCCGGCAAGTTTTTGCTGATCACTCTTGACTTGTTGGAAAGTAGAACACCTGCTGACATAAATGGAAATGTCTCTTTTCATAGATTTCCATCAAAACGTTTGCTTGAGATCATGATACATCTTACTCACCCCTGGATGAATACAAAGCTTGGATTTATGACATTCATCCATTACTTATCTTCTAAGCTCAAGGATATTCGGGACACAAATTCGGCCTTTTATCCTTAGAACTCCCTTGTTATCAATTTGGAAACTCGATGGTTCGCCTTCTCGAACTCTCTTACTAATTCGCTGAATAAATTCATCATCCTTCTGAAGATCAGAGATTTTGTCAATCAATGAAGGTGTAATGATAAGGTTGGCGATGATAAGATTGTCGACGACCGCATTCTTCCTGCTGAGCGTATCGTCTACAACATTGGCTTTCCCTGGAGTATACAAGGTGTCCAGATCATAGGCTGCAAGAAATTCTAACCAACGTTGCTGCCTCAAATTCAAGTCCCTTTTGAGTGAACAGATACTTCCAGGATTTATGATCTGTATACAATTTGAACTTCTCACCCAAAAGATTGTGCCTCCATATTTTCAAGGCAAACACGATGGCCAACAACTCAAGATCATGAGCAGGATATCACTTCTCATGTGGCTTCAATTGACGGCTAGCAAAAGCAACTACTTTAGTCTCTTTGCATTAATACTGCACCAATACTTTCAATAGATGCATCTGCCCAAACTTTCAAATCTTGATTTCCATCAATAATAGTCAACACTGGAGCAGTAGTCAACCTTAGTTTCATCTCTTGGAAAGCTGCCTCACATTCAGGTGTCCAATTAAACATTGTATGCTTCTTTGTAAGCTACGTTAATGGACAAGGTAGTTTCAAAAAATCCTTAATGAATTTTCGATAATAGCCAGCCAATCCTAGGAAACTTCTGGCTTCTATAGGAGTGCTAGGCTGCTTCCAATCTTGAATGGCTGTGATTTTACTTGGATATGCTGAAATTCCTTCCTTCGATACTACATGACCGAGGAACTTCACTTCTTCTTGCCAGAATACACATTTTGAAAATTTGGCTTTTAATACATTCTTTTTCAGAATTTCCAAAACTTGTTCCAAATGCTTTTCATGCTTGGCAGATGACTTGGAGAAGATTAAAATATCATCAATGAAAACCTGTCAAATTTATTCAGAATAGCACGGAATACTCGATTCATTAAATCGCCAAAATAAGCTGGAGCATTGCATAAGCCGAATGACATTACTTGTAACATCCCGTATGTTAAATAACTTGTTATAACATAAATCAGAGCAGAATTAAATTTAATATTCTGAATCAGGGGAAACGGGCTGTGCCATTGCGTTCGTCTCGGAAAAATACGCGAAATAGAGTCCGAGTTTACGTAAATCGGAGTCCGTATGACCAAGTTATGGCCCGTCAAAGTTTCACGAAAAATCAAAAACGAAAACTGCTCATGTTTTGAGGCCCGGGATGAGTTTTGGGCTGTTTTTTTGGGCCCTAAATGGTTCCTACACTTGACTTCTTCCCCAAGACATGCTTTAAAGGCTAGGATTGGTTCTAGGGTATATCCTATGGTCCTAAAACATCTAACTAATCTATATATACACCCTAATACCCCCCCCCCTTATCCTTACCAAAAATAGATCTAAGGCCATTATGCCACCACTTAGAAAATTGGAGAGCCTCCACTAAAAATCCTAAGAGGGTTTGCAAGCTAATCTACATCTTCTTCTACTTAATCATTGGGATTTGCTTCATTTAACTTGCTAATCTTGTTTTGGTGAGCTTCTATCCCCTTAATAATCAATTATTGAATTGATTATGATAAGATGTGATAAAGTATGGCTATGTTTGTGGATCCATATATTTATGCAAGCTTGATGTAGTGAATATTATGTGTTTTGCAAGTTATATGCCTTATGCCATGCAAGTTTCATAATATGTAATCATGATATTTTTATGCAAGTTGTTTCATGATGTTTATGATGCAAAACACTAAGTGAATATGGATCCATTATGCAAACATGTTATGCAAGTATGTGAGTATTTATGCAAGTCATGTATATGCTTATATGCATGTTTAACATCTTATGCAAGTATATGAATGTTTATGCAAGTTATGTATATGTTGAAATGAAAGTTTAACATAATATGCAAGCCTATGCAAGTATGTGAATGTTTATGCAAGTTATGTATATGTTGAAATGCAAGTTTAACATAATATGCAAGCCTATGCAAGTATGTGAATGTTTATGCAAGTTATGTATATGTTGAAATGCAAGTTTAACATAATATGCAAGCCTATGCAAGTATGTGAATGTTTATGCAAGTTATGTATATGTTGAAATGCAAGTTTAACATAATATGCAAGCCTATGCAAGTATGTGAATGTTTATGCAAGTTATGTATATGTTGAAATGCAAGTTTAACATAATATGCAAGCCTATGCAAGTATGTGAATGTTTATGCAAGTTATGTATATGTTGAAATGCAAGTTTAACATGATATGCAAGCTTATGCAAGTATATGAATGCTTATGCAAGTATGTGAGTGCTTATGCAAGTTAAGTATATGCTAAAATGCAAGTTCTACATGTTATGCAAATCACATGTATGATGATATGTAAGTTCATATGCAACATGTTATGCAAATCACATGTTTGATGATATGTAAGTTCATATGCAACATGTTATGTAAGACACATGTTTGATAATATGCAAGTTTGGGTTGAATATAGTTGGGTTAATATATGCTCATATATGCAAGTTGACATCCTCTTAACCCATGACAAAGTTGTATGCTAAACCCATGATAGTTGTGATGGATCTTCCCCTTTATTATGTCATGAAATGAGAACGATTTACGTGGGGAAACGATGGGGTTGGTAAATATGTTAATTAAAGCATGGTTGGGTATGATTAAGCATACCATAAAAATAAATTACCATAAGTGGGAATTTACCTATTGAGTTAGGTCTACCCCATGGGAATTTACCTATTGAGTTAGGTCTATCCATATTATGGAAAACTTGATATTAATTAGGAATAATTAATATGGGGGTGATTAATTAGGTGTAATTAATCGACTAAGACACGAGGTTGGACTCATTTGTAGTGTAAAACTGCCCGGACCCGACCGGCTTAACAAGTTGCTACAAATGTCAGCCCAATGTGAGAGGTCTTAGCCATAAATTAAATACGTGATTAAGGTAAAGACACGAGGTTAGACTCTGTTATGACGTAAGACTGCCCGAACTCTACCGGCTTAACCAAGCGGTCATAACAGCCAGTCTAATGTGGGAGGTCTTTATGGGAGATCACGGTCTTAATTAATTAAGAAACACTTAACCATATTAGCATGTAGTGGGACATGAGGGGTTAAGTGGGTGCCTTGGGTGGCATATAGTAACTAGTGGGGGTGCCTTGGGTGGCATGAGGAAACTAGTGGGTTGCCTTGGGTGGCAATAGAAAATACGATAAGAATACTTAACCAAAGTGGAACATGTAACTAAACATGATTAAAGGGTTAAGTAAGTGCCTTGGGTGGCATGGGGAAATCAAGTAAGTGCCTTGGGTGGCATGTGGGAATCAAGTAAGTGCCTTGGGTGGCATGCGAAAATCTAGTGGGTGCCTTAAGGGGCAATTGTAATATAATTGGATGACTTAACCAAACCTTAACATGTAAGGGGGCATGATTATAAAAAGGGGTTAAGTGGGATGCACTAGATAAAATGACAAGCTTAAGTAGTAGCTTGTGGGGGGCCCATTTCAACCAATATCCCAAACGTATCTTTGTGGGCTCGACCCATGTCGAGTGACGGGACACGCATATTGGGCTTGATTATAAGAGGCCAAAACGGGGTAGCGGTGGCAACGCAAGTCCAACGGGTTACATATGCGTGTGTGGGCCCGGGCTGGTAGATAAGCCGTTGTTGCATCGTGTAGATATAAAGCCGTGCACCGTTGATAGTATTGGGTAGCCACTTTAGGGGAGTGATACACCCCACTGTGGGACCAGCACGGGTATCTACGTTAGGGAGCCGATCGCTTGGGGTAGTGGGGTACACCTAGTAGAGATAGGGGCAGACGGCACCTATGTAGTCAACTAGGGTACAGGAAACTACTGGTTATATCTATCTTTGATATCCTTGGGTGGGATCAACCTTTGAGTAGGAGTGACTGGTGTGGTGCAGTTAGTAATTATCCTTGGGTGGGTAGATGTGTCTTTACGGTTATCTTAGTTCGTCCTGTGTTCGTGGGCAACTTAGTGTAGTCATTATCCCCAAAGATACCATACCGAGTTCATATCATACCCTAATTACTTTAATAATTGTATTATTAAGGAGATAGGGTTCACTCAGGCTTATGTCTGACCCCCGTTGTTTTTATCTTTTTCCTTCAGGTCCTCAGGTTGGGCCTAGTGCTAGTGGGCTTTGATCAGTTTGCTTTATCTATCTCTTGGAGCTTGGACCGTAGATGTAGAGCTCAGCTTATCTTATCTTTTCTGTTATGGCTATTTGTTATGAGTAGTGGGATTATGTACTTATTTTATTCAGGATGGATATTTTGTACTTGACTCTTGTTATGGTTTTATGATGTAACCAAACATGTTTTACTTTCCGCTGCTATGAGATGATGTTTTAAATTTTCAAGTATTACATTATATCTGTCTTGTTGTAATTTTACTGTTCTATACTCACTAAAAATACTCCACCGATGCTATGGCATTCCCTTAGTGAGTGACTATAGCGGGTGTGGGGTGTTACACGTGGTATCAGAGCTTAAGGTTACCAGAACAGATAAAATTTTTAGAAAAACTATTTTCTAAGAATATTTTTGAAAGGAGTATTTTCGAAAACATGTCTTTTAAGAGAAAAGTTTTTGAAAGAAAAGCATAATCCCCAATAGCCATATCTATATCTTTCGAATTCTCCATTTTGAATCTCTTCCTCTCTCTCATTTTGAGTTTCCCCTCCGCGTATAGATGATCTTTCTAAGATGGATAAGGATGGAAAACCACTTCAAGGGACTCAGACGTAAATCTGGTTAGAAGTTGGTTCAAGAAGAGAGGAAGGCTCAAATAGTTGTTTGGTTAATGAAGGGTGAAACCTCATTGGTGGGAGGTTGTGAGTGGAGAATAGGGAAGAGGAAGGCTAGTAGTTATCCTTTTGAGAGGAATAGGACACGTTATTAGGATTGTCCAAAGAAGCAAGGGCAAGGTATGGAATCTTCTGGGGGGTAATTGTATTCCCTCACGACTAAGGTACCAGATGGGGATAAGACCGTCTAGGTTGGAATTTGGATTTCTTTATTATCCGATTCAAACTTTATTTGATCCTGATATATCGAGTTCGTTTATCTCACCATTGATAGTTGAGTCACTGCACTTAGACACCAGTTTGGTTGATGATCCCTTAGTTGTTTCAAACCCAATTGGGCTCCATGGTGTGGTTGGGTTTGAAAGTTTTTATACTTAGCATTGAGTTTAGATGTGATGCTTGTTGGGCTTCACGGGCTATGGGTTAGTTCTGGGCATGGACTGGTTATCCAGTAGGGGTGCCGTTTTTGATTTTGGAGGAAGAGTTGTTAGGCTTATGGGCCGCTTGGGTAACACTCTCGAGATCTCTTGTAATCCCATAGAATCTGTTATGCTAAGTTATCTAGAATCGCTTGACATGTTGGTCTAGAATTTGTGATCTGTTAGAGCGGTCCGGGAATACCCGGATGTGTATAAGGAGGTGAAGGGCTTACCTCCGGAGCTGGAAATTGACTCCCAAATATATCTGGTGGGTAAGGCTAAACCAGTGTCTTGGCCAGTGTGCCACATGGCTCCTCGTGAGAGGAGGGAACTCCATAAGTAAGTAGGCGATTTGCTTGAGAAGGGGTTCATAAGACGAAGTATATCGGAGTGGGGCGCTCCAGTAGTTTTTGCCACGAAGGCGGATGGGTCCCTCAGACTTTGTGTAGGCTAAAGAGAGCTAAATAAACTCACAAAGAAGAATAGACACCCATTGTCGAGGATTGATGATCTCTTTGATCAGTTAGTGGGCGCCTCAGTATTTTCGCAGTTGGACTTAGCCACGGGATTTCATCAGTTGAGAGTGGCTGAGGATAGTACAGAGAAGACTGCCTTTAGGACCCCGGATGATTTTTTATGAGTGGCTGGTGATGCCATTGGGTTTGACGAACGCCCCCGTATACTTTGATGATTTGATAAGAAGGGTGTTCAAGGAGTACCTAAATAAGTTGTGATGGTCTTTGTGGATGACATCTTGGTCTTTTCTAGGAGCAAAGCCAGTTAGGGAAAAACGGTGGTTTTGGAGTAAGACTGGCGGGGACATCCAGGGTTGGACAAGGGGCTTAATTATTCAGCCGTTTTTACTAGTATCATCTCACGAAGGTCGTCTGAATTCGAAGGAGGTATCCCTTGGGTGTTTGTCTGATATTGGTTTAGGCCTTTGGGGCTTGCATTTGGGGGAATGCCGAGTTCGATTAGGGTGGTCTGCGTGAGGGATGGATAGCTGTGATGATTTTGGATGATATCCTGGTGGAGAAGAGCATGCCCTACATCTTAGGGAAGTGCTGGAGGCTCTTCAAGCGCATAATCTTAGGACAGTAAAAGTGGATGGGATTTTTAGCATCCTATGGGTTTGAGATAGCGTATACCCCTGGCAAGGGTAACATGGTAGCGGACACCTTAAGTAGAAAAAAGGATTGTCCTCGAGTTTGTGGTTCGTTGAACGAAGGAGCCTAGAGTTTATTTCTATGATGGATTTCAGACCTTCCGTTAATTGTGTACCCGGTTTGCTAGCTTCCTTGGAAGTTAGACCTACTCTTTTGGGGCAAATTGTAGAAGCACAGAGGGACGACCCACAGTTGGTTGAGTTAGTAGAAAAGCTCATAAGGGGGGAGTCGTCCAGCCATTTGAGTAGGTACACCCTAGATGATAGGGGGTGCTTGTGTAGAGACGGTAGACTTTGTGTACCGCAAGATGAGGGTTTGAGGAAGGTTATTCCTGATAATGCACACCGTTTTAGGATGACCATTCATCCCGGTGGGGACGAGATGTACCAAGACATGAAAAGGACTTTCTTCTGGGCCGGTATGAAGAAAGATCTGGCCGAGTATGTTGCTAGATTCTTGGTGTGCCAACAAGTAAAAGCAGAGCAAAAGAAGCCAGGTGGGTTGCTTCATCCTTTGGAAGTTCCGATATGGAAGTGGGATAGTGTCTCGATGGACTTCGTTGATGGTTTACCGAGATCGAGGAAGGGCAATACAGGAATTTGGGTCGTGGTTGATAGACTTACTAAGAGCGCCCATTTCATACCCGTAAAGAGTAAGAGGACTGCTCCATGGCTTGCTTCAGTCTATGTTCGAGAGATAGTTCGATTGCATGGGGTACCTTCCAGCATAGTGAGTGATCGAGATCCTATCTTCACTAGTGAGTTTTGGAAGAGTTTACAGGAGGCGGTGGGGACTCAGTTGTGTTTGAGCACCGCATATCATCCTCAGACAGACGGCCAGACCGAGAGGGTGAACCGTGTTTTGGGAGACCTTTTGAGGCTTTGTATCTTGGATTTTGGAGGTACACGGGAAGAGCATCTTCCTTTGGTGGAGTTTGCATATAACAACAGCTTCCAGTCTAGTATTGGCATGGCACCTTTTGAAGCTCTTTATGGAAGGCCTTGTCGATCACCTACATGTTGGTGGGAATCTACGGATAAGATCTTGCTAGGGCCCGATATGGTTAGAGAGACTTCAGAGAAGGTTGATTTGATTCGAAGAAGGATGAAAGCAGCGCAAGACAGACAGAAATCTTATGCAGATAAGAGGAGGACTGATCTTGAGTTTGAAGTTGGGGACATGGTTTTTGTCAAAGTGTCTCCATTACGGAATGTTGTTCGCTTTGGATCCGCTGGGAAGTTAGCACCGAGGTTTGTAGGACCGTTTCCTGTCAAGGAAAGAATTGGACGGATGGCATATAGGGTGGAGTTGCCAGACAGACTTAGTGGTATACATGATGTTTTCCATGTGTCACATTTGAGGAAGTGCCTACATGAGACCGCAGAGGTGGTAGAGCCGAGCTTGCTTAGAGAAGTGGAAGTAGAGCGTGATGCGACGATTCGACGAGCTCCTACTCGCATCCTTGGGTCAGAGATTAAGAAGTTGAGAAACAGAGAGGTTCAGCTAGTCAAAGTGCAATGGGGAGATGACGAGAGCAATGCTACTTGGGAGACGGAAGCGAAGATGCGTTCTTTGTACCCTTTTCTTTTCGAGAGTATGTTCTTTAACTTCTCCTTTATTGCCTATCTTGTACTTATCTTGTCCTTAGTATGTCCTCTCGTTAGCACCTTTGACCTTTTAGATAGGGTAAACCTATGGTTGAAACATGTGTTTGAGACATGTTATGATTGATGGATGCAAGTGGATGCAAGTGTTTGCTAGTGGTTGCTCGTGGATGCATATACACACACTTTAGGCACTAGATCGGCTCAATCACTTCATATTGCATATTGCATATAAATGTGTGTAGGTAGCTATATTAATGGATGTATGATGGTTGTGCTATCATATGGATGATGCATTTATTCGGTGAATGATTGTGCACGCATGTAGAAATAGTATGTGTCGATAGGGTTCTTTCGCATACATATTGGATGCATGGCACTATCATGGTTTGCATTAAGGAGGTCAACTGAATCAGTAGACCGCCTGATTTTGCATTAGATAGGGAACATATACACACACTTTTTGCATATGTTCATACAACATTAGAAACTTTAAGGACAATGGATGCCAGTGTTTGATGGTTGAGTAGATGGTTGTTTGGTTGGTAGGATACGTTCTTCTTGACTTAGAGATTTCGGGGACGAAATCCTTTAAGTAGGGGAGAATGTAACACCCCGTATGTTAAATAACTTGTTATAACATAAATCAGAGCAGAATTAAATTTAATATTCTGAATCAGGGGAAACGGGCTGTGCCATTGCGTTCGTCTCGGAAAAATACGCGAAATAGAGTCCGAGTTTACGTAAATCGGAGTCCGTATGACCAAGTTATGGCCCGTCAAAGTTTCACGAAAAATCAAAAACGAAAACTGCTCATGTTTTGAGGCCCGGGATGAGTTTTGGGCTGTTTTTTTGGGCCCTAAATGGTTCCTACACTTGACTTCTTCCCCAAGACATGCTTTAAAGGCTAGGATTGGTTCTAGGGTATATCCTATGGTCCTAAAACATCTAACTAATCTATATATACACCCTAATACCCCCCCCCCCCTTATCCTTACCAAAAATAGATTTAAGGCCATTATGCCACCACTTAGAAAATTGGAGAGCCTCCACTAAAAATCCTAAGAGGGTTTGCAAGCTAATCTACATCTTCTTCTACTTAATCATTGGGATTTGCTTCATTTAACTTGCTAATCTTGTTTTGGTGAGCTTCTATCCCCTTAATAATCAATTATTGAATTGATTATGATAAGATGTGATAAAGTATGGCTATGTTTGTGGATCCATATATTTATGCAAGCTTGATGTAGTGAATATTATGTGTTTTGCAAGTTATATGCCTTATGCCATGCAAGTTTCATAATATGTAATCATGATATTTTTATGCAAGTTGTTTCATGATGTTTATGATGCAAAACACTAAGTGAATATGGATCCATTATGCAAACATGTTATGCAAGTATGTGAGTACTTATGCAAGTCATGTATATGCTTATATGCATGTTTAACATCTTATGCAAGTATATGAATGTTTATGCAAGTTATGTATATGTTGAAATGAAAGTTTAACATAATATGCAAGCCTATGCAAGTATGTGAATGTTTATGCAAGTTATGTATATGTTGAAATGCAAGTTTAACATAATATGCAAGCCTACGCAAGTATGTGAATGTTTATGCAAGTTATGTATATGTTGAAATGCAAGTTTAACATAATATGCAAGCCTATGCAAGTATGTGAATGTTTATGCAAGTTATGTATATGTTGAAATGCAAGTTTAACATAATATGCAAGCCTATGCAAGTATGTGAATGTTTATGCAAGTTATGTATATGTTGAAATGCAAGTTTAACATAATATGCAAGCCTATGCAAGTATGTGAATGTTTATGCAAGTTATGTATATGTTGAAATGCAAGTTTAACATGATATGCAAGCTTATGCAAGTATATGAATGCTTATGCAAGTATGTGAGTGCTTATGCAAGTTAAGTATATGCTAAAATGCAAGTTCTACATGTTATGCAAATCACATGTATGATGATATGTAAGTTCATATGCAACATGTTATGCAAATCACATGTTTGATGATATGTAAGTTCATATGCAACATGTTATGTAAGACACATGTTTGATAATATGCAAGTTTGGGTTGAATATAGTTGGGTTAATATATGCTCATATATGCAAGTTGACATCCTCTTAACCCATGACAAAGTTGTATGCTAAACCCATGATAGTTGTGATGGATCTTCCCCTTTATTATGTCATGAAATGAGAACGATTTACGTGGGGAAACGATGGGGTTGGTAAATATGTTAATTAAAGCATGGTTGGGTATGATTAAGCATACCATAAAAATAAATTACCATAAGTGGGAATTTACCTATTGAGTTAGGTCTACCCCATGGGAATTTACCTATTGAGTTAGGTCTACCCATGTTATGGAAAACTTGATATTAATTAGGAATAATTAATATGGGGGTGATTAATTAGGTGTAATTAATCGACTAAGACACGAGGTTGGACTCATTTGTAGTGTAAAACTGCCCGGACCCGACCGGCTTAACCAGTTGCTACAAATGTCAGCCCAATGTGAGAGGTCTTAGCCATAAATTAAATACGTGATTAAGGTAAAGACACGAGGTTAGACTCTGTTATGACGTAAGACTGCCCGAACTCTACCGGCTTAACCAGGCGGTCATAACAGCCAGTCTAATGTGGGAGGTCTTTATGGGAGATCACGGTCTTAATTAATTAAGAAACACTTAACCATATTAGCATGTAGTGGGACATGAGGGGTTAAGTGGGTGCCTTGGGTGGCATATAGTAACTAGTGGGGGTGCCTTGGGTGGCATGAGGAAACTAGTGGGTTGCCTTGGGTGGCAATAGAAAATACGATAAGAATACTTAACCAAAGTGGAACATGTAACTAAACATGATTAAAGGGTTAAGTAAGTGCCTTGGGTGGCATGGGGAAATCAAGTAAGTGCCTTGGGTGGCATGTGGGAATCAAGTAAGTGCCTTGGGTGGCATGCGAAAATCTAGTGGGTGCCTTAAGGGGCAATTGTAATATAATTGGATGACTTAACCAAACCTTAACATGTAAGGGGGCATGATTATAAAAAGGGGTTAAGTGGGATGCACTAGATAAAATGACAAGCTTAAGTAGTAGCTTGTGGGGGGCCCATTTCAACCAATATCCCAAACGTATCTTTGTGGGCTCGACCCATGTCGAGTGACGGGACACGCATATTGGGCTTGATTATAAGAGGCCAAAACGGGGTAGCGGTGGCAACGCAAGTCCAACGGGTTTCATATGCGTGTGTGGGCCCGGGCTGGTAGATAAGCCGTTGTTGCATCGTGTAGATATAAAGTCGTGCACCGTTGATAGTATTGGGTAGCCACTTTAGGGGAGTGATACACCCCACTGTGGGACCAGCACGGGTATCTACGTTAGGGAGCCGATCGCTTGGGGTAGTGGGGTACACCTAGTAGAGATAGGGGCAGACGGCACCTATGTAGTCAACTAGGGTACAGGAAACTACTGGTTATATCTATCTTTGATATCCTTGGGTGGGATCAACCTTTGAGTAGGAGTGACTGGTGTGGTGCAGTTAGTAATTATCCTTGGGTGGGTAGATGTGTCTTTACGGTTATCTTAGTTCGTCCTGTGTTCGTGGGCAACTTAGTGTAGTCATTATCCCCAAAGATACCATACCGAGTTCATATCATACCCTAATTACTTTAATAATTGTATTATTAAGGAGATAGGGTTCACTCAGGCTTATGTCTGACCCCCGTTGTTTTTATCTTTTTCCTTCAGGTCCTCAGGTTGGGCCTAGTGCTAGTGGGCTTTGATCAGTTTGCTTTATCTATCTCTTGGAGCTTGGACCGTAGATGTAGAGCTCAGCTTATCTTATCTTTTCTGTTATGGCTATTTGTTATGAGTAGTGGGATTATGTACTTATTTTATTCAGGATGGATATTTTGTACTTGACTCTTGTTATGGTTTTATGATGTAACCAAACATGTTTTACTTTCCGCTGCTATGAGATGATGTTTTAAATTTTCAAGTATTACATTATATCTGTCTTGTTGTAATTTTACTGTTCTATACTCACTAAAAATACTCCACCGATGCTATGGCATTCCCTTAGTGAGTGACTATAGCGGGTGTGGGGTGTTACATTACTAACCATTCATAAAATATGTTTGGACCTCTAAAAGCTGTTAAAGGAACACATTCTTCAGCAATACGCAGTTGATGGAAATCTGTAGCTATGTCCATTTTAGAAAATACTTTAGCTCCATTCAGACGATCCAATAAATCATCTATGCGGGGCAATGGATATTTATTCTTGAGTGTCTGCTTATTTAAATCTCGGTGATCCACACACAGTTTGAGAGTACCGTCTGACTTTGGAATAAACACTACTGCTGCACCCCAATTTGAAAAGATAGGCCTGATCAGACCATTCCATAAAAGCTGTTTAGTTTGATTGCCCAGCTCTTCTTTCTCTTTCCATGTCATTCTTCGAATAGGATGCACCACTGGCCTTGCATTCAGAACTAGATCAATCCTGAAGTCAATTTCTCTTCGCGGAGGTAAGCTAATAACTTCTTCGAACACATTCGTTTAATTCTTAACAATAGGAATGTCTTCAATAGCAGCAGAAGAAACATCAAGAGAAGACCAAAATTCTTTCCTATCTGAATTCGGTCCAATATATGGTATCATTATAAAAAAATTATACTTGGTCTTCGCCTTAACGATTCTGTCTGCACATTTAACCTCGGCCTCATATTTGGTTAACCAGTCCAGCCCAAGAATGATGTCAAATTCAGGGAAATCCATGACGATTAAATTAAAAGAAAACCGGTAACGGGAAAAGGAAATAGGCACTCTACAATACACACCGAGAATAAGAGAACCTCCTATCAGATTGTGAACTCTAATCGTTTCTTAAGGTTCCTTATCTTTAACTTCAACTTCTTAACTGTATTGCTTGAAATAAATCTTTGTGACGCACCTGTATCAAACAATACTTTAACTGGAATATTGTTGACAGTAAGAGTACCTTCCAAAACTTCTAGCCTTTACTGACTATCCAAGGGTGTTGGAGTTTCTGCTACTTCATTTACATGAGCTATTATAGACTCCTTTAACAGCAGGAAATCCCTTGCAACATGACCTGTCCGGTGGCACTTATGGCATTTCCTTTTACTATGAGATTTCCTTTGCTTCTTAATGTATTTAGATCCATCCTTGTTTCTTCGAAGATTTGCAATTCCCTAACAAATGCCCTTGCTTATGGCAGTTATTACATATGGCAGTCGTTAACGGTTCTTTTTTAGATTCAACCTCTTTCTTATTAGCTTTAGTCTTCTTACTGACCTCAGGCTTTGTGCTTGCCTCTGGGCTATCAGTTTCCAACTTCCTTTTGCAGCTAGAACCGCCTTCCTCTTCATCTTCCCAACCATGTTATTTATCATTATACTCATAGCGATAAGCCATTTGTATCATTTCAAAGAATGGGAGATTCACATGAGCAAGTACTTTACCTTCATATTTCTTTTGAAGTCCTCTGATAAATCTCAGATTCTTCCTTATAAGATCTTGAATTAGTTCTAGGGCAAAGCAAGAAAGTTTATTAAATTTATTCTAATATTCTTGGATGGTCATATATCTTTGTTTCAGATTCTAAAATTCATCATATAGTCGCTCAGTTGTTTTGGAGGAATAAATCTTTCTTTGAATCTATCCCAGGTAATATTACCTTCTGGATTTTCCGCAGTAACTGTTTCCCACCAGATAAGAGCTTCGTCTTTGAGTGCCCAAGATGCCAGTAATCTTTTCTGATCATCTCTCAGCTTTAAGCCTTGAAAGATTCTCTCAGCAGAACGCATCCACGCTTGTGTTTCAATAACATATTCTTTGCCCGAGAATTGTACTCCACCCAGATTTCGATACTTCATTACTAAAGCTTCTAGATCTAGTTCCGGTTGTGGGAGCACGATTGGCTCATTAGACTGTCGAACCATATAATTACTTCTTCTGTTTCTACCATCATTTTCTACTATGTCTGCAAATAGCAAACAAAGAGTCAGGCCAACAGGATAGATATTGTAAAGCATAGATACATATATTTAAATTTACATGAATCTATCGGGGTGTATTTAGTTCAGCCATCCTCACTCTAGGACATTACTAGTCCTATTTATAATGAGTTATTCGTTTTAGAATGCAGCAGATTCCACTTATGTCCGGTTTATTTATATGTTATATTACGAGCTAAGTTTAACCAAAGCTCTGATACCAGCTGTGATAACCCCAAACTCCCGTAGCACGAAAGCAAGGGTAATCATTGGAATATAACACATAAATAATAACAGCAGAACAGAAATATAGAATTACAACAGATAATGTACATCAAATTACACTGGGAATAATATATCATTAGAGTTACATAGCGTAATAGGATCATACTTAGTACATAATACAATTTTGAATTTAATATAAAATGTCTGTAGCGAAATCAAACAAAATATACTAAATGAAGTCTGAATAGCATAATAGAAATGATAAGATCCATCTTCAGCTCCATAACTATCCAGAATGAATCCGCTAAAACTCGTATACAATGCTGCCCGTGTGGAAAAAGGGCACTCGAGTTTGCAAAGTGAAACAAACTACGACTCAGTCATGGAACTGGTATAAGAAATCTTACTTAACCTTGGCTAATCATAGGACCACGCCACTTACGTGGAACGGGTTTACTCCATTGGATTGCCAGTGCATAAATAAAGTAAATCATTAAACAACGCAATGCTTTTTAGAAAAATGAAACCATTATAAGACTCAAGTCCCATTACACAATGCAACGCAAACCGAAGGATAGAGTTTTACCTTATAATGGTCAAAAATGCTTGATACAATAAAACGGATTTGATATTATTATTAGTGTATATATATTTCAAAAACATTTCAATCATAATGTATCAATCATAGACAACATAACTACCATATACTATGTCGCCATATATAGGTTTACAATCAAAACCGTATGGGTCGTATTGGAAGTTGGATTTCCATTATGAACCAAGGCAAGGGATCATCCTTACCGAATTCGAGACAATCTATCCCATGTCTCAGGATAGGTACTAAGTCAAGCCCTTAGGATTGCTAGGGCCGGTTCACACATATGTTATTGGATTAGTTATGCATGAACAATACGTCTCCCCGCACTATGGGGCGTAAATAGAGCCACTAGGGACTCAAATCTGAGGTACCTCGTTTTCCATCATCCACATAAGTAAAAATATCTGGGCTTGTAAAACCCAGACCCAACTTCTAGCTAGAAAGAAACGCATGTTCTCCCTGGGGTCCTTCTCCCGTTTTTGGTTCATACCAGGGTGTGAAGCTCGCGAAGTAATGCTATACATAAATCTATGCTACACTAAAGCTGTGCTTTGATCATCAACCACAAGGCTCTGCTTTTCAACAATAAGCCTTGATCATTTGCATCTTGGCATGCCACACTGACAATTCACGCCATGCGACTGATAACCATCAATATATAACCTCTGAGCTCGTGCGTCTCAGAGAAAGGTGTTAAGCAAGAGAATGAATTCTCCGCCACCAAACAGATATATATTAAATAGAAATCAATCATCACAGAATAAAATCCAATGTCAAACATACATCCATTTACAAGTCCATTCTGGGTCTGAACGAAACCAGAGACACTTTATTCCTCTCCCATATGTCCAATAAGAAAGAGAGGTGCTCGCTAATCCAGACAATCAACAAGTACGTCCAGACAACTACCACTAAAACCCTTTCCTGGGAGCAAATCAGTCCAGGGCATCAGTAGTCATCCATTCGATGTGAAGATCGCCGGTCTTCAATCACCATCTTCAAATCTTCGACTTCCAATCGTCGTATAATTATTTGAAATGAGAGTTAACTTGGACTTTTCAAATAATTCTCGAATATATATAATTTAAATCAATTCTTTTCATTCCATATCTGTGAAGGCCCGCCCCGCACCAACCGACATTTACTCCAAAAGTGCGTTGTACACATGTCCAGTTAGCACGGGACGGTCGTCAGAAGGAAAGGAAGAAGACGAAGAATCAACAAAGAACCTGTAGAATGTCTCACAGCGCATGGAACAAAATATAATAACAACATACTTGATATAAAATAGGTGAGACAGTGTATAAGCTGAAACAAACTATCATACCAGCGGAAAATCCAAATACAGCTTATGTTCCACAACATCATTATTACAACTTTTCAAATTGTCTTTAAAAGAAAAAGCAAGATAAGGGAGGTACACTACTAATGCCCAAGTAGTGACCACCAACGACACAAGGAGAATATACATATATACATATATATATATATATATATATATATATATATATATATATATATCATACGTGGAAGCCTCCTGCTCGCCTCTGGATCAGCTACTCGTGCATCACCAGCTAACCTGTCTCTAGTCTGCTCGATTAGGAGCACCCAGAGTAATAAGCAGAGGCATAAAACTATGGGTCAGACAAAAGTCTGGTATGAGCGATAAGCAGCTAAACAGAACAATAACAGGTATACTAAACCATACCTGAACCTGGACCTGCAACCAAAGAGTTAGCACTACATACTGTACAACACTCTAAGGTGCCACTAACATATGGTGTACAAGCGTACGGGGGTGGGTGTGTGCATGTCATAGTGATGGCAAACAATCAAGCATAGCAACCATCCTCACATCTCTCACTCAGTGCGTAAAACATACGATATCCACCACTTCGATCACACAATACTTTGCTATGATCACTCTGCCCCATGAAGTCACAACGGCTTCACCGCACTGATCCATAGCCACTAATCCTTTGCTATGTCCACTTTGCCCCATGGAGTCGTACACACCCCACTGCATTGGCTCATAGCCTTACTAATCCTTTACTATGTCCACCCTGCCCCATGGAGTCACAAGGGCTCCACTGCACTGGCTCATAGTCCTACTACGATCACTTTGCCCCTTAAGTCATAATGAATCTACTGCACTGATACGTAGTCCTGCCACGATTACTTTTCCCCTCAAGTCGTGATGACTCTACTGCACTGATACCTAGCCTATCATTCTTTTTCAGGGGTGAATCGAAGTCATGAACATCGACAACTCCTTAGCACACGTCCCGCAGCAAAGCCCAATCATGAAGTGAACTCATTGGTTCCCAACTGGATCCCGAGCTCTAACTCCCAATTTGGACTACCTTTGCATCTCGGGTTTTTGGTCATCACTTCTTCTCTGTCGGTTCGGATCGGTCTCTTCCAAGTGCTCCGGGTCGGGTCGTGGCCTCCAAATCCCTTCGTAGTACGTCGGTTCGGTTCGGTTCGGGTGCCCTCTAGCGGGTCGGGTTGGTGTACCCTTGCTCCATCGGCTCGGTTCGGGTTCCTGGTCACGGTCCGATCCACTTCCCCTTTCTCTTCTGTTCCGATCCCCTTCTCTTCCCTTCAGTCGATCCGATTCACCCTTCTTTAGCTCGTTCCGTCCCCTCCCCCCCCCCCCCCTTCCTTAGCTCGATCCGATCTCAATTCAACCAATTTGGCCTTCCTTTTTGCCATACTTTCCCTTGTGCCAAGCCTCGGTTCGGTTCGGTGATCCCTTGCCCAGTCCGCTATCCGGTCCGAGCCCATCCCTCCGATCCGATCTGAAAACCTACACCGTCTTCCTGCAACTTTTCCAGCGAGTGTTTTACGCCATTCGACGGCGTTTTCGACCATTCTATCTATTCTAATCAATCACAAAGCATATCATACAGTCATAGCAACAAGTAGAAGTGACCTCAAACACGAAAAACATCAATATGATAGGTTAAAATGGATCAAACATAGCCAAAACCCCATATTTTCCCTTAAGCATGTTCAAGCATAATTAATGATAGGATTAGCAAAACTTAACTAAATTAACCCAAGTTTCTAACAAAGGTCTAAAACATCATTTATGAATTTATAAATATTTTTCCAGATTTTATTTACGTTTAAAAACGCTAATTAACACTAATTAGCCATAATTAGTGTAAAAGCAAGCTAATCACTCACCTTAGCCACAAATAAACCTTAGATCTAAAATAAATCTCTGATATGGCACGAATACCAATGCTAAACAGCAGCTCTAATCTTCATTTGGTGAAGATCTCCCTTGATTTGATGTTGTTAAGCTTAATCCTTGATTAGAAAGTGATTTGGAGGTGATTTAGAGGTTGGAGGCCATTTTTAGGGTTTCTAAGAGGTAATTGGAGGCTAGAAAACTGAAATGGAATGAAACCCTAACTCTTTTCAGCCTCCCCATAACCCTATTCCCGAAATGGGTTATGGGCTCATTCACTAATCACCCTATTTGGCCCGGTTAAGCAGTTTTTCACCTTCCAAACCTTATTTCAGCCATATCTCCCAAACGGTAAGTCCGTTTTCCACATGTGACCACTCTACGGAAAGGTAGACCATCATCCGAAGCCAATGGAAGTGGTTTCAGGTCAAAAATCCTTTTCAATCAAAAGTCATGGCCGAAACAAGATCAGCTAGGGGCAAAATGGTCATTTAAAAATCGACAAAAATCATGAACATGGGAAATGACCCCAATGGTCGTTTCCCAAAGTTACATGACCATACGACTTCGTATAAGAAAGAAATAAATATTCTATGATCCTCCGATGCGTAGAATGCGGGTTGTTACATTCTCCCCCCTTAAGAAATTTCACCCCTGAAATTCCCTAACCAAAACACACAAGGAGTCCCGCATGCCTATCAGCCATAAAACAACAATCAAACATGCAAAACAAGTCTTTCCTAGCATGCGGAATAACTAAATTGCAAAGTAAATCTTACCAGGCAAAGAGTTCTGGATACGTCTTCCTAATGCTCTCCTCTGTCTCCCAAGTACAGCCATTCTCGTTCTCGCCCCACTGAACCTTGACTAGCTTCACCGCCTTCCTTCGAAGTTGCTTCGTATCGTGCTCGATAATACGAATCGGCTTGCGGTTCCCAACCGCCTCGGGTTCCACTTCGAAGTCTTCTAACTGGTCAGGTGAAATAGTCATATCGGGTCGTGCACGAACTTCCTTAGCTGGGAAACATGAAATACGTTGTGAACTCCCGCCATCTTCTTTGGTAAGTCAACTCTATACGCCAAATTCCCAACTTGTTCGAGAATTGGGAACGGGCCAACAAATCTTGGTGCCAACTTGCCTCTCCTGCCAAATCGTATCACGCTCTTCAACGGAGAAATCTTGACAAATACCAAGTCACCAACGGAAAATTTTAAGTCTCTTCTCCTCTTATCAGCATAACTCTTCTGCCTATCCTGGGCAGCCTTCATCCATTGTTGAATGATCTTGATCTTGTCTGAAGTTTCTCTTACCACATCTGGTCCAAGCACAAACTTCTCACCGGTCTCTATCCAACATGATGGTGAATTGCACGGTCTTCCGTACAAAGCTTCATATGGAGCCATACCAATACTGGATTGGTAGCTATTATTATATGCAAACTCTACTAGATGCAAATGGTCATCCCATGATCCACCAAAATCCAATATACAAGCTCTCAAGAGATCTTCCAATATACGATTCACCCTCTCTGTTTGACCATCGGTTTGAGGATGATACGCGGTACTGAGATATAATTCCGACCCTAGAGACTCTTGTAAGCTCTTCCAAAACCCACTAGTAAACAACGGGTCTCGGTCACTCACAATGCTTTTAAGTACTCCATGAAATCTCACTACCCACTTCATATACAGTTCTGCTAACTTAGCTGCCGTTCTGGTCGATTTAACTGGTATAAATCCTGCACTCTTGGTCAATCGATCAACAATTACCCAAATGCTATCATGTCCCGATCTAGTTCTTTGGTAAACCATCAATGAAATCCATCGAGACTTGCTCCCATTTCCATTCGGGAATTTCTAATGGTTGCAATAACCCACTAGGCTTCTTTTGCTCGGCTTTAACTAGCTGGCAATTCATGCACTTGGATATAAACTTCCCAACGTCTCTTTTCATCCCTTCCCAGTAGTAAGTCTGCTTCATGTCTCGATACATCTTGTCACCACCGGAGTGTATAGTCAGTTCATGTCTTGATACATCTCTCAAACTATTCATGTTGTGTACAACTAGTCTTCCATTCTTTCGAAGCCATCTTTCTCGATCAAGCCCATACAAATTCATCTCCTCACCGTCGATATTCATCTCTAACTTGGAGATGATTTCCAATAGATTAGGATCGTCCCTCTGACTGGAACCAATCCGCTCAATCAAAGTGGGTCTGATCGTCAAACTAGCTAACATCTCTTGATCCAATTCACACTTTGGTCTGAAATCATACCCTGCGATATACTCCAGTTGCTTCCATTCAAGAAACATAGCCCCTAAACTGGCATGTCTCCAAGTCAAGGCATCGGCTACCGCATTGCCTTTCCTAGGTGTATATGCGATATCAAAATCATATGAAGCCAAGAACTCTAACCATCTCTGCTGACGGAGATTCAGATCCTTCTAAGAGAAGAGATACTTTAACGATTTATGACCGGTAAACAACTCGAATCTTTCTCCCAAGAGATAATGTCTCCACATCTTCAACGCAAACACGATCGCTGCCAGTTCCAAATCATGGGTAGGGTACCTTTTCTCATGCGGCTTTAGTTGACGACTAGCATAAGCTACAACCCTACCTCCTTGCATCAATACAGCACCTAGTCCGGTACCACAAGCATCCGTGTATACTGTCATTTCTTCATTCCCTTTAGGAATGACTAACACTGGCGCATGCGTCAACTTTTCTTTTAGACTCTTGAATGCATTCTCACACAATTCGTCCCAGACGAAGGCTTGATTCTTCTTAGTCAACTGAGTCAACGGTGCTTCTATCTTGGAGAAGTCCTGGATAAACTTACGATAATATCCAGCTAACCCCAAGAAGCTTCTCATGTCTGTTGCATTCTTGGGCGTAGACCAATCCTGTACCGTAGCCACCTTCGCAGGGTCCACGGCAATACCATTCTCTGAAACAACATGGCCCAAGAATCTCACTTCCCTCCTCCAGAAGTGGCACTTAGAAAATTTCGCATTCAGTTGGTGTTTTCTCAACACCTCCATCACTATCCTCAAATGTCCCTTGTGTTCTTCCTCTGTCCTCGAGTAAACAAGGATGTCGTCTATGAACACAAGAACAAACTTATTCAACTGATCTCTGAATACCCGATTCATAAAATCCACGAAGTATGCTGGTGCATTGGTCAACCCAAATGGCATGACCAACCACTCATAAAATCCAGACGGCGTCTGAAATGCCGTTTTAGCTATACTATCAGCTGTTACTCGGAGCTGATGAAATCCTGTCGCGAGGTCCAACTGGGAGAACACTCTTGCTCCTTCCAGTTGATCAAACAAATCATCTATCCGCGGTAGAGGATACTTATTCTTCCTCGTCACCTTATTCAACTCGCGATAGTCCACACACAAACGAAGGGAACCATCTGCCTTAGTGGCAAACACAACTGGTGCTCCCCACTCGGAAACACTTCTTCTAATAAATCCCTTCTTCAAAAGATCGCTTACTTGCACCTTCGAAACTCAAACACACACTAATGATGCTATATAGTCATCAGTAGAATCATCTCCGGGCGACTAGAGTGTGATTCTATATCTATCTAATATATTAAAACTTCGAATATACGTTCATGACGCGTATATGCAAAACCTTTATATATTAGATTGTCCAAATCAATATAAATAAATTATTCAAATACGTGTAAAACGATTTAAATTTTCAAACAAAATTGTTTTCATTTGAAAAATATACTCTTCACACTCATTCTAGGATACTACTGATCCCATCTCTAACGAGTCATTCTAATTGGATATTACTAATCCAATATCTGATGAATTCTTTTGTACGGTTCTAATGTGCCTTGTTCTCGAGCTCTGTAAACCAAAGCTCTGATACCAAATGTGACGACAAGGAATTTCGCTCGATCCGAATCAGTCGTTAAACTGATCTAGACCGTTCGAAACCCCTGATTGTTTGAGAACAGGACAAATCAGAACGCAGACGGAAGAACATTTCATTGTTATTACAACAATTCCATCAGATACAAGAATATACAGAGTATAATGAAATAAATTACATTCGATAAATATCAGAGATTACAATAAATTACATAGCAGCGGAAAACAATATAAAACACAACTGAAGGTGATATACGGATACAGAGCTTTTCGGATATCATTCCAGTTGTAAACCAGGATCCTGTGAATATAGATCTGCAAAACCAAAACTACTAGCTGCCCGTGTCGAAAATAAGGGCACCCAGAGTTTAGGTTAAAGCAATAAACTCCAGGTCAGTCATGTGACTGGTGTGGGAACTAAAATAGTTATTTAAAACTTTACTTTAAAAGAGGGTAATTTAAGGGACCACGCCGTATAACACGGAACGGGTTTCCTCCCAAGAATACCAGTGCATAGAATAAACAACGCAATGCTTTTTCGAAAAATGAAGCTATTATAAGACCCAGGTCCCATCACACAATGCAACGCAAGCCGGAGGATAGGGTTTTCCCTTATAATAGCCAAACATGCTTGGTACGTTTTAAAAACAAATCATTTGATACTATAATAAGTGTATAGTGTCAAAACAATTTCAATCATAAATATCAATCATAGACGGCATAGCATCCCATGCTACTATGTCGCCATACTAGGCTCTACAAATAAAGCCGAAATATCTCGTATTGGAAATTGGATTTCCATCATGAGTCGAGGCAAGGGGCAAGTTCCTCTCCGCTTCGAGACACTCTGGCAAATGCCTTGGGAATACACACTCTGGGTAACCCCTAGATCATCACGGTCGTTCCTCTCTTACGTTTGAGGATTGGCAATTCCTGAACACACGTTTCCCGGTCCTTACAGACCTAAAATCGAGGCGCCTCATCCAACAACCACATAGGTGAAAAGTATATAAATGTAAAGGCTGGTAAGTCACTGACACCACCAAAGCTAGAAAGAAACGTCGTGCTCTCCCTGCAGTCCTTATCCCGTTTTTGACTCATACCGAGGTGTGAGGCTCGCGAATCCACGCTATACACAAAGCTGCCACGTAGGCCGTGCTTTGATCATCAACAACAAGACTTTTATTTTCAACAAAAGCCTTGATCAATTGCCACTTAGGCGTGCCACACAGGCAATTCATGCCATGCGACTGATGTCCATCGATATGCAACCTCTGAGCTCGTACGTCTCAGAGAAGGGCGTTAAGAAAAGAATAAATTCTCCGCCGCCAAACAGATGTATATTTAATAGAGATCAATCAACATAGAATAAAATCCAATGTCAGACACACAATCCATTTACAATTTCGTTCTGGGTCTGAACGAAACCGGATGCACTTTCCTCGCATATCCATCGATCTCCAGGTACGTCTGGACGACCACCAACTATTTCCATCCTCTTGGGGTGTACAGCCCAATCAGGATCGTCAGTAATTATCCAAACGATGTGAAGACTTCCGGTCTTCAACCACCGTCTTCATCTTCGACTTATCGTCAAATCGGTTATTCAGAATGGGCAAAAACCCGGTCTTTCCGAACAACCCGCGTATATTAAAAACAAATGTTACACAAACACAACATACGCCTCATTCCAATTCATTAGTCACTAACCGCAAATTAGCAAGAGAACAATTTCCCAAATATTAACCCCGAAGGCCGAAACCAACATCAGATCAATACCCAGGAAACCATTCTTCTTAACTAACCTACAGCTAGTTTCTAAATTCCACATTCTTAGGGAAAGGTTCCCATTAATTTTATCCAAGATAAATTCTTTAAAATTTATCCTTTAATCTTCCTTTGGATGTCGTATCAAACCAAATTATGGTTTTCCAAACTAGTCGAGATTAGCGAACCACACCGAAGTAATTATTTATTTTATTTCCCAATCCCAACCTATTCATCCCATGAAGCAAAACTAGTAATACTCCATATCTAATACCACGGTGTTATCGGTAAAATTAATTACCATTTCACGTTCAAATATAATTAAAGATTTAACTATCGCTTGGAGAAAAACTGGTGGTACTCCATTCTCGCTCATTTTCCAAATTTGATAATTTAGATTATCAATTCACATTTCAATCTAATTGTAGATTCATTAAAACTCCTTTTACTGGGTTAAAGAACTAATGTTATTTAAAACACAGTTCACGATAAACCCAAATCACATTCCATTTATTTATCGGGTTAAAGAACAAGTGTCGTTCAAAACACCCTTCACGATAAACCCATAAATCAATTCTATTTACAACCAATTTCAAATCCAATTTATTTATTTAAAAATAAATGGGTTTTAATTTTAGTTCAAAATTAGTTCATTTCGATAAAAATCTATTTTTATCTTTTCAAATGTGGAGTTTTTCATCCCAATTTTCCCCGAATCATTTCTTATGATTTTACACTAATTATTACTATTTTTAATAATTTTATCAAGGCCCGTACAGTCGATTTCCATCAACGGCCATCGAACTGCACTTACAGCGACCTTTTCCAAATTTGATTTGGACGTATCTCGAAATCCAACCGTTATATTTTGAATTTCTAATATTCGTTAGAAAGATCTTTTCGATATGAACACAACGGTTCCGATTTTAGGAGAATCCGACGGTCGGATCTCCCGTAATGTCCGTTTGAAATAAATGGTCGAAATTCACGAACTGCCGCGGCGCGGCGCGTTCTATTCAGGCCATTATATTATATATATAATATATATTTCGTCGATTACTATTTAAAACGAATTTTATAAATAGTTTTGAATTCGTTTCAAAAACAATTTCAACATCCATTTCAATTCAAATCAAAATTGAATTCTTCCTTATAAATTCGTTTTAAAATTCATTTCTATTCAATTCAAATTTCAATTCAATTTCAATTCATTTCAATTCGTTTTCAATTCAATTCGAATTCATTTTCAATTCAATTCAAATTGGTTTTCAATTCAATTCGAATTGGTTTTCTATTCGATTCAATTCGAATTGGTTTTCTATTCGATTCAATTCAAATTGGTTTTCTATTCGATTCAACTCAAATTGGTTTTCTATTCGATTCAATTCAAATTGGTTTTCTATTCGATTCAATTCAAATTGGTTTTCTATTCGATTCAATTCAAATTGGTTTTCTATTCGATTCAATTCAAATTGGTTTTCTATTTGATTCAATTCAAATTGTAAAAACGAATATAATCGATATAAATATCGTTCGCGTCAAAATGGTGCATCTCTAATCAACACGACTTTATATATTTCAATAATTCCGTTATTCTATTCAATAAATGAATATTTATCCTATTCAATACATGAATCTATATTTTTGTCAACACACGACTAATCTCAACGAATGAGTACTGTCCACGTGTGACTCTTTTTGTTATTTAATATATTTTATAAATATTATGGTATCTATCGTTTGATTTCAAATCAGACTCCAACAGTAAACTAGTAAGAAAATGATTCCCTGAATATTAACCCCGAAGGCCGAAACCAACATCAGATCAATATCCAGGAGACTACTCATCTTATCTATTTTTCAGTTAGTTTCTAATTTTCTATATGGTAAAGATGTAAGATTTATTGTTAAAATATTTCGTTCAACACATGACTAATCTCAACGGATGAGTAGTGTCAACACATGAACCTTTATTTTATAATATTCTTTATTTTCTAAATTGGAATGAGGCCCAATCAATTACCATATAAGGTTAATTATACGGATTCCATACAACACATGTATATAATAGCAACGATAAATAGTCAACCATCATCCAAAGTGCACTACACTGTATAAGCATCAAATATAGATATCTAACGCTTATAACAGCCTGTCAATCAATCGATCGACATACAACTAATTATTGGGATTAGTGTATGCCGTATTTTATCCCAATACCCGTGTGGGGTTTTCAAACAATCAAACACAGATTTTATTTGTGCAGTTGGGTGATGTGTAAAATTTTATCGACCCAATCAATATCAGTCAAATCAGTGTATATAAACAAATCGGCCGATTTGTTTATAACTATTTATTTACTCACATTAACGTTAAAATTATATTTTTAACGATTAAATATTTTTAACTATATAAATATTTTATTTCCTTTCAACAAATGAATATATTTCATTATCTATTTCACATCAATTTCACAAACAAATTTCACAACATATCAATCAAACAAACAAGCCATCCATGGTCTGTGGATGATGGGTGTCGGGTGCTACTAAGCACCGTCTGCATCCTAATATATATATATATATAACTAGAAAAAGGAAATTTGAGTGAGAAGTTCTCACCGAAAGCTATCCCAACTTCACGACACTTCATTTATAGAAATCTTCGTCGTTCTCGCCTTTTTATCACCTTCGTTGCCCGTAGCCACTACATATATAAAAATCGAATTTTTACTTTGCCATTCAATATATAAAAATCGAATTTTTACTTCGCTATTCAATATATAAAAATCGAATTTTTACTTCGCTATTCAATATATAAAAATAGAATTTTTACTTCGCTATTCAATATATAAAAATCGAATTTTTTACTTCGCTATTCAATATATAAAAATCGAATTTTTACTTCGCTATTCAATATATAAAAATCCTATTTTTACTTCGCTATTCAATATATAAAAATCCTATTTTTACTTTGCTATTATCTACACAAATATTTTTTCTTTTCAAAAATAAATATTTCTCCTTTTCCTACTTTAAAAATGTCGTCTTTCACTACATAAAAATATCGTCTTTTTATATCCTACCATATAAAAATCACATTTTTATCATCTATATAATATGAAAATTATATTTTCTACCTTTGCATACGATAAAAATTATATTTTGAACTCTCTACAATATAAAAGATCATATTTTTATCCTCCTACAATATAAAATTTCAGATTTTTAATTGCTAAAATTAATTAAACAAAACAAAATAAAATAAATAGAGGGCTTACATTGCTTTAAGGAAGAGGAGGGGGTCTTTGCGTTCGGTGGAGGGCTGTCGGCAAGGGCAGCGAGGGTGGAGGAGGTCGGGGGAAGGCTCAGAAATGTGGGGGGGGGGGGGTGTGGCGGTTGCACGCAGGGGGGCTTCGAAGGAGAAGATGGAGGGAGGGGGAGTAACGCGTCGATCGAAGAGGGGGAAAGGAAGGAGAAGAGGAGGGGAAGGGGAGGCTGTCGCGCCTGCTGCGTGGTGGCGCGCTCGTCAGGGCGCGGTGGCGCTCCGCGAGGTAGGGCGGCAGTCGATTCGTTTAGTTTTTTTTCTGTTGAAAATGAATTTCAACGGGGGGGGGGGGGGGGGGCAGAAGTTAAAGGAAGAGGGAGGGAGGAGGATATTTTTTTATTTTATTTTATTTAATTATTAAATTATTTTATTTTTCACCAAAAAGCAACTTTTATTTTCGACCTCAAAACGAGGCCCACCGCCTGTCGTCCATAGCGTTTTACCCCCATTCCGAACACAATGGGATATGTATCGCAAGCTGATTCGATCGTTTCGATCAGTTTCCGTTAAAATCAACATATAACTCTATATATTGAATTTGAACGCGCATTTCAATTTACTGGGGTCACATACGAACTCTAAAAATTGCCAAAAAATTATTTCTAGCTTCATATTGACGATACGGTCCTAACAAAACTAGTTTCGTCGAATTCTGAGACCGTTGGAAAAATGGCCATTTTCCAGTCGATTAAAATCAACTGAAACTGGTCAAACGCGTTTTCCTTCGCCACGCTCACATATTGATTCGAAAATTTATGAAATTTGAAACCTAGCAATAATTTGACACTGCGGATCCAACAAAATTGGTTTTGTCGAAATCCGAGGTCGTTTGCAAAATTCCCATTTTTAAGGGCCTAAATTCCATAGCGACTATTCAGAATTTTCAACTGGACATATCTTTTGATCCCCGCTATGAAATCTTGATTTTTCGGATTCGTTGGAAAGATATTCTAAAATAGATCCTAATGCTTTTGGTTTCACTAAAATCCGGATTGTTTTGCACCCGGTACATTCAGTTGAAGTTTGAAATCGAATTATCGAACTACCACGCCATTTTCAATTCTATTTATAATTATATATAATAGAATTATATTCTAACGACGACGCGTATAATATATACGCTCTAAATATATTCAAAATATATTTCTTGTCGATATTATTTAAAATAATTCATTTTAAATATTCAAAATTCATTAAAATTGCCAAAATAAAAAATTTAAACTGGCCCAGATTTTCCGGGTTATTACACCTTGGTGCCATACGACGAAGTGGCATCACTATAGGTCTGGCATCTTTCACTAAATCAATACGGAACTCAATCTCTCGGTGTGGTGGAATTCCGGTCACTTCCTCGAAGACGTCCGGATACTGGCCAACCACAGGCACATCTGACAACTCATCATGCGGGATGTTGAGGGAATTTATAAAACTAGCCATTACCCCATCACTAGGTAGACTACCAAACACTACTCTCCGCCCATCATCCGCTCTAACTGTGACCAAAAAGCCCTCACAGTCTACTACCACCCCGTATCTTTGGAGCCAATCGACTCCCAATATAATGCCATACCCAGTAAAGCCCAAAACAAAGCAATCATAAACAAACATACATCCATGACTCGATAAGACCAAATTTCGACAAATCATACTAAGGTTAGTCGAACCACCAATTGGGTTCGTCACAACCAACGGTCTATCGACTATCTCGGGTTCCAGTCCCAACCTATCTACCAGGTCACTAGATATGAAGGGACGGGAAGCCCCAGTATCAAACAATACTTGAACAGGTACATCATAAATAGAAAGCATACCTTGAATGACGATATTCTTTCCTTTCTCCACCGCAGTTGGGGCATTCGACGAAGAAGGAACAGCATTAATAGCATATGCTTTCACAATCTGCCTCTCCTTAAGAGGTTGTGGACATTTATCCTTATGATGTCCCACTTGGCAACAGTTGTAGCACTTCCTATCCACTTGCTTGGCCCAACATTCTTTGGCATAATGGCCCTTCTTACCACAGCTGAAGCACTCAACATCTTTCTTACTCTTTTTCTGGCCATCCTTAGCTTGGTTCTGCTTCCTCTTGTTCTGAGAGATATTCTTGCCTCCACCGCTCGCTTGCGGTTTTGGCCCTTCTGCAGATGCAACCTTAGTCTTCAACTTAGGGTAAAGACTCTCTGATCTCAAAGCTTTCCCAACAATCGACTCAAACGTCTCGTCGATGTGGTTAATAAGCCTTTCCCCCAAGTATCCATCCAAACCAGTAATGAACTTCTCATTCTTCTTCTCAGGAGTATCGATAAGAGATAGTCCATACTTTGACAAAGTTTCGAACTCAGCAATATAGTCCGAGACTGCCCTACCATTCTGCTTAAGCTCCAAGAACTTCCTAAACAATTCCGAATTCTGAGAAACTGGGATAAACTTGTCGCTAAAGCGAGCCTTAAACTGATCCCAAGTAACTTGATCTTCGGGAGTGGCTGTCTTAATAGCATTCCACCAATTCATCGCTCACCCTTGCAGCTGATGAGATGCTAGCCTTCTCTTCATCGCATCCTCGATACCCAAGTCGTCGAAGATACGATCACAGCTATCCAACCAATCCTGAACATCCGTGGCCAACTCCGTTCCGTGGAACGGCTTCCCACCAAGGTTAGTGTAATCCTTGCACAGCTTGGCGAAATCGGCCCTAGGCGCCTACACTACTGGACCACCACCATTACTGGCATTGGGAACTTCTTCCTGAACATCCGTAAGCATCTCTCTCATGAAGTCAGTGAACATCGTCCTCATGTCAGGAGCATTCCCATTATTGGCCCCTCTACCAGCACCCCTCGTGTCTCGACTCATCGTTCAATCTGTAAAGAGAAAATGATTAACTATCTCCATAGTGGTGCTAGTGCAATACGACTTCATCCTTATACTACTAATAGTATATATATATATATATATTTAACTTTTGAAAACCAAAGTAATCACAAATACGCACTCTCATATACGTACTATCTCTCCCTAGTGTCTTTTCCTAGGTTAACTACGCAACCTAGAGCTCTGATACCAAATGTGACGGCCCGCCCCGCACCAACCGACATTTACTCCAAAACTGCGTTGTAAATATGTACAGCTAGCACGGGACGGTCGTCAAAAGGAAAGGAAGAAGACGAAGAATCAACAAAGAACCTGTAGAATGTCTCACAGCGCATGGAACAAAATATAATAACAACATACTTGACATAAAACAGGTGAGACAGTGTATAAGCTGAAACAAACTATCATAGCAACGGAAAATCAAAATACAGCTTATGTTCCACAACATCATTGTTAAACTTTTCAAACTGTCTCTAAAAGCAAAAGCAAGATAAGGGAGGTACACTACTAATGCCCAAGTAGTGATGTGATGACCCGTAACTTCCCCGGTAAGGAAAGCCCGGATTACCTTGAGGACAAGACAAAATAGAACGCAAACAAAAGAACATTTCATTGTATATTACAACAATTCCATCAGATTACAAGAATATACAGAGTATGAATAAATATACATTGGACAAATATCAGAGATTACAATAAATTACCTTTAAATACATCGCAGCAGAAAAACAATACAAAACACAACTAGAAGTAATACACGGATACAGAGCTTTCCGAGTATCGTTCCAGCTGTAAACCAGGATCCTGTGAATATAAAACTGCAAAACCAAAACTACTAGCTGCCCGTGACAAAATAAGGGCACCTCGAGTTTAGGTTAAAACAATAAACTCTAGGTTAGTCATGTGACTGGTGTGAGAACTAAAACAGTTGTTAATCTTTATTTTAAAGGAGAGTGATTCAAGGGACCACGCCGTATAACACGGAACGGGTTTCCTCCCAAGAACACCAGTGCATATAAGTAAACAGCGCAATGCTTTTTCAAAAAATGAAGCTATTATAAGACCCAGGTCCCATCACACAATGAAACGCAAGCCGGAGGATAGGGTTTTTACCTTATAATAGCCAAACATGCTTGGTACATTTAAAACAAATCATTTGATACTATTATAGGTGTATAGTGTCAAAACAATTTCAATCATAAATATCAATCATAGACGGCATGGGTACCATATATCATGTCGCCATACTAGTTCTATAATTAAAACCGCAATATCACGTATTGGAAATTGGATTTCCGTCATGAGTCGAGGCAAGGGGCAAGCTCTTCTCCGTTCGAGACACTCTAGCAAATGTCTCAGGACCGCACACAGCAATCATTGGATCTTCAGGGCCGGTCCTCTCTTACTTTTGAGGATTAGCTATTCCTGAACACACGTTTCCCAGTCCTAACAGACCTATATCCGAGGCGCCTCGCATTCCAACAACCACACAGGTGAAAAGTATATAAATGTCAGCCAGTTTAAGCACTGACACCACCCATAGCTAGAAAGAAACGTCGTGCTCTCCCTGCAGTCACTATCCCGTTTTTGACTCATACCGAGGTGTGAGGCTCGCGAATTCACGTTATACACAAAGTTGCGCCACACAGACCATGCTTTGATCATCAACCACAAGACTTTGCTTTTCAATAGAAGCCTTGATCAATTGCCACTTACGCGTGCCACACTGGCAATTCACTCCATGTGACTGATGTCCATCGATATACAACCTCTGAGCTCGTACGTCTCAGAGGAGGGCGTTAAGCAAGAGAATAAATTCTCCGCCGGCAAACAGATGTATATTTAATAGAGATCAATCAACACAGAATAAAATCCAATGTCAGACACACAATCCATTTACAATTTCGTTCTGGGTCTGAACGAAACCGGAGGCACTTTCCTCGCATATCCATCGATCTCCAAGTACGCCTGGACGATCACCAACTGATTCCCTCATCTTGGGTGTACAGCCCAATCAAGATCATCAGTAATCACCTAAACGATGTGAAGACTTCCGGTCTTCAACCACCGTCTTCATCTTCGACATATCGTCGAATCGGTTATTCAGAATGGGTATAAGCCTGGCCTTTCTGAATAACCCACGTATATAATAATCAAATGTTACACAAACACAACAAACGCCTCATTCCAATTCAGAATATTCTTTTATTCACAAAATCACATTCTTAGGAAAGAGTTCCCATTAATTTTATCCAAGATAAATTCTTCTAAATTTATTCTTTAATCACTCTTTGGATATCATTTCAAACCATATTATGGTTTTCCAAACTAGTCAAGATTAGCGAACCACACCGAAGTAATTATTTATTTTATTTCCCAATCCCAACCTATTCATCCCCTGGAGCAAAACTGGTAATACTCCATATCTAACACCACGGTGTTATCGGTAAATATTAATTACCATTTCACGTTCAAATCTAATTAAAGATTTAACTATCGCTTTGCAGCAAAACTGGTGATACTCCATTCTCAATCACTTTCCAAATTTGATAATGTAAATTATCAATTCACATTTCAATCTAATTAAAGATTCATTAAAACTCCACTTATTTTTAATCTTTACAAAAATCAATATTCTGTCTTTAACTGGGTTAAAGAACCAATGTCATCTAAAACACGGTTCACGATAAACCCAAAATCACCTTCAAATTCGATTCCAATTAAGCATTATTTAATTGGTACACTTCATTAAATCTAAATAGAAAGATTCAATCTTTTTCTCAACTGGGCTTAAGAACGGTGGTAATGAAGACACCATCCACGACAAACCCAAATCACGTTTGATATTGAATACAAGGCTCTGAATAGAAAATATATCGGCTTATATTCAATATCAAATTCTGAAACCAACAAATATCGTATTGGAAATAACGATATAAATATATCTTTCAAATTCCCATAACAATATCTGTATAATCACGAAATCCAACATCGAAATATTCCGAAGACAATTTCGATTCAAATCCATTTCAATTCACGTATTGGAAATACCAGTTTATTTTTAAAACCACTTTCAAATTCAATTTATTTATTTCAAAAATAAATTGATTTTACTTCTAGTTCAAAACTAGTTCATTTTGATAAAAAATCTATTTTTATCTTTTCAAATGTGGAATTTTTCAGTCCAATTTTTCCCAAATCATTTATTATGATTTTACACAAATTATTGATATTTTTAATAATTTTATCAAAGCCCGTACAGTCGATTTCCACCAATGGCCATCGAACTGCACTTACAGCGACCTTTTCCAAATTTGATTTGGACATAATTCCAAATCCAGCCGTTAGATTTCAAATTTCTAATATTCATTAGAAAGCTCTTTTCGATACGAACCCAACGGTTCCGGTTTCAGGAGAATCCGACGGTCGGATCTCCCGCAACGTCAATTCGAAGTCAATGGTAGAAATTCACGAACTGCCGCAGCGCGGCGCGTTCTATTCAGGCCATTATATAATATATATATATATATATATATATATATATTTCGTCGATTTCCTTTTTAAAACGAATTTTATAAATCGTTTTAAATTCGTTTTCAAAACGATTTCAACTTCGTATTCAATTTTGAATCAAAATTTAATATTCCACATCATCGATATACAAACGATAATATTTTCAAAACGTTATATTTTGAAATCACTTCCTTTTCTATATTCATTTTAAAAATGAATATAATCGATATAAATATCGCTCACGTCAAAATGGCGCATCTCTAATCAACACGACTTTATATATTTCAATAAATTCGCTATTCTATTCAACAACTGAATATTTATTCTATTCAACACATGAATATATATTTCTTTCAACACATGAGCACTGTCAACACATGACTATTTTTGTTATTTAATATATTTTATAAAATTATGGTATCTATCGTATGATTTTTAAATCAGACTCCAACCGTAAAGTAGTAAGAGAATGATTCCCTAAGTATTAACGCCGAAGGCCGAAACCAATATCAGATCAATACCCAGGAAACCACTCATCTTATCTATTTTCCAGTTAGTTTCTAACTTTAAATATGATAAAGATGTAAATTTTATTGTTAAAATATAATTTTCAACATATGATTATTTATTCTATTCAACACATGAATATATACTTCATTCTATTCTTTATTTTCCCAATTGGAATGAGACCCAATCAATTACCATATAATGTTAATTATATGGATTCCATACAACACATGTATATAATCACAACAATAAATAATCAATCATCATCCAAAGTGCACCACACTGTATAAGCATCAAATATAGATATCTGACGCTTATAACAACCTGTCAATCAATCGATCGACATACAACTAATCAATCGGGATGAGTGGACTTCAAATATCATCCCAACACCCGTGTGGGGTTTCAAATCAACAAACACATATTTTTATTCACACACACACGTTAAAAATGATATTTACAACGATCAAATATTTTTAACTATATAAATATTTTACTTCATTTCACATCACACAATCAATTTTCAAAACACATCAAACAATCAAACATACAAGCCATCCATGGTCTGTAAATGACAGGTGTCGGGTGCTACTAAGCACCGTCTGCATCCTAGTATATATTTTAACTAGAAAACAAGATTTAAAGTGAGAAGTTCTCATAGACTAGCTAATCCAAATGCCTCGACTCTTCTTATGTAGAAGTCATCGTTGTTCTCGCCTTTTGTCACTTTCGTTGCCCGTAGCCACTACATATATAAAAATCACATTTTTATATTGTTGCTATGTATATAAAAATCATATTTTTATAATCACTCCATATGGATAAAAATTCTATTTTTACACCGCGACTATATAAATAAAAATTCTATTTTTATACCGCTACTATATAGATAAAAAATCTATTTTTACACCGCTACTATATAGATAAAAATTCTATTTTTATACCGATACTATATAGATAAAAATTCTATTTTTACACCGCTACTCTATAGATAAAAATTCTATTTTTACACCGCTGCTATATAGATAAAAATTCTATTTTTATAACGGTGTTCATATAATAAAGATTATATTTTTATCACGCTATTCTCTATATAAAGATTTCGCTCTTTCAAATATAAAGATTTCGCCCTTTGTATTTCATCACTATAAAAATCACATTTTTATTTCAACGTATATATAATAAAAATCATATTTTTATTTCGCTACATATATAAAGATGATATTTTTACTATCTATATAATATAAAAATCGTATTTTTATACTTTCTATACTATAAAAATCATATCTTTACATTGCTACTACTATAAAGATCACATCTTTATTACTCTACATTATATAAAATCATATTTTTAACCTTCTACTAATACAAAAATTATATTTTTATATCGCTCTTCTTCTAATAAAGACCATATTTTTAATATCGTTCTCCATACAAAGATTATATTTTTATAATCGTTTTCCATACAAAGATTATATTTTTAATCAAAAATCTTTTCTATTAAAAATCATAACTCATATAAACGAAAATCAGAATTTATATATATAATTAAAATCAGTTTTTATATAAATAAAAATAAATAAAGAAAAAAAAGCTCACCTTTGTTCAACGGAGAGGGAGAAAAGACAGAAGAGGGGCGGTGGATGGTCGGTCTGAGGCGCGGAGGGGATCTAGGGCATTGGCAGTCGTGGGTGGTGGCACAGGGTTCGGGCGCGGCGGGGCCTGCGGTGGCCTGGGGAGGCTGCTGGTCTCGTGGCTCGATCGAAAAGGGGTTGCGGTTTTAAAGAGGGTGGAGGAGAAGAAGACAGAGGAGGAGCGGAGGAGAGGGGAGCGGGGCGATGGCGTCAGAGGTGGTGGCGAGGTGCTCCGGCGGAGGCGCGAGCAGTGGCGAGGTAGCGATCGTCGGTTTTAGGGTTTTTATTTTATTTTTTTATTTTAATTCATTTCTGTTAAAGAGGAGAGAGAAGAGGAAAAGGAAGGGGGCTCTTTATAAAATTAAATTAAATTATATTTTAATCTATTTAATTCTCCAAAGAGTTGACTTTGCAACCAAACTCCAAACGAAACCCGACGACTATCGCCCCTAGGTAATTACCCCCATTCCGAACACAATGGGATATGTATCATATGCCAATTCGACAGTTACTATCAGTTTTCGTTTAGATTAAAGTTTAAATCTATATATTCAATTTTAAACGTACATTTCAATTTACTGGGGTCACATACTAACTCGAAAAATTCCTGAAAAATATTTTCTAGCTTCGTATTGACGATACGGTCCTAACAAAACTAATTTTGTCAAATTCAGAGACCGTTTGAAAAATGGTCATTTTCTGGTAGATTAAAATCAACCGAAATTGGTCAAACGCGTTTTCCTATGCCACGCTCACATATTGATTTGAAAAATTATGAAATTTGAAACCTAGCAATAATTTGACATCGCGGATCCAACAAAAGTGGTTTCTTTGAAATCCGAGGTCGTTTGCCAAATTTCCATTTTTAAGGGCCAGAATTCCATAGCGACTATTCTGAATTTTCAACTGGACATATCTTTTGATTCCCGCTATGAAATTTCGATTTTTCGGATTCATTGGAAAGATATTCTCAATTAGATACCATTATTTTTGGTTTTGCTAAAATTCGGTTTATTTTGCACCAGGTACATTCATTTGAAGTTTGAAATCGAATTATCGAACTACCGCGCCATTTTCAATTCCTTTTATAATTATAAATAAATATTTATATTCAAACAACGACGTATATAAATATATACGTTCGAATTCTATTAAAAATAAATTTCTTGTCGATATTATTTAAAATAATTCATTTTAAATATTCAAAATTCGCTAAAATTGCCAAAATAAAAATTTTAAACTGGCTCAAATTTTCGGGTTGTTACAAGTGACCACCAACGACACAGGGGGAATATTTATATATATCATACGTGGAAGCCTCCTGCTCACCTCCGGATCAGCTACTTGTGCATCACCAACTAACCTGTCTCTAGTCTGCTCGTTTAGGAGCACCCAGAATAATAAGAAGAGACATAAAACTCCGGGTCAGACAAAAGTCTGGTATGAGCGATAAGCAGCTAAACAGAACAATAACAGGTATACTAAACCATACCTGAACCTGGACCTGCAACCAAAGAGTTAGCACTACATACTGTACAACACTCTAAGGTGCTACTAACATATGGTGTACAAGCGTACGGGGGTGGGGGTGTGCATGTCATAGTGATGGCAAACAATCAAGCATAGCAACCATCCTCACATCTCTCACTCAGTGCGTAAAGCATACGATATCCACCACTTCGATCACCCAATACTTTACTATGATCACTCTGCCCCATGAAGTCACAATGGCTTCACCGCACTGATCCATAGCCACTAATCCTTCGCTATGTCCACTTTGCCCTGTGGAGTCGTACACACCCCACTGCACTGGCTCATAGCCTTACTAATCCTTTACTATGTCCACTCTGCCCCATGGAGTCACAAGGGCTCCACTGCACTGGCTTATAGTCCTACTACGATCACTTTGCCCCTCGAGTCATAATGACTCTACTGCACTGATACGTAGTCCTTCCATGATCACTTTGCCCCTCAAGTCGTGATGACTCTACTGCACTGATACGTAGCCTGTCATTCTTTTTCAGTGGTGAATCGAAGTCATGAACGTCGACAACTCCTTAGCATACGTCCCGCAGCAAAGCCCAATCATGAAGTGAACTCATTGGTTCCCAACTAGATCCCGAGCTCTAACTCCTAATTTGGACTACCTTTGCATCTCGGGTTTTTGGTCATCGCTTCTTCTCTGTCGGTTCGGATCGGTCTCTTCCAAGTGCTCCGGGTCGGGTCGTGGCCTCCAAATCACTTCGTAGTACGTCGGTTCGGTTCGGGTGCCCTCTAGCGGGTCGGGTCGGTGTACCCTTGCTCCATCGGCTCGGTTCGGGTTCCTGGTCACGGTCCGATCCACTTCCCCTTTCTCTTTCGTTCCGATCCCCTTCTCTTCCCTTTAGTCGATCTGATTCCCCCTTCTTTAGCTCGTTCCGATCCCCCCTTCCTTAGCTCAATCCGATCCTAGTTCAATCAATTTGGCCTTCCTTTTTGCCATACTTTCCCTTGTGCTAAGCCTCGGTTCGGTTCGGTGATCCCTTGCTCAGTCCACTATCCGGTCCGAGCCCATCCCTTCGATCCGATCCTAAAACCTGCACCGTCTTCCTGCAACTTTTCCAGCGAGTGTTTTACGCCATTCGACGGCGTTTTCGACCATTCTATCTATTCTAATCAATCACAAAGCATATCATAAAGTCATAGCAACAAGTAGAAGTGACCTCAAACATCAAAAACATCAATATGATAGGTTAAAATGGATCAAACATAGCCAAAACCCCATATTTTCCCTTAAGCATGTTCAAGCATAATTAATGATAGGATTAGCAAAACTTAACTAAATTAACCCAAGTTTCTAACAGAGGTCTAAAACATCATTTAAGAATTTATAAATATTTTTCCCAATTTTATTTACGTTTAAAAACGCTAATTAACACTAATCAACACTAATTAGCCATAATTAGTGTAAAAGCAAGCTAATCACTCACCTTAGCCACAAATAAATCTCTGGTATGGCGCGAATACCAATGCTAAACAGCAGCTCTAATCTTGATTTGGTGAAGACCTCCCTTGATTTGATGTTGCTAAGCTTAATCCTTGATTAGAAAGTGATTTGGAGGTGATTTAGAGGTTGGAGGCCGTTTTTAGGGTTTTTAAGGGGTAAGTGGAGGCTTGAAAACTAAAATGGAATGAAACCCTAACTCTTTTTAGCCTCCCCATAACCCTAACCCCGAACGGTAAGGGGTTTTTAGGGTTTTTAAGGGGTAAGGGGTTTTTAGGGGTTTTAAGGGGTAAGCAGTTTCTCACCTTCCAAACCTTATTTCAGCCATATCTCCCAAATGGTAAGTCCTTTTTCCACATGTGACCACTCTACGGAAAGGTAGACTATCATCCGAAGCCAATGGAAGTGGTTTTAGGTCAAAACTCCTTTTCAATCAAAAGTTATGGCCGAAACAAGATCAGCTAGGGGCAAAATGGTCATTTAAAAATCGACAAAAATCATGAGCATGGGAAATGACCCCAATGGTCGTTTCCCAAAGTTAAATGACCATACGACTTTGTATAAGAAAGAAATAAATATTCTACGATCCTCTGATGCGTAGAATGCGGGTTGTATCAATATTGTTTATAATATTTTATAACGATTTATTGCTATTTTTATTTATTTAAAAATAGCCATTTTCAATTAAACGACACTTCGGGTCATTACATGGCCCTGGCGTTGTTTTCATCAAAATTTGATTTACATATTTCTCAAAATCTAACTATTGGATCTTAGCAAACTTTATATCGCTGGAAAGATCTTTCCAAAATGAACCTAACGGTTCCAGTATTGGGAAAATCCGACGGTCGGATCTTTGGTATAATCGTTTGAAGTTACAATTTCAAAATGCGAACTACAACAGCACAATTCATTTTATTTTAATTTATATTTATATATAAATATAAATCGTTCAACGATTTCAACACCATTTTTAATTCAACATTGATTCCTTTTATATATGAAATCATATATTACAGTAAAAATAAAATTTTAATGTTAAAACAAATCATATCACTTCTTGAATATTTCACATGATTTCACATTTATATAAAAATGTGAAATTTTATTTCAACCTATCATTACATTGGAAAATGTAGTCTTTTATTTCAATGTATTATTACATTGCAAAATGAAATCTTTTATTTCAATGTATTATTACATTTCAAAATGTAATCTTTTATTTTAATGTATTAGTACATTTCAAAATGTAGTCTTTTATTTCAATGTATTATTACATTGCAAAATGTAATCTTTTATTTCAATGTATTATTACATTGCAAAATGTAATCTTTTATTTCAATGTATTATTACATTTCAAAATGTAATCTTTTATTTCAATGTATTATTACATTCAATCTTTTATTTTTTTCTTTGATTACAAATAAAGATGTAATCTTTTATTCTTTTCTTTATCTACAATGGAAATGTAAGTTTTTATTTCACTCTTTATTTACATTGAAAAATGTAAGTTTCTATTCCATACTTCATTTACATTGAAAGATGTTAATTTCTATCTCATACTTTATTTACATTGAAAAATGTAATTTTTATTACATTCTTTATTTACATTGAAAAATGTAATCTTCCTAACAAAATCTTTAATTTCATTAAAAACGTAAACTTCAAGGAAAAAACATATTTTAAATTGCAATGGACATTTTTAATGTTTCATTTACATTAAAATGTAAATCCCAATGTCAATATATTTTATTTTCAAAATGTTTATTTTTAATATTGCATTTACATTACAAATGTGAAATGCAATGTAAATACATTTTTATTTATCAATGTTTTATTTTTAATGTAGTATGTACCTTAAAAATGTAAATGTCAATATTAATACATTTTTATCTATCAATGTTTATTTTAATGTTTTATATACATTAAAATGTAAATTCCATATCAATACATTCCTATTTCAAATATGTTTATTTTTAATGTTGCATTACATTAAAACTATTAAATCCAATATCAAAACATTTTTTATTTCAAAATGTCTACTTTAATGTTGCATTACATTAAAAAATGTAAAATCTAATATCAAAACATTTTTATTTCAAAATGCCTATTTTAATGTTGCATTACATTAAAAAAATGTAAAATGCAATGTAAATACAGTTTATATTACAATTTTTATTTTAACATTGCATTTACCTTAAAAATGTAAGATCACATGTAAATTCATTTTTCTTTTTTTCCTAAATGTTTATTTTTAATGTCACATTTACATTAAAAATGTAAAATCAAACGTAAATTCATTTTTTTATGAATAAATGACCATTTTTGACTACATTGAAAATGTTGATTTTATGTTGACATATAATGATCATTTTCATATATATATGTAGTAAAAATCCGACTTTCATATTATTCAAACAATTAATATATAATAACATGAATATTTTATAACACAAAAATATTTCGGAAAATTTTGGCAGCATTATGACAGGGTAATTAAAACCAGCACCGTCCCGATGTATGGCTCTTCGCACTACCTTAGGCTTCGCGGCGTTTACAAGGGGTTTAATTTCCTAATACATTTTTCTAGGCAATCTAATGCCACAATATCAATCATTTTCATTTCAACCACAATCAATCACCCAAAAATCAACAAATTACACACCACAAAACAAAAAAGTCATCCATGGTCTGCGGACGACAGGTGTCAGGAGTTTCTAAACTCTGTCTGCATCCTAATATAATTTTATTTAATTAATTTGGATTCAGAAATCTCTTATCGCTTTTTAATTTCTTCTATAATTGTAGAAGGCTCCAATAATTATTTGGTCAGTTCTGAAATGTAGATCTCGAATTTACGATCCCAACGAATCCTGTTTCATCGAAGTTCATTATCGTATGAGCGAGATATGATTTTATGAAGTTTGTAAACAATTTAAATATAATAATTAAATTAATTTAAATAATAAAATAACCTTCTTCTCTAATCAATCTCGAGTCCGATAGTTTTCAATACCCAGATTCGAACCTAAGGTTGAATTTCGCTTCAAATTGGTGAAGCTTCAGGATGATCGGACTTCGCAGCGGCATGGAGCTAGTGTAACTGCCCGCAAATTCGTACTATCTGAGTCGACTAATAACACCACACGTCCAATCCAAATTGCACAGAAGTACGAATCATTATTAGAAAGAAGTTAGAGGATGAGAAATAGAAAGAAAAGTTAGAATAGAAGACAAACGAAGAACACAAATCTCACAGCGGAGCGAATAAAATATATTAAATAACATAACTTTTGAAATTCAAATCAGTAACTATAAATACATACCATTATCAGAGCACAACAGTTATTCCTGGAACAGTTATAAACACCTGTTTTCAGATATAACAAAGTACGCTGCGGAAATATGATAGTCTACAGCTAACTGGTGAAGCCTCCTGCTTCCAGCTCTTCTAAGTGAATCTGTATAATCCCGACTACTTGACTGCCCATACAAATTTGGGCACCCAAGAATTTAGGGAAAACAAAAACAAAATAAACTCTGGGTCATTCATGGGACTGGTGTGAGTAAACTCCAATCATTTGTTTAACTTTAAAAATCCTTTCGAAAGAAATGATAATCGTAAGACCAATCCACATATAAACACATATGGTTTTTACCTCACGATAATCCAAAATATTTTTGATATCAAATCCAGTGATATTATAATAATGTCTACATCAAATAAATACAATCTAGCGGAACGCTTGCATCTCACGCTCCATATATAATATAAAATCAAAAACCGCATGGCGCTTATTGGAGATTGGATTTCCAACATGACAAGGTATGGAACAACCTTCCGATCAGTGTACTCTAGAGGGGATACACTGGGGTCCAACAAGAACATCTTGCAACCCAGCCCACACATGACCGACCACTCATTTCGCTTGAGTGTATCGAATGTATATCACCAACGGTTGGGATCAGCAACCGTTTCCGGAAAAGGGACAGCATCGATAGATTAAAGAAGTAAAAGGAATTTATCTAGATAGGTGATTATACACCCTAATGGGAGCGACCCACATAGCCATGTTGCCTGCCCGATTTTTGTCATTTCGCGGTTGTTGAGGCCTGAGGCTACGATTACTTTCCATTCATTGATAGCACAATCACTGTGAATGCCACATTGTCAGATTAGTTAATCATTAATTGATTTGCACAAATATATTCTGGATATTATGCTAAGAGAATAAATCCTCCGCCACCATATATATTTATACAGACCAACATATTCGATCATTGGAAATACTTTGTCAGACATTCGTCTATTTACGTTTGTTCCGGGATTGAACGAAACCGAAGGCACCATTTCTATTAATAGAAAAAGTCCTTGCACTTTACTCCGTCTTCAATTATCTTCATATAATCTGATTTGCAACGCTACTGCCAATACGAAGTGATTCTCGGATAATAATCCAACTGGTCTCTCCATATTGACAACGATAACGACAAATACTTCGATAGTCGGTTATTTAACTATCGAAGAAAAATAAACAAACATCCATTCAAAACATCAAACAATCACTGGGCCCGTTAATTAATATTTCATTAATTAAATCACTTATCCATTTCCTTACCAATATTTGTTAACCAAATATTTTCAATAATCATCTTGGTCTCTTACGCTATTTGGAAAAACATTTCCACATTTCGCCATCTTTAATTTTCTATACTTAGAAAATATCTTTTATTAATAATTGGAAAATATTCCAATTACTTCTCTGTTTCACGACCATTCATTTCTATACTTAGGAAATATTTATTATTATATTTCCAAAATTCCACTTACTTAGGATAAAACAAATGTTGTATAAAACATTGTTACAACAACCCAAAATATTTCATTCAACTAAATTTCTTTAGACATCTCTCTTCGAGACTGAATCTTGCTATTTACCAGATAATAATGAAATCAATCGAGTTAGGGCATTATTACCTCTCAGACCTTGACTAAAAATATTATTTACTTTAAAACAGACAAGATCGCTAACTCGAATAATCAATACCATATTAAACCAATTTTCCATTTCTAAAACACGTATAGGCTTTTTTTTCTATTTTTAACAAATCTAATTTATAGATTTCCTTTTTGTTTATAATATTCTATTTTTAAGTTCATTTCCTTATCGAATTCTATCTATATCGATACATTGATTTCTAACTATCAATTTTTTTTTTAAAATATTCTAACTCCTTAAATTTCCGGAAAATTTCCCCATAACCTCCTTTGTACCAGTCGATAGTTCAAACCTCAACTCGCCTCTCTAGGCCCTTTCCATTCAAAAAGATAATCAAAAAGCCAAGTGGCTTGTTGATTCGACGCATAAAATCTCATATGGAATTTAAACGTGTACCTTTTGTCGGGCACACAAATTATAATCTTTATATACTTCATTCCATACCTGTTAACACATATGCATCCATTTCTAATTTATTTCAACTCAGTCCGGTCATTTTAACTCGATTCGTTAAACTATTTTTTAATCAGCTCTTTTGCCCATTTCATCTTTTTAATTGAACATATCACTTCCGGATATGTTTTTAATTTACTTAAAACAAAACCTAATTCCATTTTCAACTCGAGTTTCATATTCAATTTCGAATATAAATTCTTAAACCTCATTTACTTATCCAAAGCCCAATATTCGATTCAAAATTCCATTTACTAATTATTCTTCAAATTAGTCAATTCTATTCAATAATTAAAAATCTGATTTTTGTTTCAAAAATCAGATTCATTTACACAAATTGAGTTCGTATTTATTTTACAACTCATGTATGGATTTTTCTAATGGAAATTCGGATTTTATTTACTTAAAATTCCTATATTTATATAAATAAACCGTTTTGGTTTTATAATGGTTATGGCGCTGCTTCTCTAAAAATTTGATTTTGACATAACTCAAAATCTATACGATGAAATCCAGATTTTTTTTCTTTCATTAGAAAACTATAATCAAATCGGTCCTGATGATTCTTGTTTCAAAAAATTCCGACTTGAATTGTGTTCTATCTACTCAATTGAAGTTCGAAACGCCAATTTACGAACTACCGTGCTGCTGCGAGTTCGTTTTAATTATATATATATATATAAACGTTTAAACTTCGTTTATAATAAATTCAACTCTATTCTGATATATTTTTAATATATATCAAACCAATTTTCCCAATTCAACACAATATTTTCAATTATCTATAATTGTCGATTTTTCCTTACTCGGTAATAAATTTATTTATACTTCGATCTTCAATATTTAATTTCAATTCCTTTTATAAATAAATTATTTTGCTAGATTTATAACATCGTTTGCAAATCCATCTTTCTTGTTTTATATATTAAAAAAAGTTTTTCATTTCGAATTCCCTTTTGAAATCCAATTCCTTTTATATTCTGAATTCCAGAATAAAAACCGCTATTTCCTTTTCAAAATGATTTCAACTCTCTATTTTAAATTCAAACTTGAATTTAATATTTCAATTATCTAATTACAATTATCTCCCCTTATTTATAAACATCGTTTATAATTTCCTTTCCCTATTTTATATACTAAAACAAGTTCTCATTTCAAAACCCATTTGAAATTTCTATTCCTATTGGAATATTTTATTTTTACAACTTATAAATAAAGTTATAGCGTCTATTTTCATATTTAATTATAGTTTTCTATTTAACACGTTAAATACCCTTTCTGGAAATAATTTATTTTCAATAAATCCAATAGTCGAATTCATATCATAAATCCATAAGGATTTATTTTAAATTCAATTTACATTCTGGACATCAAATTAGCATTCATCGTTTTCTATTTAAAACGATTTCCAAATCCTATTTTTAAATTCAAATTTTGAATTTAACTTTTCCAATTATCCAATGATAATTATCTATATTATTTATATACACCATTTATAAATTCATTTCAATTCCTCATACTATTCAATTTATAAACAATGTTTATAAATTCACTTCAATTCCCTGATTTTCCAATGAAAATCATTCCTGTTTATTTATAACACCATTTATAATTTTGCTTCAATTTCCTGTATTATTTAATTTATAAACACCGTTTATAAATTCAACACTTGTTTATATTTTTCAAAGCGAGTAAATATTTCTTAGCCCATTCGAAATTCAAATTCTGTTTTAGAAAAATAGAAATTTTCTTTCAAATCTCAAAATCCCTTTTTCAAAATATTTTTATAAATTACCATTTAGGCCCAGTGATATTTCAACCAATCAAAATCCCCCAATTATTTATCATCGACTTTCAAACACATCATATATGACAATATATATGGAAACAAACAAATAATAATATTTTTGAGGAATCCAGTTGGATCCCTCCAACCTGTTTTCCTGCATCCACAGACGTTAGCCAACATAAATAATACCCATCCTGCTTCGAGGCAGGATATCACGGTATAGAAGGTCATCCATTATCATAGCGTGGGGCGTATAGGGTCATCCGCTAATGGTACTGCAGGAATCCAACCACCAATATATGTGTATATATATATATATAATAGCAACCACCAAGCCTAAATAAATAATATATTATTAACAGCAACAAATAATATTTAAAACATCCAAATAATCAACAAACAATTATTTTTAACTGATAAAAGAATTCAAAATAAAAATATGAGTGAGATTTACTCACCATGATTTTAGTTGCGCTGAATATCCACTAAAGCATATTATATAATTTCCACAGTGATTCCTCCATACGTCTGTTTTCAAATGCCAAACAATAATTAATAAAATTCCAGTTATTTAATTATACGAATTCAATTTAAATTAATTACTCACGTGTAATAAATTCTAAATTAAACCTTAATTTTATAAACGATTAGTCTACACATTTTATTCCTTTACCAACTAATTTCCTTTATATGAGCTAATTATATAAAGTAATTTACTTTAATTAATCTCTAATTATAACAAATAATTTCCATGCATTTTAATTTATTCCATAGTAATAAAAATAACTAAGTTAATTACCTAACTTGAAATAAATTTCATATTTGCAGAAAACGACATTCCTTTTTCAATACTGTATGAATCTTAGTTTTAATTTATATACTAATCAAATTAACTTAAGAATTTACCTTCTAAAAATTTGATTTCTCTGCTTTAGTTCTTTCTAGCCTGAATCGTGATTTCGAACAAACAAGCACCCGACTCTTGAAATCCCTACCTCGACAACTGCATATGCACCCTTCCTTTTCCACTAGCGTTCACCACCATCAACGCAACAAACAGGAAAAACTGCGAATCCCATCACTGACTTCGTGCGAAGTATTTTTGTACAGACTTTCCCAATACCTTCACTTCCAAATCTTCTTCTCTCCCTGATTCCGAACCTACTACCAAATCATGAATTTATGCCTAGAACCTCGAAAATCCCCAAATCGCGATGTTCGAATTCGTCTTTACCAAAATCGTTCGCATTAGAGTCGAGACAATAAGATGAAAAGCTCGAACACCATACTTCGGCAATGAGTTCGCCTCACCCTTCTGTGCACCATGACATCCTCACGTCAACGATGAATCCCTGCCCTAACTGGAAATGTTTGAGTTCGAATAACCCACTAGGTATCGCACGAGATTTGGAGGAAGTTGATCAAAATCCTTTTTTTTCTATTAATCGAGGTCGGCCATTTCTAATTACACCGAAGCTTTGATTTGGATTCTTCAAAGAATGAGGAAAGTAGTGGCTTTGGAAGGTACGGGTGCCATGATAGATTTTTGGTGAAGTAATTTTATGGCTGTCGCGAGTTTTTCCCTCTCGCTGTATTTGAGAAAAGAAAAAGAAGATGTTCGTATTCATTTGATTTTTGGAGCAGCCATTTCATCACATTTGAGGCCTTCAAATGTATTTCAGGAAAACGAAATGTAGAGAGAAAGAAAGGAACGGGTATCGCGATTTATAGGAGGAGAATACTTCACTGCTAAGGAATGTAAGGTAGAAGGTACAATGTAATAAATCACGATTTGATTTCTATTTAGTGCGATTTGAAATAAAGAGATTTTTATCTTTTTTAAATAGATATCGATTTGATATTTGATTTGATTTCGATCTTATCAATTACAAATATCCCGGGGTACATAACATGAAATCATGGACCGCTATTTTAACGTACCGGCCGACGTTTTCAATATTATAGCGTTATACTGAACTGAATATATTTTGATATTTTAATATTTTAATTTGAACGTAAATATAAAATAACCATGTTAATATAATATAATTTAAATTCAGAACAAATTAATTCTTTGATAATAAATTATTATTATTGTTGTCTATATTCAAATAGAATTTATATCGGTCATTCGAATTGATTTGATTCAGTTTTTAATTTCAATTTTAATTACATTTCGTATTACGATAATTATTATATTCAATAATAAATCAAAATCGATTTTTAAATTGATAACTTATTATAAAATTCATTTATATTATCAACTCAATATCTAAAACGATATTAAATATTTAAAATTAATCAACCAAAAATCCGAGTCGTTACATTCTTCCCCCCTTAGAAGAATTTCGTCCCCGAAATTACTAAGGTAGGAAAAACGGTACAAACCCATTAACTTTCAAAATCCACTTATGCTGAAACTCAACTCTTCATATTTCAACAACTTTTCTACCAAAACTTTTGGTTTCCATTTACATTCAATTCATATACATTTAAATCGATTTTAATCAATTCACTTCAATCCATTTAACTTGCTTAAGTTAAATTAAATTCCATAATTCAAATATCCGGGTTTTTTATTTCAAATCCTTTGGAAACCACATAAATATATACATATATTTATAACCATTTCAAATTCAAAACAATTGAAGTTTCAAACCAACTCGTTTCCTTTCAAAATAATTTTGATCAAAACTTTTCTAAGGTAGCAACTCGTTACTTAGAAACTCAAAAATGAACATAGATTATGATGCAGTCATTATCAGAATTATTTTTCGGCCACTGAAGTAAGTACAGTGCTTTTTCCCTTTAAATATTCATTTAAAAATGGTTTTTATTCAAAAACCCTTCCAAAACAAAGCTATAGTATTTTAATATACTTCAAAAATATTTTCCAACTTCCCAGGATTTAAAATTCCAAATTTTGGTTTGAATTTAATTCTAATTCATTTCATTTGTATATTTTATTCATATACAAATTTTATTTGGCTATATATAACGATTACAATTTTATAATCTCATCTTATTATAATGATAACATCCAACACATCCATATCTTACTATAATTTCAGAAAATTATTCCTTCTATATCAAAATAGAATTTTGGGTAAAATTATTTCATTTACCCATTTTAAAGCAATATCACATCGAATTTCTCTGTTCAAGTGTATAGAAATTCTTATCGACTTCGCGACGTCCCACGATTTGATCAGAATTCGTAAACCACTCGACAGCCAAACCAACATAATATAAAACAAATTTTATATCAATTAACAAATACGCGCACTCGTATATATATACACACTCAACTCATTCTAGGGTACTACTGACCCTATCTCTAATGAGCACATCCCACAAAAGCCTAGGTATTCGCTCAACCTAAGCTCTGATACCAACTGTAACGGCCCGCAAATCCGTACTATCTGAGTCGACTAATAAGACCACACGTCCAACCCAAATTGCACGAAAATACGAATCATTATTAGAAAGAAGTTAGAGGATGAGAAATTGAAAGAAAAGTTAGAATAGAAGAAAAACGAGGAACACAAATCTCACAGTGGAATGAATAAAATATATTAAATAACATAACTTTTGAAATACAAATCAGTAACTGTATATACATACCATTATCATAGCACAACAATTATTCCTGGAACAGTTATAAACACATGTTTCCAGATACAACATAGTACACAGCGGAAATATGATAGTCTATAGCTAAATGGTTAAGCCTCTTGCTTCCAGCTCTTCCAAGTGAATTTTTAAAATCCTGACTACTTGACTGCCCGTACAAATTTGGGCACCTAAGAGTTTAGGGAAAACAAAAACAAAATAAACTCTGGGTCAGTCATGGGACTGGTGTGAGTAAACTCCAATCATTTGTTTAACTTTAAAAATCCTTTTGAAAGAAATGATAATCGTAAGACCGATCCACACATAAACACGGATGGTTTTTACCTTACGATAATCCAAAATATTTTTGATATCAAATCTAGTGACATTATAATAATGTCTACATCAAATAAATAGAATCTAGCGGAACGCTTGCATCTCACGCTCCATATATAATATAAAATCAAAAACCGCATGGAGCTTATTGGAGATTGGATTTCCAACATGACAAGGTGTGGAACCACCTTCTGATCAGTGTACTCTAGAGGGGATACATGAGGGTTCAACAAGAACATCTTGCAACCCGGCCCACACATGGCCGACCACTCATTTCGCTTGAGTGTATCGAATGTATATCACCAAAGGTTGGGATCATCAACCGTTTCCCGAAAAGGGACATCATCGATAGATTAAATAAGTAAAAGGAATTTCTCTAGATAGGTGATTATACATCCTAATGGGAGCGACCTACATAGCCATGCTGCCTGCCCGATTTTTGTCATTTCGCGGTTGTTGAGGCCTGAGGCTACGATTTTACTTTCCATTCATTGATAGCACAATCACTTTGAATGCCACATTGTCAGATCCGTTAATCATTAATTGATTTGCACAAATATATTTTGGATATTATGCTAAGAGAATAAATCCTCCTCCACCATATACATTTATACAAACCAACATATTCGATCATTGGAAATACTTTGTCAGACATTCGTCCATTTACGTTCGTTCTGGGATTGAACGAAACCGAAGGCACCATTTCTATCAATAGAAAAAGTCCTTGCACTTAACTCCGTCTTTGATTATCATCATATAATCTGATTCGCAACGCTACTGCCAATACGGAGTGGTACTCGGATAATAATCTAACCGGTCTTTCCATATTGACAACGATAACGACAAATACTTCGATAGTCGGTTATTTAACTATCGAAGAAAAATAAACAAAGATCCATTCAAAACATCAAACAATCACTGGGCCCTTTAATTAATATTTCAGTAATTAAATCACTTATCCATTTCCTTACCAATATTTGTTAACCAAATATTTTCAATAATCATCTTGGTCTCTAATGCTATTTTGAAAAACATTTCCATATTTCGCCATCTTTTATTTTCTATACTTAGAAAATATATTTTATTAGTAATTGGAAAATATTCCAATTACTTCTCTGTTTCATGACCATTCATTTCTATAGTTAGGAAATATTTATTTTTATATTTCCAAAATTCCACTTACTTGGGTTAAACGAATGTTGTTAAAACATTGTTACAACAAACCAAAATATTTCATTCAACTAAATTTCTTTAGACATCTCTCTTTGAGACTGAATCTTGCTATTTATCAGCTAATAATGAAATCAATCGAGTTAGGGTATTATTACCTCTGAGACCTTGACTGGAAATATTATTAACTTCAAAACAGACAAGACCGCTAACTCGAATAATCAATACCATATTAAACCAATTTTCCATTTCTAAAACACGTATATGCTTCTCTTTATATTTTTTAAAAATCTAATTTATAGATTTCCTTTTTGTTTATAATATTCTATTTTAAAGTTCATTTCCTTATCGAATTCTATCTATATCGATACATTGATTTCTAACTATCAAATTTTCTTTAAAATATTCTACTTTCTTAAATTTCCGGAAAATTTCGCCATAACCTCCTTTGTACCGGTCGATAGTTCAAACCTCAACTTGCCTCTCTAGGCCCTTTCCATTCAAAAAGGAAATCAAAAAGCCAAGTGTCTTGCCGATTCGGCGCGTAAAATCTCATATGGAATTTAAACGTGTACCTTTTTGTCGGGCACACAAATTATAATCTTCATATATTTCATTCCATACCTGTTAACACATATGCATCCATTTCTAATTTATTCCAACTTAGTCTGGTCATTTTAACTCGATTCATTAAACTATTCTTTAATCAGCTCTTTTGCCCATTTCATCTTTTTAATTGAACATATCACTTCCGGATATGTTTTTAATTCACTTAAAACAAAATCTAATTCCATTTTCAACTCGAGTTTCATATTCAATTTCGAATATAAATTCTTAAACATCGTATACTTATCCAAAGCCCAATATTCGATTCAAAATTCCATTTACTAATTATTCTTCAAATTAGTCAATTTTATTCAGTAATTAAAAATCTGATTTTTGTTTCATAAATCAGATTCATTTACACAACTTGAGTTCGTATTTGTTTTACAACTCATGTCTGGATTTTTCTAATGGAAATTCAGATTTTATTTACTTAAAATCCCTTTATTTATTTAAATAAACCGTTATGATTTTATAACGGTTATGGCGCTGCTTTTCTAAAAATTTGATTTTGACATAACTCAAAATATATACGAGGAAATCTAGAATTTTCTCTTTCATTAGAAAACTATTATCAAATCGGTCCTTATGATTCTTGTTTCAAAGAATTCCGACTTGAATTGAGTTCTATCTACTCAACTGAAGTTCGAAATGCCAATTTATGAATTACCGCGCTGTGGCGAGTTCGTTTTAATTATATATATATATATATATATATATATATATATATATATATATATATATATATATATATAAACGTCTAAACTTCGTTTATAATAAATTCAACTCTATTCTGATATATTTTTAATATATATCAAACCAATTTTCCCAATTCAACATAATATTTTCGATTATATATAATTGTCGATTTTTCCTTACTCGGTAATAAATTTATTTATACTTCGATCATCTATATTTAATTTCAATTCCTTTTGTAAATAAATTATTTTGCTAGGTTTATAACATCGTTTGCAAATCCATCTTTCTTGTTTTATATATTAAAACAAGTTTTTCATTTCAAATTCCCTTTTGAAATCCAATTCCTTTTATTTTCTGAATTCCAGAATAAAAACCGCTATTTCCTTTTCAAAATGATTTCAACTATCTATATTAAATTCAAACTTGAATTTAAAATTTCAATTATCTAATGACAATTATCTCCCCTTATTAATAAACATCGTTTATAATTTCCTTTCCCTATTTTATATACTAAAACAAGTTCTCATTTCAAAACCCTTTTGAAATTTCTATTCCTATTGGAATATTTTATTTTTACAACTTATAAATAAAGTTGTAGTCTATTTTCATATTTAATTATAGTTTTTTATTTAACACGTTAAATACCCTTTCAAGAAATAATTTATTTTCAATAAATCCAACAGTCGAATTCATATCATAAATTCGTATGGATTTATTTTAAATTCAATTTACATTCTGAACATCAGAATAGCTTTCATCGTTATCTATTTAAAACGATTTCCAAATCCTATTTTTAAATTCACATTTTGAATTTAACTTTTCCCATTATCCAATGATAATTATCCATTTTATTTATATACACCATTTATAAATTCATTTCAATTCCTCACACTATTCAATTTAAAGACAATGTTTATAAATTCACTTCAATTCCCTGATTTTCCAATGAAAATCATTCCCGTTTATTTATAACACCATTTATAAATTTGCTTCAATTTCCTGTATTATTTCATTTATAAACACTATTTATAAATTCAACACTTGTTTATATTTTTCAAAATGTGTAAATATTTCTTAGCCCAATCGAAATTCAAATTCTATTTTAGAAAAATAGATTTTTTCTTTTAAATCTCAAAATCCCTTTTTCACAATATTTTTATAAATTACCATTTAGGCCCAGTGATATTTCAACTAATCAAAATCACCCAATTATTTATCACCGTCTTTCAAACACATCATATATGACAATATATATGGAAACTAACAAGTAATAATATTTTTGAGGAATCCAGTTGGATCCCTCCAACCTGTTTTTCTGCATCCACAGGCATTAGCCAACATAAATAATACCCATCCTGCTTCAAAGCAGGATATCGCGGTATAGAAGGTCATCCACTATCATAGCGTGGGGTGTATAGGGTCATCCGCTAATGATACCGCGGGCATCCTCTAATGGTACTACGGGAATCCAACCACCAATATATATATATATATATAATAGCAACCACCAAGCCAAAATAACTACTATATTTTTAACAGCAACAAATAATATTTAAAACATCCAAACAATCAACAAACAATTATTTTTAACTGATAAAAGAATTCAAAATAAAAATATGAGTGAGATTTACTCACCGTGATTTTAGTTGTGCTGAATATCCACTAAAGCATATTATATAATTTCCACAGTGATTCCTCCATACGTCTGTTTTCCAATGCCAAACAACAATTAATAAAATTCCAGTTATTTAATTATACGAATTCAATTTAAATTAATTACTCACGTGTAACAAATTCTAAATTAAACCTTAATTTTATAAATGATCAGTCTACACATTTTATTCCTTTACTAACTAATTTCCTTTATATGAGCTAATTATATAAAGTAATTTACTTTAATTAATCTCTAATTATAACAAATAATTTCCATGCATTTTAATTTCAATTATTCCACACTAATAAAAATAACTAAGTTAATTACCTAAGTTGAAATAAATTTCATATTTGCAGAAAACGACATTCCTTTTTCAATACTGTACGAATCTTTGTTTTAATTTATATACTAATCAAATTAACTTAAGAATTTACCTTCTAAAAATGTGATTTCTCTGCTTTAGTTCTTCCTAGCCCGAATCGTGATTTCGAACAAATAAGCAACCGACTCTTGAAATCCCTACCTCAAAATCTGCACACGCGCCCTTCCTTTTCCACTAGCGTTCACCAAGATCAACGCAACAAATAGGAAAAACTGCGAATCCCATCTCTGACTTCATGCGAAGTATTTTTGTAAAGACTTTCTCAATACCTTCACTTACAAATCCGCTTCTCTCCCTGATTCCGAACCTACCACCAAATCATGAATTTATACTTAGAACCTCGAAAATCACCAAATCGTGATGTTCGAATTCTTCTTTACTAAAGTCGTTTGCACTACAGTCGAGACAATGAGATGAAAAGCTTGAGCACCAGACTTCGGCAACCAGTTCGCCTCACCCTTCTAAGCACCAAGACATCCTCACGTCAAAGATGAATCCCTGCCCTAACTCGAAATGTTTGAGTTCGAATAACCCACTAGGTATCGCACCAGATTTGGAGGAAGCTGATCGAAATCCCTTTTTTTCTATTAATGGAGGTCAGCCATTTTTAATTACACCGAAGCTTTGATTTGGATTCTTCAAAGAATGAGGAAAGTAGCGGCTTTGGAAGGTACGGGTGCCATGACAGATTTTTGCTGAAGCAATTTTATGGCCATCGCGTGTTTTTCCCTCTCACTGTATTTGAGAAAAGCAAAAGAAGAGGTTCGTATTCATTTGATTTTTGGAGCAGCCTTTTCATCACATTTGAGGCCTTCAAATGTATTTCAAGAAAACCAAATGTAGAGAGAAAGAAAGGTACGGGTATCGCGATTTATAGGAGGAGAATACTTCACCGCTAAGGAATGTAAGGTAGAAGGTACAATGTAATAAATCACAATTTGATTTCTATTTAATGCGATTTGAAATAAAGAGATTTTTATCTTTTTTAAATAGATATCGATTTGATATTTGATTCGATCTCGATCTTATCCATTACAAATATCCCGGGGTATATAGCATGAAATCATGGACCACTATTTTAACGTACCGGCCGACGTTTTCAATATTATAGCGTTATACTGAACTGAATATATTTTGATATTTTAATATTTTAATTTGAACGTAAATATAAAATAACCATATTAATATAATATAATTTAAATTCAGAAAAAATTAATTCTTCGATAATAAATTATTATTATTGTTGTCTATATTCAAATAGAATTTATATCGGTCATTCGAATTGATTTGATTCAGTTTTTAATTTCGATTTTAATTACATTTCGTATTACGATAATTTAGTATATTCAATATTAAATCAAAATTGATTTTTATATTGATGACTTAATGTAAAATTCATTTATATTATCAACTTAATATCTAAAACAATATTAAATATTTAAAATTAATCAACCAAAAATCCGAGTCGTTACAGCTAGGAGGCGCGCTCCTGTCGATGGTGGTGGGGCCCCCTACGATGGTGGATCGACTGAGCGGCGGTGGTGGAAAGTCCGCTACTATGGAGGCTCGGTTCTCCTTCCTCGCTCCACTATACGGTTCGAACCTTGTATGGATTTGGAGATGAGATAATTCTCTACGAAATCTTCCAAAGAAGTGATGGATTTCGATGAGCGGATTTGGAGTAATCGAGGAGAGATACTGGGAGGTTTTTCCATCGTTCGACGGTGAGAGGCGGCTGAGAAGAATACGATTTGGGTTTATACGCTATACGCGTTTTATACTGTATTTCTATTTTATTTTTATTTTATTTAATTCCATTTAATTTCAGTTTGATTCTTATATCGCTCTTAACTCCAAATCAAACCCAACGAGTGTTGCCCCTAGCTAAATACCCCCATTCCGGACATAACGGAATATGTCTCATAAGCCAATTCAATTGTTTCGATAGTTTTTTCTTTAAATTTAAATATAAACATTTAATTATTTAATTTTGATCGTACATTTTAATTTACCGGGGCCACATACTGATTCCAACAATTCTCGAAAAATAAATCTAGCTACGTTTTGACGATATGGTTCTAAAAAAATTAATTTCATCGAATCGGGAGACCGTTTGAAAAATGGCCATTTTCTGGCCGATCGAAATTGATTGAAATTGACAGAACACATTTTCACTTGCCACACTCACATATTAATTCCAAAAATTATGAAAATTGGAATCCTGTAATAATTTGACATTCTGGAACGAACCAGGGTGGTTTCGTCGAAAATGGAGGTCGTTTGCAAAATGGCTATTTATACGGGCTATATATTATGTTAAATTCCATAGCGACTATTCTGAATATTCAATTGACCATAACTTTTGATTCCCGCAATGAAATTTCAATTTTTCGGATTCGTTGGAAAGATATTCTTAAACAGATTTAAATAATTTTGGTTTCACATAAATCCGATTTATTTTGCATCTTGTACAGTCAGTCAAAGTTCGAATTCAAATTTTCAAACTGCCGCGCTATTTCTAACTCCTTTTTAAATTAAAATAAATATATTCATTCTAACTTCGATTTAAATAAATTTTTAATCATTATTATTTAAAATAAATTATTTTAACTATTTAAAATTCAAAAAAATAACCAAAATAAAATTTTTAAATTGGTTCTGATTTTCCGGGTTGTTACAATGACAAGCTTGTAAAACAACAAACCATAACATCTCAATTGCCAAAATAGAAAGTAATCATTTCAAATATGGCTATCTCAATCGTAAGCAATCTAAAATAATCAATAGCAATGAAAATAAAGCACATACCTGATACATAGTTTCAAAATTAAATTTTATTACCATGATGAGAATAGTACAAGAGGTTGATACAATGATCACCGATAATCACTTTAGAATTGAGTTCGTGGAGAATTGATTTGAAGAAATAAAGCCAGATTAAAAACTCTAATTTTCACTTGAGATGAACCATTAAAACAGTTACATCCCTTTCGCTTTGACCTGAAAATACCTTATATAGTGAAGATTTTCATCATGGCAAATTACCCTTTTACTTCTCAAACCATTAGATAAATTTCCATCAAAACATGCCAAACAGTCCAATATCCATGTCCTAGACTTCTGGTTAAATTCTAGACATCTGGCATAGGATTGGGATGTTGTGCCCCATGCAACTAGACGTCTGGATTTGAATCTAGGCTTCTGGTCCCGGTCTTAGGAAATTATAGGCTTGAAAACCAGATATCCAGATTTAGAGAACCAGCTGCCTTTTCTAGAGCTCGGGCTCTTGTTCATAGCAAAATAGATGTCTAGCTTCTGTGATGGACGTCTTGATCAGCTCTCAACCTCTTCCAGCTAGCTCCCAGCTCCTTCTAGCTTCATAATGTGATAACTCGAGCTTTCAAGTTTTGATTCGCATATTGTTTTCACTAATTGCAAACTATTTGTAATGGCCCATATTTTTCTACAGTTTAATAAATATTTATATTTGATTTTAAATGGTTATTTGGGAGTTAATAACTTGAATCCAATGGTTTTTAATATTTTATTAATATGGAAAATATAATAATAATTTGATTCATAAATAGTCGGGATTAGTTAAATTTTTAATATAATATGAATTGGCAATTTTGAAGGATTTAATTCGGTTTATAGTTGAAATATATTAACAAATTCATTTATTAAATTATGTTTGAATGTATAGTTCATAATTCAGTTCTAAAACTAACTAAAGCAGCGCGGTAGTTCATAGTTTTACATTTTGAACTTTAAATGAATGTACATGGTCCAATATAAGTCAGAATTCTTTGAGAAAAGAATCGTCCAGATTTATTGGATTATAATTTTCTAATGGAAGAGAAAATTCAAGTTTTCATCTTATAGATTTTTAGTTATGTCCAAATCAAATTTTCAGAAAGTCGTTATGGAATCGTTTATAACTATAACGATTTATTTAATTTTATAAGAGGGAATTTATTATAAATTCAATATCGTTTTTACTTAAATTCAATATGTTGAGTTTAATATCTTAACTAGTTTATTTTTAGAGTTACATAAATTTTTTTGAATATATTATATAATAATAATAATTTATTAGCAATGAATTTGTTTGTTGTGAAATCGACGTATATTTTATCGATTCAATATAGAACTTAAGAATAGTCGAATGTCAAACGACCTCGAATTTCAACAAAACGAATTTTATAAAATCCACAGTAGTTAATTATTATAAAATTTCAAGTTGCAAGTAAACTGGAGTTATTTTGCGATCGTGCGCGGTATAAAAACATATATATTAACTATTTTGAATTAAAATAACAATTTCGTGAACAATCTCAGAATTCGACGAAACCAATTCCATCGTGTCTATAATATTGAAATATTGTATGGTTTCTAATTTCGTCACGATTGGAGTTTGTATGCGATCATACGAAATTTAACATCGAACATTACACACCAATAAAATCGTTAGTCACTTTTAGAAGAAAAAAAATCTTTAGTCATTTTCATACTATCATTTCAAATCTTTAAATAAAAAAATCTCTCTGAACCACAATTAAGCGCATATGGTTGAAAACGACACCGGAAGAAAAAATATCTCCGTAAACAAAATTTCTTATGCTGTCCATTCTCAATTCAATACAGTAAACAAAATTTAAAGCCTCCCTCCATAAAATCAAAACAAAATAAATACTCTATGAAATTTAATGAATTTGGATCCATTGGACTCAACGAATCAAGAGCCTCATTTCGGTAGCTCTAGTTTGGTATTTGGTGAACTTTTGGTTTGCTGCTTATTCTTCCACCATGGCTTGGAGTGCCGTTAGTCTATGTGTGAGGAGCTCGGGGATGAAGATGCTATGGCATGGAGCTCTGGATGGTGTGCCAAGCCGGATGTCAAAGGTCAGAACAGCGTTGAAGAGGGTGGAGTCTGGTTCGGTGAAAGAAGTTGTTTCGCTATATTTTTACGCAACATTGAGATTTGTGTACATGGCTCGAGTGAATGAGGATTGCGAGAACTGGGTAGTAGGTGTAGAAGGGAGGGGCACACAAAAGTGGAGTGATGGCCTTCAATGTGGAATGGTGGAATGGTGGAGAGAATGTTGATTGTGTTTCCTAGAATGAAAATGTAATGACCCGTGATTTTCGACTCCGAAAATCAACACACAACTGCAATGTTGACTATTTGAACATCGGAAATACATGGTCATTTATAGAAAGAAGTTAGAGGGTGAGAATAGATAAGACAGAAAATTAGAATAGAAGAAGAAGATCACCACAGAACAGAATCAGAGTAATACGAATCTCACAGCGGAGCGAATAAAATATAATATAATATAACTTTGAAATAAAACAGTATATATATACAATAACATCATCAGAGAACAACACTTACACACAGCGGAAATAACAATGGCTATATGATCCTGAAGCCTCCTGCTTCAAGCTCCTCCAAGCATATCTTTAAAGATCTGAACTACTTGACTGCCCGTACCAATTTGGGCACCCAAGAGTTTAGGGAAACAAAAAACAAAATAAACTCTGGGTCAGTCATGGGACTGGTGTGAGTAAACTCAAATCATTTGGTTTAACTTTTCAAATCCTTTTCAAAATAAAAGATAATCGTAAGACCGATCCACACGTAAACACGGACGGTTTTTACCTTACGATAACCCAAAACAATTTTGGAAATCGATACTTTTCTGATATTATAATAATGTCTAATCACAAGTAAATAGAATCTAGCAGAACGCTTGCATCTCACGTTTCACATATATAGTATACAAACAAAAACCCGAGGGCTCTTATTGGAAATTGGATTCCGACTGTGACAAGGTACGGGACCACCTGCCGATAGTGTATCTCTAGAGGAAAATACACTGGGTTCAACAAGAACATCTTACAACTCGGCCCTCACATGACCGACCACTCATTTCGCTTGAGTGTATCGAATGTATATCACCAACGGTTGGGAGCTACCCACCGTCTTCCCGAAAAGGGACAGCATCGAAATAGACAATAGAATGAAATGGATTTTCTCTAGGTAGGTGATATACACCCTAATGGGAGCGACCCACATAGCCATGCTGCCTGCCCGATTTTTGTCATTCACCGGTTGATGAGTCTTGAGGTCATTATGTATCCTTTGGAACACCTGACCACCATTCACTTTGAATGCCACATCGTCATACCCGTCAAATCACAAATTGATTTCCCCAAAAATACCACGGGTATAAAGCTAAGAGAAACGAATTCCTCTGCCACCAAACGTAAGTACGTTTGAAGAGATCAACTTACGCGATCCATTAGATATACTCTGTCAGACATTCGTCCATACACGTTGTCCTGGGACTGGACAAACCAAAGGCACTATTCTGTAAACAGGATAGCCCTTGCATAACTCTGTCTTCAATATTTGATCGCAATGCTAACGTCCATACAGAGTGGTTTTCAGATAATAACTCTGATCCCGGTCTCTCCGTATTGACGACGTACAAATGGTCTAAAACTTTGATAGTCGGTGATTTAACTATCAAAGAAAAACAGGTGTGCAACCAACGATCTTATTTCCAAATAGAAATTCGATCGATCAAATCATCAATCCAGATTTATCAGTTTATATTAAATTATCCTTAATTTATCCATTTCCCCATTTCCCAAATTCACTATTGAATTTGCAAATCTCAATTATCCACTGATAATTATATTTTAATTCATTTATAAACCTTGTTTATAAATCCCAACACTTGTTTTCATTATAAATCAAGTTATTGGGTTCTCACCATTTGAAATCCCATTTCTGTTTAATTTCTATTTCGAAATCCGCTTTCCTATACGAATGTGTTTATTTGCAAAATCCTTACTTAATCTCAGTATTCACATCAAATGTGAATAATATTTCTTTTATAAAATCTCTTTAGTTTGATTTCATATTTAACAGTAATATCCCCTTTTTAATTTCTATTAATAGTTCTATTTATAGGATTTCCATACGAAATCTTCTTTTTCTTCCAATACTTAAATCTCATTTAATCCCTTTTTATAAATACTAGGTTCAAATTCTAGTAAACATGTTGGTGTTAAAACCGATTTTTACTCCTCTATATAAATTCAGGTTTATATATTCAGTTTATCAAATGATAAATATTTCCTTAATTTATAAACATCGTTTATAATTTATCCTTCTCAATTCATCTGTTAAAACATATTTCTTATAAATATTTACTTTAAATCAATTTACTATAATTCTTTTATATCCCGCCCATTCCCTTCTATAATTCCATAAATTTTCTAAATAATTCTTTTTACAAAATCCCCTGGATTTTATAAAATCCTTAAATTTAATATTTACTTCAAAAATTCCCTTTTTATAAAACCCTTTTTGATTTTATAAACTTTCACAATTTAATAATCACTTCAAATTTCCTTTTTATATAAAATCCTTTGATACAAATATTTTATTTCAAATTTTAGTTTGAATTTTCCCTTTTCATATTCCAGTATTTCCCTTGGTATTTAAAAGTACCAAATAACCATGATCAAACACACACAATCAATAACAGATCATAAATCACATCATATATCACAATATATCAAAACAGTAAAATAAATGTTGAGGAACCCAGTTGGGTCCCTCCGACCTGTTTTGCCTGCATCCACAGACGTTAATCAGCATAAACAACACAAGTATGAAATACTCTGATAACAGAATCAATATTCGATTAACGATTTATATGTATCGTTATCGATATTTTCAACCAATTAACTAGCAGTTCAACCAAACAGCCAAAACACCGTAAATCAACCAATATTTTTCAATTCTAAAAATACTTTATAAAAATATAAATTGATCAGAGTTAGTGAAATTTACTCACCTTGGTTATCAACCGTTGAGTAACGTTCCACAGATCTATTCAGGCGTTTTACTTCGTCTAAAATTTTCAATGGGTTCTGAATCCCTCCAAAGCAATGTCATCTTATAGCCTACGATCATATGATCTCAACGTATCCAAATTTGCAAAAATTCTGATAACGTGTATACCATATATTAAAATCATAAGTTGAGATTCATTAATTTATCTAAATAAACTTAATTAAATAAATTTAATTGGCCCTCACCAATATTCTTTGAACCGGACCATCCATCCTTAAAAAGCCGAGACTGGCATATAACATCTTCTTTCCCGAGTGAAATGTTCACGCAACTTGCCCCAAATCATTTAGCCGAGCATTACCTTACTATATTGAATTAACTTAATATCATCATTCTTATTATTCCTTGCTCGGCCTTACCCTCAATAAATCGGCCCATGGCCTACTGTACAAACCCAAGATCACTCGCCTAGTAACATCCCCCCTTACTTCAGAATTTACAAACCGCTTGCTCCATTCTCCCCTTCCATTGACGTCCGCTTCTTTTGACCAACCCTGCATTTTTCTTTTTATTTAAAGATGGGCCTAGACTTTCTGTTACCCGGCCCACCGTCCAAGTCTTTGGATCCATGTGTAATGTGCAAACCATCCTTCTTCTTCCCGATACTTCAAACACTCCTGCTCCCATATATTTCTTCACAGTGGCCATTTCTGGAAACTTGAAGTCACTACCCTCCCTCATCTCATCACCGAAACGAACGGAACCACCACCAAAAGCCACATCTTTCCGAGACCCTTCTCCTTAGTTCAGCCTTGGTAAGCTCGCAGCCCCCTCTATCAACTTAAACAACCGCACACAACTTCCCCGAGCTCATGCTGCTACCGAACTAAACACTACACAGTGCACGATCTTCCACTTCATGTCCATTTTCGAATCCTTACACCCCCTTTTCTTCTTCGTTTAACACCACTTTAAGCCCCATTCCTTCCGTCATTTCCACCAGACTGGATCATCCCTTCCCCCGTGCGGTTTCAGTTGAGATTTATTTTTTTATTTTATTTTATTAGAGCGGAGGATCTATCCTGTTGTTTACTTTCTCAAAGGTATTGCTCACTTGAAACTTCTATACTGGAAAAATGTTGGGAAGCAGTGTATTTATATTGGTGAAATTTCGTGATGGCCAAGGTATGCAGTAGGAGTAGCCATGTGAAAACTGATCGTAGCTGCCGTGATTTGTCACTTCCTAACTAGCTATTGATTATGAAGTTTTCGGATTTCCTGTTGTTTCGTTTTCTGCAAATGAACCAGATTTAAGCGCGACTTCATATAGCTAAAGCAAGAAAAAAGATACGATGTACGTCAAGTTCACGTACATGATTGGGTAGCCCTTTGATTGTTATAACCCATACATCTGTCATGAGTTGAGAATTCATGCGGGATGTTTCCCAGGCATGGGAAAGTAGGCACATGGATGATATTACTCTATACAGTAGAACGTGTTAATTTCAGACATGCAGTTTCCATTTCACTGATAGAAAGAAACATATAGGATAGGTTTGTAATATTCGCGGTTTGTAGGCATGCAGTGGCATGTGGAAAAGAACAGGGTACTTTTTATTTATTTATACCCATATATAGGATAGTTTTTGTTCATTGTCCTGTCTGAAAATAGTTGAAGGAGCGAAATGGAAAAGATAAATTATTTTGAATACATCATAGGAATGTACAACATGTGATTTCAGTATCTCATAGCATGTGGTTATCGTTTGATTTGGCAGAAGTAGGTACTGCATGCCTGATGATTGTAGTCACCAGTCCGATATAACAACTCAATTTACCAATCCATGTGCGATTATAAGATTTTATAGATTTTAGCTGGTTGGATGTGAAAATACTTTACTGGAACTTTTAATAGGCAGTCTGCGTGAGGGTGATTAGACGATACATGTTAGGAAGGAAAGATAGAAGGAGATAGGATAGGTTAAGATTTGAAAATTCATGGTAATAAATGGTAAGACTGCAATAGACAATTCATGGATATTGGGTAGGTTATGAGGCTAGGTATGCATAGTTTTGTAGGCAGGTAGGGTAGGTTTGCAGGATTGTAATACAACTCACCAATGTGTATACAAGGACGTATCAAAACAAACTTATTCTTGCCAAATGTGATTCATGATCAAACAGGTAACGGAAGTCTCAATGTTGTCCTTGCTATTCACTGCTTGATTACTTCAAAGAAATTGAATTCTTGTCTTATTCATTCTTGTTTAGTTTTAAAGTATAGCATACCTTACTACAAAAGATTCCGTTCTCCTACGGACTGTTATAGACAGAAATAAATATACCGCCTTAACGTACAGTGTATCACGATCCAAAAAATATAATAATATCGGTAGGTTAACTCATATTGTGAAACCCTAAAATATTGATATAGGGTGCAAAATACTCCAAATAAAAAGTTGTGTATTTAATTAATTAAAAATTACAGTAAAATTCTAAAAATTAAATTAACACTACGTCTCAAAAGAACCTTGTCTAAATTCGAATCCAGTATGCGGTTATTTCAAATAAACTGTTATGGTCGATGAACGATTCTATAGAGACTATTTGAAAGTTTGATTTTGACATATCTTGCAATCTATAAGATGAAATCTCCATTTTTCTCTTCCATTAGAAAAATATAGTTCATCAGGTCCTAACGTTTCTTGTTTCACAGAAATCCGGCTTAAAACGGCTTCTGTATATTCGTTTAAAGTTCGAATCGCCAAATTACGAACTACCGCGCCATTTCGAGCTCGATTATAATTATATTATAATTATACGTTCAACTGTCGTTCGAATAATATATTCGTTATTATAATTCAACTCTAAACTGAATTATATCTTATAAATGATCTAATTTACACAATATTGAGAATTCGGCTATTTTCGACCATTTCGAAAATAAATATATTATTCCATTATTTATTTTAATTGAATATAAATATTATTTAATTCAAGTTATCGTTATCGCCAAATCGATATTAAATTAATTAATTATTTCACCATAAAAATACGGAACGCTACATTCTCCCCCCCTTAAAATAATTTCGTCCTCGAAATTGCTAAGGTAGAAGTCAGACCCTATTAACTGGGTTAAAAATTATACGTTTACTCCTTAACTTCAGTTTTAACTGAATTAATTGATTCCAATTAAAATTTTAATTTATTCTTACTAACGAAAATTTTCAAAAATTCTGAAGATTTTCTAAATCCGAAATTTTCGAAAAAATTCGCCAGCACCTCCATTGTACTGGTCAATCGGTATAACTACAACTCGCCTCTCTGGGCCTTCTCCAACCCAAAAGAAAATCAAACAGCCAAGCGGCTTGCCAGTTCGGTGCATAAAACCTCATATGGAAATTTAAACATGTACCTTTGTGTCGGGCATATCATTATATCCTTGCACTTGCTTCTGCTCAATAACTGTTGATCATATACCCATTTATACCAATCGATTTCCAATCAATCAAATCTCAACACAATTATTCGCTTATCCAAAGCCAATTTCCATTTCAAACTTGAGTTCCATTCTCGATTCCAAACTCCTAACTCACCAATCCAATACCATTTCAGATTCTTATCTCATAATTCAAAATCTGAGTCTACTTGATATATTATATTCTAATTCAATTTCCCGTTAAATTGATTTCAATTCAATGCATATTTGCTTTCACAAATTCCTTTAATTTGTTTTTAATTCATACTATCTTACTGGGAGTTTTAAACAGTTTCTTTTTCAAAAATCCATACTCCATTTTGGAAATCAAAACCACTTGTTTCTCAAAACGGTTCAAAAATTTTGGTAGTAATCCGTCACATAGAACTCGAAAATGAACACTGATGATGTGGCCAGCATCATCAGAGTTATTTCCCAGCGATCGAAGTGAGTTCAATACTATATCACTTATCACAACCAAATTTTAAACACTCCCATTTTTGAAATCATGTCAAAATATCGTTCACAATTCTTTTTAAACAATTTAAAATCTCCTAGGATTTTAAATTTTCTTATACTTAACACAAATCCACTTACAAACACCCTTTTTCTAGTTTTTCAGACTTTTATTTCCAATTCTAATTTAATTCAGATTTAATTAATCTGCTTTTATATTATACGAGCTCAAATTGTTTATTTATATAACCATTTCAATTATAATCAACCAACACATCCAATATATGATAATAATTGCAAGATATACCTTTCTTTTATATCAAAATATATTTTTGGGTAAAATTATTTCATTTACCCTCTTTCAAAACATACTGTGTCAGTTTATCGTACTTGAGTGTTTGTTATTCCATATCCATACAGTGGATCAAACTGATCGACTAGAATTCACAAACGACTCAACCAATAAATCTCCACAATATAAAACAATTTTATAAAAATCTACAATTACGTCCACTCGTATATATACACTCAAACTCAATCTAGGGTATTACTAACCCCATCTCTACTGGGTCAAGCCACAGAGCCAAGGTAATCACTTAACCGTCAGCTCTGATACCACTGTAATGACTCGTGATTTTCGACTCCGAAAATCAACACACAACTGCAATGTTGACTATTCGAACATCGGAAATACCTGGTCATTTATAGAAAGAAGTTAGAGGGTGAGAATAGATAAGACAGAAAATTAGAATAGAAGAAGAAGATCACCACATAACAGAATCAGAGTAATACGAATCTCACAGCGGAGCGAATAAAATATAATATAACTTTGAAATAAAACAGTATATATATACAATAACATCATCAGAGTACAACACTTACACACATCGGAAATAACAATGGCTATATGATCCTGAAGCCTCCTGCTTCAAGCTCCTCCAAGCATATCTGTAAAGATCTGAACTACTTGACTGCCCGTACCAATTTGGACACCCAAGAGTTTAGGGAAACAAAAAAATAAAATAAACTCTGGGTCAGTCATGGGACTGGTGTGAGTAAACTCAAATCATTTGGTTTAACGTTTCAAATCCTTTTCAAAAGAAAAGATAATCGTAAGACCGATCCACACATGAACACGGACGGTTTTTATCTTACGATAACCCAAAACAGTTTTGGAAATCGATACTTTTCTGATATTATAATAATGTCTAATCACAAGTAAATAGAATCTAGCAGACCGCTTGCATCTCACCTTCCACATATATAGTATACAAACAAAAACCCGTGGGCTCTTATTGGAAATTGGATTCCGACTATGATAAGGTATGGGACCACCTGCCAATAGTGTATCTCTAGAGGCAAATGCACTGGGTTCAACAAGAACATCTTGCAATCCGGCCCTCACATGACCGACCACTCATTTCGCTTGAGTGTATCGAATGTATATCACCAACGGTTGGGAGCTACCCACCGTCTTCCCAAAAAGGGACAGCATCGAAATAGACAATAGAATGAAATGGATTTTCTCTAGATAGGTGATATACACCCTAATGGGAGCGACCCACATAGCCATGCTGCCTGCCCGATTTTTGTCATTTACCGGTTGATGAGGCTTGAGGTCATTACGTATCCTTTGGAACACCTGACCACCTTTCACTTTGAATGCCACATCGTCATACCCGTCAAATCACAAATTGATTTCCCCAAAAATACCACGGGTATAAAGCTAAGAGAAATGAATTCCTCTTCCACCAAACGTAAGTACGTTTGAAGAGATCAACTTACGCGATCCATTAGATATACTCTGTTAGACATTCGTCCATACACGTTGTCCTGGGACTGGACAAACCAAAGGCACTATTCTGTAAACAGGATAGCCCTTGCATAACTCTGTCTTCAATATTTGATCGCAACGCTAACGTCCATACAGAGTGGTTTTCAGATAATAACTCTGATCCTGGTCTCTCCGTATTGACGACGTACAAATGGTCTAAAACTTTGATAGTCGGTGATTTAACTATCAAAGAAAAACTTGTGTGCAACCAACGATCTTATTTCCAAATAGAAATTCGATCGATCAAATCATCAATCCACATTTATCTGTTTATATTAAATTATCCTTAATTTATCCATTTCCCCATTTCCCAAATTCACTATTGAATTTGCAAATCTCAATTATCCACCGATAATTATATTTTAATTCATTTATAAACCTTGTTTATAAATCCCAACACTTGTTTTCATTATAAATCAAGTTATTGGGTTCTCACCATTTGAAATCCCATTTCTGTTTAATTTCTATTTCGAAATCCGCTTTCCTATACGAATGTGTTTATTTGCAAAATCCTTACTTAATCTCAGTATTCACATCAAATGTGAATAATATTTCTTTTATAAAATCTCTTTAGTTTGATTTCGTATTTAACAGTAATATCCCCTTTTTAATTTCTATTAATAGTTCTATTTATAGGATTTCCATACGAAATCTTCTTTTTCTTCCAATACTTAAATCTCATTTAATCCCCTTTTATAAATACTAGGTTCAAATTCTAGTAAACATGTCGGTGTTAAAACCGATTTTTACTCCTCTATATAAATTTAGGTTTATATATTCAGTTTATCAAATGATAAATATTTCCTTAATTTATAAACATCGTTTATAATTTATCCTTCTCAATTCATCTGTTAAAACATATTTCTTATAAATATTTACTTTAAATCAATTTACTATAATTCTTTTATATCCCGCCCATTCCATTCTATAATTCCATAAATTTTCTAAATAATTCTTTTTACAAAATACCCTGGATTTTATAAAATCCTTAAATTTAATATTTACTTCAAAAATTCCCTTTTTATAAAACCCTTTTTGATTTTATAAACTTTCACAATTTAATAATCACTTCAAATTTCCTTTTTATATAAAATCCTTTGATACAAATATTTTACTTCAAATTTTAGTTTGAATTTTCCCTTTTCATATTCCAGTATTTCCCTTGGTATTTAAAAGTACCAAATAACCATGATCAAACACACACAATCAACAACAGATCATAAATCACATCATATATCACAATATATCAAAACAGTAAAATAAATGTTGAGGAACCCAGTTGGGTCCCTCCGACCTGTTTTTCCTGCATCCACAGACGTTAATTAGCATAAACAACACGAATATGAAATACTCTGATAACAGAATCAATATTAGATTAACGATTTATATATATCGTTATCGATATTTTCAACCAATTAACTAGCAGTTCAACCAAATAGCCAAAACACAGCAAATCAACCAATATTTTTCAATTCTAAAAATAATTTATAAAAATATAAATTGATCAGAGTTAGTGAGATTTACGCACCTTGGTTATCAACCGTTGAGTAACGTTCCACAGATCTATTCAGGCATTTTACTTCGTCTAAAATTTCCAATGTGTTCTGAATCCCTCCAAAGCAATGTCATCTTATAGCCTACGATCATATGATCTCAGCGTATCCAAATTTGCAAAAATTCTGATACGTGTGTACCATATATTAAAATCATAAGTTGAGATTCATTAAGTTATCTAAATAAACTTAATTAAATAAATTTAATTGGCCCTCACCAATATTCTTTGAACTGGACCATCCATCCTTGAAAAGCCAAGACTGGCATATAACACCTTATTTCCCGAGTGAAATGTTCACGCTACCTTTCCCCAAATCATTTAGCCGAACATTACCTTACTATATTGAATTAACTTAATATCATCATTCTTATTATTCCTTGCTCGGCCTTACCCTCAATAAATCGACCCATGGCCTACTATACAAACCCAAGATCACTCGCCCAGTAACATCCCCCCTTACTTCAGAAATTACAAACCGCTTGCTCCATTCTCCCCTTCCATTCACGTCCGCTTCTTTTGACCAACCCTACATTTTTCTTATTATTTAAAGATGGGCCTAGACTTTCTGTTACCCAGCCCACCGTCCAAGTCTTTGGATCCACGTGTAATGTGCAAACCATCCTTCTTCTTCCCGATACTTCAAACACTCCTGCTCACATATATTTCTTCATAGTGGCCATTTCTGAAAACTTGAAGTCACTACCCTCCCTCATCTCATCACCGAAACGAACGGAACCACCACCAAAAGCCACATCTTTCCGAGACCCTTCTCCTCAGTTCAGCCTTGGTAAGCTCGCAGCCCCCTCTATCAACTTATACAACCGCACACACCTTCTCCGAGCTCATGCTTCTACCGAACTAAACACTACACAGTGCACGATCTTCCACTTTGTAACGACCCAGAAAATCTGAACCAATTTAAAATTTTTAAATTGGATGAAATAATGGATTTCAAATATTTAAAATAAATATTTTAAATAATGGCAATGGAAAGTGAGTTTGAATTGACAACTGAAAGCGAATATAATTAATTATAATTATAAACAAGGCCTGAAAAGGCGATGCATCTTCAAAAATTGAATTCAAACTTTGTCGTACTGTACCGGGTGCAAAACAAAACGGATTTTAGTGAAACCAAAAATATCTAAATTTGTTAGGGAATGCCTTTCTAACGAATCTGAAAAATCGAATTTTCATAACAAAAAGCAAAAGTTATGGCCAAATGAAATTTCAGAAAGGTCGCTATGGAATTTATATAGCCGGGAAATTGGCCATTTTGCATACGACCTCGGAATTCGACGAAACCACTTTTGTTGGATCCGGGATGTGAAGTTATCGCTAGGTTTCAAATTTCATAATTTTTGAAGCTAGTATGTGAGCGTGGCGAAGGAAAATGTGTTTTGGTCAATTACAGTTAAATTGGATCGACTAGAAATGGGCCTTTTTGCAAACGGTTTCAGAATTCGACGAAACTAGTTTTGTTGGGACCGTATTGTCAAAACATAGCTAGATTTATTTTTCTGGTATTTTTCGAATCAGTTTGTGGCCCTGGAAAATTGAAATGTACGTTCAAATTAAATACTGAATGTTATATATTTTAATTTGAAGGAAAACTGGCTGAAACAGTCGAATGGGCCTACGAATCTTATCTTTTTGCTGTGTTAACGAAATTCGATGAAACAGGAAACATCGTGACCGTGTGGACGTCTTCTACATTTTAGAAGAGACCGTATATTTTTCTGAGCCTTCTGCTATTTTTGGTGGAGTGGAACCCAATGTGAGATTTCAAATTTATAAACGATATGGAAAACGACAATGTATAAATTATATAGTCGATGTATGAGTTATATAAGCGCTGTACACCTCTTGTATAAGCATTGTATAAGTTGTATGTTCGATGTATAAGTTATATATGCGTTGTAAAAATTATATATGTGTTGAAATAGAAGTGAATTGCTATATATATATATATATATATATATATATATATATATATATACGCCCCTCGTCCACAAACCATGGACGATATTTATTGATTGTGATTGGTGTGAAAATTTATTGATAGCGAATGGTTGTTTGGGATTGTTTGTAGTTGATATTGATTGATTGTGGTTGAAAAATACCCATTTGTGGTTGAGAAATATTTGGTTGAAACCACATAGGATTAGTTTGTGGAAATGAAATAAATAAAACATGCCGCCTGCGTGCGAACTAGATGCATGATCCCCATTGTCAAAAACCGCGAGGTTTTAAGGTAGAGCGAGGAGCCGTACTAGGGACGGTCCCGGTTTTAACTACCCTGCCGTTATGCTGCCAAAATTTTGAATAATATTCATGTGTTTGAATTATTTTCATTTGCCGAAACTATATTTATTCTTTGAATAGAAAGCCTTCATGTGTTGAATCGATATTCATTCGTTGATTAGAAATTCATATATTGAATGGTATTCGTGTTTTAAATATAAAAATCACATTTTTATCTATATATAGAAACTATAGAAAACCTTCATGTGTTGAATCGATATTCATTCGTTGAATTGAAATTCATGTGTTGAATGGTATTCATATTTTGAAATAAATTGTTTCATAATAAAAATCACCTTTTATCAACTATATGGACTATGTAAAATAATCTCGTTTTAAAAGAAATTGTTTTATAATAAAAATCCTATTTTTATCACCTATATAAACTATATAAAATAATAGTGTTTTGAAATGAATTGTTTTACAATAAAAATCACATTTTTATTATATACACGAATTGTTGAAATGTGAAGTGTTAAAAATAGCCACTCGTTCAAATAAATATATATGAGTTGAAATATTCATTAATTAGCTAATGATATGATTTTTGCCTATACATGCAACATTAGAATGAATGGTACTTTTAAACTAATTGGAATCAAATATGAAGTTGAATGGAAAATGATAAGTGATAAAAACTATATATATGTACATGCATATTTATTGAACAGGTTATAGCAAAGGGGCTAGAGTAGAGGAATAAATTTTTGTGCCCGACAAATAGGTACACATTTACTGTTTTGTTTGGGTGATGATTTTATGAGCCTGTTGGCTAGCCGCTTGGCTTTTTCTTTTTCTTTTTGACATGAGACGCCCGTGTGGCTATTTGGGAATTTTCCCAGGCCCTCCCGTACAAAGGAGGTTATGGCGAAATTTTCCAAAATTTAAAGGCGTTAGTGAAATATTTGAAGTGAAAACGATATTGAAATTGTTGAATGAACTATATTTATATATATATATATATATATATAATTAAAATGAAACATGGCCGTGCAGTTCGTGTTTTGAAACCATGATATCAAACAACTAGTGCGGGAAATCCGACCATTGGATTTTCCCGAAACCGCAACCGTTGGGTTCGCCTTGGGAATATCTTTCCAACGGCACCAATTTTGCAAAAATCCAACGGTTGGATTTTCTGGAATGTTTAATTCAAATCTGAAGAAAAACAGCGCCAGAATCGATTATATATATATATAATTATATTTAATCGAATAACGACGCTGTAGTTCGTATTTTGAAATCGAAACTTCAAATGATTGTACCGGGAGATCCGACCGTCGG